>HG993149.1:8135000-10535000 GCA_905231865.2 Boloria selene
GCATTCATTTGTTAAGCACGAATGTTTGTTCTTTAGTCATGGGTGTTTATATTTATAATATGTATGTATTTAAAACTTATATATGTAGTATATCAACTATCTGGTATCCGTAACACAAGCATAATAGCTTACCACGGAACTGGATAGCGCTGTTGTAAGAATGTCCAAAAAAAAAATTCTCTGTAATTTTCCAAAGCTTATGTACGTAGGTTTTTTTATTGCTGACAAATATCTACTTATGTGCGACTTTTATTGCAGTAGGAAAATCTTTATATTCAAAACATATGGTAGGGAGCAATGCCAAGCAATATATCTTAATTTACCACATTTTGTACCAGCTGTCAGCTCGGGTGTCAAATTAAAATAATTGCAGATCTGCTAACAACGTAATATAATGGGAAGAAAAATTAACGAGTGTTGCTTTATGCCTAGTAATTGCTACTTTTTAATTACGCAATTACTTTAACTATTTTTTACATTACAAATAGATTTATTATGATTTTTGGTTTCCGATGTTTCAAATGCTTTACAGCAATCATGATCACGGGAGAGACCTCTAGAGAAAAGATAGTTTCATTTATAATGTCAAATATTCGCGTACACCTAAGAAAGTATTAATTTTACATTACAATTAAAAACGGTTTCACTAAAGCTATATACATTTTTTGACAGTGGTAGCCCAGCGGTAACGCGTCGCTTGGATAACCGAGTGATGCGGGTTCAAATCCGGGTCTCGCACCTCTGATATTTTCATGTGCGAATCATTTCTATCATGATTACCACTTGTCTTACGGTGAAGGAAAACATCGTGAGGAAACCTGCATGTCTGAGAAAACCTAACAAGTTTTCGAAAGGCATGTGAAGTCCGCCAACTCGCACTAGGCCAGCGCGGTGGACTATGGCCTGATCCCCCTCGTACTGAGGGAGGCCCGTGCCCAGCAGTGGGACGTTAAAAAGGGCTGATGATGATGATGATGATATACATTTTCTATGCAAAAAATACACTGTGGTCCCAAAAACACTCAAAAGAGTGTAGTAAAGAGCTTATTACACTACTCAGTATCAAAAGTAAAACAGTCTTACTAAGATTTAGCATAGTGTAATAAGTTAAAAAGTTAGTCTGTCCATATGTCTTCCCATGACACCGCGACAGCCGACTACGTCACCGGCTACGTACGCCTTGTAAGTGAGTTTGCTTGCGGTATTTCGGGCGGTGTGATAGCGTGCTTGTCTTAGAGTTAGATAGTTCTAATTAGGCTGTCTTAATACTGAATAGCGTAATAGGCCCTTTACTAGGTAGTAACAACGTATAAGAAAAGTAAAGAATACACATTCCTAAGCTTTATGACATATAATATTTTTAAACTTATCTTAATATTGTTTAAATAAGTATTGGCAATTAAAAAATCAATAGCCACAATTTAATATGTACATATAATATAACATTTGCAATATATTATATACATTATACATAATATATGTTATTTAGTCTACACGAATCTCCTAGAATTAATTTAACGTTTGAGCTTAGATTGAGCTTTCACGTATTTCTGACGTGATGGCTCGCATATAGTATTACTGTATTGTATTAGTTCTCAAAGCTTTACTTACAAGATTAATGAAACTTATCTCTTATAAAGTTACTTAATAACAACGCCCAATTATATAAATATTACGCTCAGTAACAAGCCGCCTGCCCATAGAACATTAAATAACCCTCACGCGACTCGAAGTGCCTAAAACACTTCAAAAGTCAGAACATGTCGTTTCATCACTCTTACCCGGTGAGCAGAGAACTGGCTGCTTTTCTACTAAAACAATCTACTAAAAATTCTTACTAAGTATTAAGTAAATATCAGTGTCTATTCGTTTTCAAATTACATTTAATATTTTTAAATCGGCCCGCTGCGCTTAGCGTTAGTTAAAGTAAATTAAACGGTATTACAATTTTCTTATAAAATAAAAGTTACATCAGCTATCTCCATGAACTAAGTCCTTATATTATAACATTAGCTAGTGAAAGCCCCGTCAAAATCGGTCCAACCATTTTAGTGATTAGCTAGAACAAACAGACAGACATACAGACAGTCAATAATTGACATACGTGCCCGATATGCATTTAATGAAGTGCTATTAATTAAAAACAGACATTTCAATTTTATTTATACGTACTGATTTGACTGTATTCTTAATAAGGAATAAATCTGAATATAAAGTTATGATTTTATTATTGTATACAATAACGATATAACAAACTTTCGCTTCACGCTTCAATATTTTTACTGAGAATAGCTAAATAATACAATATTTCGCTTGTTATTCTCGTTTTTACAGGCGCTTAATTTATCTTACACTCCACTTACTTTCATCTCCTGAAGTTTTTTCGAACAAACTCTTTAATGACACATTTTATGAGGAATATATAATATAATATATATATATATCTATAATATTTATTATAAAATAATGCAGAAATAACGTTTTGTACCGTTTTTTATTTCAGATACGATACCTATTTAGCGTACTCATTTTGTTTGAACTGGCTTACCCTAGTCTTTTACAACTTACCTAATTGTAAGCCTAGAATTTGAGTCGTAAGCTAAGTGCCACTTTCATATGATAAACACAGAAATTTTATAACTAACCTTCCAACCTTTTCTATGTCTCCACCATTACTTCACACAATGCTTACGTAAATAAATATATATAAAATATACGTACATACGTAATTAAATATATTTTCATGTGCACGCAGACGATAACTTTTGTTAAGTTTAACGTTAATCGGCTTAGTAGCAAACATACGTTACAAACAGACCTACATTAATTTTGTGTACACTATATATAAAGAAATTTGTCGTTTACATACACGTGTTATATAATTGAATCAATATAAATTGTTTTATAATATGAAGTATAAGAACACTTAATTTCTTATTGAATATCTCAATCACTATGTTTTAATGTTTCAATTGATTGGTTCACTCAGTAGAATTTACAGTTAAACTCTTTGCTTATCTTCTACAGATTGTTGATTTTTATGAAATTGGCAACAAAATCGAAACATTTTAGGGAGGCATGACCCTAATAACATAAATTCGTAGCTTCCGTGTACAGGGGAAAGAAAATGATTATGTTCTTTACGTATCCTGTACATACATAGTAAATATTCGAAATTTCCTTATTTTTATAACCGGATTCAAAACACTAGTAGTTTTCAAATTGTAGACAAAAATAAGTTAAGCTTAAGCATTTTGCAAGCTTCTCAATATTAAGTAAATAACCATTTAGTTAAAATATATCTATGTAAATAACACATACATTGTTTTCTCGCAACATTAAAATAAAGTGGAGTAGTAAGACTTTTGGCATTATTTGTGTAACTTCGAATTAAAATAAACGATTGCAGTCGTAGCAAACAGCTAGTTAAAAATATGTAATACTCTCATTTTGCTTACTCGCGTTCCTAGATTTTAGATACTGGAAGTTTCATTTTTGAAATAATAAATGGTCCTATCACTATATCAAAATTCATCAAAAGTGGTTTACCTTATATGTAAAAACGGTAAAAACGTAACAAGATAGAGTTACTTTCACATTTATAATATAAGACATATTTAGCATTTTTTAATTAATTTTAAAACTAATTTTAAGTAGCTTGCTCTCACTTTAATTCCAAGCGAAGAATTCCAGCCATTTCTAGTAAATAAAACAAAAACAAAAATAAAAGTGTTTTATATTCGTAGCAGTACATAGATTTAAGCTACGTTGCTTCTAACAGAGGAAATTAAATTTGCCTCCGGGACGGTAAATTACAAATAATATGGTGTACAAATATATGTATATGTACGTAGGTAACTAAAACCAGGTTAATAAAGCAAACTATAAAGTCACCTAGCCCTAAATTTTCCTTAGCAAACACATTACGCCCCGACGCTGCCTATAATTGAGATCCTAAGGACGTTTTCAGACTGTGCTTCTAAATGCTAGCGAATACATGCAATAACTAATACAATAAATAAACATAAATATGGTACAATATTAATATAACAAATCGCGTATAAAATGTAATGTAATGTGTCATCAGTGAGGTTGACCGATTGATAGAACTCTATCAAAAGTAGTAGTATGTTAATAATGTATTAATCTAAATAATATTAAACTAGTGTCTCACCCTCGCTTTGCTTGTGTTCGTCCCTAGGTACCCCCTTTTGTGTACGTTTTTTACAAACTTTGAATTTTTTATATTTTTTTATTATAAAACATTCAGTGGGCCTTAAGGAACATACAAAAAAATATCCGAATTGGTCCAGCCATTGTCGAGTTATGCGCTTACCAAAATTCATTTTTATTCAAACAAATAGGACGCCCTTGACCCTTCTACTATATGGCGCGACAGTGTATTAAGTTGAGAGCCACGGTTGAAATTTAAATAATCTGTTTATTGCCGCTCATTGCCGAGCTACGAAAAAGGAATATAAACAACCGTAAACAAAAGCAGGTTAACTACTCTGGTGATTATAATAAAATATTTAATTATTATTTTCAATTTAAACAATAAAAGCTTTGTGTGTAATGCCCTTATTTTGTTTAACGTAGCCAAAGCCCACCTGCGCTCTACTTTTAACGTCGAGCTGTCCAATAAATTCGGTTAAGGAGCTCGGCTGGATATGTGCTCGCCAAGCACTCATCACACTCGAGTTGAATTCGAGCCAAGCAACAAGTAATCTAAATCATAGCGACCTAATAAGTCGGTTCACGTTAATAATATCGTATGGTATTAGACACAAAAACTGTTGTTTAAATTTGCCTTTTTATAGGCTTATGTTAGTTGAATTACTTTGATAAAAAGTTACTAAAGATTAAGTTAGTCAAGATATTGAGTCGATTTTTGTAATAAATACCGAACGAATAGTTTTTCAAACCTTCTTCCGGATTTTAGACTGTGTCATTCAAAACTCTTTCACGAGCAATCTCTCAAAAAAGTTTGTTGTTTTAAAGCTATTTTCATCGTTTAAATGATGCTTTATTAAGTCGGCCATGTTAATGTGCCCGCGTTTAATTACGTTTTGCCTTATATTTACTTTACTCGACGTGGTCAAAGCAATTTACTCTTGCTCAAACTCAATAAATATAAAATGTTACTGGAGTTAATTGATTAAAATATTTATTTGCCCTTATTTATTTTGCTTATAAACTATTCCAGACTCCAGTACAATGTTATTTGTTTTTAGGCTCTTAACCTTCTGCAATACGAAAAGTGGCCTCTTTTGGGAATTAGTATCATGCTTTATTCAAATTCAAAATATTTTATTCAGTATAACATTATTACAATTTTTTACTGAACGTCATGAGTCTACTACCAGTTCAGAAAGAAGAAGCCTCTGGCCTGAGAAGAACTGGCGAAAGAAACTCAGAAGCTTCATATAAGTATTATAGTAAGAATGTTAAAATAACTAAGAAATAAATTTTCAATTAAAAATTTAAATATTTTTATCATTATAGTTATCATTAAACTGCAAATATGCAAAACATGTTGTGTCGATACCTTTATGGTATACTAGCATTTCCCGCGGCTTCGCACGCGTTCTAATACCGGAAACCAAATTATTTCTGACTCGCGCGGTATGAAGTAACGCCCGCCCTTCCCGTTTTTGCAACATTTTTCATTGATGCTCCGCTCCTATTAGTCGTAACGTGATATAATATAGCCTTTAGCCCTCTTCGATAAACGGACTATCCAACACAAAAAGAATTTTTCAAATCGAACCAGTAGTTTCTGAGATTAGCGCGTTCAACCAAACAAAAAAACAAACAAACTCTTCAGCTTTATAATATTAGTATAGATTATATGGGGTACACGCTTGAAAAATTTTCCCGTCGGCCCGATGAGTGAAATATCATTACCTATACGCTCTTTGACAATTTTGTACGTCTTTATATATTGCGTTATTTGATATTCATTAATATCAGAAAAGCAAAAGTGTATTGAGAAAAATGCGGTAAAGATTTTCTATAAAGTATACATCTCATAAGATATAAAAACTTATTACGTTATGTAGCATTTTAAAGCTTTAATTGTTAAGTCCGTATATATTTTAATATATATGTATGTATCTTCATATAAAGTAGCTATAACTCAAGCAGGGGCGTAGCTTGCCCTTGATGGGCCCTGTATCAAAATTTAGTGGGGGGCCCTTCTTCCTAACTGAAACACTAAAAACATTTAGTGTGTGGCCAGTATAGTCAACTAGTGCTTTTTTGGTCATTTTTTGTAGTCTCAGAAAAATATGGACATAATATTTTTGAAGAAAAATTTGCAAAAGTAATAAACAATTAACAAAAAAGAGGTTTAGTTTTTTGCAAATATCTCAAAAACTAATCAAGATTTTTGAAATCTAAAAAAAGATTTAAAAAGAGGAGGAAATTTCCTAAAAAAGAGTCTTTACTCTTGGAATTATTTTGAAAAAAAAGTTCTGCTTGCAAAACTTGGAAAAGTTATAAACAACTAATACAAAGAAGGGTTTAGTTTTTTGCAAATATCTTAAAAACTAATCAAGATTTTTGAAGTCTGAAAAAAGATTCAAAAAGAGGAGGAAATTTCCTAAAAAGGAGTCCTTACTCCCGGAACAATTTTGAAAAAAAAAATAAGTTTTACTTGCAAAACTTAAAAAAGTTATAAACAATTAACTAAAGAAAATAGGGGTTTAGTTTTTTGCTAATATCTAAAAAACCAATTGAGATTTTTAAATCTAAAAAAAGATACAAAAAGAGGAGGAAATTTCCAAAAAAACAGTTCTTACTTTTGGAACTGTAAGACCAATAATTATAATTTTCCTACGGCCGAAAACGAATGCTCTGGCTTTCGCAAGCCACATCTACTTTTATCATTAAAAATATTTAAACATAAATCTTTACCAACATATTATGTTGGGACATTATTAACACAAAAAGTACTAGACCAATTTTAACCACTATAAAATTTTGCTTACATGGTTTGGGGGCCCCTTTACCCCCGGGGCCCCGTATAATTGATACGTCTGATACAGCAGTAGCTACGCCCCTGAACTCAAGGGTTTTCGTGTTGTTGTCTAGTATTACTAGTTAAATTAAAATATCTCTTTGTATATTGTAGGCTATGTCTTAAAAAATACATAGGCTAACACCGGCCGAATACATTAAAATCCCATAAAGCAAGAGGAGTCGCGGCCTAGAATTAGTGTAAATAACGTGTTTTAAATCTAATTTCCATATTAAAAGATATAATAAACACAAGGCAACGAATTTATCCTATTAGATTGAAATGTTCAAAGAGTTTCTATGGAAACGCCGATTATTATGATAACCTCAAATACATTACATGTCTTGTTTTGCATCAAAATATTTTCTTTTATAGAGTTCGGGGAGATTTAGATTTAGTGCTTTATGAATGAAAAAATATATCTATTTAAATTATTTAAAAAATAATATCGTACTTACCTACAAGATTTAAAAAAAGAACTACTATATTTTGTAGTGAATAAACTATAAATAAAAACAGTTAAAAAAGCGAAATAAGCTGAGAAGTACTACAATACATAATATAAATTTATTATAATAAATAAATATCTTGGGACATCATTACACACATCGCCATTTAGTCGCGTGGTAAGCTACGAGGCTTGTATTACGGATACTAGATAGTTTATATGTACTTAGTACATACCTAACTTTAAATACATACATATTATAAACACATACATATTATAAATCCAAACATTCATGACTGGAGTACAAACATCCGAGTTCAACAAATAAATACCCCCAGCGGGACTCGAACCCGCGATCGCTGGCGCAAGAAACTAGGGTCACAAACTGCGCCAAATGTGTCGTCAATGGTCAATATATACTTTCTGTGATAGAAAAATGTATCGACCATTATTTTACGATATCATTCTATTAAATTTATTAAATCACTTCATCCCCTTTAACGTCGAACGGCTTAGAACAAAGCCATATTATGTTCTGACATAAATAACTATATTTTCTCATTTCAAACACAATACGACGTCGACTAGAAGCCACATATTAATAATTGGTTAATTACTGCCTCAGCAATGCCTTTGATATCAAAACAATAACTCATAATTGAAGAGCCTCCAAAGTTAATAGTTATCTGTCATATGCAGATATGTTTCAACTTCGACCATGGGCGTTTTCTGTACATACCTATATCTATACTAATATTATAAAGCTGAAGAGTTTGTTTGTTTCTTTGTTTGGTTGAACGCGCTAATCTCAGGAACTACTGGTTCGATTTAAAAAAATCTTTTTGTGTTGGATGGCCCGTTTAACGAGGAAGACTATAGGCTATATAATATCACGTTACGACCAATAGGAGCGGAGCATCAATGAAAAATTTTGCAAAAACGGGAAGCGCGGGCGATAGTTCTGCGATGTAACATACCGCGTGACTCAAAAAGAATTTGGTTTCCGGTCTTTAGAACGCGTGCGAAGCCGCGGAACATGCTAGTTATATAATAAAGTATTAACTTAGCCGAATCTGTACGTTGAATATTCTTTGGATAATCTAATTGAAAGAGTCGTTATTAACGACACAGATTCCGACTCTATGGTTTTTAGAATTCTTGCCTGACCGTGTGTCTGTGACCACATTATAAAAAACGGCTGGACAGAATTTGACAAGGCTTTTTACTGCAGAGAAATATCTAATTTCGGAGTTTTAGTCTTTAGTAATATGTATATAAATTAGAAGCGGGCAGAGTCGTCGGAAATGCTAGTCTTCAATAAAAGATAATTGTATCTCGTGCTATTTCACATTACACGTAGGTAAGAAAGAAAAAGAATTATAACATATTATTTTATTCTGCGGTACCCAAATATGATAAGTTAATTACACCAACAATAATATAAAGGTAGAAAAATATCTTTCATGTTAACTTGAGTATATTTAATATCGTATGATATTTGATACGATGTACGATACTTTATTATGTTTAGACTTAGCTCAGTTTGTAGTGACCCTACTTGATGCGCGATCAGTCACGGGTTTGAGTCCCGCCAAGGGCGTCATTTGTTAAACAAGAATGTTTGTACTCCAGTCATGGTTGTTTATATAAGTTATAATATTTATGTATTTAAAACTATATGTGTATAATATATCAAGTACCTGGTATTCGTAACACAAGATTCGTAGCATACCACGAAACTAGATGGCACTGTGTGTTGTAATATCCCAACTATATCTATTTATTTACTTATTTGTTTAAAAAATTCGGCCAAGTGCGAGTCAGACTCGCGCACCGAGGGTTCCGTACAAACCTGTACGGAACGGTGTATGAGTAAAGGGGTAATAAGTTTAAAATTATTAAAAATATTTTTATTATATGATGTAACTAAAAATTTATGCTTTTCGCAATTTTTCCTTTATCTGTGTTATAAGACGTTGCTTCGTACCAAATTTCAAGATTCTGAGTTCACGGGAAGTACCCTGTAGGTTTTGATTCCCTTGCGAGTGTCGAAAATTTGCGGCATAAACGGGAGTATCTTTTGATCGCGTTGACTTAGAAGTTTGATTTTTTCACAGCTCCAAGAGACCATAGACTTGAGTATTTGATATGAATTTCAGCTTGATACCTCCACGCGTTCCTGAGAAAAAAGGTCTTGACAGACAGACAGACAGACAGACGGACAACAAAGTGATCCTATAAGGGTTCCGTTTTTACCTTTTGAGGTACGGAACCCTAAAAATGAGCTCACTAATAAGATATAAGTTAAAATGTTTATACTTTGTAATTTGTACTACAAAAACACCACATATATTATTTACGGAATAAGTAATGTATAATAGCACAATTCTGTACTGCTAAATGGTGTAATAGCTTCCTATATCTTCTAAGTCAATGTGATTCTCTTAGACTCCCAAATGAACATTTTCTTTGATCCCATGACGCGTAAACTGAAGTACAATTCGCAATCAACTATTTAATTGCACCATGTTTTATTGCTTACTGAGGCAAGGAAAAGAAAACAAAGAAAGCATTTTAATCGTTTCCTTATATAGGTACAGAAAGCTTTTCCTGATAGGTATTATAAAGTAAGCTATTTTAAGGCTGCTCTCTCGAAAAAATCAACATTTTCGAGATCTTTGAGATCACACTGCCTTTCAAATATAAATGCTAGAACTCTTATACTTTTTTACGTAGTTTTTCATTTCAGTCTGAACAAACGTACAAAAGCAGAAACATGATTAGTTAAGTTTTGTAACACGAAAAAAATTATATAAAACACCATTATTTTGTCTTATTTTTGCTTTCTTGTTTGGCTGAATATAACTTATTAACTTGAAACTTACATTGAAAAATATTTCAAAGTCAGTGCTAAAATTGCACAAAAGTATAATTAAATATTATTTGAATCTTACTCTCTAAATTTAAAGAAATAGTTTTGGCGCTTACGGCTTTTACTTCCAAGCCACTGAGTCGCCCTGCGCGGGGCGAGGGACGCGTGGATGCCGTCACCGCCCATCAAACTCAGTGCCGCTCACGCATTACTGGACGACGGACCTACGTTCCTATTCCTACGCGTGAACTTGTTCCCGACTTGCATATCATATTTAGTGAATCAACAGAAAACATACCTACCAGTGTTACAGTATTACATCATGCCAAAAAAAAAATGAAATGATTTGCGTGAAAATGCTGCCAAAATGAGAGAGAGAAAAAGGTAAGTGAAGTTTATAACTCTAATTGTAATAGTCATATACCTATTACCTACCTGTTTTAATTTGAATTGAAATGAAATTATGTAAGGAGGTACCTAGGTGAATGTTGGATGCTATTGCTTATTATTGCTTGATAAACGTTCCTTCAAACCACATATAGTATAAAAAATTACGACTCGAATACAAAAAAACTAATTGAAAATATTCAAAAATGATACCACAGGAAATTATTTTGGTTTTAAAACCATCATATGTTCGCGCAAGCGAAGTTCGCTAAGGTCATGCACCCCTAGAAAGTGACGCGAAACTCAATAGTCATGTAATTTTGTGTAATTTTGATCATAGTAATAATATTATCATTCTCAATTACTATAGTTCGATAAAATGCTTAGGTTTATCAGTAAAAGTATCTGTATAATTTATTTACAAAAAAAACTAATAAATTATATTTAATTTGTCTTTCAGAGAGAATTAAAAAGATTTTTAGCGACTACTTTACTTCTAATTATTATAAACATGACATCATTAAATTATTTTAAAAACCCCATCACTATCAACATACGAATAATTATCTACATATTTTACGAGAGACAGGAAAATATGCGTGCAAGAAAGAAGTTTATTAGTTCTATTAGTGGTATTAACATTATGATACTTTTTCACCCACTTGCAGGTACAACACCATTAGGTTACTCTTACTACATAGCATTGCAGCGTAAGATGACCTACACATAGAATAGTTACATGTGGCCTTCCTGTATGGCGAGTTATCTGAGGAGATATACCTGAGGAGATATAGGTACATGGAGCTGCCAGAGAGAGTGGAAGCTGAACCTACAAAAGTATGTAAGTTAGTTAAATCCATATATGGACTCAATCTTCTAGATGTTGAAATAAAAATTTTGTTCATTTTTATCTACTTATGGGTTCAAATCATCAGTTGGATCTCTTAATGATGTCAAAGTTTTTTAATTCATTATGTTGATGATGGATTATTATTAAGTAAAAGTAAAATTATTTTGTCTATGATTTGAAGTGGTCTCAAACAAAATTTTAATATAAAGTTATTAAATTTTAACTCATTTATAGGTATGGAAATAAATAAAACTATGGAATATAATAAGTATAAATCAAAAACATTATATTAAGTCAATAATAAATAAATTTAATTTGTCAGATGCTAGAAGTAGCAGTACTCCTGCTGATATAAAGTACATTTATGTAAGAATACAAGTAACGTCTGTTAATTTTCCATATAGAGAAGCAGTGGGAGCATTATTGTTTTTGACTTCTGTGTCAATTTTAATGTTGTAAGTAGGTATATAAATGATCCAGGTCCTTCACATGTAACTGCATTTAAAAGAATCCTTCGTTACTTAATAAATACAAAAGAAAAGTCTATTGTGTATAAAGGTAGTATAGATTTAGTCGGCTACTCTGATTCTGACTATGCTGGTGACTTAGATAGGAGGAATTCTAACACAGGCTATTTATTTTTAAGGAATGGGGGTCTAGTCACTTGGTCAAGCCGTAAACAAAACACTGTGGTGTGGCTTTATTCACTACTGAAGCCGAATACATGTCTGCCAGTGAAGCCATAAAAGAAATATTATGGCGTAAATAATTTTTAAATAATATTGGGGAGCCCCAGGAATCTTTCACTTTGAATATAGATAATCAGAGTGCAATAAAATTAATAAATAATCCTGTATTTCATAGGAGATCAAAGCATATAGGTATTAAATATAATTTTATAAGAGAATGTATCTAAAATAATTAATATTAAATATGTAGAAAAAGCATGCCAACGCAGATTTTCTGAACAAAGCTTTGCCTGTAAATAAGTTTAATTTTATTAGAGATTTGGAAATGTACTTAGAAGCATATTTTATACATATAAGAAATTATAGTTTGTTGTCAAGAAGCTTAGATGACTTAAATATATATTATATAAGTAAGGTTAAGTTTATATGTTACATAGAAAAGATTAAAAATGAGTTCTTTATTTGTTATAAGAGTGACACCTTTAAATTTAAGTGGGAATATTAGATAAGTAAATTTAATGTGATAGAGAAAAATGGTTGAAATTGGAGGAGGCCTTATACCCTTTGATTATATACATGCCTATACCATAGTAAAAAGAATGACAAAGTAGGGCAACTTCATACAAACGCACCGCGCGCGGCTTGAATGTGTGCGTCATCGTATCTTTACGTTGCCGCACGCACACTCAAACAATATCTCGAACCGTTTATCAGTGCACCAGTCAAGGCTGACGCCGCACAAGTTTCGCGCGTCACGGCTTTTCACTATATGAAAAATGTGTGATATTCGTAGAAAAAATTATTGCTGTGTGTTTGGGTGTCTAAATTCTTCATCGATTCCAGAGTTGTCTTTGTTCAGATTACGTACTGAACAGGAAAGGTAAACAAATCACTTATTCTAGCATATAATTTATACTTGATGATGAAATACTTATGTAGGTACTTTTATTTTTGTTGTATTTATTATTTTAATAGGATGTGATATGATTTTATTATTATACATATTATACTTTTCATTTTTTTTAATTGTTACTAATAGCATATTTATGTTTTTGTAAACGCAAGAAATTAAAGGATTTATTTTATTTTCTACTGATATATCAGTTAAGCAAGTCAGGCCTAATAAAAATAATCATAAACATGTAGAAACAAAATGTTTTACATTCTTAAATATATATAAATAATAAATATTTTTTAATAACACACCCGGCCCAATGCCAATTTCTGAGCACTGAATTAAAATTTAGCTACAGTGACAACCCTGTGACAGGCAACTATGGTAACTATGACAGGTAATTATATCGCGGATTGGGCCGAAGTTGCCCTACTTTGTCATTCTTTTTACTATGCCTATACCCTATAAAGGGATTTCTATAAAAATATTAAATAAAAATATATTTATAACTTATTACTAACAATAGATATACATAAATACTTACTAACATTAGTTTAAAAAAAAGATGCATATTGTAACACTTCATAATATTTATATAAAATACATAAAAGGTTTTATTATTATTATTATAAATTTAAGGTGTCTTCGTAAACTAATTTAGTGAGTCTTCATAAATACTGTATTAATACTTCGTAAAAAATCTTTCTCTTGTGTCAGCTACTGTAATCTGTATAATATACTAGTGTGTTTAATAAAAACTTAAATTATCAAGAATTCTTATTTTTAACCTTTCTGAAATACTACTGCGATTCAATAACTTCAATATGTGTGAATAAAAAACTTGCTTATAAAGTCAAAAAACAGTTTCATTTTAATTAATTGAGTGAGTGTTCCGTTCCCTTTTTGCCTATTACCTTCAAAAACTACCTAGGTATTTTTAACCGACTTCCAAATAGGCGGAGGTGAACGGAATCATCTTATTTATGTATGTTCACGAAGACGCCTGAACCGATTTGGATTTTTTTTTGTTGCGAAGGGTTTACTACCCAGGTCCCATTTAAATTTTATCGAAATCCGTCGAGCGATTTTTTAAAAATTATCAATAAAAATTATAATTGACATAATGACAATATTGTTTGAGGACTGAAATATGAATTTTTGCAAAATTAAAAACAAAATGCCAACGTCAGGTCACGTCACGGTGTTCCCAGGCGGTCACCCATCCAAGTACTGACCGCGCCCGACGTTGCTTAATCGGACCGGTGTGTTCATATATTGATTGAAAGATAATTTACTGTGATAATATAAGTGATAAAAATTGTTTCTACTATTACTTTGAGTAGTACGTTTGTAGAATTTGAGGTTAGTTGCCGGTATGTATTATTTATTTACATCATAAAATAAAATAATTTTTTACATTATTATTTAATATGTAACAAATGTTCAAATAAATTAATAATAGATACAAATAATAATTATTTTATTTATGTAAAAATATTTTTTATGATATTTAAATAAACTATATTTAACTAGATAATGCTTTATAATAAAACTTTCAATGTATTAAATACTCTTTTTTCTATTATTATTAGTGTCGTTTTTATAATTGCATAAGTTGATGAAAAATGCTATGCAATAGCTTTACCGCGGAAGTCCCCGATTGCCACACATTTTTTTTAAAATAAATTGCTCGAATATGTTATTAAAAACATTTTTCTACAAATTACCTGCTTATTATGTCTACACTAATAATGGGAAAATATAAATTAAAAAAAAGAAATCCGAGTTCCGGTAGGTAAGCCACTCGCCGGCGGCCGACGTACCTTGTGGTCTAGCGGCCTGACATAAAATGCGCGCGTAAAAATGTAGCGGAGGGAAAGCGAGTGGCGCGGGGAATATGACAAGCTCCGCCCAGATCCTCAAGGCCGTTGGCTAGTACCGCAGCCTTAAAAGAGTTTTACTTTAAATTCTAAGAATAATAGTCAGTGGTAGCCCAACTGGAACTCGCTCGCTTGAATAGCCGAGTGATGCGGGTTCAAATCCGCGTCTCGCACCTCTGATATTTAATGTGCGAATTATTTCTATCATGAAGGAAAATATCGTGAAGAAACCTGCATGTCTGAGAGAACCTAGCCTAATAAAAGATTTTCTACTTAAATACTAAGTGCTATTCGGAATATTTTTATGGTAACTCTGATACTCACTGTACACCATAATACATTTTTTAGTTATATGTATTGCCATCCCGTTTTTTTTTAATTTTCGTCGTTTTAATTTCATCACTCTCTAGCAGCTCCCACGAAATAAAACCGTAATTTTTAAGTACCAATAAAGCACTAATAATGTCCGAGTGAAAAGGTTGTGATATACGGACTGATAAAAATAGTGACAATAAGAGTATTTTCCTTATGGTTACGGAACAAGCCTGAAAAATATTATAATACTTACTAAAATAAGCCTCAGCTGAAAATTACAAACTCTTAACTTTGAAAGAAACTTAAGTGAGATTAAGCAAAGTAGACTAAGATTTTTAAGTCCTTCGTCCATTCAAACTTAATAGTTTCCAACTTAATACGAAAGACTTATAAAGTAATTTTATCCTTTACTTGATCAAGAAAAACTAGTAAATCAGTTAATTTTTACTTATTTTATACTATATTAGCGACTTACCCTCGCTTCGACTCGAGTACATTTTAAAATTATATACGATATTCGTACAATATTACATATAAACTGTCTTACAGAGATATACTAAGTTTTTTGATTATTAATTCCACATACAAATCATTTCATCCCTCTTTTCACCCACTTCAGGGATGGTTTCCGGGATAAAACTATCTTCAGACCACATTATAATAAGTTCAGTGGTTTTTTTTCTTTATCCATTACAAACAAACATAAAAATTCTTTCTATTTATAATAGAAAGCTTAGATTTCCTCTCGTTAAGGATGAAATAATGTGATATCTATTTATCAAAAAATAAAGTAAAGCTGATGATTTATAATATGCTCTTTCTCTAAAATCTCTTGTAATAACCCTTGTCCTATCTATTTTTACCGAGACCTGGACTGCATATTATGGACTTAAAGCTTAAAGCGCTTTAATAGAGTGGCAAAGTATTCGGGCGAATTTTACGGCTGTCAGATTAGTTAAATTTTCGCGAAGAAGCTATTAGGTATTAGGTTTTTCTCCGTAAGTTTGTCATTTTACCATGAGCGGTGCTTTAAACACTCTTTTAGCTTGAGCAGTATTTCAAAACTACTTTCTAAGGAAAACTCAAAGTAAATTAGCTGCGTTTTCAGAAATATTCAAAAGTTCATGCGTCTCTTGTACTCATATCATATTTATACTTCTTGATTACTACCCCGATTTGCAAAACATTTTAAATGTTTTAAATTTACTCTAATTATTACACTCTAGAGGAAACCGTAACCTCATAATTAAAATATAATAA
Source organism: Boloria selene (assembly GCA_905231865.2). Classification (NCBI taxonomy): domain Eukaryota; kingdom Metazoa; phylum Arthropoda; class Insecta; order Lepidoptera; family Nymphalidae; genus Boloria; species Boloria selene. Next base: position 8,151,618 of record HG993149.1, read on the forward strand.
TTAAAATAGGCACTTAATTAACGAAAATATCTCGTAACATACACAGAAAACATAAAACTCTGTGTTATGAACATTTCTACGATATATGTACTCTCGTTTAATTCGATTACAATACGATTGAAGACACGTTTGGTGCAGTTTGTAGTGACCCTACTTTCTTACGCCAGCGGTCGCGGGTTCGAGTCCCGTGGGAGGCATTCATTTGTTAAACTCGGATGTTTGTACTCCAGTCGTGGGTGTTTATATTTATAATATGTATTTATCTAAAGTTATATAACGTATAGTTGACCAACTATCTGGTATCCGTAACATAAGCTTAGTAGCTTACCACGGAACTAGATAGTGCTGTTGTAACAATGTCCTAACATATCTATCTATAAAAAAGAATCTCACCATACTGAAATATTGAACTACAGATGGATTTTACTACAGATGTTTATGTTTTTCTAACACTTTATAAGTAAATTTTAAACTTGTTTCAGGTCAAATGATGACATCACAGTGCGATATTGTGAGTGCAAAAGTGTAGTGCCAACATCAGTATGGGGTGTACGCCGAGCATGCTTCTCGATCATAAAAATCGCAGACGCGATAGTACTGGATCTCAAGAGGCGGCTTTAGCTAAAGTAGCCCCTACACCATTGTGCCAGAATAAGGCGGTTCAAGCTGCCAGAGCGCCCCGAGCGTCTTTGGAATCCGATGGGTTCAGCATACAGCTATCTAGTAAGAAAGATAGCTATGTTTCCCAAATGGGCAACAATTTCGCTACTCAACTGCACATTAAAAGGATTTCTGGTATGTTGAATGTACCTATATATTACTACTTAAAAATTTAGTAGTTGTTAAAATTATAAATTGCACAAAAATGCTGTATTTTAGTAGAGAAGGATACAAAAGGAAAGGAATTATTCCAATTTCATGTATGCATTATGTTATGTTTTTAATTATGTTGAGTAATGTCTTCTTTAATTTTTCTTTTAGTTTATAGTTTTACTTTGTACTTCATGACAAGGAATAAATTGGTTGATTTTTTATTGTAGGGCGGGGTGCCCTAAATCCTAATACAAGGATAAATATTTGCTTAAAAGGGGACCTCAACAACAATCTTTGTTAATGTAAAGTAAGCAGATACAAAATTTTTATTTTTTATTATAATACATATTCACTCGGGTACGTCCCTAGGTGCTCCCTGCCAAATTTAAATTTTGTAGCACAAACATGAAGGACTTTCATACAAACTTGCGAGATCCCTTAGACCTCCTCTATCTGGCCCTGGCGCAAAACCTGTTCTTAGCAGAGTGTACTAGCTATAATCTAAACCTCCCTGCCAAATTTCATCATTAATAGTCTAGCGGTTTTCGTACCTCTAGTCGACTAACTCCATTAAATAAGTGATTCCATCTCCTTAAGGAAGCTTTTTCCTGTAAAAATCTTTAACAAAATTAAGTAATAATATCGTAATGCCTTAACTAACGCTGCTTTGTCTTTAAAACTAAATCAAAAGGTATAGTAAAATTTATTGGGTCCAATTTTAATACATGAAGCTAACGCTAGTGGATATTTAGGCTTCTTTGTATTTACGCTTCTTTGATCTTCTTGTATATTTTGTAAAATTTAATTGAAAAAGTTGTCACGAACTACGGCGTTTTCAAGCAACTATACAAACACTTGGAAATAATATTATATAAAATTTATTCATATAAAAATTTGGAAACATATAAAAAAACGAGTTTTCTGTTGAGTTAAATTTGGAATGGAAAAAGAGTTTTTAATGGAGCAGAAATTATCTGTATAGGCCAGGTCATAAATTATTGGGTCACTTTTGAACCATTTTGAACCATTTTTAAGTGTTTTCTAATATTACTTTTTGATGCTAAAATATCTCTAAGACGGATATGGAAAAAATATCACACTGGTTTACTTCGATCTGAGGTACACGTGAGCTAATACTCGCTGTTATATCTATAAATACATTTAAGCTGAGCGGGGGTGAGAAAGGAAGTAAACGATGTGCCAAGGGAAACGAGAGCAGCAAACGTTTCTTAGAGAAAAATAATCCGGTCCTTCCTCTTCCGGTCATTTCATAAGGAAAACCAATAAACATAATTAATTATATTGTTAAGTACGCAGAAGAAGATTGCTAAAAGTTACCTAAGACACTTCTTCAATATTAAGAAACTGTAATATTAAAAATAGACTAATCCTTCACGTAAGGTCTTCAGGTTCTTCAGGTAATCTTTCCGAAGCTTACTAGGCGTTATCTCAATAACTACTTATATAAATAATAATGAATGTTCGTGTGTACTCCATATGATTCCAAGCCATTGATCCGTTTGTATCCGAAACTGGTGGTTATTGTTTATACGCGTAACTCTCCTGTCCCTTTTTTTAACTAAACCATTTAAGCTTAGAGACATGCAAAGTGAGAGTTAGTTCACCTGAAATGTAAATCAGTTAAAAAAGCCAGGTTAGATCTTCTAGTAGGTAGGTATCCTAAATATTTACCCTAGTAATAATCTTTCACTACATAAAGCTTAAAATCGGTTTAGTATTTTTTGTGTGAACGCGCATATCAATTAGCTAGTTACTGTTTTTAAAATGTATAGATAAGAATTTCTTGTAGGAAATAAACATTTTCATCAACAAAATTTATTTTAAATGAAGCCTTGTGTAACCACGTATCTCTACACAAAATTTAAATCGGTTCAATACTTTTCGTGTAAACGTGTACATGGATTTGCTAAGTTACTGTTTTTATATATACTGATAAAAATTATAGACACATAATTGATATTTTGACTTTTATGTAGGCCTTTTTACAAAGGCCTACAATTTCCTACTTCATTGTTTTGGTGTACCTCTTAAGGTACCCACCGTGAGTTTGCTAAGGACGACTCAATATAACGTGCAATGAAATATGTTTTCATCAAATATTTTTTTTCTATGAAAATTAAATATTTTTTTTGCGATAAAAAGTATCCTTAGTGCAGTTGACCTCAGTAATAAATTATCACTACACATTCAGTTTAAATCGGTAGCGTACTTTTTATGATATATATGCTTAAGCATATACGACACTGGCAGTCTTTAAGTTATTATAAAATAAACGAATAAACAAATAAAAAAAATATTTTGACTTTAAAATATTATAAAAGAAACATTTTCGCAAGTCAACGAACGGAGAAGAACTCAAGGCACTTTGTCGTAGATAAAGAACTAAAGTGCAAAGTGGGGTACAAGATGTCATCTGCATTATGCGGGGATGCTGGAAGTCACGTTCGACATTGTATCACAGATCACAAAACACTGTAGGTACTAGTTAGTACTTTGTATTATATATTGATATTACGTAATAGTACGTCTTACGTATAAGTACAGTTCGATACAGTTGAATGTCCAATTTTATTAGGAACATTTTAAAATTTTCATTTAATGAAAGAATTACTTTACTTTATAAAAAAAAACTTGAGCTTTGAGTTTAAATTTAAAAATAACGTTTTATCTATTGTTTTTACTTATTTTGTTTGTTAGTAATTGTATATATATGAATTCATAAATCATATATCGGATTTTCGACTATTTTGTCAGATATTCTAATAATAATTACTGTGAAGCTATTATTTTACAAATTAATTTAAGTAACTTTTTAATTCAACCATTAATAGCCATTAGTAGCCAAGTCGTTAATAAATTCTCTAAACTAATAGGTAGTTTAAACTTATTTTCCTCCTCTTATCCGAAAAGGTTAATATCAGATTAGTCTTATAAATCCTGAAATAGGTTATAAGGTACTAAGTATTATTATAGGTAAGTACCTTTAAATAAAATAGGAATGATTAAAATTTATGATATCATTTAGGTACTTAAATAGTAAGTATAAAGCAACATTTGATTTACATCAGACATTTTGTTACACAATATCTACGAATAGCAATTTGCAACTTCGCGTGCATCGTTATATTGTGTATTTCAACAAGAATTACGTGACGGAAATGAAAATCTGTTGATGTTTCTGGACTTGCATGTACGTCGCGAATAGCGGTGCTCATTATAGAGTTCAATTTAAATTAAAGCACTTTGAAAACATCTTGTTGACATTTAAAAGGTAAAAGGTTGGTTGAAAATAGTATTTTCTACTATATACACTCGTACATTATATATTTACATCTATACTAATATTATTATAAAGCTGAAGAGTTTGTTTGTTTGGTTGTACGCGCTATTCTTAGGAACTACTGGTAGGATCTGAAAAAAACTTTTTGTGTTGGATAGTCCGTTTATTGAGGAAGGCTATATGCCATCACGCGTAACCATTGGTCGTAACCAATAGGAGCGGAGCATCAATGAAAAATGTTGCAATAACGGGAAAGGCGGGCTTTAGTTCTGCGAAGTATCATACCGCGCGACTGAGAAAGAATTTGGTTCCCGGTCTTTAGAACGCGTGCGAAGCCGCGGGAAAAGCTGGTCTTAAATAAAAGTATTTTCCGGGTTTTCTTTTGGTTTTACATGTATAAATAATGTAATATCTTTCGTTTAGAACGCAACTTTACACGCAATAAGCTCATCGATTACGAGAGAGACAAAGTTTTTGACATCTCGCAAGTACCCACCGCATTAAAAAAATACAGACTCTTCGATAATCAGTATCTATACTATATTATGATATAAATATTATAAAGAGGGAAGATTAATATGTTTGTAACGAATTGGACCGATTTTACAAAATTCTTTCACCATTTGAATGTTACATTATCACTGATTAATATAGGCTATTTTAATTGCAAGAAAAAAAATAAGGATCTGTACTCAATTAACTACAATAATATTACCCAAGGTGTAAAAAAATTCCTATAAAATATCTTTCATAAGATGCGCTGCGAAAACTATTGATGATAGAACAAAAAATGTTTGACAATATTAAAGAACATATCAAAATCTACAGGAAGGGCGGGCGTTATTTCTGCGAAGTATCATACCGCGCGACTCAGAAAGAATTTGGTTCCCGGACTTTAGAACGGACGTGCGAAGCCGAATATTGCGCGTGTATTCTTAATTCTTATAGATACTCTGAAGTATCTATAAGAATACACGCACACCCAATCAAAGTAACGGTTTCTCACTCACTTATAAAGGTTTAATAAATTATAAAATTAGTAAATACTTATTCTAATTCTATTCTTAAGATATTTCTATGTTTAATCGAAATTTAAGCAATTAATATTTAATATTATTTTATAACAAAACATTTAATTTCAACATAACTGACAGACCTGAACTGAGACCTGAGCCTTTTGTTTTGCCAGTCTGCTGTCATAATGGAACTTTATTAGGTAATTGTTACGTCGCTGAAACTAGCCAACAAAACTAGCATATCAATCATAAAAGTAATAAAAATTTTTTTTGCAGACCGTACCAAATTAATTTTTGTTTCTTATGGTTTTACTAGATTAAATTTAAATTTAAATGCTATTTTAAGATAAATTCTGTGTTTAAGTATTTTTTTAAACATTTTTACCACTTATTTTTATTTCTCAACTTTAAAAAAAGATAGTTATACTTCGTATTTGAATTCGAACCTCATACTCAATATCTCTGGCCCGCGTCGACTTAGGGACTTGAAATTAACTAGGGATCTTTGGAAGACATCAAGGAATCAAAAAAAATAATCAAAACGCCAGCGACGCCATATTTTATTTAATATTTCTCAACTTTAAAAAAAGATGGTTTTTCTTATTATAGACTCCAAATCTAATACGTGATTTGTCTGGCCCGCGTCGACTTAGGGACTTCAAATTGACTAGGGATCACCAGCACATGTCAAGGAACCCGGAGAAACCATCAAAACGCCAGCGACGCCATATTTTATACAATTTTTCTCACTTAAAAAAAGATAGTTTTTCTTCGTATATGACTTCGATCGTGGTACTCCATAACTCTAGCCCGCGTCAACTCAGTGACTTGAAATTGACTAGGGATCACCAGCACATGTCAAGAAACCCATAGAAATCGTCAAAACCCCAGCGACGCCATATTTTATGTAACATTTCTCACTTTAAAAAAGACAGTTTTTCTTCATATGTGACTTAACGATCCTGGTGCTCCAAAGCTCTAGCCCGCGTCGACTCAGGGACTTGAAATTAACTGGGGATCACCAGTACATGTCAAGGAACCCAGAGAAATCGTCAAAACCCCAGCGACGCCATATTTTATGTAACATTTCTCGCTTTAAAAAAGATAGTTTTTCTTCGTATATGACTTCGATCCTGGTACTCCATAGCTCTTGCCCGCGTCACCTGAGGGACTTGAAATTGACTAGGGATCACCAGCACATGTCAAGGAACCCAGAGAAATCATCAAAACGCCAGCGACGCCATATTTTATACAATATTTCTCACTTTAAAAAAGATAGTTTTTCTTCGTATATGACTTCGTCGGGTACTCCATAACTCTAGCCCGCGTCAACTCAGTGACTTGAAATTGACTAGGGATCACCAGCACACGTCAAGGAACCCTTAGAAATCATCAAAACGCCAGCGACGCCATATTCTATATAACATTTCTCACTTTAAAAAAGATAGTTTTTCTTCGTATATGACTTCTATCCTGGTACTCCATAGCTCTTGCCCGCGTCGCGTTAGGGACTTGAATTGACTCTGGATCTTTAGCAACATATCAGGGAATCCATATAAATCATCGAAATGCCCAGCGACGCCATAAATTATATAAAATTACGGAATTTTAAAAAGATAGTTTTTTCGTATGTGACTTAACGATCCTGGTACTCCAAAGCTCTAGCCCGCGTCAACTCAGGGACTTGAAATTAACTGGGGATCACCAGCGCATGTCAAGGAACCCAGAGAAATCGTCAAAACCCCAGCGACGCCATATTTTATGTAATATTTCTCACTTCAAACAAGATAGTTTTTCTTCGTATATGACTTCGATCCTGGTACTCCATAGCTCTTGCCCGCGTCACCTTAGGGACTTGAAATTGACTATGGATCTTGAACAACATACCAGGGAATCTATATAAATCATCAAAACGCCAGCGACGCCATATTTTATATAATATTTCTCACTTCAAAAAAGATAGTTTTTCTTCGTATGTGACTTAACGATCCTGGTGCTCCAAAGCTCTAGCCCGCGTCGACTCAGGGACTTAAAATTAACTGGGGATCACCAGCACATGTCAAGGAACCCAGAGAAATCGTCAAAACCCCAGCGACGCCATATTTTATGTAATATTTCTCTCTTCAAACAAGATAGTTTTTCTTCGTATATGACTTCGATCCTGGTACTCCATAACTCTTGCCCGCGTCGACTCAGGGACTTAAAATTGACTAGGGAACACCAGCAGATGTCAAGGAACCCAGAAAAATCGTCAAAACCCCAGCGACGCCATATTTTATATAAAATTTCTCACTTTAAAAAAGATAGTTTTTCTTCGTATAAGACTTCTACCCTGGTACTCCATAGCTCTAGCCCGCGTCGACTCAGGGACTTGAAATTGACTAGGGATCACCAGCACATGTCAAGAAATCCATATAAATCATCAAAACGCCAGCGACGCAATATTTTATATAAAATATCTCACTTTAAAAAAGATAGTTTTTCTTCGTATATCACTTCTATCCTGGTACTCCATAGCTCTTGCCCGCGTCGCGTAAGGGACTAAAAATTGACTCTGGATCTTTAGCAACATATCAGGGAATCTATATAAATCATCAAAACGCCAGCGACGCCATATTTTATATAATATTTCTCACTTTAAAAAAGATAGTTTTTCTTCGTATATGACTACGATCCTGGTACTACATAGCTCTTGCCCGCGTCGACTCAGGGACTTGAAATTGACTAGGGATCACCAGCACATGTCAAGGAACCCAGAGATATCGTCAAAACCCCAGCGACGCCATATTTTATATAATATTTCTCACTTTAAAGAAGATAGTTTTTCTTCGTATTTGACTTCGATCCTGGTACTCCATAGCTCTTGCCCGCGTCAACTCAGGAACTTTAAATTGACTAGGGATCTTTAGCAACATATCACGGAATCCATATAAATCATCAAAACGCCAGCGACGCCATAAATAATATAAAATTACGAAATTTTAAAAAGATAGATTTTTCGTATTTGACTTCGATCCTGGTACTCCATAGCTCTAGCCCGCGTCGACTCAGGGACTTGAAATTGACTAGGGATCACCAACACATGTAAAGGAACCCAGAGAAATCGTCAAAACCCCAGCGACGCCATATTTTATATAACATTTCTCACTTTAAAGAAGATAGTTTTTCTTCGTATTTGACTTCGATCCTGGTACTCCATAGCTCTAGCCCGCGTGGACTCAGGGACTTGAAATTGACTAGGGATCACCAGCACACGTCAATAAACCCTTAGAAATCATCAAAACGCCAGCGACGCCATATTCTATACAACATTTCTCACTTTAAAAAAGATAGTTTTTCTTCGTATATGACTTCTATCCTGGTACTCCATAGCTCTTGCCCGCGTCGCGTTAGGGACTTTAAATTGACTCTGGATCTTTAGCAACATATCAGGGAATCTATATAAATCATCAAAACGCCAGCGACGCCATATTTTATATAATATTTCTCACTTTAAAAAGAGATAGTTTTTTTTCGTATGTGACTTAACGATCCTGGTACTCCATAGCTCTAGCCCGCGTCGACTCAGGGACTTGAAATTGACTAGGGATCACCAGCACACGTCAAGGAACCCTTAGAAATCGTCAATACCCCAGCGACGCCATATTTTATGTAACATTTCTCACTTTAAAAAAGATAGTTTTTCTTCGTATATGACTTCTATCCTGGTACTCCATACCTCTTGCCCGCGTCGCGTTAGGGACTTGAATTGACTCTGGATCTTTAGCAACATATCAGGGAATCCATATAAATCATCGAAATGCCCAGCGACGCCATAAATTATATAAAATTACAGAATTTTAAAAAGATAGTTTTTTCGTATGTGACTTAACGATCCTGGTTCTCCAAAGCTCTAGCCCGCGTCGACTCAGGGAATTGAAATTGACTAGGGATCACCAGCACATGTCAAGGAATCCATATAAATCATCAAAACGCCAGCGACGCCATATTTTATATAATATTTCTCACTTTAAAAAAGATAGTTTTTCTTCGTATATGACTACGATACTGGTACTCCATAGCTCTTGCCCGCGTCACCTGAGGGACTTGAAATTGACTAGGGATCACCAGCACATGTCAAGGAACCCAGAGAAATCATCAAAACGCCAGCGACGCCATATGTTATACAATATTTCTCGATTTAAAAAAGATAGTTTTTCTTCGTATGTGACTTAACGATCCTGGTACTCCATAGCTCTAGTCCGCGTCAACTCAGGGACTTGAAATTAACTGGGGATCACCAGCACATGTCAAGGAACCCAGAGAAATCGTCAAAACCCCAGCGACGCCATATTTTATGTAATATTTCTCTCTTCAAACAAGATAGTTTTTCTTCGTATATGACTTCGATCCTGGTACTCCATAACTCTTGCCCGCGTCGACTCAGGGACTTAAAATTGACTAGAGAACACCAGCAGATGTCAAGGAACCCAGAAAAATCGTCAAAACCCCAGCGACGCCATATTTTATATAAAATTTCTCACTTTAAAAAAGATAGTTTTTCTTCGTATATGACTTCGATCCTGGTACTCCATAGCTCTTGCCCGCGTCGACTCAGGGACTTAAAATTGACTATGGATCTTGAGCAACATACCAGGGAATCCATATAAATCATCAAAACGCCAGCGACGCCATATTTTATATAATATTTCTCACTTTAAAAAAGATAGCTTTACTTCGTATATGACTACGATCCTGGTACTCCATAACTCTTGCCCGCGTCGACTCAGGGACTTAAAATTGACTAGGGAACACCAGCAGATGTCAAGGAACCCAGAGAAATCGTCAAAACCCCAGCGACGCCATATTTTATATAAAATTTCTCACTTTAAAAAATATAGTTTTTCTTCGTATATGACTTCGATCCTGGTACTCCATAGCTCTTGCCCGCGTCGACTCAGGGACTTAAAATTGACTATGGATCTTGAGCAACATACCAGGGAATCCATATAAATCATCAAAACGCCAGCGACGCCATATTTTATATAATATTTCTCACTTTAAAAAAGATAGCTTTACTTCGTATATGACTACGATCCTGGTACTCCATAGCTCTAGCCCGCGTCGACTCAGGGACTTCAAATTAACAAGGGATGACCAACACATGTCAAGGAACCCATATAAATCATCAAAACGCCAGCGACGCCATATTTTATATAATATTTCTCACTTTAAAAAAGATAGTTTTTCTTCGTATATGACTACGATCCTGGTACTACATAGCTCTTGCCCGCGTCGACTCAGGGACTTGAAATTGACTAGGGATCACCAGCAAACGTCAAGGAACCCAGAGATATCGTCAAAACCCCAGCGACGCCATATTTTATATAATATTTCTCACTTTAAAAAAGATAGTTTTTCTTCGTATAAGACTTCTACCCTGGTACTCCATAGCTCTAGCCCGCGTCGACTCAGGGACTTGAAATTGACTAGGGATCACCAGCACATGTCAAGGAATCCATATAAATCATCAAAACGCCAGCGACGCAATATTTTATATAAAATTTCTCACTTTAAAAAAGATAGTTTTTCTTCGTATATCACTTCTATCCTGGTACTCCATAGCTCTTGCCCGCGTCGCGTAAGGGACTAAAAATTGACTCTGGATCTTTAGCAACATATCAGGGAATCTATATAAATCATCAAAACACCAGCGACGCCATATTTTATATAATATTTCTCACTTTAAAAAGAGATAGGTTTTTCTTCGTATTTGACTTCTATCCTGGTACTCCATAGCTCTTGCCCGCGTCGCGTAAGGGACTTGAAATTGACTCTGGATCTTTAGCAACATATCAGGGAATCTATATAAATCATCAAAACACCAGCGACGCCATATTTTATATAATATTTCTCACTTTAAAAAAGATAGTTTTTCTTCGTATATGACTACGATACTGGTACTCCATAGCTCTTGCCCGCGTCACCTGAGGGACTTGAAATTGACTAGGGATCACCAGCAAACGTCAAGGAACCCAGAGATATCGTCAAAACCCCAGCGACGCCATATTTTATATAATATTTCTCACTTTAAAAAAGATAGTTTTTCTTCGTATAAGACTTCTACCCTGGTACTCCATAGCTCTAGCCCGCGTCGACTCAGGGACTTGAAATTGACTAGGGATCACCAGCACATGTCAAGAAATCCATATAAATCATCAAAACGCCAGCGACGCAATATTTTATATAAAATATCTCACTTTAAAAAAGATAGTTTTTCTTCGTATATCACTTCTATCCTGGTACTCCATAGCTCTTGCCCGCGTCGCGTAAGGGACTAAAAATTGACTCTGGATCTTTAGCAACATATCAGGGAATCTATATAAATCATCAAAACGCCAGCGACGCCATATTTTATATAATATTTCTCACTTTAAAAAAGATAGTTTTTCTTCGTATATGACTACGATCCTGGTACTACATAGCTCTTGCCCGCGTCGACTCAGGGACTTGAAATTGACTAGGGATCACCAGCACATGTCAAGGAACCCAGAGATATCGTCAAAACCCCAGCGACGCCATATTTTATATAATATTTCTCACTTTAAAGAAGATAGTTTTTCTTCGTATTTGACTTCGATCCTGGTACTCCATAGCTCTTGCCCGCGTCAACTCAGGAACTTTAAATTGACTAGGGATCTTTAGCAACATATCACGGAATCCATATAAATCATCAAAACGCCAGCGACGCCATAAATAATATAAAATTACGAAATTTTAAAAAGATAGATTTTTCGTATTTGACTTCGATCCTGGTACTCCATAGCTCTAGCCCGCGTCGACTCAGGGACTTGAAATTGACTAGGGATCACCAACACATGTAAAGGAACCCAGAGAAATCGTCAAAACCCCAGCGACGCCATATTTTATATAACATTTCTCACTTTAAAGAAGATAGTTTTTCTTCGTATTTGACTTCGATCCTGGTACTCCATAGCTCTAGCCCGCGTGGACTCAGGGACTTGAAATTGACTAGGGATCACCAGCACACGTCAATAAACCCTTAGAAATCATCAAAACCCCAGCGACGCCATATTTTATGTAATATTTCTCACTTCAAACAAGATAGTTTTTCTTCGTATATGACTTCGATCCTGGTACTCCATAGCTCTTGCCCGCGTCACCTTAGGGACTTGAAATTGACTATGGATCTTGAGCAACATACCAGGGAATCTATATAAATCATCAAAACGCCAGCGACGCCATATTTTATATAATATTTCTCACTTCAAAAAAGATAGTTTTTCTTCGTATGTGACTTAACGATCCTGGTGCTCCAAAGCTCTAGCCCGCGTCGACTCAGGGACTTAAAATTAACTGGGGATCACCAGCACATGTCAAGGAACCCAGAGAAATCGTCAAAACCCCAGCGACGCCATATTTTATGTAATATTTCTCTCTTCAAACAAGATAGTTTTTCTTCGTATATGACTTCGATCCTGGTACTCCATAACTCTTGCCCGCGTCGACTCAGGGACTTAAAATTGACTAGGGAACACCAGCAGATGTCAAGGAACCCAGAAAAATCGTCAAAACCCCAGCGACGCCATATTTTATATAAAATTTCTCACTTTAAAAAAGATAGTTTTTCTTCGTATATGACTTCGATCCTGGTACTCCATAGCTCTTGCCCGCGTCGACTCAGGGACTTGAAATTAACTGGGGATCACCAGCGCATGTCAAGGAACCCAGAGAAATCGTCAAAACCCCAGCGACGCCATATTTTATGTAATATTTCTCTCTTCAAACAAGATAGTTTTTCTTCGTATATGACTTCGATCCTGGTACAAGGAACCCAGAAAAATCGTCAAAACCCCAGCGACGCCATATTTTATATAAAATTTCTCACTTTAAAAAAGATAGTTTTTCTTCGTATATGACTTCGATCCTGGTACTCCATAGCTCTTGCCCGCGTCGACTCAGGGACTTAAAATTGACTATGGATCTTGAGCAACATACCAGGGAATCCATATAAATCATCAAAACGCCAGCGACGCCATATTTTATATAATATTTCTCACTTTAAAAAAGATAGCTTTACTTCGTATATGACTACGATCCTGGTACTCCATAACTCTTGCCCGCGTCGACTCAGGGACTTAAAATTGACTAGGGAACACCAGCAGATGTCAAGGAACCCAGAGAAATCGTCAAAACCCCAGCGACGCCATATTTTATATAAAATTTCTCACTTTAAAAAATATAGTTTTTCTTCGTATATGACTTCGATCCTGGTACTCCATAGCTCTTGCCCGCGTCGACTCAGGGACTTAAAATTGACTATGGATCTTGAGCAACATACCAGGGAATCCATATAAATCATCAAAACGCCAGCGACGCCATATTTTATATAATATTTCTCACTTTAAAAAAGATAGCTTTACTTCGTATATGACTACGATCCTGGTACTCCATAGCTCTAGCCCGCGTCGACTCAGGGACTTCAAATTAACAAGGGATGACCAACACATGTCAAGGAACCCATATAAATCATCAAAACGCCAGCGACGCCATATTTTATATAATATTTCTCACTTTAAAAAAGATAGTTTTTCTTCGTATATGACTACGATCCTGGTACTACATAGCTCTTGCCCGCGTCGACTCAGGGACTTGAAATTGACTAGGGATCACCAGCAAACGTCAAGGAACCCAGAGATATCGTCAAAACCCCAGCGACGCCATATTTTATATAATATTTCTCACTTTAAAAAAGATAGTTTTTCTTCGTATAAGACTTCTACCCTGGTACTCCATAGCTCTAGCCCGCGTCGACTCAGGGACTTGAAATTGACTAGGGATCACCAGCACATGTCAAGAAATCCATATAAATCATCAAAACGCCAGCGACGCAATATTTTATATAAAATATCTCACTTTAAAAAAGATAGTTTTTCTTCGTATATCACTTCTATCCTGGTACTCCATAGCTCTTGCCCGCGTCGCGTAAGGGACTAAAAATTGACTCTGGATCTTTAGCAACATATCAGGGAATCTATATAAATCATCAAAACGCCAGCGACGCCATATTTTATATAATATTTCTCACTTTAAAAAAGATAGTTTTTCTTCGTATATGACTACGATCCTGGTACTACATAGCTCTTGCCCGCGTCGACTCAGGGACTTGAAATTGACTAGGGATCACCAGCACATGTCAAGGAACCCAGAGATATCGTCAAAACCCCAGCGACGCCATATTTTATATAATATTTCTCACTTTAAAGAAGATAGTTTTTCTTCGTATTTGACTTCGATCCTGGTACTCCATAGCTCTTGCCCGCGTCAACTCAGGAACTTTAAATTGACTAGGGATCTTTAGCAACATATCACGGAATCCATATAAATCATCAAAACGCCAGCGACGCCATAAATAATATAAAATTACGAAATTTTAAAAAGATAGATTTTTCGTATTTGACTTCGATCCTGGTACTCCATAGCTCTAGCCCGCGTCGACTCAGGGACTTGAAATTGACTAGGGATCACCAACACATGTAAAGGAACCCAGAGAAATCGTCAAAACCCCAGCGACGCCATATTTTATATAACATTTCTCACTTTAAAGAAGATAGTTTTTCTTCGTATTTGACTTCGATCCTGGTACTCCATAGCTCTAGCCCGCGTGGACTCAGGGACTTGAAATTGACTAGGGATCACCAGCACACGTCAATAAACCCTTAGAAATCATCAAAACGCCAGCGACGCCATATTCTATACAACATTTCTCACTTTAAAAAAGATAGTTTTTCTTCGTATATGACTTCTATCCTGGTACTCCATAGCTCTTGCCCGCGTCGCGTTAGGGACTTTAAATTGACTCTGGATCTTTAGCAACATATCAGGGAATCTATATAAATCATCAAAACGCCAGCGACGCCATATTTTATATAATATTTCTCACTTTAAAAAGAGATAGTTTTTTTTCGTATGTGACTTAACGATCCTGGTACTCCATAGCTCTAGCCCGCGTCGACTCAGGGACTTGAAATTGACTAGGGATCACCAGCACACGTCAAGGAACCCTTAGAAATCGTCAATACCCCAGCGACGCCATATTTTATGTAACATTTCTCACTTTAAAAAAGATAGTTTTTCTTCGTATATGACTTCTATCCTGGTACTCCATACCTCTTGCCCGCGTCGCGTTAGGGACTTGAATTGACTCTGGATCTTTAGCAACATATCAGGGAATCCATATAAATCATCGAAATGCCCAGCGACGCCATAAATTATATAAAATTACAGAATTTTAAAAAGATAGTTTTTTCGTATGTGACTTAACGATCCTGGTTCTCCAAAGCTCTAGCCCGCGTCGACTCAGGGAATTGAAATTGACTAGGGATCACCAGCACATGTCAAGGAATCCATATAAATCATCAAAACGCCAGCGACGCCATATTTTATATAATATTTCTCACTTTAAAAAAGATAGTTTTTCTTCGTATATGACTACGATACTGGTACTCCATAGCTCTTGCCCGCGTCACCTGAGGGACTTGAAATTGACTAGGGATCACCAGCACATGTCAAGGAACCCAGAGAAATCATCAAAACGCCAGCGACGCCATATGTTATACAATATTTCTCGATTTAAAAAAGATAGTTTTTCTTCGTATGTGACTTAACGATCCTGGTACTCCATAGCTCTAGTCCGCGTCAACTCAGGGACTTGAAATTAACTGGGGATCACCAGCACATGTCAAGGAACCC
This sequence comes from Boloria selene, assembly GCA_905231865.2. Classification (NCBI taxonomy): domain Eukaryota; kingdom Metazoa; phylum Arthropoda; class Insecta; order Lepidoptera; family Nymphalidae; genus Boloria; species Boloria selene. The sequence goes on from HG993149.1 coordinate 8,167,500, forward strand.
AGAGAAATCGTCAAAACCCCAGCGACGCCATATTTTATGTAATATTTCTCTCTTCAAACAAGATAGTTTTTCTTCGTATATGACTTCGATCCTGGTACTCCATAACTCTTGCCCGCGTCGACTCAGGGACTTAAAATTGACTAGAGAACACCAGCAGATGTCAAGGAACCCAGAAAAATCGTCAAAACCCCAGCGACGCCATATTTTATATAAAATTTCTCACTTTAAAAAAGATAGTTTTTCTTCGTATATGACTTCGATCCTGGTACTCCATAGCTCTTGCCCGCGTCGACTCAGGGACTTAAAATTGACTATGGATCTTGAGCAACATACCAGGGAATCCATATAAATCATCAAAACGCCAGCGACGCCATATTTTATATAATATTTCTCACTTTAAAAAAGATAGCTTTACTTCGTATATGACTACGATCCTGGTACTCCATAACTCTTGCCCGCGTCGACTCAGGGACTTAAAATTGACTAGGGAACACCAGCAGATGTCAAGGAACCCAGAGAAATCGTCAAAACCCCAGCGACGCCATATTTTATATAAAATTTCTCACTTTAAAAAATATAGTTTTTCTTCGTATATGACTTCGATCCTGGTACTCCATAGCTCTTGCCCGCGTCGACTCAGGGACTTAAAATTGACTATGGATCTTGAGCAACATACCAGGGAATCCATATAAATCATCAAAACGCCAGCGACGCCATATTTTATATAATATTTCTCACTTTAAAAAAGATAGCTTTACTTCGTATATGACTACGATCCTGGTACTCCATAGCTCTAGCCCGCGTCGACTCAGGGACTTCAAATTAACAAGGGATGACCAACACATGTCAAGGAACCCATATAAATCATCAAAACGCCAGCGACGCCATATTTTATATAATATTTCTCACTTTAAAAAAGATAGTTTTTCTTCGTATATGACTACGATCCTGGTACTACATAGCTCTTGCCCGCGTCGACTCAGGGACTTGAAATTGACTAGGGATCACCAGCAAACGTCAAGGAACCCAGAGATATCGTCAAAACCCCAGCGACGCCATATTTTATATAATATTTCTCACTTTAAAAAAGATAGTTTTTCTTCGTATAAGACTTCTACCCTGGTACTCCATAGCTCTAGCCCGCGTCGACTCAGGGACTTGAAATTGACTAGGGATCACCAGCACATGTCAAGGAATCCATATAAATCATCAAAACGCCAGCGACGCAATATTTTATATAAAATTTCTCACTTTAAAAAAGATAGTTTTTCTTCGTATATCACTTCTATCCTGGTACTCCATAGCTCTTGCCCGCGTCGCGTAAGGGACTAAAAATTGACTCTGGATCTTTAGCAACATATCAGGGAATCTATATAAATCATCAAAACACCAGCGACGCCATATTTTATATAATATTTCTCACTTTAAAAAGAGATAGGTTTTTCTTCGTATTTGACTTCTATCCTGGTACTCCATAGCTCTTGCCCGCGTCGCGTAAGGGACTTGAAATTGACTCTGGATCTTTAGCAACATATCAGGGAATCTATATAAATCATCAAAACACCAGCGACGCCATATTTTATATAATATTTCTCACTTTAAAAAGAGATAGTTTTTCTTCGTATATGACTTCGATCCTGGTACTTCATAGCTCTAGCCCGCGACGACTCGTGACGACTAGTCATATACGAAGAAAAACTATCTTTTTTAAAGTGAGAAATGTTATATAGAATATGGCGTCGCTGGCGTTTTGATGATTTCTAAGGGTTCCTTGACGTGTGCTGGTGATCCCTAGTCAATTTCAAGTCACTGAGTTGACGCGGGCTAGAGTTATGGAGTACCCGACGAAGTCATATACGAAGAAAAACTATATTTTTTAAAGTGAGAAATATTGTATAAAATATGGCGTCGCTGGCGTTTTGATGATTTCTCTGGGTTCCTTGACATGTGCTGGTGATCCCTAGTCAATTTCAAGTCCCTCAGGTGACGCGGGCAAGAGCTATGGAGTACCAGGATCGAAGTCATATACGAAGAAAAACTATCTTTTTTAAAGCGAGAAATGTTACATAAAATATGGCGTCGCTGGGGTTTTGACGATTTCTATGGGTTCCTTGACATGTGCTGGTGATCCCTAGTCAATTTAAAGTCACTGAGTTGACGCGGGCTAGAGTTATGGAGTACCACGATCGAAGTCATATACGAAGAAAAACTATCTTATTTTAAGTGAGAAAAATTGTATAAAATATGGCGTCGCTGGGGTATTGACGATTTCTCTGGGTTCCTTTACATGTGTTGGTGATCCCTAGTCAATTTCAAGTCCCTGAGTCGACGCGGGCAAGAGCTATGGAGTACCAGGATCGAAGTCATATACGAAGAAAAACTATCTTTTTTAAAGTGAGAAATTTTATATAAAATATGGCGTCGCTGGGGTTTTGACGATTTCTCTGGGTTCCTTGACATGTGCTGGTGATCCCCAGTTAATTTCAAGTCCCTGAGTTGACGCGGGCTAGAGCTATGGAGTACCAGGATCGTTAAGTCACATACGAAGAAAAACAATCTTTTTTAAAGTGAGAAATGTTACATAAAATATGGCGTCGCTGGGGTTTTGACGATTTCTCTGGGTTCCTTGACATGTGCTGGTGATCCCTAGTCAATTTCAAGTCCCTCAAGTGACGCGGGCAAGAGCTATGGAGTACCAGGATCGAAGTCAAATACGAAAAAACTATCTTTTTAAAATCCCTTAATTTTATATAATTTATGGCGTCGCTGGCGTTTTGTTGATTTATATGGATTCCCTGATATGTTGCTCAAGATCCAGAGTCAATTTCAAGTCCCTAAGGCGAGGCGGGCAAGAGCTATGGAGTACCAGGATAGAAGTCATATACGAAGAAAAACTATCTTTTTTAAAGTGAGAAACGTTACATAAAATATGGCGTCGCTGGGGTTTTGACGATTTCTCTGGGTTCCTTGACATGTGCTGGTGATCCCCAGTTAATTTCAAGTCCCTGAGTTGACGCGGACTAGAGCTATGGAGTACCAGGATCGTTAAGTCACATACGAAGAAAAACTATCTTTTTTAAATCGAGAAATATTGTATAACATATGGCGTCGCTGGCGTTTTGATGATTTCTTTTGGTTCCTTGACATGTGCTGGTGAACCCTAGTCAATTTCAAGTCCCTGAGTCGACGCGGGCTTGAGCTATGGAGTACCAGGATCGTTAAGTCACATACGAAAAAACTATCTCTTTTTAAAGTGAGAAATATTATATAAAATATGGCGTCGCTGGCGTTTTGATGATTTATATAGATTCCCTGATATGTTGCTAAAGATCCAGAGTCAATTTAAAGTCCCTAACGCGACGCGGGCAAGAGCTATGGAGTACCAGGATAGAAGTCATATACGAAGAAAAACTATCTTTTTTAAAGTGAGAAATGTTGTATAGAATATGGCGTCGCTGGCGTTTTGATGATTTCTAAGGGTTTATTGACGTGTGCTGGTGATCCCTAGTCAATTTCAAGTCCCTGAGTCCACGCGGGCTAGAGCTATGGAGTACCAGGATCGAAGTCAAATACGAAGAAAAACTATCTTCTTTAAAGTGAGAAATGTTATATAAAATATGGCGTCGCTGGGGTTTTGACGATTTCTCTGGGTTCTTTTACATGTGTTGGTGATCCCTAGTCAATTTCAAGTCCCTGAGTCGACGCGGGCTAGAGCTATGGAGTACCAGGATCGAAGTCAAATACGAAAAATCTATCTTTTTAAAATTTCGTAATTTTATATTATTTATGGCGTCGCTGGCGTTTTGATGATTTATATGGATTCCGTGATATGTTGCTAAAGATCCCTAGTCAATTTAAAGTTCCTGAGTTGACGCGGGCAAGAGCTATGGAGTACCAGGATCGAAGTCAAATACGAAGAAAAACTATCTTCTTTAAAGTGAGAAATGTTATATAAAATATGGCGTCGCTGGGGTTTTGACGATTTCTCTGGGTTCCTTTACATGTGTTGGTGATCCCTAGTCAATTTCAAGTCCCTGAGTCGACGCGGGCAAGAGCTATGGAGTACCAGGATAGAAGTCAAATACGAAGAAAAACTATCTCTTTTTAAAGTGAGAAATATTATATAAAATATGGCGTCGCTGGCGTTTTGATGATTTATATAGATTCCCTGGTATGTTGCTAAAGATCCAGAGTCAATTTCAAGTCCCTAACGCGAGGCGGGCAAGAGCTATGGAGTACCAGGATAGAAGTCATATACGAAGAAAAACTATCTTTTTTAAAGTGAGAAATGTTATATAGAATATGGCGTCGCTGGCGTTTTGATGATTTCTAAGGGTTTATTGACGTGTGCTGGTGATCCCTAGTCAATTTCAAGTCCCTGAGTCCACGCGGGCTAGAGCTATGGAGTACCAGGATCGAAGTCAAATACGAAGAAAAACTATCTTCTTTAAAGTGAGAAATGTTATATAAAATATGGCGTCGCTGGGGTTTTGACGATTTCTCTGGGTTCTTTTACATGTGTTGGTGATCCCTAGTCAATTTCAAGTCCCTGAGTCGACGCGGGCTAGAGCTATGGAGTACCAGGATCGAAGTCAAATACGAAAAATCTATCTTTTTAAAATTTCGTAATTTTATATTATTTATGGCGTCGCTGGCGTTTTGATGATTTATATGGATTCCGTGATATGTTGCTAAAGATCCCTAGTCAATTTAAAGTTCCTGAGTTGACGCGGGCAAGAGCTATGGAGTACCAGGATCGAAGTCAAATACGAAGAAAAACTATCTTCTTTAAAGTGAGAAATGTTATATAAAATATGGCGTCGCTGGGGTTTTGACGATTTCTCTGGGTTCCTTTACATGTGTTGGTGATCCCTAGTCAATTTCAAGTCCCTGAGTCGACGCGGGCAAGAGCTATGGAGTACCAGGATAGAAGTCAAATACGAAGAAAAACTATCTCTTTTTAAAGTGAGAAATATTATATAAAATATGGCGTCGCTGGCGTTTTGATGATTTATATAGATTCCCTGGTATGTTGCTAAAGATCCAGAGTCAATTTCAAGTCCCTAACGCGAGGCGGGCAAGAGCTATGGAGTACCAGGATAGAAGTCATATACGAAGAAAAACTATCTTTTTTAAAGTGAGAAATGTTATATAGAATATGGCGTCGCTGGCGTTTTGATGATTTCTAAGGGTTCCTTGACGTGTGCTAGTTATCCCTAGTCAATTTCAAGTCCCTGAGTCGACGCGGGCTAGAGCTATGGAGTACCAGGATCGTTAAGTCACATACGAAAAAAAACTATCTCTTTTTAAAGTGAGAAATATTATATAAAATATGGCGTCGCTGGCGTTTTGATGATTTATATAGATTCCCTGATATGTTGCTAAAGATCCAGAGTCAATTTCAAGTCCCTAACGCGAGGCGGGCAAGAGCTATGGAGTACCAGGATAGAAGTCATATACGAAGAAAAACTATCTTTTTTAAAGTGAGAAATGTTATATAGAATATGGCGTCGCTGGCGTTTTGATGATTTCTAAGGGTTCCTTGACGTGTGCTAGTTGTCCCTAGTCAATTTCAAGTCCCTCAGTCGACGCGGGCTAGAGCTATGGAGTACCAGGATCGTTAAGTCACATACGAAAAAAAACTATCTCTTTTTAAAGTGAGAAATATTATATAAAATATGGCGTCGATGGCGTTTTGATGATTTATATAGATTCCCTGATATGTTGCTAAAGATCCAGAGTCAATTTAAAGTCCCTAACGCGACGCGGGCAAGAGCTATGGAGTACCAGGATAGAAGTCATATACGAAGAAAAACTATCTTTTTTAAAGTGAGAAATGTTATATAGAATATGGCGTCGCTGGCGTTTTGATGATTTCTAAGGGTTCCTTGACGTGTGCTAGTTATCCCTAGTCAATTTCAAGTCCCTGAGTCGACGCGGGCTAGAGCTATGGAGTACCAGGATCGTTAAGTCACATCCAAAAAAAATCTATCTCTTTTTAAAGTGAGAAATATTATATAAAATATGGCGTCGCTTTGGTTTTGACGATTTCTCTGGGTTCCTTTACATATGTTGGTGATCCCTAGTCAATTTCAAGTCCCTGAGTCGACGCGGGCTAGATCTATGGAGTACCAGGATCGAAGTCAAATACGAAAAATCTATCTTTTTAAAATTCCGTAATTTTATATTATTTATGGCGTCGCTGGCGTTTTGATGACTTATATGGATTCCGTAATATGTTGCTAAAGATCCCTAGTCAATTTAAAGTTCCTGAGTTGACGCGGGCAAGAGCTATGGAGTACCAGGATCGAAGTCAAATACGAAGAAAAACTATCTTCTTTAAAGTGAGAAATGTTATATAAAATATGGCGTCGCTGGGGTTTTGACGATTTCTCTGGGTTCTTTTACATGTGTTGGTGATCCCTAGTCAATTTCAAGTCCCTGAGTCGACGCGGGCTAGAGCTATGGAGTACCAGGATCGAAGTCAAATACGAAAAATCTATCTTTTTAAAATTTCGTAATTTTATATTATTTATGGCGTCGCTGGCGTTTTGATGATTTATATGGATTCCGTGATATGTTGCTAAAGATCCCTAGTCAATTTAAAGTTCCTGAGTTGACGCGGGCAAGAGCTATGGAGTACCAAGATCGAAGTCAAATACGAAGAAAAACTATCTTCTTTAAAGTGAGAAATGTTATATAAAATATGGCGTCGCTGGGGTTTTGACGATTTCTCTGGGTTCCTTTACATGTGTTGGTGATCCCTAGTCAATTTCAAGTCCCTGAGTCGACGCGGGCAAGAGCTATGGAGTACCAGGATAGAAGTCAAATACGAAGAAAAACTATCTCTTTTTAAAGTGAGAAATATTATATAAAATATGGCGTCGCTGGCGTTTTGATGATTTATATAGATTCCCTGGTATGTTGCTAAAGATCCAGAGTCAATTTCAAGTCCCTAACGCGAGGCGGGCAAGAGCTATGGAGTACCAGGATAGAAGTCATATACGAAGAAAAACTATCTTTTTTAAAGTGAGAAATGTTATATAGAATATGGCGTCGCTGGCGTTTTGATGATTTCTAAGGGTTCCTTGACGTGTGCTAGTTATCCCTAGTCAATTTCAAGTCCCTGAGTCGACGCGGGCTAGAGCTATGGAGTACCAGGATCGTTAAGTCACATACGAAAAAAAACTATCTCTTTTTAAAGTGAGAAATATTATATAAAATATGGCGTCGCTGGTGTTTTGATGATTTATATAGATTCCCTGATATGTTGCTAAAGATCCAGAGTCAATTTCAAGTCCCTAACGCGAGGCGGGCAAGAGCTATGGAGTACCAGGATAGAAGTCATATACGAAGAAAAACTATCTTTTTTAAAGTGAGAAATGTTATATAGAATATGGCGTCGCTGGCGTTTTGATGATTTCTAAGGGTTCCTTGACGTGTGCTAGTTGTCCCTAGTCAATTTCAAGTCCCTCAGTCGACGCGGGCTAGAGCTATGGAGTACCAGGATCGTTAAGTCACATACGAAAAAAAACTATCTCTTTTTAAAGTGAGAAATATTATATAAAATATGGCGTCGATGGCGTTTTGATGATTTATATAGATTCCCTGATATGTTGCTAAAGATCCAGAGTCAATTTAAAGTCCCTAACGCGACGCGGGCAAGAGCTATGGAGTACCAGGATAGAAGTCATATACGAAGAAAAACTATCTTTTTTAAAGTGAGAAATGTTATATAGAATATGGCGTCGCTGGCGTTTTGATGATTTCTAAGGGTTCCTTGACGTGTGCTAGTTATCCCTAGTCAATTTCAAGTCCCTGAGTCGACGCGGGCTAGAGCTATGGAGTACCAGGATCGTTAAGTCACATCCAAAAAAAATCTATCTCTTTTTAAAGTGAGAAATATTATATAAAATATGGCGTCGCTTTGGTTTTGACGATTTCTCTGGGTTCCTTTACATATGTTGGTGATCCCTAGTCAATTTCAAGTCCCTGAGTCGACGCGGGCTAGATCTATGGAGTACCAGGATCGAAGTCAAATACGAAAAATCTATCTTTTTAAAATTCCGTAATTTTATATTATTTATGGCGTCGCTGGCGTTTTGATGACTTATATGGATTCCGTAATATGTTGCTAAAGATCCCTAGTCAATTTAAAGTTCCTGAGTTGACGCGGGCAAGAGCTATGGAGTACCAGGATCGAAGTCAAATACGAAGAAAAACAATCTTCTTTAAAGTGAGAAATGTTATATAAAATATGGCGTCGCTGGGGTTTTGACGATTTCTCTGGGTTCCTTTACATGTGTTGGTGATCCCTAGTCAATTTCAAGTCCCTGAGTCGACGCGGGCAAGAGCTATGGAGTACCAGGATAGAAGTCAAATACGAAGAAAAACTATCTCTTTTTAAAGTGAGAAATATTATATAAAATATGGCGTCGCTGGCGTTTTGATGATTTATATAGATTCCCTGATATGTTGCTAAAGATCCAGAGTCAATTTCAAGTCCCTAACGCGAGGCGGGCAAGAGCTATGGAGTACCAGGATAGAAGTCATATACGAAGAAAAACTATCTTTTTTAAAGTGAGAAATGTTATATAGAATATGGCGTCGCTGGCGTTTTGATGATTTCTAAGGGTTCCTTGACGTGTGCTGGTGATCCCTAGTCAATTTAAAGTCCCTCAGGTGACGCGGGCAAGAGCTATGGAGTACCAGGATCGAAGTCATATACGAAGAAAAACTATCTTTTTTAAAGTGAGAAATGTTACATAAAATATGGCGTCGCTGGGGTTTTGACGATTTCTCTGGGTTCCTTGACATGTGCTGGTGATCCCCAGTTAATTTCAAGTCCCTGAGTCGACGCGGGCTAGAGCTTTGGAGTACCAGGATCGTTAAGTCACATACGAAGAAAAACTATCTTTTTTAACGTGAGAAATGTTACATAAAATATGGCGTCGCTGGGGTTTTGACGATTTTTATGGGTTCCTTGACATGTGCTGGTGATCCCTAGTCAATTTCAAGTCACTGAGTTGACGCGGGCTAGAGTTATGGAGTACCACGATCGAAGTCATATACGAAGAAAAACTATCTTTTTTTAAGTGAGAAAAATTGTATAAAATATGACGTCGCTGGCGTTTTGATGGTTTCTCCGGATTCCTTGACATGTGCTGGTGATCCCTAGTCAATTTGAAGTCCCTAAGTCGACGCGGGCCAGACAAATCACGTATTAGATTTGGAGTCTATAATAAGAAAAACCATCTTTTTTTAAAGTTGAGAAATATTAAATAAAATATGGCGTCGCTGGCGTTTTGATTATTTTTTTGGATTCCTTGATGTCTTCCAAAGATCCCTAGTTAATTTCAAGTCCCTAAGTCGACGCGGGCTAGAGATATTGAGTATGAGGTTCGAATTCAAATACGAAGTATAACTATCTTTTTTTAAAGTTGAGAAATAAAAATAAGTGGTAAAAATGTTTAAAAAAAATACTTAAACACAGAATTTATCTTAAAATAGCATTTAAATTTAAATTAAATCTAGTAAAACCATAAGAAACAAAAATTAATTTGGTATGGTCTGCAAAAAAAATTTTTATTACTTTTATGATTGATATGCTAGTTTTGTTGGCTAGTTTCAGCGACGTTTCTAGTTTATTATTTGGAAATAAGTAAAGTGACAGAACTTCAACGTTTTCAAATAATATTAGATATTTTAGTAGTTAAATTTCATAAAGGTTCAACAATAGAGAATCCTCTATTTTAAAAATTCTTCGAATCAAGAAAATTTGGTATAGAAATGTTTAAAAGATGTATTTTACGCTTTTGTCTTACCTTTATATTGATAAGAGGCCTGTGCCTTTCAATTATTTTTTTTGTTGATTTTATTACCTAATAAAATTAACAATACCTATATAAATATAGCATATTAGCCAATGAAGTGGGACTGACTTTCGTTGGTTATGACTTTCCAATTAAAAAGGACCCTTCCACCATTCAAATGAGCGATTACAAAAGAGGAAAGCTAATATCAAGACTACTTATTTTCCCTTTCGAAGTGTCGAGAGAGTCCCAATGGGTTAACTGTTTGTATCTAAATAATAAGACCGATCCATATTTTCATATAAAAAAGAGGATGAGAAAAAATGAGCATATGGCTTTGAGTAAGGAATATATGTATAATGTAAATATAAATAAAAATTAAACGCTGTTGAAAGCTGGTGTATCACATGTATCACAAGAGAAGAAACCTATTATAATCATTTTTGTTCAACACAGTTCCTTATCGCATGTTTTTTCTTAAAACAGAATTGAATTTAAATAGCAAATAATACTTTCTTAGGTTTACGCGAATATTTGACATTATAAATGAAACTATCTTTTTGGATTTTGTCGCGGATTTATTATGACCAAAAATCATAATAAATGAGCGACAAAACCCGAAAAGATAGTTTCTATTATAATTATTAACAAATAGTAAAAAAAATTAAACATTTTTTAAATACAATCATTGTGTAAATACCAATATTAAAAAAATTATAGACAGGACTATTATCTCTTTATATTTTTTTTCTATCTATCTCCTTATTTTGTCGAATGCATAAATAGGTTCATAAAATAACACCTATTATTTATATATAATATGAGCCACAAGGGCGAGAGATCTGACTGTGTAATTAAAGTCATATTATGATAGTCCTGCTATGCTATGCAGAGCCAAATTGATTTACTGAGTTGACGTCAACCACTAATTATATTCTATTAGAAACAGTTCACTTCTCCTTCCAGAACTTTCATCGTAATTACAGAATCTATAATGAAAGTATTGAACTGGGATACCCTCGGGTTAAGCGTAAAAAGGTTAATCAAATTAAAAAAAGGTTAAATAAAAAAAGGTTAAGTAAAAAGGTTAAATAAAAGTCAATAAAAGGCTATATTAGTCATCTAAATTATTTTGTATTTGGACTGTACAAAAATCACTGTATTTTAGGCAAACCTAGAGGCTAAATATCAATTTCAGTAAAACACAGGTCTCATACGAAGACATCGATCACTATGGATAGTACTAGGAAAACATCTCTTTGCAGTCCATCCAAAGATCTACTATTTTCTCGAACTGGGGGTAAAACTTATTTTTATTTTACTATTATTTTTAAATTATACATTATTTTATGCTTATGGAAATGTGCAGTATTATGAGTAGTACCTCACCTCTGAAAAACAACTGAAATAAGAAAATCGTAATAATTGTTATATCGTAAAAATGGAAGTAGTACATATGGTTGGTAACTACTATAGAACTGTAAAGTGAAAGAACTAATTATTATTTAACTAGCTGAACCCGCGGCTTCGCTCGTGCTAAATCTAGTGTCTAATAATTACTTTTAACGTATAAGATACTTATTATATAATACGACTCACCCTCGCTTCGCTCGGGTTCGCCCATAGCTGCAGCGCGAGCGAAACCGCGGATTTCGCTAGTATCCTATGTTATTTCTAGTACCTCCAAGAATATGTGTACAAAGTTTCATGATGATCGAATAAGTAGTTTTTGCGTGAAAGCGTAACAAACAAACTTACATTCACATTTATAATATTAGTATAGATTAAGGCTAAACGTGATAGTCTTTCAATAACTATAGAATATCCAACTTTGATGGTAAATACGAACTACATACTATACTACAGGTACTATACGAATAACGTACCTAACGTATGTGATTTAACTTTGGCATTAGCAAGAAATTATTATGTCGAAATAATTAAATTATGTTATGTTATTGACAGCTCGCTAAGTACATTTAATAGTTTCACACAAATTTCTGGTCTAATTTCAGACTGATCGTAATGACGGAGGTGAGTAGTATTTAAAGGCAATGTGATTAGAAGGAGGTTTCTGGTTGAATGGTGCTGTCACCAGTAATAGTAATACTCAGGAAATAAATCAGTAATGGAAATAGATTCGTCTATTAGAGATGTGCCGACTATGACTTAGGCCGACTATTCGGCCAAGATGATCACGTATGACAATAAAAAAATATTATTTTGTTTCGTCCTGTGTAAATTTAAATATATATAAAGCAAACATCATAAAATCGCGCATTATAGTGATATAGTTCTTATTTCTTAAACTACATAATCAAAGGGATAAGAAAGGGTCATCATGCAGCTGGATCGTAAATCTTAGAGATTACCGACAAGAAGTTTTACGATATGCCTCTGGTTAGGAATAAGCTGTTAACATGGTGACAATATTATCCTGCGACGTTATCTACTCCATTATCGTTATCTAGAAATGACGCACACGACTCAGACACCACTAATTTAAATACACCTATTTGTCCTTGTCTTTCCGAAGTGGGTCACACAGTTTCAATAAATTTTTGTACCATGACGAAAATATGTTGACAGAACTTGCTTTTACAATTAGCAATATTTGACATTTTTGGGGCAGTTTTTTGTGACCCGTATTATGAAAAAAGTTGTAAGAATATTAATTAATTATTTATATTATTCTAATACAGTGTCTCTCAGATAGTCTAGTCTCTCTTTATAAGACGCCAAATTGAGCTACACTATTATTATAGACTATAGAGAGATCAAGTTTGTTGGACGTAAACTGTTATTTTTATTCTGATAAAATTATGTTTTCTTTAGGTAATAATTACTTTATTTGAAATTTTAAAAAATGACACCTAGCAACGCAGACCAAGTGAGGATAAGGCGCTAGTGTTATGTAAATTAAGCTTTTTCGTTTCTTAACAGGAATATATTTTTAAATACTCGTGTAAAATATTATTTTTTAATCGTAAAGTGAAAACTTTCACAGAATAAGGATAAGTTTTCTTGCTATTGTTTATCGAATAAAAAGTTCATTTTTAAAAACAGGAATTTTAGAGAGGCCTTCCTTGCATTTAAAAAGTTATAGTGCTAAAGGTTTTTCACAATAATTATTTTTTTAATTTGCCGCAATTTTCACAAGCCAACCTTAATATAACATATTTTGTTGTAAATATACAAATAAGACTATTACATAAAAAAAATTGTCTGTGGAAGTAAAAACCTTGCACCTTTTAAATAAGTACCTTCTTAGACCTCCCTACCTCCCTTCTACCTTCTAGGTTTAGTGGCCAGAGACCACGACCGCAAGGCAAGAGTACACTACCTAGCAAGAACATTTAAAAATCTTATAAGAAATATGAAAATGTCCTGCAAAACAAAACACGAAGTGCGTGACGTCACTTATTGAATCAGACGGGAAGCGGCTGATTTATGACTTTCAATTTATTCAACGATTATGGTAAATCGTTTCGTGATGTCACACACTATCTTATCGGATTAGACGTAAATGCAAAGCAACGTATTCAGCTTGACTTGACGTGTTATTTAAATACTTCGCTTTAAGAAATATGTCAAAAAGCTTCCGACGTACTTTCCTCGAAGCTAACACAAGTTATTTTGTTAGACACTTCTGTAGTCAAGTAACGGATCTTATACGAGTACGTTTTACGACTGACCACATACCTAAATATCTTTGATACAGTGTAGTGAAGATAAAAATACAAAAGCTGCTTGAGTTTTCTTGAGTATTCTTTCAGTAATATTTCCTACCACCAGTCGCGGTACAATAAGTATATTATTTTTATTATTTGCACTGCAATTTATTCAAAAAGAAGGGTAATGGTTGCTCAGGTAAAACTGTATTCCGAATCAACGGTTTTCCGCCAAATAGAACTATACTAGAACCACTACAACTATTCTTAGTCATCGCTTCACTCGGGTTGGTGTCGTCCAAATTTTATATATTCTTTTATATTTTCTGTTTTGAAAAAAAAACTGAAAAGGCATCATCACCCTCCATCAGGTGTGATAGTCATCAAACGTGCGCCTATAATGTATAAAAAAATACAAAAAAAATGTATAGTATCTCAACCATTTATATAAACCTCGGCTTAAAACCTTAGTAGGTTCTGATTTTAAGCCGTGGTCTATCACAAACGTCATATCCATTATGAACCAATCATCATTATACTTATCTCTCATAGATACCTTACGGGCGTATTAATTGCTCTGCTGCACTATGAACACCTCCAGATATTGTATATCGTGTCAACTATTATTTCGATTAGTTCATTTTTTATAGAGTCTACCACGCTGGTGAAGTGTGGGCTCGATTTTCTCGGTCTATCGGTTTTCTCAAGCATGCGGGTTTTCTCAAAATGTTTTCCTTCACCGTAAGACAAGTGGTAATCTTTTTAGAAATGATTTGCACATGAAACGATCAGAGGTATGAGACCCGGGCTTGAACTAGGTAACCCAAGCAAGCGCGTTACCACTGGACTACTACTGCCTTATTATTAATATATTTAATAATTTTAATCATATTTATCGAGGGACTTGATTTTAATCTACCTATTTCCTTTATAGCATAAAACGGGTTTTTGATCATTGCATAATTAATACGATAACTAGCGACTCGCACTCACTTCGCTTGAGCGCTCGCTAATATGGAAATAGAAAAAAATTACAATGTGCATATTATTTTTTTCACTTAAGTCACCCTTGACACACCCGCAACAAAACAAACAAGGCACGACATGAAATTGATTTTTGTATATTACTAGCAAACCCGGCCCGCTTCGCTGGGCGCAAGTTAAAATAAATTAAACGGTTTATAACTTATATATATTTTAATAAAATAAAAATACTACTCCTTACAACATTTTCGCTAACGCGCCATCTATAATCTAGAAATAGATATACGGCGCCATCTAATCTGGATACCCGTGCAAATTATATGCCAAACCGCCATCTAATTATTTTTTATAGAACGATAAATACACACTAAAGTCGTATAATAAACATTTAATTTGCAATAACAAATAATGGGATCAATAATTGAGATAAAAACTACCCTATCTCCCAAGTTGGACCAAATTACAGATGCTTACAAAATTTGATAAAAATTGGTTCAGTAGTTTCGGAGCTTATCGCGAACATACATCGTGACACGAAATATAGATATACTAGTGACTCATACTCGCTTCGTTCGAGTTCGTTATCCAGGTACGAGTATGTTTACGGTTAGCATAGATTTCTGAGAGATGTGTTACTTCACGCAGTGAATACATTATACAGTATTTATTTGTACAGGTTTCCTCGTATTGAGGACAAACAGACAAACAGACAGACTGAAAGGCAATACAATACATTAATTAATATATTATATATGTATTAATAAGATTTTAGATTAATTTAAGGATTCGACTCAATTACAATTTTGTTATATCTATTGATAGATTTACCTTGGCTTTTAGTCTAAAGAGTTCATACCAGTGCACTTTAACAATCACTTATCAGTAAAATATTTCTTAGTGTGGGCTACTCATGAAATTGAGTGTAATGGCTCAAACAAATAGCTACCACATGAAGTAAATTAAAGGCTTAGTAACGATCCATTTCAACGTTGGTCCCTTTTGTGTGGAACGTTCTAATTTTAGCATTAAGTGGAGATTTACATAGTTAAATTCTTCAATAAAGTTACCTACTTTATAATTTGTACCCAAAAAGTTATTTTGGAAAAAACTAGCAAATAGATTAAGAAGTTGGTTAAAGTTATTAATTTTAAATTTACTTTTAAAATAAATAGGAAGTGTTTGCTTTTCTTTAAAAAACATATTACTTATATCTATCACCTTATTATGTATAAGGTAAAAATTATATCTAAATAAAAGCAGTAAATTAATCGCAAGATCTTGATGATTGATGAAAACACTTCTAATTAGTAGGTATTAGCTTATCAGCACAATACAGATGGAAAAGTAATATTTATTAAGGGATTTAAAAATATCTTGGAATAGATAATATTTTATATACGAATGCGTAATGCTTAATTGCTTTATATGACCAGACGTAACATAAAAATTGAAAACACTTTTGTATGTACGTAATACTTATTACATCCTTACTTAATATTATGAACTATTGACTCGCTCTCTATCCAATCGCTTATGGGTGAAATTCCGTGGGATTGATTTGTTTTTTCACTAGAAAGCAACCCAAGCGGACCGAGGTTGAATAGCTAGAAACTATATAATATAACTAACTAGATACTCATATAGTCACAGTAATAGACCCAAAGTTAAAGTATAGACAAGATTTATTCTAATGAAGATCAAAACTGTTTGTCACCGTTTCACGCCCACGCCGCAGAGCAGTTTTGTTTTATTTTCGATTTGGCAAGGACATCGATTGCATCATAAGGACACATATCTCTTCCCTCGTTTCGCATACTTGTTAGCATTTTAATTATTGTAAATCTTTCTAAAATCTAAATAATGTGTAGAATGCTCTAGCTCAAGCTCAAGCTCTTATTTTAAATTTGATCTTACTATATGAATAGTTATTATTATTTGTAATCCAAAGCATCCGTCAGATATTTCTAACCAATAAAAAGTTTGGACGCAATTTCGAAGTGAAATCATAGTCAATCAACATTATTATAACTTTAAAATAAAAAAAAATTACGGAAATTCTATCATGTTTATAAAAGAAATATTTGGCTGGCATATATCATATTACACCAGATTATATTATCTAACTAATTAACCAGAACGGAGATGCATTTACGATATTAACGTTCGTATTTTGTATGTTTTGATATATGTGTATACGTATACTATATAGTAATAATATTTGTCATTTATTAGCCTCATACGCGTTGCCACAGCATGCGCGTACGCTTATCAGTCGGCTTCCAGTCCTCATACTCGACACGCTAACCGGCTATTTAAATATCGATATACAAATCGCGTAAAATGAATTATTAACTGTAAAGTTTAGGACAAGTGAACTATGTAACTGGATAGTGTAAAAATCTGTTATGTATTTGTGATGTGAAATTGAGGATTTTGTAGATGGAAAGACGATGAAAGAGATGTGTTAGTTATACCAAATACCATGTAAATATTCGCGCATATATATAAAAATAGATGTTATTTTAATGCATTGTGTTTGTTACATTACATAAATGATGAGTGATGACCCATATAAATATGCAATATGATATACACCATTCATTACTTAACAATTTAAAGCAAAACGCTGTCGTTTTGTTTACACACGCATCATATGACAGATAGCTGGAGTCGAGTTGATGATATTCTATATTATGTACTAGCGTACTAGCGACTCACCCTGGCTTTGCTCGATTTCGTCCCTAGGTTTTCGTCAGTCAAGCCACGGATTCCGCTAGTTAAAATAAATAAAATTTCTACCTCCTTCTTTTTTGAAATCGGTTAAAGAGTAGCCTAAGTTATGCCTTATAACATTAGCTATCTACGAGTGAAAATCAAAGTCAGTCCAACCGTTTCAGAGATTAACCGGAACAAACAGATAGACAGACAGAAAATTAAAAAAAATTGTATTTTGTGGCTATACTAGCCATATTATATAATAGCGTATAATATACTTTCATATTATGCATTTAGTGAAAAGTTATTAAGTTGAAATTAAAAACTGACACTCCAATTTTATTTATATTTGTATGTACAGATTATGTGCACATTGCAACAGTGCTGGCTTGTTTCCCACACATCGAATTTAATATCACATAAAGTATCGACACGGCCGTGTCACGTCACTACGTTTCGTCAGTGATTTTGTTTATCGTGCTATGTAGCATTATTATTTTGTGCCGACTTTTATCAAAGAACACCACGAGTTCGGTTTTTTTGTTCATTCTAATCATAGACAAGGTGACTGCAGTGAGTTTTATCTGTTCACATTAATTAGAACCTGTTTAATTTATATATGTGGTTTGTGGAGGAAAATGAAGCAGTGAACAATAATGGATGTCGATGAAGCGCTTTATACAGGTATATAAATATATTTTTTTGTTATTTTTTAATTAATTTCATCAAATTTACGAATTAGTTAGTAGTTCTTTGATACAAGACTATTTATTTTACGAAATACAGTTTAATATTACTTACAAGTTAGATATAAATTATAATTAATTTTTTACTAAAATTATACGTTATACTTCAATACTAGTTATTATTTTTTTTGTTAATTAATTATTGTATACGCTATATTATAAGGATATATTACAAAAATAGTATCGTAGTAACAATAATTAATATTGTTGTTATGTTCATATCGCAACATTCTTCCTAGCAACTACACCATTTAATGACATTGCTTTCAGTTTTTAGGTAAAGTACGCTAAAAAGTACGTAATATTCTATTTTAACTATCTATATATAATGTAATACACTATATAACAAAAACTTATAAACTGATAATTTAATAAGATCGTCGTCGGTCGTTTAAATTAAGGATAAAAATATATTCAAACATGGCAAGAAAATTAATTACAGCCTAATAAGAAGTAGAGTTGTATTTATGTATTCGTATGAATATACCTACTATGTATAATATATATGTATGTACATATATAACATTATAACATATGAAAATTATTAAATGATCTTGGAGAAATTGATTTAGGTTTAAATTGTAGGAATTCCCTGTTGAGAGCACAAGTTTACCTTACTTATTAAAACCATACATTTTAACAAAAATATATTTTAGATTTTTTACTATACATACTGTGTAACGGCCAATACAAGGGGATGAATAGTCAGATCTGCGTCAGAGATTTCTATCAGAGTGCAACATGCACAGTGAATAGATCACTTATTTTTTGCCATTTCATCGTGATAATTTTAATTTCCTTTATAACCGCTCATGTCTTTATACTTTTACCTTTTTAGTCTCAAAAAAAAATATTTTATTCCATTTGAAACAAAATTGATCCTCCTTTTTAAAGGTGGTTACCCAGTATGTTACTATAATACTTTACTCTCTAAGGTGTTTGCAAGCGAAGTATATAAATATATATTTTTATGAAACCACTTATCTTATCCACTATGAGGCGCAATAAAATTAAAAACACATTGGGGAAGTTACTTTTAAAGTCGTCATTTAGTATAGTAGTTATTATAGAGATACAGAACGGTAGCGCGCGTAGGCCGCGCTATCACAAGGGCGTTATCAAGGCAAACATGACATTATTGATTTTTGTCCATACTCTACTCATGTCGGATATGGAACTGATAACCGATGTGCGTAATTATAAGGAGATCGTTCCATCATAAGCTTTAAGATAATATGATATATCGGAGGTAGCTGGCATTGTTACGTTCACAATGTAAGTTAGTCTAGTTTTTGCTTGCTGGTTTACTTGATCAGTTTCCAAATATATATTCCAATATTCATCAAGAATGTGGATGAATTAGATTTCACTTTAAAATTTTCTTTTTATTAATTTTAGAGCTGAAATTCTTAATTGAAATATTATTTAAACCACCCTTGTTTGACTTACACCTTGTAAGTTGCTTTATAATAAGAGAATGTGCCGCAAACCACACATACAATGTATATACATTATACAACCTACATGAGCAGCCCTCCATTTTGTGAAAACGCTAAAAAAAGTGTTTTGATGATAATTAATAATTATAAAACTCAAACAAAGAATTTGTTTATTAATATTTCTAATTTTTACGTTCCGAGGAATGGTTTTCTTCATTACATAATAAACAGGCCAGCTAGGATAATCTTTATAGAGGAAGCGTTAAGTTTTATGAATCTATATATTTAATTAAAGTAATCATGATCTTTTATTATTTAAGAAATAAAAGTTAATTAGTAAATGATGATATACGAACGAGTATACAACAGTTGTAAGCCAAAATGACATTTCAAGCATTTATATTAAAATATTATTTTTCTCTGAAATATAACATCAGTGTATACGTTGTTTAATTTGTCTGGTCAAGATGCTCTCTTTGTATATTCTAGTAGATACTCGCTTTGCATTCTCATTTCGTAATTATGCGGGAAAATTAAACGAATTTATTTACCTTGCCAATGAGTTTCTTTGAAGAAAATTCTTCTATTTGAAGTAATATTTTCAGATTCATATTTTATTTCTGTGGCTTGATTTAATTGCAACCTTTCGTGGGCGTGACATAAGAAATAATATCATAAAAAGATATTTATACGAGTAACTAGCAATTCCCGCGGCTCCGCCCATGTTCTAATGACTATTAAAATTGGTGATAGAAATTTGAAAATTTAATGTATATATTTTTGATACAAAATCATTATCGGTCATGTCGTTTCGGAGGAATGCGAAAACAAACTCTGACTACAAAATTACTAATAACTAATAATTTATGTTCTTTTAGGCAACTGACTATAACCATCTAGTATGTGAATTATTATCTAGTATTTAAATTAATGATAACAAATTAATTTATAACTCTTATCATTCAATCACGGTCCATGATATTAATACCACATTAAATTCTAAATCAATTACATCCAATCGAATGTAAAATTAGTTCATACGTTCTATTAATATGCTAATAGATTGAAATTGAATATAGAGTAATCTGTAATATATAGATTAGTTCGTAAATGTTTACTAAATATTATTATCTACCGCCTCACCCTCGCACGCGTTCGTCCCTCGGTACAATTTAAGAGTTAGTATGGAATAGATCTACTAAATATACTACATACACTTGCAGACCAAATGGACATTGACCTGTACACATAATTTTTTTTTATAAACTTTTCCCGTTGAAAACTGTACTAAACGCATGCGCAAAACCAACGTTGTTTTGCAACGGATTATTTATAAGTGAATATGTAATTTATCTTCTAAATATATTAATAACTAATTTATTCAAGAAATACATGTTGTAGTGGCCCGAATTGTGAATCTAAACCATTCTCGAATCCACTCGAACGTACACAAAACATTTCATCAAAATCGGTCCAGCCGTTAAGGAGAAGTCCAATTATATACACACGCATAGAAGTTTTAATTTATAAATGACATGCTTTAAAAATGCTTGATTCCCCATATAAATTTGATCCCTCCTTTTTACCCTCTTAAGCGATTATTTCCATGATTAAAACTATCCTATGCCTTTCTTAGGGTTTAGTAGATATAGATTGCTAACGAGCTTGTTAGTATTTGAAATAATGCCTATTCAGAAAGGTAAAAAACTTCTTCAGGGATCAAAAAATAGCCATACATTCTTTTACTATGTTTTTAGGGTTCCGTACCTCAAAAGGTAAAAACGGAACCCTTATAGGATCACTTTGTTGTCCGTCTGTCTGTCTGTCTGTCTGTCAAGACCTTTTTTCTCAGGAACGCGTGGAGGTATCAAGCTGAAATTCATATCAAATACTCAAGTCTATGGTCTCTTGGAGCTGTGAAAAAATCAAACTTCTAAGTCAACGCGATCAAAAGATACTCCCGTTTATGCCGCAAATTTTCGACACTCGCAAGGGAATCAAAACCTACAGGGTACTTCCCGTGAACTCAGAATCTTGAAATTTGGTACGAAGCAACGTCTTATAACACAGATAAAGGAAAAATTGCGAAAAGCATAAATTTTTAGTTACATCATATAATAAAAATATTTTTAATAATTTTAAACTTATTACCCCTTTACTCATACACCGTTCCGTACAGGTTTGTACGGAACCTTCGGTGCGCGAGTCTGACTCGCACTTGGCCGAATTTTTATTTGAACCTACTGATATTTTGAACAACAAAACTATTAAATAGTGTATTTATTCTAGAGCTACACAAATACTTTAGTATGCAATAATAATACACGATAATGTCCTCCGATTCCGATTCTGGCCACAGCGGCCAATCTCATTGAGACTAGCCATCTGCGCTGGAGATATTATAGAGCACAAGTGTACGGGCAAACACAAGTGCACTTTCATTTCTCATCACTCTTATTCCGGTGGGACAACTACTCGACACGTACAGTGAGAGTTAAGGCACAGGACCGACAGCTTTATGTGCCACCGCCAACGTCTGAACTCCGAACTGTTACTGACGCTTACGGCACAGAAAGATTCAATAATTTTTGGCCCGACCAGGGTCGGACTCGAACACAGGACCTTCCGTTGTGAGACCGAGAAGTGATGCATGTACTAAAGTGTTTAGTGACTTCATTACCGCGTGGGAGAATATTTACATTTATCATACATCATACATTTGCATATGTACATATATCATTGCACCAAAGAGAACTGATTTTGGATTGGCGAATAAATAAGCATTATTGAACTAAAATATGAAATTCGTTAAATTTGTTGCACGTTTAAATATTATATTTGAAATTAATAATAAATAGTAATTATATAGGCTTTAAATGATAATATAGAGCTTTATAAGTAATAGAGATTTTGATGCTGTTGAAAAACTTTACAGGATTCTTTGAAAACTTCTTGAAGTACAATCTATGTAAACTGTCACAAGCTCGTCCCATAAAATTTGATTAAGACGCTGACTACGTATGCATTACTCAGCTGTATTGCATTAACTCATGTCTCTGTAATTGACTAATGTCTTAGTCCCTAAGTGACCACACTTCGTTATAACTTTAGCCAGTCAAAGTTATATCTACAAACACGTTTGGCTCAGTTTGTCACTACAACCCTACACTAATTTCTGCGCCAGCGGTCGCAGATTCGATTCCCCCTGAGGGCATATGTATGGATTTAAAAAGTTACATAAATGTAGTATACTATCAATTATCTGGTATTCGTAATTCAAACCTCGTAGCTTACCACGAAACTAGATGGCGTTGTTTGTACAAACATATCTATTTATTTATAAGGCACTAATTTAATATTATTATCTATTTTCATAATAATTGAACCCGTTTCCCTTAGTTTGCCAAGCAAACGACCTACTGGAATAATACTCGATAAAGAGAATAACCTAATATAGCATAATATACTTCCTACATTTATATAATTAAATTATATTAAATGAGAAACGGAAAAACGAAAACAGTAGGAGCTTTTTTATTCGTTAATTGGACATAGAAATACATTTTCTTTCTTTGTAAAACAAACATTTTAAAACCTTTTCCCTAAATGTAATCTTATTGTATAATGACTTACTTTATTTTCTGCATTATGTATTTTATTATTCTGTGTATTTGTTATAATGTCAAAATTTCTATATCGAAACCGAAGACATTTGGAGGTGATCCAAATATAAAATAACTATCTAATATTTAGTAGGTATATAAATTGCAAACGAATTATACCATAGAATGCTACCTATATTAATATTATAAAGCTGAAGAGTTTGTTTGTTTGTTTGTTTGGTTGAACGCGCTAATCTCGGAACTACTGGTTGGATTTAAAAAAATATTTTTGTGTTGGATAGTTCTTTTATTGAAGAAAGCTATAGACTATATTATATCTCGCTACGACCTACGACTATAGGAGCGGAGCATCAATGAAAAATGTTGCAAAAACGGGAAGGGCTGGCGTTACTTTTGCGAGGTATCATACCGCGCAACTCAGAAAGAATTTGGTTTCTGGTCCTTAGAACGCGTGCGAAGCCGCGGGAAATGTTAGTTTTATATATAACCAAAACTAAATTATTCTCTCCTTAGCTAGCCATTATTATTACGTATTTTACGATAAAAGTAAGAGAGACTATGGATTTATTGATTTCTTATTATTCATCTTCTAAATAAAAAAAAATATTAAAGAGTAGTTTCGTCAGCTATTATCACTACATAAGATAAAACAAAGTCGTTTCCCGCTGTCTGTTCCTAAGTTCTTATGCTTAGATCTTTAAAACTACGCAACGGATTTTAACGCGGTTTTTTAATAGATAGATTCACTCAAGAGGAAGGCTTATATGTATGTATAATACTGAATACACTAGTGGAACCCGCGGTTTTGCGATATATCCATGGATCAATTTTAAAAATGAATAGCAAAGTGTATACTAGGTATAATCACTATGTACCAAATATTACTTGCCAAATTTTATAGTCCTAGATAAGCGGCGCTTGCACCTTATGAATTTTGATTCCTTTGGGAGTGTCGCAATATACGTTGTTTGCGGAATACAAGTCCAATTTTTTATGATAACTTAGAAGATTGTTTTTTTCAGACTTAAGGGACTATAGTTGTAGTGTAGACCTGAGTATATAGGGTGAATTTCAACTCGATATCTACACGCGCTCTCGAGATAAAGGGTCTTCATAGACAGACAAACAGACGTACAAAGAATAAAGGTTCCGTTTTTCCAATAAGATTTCTGTTTTTCCTTTTGAAGTGCGATGCCTTAAAACATCTTAATTTAATAATATTATCGTGTTTGATATTTACAAAGTAATAATAAACAAAAAGTATAAAGCCTTAACAAGAAAATAAGTTGATACATTCGAAATAAAATAATGTTAAAAATAAAACCCGAATAAAGCAAATCGCTCACAATAAAGAATATAAAAAGATGGAAGAAAGCAAATAACTTATATTCTTTGATATAAGTCTGTTTAAAGTTTAAACCCTGCAGAATTTGTTTAAAAATCAAAGTAACAGACTTATAAAGTCGTACATCATGCTGTCTAACTTGGGTATATAAAGATAAATGAAAACGGATCTCCAGCTGAGCGTATTAGCAGTGCTTTGTATGAACTATTCAATTCGTCTCACATGCCATTCAACGTCCAAAGTCGACTAAATTAAAATATCTAGTACATACACTTGATTGTATATTTTATTTAAGTACAATCAATCGCATTAATGTATACCACCTACTTACGTACATATAGGTGGTTATGTTGAACTTACAGTCTAACAAAACCAATATTAACCACTAAAACACAGCAGAACATTTCTCGTCTTATTGGCGGATCGCTTAAAAACTCATGACGACTCCCACGGTCCAGTCTGATAAGTGATATCAAAGAGCTACCAGGAGCAACAACCATTACTAGGGTATATTTTGGCTTCGTTAAAAACTATAAATATATATAAGAATAGACGTATGGAGAATATTAATACTATCGATCCTCTTCGCTCAGGTCCTGACAATGCCTTCATCAGAAACTTAACAATACCTAACTAAGACAAATAAAATAAGACTACTACACGTATAAGCACGATTAAATAATAAAATTTTATTTTTTTATTTATTTATTATATTTAATGATATAAATAAAACATACCTATTTCCTAATGAATAAAGCATACGTAATTATTACATAACATATTTGTATCTAATTAGAAATCATATCAAATGTACTTTGGCAAATACTCACAAAAACATTATTTTTCGATCTCAAGATAACTTCTTTAGCTGACGTCAAGATAACAAGTGTCCTTATGAGCTGATAATGTCTAAGTCAGGGTAATTACAGACATCTATGTTTGGTGTAGGATTATAAATAAACACTGTTCCTATTCAATACGATGGATCTGTTTTTAAAAGAATTTGATTAGTTCGGCTTACCAATTTCATTAAGGTCACGCCATAAAATTGTCGAAGTAATCGAAATTTACCAAACACAAATCGAGTCACTTCAGTAAGAGTCACTTATTCTTACAGACTCCTGTCTTGCCTCTTTCAACTTCGCGTAATCTCTTGTCTTTCTGATCAGGGAGGGGGCAATGACTTTAACAAGATCAAACAATCTCATCACTTTGAGCGTTGTGTAGAGCGGCTACATGATACCTTACCTATTTCTTCATGCTATTTAACGAATTATATCAATAATTTATTCGTATGACTTAGATTTATTGATGTATATTTAAAAAAAATATTATTTTATAGTTAGTACCGAAACATTTTAATAAAGAAATAACTTTTTTTACCCTTAGGATGTGCATTAACGCATACCTGTGGTTATCCCCTCCTTTCGCTTTTCTTGGCTTCTCGCCCGGCCGCATTGCCGGACGCCAATGGGGTTCAGTAAAACAAACAACTACACTTACATTTTAAGTACATGTTACATAAATGACAATTTCATATAAATTTTCATAAGCTAATAGCGATTATATTAAACCAAGTAACAAAGGCAAATATAATAATATCCCATATGAACCTTGTCTTGCGGAAAATTTGATATTCAATAACGAGAGTATTGTTTATCATACTGAGTTTAACATCTTCAAGTGAAATTCTCATAAACGGAGACTAGGAGGATAAAGCACTCTCCATATTAATTCAATATTTACGAGTAAGTATTGTAAGTAATAAAAGTGAAAAGTTAATTTGGAAAAGGGTAATTATAAATATTAGTAGTACTATATACGTTAATAAATTAAATAACTGTTCAAATTACTTAATTTGAAAAAATACACGTCATACATACAAGATATTATATCTTTGTGAGAAATATTAAATCAACTTAGGTTTCATCGGAATTGCTTGGTGTCGAAATTCGATCTGTCTAGGCATTTTCATTATACATACTTCGAAATTCGATTCGTAGTCGCAGACGTTGCGAAATATAGGTGTAAAGAACATAATAATAATAAACATCAGATATCCTACATAAGTACTTCTCGTTATACAGGTAAATAATGAAGACCTCATTATTTGTGTCTTCCACATCATTATCAAAATTAGTAACACATTAATCATTAATGTTTCGGCATTAATAAAAAAATAAATGCATAAAGAAGTTATCGATCGGTCGATTACAGAAAAAGTATCTTGTTTTGAATTATACCATATAAAATGTGTACATCTGCAATATCTAACAAAGTAAACCCTTTCCTTGTTATTGAAAACGACTGACTGACTGTCAATATTCATTTCTGAGAAATCCATACCAACCGTCAGAGCCGTTAGTGAGTGATGTTATACATACATACATACATACATACATACATACATACATACATACATACATACATACATACATACATACATACATACATACATACATACATACATACATACATACATACATACATACATACATACATACATACATACATACATACATACATACATACATACATACATACATACATACATACATACATACATACATACATACATACATACATACATACATACATACATACATACATACATACATACATACATACATATAATGTCCGTTAAAAAATGTTTGTTTCGTGGATTTATACAAGTTGTCATAAGTTAATTAAGATCTGTTTTATATCACGTATCTATAAACATGCAAGCAGTTTATCATGAAACAGTGACATCAATGAGTTGGGCAATAAAAGAATGTGTGGTCGCTAGAAATAGACTGTCGTTGGCAACTTGGCACGATCCTATACTATGCAAATCGTGATAAGATTGTTTCGACTTCATTGACATCTACTAAATGAATTTTGTTATTTATGGGTTCAAATAGCTTAATATCAATCGTTAAATTAATTTTTAAGTACTGATGAGACTGAAGTATGAAGTTTTAAATATTAAACATAAGTTACTCAATTTAAAAGAAGTTATTTGTGAACTCAATACTATTAATATGAAAATTAAAAAAGAAGTAGTGTAAAAATGTAGTACTCAAAATATTCTTCTCTTCTTAATAAGTTCTAATCGGTGCTTGGTTCTTGATTTCATGCATATGATAACATCAGAATTATTAATGTATATTTTAAATTAATGTAACTTTAAACTTTGTTTATTTTTTAAAATTAATTAACTCAGTTTTAAAATAATGATGATTATTAGTTAGTAGTTGTTTTTACTTATTATTATTTTTAAAGACAGTATAGTTTTTTACTAGTAGTAAATAAAAATTACACAAAAAGTAGTCACTACTTACGCAGCTAAATATCAAGTTAGTACTTGTCTACTTCACAGTGAATAAGTCATAAAATAAACCACCATACCGTAGATTTTGCTTTTACGGCAATAAAATATGAGGTCGCTTCAAATGGAACTACACGATGTATCCGTAAATAATGTTCCGACAAATCCACTCAGAGTGCATCGGGACCATTTTAAAACCCCCGCTTTTAAATCACATTTTCAGCAAAGTTGCATCTAGAATATTATCTAAACTTTATTTGACCTCGTATAGAAGTACCTACTCAGAAAATATGTTTGCCAATTTGTCAATAGCTACTTTGCAAGCGAAATAGCAAAAACTTAAAGTACTTATATTCGTTTTTTGATTGAGAAAAAAATTTTGATATCCGTCCAATAGTTTTTGAGTTTTTTTGTTACATACAAAAATAAAATCTTTCCTCTTTATAATATTAGTAAAGATGATTGTCGATGACAATTTTTTTCATAATCATACTATAGAATAGCTGGAGAGAGCTAAACACACGTTGTGGAAAATTAATTGCATTGAGGATTGATACGTAGGGACACTCGAACAGACTCATCATCTGATTAGTTGGCATGGCAGAGTAACTTCATATTGTGTTTGTTTACTAATGCACTAAAGCTATTTTCACATAGGAGTGCAAATTATTTCGTTAAAATAATAAACGAAAACATAACTTTTCACGTTTTATGATACTGCTGGTAAATAAACATGAACGTTTCGTCCGTCTATGACCTATGTAAGTATCTTTGAGTATTTTATAGTAAAATAAAAACTAGAGACATATAAAGGGGGTAATCACATTTACACCTCATTTACTTACCGGACGTCGGTTTTTACAGATGGGTATATAAAAGCAATGGATGATTTAAGCGACCTTTTTTTCTAATGCAAATATAATTAGGTACAGTGGAAAATGCTTCTAAAGCCTTATTATGTCCAAATGAGCTTACTAAGAAGACTTTTTAAGAATGGGGTGAAAAATATGAAAACCCTAACTAAGTAGTTACCTCCTAATTATACAACAATAATTCCTAATAGTATTTGTGAAATATAGAATATTTATTATCATTTTAATAAAATTAACTTTGTACTTACTTTATAGTATATTTCAAAAATATTGTTTTTTTTTTCGATAAACTTAATAGGTACTGTGGTTCAAAAATTAATTCACAAATATTAAATTTCATTTATATCGTAATAAATAACAGTAACTAATACGTTTCAGGGCATAGAACTCTAAGTAAGCATATTACGTTTGCACTTGTCTGGTTTTTATCTACTTATCTTAAAATAGTGAGTGGACCCGCTTCTCGCAAGCTTGTCCTTCAGTAACTTATTGAAATATATTAATATCCCACGGGAATCTCTTAATGTGCCGGGATGAAGGACCTATATCACTGTTCGAGCTAAATTTATCTCTCTACAAACGTCAATCCATTGTTCTATTAGGTATTTCGTTAAAGAAGTGTAATACAAAATACCTTTTCACAGCTTTTTATGTGAATTCTACAAACATAATAATGTAACTTAATATGCGTATAATTTAAACTACATACTACCTATTACGCGCGGGTGCGCCGACTTTATAAGTGGGGTGGGAATAAAACGAAACCTACATAATATGTTTTACAGATCACCTTATGACAGCGGTAGCCCAGTGGTTACGCGCTACCTTGGATATAGTGATGCGAGTTCAAATCCATCTCCAAAAATTTTAATATATTATCTGCCAACTCGCACTTGACCAGTGTGGTGGGCTATAACCTTATCTCCATCGTGCTGAAGGAAGACTCGTGCCCAGTAGTGGCATGTTCAAAAGGGTTGAATACATAATACTATTATTAATAATTTGTGATACGTATTATCGGTTAAGCCGTAAAAATATAAGGAACAGACAGAGAGAGTTACTAATACATTTTATAGTATTTTTTCAATAGTAAGAGTAAGTATAGCTGGTAAAAACATTATTAACATTATATACTCTTTGGTAGAAATCATGGATTCTGTTCACGATTGTCATGACCACATAAATATTGTCTCAAAGGAGTTTAGATCCTTTGGCAACCGAGAAAGTTTCACAAAAGCTGAAACTTTGTTTTGCATATATTTGTTCATTATTTACTGAGTTCGGAAAATACGGAAATTTAAAAGAAATATTAAGAAATTTTGTTCGACGAGAATTTTGTTTTGAATATCTTAAAAAAAGATGAGGGTCTTAAAGTTATTTTGAACAATTCAGGTTAATTATGCAAGAATCATAGTGTATTGGCATAAAGCCATTGGAACGTAGCTGTAGTGTCTTAAATAATTATTATAATACGCTCGTTTAAACAGCCTACATACATTATTCGATTATGAGAATAAACAAAATGATTATCGGAAATGGCGAAATTATGAGGCAATATGCACCTACTTGTTTTTCTAATAAATCATAAAATAATAAAGGCATAATTATTATTATTCATAGATTATATTCGTGGTATAGTAACATAATATATGGACAACGTTTTGCTCTAAACTATGTTTGATGCTTAATTCTTTCCTATACCTATAGGTATATATGTACATAATATACAAGCTGTTATTGATTTTATATTGTAGAATATACATAATTACATGTTGTACTATAAGAATACAATATCTTATTTAATTAAATGCAAACGAGGTTGAATTTCGATTATTCATTTAAATACGTAATGATAACGAGAACAAATAACAATAATACTGTACTCGCAACGTATCTGCTTCGTGTCTGCATTTTGACAGGAGTTTTATTTGTATACGTTTAGCCGCTTACAGTTCATTTTTTAATAACTGAAATCTATAAATATGTACGGTTTAGAAACAAAATGAGACCGTAAATTTCAGTAATAACTAATATTATGCTAAGCGCTATATTTTTGTAGAAAAATATACCACACTAACCTATATAAATAAAACTAGACTAAATAATATACTCGGATCGATCTTATTTTACTTACTATTATAATACTTATAATCAAAGTATAACTATTTTATAACGATCACGTCCAAATCCACGTTAACATCAAAACTGTCGCTATGTCTTATTCCTAATGGCCCGTAAAGAGATCAACTTATATCTTTTCTTTTTGTCTAAATTAAATAGTCCCATTTAAATATAGATATGTTGCCACTCAAATGAATCCTTGCAGGAATCGAACCAGTGACCGCACGCACTAGAAACTGAGCCGAAACTGAGCCAAATGTGTCATCTAGAATACCATCGTTACATCATAACATGATAATTAAATTATACCATCGTTTAAGAACCTAATTACACATGTGAATATTAAGTACAAATACAGATATAAATACGACTGTAGCTTTGCCTAGTATTAGATATGCAGTAAGTTTGTGACTTTGTGTATGTGAGTGGCTAACCAAGAGTTGGTTGGATTTAGAGGATTAATTCACAGATGGATGACCTAACAATGTGACCTGGAGTCATACTGTTAGTAAAAAAATCTATAATTTCGTTATTTGTTTTATGAAATAAAAATTAATATTAATTTCATACATATAAATAAAATTGGAGTGTCTGTTTTTAATTTCTAATTAACAGCTTTTCACTAATTGCATATGAAAGTATAATTTTTGTCTGTCTGACTGACTGTCTTTTCCGGCTAATCTCTGAAACGGCAGGACCGACTTTGACGGGACTTTCACTCGCAGATAGCTAATGTTGTAAGGCGTTACTTAGGCTACTGTTTAACCGACTTCAGAAACGGAGGAGTTAGAAATAATTTCGTTATTATACGTTATTATACTCGTAGATATCTCGTATGTCGCTAGTATATATTAGACCCCCCACACAGTCTAATTCAAAACCGGAATTTGTAATAATCCTAATCCTAACAATCAAGGTCTATTGATTTTAAATTTATTCAAGTGGTTCTTAAAAATAATAAAATAAATATTGATAAAAACACTTTTAATAATTTGGTACTTATCGCGCGTACGCTCGCGCATATCTGCTCGGCCATGATCTAAAACTGCTATAGCGTGCCGTAAACACGGCATTATTTATAGGTAAGTATTGAGATAAAGAAATTTACCGCATGCGCTCGCTTTGAAGACCAGGTGTTTTTCATGTGTTACGAAATGAATGTGTTAGCATCACCATTAACTGGTGCTTTTATTCAGATCGTAAGTACTTAATGCTTTGTTTTTATACTATTACTTGTTAAAGTATTTGTTTTAGAAAGTGTATATTACGATTACAAGAAAATATTGCATATTTTATTTTAAGATTTACCTATACTTATTACAATAACTAATCGGTCGATCGATTTTCGTTTCGACGATAGATAGTAATTCATAGAAATACTCGAATAATCGAAAATCAATTTCAGAATTACATAATAATTGTTGTTTAAAAACAATTTTCGAAACTTAGAATAAGAAGTGATATTAAAAATATATTTTTTCATCAACATCTCTATAGAATTTATGTCTCCAGAGCCGCCCCCGGCGAGGTTAGGTTAATGAGTCGCGTTTGCTTTGCAGTAGAGCTAACTACATACGAGTATATTATATCCACTTACTTTATGCTTTACGAAAGATATAATTTGTTTTTTTGTACTATGATATTTTAATAATGGAAATTACTTTTTGTTTCTTTTATTTTTTTTAAAGCGTTCTGAATTCTCTCTCTAATAACTGTATAATAACTTTTAAGATGCCAAGATACAAAATATTCTTTATACAGAAAATAATTTCTATTTAATATATAGTTTGTATGGCTGCAGGACGGGGGTCACGAGTTTGAATACCGAGTCCAATTAGAATGCCAAGACCTAGGTTTAGGTTTGTTAAAAAGAAGGGAGAGTCCGGAGTTGATAATTTGCATGGTGCATCCTTGGTCGGCCCTGTGCCTGTTCTCTCACTGATCGTGTTTTTTCGTTTGTAATATAGAAACTTAACTAGAAGTCCTGCAAATTTTAAGGTAATTTAAACTATAATAGTTTAAATATTAGTTAAAGGGAAAATAGCATACCTACTTACGTCTCGATACTACCTACACTAATAAATTTTGTTCTACGGGCTCTATTGAATTATAAACAACTACTGTTTATATAAGTAAAGGAAAATAAGCGATGCTACGCTATGCCGTGCGATATTCAACACGCCAGTGAGCTTAAAGGCTTAAGACAACAAAACAGACCAAGTCCATTAAGACTCTTCTCACAAACACTACGTAATCAATGAAATCGCTAATGCACTAATCCCACTATCACGTTATCGCGTTTACGTCACATCTTTGCTGATATCGAGTCGAGCATCTTCAGTATTTTTTTAGTATTCCTCTCTGAAGCAGTGTTCCGCGAGTGAAATGAATCAGTGAGGTATAAACGTTTAACATGTACAGGCCCAGCGAAATGTGGAAGGGTAAGTGACACGAATATGTGTATGTACATAAGCATTTTCGTACTATATTTTATTGAAAATTTCCTTATTTCGAATAGATTTAGTGTACGTACAAGTTTGATAGATTTTTGTGGTATTATTGATTGGTTTTAGATGAAGTTGCGCTTAATTTTATCAAGGTTGTTTTACAAATGAATGCTTAGTAGTTATAATAATTGTCTTGTCTTTAATAGGCTTCACTACATAGTATGTATGCTTAAATCTTTAAAACTACGCAACGGATTTTGATGCGGTTTTTTTAATAGATAGAGTGATTCAAGAGGAAGGTTTATATGCATAACTAGCAGATCCCGCGGCTTTGCCTGTGCTAAATCTAGGGAAGAGCCCGAGCGAAGCGAGGGCGAGTCACTAGTATATGTATATAATGAAAAGTATCATCCAATTTTATTATTGTATGCATACTACTTAATAATATAATATAGTAAAATAATATAAATATATTATAATATAATCACAACAGTTATAATATTATATAGCAACATTAAAGAAAATGCGAGAAAAATACCTTAAAGTATTTAAGTAAATATTACATACACAGTACGTAATTCGTACGTATTTCGATATGTGTAATAAACCGTATTTGCTAAAGCTTTAGTGGTGATAAATTCAACGAATTCATATCTGTAGTATTTCCAGTTACTTCTAAAATTTGCTACGAGATACCAGATCGAGATCAAAGTAGTGAAACTATTATTAAATGATTTTTTTATAGTAGGACAATTGTAGTATGTAATACAATGTGTTGCTTTCACGCTTTATTATTTTACCACATTTATTATTGATATATATTTTAAGATGTGATTATGGAATGGAAAATAATGAGTTTAATATAATTACTTGCTACTTAGCATATCTGTTTTACTTACATGTAGGTAGGATGTGTTCCCCTTTTTAGCTTGAAGAAGTAAAGAACTTTCGTACTTATTATACTAAGTAAGTAATTTAGGATAACAAACATAATCAGAACCACTATAATAGGAGTAATCGTTTTATCCAAAGGAAAAATACAAAAAATCTATTTAACAAGAATGTTTACACTAAAAATAATGCAGAAATAATTTATCTATACCTACTACTATTATAAAAATAATTGGTATGTTTGTTCGTAATGAATAAACTAAACTTCCGCTTAACCGTCTTAGATAAATTTGGTATTAAGATTTTCTGAGACGCTGAGGATATAGGATAGTTGTTATTCAGGAAATCACCCCTTAGGGGGACGAAAGCTTGTATGGGGAATAAATTATTTCGCAAGTAAGGATACAAACATAATATATATTCCGTGATTTAAACTCACGGGAACGAACGTAAGCGAGAATGAGTCGTTAGTTTAGTATAAAATTATTGATCTGAGTACAACTACATATCACCACATAGTTCAATATTTATACCAATATAGATAATAATAGTTGTATCATTAAAGTCTTGTTCATTCTTATCTTGCGACAAAATAATATACCTACTACTCATATTTTCACGTTAATAGGCGCATGGAAACTTTTTATTGAAAACAAAAACATCCTGCTTAAGTGGGTTTATTTAAATATAGGTTAAAGTCTAGACTCTAGAACAAATAATTTGGTCTTTATACGCCGTAAATTAAATATTTGCAATGTACCTAGTTATTTATTAAAAGTATTCTAAAGTGTGCACGTAGGTACAACAATCAACCATGTAGGTACCCTCTGTTTTACGAGTAATTCAGGTATTGAGACAATTTTTTCCGATTTTTTTTTCATATTCACCGATCAGTCTATCTATAACGTGTATTCTCCATTCTACGCGACATTGGCGAAGTCAACTGTGCCCAACTGGCACTTATGGAAGCCATTAAAGGAAATAATTGATTGATTGATTTTTTCCGAATTTATTCTTGTAAAAAACGACACAGCAATGTAGTAATATACATCAATTCATTTATACATATTTGGTTTGCTTTTAATAGAGATGGCAAATGATTTTTAATATTTTTTTATTTTTTTTTAATCGGTTGCCCACGCGACCCTATACATAGTACTAATTATCATATTTATATATAATGGCGGTACTCAACACAATGCAGTATCCCCCTTATGTTGATCTGCCGTGCAGAAAAAGTCTTAGGCTCCCCTACTACCTATAAGTACATAAATACATAATAGCCAATGGTTAAAATATTCATAAAATCTTTTTATGATAAACCTTATTTTTTAGCTTTAAAACATTATTAATTCATTGTAATGATTTTCTTTAAGTTTACAAAGGCACAGTTAGAGAACTGGGATAATACTGTCAAGTGTCATAAAAACTTGCGGTCGTCTTTTATGGTAGCTGTAAACTTAATGGAATTAGGTACACGTGGAGTACCTTTAACTAGGTACAACTGAACAATCAAGATAGAAAATATTTATTTAAAAACTAGTTTTTTTAATGTTTGTCACTACATTGTTTTCACTACTTTCGATAGGTGCAATCATAAGGCCATGCTTGAGCAATGAGCATGCCAATACATTTCCTTTCTTACGTATGTCTCAACGTCTCTATTTCTCTCAAGCAGTTACATAAAAAAGCTTATTATAAAAATATTAAACTGGTTAACTTAAAGGCGCAGAAGAATCGTTCGTTGTACTCGTAGTTTCTATGTGAGTTACCAGACTGAAAACATATTTTAAATGTTTTATTAAAGTTGTACACCGCCCTAAGTAGGTATCTCATTTAAATTTAACAATGCAAAAAATAACTATTAAAATAAAAAGTATACGATTCGTTAATTATTTTCAGACCATTGTGTCATAAAAAAGCTCTTTTACTATATACTCTATTCATGTAGTTTAAACTTTAAACTACAAAGCAGTTAAATGTTAGTACAGCTTATGTACAAAAAGTTTTGTGGAAATCACAACAGCATTTTTCATAGAATGTAATTATGAATAAAATAAATCGCGAATATAAATTTACTATTTTAAATTAAAGAAGCAAATTCAAGCACTTCGTTAAAAGTCAGTTTAGTCAGACCGTAAGGAAACTCCTACCGGCGCGGAATGCAATTCGTATGAGAAAGCAGACAAAAGCTCTATATTTGTTTTTATAAATAAGTTAAAATATTTTTAATGCAAGATAATAACTGTTTCGTATATGTGTCATTTAAATTTTACGCATTTGCCATATTTATTTTAGCCTTAAAATGTTGATGAGTCAAATATTATACCCGTGGAGAGAATTTGTATATTTTATAAACTTATTTTTATTTCTTACTAGCTACTTCGTCCCTAAGTTTAGCGTCAGCGAAGCCACGGGTTCCGCTAGTTAAAATAAAATATTACCGTCCTCCTCTTTTGAAGTCGGTTAAAAGTAGCCTAAGTTACACCTTATAAGTAAGATTAGCTGTCTGCAAGTAAAAGTCCCGACAAAATCGGTCCAGCCGGTTTTAGAGATTAGCCGGAACAAACAGACAGAGACAGACAAAAAGTTAAAAATTGTTTTTTTTTTGTTGCTAGTATCGTATAATTATAAACTAGACACCACACATTTTATTTATATGTATAGATAAGTGTATATACTATCCGTCTGTCACAGTTTTCGATCTTTTAACACAATCATGACTTTTTTTATTCTTTTTGAAGAGTAATTATCTAAATGATATCTTCAGCGGTACTAAAATAAAAATATATAAATCACGCGATGTAACGCTGGTGCGCTGTCTAACTTTTCTGACAAACCACGAGCTAAGTTTACTCGCAAGTGTTGAAAATGGAAACTCCATCGGAGTATACACATATACCTACTCGTAATCTACAGTTATGTTTTACCACTTTGCTTAATCAGCAATATATATATTCCATCATTAAGAAAAAAAAATGATATTTTGTTATAATGCAATTGGTAGGCAAAGTTTTAGAATTTAATGATATAATATATATATTTTTTAAACATCACAGTTAGAACATTGGTTCTAACGTGCAAAAGTGATAGATACTTTTAGAATCAAACCGAAAAGACCAGGTTTGGCGGAAAGAGTTATTAATGCTAAAGCATAACAAACTTCTCGCTTTTTAAAACCAATGAATAATAAAATAATTATGTATATTTCTGTTATTTTTAACAGTAAAAGGGTAATTTAAATTTCTTATACCACTCATTTTAGATATCCATCCCTAAAATTCTTATTTAAATAATTCGTATAAATAATTATTTATACTTTTTCTGCAGAATCATCCAAACTTCTCTTACTAATTACGTACTATACTACTGTACTGTACCATAAATGAAATTATCTTTCCGGATTTTGTGGCAGATTTATTTAGATTTTTGGATCACGACATTTCGAATGCTTTACAGCAATCATGGTCACGGCAGAGTAAAGTAAAATGAAGAGCATCGACACTACAATACACAATACGTTATTATATTTGATTTGAAAAGTTGAGACAGTATTATGTAAATACCACTCGGCCCTCGCCACGACGTCATGTAACGATGTTGATATAAACCTTAAATTTAATTGGATCAAAATACATATTACTAATGTGTTAAAGGCTTCAAGGTGTCTTTGATTTAGAATCCCGCTTTACGACCTTGTCTACTCGCGAACTAATCACACCTTACTTAGTGGCCGAGTTGAATTATTGCGCTATAAACTTTGCACGTTATGATGCTCATCTGAGATATTTTTATGATTTAATTATTAAATTTATTCTTAACTAAGTCATTCAGTTTCAAGAAAACGTATAGAATACAAGCTTTTAAAGCAAGTCATATTGAATTTATAAATAACAAGATTTCGCGCGAGCGAAGTCGCGGGTTCCGCTAGTAAATGTATACAAAAACTTTACAAATTATATACTTAAACCTTACTTGATAACCACCGTATTCATTGGTGAAAACAGCATGAAAATTTTCTGAGTTTATCGCGAACAGACAGACAGACACGGCGAAGGACTTTGTTTTATAATAATATGTAGTGAAGTAATTTTTTTCCTAATCCGTGTCGTTTAGGCTTGTAAATTACGTGGATAACCTAAAAACTAACACAATATATCCTCATATATTCACCGCTTTGACAATTATACTCTAGGTTGTTTGATGGTAATGATAATA
Organism: Boloria selene; assembly: GCA_905231865.2. Classification (NCBI taxonomy): domain Eukaryota; kingdom Metazoa; phylum Arthropoda; class Insecta; order Lepidoptera; family Nymphalidae; genus Boloria; species Boloria selene. The sequence continues at coordinate 8,205,694 of HG993149.1, forward strand.
AAACATTTGTTAACTATAAATGTTAAGTAAAAATACTTGTAACTATAAATCAAAATCCGAAAAGATAGTTGCATTTATAATGTCAAATATTCGCGTTAACCTAAGAAAGTATTATACTTGTAACTCTTGACATATAGCAATATTTGTCTAGTGTGTAACAAGTGACAGTCAAATAAAAATATATACCTATTTACATTATGTTTTATCTTACCCACTCTTCAAAATTGGATTTTTGATGTTAGTACCGTATATACTTTCATATACATATATTTAGTGAAAAGCTGTTTATATATATATAAAAAAATATCTAAGCTAATCATGGGGTCACTACAATTCAAAAAATGACTTAATATTTAACATTATCAATAAACAAACAGCTTTACAAGACATATTTATTATATATTATTACATTGAAAACTTAGCAATACATTATCTCGATATGGACACGACATGTTCATTAAATTGATACACGATCAAGCGTTGCCCTACATACTAATAACGTTGATTCATTGACTTCGAACATTTGATATATGTAATATTGTTCAATTTTGTATGAGTTGGCTTGTAATTTGTAGGTCTAATTAATAACATTTGTGTACAAGAATACATTTTATATAATGAAATAAAGAAATTACAAGAAGAATTTTGAAATTCTATAATTCATTTTTCATTCTTTAATATTACTTATGTATGCTATGCGTAATTTATATGATAATAGTTTAAAATATTATACAGAGAAAGAAATATACAGTCACTTGGACAATCAATTGAAGTGGGTTCAAATACCCGGTCTCGCTCTTTGATAGCCCCATGTGCTAATCACTTATGACATGATTACCTATTTCCTTAAGTTAAAGAAAAATAAAGTGAGAACAACTCCTATACATGTCTGATACAACTAATAAAATTATCGAAAGATATAAGGCACATGAAAGCTAAATGCTACCGAGCTAAATAAATCTGAATTTTGAATCTATTGAAACCTCGCTATCTAATTATTATGAGTTATTACAACAAAATGCAACATCGAATCTGTTCTTTTAGTGTTTTCAATGTTCCTCCCCAACATGCGTTCACCTTGTCACGGTGGATGAGCTCCATAGCGTCCGGTTACCCGGCCGGGCGTAAAGCTAAGAAACTTGCCACCCACATCTAACACCCATTTCGTTGAGCGGTATGTCATGCGGGTTGCTTCTTGTTCTTCTCTGATAGCAGTGTAGACTGTGAAGCAACTCCTTATTTGTGTGGTCTGCTTCGGCAGACCTGCCGGTCCATCGGCACGTCATGGTTGAAAGCGATGCCCCACTTAGACGGAAGGTGATGGATTGGTGAACCTTACATAACCACCTGTTTTCTACAGATGCTATACGTAAATCCATGTCCCTAGGATAAAAAGTGCTTTCAATGTTGATGAATGAGAAATAGTGACATGTCAAATTGCAAGCAGTGGCATTGTAGGAGATAAATGGTAAAGATATAAAGGAGGTCGACGTCATTCACAGGACCATCAATATCACTTTGTCGGGACAGCTGATACCGTAGAACTATTGGCTGAGCTTTATGTACTCTGTTTTACACTTAGACTACTTGTATTTTCTTTGCATCAATAAAGTTTTATGATATTGGTATAGTGGTATGTTCTGCTTATGGTATAAGATCGCTAACTGCCTCGGTGGTGTAGCAGCTAGCATGTACCATCATACATCGAGAGGTTCTGGGTTCGAGTTCGGGGTCGAAAAAAGATTAATTATTGAGTCTTTCTATTTAGTAAGCCTCAGTAACAGTCCGGAGTTGGAAAGTTGGCGTTGGTTTACCCGCGTGCCTCGAAGATCACGTAAAGCCGTCGGTCGTGCGCCTTATCTTTCACTGGTCGTGTCGAGTAATCGTCCCACCGGAGTATGAGAGTGATAGGAATAGAGAGTGTACACGCACACTTGTTGGTCACAGTTGGTCAGTCTCAAAAAGATTGGCCGCCATGTCCAGAATCAGTCGGAGAACATTATGTATTAGGTCGCTTAGCTCTACATCCTGCTTTACTAGTTAATGTGACGATTAGTACAAATATTTGGTATTTGCCAAATAACTAATGACTATTCATTGCGTATATTGTACTTATTGTAGATAGATTCTGAGTAAAGACAGAGACTCTTGAGCTGTTAACTATTTACTCGTACTTATATTTTACTCAAGCTACTTTTAAAAATGTACTATCGTTTTAGTCATTTTTGTATACGTGATATGTATAATGTGATATAGGAGAACTTCGCGACTATGGTTTCATCCACAGACTACGAACAATGTGACCCAGTACTTCCAATTTGACTGCCCACTATAACACAGCGAAACCTGCCATCTTAATTAGGCGTTGCGGGATCGTTTACTCACTCACTACTACTCACAACCACGGCGACAGATCTGCTTAAGTAGACCACAATAACCGTTCGTTGCGAAAACAATCTACTCTTCAATCAACTCTGATTGAAGAGTAGATTGTTTTCAACAATTAAGGCAGTGAGTATCTACCCAGGCGAAGCGAGGGTAAGTCGCTAGTATGTATATAAGTACATATTAATACGATTAAAAAGTTTATATTACTCACAAAATAACTTACACATAATCCAAATTAACTTTCCTTAAACAAATAAAAATTTTCAATACTTCTGAAATTCCATTTACAGATTCTCATACGTCTTTCGAGATGAATCTCGAGTTTATTCCCGAGGCCACGTTCATTGACCTCGCGAGGGCAATAACCACGTCCTGAAATGAAATAAGTCTAAATAATGATAGGTTTAACTACAGAACTTATTTCAATAATCACTGATGAAAAGCTTGAAAGGTTTTTTGAACTTGTGGTTTCGAAATTTAATAAATATTGTGTAAACTATATTTTTCCAACATCAAACGCTATCAGAAACTAAATATTTACATTAGACGACTGATTAAACATTTTACACCATTTCATTTCATTATATGTTTATACCTCAGTCATGGATGCTTATATTTATAATATAATTATTTGCATATAAGAAGTTATATACGTGTAGAAACTACTAACTAGTATATCCATAAAACAATTCTCGTAACTTATCATAAAATAGACGGTGCTACCTCTCAATACCTCAAATATTTGAATTTATTTTTTATATTAAGCCCTCCAAAGATTTTAGAAAACATTGACGGAACATTTGTAAAATATAATTATGTAGGTAACATATGTCCATCTTTATTCGTCATTATTCTTGATATATAGCTCCACTAGCGACTCACCCTCGCTTTGCCCAGACTTTGTTTTATACTCAGCAATGCACATAACTATAGTTTCATTTAAGTGAAGTAAATAACGTAACTCTAAGAAAGGTCTCATACTATAAGATCTGACATTTCCTGAGTATTCTATGGTGAAATTATTTATACATCATATTCAATTAACGGGTAAGAATTTAAGAAAAAATCAACGAAGAAAGCTACAACGCTTAGTTCTGATACTGACATTTTTTTTATTTACACTAAGTTGTATTAAAAAAACAGAGGTATGGTAATTTTGAAAATTAATATAAGAAAACTGTAATAATTTTACACCATTTTCGACAATATGAATAAATAACTAATAAAATTAATATTATTTGATTAGCTATTCCCTTTGTAGTAACGCATTTGAAGGGTATTGAACCGTCTAGCGTGTCCATAGGAATTACCATCATGTTTTTAACGTATAATACGATAATTACTGTGTCAGTAAGCACTATTACTTAATTGCTTGTTACTCACAAACACGTGTATCGTGTAAACTTGATGAAGAATAGGTACTTATAACGCTTCGACTTGATGTGCTTTCTTTCTGGTATATTTTTTTAAAGTACACATTAATTAAATAATTTATTTATTTATATCCAAAAATTAAATTATTATTAACTAGCGACTTGCCCTCGCTTCGCTTGGGCTTTTTCCTAGATTTAGCACAGGCCAAGGCCAAGGATCCGCTAGTTATTCATATAAACCTTCCTCTTGAATTACTCTATCTATTAAAAAAACCGGATCAAAATCCGTTGCGTAGTTTTAAAGATTTAAGCGTACAAAGGGATATAGGGACAGAGAAAGCGACTTTGTTTTATACTATGTAGTGATATCTTAAAAGTAGTAGTTGTCAGTAACAACTATACGTTTCTTTGTGAACATTATTAGGTACGTCGAAAGCATTCGAAACATCGGAAACCAAAACTCAAAATATTTTCTCGAGAGATTTTCATAAGATACATTTTTTTTTATAACAACTGTTTGCGTAAATTTAAAAAAGTATTATATTATGTAGCTTTATAAAATCTGTGGCTTGAGTATCTGAAAGCATAGGTTTATCTTCTATCAACATGTTTTAAATAAAGCAGAATACAAACTTTTTCCGTTGAGAGACGTTTTCTTTCTGAAGTGGTAACAGAATCAATAATGTTCCACGAAAGAATAACATGGTAAATATTATTGTTTATCGTAAGTCGTATCGTACTTTTTTAATAATAGGAAAATTATACGAACAGAATGGGCTTTGTGAGTAGGTTTTCTTTGTCTACCCTAGTTATTTCAAAAGGACGTGCGGCATACACTTCATGGACCATAGCAAGAATATAAGAAAAAAGAAATATATAAAAATCAAAATGATTATGTAATTCTTCCAAATATATTTTAAAAGAACTTTTCCAAGGCAAAAATGTCTGGGATTTTAAAGCAATTCTATGTCTGAAAGTTAAAGTTTCAAAGCACCAAGATGACACACAGTTAAATCGATCTTATCTGACACAAATCCAATTACTTTTCTACTTAAGTGGGGAAAGGATAGAAAAAGTTGCTATTAAAACATCTGTCTGCTAAAGCCAAGGTGGACGCTGAAATAAAGTTAGTAAACGACGACTTAATGTCATTATTTAAGTCGCTTCAGGCAAGAGTTAATTTAATACCTTAAGATTTCACAATCTGAATATTATTAAAATGTAAAAGCTTCTTTGTAAATATATATATAATGAAATGTAAAATGTTAGATGGAACATTTAATTTTTATTTAAAGTAAATGTTTACTTAACATGCATGAACGTTTTACATATTTTCATCGCTATATATTTTATGAAAATTTAATAATAATTATAAGTGCTAGTACTACTAATTAGTAACCTTTAAAATAAACTTTACAATAATAATTTTTAAGATTGAAAAAGTACGTAACCAAAATATATAATTATTTTTCATTCATACGAGTATTACATTGTCAATATGGTCTAAGAGCCGGTGGAATATCGACCTTCACCGATCTGATAACCAGATGAGACATATTTTTTATCAAATATAATTTATAAACAAATATGCCTATAACGACTTGCCTATCTGAAAGTGCTCATGGCTATTTTTAATTAAATTAACTTTAATCGATTTTTTTTTTCATCACTTTCATTCTTTCGATAACCAAATGAATTTTATTTCACTGTTATTTTTAACACACAGAATATGCCTCAGTAGGCTTGCCTACTCATTTTTATGTATAGCTACCTGGCAAGCCGATGTGAACAGGTAAGTCAATATAGGTGACTCCATCGTTCTGCTAACTTATCGAAAGTTATATCAAATTTTAGATAATTTTATTACAAAATCAGTCATATAGACTTGCCTGCAAAAAATCATACTTAAAGCACTGTTGCCTAGCTAAAAATAGCCATGAGCACTTTCAGATAGGCAAGTAATTATAGGCATATTTGTTTATAAATTATATTCGATAAAAAATATGTCTCATCTGGTTATCAGATCGGTGAAGGTCGATCTACCACGGTCTCCTCTACTAATACTGGAAACATAGGTATATTTAGTATTTCAGTAAAATTATTCAATATAATCGTATAAAATACCTTCACTTTGAAGTCGGTTAAACAGTGACACGAAATATATTTCAGAAGTAATACATTATTTATATGTAAATATTAATCTGATGTAAATATTGTAAGAATTCCTGCTATGTATACTGATGATAGCTTTCGACACTTGACTGCGCAATGCGCATACTCAAAGAACTCATAGTCATCACAAGTTTTTAATATTTATAACATTCTAATGCCATGTAATGACAGTATCTCATATTCAATTTCGTTAAGAAGTGAATGTTTAAATTTTCTATATAATTATCCTTGAGGTCTCTACATACAACTTTCGATTTAAGATTATTACGTCCAATTTAAATAAACGATTACACTATACGTCAATTAATCTATCAAGAATATATTTGATGTTTTTCAAAATAACATTTTCATGTATGTATGTATGTAAGTATATTGTCTAATGACTAATCTGTGTCTTTATCATTTTGGCAGTTTCACAAATACATTATTTAGCTATAGATACAAGCTTACATTCAACAACTTGATCTTATTAAAAAAATAATCTATCATTAAACCAAGTTTAATTAAAACTGGTTAAAACTGAACAGATCTATTCGTGAAGCATCACGTTAGCAGTCACAAACAAATAGACAGACAAAAATTATAAAACTATAGTTTTGGCCTCTGTATAAATATTATAATTACTATTATTAAAATTTATTCAAAAAATAATAATGAAAAGATTCGAATCAGAACTTTATCTATGGTATTATTGTCTACATATATTTTGTAAATGGGCAAACGTAAAACAGTTCAGTGATATTATCTCCTCTGTTTATCAACAGATTTTTATTTGCTGTTTTTGTTAGCAAACTTTAGTATTACCAATAAAAACATGATAAAGGTCGATTTTTGACCACTGATCGAGCATTGCTGATTATAAAACTAGCGACTCACCCTCTCTTCAATCGGGTTCGTCCTTTTTGAAGTCGCTTAAAGTTGCGCCTTATAATATAAGCTGTCTGCATGTGAAAGTCCCGTCAAAATCGATCCAGCCGTTTCAGAGATTAACCGAAACAAACAGACAGAAAATTAAAAAAATTGATTATTTGATATTAGTACTGTATATATTATACACTTTCATATGCATCTAATTAAAAGCTGTTAAGTTGACATTAAAAACGTACACTTTTTTTACCTACTATGTGTATGAACCATATAACATTATATATAATTACTACTTGAAATAATATTATCATGATTAAAAGTAGATATTTATTTACAATCTTTTAATTTAACATTTTTTTGTGTGACGTAAACACAGATTTTATCAGGTCCGAATTTCATAGAGATTGTGACGTCACCTTACGTATAGCTTATCGCATAGCTATTGGATATATCACGTAAACTAAGAAGTTAATATATTTTGCTTGTGATTACAAATATAAACTGATTTTATATAATCTTTTTAATTTATTGAATGTCTTATACTACATAATATAAATAAAATTGAAGTGTCTGCTCTTAATTGCAAATTAACAGCTTTTTACTAAATGCATATGAAAGTATATTTATGGTATTAACAACTAAAAAATAATTTTTAAATTTAATCTCTGAATCGGCTGGACCGACTTTCATAGCTAATGCTATCTGCGAGGCTACTTTTACATTAGAAATTTTATTTTATTTAATTACGGGACGGATTTTTGTGATACAAACTTTAAATTTTAAACCAGAGCGAAGCGAGAGATTAAATTACATGAATAAAAAAATCAATTGTTAGATTATCGCATATTGATATTATAGATAAAAATAATATTTTTACGTATTTTGATCAAAATCAATGTTGATTAGGTACACATAGTATTCTTATGAGGTTCCATATTGTACTTTTGATGAATTTTTAGGCTGTTAGGCTGACGGGGCGTATTCTGGGTTTTCATATAACTGATATTAAGGAGTAACGTTCCACAATTCTTCTGATTTCTTGACTGTTATTCTTAGCAGGACAGAATTTAAGCCGCGGAATTATAAGGAAAAAATTGGACAAATCATCTGGCTTTTATAGCTTTTCAACTTTAAGAATTCATAAAATTAACATAAAAAGACAAATTAAAAACATTAACTTTCTTTCATTGAATATATGAGTATTATTCATTATGACGGTTGAAAAGTGCCTTACCCGTCAAAGTCTATAACAGCGTAGAATTTTTAAAAAAATAATCTAAAAGAATACTTAAGTGCTTACTTTCTTTTGTCTCGGTTTCATTTAGTCATAAAGTTTAGGAATACGGATAATCTAAGCCTGCTAAATTTGGTAGATTATTCATTTCTATCAATCAACAAGAGTTAAGCAACTATACATAATTAATTCCCACAACAATTTAAAGCGATGAATAAAAGATTCATATTATTCAGTAACTTACTGAACCAGTAAACCAGTACAGCCATATTACCCCGTGGCATGGAAATAGAGCTATTTGCATGTATTAACTTTTATTTTTATTCACACAACCAGTGCAGTTGAAACTGAAATATGAAAACGGTAACTTTTTATTTAACACAGCCTGGAAATTGCACGATATTTTTTACATGCAACCTCTTTATCGATATGAACTATGCTTAGGAAACGGTGTTACGTTGATTTTTGATCTTTTATTCAATTTTATTCTTTATCAAGTATAACTATAGATTCGTGCCTGTATTATTTTGAGTTCTTATTGAAAGCAATTCAAGCAGGAGTATTTTACTGAACTTTATAAAATAAATGCCCTTAACCTAAATACTTTCGTTCGGCGAACGTGTCCAACTTCCTCCGCAAACAATTTTCTATGGAGCTTAATATAAGCTCCACTTATAAAATAATAATAAAGTTATATTTTAGGGACAACAATGTTTTAGCTGGTCACAAGGTCTTATAATATTGTGAACAACATTTTATTATTTAGGAATGCAAAATATATTATAAACGTATTATAACATTAATTTATATTATTTTTTTAAGTACTATGTATGGTTTAAAAAGTTATGATAGCTCATATGTAAGTAGGTATGTATATGATTAAAGTAAAATATTAAAAATAACACGATAAAAAATACTGGAATGTTTTTTATCGAAAAAGCCATACAGATCCATATCAATAAAAATGAATGTTTTTGTACGTTTGTACTATATCGTACCTATAGCATTATAACGTGCGTCCTTCCTCTACGCAAGCCCTTGCAGGTACTGGCCCAAAAATCTTCGTTAGATACCGATCTCTGCACCAAACATTAAAAAAAGTCCATATTAATACTTATAGTACTTATTATTATTTTCATACAATAAATGAGAAAATGTATTTGTTTGTGTGTCGTCTTTCACGTTAAATCAGAGTGATTTTCGGGATTTGTGTAGAGATAATTCGAGGTTTGGAGAGGAAAGCAAAGCAAGAATGATTCGCTAGTATAAAGAAATATAACGGCAAACCCAATTTCTAGGATAAAATAGCTATTTATTTGTTTAGGAAGAATGATAACCATTTTCGGATACGTAAAGCATTTCCGTTCCTATATTGAAAAAGGCTTAATATTACTTCTCTACATTATCCTAGATACGAGCCACAAATCATAATACATACATCCAATTATATATTTATCGGTCATTCATAGGAATGTACTCAATACGTTAGCTTAGCTTAGGCGAATGGAATTTTCATATACCCAGGTACACATAATATACGTATATAAATTGAATCATCATCATCAGCTCTTTTTAACGTCCCACTGCTGGGCACGAGCCTCACTCAGTACGAGGGCGATCAGGCCATAGTTTACCGCGCTGGCCTAGTGCGAGTTGGCGGACTTCACATGTCTTTCGAAAACTTGTAAGGTATTGTCAGACATGCAGGTTTCCTCACGATGTTTTTTTTCACCGTAAGACAAGTGGAAATCATGATAGAAATGAATCGCACATGAAAATATATATCAGAGGTGCGAGACCCTGATTTGAACCCGCATCACTCGGTTATCCAAGCGAGCGCGTTACCGTAGCCCAGCCACTGTCACAAATTTAATATTTAAGTTTTTTTACGTTTATTCTGCATCAGGTGGATTAATCTCCAAAACCGACTAAGTACCTTATGTTGATGAACCTGATACTTTTCTTAGTTGTTGGCTGTATTTTTGTGTGTCTTACACGATGCTGCGATAATTTTAAACCATTTCATATAAAAAATATGTTTTTGACCTGAATTTATTTAAAGCAAATAAACCTTTTTGTACCAAAGTGGAAAGGATAAAATACTTCACTATTTTTGACCTTAACCTCACTAAACTGTAATATTTATTCGATACGCGGCATAATATATAAAATGTGATACAAAAGAAAATATCAACAAAGCATAAACAGCTCTTCGTTCCGACGCTAACAAGATTCCCTTATCTTAACGCCGCGCCACGCTGCCGCGAACGACGTCAACCGCTCTACTTACATCGCGTCGATTTGTGACTTGAACAATATTTACGAAAAATATTCTATAACCATAAAAACGGTGAGTTAGACTTATGTCATCATAAACGTTTAAATAAGAAAATGAAAAGAAGCTTTTATTGCACACAATAATAACATGACATACATAAATACATTTAAAGGTGTGCAAAGGTGGCCTTATCATTAAAAGTGATACCTTACAGGCAACCGCTAGAAGAAAGATACAAAAAAGGAAACCGAAAGAGCGGAAAGGTGCAAAAAATGCAGCACAATTAATTACTATAAATAAACATACATAAAAAGTTACACAATAAAATAAATAGTGTTTTGTCAGTTCTTTTTAATAATTTGTATAATAGCAAGCATGTAAGCAAATCCTGCGTTTTGTCCCGGGTGGTTGTCCTATACAGTAGGTTTTTAAACCCGCGCCCAGCGAATTAAACGGTTTTTAACCAACTTCCGCAGGAGAGGAGGTTATCAATTCGATCGGTATATTTTTTTTATTTATGTACATCTATTACTCATTGAGTTTTGTTATAATTTCCTAATAACATAAAAGCTGCCTAATTTACTCCTTATAACGTTAGTTATTATAAACATACCGGTTATCGACCGTTTAAGCGGCTTGTTGACTTCGGAGTTGATTTTTATCATAATGTTGTACTCCAAGATTTTTCAAAAAAATATCATTTCATCCTACAATAGTCTAGTTTCATTAAACCTAGCGCCTTTAAATGTATCAGTGATACATAATTTTAAAAAATATATATTCGTAAAAATAGCAAATATACCGGTTATCGGCCTTTTCACTCAGTTATCGTCCACTAGTGCACTGGTTATCGGCCATCTATTTTACGGTAGAAAAACGACTCTTGTGTAATAGCCTGTAAGGTTTATAATAGTATGATAATAATACAATGAATAAATTCACAAAAGCTGTATATTTTTACCCTTTTTTACGACTTAAAAATAAAATTAAGTAACGTATTAAGGTCAAGATCACAAGAACCACATTTAACACGGGATTGATTTCTTCTACTTTTTTTTTAATTCTCTTCTTTGATGGTTGGTGGTGTTGAAATAGTTATGTTATTTTCTCTATATTATGTTATTTTCTCTTTAGATCTTTCGAGCTTTCTTTTCTTAATTTAGTTTTCTTTGTCCTCTTTCGCTATATCTCTTTTTTCATAGTATTGTTGCCAAGCTAAAGATTTGTGATAATTGAATGTCACTAAATGGTGATATTGAGATGTCGATAAGAGATATATAAGAAAAACTCTGGAATCTTAATAGAGCTGTGCGAAATGTGAAATTTTCGCCCTAGCGTTTTCATACGCTTGTTAGAAGGACTTTTAAATTCAAAGGAAAGTTTAGGGGTTGAAGCGGCACGGCTCTTAATTTTTTTTTCTTTACTGATAGGTGCCATCTGATAAAAAATAGCACAATTCTAACACCAAGCACAGCAACCAAAATGTATCCATTATCATTAAAACATATATGCTTATTTACAAGCTTGAATAAGTTCGCCTTTACAAAATAAAAACAGATATATCCCAAGGGAACTATATATTTTTCCGGGATAAAAATTAGCATATGCTATTCCAGAGTATACTCTATCTCTGTACCAAATTTTGTGCTTGATTAATAAACATTCAAACATACATCTTAACTTTCACCTTTATAATATTAGTAAGATTATACGGCAGTTTTCAAACGGTCGGGGACAGGTTTTGTTTTTACTGGTCATCGGCCGTTAAATATTCGCTATTTTGGAAGGCCATATCTTTGAAAATATAAGGTATACAGGCGGTCGTAATCTAGTTGTAAATTCACAAAACTCTAGCTGTTCACAAATATAGTGCAATGTATGTTGGTGAATTTAAGGTTTCCGCAATAAAGGCAAAGAAAAACGGCGCGAATAAACCGGTTTTGCGACCACCCGGTCGGAAAGTAGATTTTGAAATTAATCGTTAACGTATTGTCCGACCACCAAAAATATCATAAATTATAAAAAGTTTGATGAGTTTAGGCACTTGAATATTGAAATTAAACATGCCTAATACACACAAACCAAATCAATGACCAATAAAGTAAGAGTAACACTTAAAAACTTACCTTTGAAAATCAATCCACCTACTATTTTTTTCGCTAAATTTTACACGCGTTCATACACCAAATTTTGAAAGAGCGACTGAGTGCTCAATTTGAAAACTTCGAGGTCATGCCGTTAAAATATAAACTGTGAAGTTCGCCCGGATCGAATGGCGCGAAATTAGAAAAGATCGGTCTATAACACTGCCTATTATTTAAAATAACATGCGAAGTGGTCGAAAAGGGGTAGTGGTCGGTAAACCGGTATGTTTACCCTATCTATAGACAGCTAAATGTGTTGGGTACTATATTACAAAAGTTTCTTCCTTCTGATACAATAATGTCGGGCAGTTGGCAAGGTACGTGTCCTCCCTTAAATGTCTCCACGTGGGTCTTTAATTAAGAGCTCGCTGCAAATTGCTCCTAATTAACTCTATACGAGTCTGTTTACTTCCTATATTGAAATTGGTCTCAAATATTTTGTATACCACAAAAGAATTTTAATTTTTTAGTAGTTATTTAATGTATTTTAATATATAGTTTGTATATATTTAGAATACGTCAAATAAATCGAGTTTGGTGTAAATAATTAATTTATGTTTCAATCTAACTTTGTGTTATCTTTTTAACTTTGTAATAGACAAAATCGTATTATTATAATTGAGTGAGATAAATAAGTTGTCTTGCTAATTTAGAAGAAATAACAGTAGGTAATAATTTACCATTAATTATAAATCAAATACTTATAATAATATTATTATTCACAAAAATGTCTTGTTTTTTGTTATATTTTCATGTATTTTTAGTATTGTTAGAAATAAATGTAGAACTTCATTGATGAAGCGTCTGATATGTTTTGTGTAACTATGTGAACTTTATACCAAAAACAAGCCTTTGTTTATATGCCTTAGCCTAATGTTTATAAGCAATATATTATTGTCATTAAAGTAATCGATTCAATTATATTAGAAATATTATAAAATATAATTAATTACATACAATTAAGCAAAAGAGTGCCTAAAATGAAAGAAGATAATTAGAAATATTAATCGGATAAATATTTTGAGGTAGGTAGTTATAAATAGTTAATACATGATTTTATTTCATCATAAAATAAAATCTAACGGTTCAAATACTCCCAAATTAGTTCACAAATTATTAATCAAGTTCAAACAGGTCTAAGCGCAAAAGGTAACTAGCGGATTAGTTACAGTTGCGACTTGCGAAACAACTTTATACGTTTAGCTCGAGAACAACGTTTGTTAACGTACAAGAAGTGTTATCAAAATATTTAACATATTCAAACTTCGATAACTATGTTTGGTATTAAGTTTCGACTAGACATACCTATAAAATAGGATCTTAAGCAGTAATAGCATTACAGAATGTATAAATTAATAAATTTAATTATTACATATAATAGTAGTTATAATTTAAGTGAAGCAAATGCAAGGTCTTACAATTATTAATTAATTTTATCCATAAAGAAAATCGTTTATCTCAGTAAATTAATACCTACCTATTTCAATTTACACGCTAAAACTAAATGTGGTTGAACTGGTTCTTATCCATGACTACATTTTGCCTGGCTTGATTCGTACCAATACAATTAAATGGTATTAATGTGAACGTATGTTTCGCAAGCATTGCAACACGTGAATAAGCTGTGTCGTGCATAATAATGATTTAAAGGGTCTAACATTTTGTATTTTAAAATGCGCATCAAATGCTATCAAGAACAAAGTATCGTCTCTTCCAGTTAATATATTATGCTTACATAGCACTACGCTCGTCCTACATTCACCCCCCTTCTTCGATCAACTGTCTGACTTGACGGCCATTACCTAACCGGCTGCCTTACAAACTCCCCGCAACAGCGACAAAAATCATTATCAGTGAAAGTGAAATTACGTCCTAATACGAAGTAGTAAGGTTAAAAATTACGTGAACGGGAAATACTAAGCCGAACAAATAAATTGGTATCTCTTCGCTGTTTACGGTCGCCTGTCGACGATCATTATTTAATTAATTCGATATTTGGACGTGCTTCGTGCTGTCATTTTAATATTAGTTTGTGGATTATATTTGTTTTTGACTACTTTGTTTTTAAAAGTGAATGTTTAGCGCGTATTTTTAATCTGTGTAAATCTTGTTTATAAATACCTAGGTACGTCAATTAAAGCGCAAATTAAGGCGCGTAATTTAAGTAAAAATAAATACGAATTAAAATAATTATTGTGTTGTGCTAAAATGTGAACTATGGACGAGTTTTTAAGATGTTTTGTTTGATGTGAGAGATAAAAAATGGAAGCAGTGATTTTATATAAATATGAATAACAAAAATGTTGGCTGGCGAAGAAGCTAGTATCGAGATAGTGCAGCGGTGGCTACAGAGACGCGGGAGTGATGAAATTGAAACAGGTACCCACCATAATTAAAACCGTAGAAAATTTGTACCTAAAGTTTTTAGGCTTACGAAGGATAATACTTCATATAATAATAATTACAAATATGTCGATTACTGTTATTACTTTTTATAGGTTCTTACGAATGTAAAGTTCTTAAATACCTTGTAGGTATAGATATAAATACAAAAAGCATATTTTACTAAAATTTAACACAAATTATTAACACTTTTAATCATATAATCTAGATTCTAAAATTATTTTGATATTACATGATTAATATAAAATCTTTTCAGACTTACTTATTTAAATAGGTATCATGGGTGTCTTCTTGCTCTCAGAATATACCTAACTTTAAATGAAAATTGTTTACATTGCATTCATTTTATTATGAAAAAAATGTTGATTTTCTTTAAAAGGTAATATAAGATACAAACAAAAGGAAATTAATTCGATCCTGTTGTGTTTATGTCCAGCCATCATTCTTTTATGTCTTTTTGAGTAGTTACCTACGTGAAGTTTTGATACTTCCATAAAAATAGTTGTTGCGGGGAACGCTCGGAATGTTTTAATAAAATTTTTACAGTTTTTTAACTTCATATTATTATCTTTTCCGCCGCTTTTAAGTTAAAACATGTTTTAAAGAACTAAGTGAATATGCTTTGTACCCCAAAATAATAATGAATACGTTATGTAGTATCTGTACTATAAATGCACACATTGTGTAATTATATTTTTTTACTTTTGTTGAACCGAAAAATTATAAGTTTCTTTCTTTCTTTCTTGTTAGATTTCTCGACGTTCTCTAAACTAATTTAAGGCTAAGAAGAAAATTAATTTACAATTAATATTTACGTTTATAATTAATTAACTGTAAAAAGCCTTTAGTTTTCGCTTTTGTATAATGTTATTAACAAAAAAGTAAACGAATAATGGTAATGACTATTTAATTTCTTTGATATTTAATATTTATTTAAATAACTATTAAAGTTGATTGTTATTTATTAGAATTAACTAACGCCATTTTAAACTAAATTATTTAGAAGCAATGTTAGGAACATATAAGATTTTCACATTTCAAAAGTCTCAGCGTCAATATCCACTAACGTGTTATGCTCTAAAATAGGTACTGAACATTTAAATTTTTTTAATACCTAACACCTGGAACTGATTTGATGAAACAAAAATAACAAAGTACCTATTATACCTACGTGATCGAGGAATTCTAATGCTGATTTCACGTAGTTTTTAAATATATTAGGCCGTTCGGCCCTACTATATCTGTACTATACCCTATTCCTAGGGTAAAGATAGTTGCCCTACTTTATATTAAAAAAATAATTATGTATGTATAGGTACTCCGCTTATATTAAAACGTTGATCTTTAAAGTTTAATTCTGTTCTATTTTTTTAAACGTATTTTTTTGAGTAAATCCTTTTTTATTCAACCTCTACCATCCTAACCCCTACACCTAATAATTAATGATGTTAGATACTCGAAACATAACCCTGTAACAAGACAAAAAAGATTAACTAAAATAATAATAATAGAGATTACAATATAAATTAAATTATGTATTTATTCTATAGCCAAAAGTTATAAAAAGATCTTATGTTTAGTTTTATAATAAAATTGTAGTACGTGTGCGTAAATTAAATTCATTAGTGTTTTGCAAGTGCTGAGCGCTCAATTCGATATTAAACTACTGGGTGGCCTCGCGACTCATATACATGTGTCTAATATTAAATTGGTAGATTTAAGACTTGAAGTAAGTATCAGTACAAATACGAGCTACCAAATATATTAATTATTTTAATTAAGATTACTTTATCGACACATTTAGCAATAAAATCAAACTGTAGGTACGTTCTAAAAGTAAAATTTTATTCAATTTTTAACTTCTTTACTGTTCAATAGTTTTAATTGAGATTTTCTGTGCGTAAATAATGATCATTAATAATTAATAAAACAAAGTCTTAATATATTGAAAATAACTATTTAGACTAGGCTGTATGGACTATAGTCCTTTGCCTTTCCCTATTGGGGATAAATTTAAAAAACAACATCAATGAAAATAACTTTAGGGATACTTATAGATGTATGTGACAAAATACGTTCCACTTAAAATTAAAGTCTAATAACGCATTATGGCTCTACCATTTACATCAGCAGTATTAACTAAGCATGGACGTATTACCTAAGTATTTACAGTAAAACGTATTTTATTTTAAGTTTAAATTCTCGCTGTGTGGCTACGGCAATTAGAATATGGCCACCCCATATCTTCCTGTGGGTGTCGTAAAAGGCGACTAAGGGATTAACTACCGAACACCTTGGTAGTCGCGGTGGTAGGCCTCAACATCGGCCGACGGCACGGTTACCACCCGTCAGCAGAAGTCGTGCCGCCAAGCGTCCAACAACGCGTTCCGGCATGTAGTGGCTGATGAAGCCGTATGGGGAATGGGTCTGAACAGTTGTGTTGCACAGTAGCCGTGTTGGTGGTGGATTGTTGTTTGTTGTGTCGAGAGCTTAGTCGCGGAGGGTAGCGGGATCCGAAGCACGGCTTGCCGCTGGCCGACCGCAGACAGTTGGGGGCCCAACTAGTGGGCTAGCCACCCATGAAAGGCTGCCCCGCCATCTGTGTAAAATCCCAGGGTGGCTCCATCGTGCTGGTTGGCGACCAGAGGAGGGGGCCCGATGGCGATCCTTGGGGGGGTTCGGGCGTCCCCGCAGTCTCCAGACTAAGCCCTCAACGACATGACAACACCAATATCACTGCCTGGCTCGTGCAACACCTCGTTCAACTGCCATTCTCCATCCTATTCACTCTTCTATTACAAATTTTTATGGTTAAAAAGAAAAAGAGTAATGTTTTTAAGCGGCTGCACTCCCCCTCACTTAATGTGCACCTCACAAATATCCGAGGATTGCACACAAACCTCTCATCGGTCCACTTCCATCTCGAGACTGCGCAGCCCCACATGCTCTTTTTGACGGAGACGCAGATTCAATGTCCATTAAGCGCTGCGTACCTGGACTATCCCGGCTACTCTTTGGAGCATAATTTCAGCTCGCGGGCCGGAGTCTGTTTGTACGTGCGAAATGACCTCTGTTTCCAACGTCTCCGCCACCTTGAAGACCCCACATTTTCTACGATTTGGGTTATCGTAGATACAGGAATCGAAAAGATCCTGTATTCCTGTATCTACCGATCGCACACAGGTGACCAGGAGACAACTCGATTATTTGAACATCTCAGAGAGGCCGCTGATGTGGCTATCCAACGGTACCCCACCGCGCAGCTTGTCTTTCTGGGGGACTTTAACGCCCACCATGAAGATTGGCTGTTCCCATACCTGAAGACGGACCATGCTGGGAGAGAAGCGTGGAAGTTTGCGGTGTCACTTGGACTCTCCCAGTTGGTTGACCAAGCGACGAGGGTACCCGATGTGGACGGCCACACAGCTAATTGTCTGGACCTTCTGCTGACAACTGATCCGGACAGGTATAACATCCAGGTTTCATCCCCATTGGGTAGCTCTGACCACTGTCTGGTAAAAACTGTATCGTCTTACTCTCCACCTGAAAACAACTCTATTGGTGTTAGACGAGTATGGCAATACAAGTCAGCAGATTGGGATGAGATGCGACACTTTTTTGCATCCTTTCCTTGGCGGCAGGTCTGCTTCTCTTCTTCCGATCCGTCGAGCTGTGCGAATGCTATAACTGATATGGTGCATCAAGCGATGGAATATTTCATCCCATTCTCCGATGTACCTGTTGGTGGCAAAGCTCGCCCATGGTTTAATACCGAATGCATCTTTGCTGAAAAGCGTAAGCATTCGGCTTACCTTACCTGGGCTGATGCTCGAGACCGCAAAGCTCCGGATGTAAGATCCAAGAAGAGAGCCTTTAACTTAGCCGCCAAGTCCTACAAAAAGACATTAAAGAAGGCTCGTCTTGACCGAATTTCACATATTGGCGCAAAGCTCTCTGCTCAACCATCTGGCAGCAGAGCTTTTTGGTCCCTTGCCAAAGCGGTCGAGTCGAACTTCTGTCGGCCCTCACTCCCACCGCTGGTAAAACCTGACGGATCCCTCGCTCATACGGCAATGGAGAAGGCGAATCTGCTTGCCTCTCTTTTTGCCCAAAATTCATGTCTAGACTCTGGCAATGCTACTCCACCACATCTACCTCACTGCGGGATTTCAATGCCTGCAATTCCCATCACTAATAAGGAGGTAAAGAGAGTATTGTGTCGTCTAGATGTGAATAAAGCTTGTGGTCCTGATGGTATACCAGCGATAGTACTTAAAACATGTGCTCCCGAGTTGTCTCCGATACTGACACGTCTGTACCGCCTTTCTCTTAAGACTGGAATAGTGCCTAAATCCTGGAAGCTTGCCAACGTGCAACCAGTGCCCAAAAAAGGTAGCCGTGCTGACCCTGCCAATTATCGTCCGATCTCGATCACCTCCATACTCTGCAGGATTATGGAGCGTGTATTGAACAATCGTCTACTGGCATACCTAGAACAAAACGATCTCCTCAGTGATCGACAATATGGGTTTCGCCAGAATCGGTCGACTGGGGACCTTCTAGTGTATGCCAACCAAACTATTGGAGAAGCTCTTGAGCGAAGTGGGGAGGCGATCGCTGTCTCCCTCGACGTCTCAAAGGCATTTGACAG
The DNA here is from genome assembly GCA_905231865.2 of Boloria selene. Taxonomy (NCBI): domain Eukaryota; kingdom Metazoa; phylum Arthropoda; class Insecta; order Lepidoptera; family Nymphalidae; genus Boloria; species Boloria selene. The sequence continues at coordinate 8,225,204 of HG993149.1, forward strand.
GGTTTGGCACGCGAGCCTTATAAGCAAGCTTTCAGCCTATGGTATATCTCCTGGCCTGATCGGCTGGATTAAAGATTTCCTGAGTGACCGATCACTCAGAGTTGTGGTTGAGGGTTATTCATCTCACCCGTCAATGACCAACTCAGGAGTTCCTCAGGGATCTGTTCTCTCTGCAACCTTGTTCCTGCTGCATATTAACGATCTGCTTGTACCCGGTATCTATGGGTACGCAGACGACAGCACTGTTGTAGAGAGATACCTGCCGAATGCTCGGGCCAGTAGAGATCAAATTCAGTCCGAAAGAGAGGCCATGGTAGAGCGGTTGAATCTCACACTCAGGACTGTCTCCAATTGGGGCGATGCCAATCTTGTGAGTTTCAACACCACCAAAACACAAGCGTGCCTCTTCACCACAAAAAGGAGTCCTTTCATCTTGACTCCTACTTTCCGAAATGTGCCTCTGGAATACACTGACCGTCTGCAGTTGTTAGGAATGGAAATTAGCCCCAACATGAACTACGGGCGGTTCATCGAGTCTAAGGCTAAGGTAGCAGCGAGGAAGGTCGGCATCCTCGCAAAGGTCCGACAGTATTTCACGCCGGGACAGCTTCTTAATCTATATAAAGCTCAAGTCCGGTCGTGCGTGGAATACTGTAGTCACATATGGGCTGGTGCTGCGAAATGCCATCTTTCAGCCTTGGACTCGATTGAGAGACGTGCGCTGAGGCTTATTGGTGACCCTACCCTGGTAAAAACTAACTTACAAAGTCTCGATCACCGACGTAGGGTTGCCAGCCTCTGTGTATTCTATAGGTTGCATTTCGGAGAGTGTGCGCAGGAATTACATGATTTAATTCCCCCATCCCCCTTTCATCATCGGACGACGCGACGAACGGCTGGTCTCCATCCTTATGTCGTGGACATCACACCTGTCCGGACGAAGCGTTTCGCTTCGTCATTTATTATACGTACGGCTAAGGATTGGAACAACCTGCCTGCCTCAGTGTTTCCGTCCGATTACAATATGGGTGTCTTCAAGGCAAGAGTGAATAGGTGGCTACTGAATTAGTGCGACTTACCATCTACGACTACGTTACCACTTACCATCAGGTGGAACGTAGTCAAGCACTTATTCAGAATGAATAAAAAAAAAAAAAAAAAAAAAAAAAAAAAAAGAATAAATACGGATGTCTACTTAGTGAATTTTACTGAATTTTATATAAATATTTTTATGTTTATAATAAAAATGTACTTAAGTTAGGTATAGCTACTTTACTTAGAACAGTTAGATACGACTTTATTTTAGTCTATTCTATAAAATTTCTGCATAAGATTTATAGCAACACTGTAGAAAGCAATGCCTAGAAGAATGAGAAATACAAGAAATACTGGTTATTTTTTAATTCTATTTAATTTTTTTATGACATAAAGATATAGTAATAACGACTTTCGAATAAGATTTACAACTTACTAGTACACCTTTAGATTTACATTTTTAGTGTAGGAAGTAATATATTCTAAATTATATATTTTGTTTTCACAGGCAGCTCTAGCGGGTCACCCGGCGCACGTGCAGGCCGGCGCTCTTCTCTTGCTCTCACACCCGAAGACGAGCCGTTAGTTGACGTCGCCGTAAGTACAAGTGTGCCAAGTAAATATAAATATTCTAATATTCGTAGTATTTTAGAAAATCCTAATTATGTTATTATTTTTTAAACTTTACCAGACATATGCATGTGTACGTAAGTCCACATCGAACTTACATCGCTTAAATAAACGGAACAAAACGTCATCGATCAATAATATTAATAATAAACAGGAAAAAAATTCGTTACTTATTAAAAACATTTATTTACACCAATTTATCTCGTTAATCCACTTATATTATATAGTCCATACTAGCGACTCACCCTCGCTTCGCTCGGGTTCGTCCATAGGGTTAGCGTCAACGAAGCCACGGGTTCCGCTAGTTAAAATAAATAAATTTTCTATCTCCTCCTTTTTGGAAGTCGGTTTAAAAGTAGCCTCCCCATCTGAAAAAAGTTTCAATTTGACACCAAAATCCCCATTAACAAAATGATCTGCCATTTATTGAATTCATTTGTTACAAAAAATGTGATAAATGAAAAACCCCTCGACCGATTTTGTGCAAACTTCACATAATCATCTACTAAATAGTCCGAACAAAGCCTAAACATTTGGTTTGGATAGGTGAGCCCGTCCTTGAGTTATAAAATTACAACGAAAAGTGGCATTGATTTTTATATATATATATATATATATATATATATATATATATATATATATATATATATATATATATATATATATATATATATATATATATATAGTATATAGATTAATGTTTATATACTATAACGTATATATATACTATTTTAAAATTATTATATCTACTAAAGTTATATTTAAAACTTCATACGTTTAATACATGCTACTAAAACACGTATTTTAGATTTCTTTATATTGCAATGTACAGGTGCTTTAGTTGCAATTCAGCTTTAATAAGTTTAATGTTTAATATCTAACATATTCTTATACTAGAACATAAAAAGACATTTAGTTCTCGTCTATTATATAAAAAACTGTCGAATCTGTTAAATATTTTTTGGAAAATCTAATTTAAATGATATAATAGAAATATTTTATTCGATATTATTATTTTATATTATTAACAATACCGAATCTACAGTTTTAAGCATTATGCCTGTCTGTAACCGCATCACAAAAAGATCTCTAGGCAGATTTTGATGAAATATGGTACGATGATAGCTGATTGCTGATCCGGGGCATCATATAGTATATTGCATTGACATATCTATTAATCTTATTATGACAAATCCTATAGTTAAAACGTACCTAGGGGCGAAAACGCAATATCGCTTATGATATTTAGGTATAATATAATTCTCGGCCTCTCAATATTTGTTAATAAATAATGACTTAGTGATAGAGTGACGTACTAAACGGAAATATTTACAAGTCATCAAAGTTAAATACCCTTACGTAGGTAAAGAGATAGTAGGTACTCGTATCTGCAGTATAATGCAGACTACTTACTCTGTGACAAACAAGGTGCAAAATAATTCAATCAACTTGACATTTATTACACTAATCAGTACTACACTGATTGATAAAACCTTAAAATTACGATTACTTATCGTCACTATCTAAATAATCAGTGTTATTTACGGAATTGTCTTAGTTTATTCAGAATGCTTGACCAATAATGGTGTATCTGTAAAATCGTAACAGCACAATTCCATTTCGTTGTGTGGCTAAAATCCTTATTATCCGACCGTTCCAGAAGGAGAGTAATGTAATTCTTTCTTCGTTTAAAGTGAATTCTCAGAAAAATGAACGTGAGGAGTGTAGAAATATGTAGTGTAAGTTAATTCGATATGTATAAATATTATACATAAATAAAGTATTACGCACCATCGTTATCGGTTGCTCTCATCTACGAAAACCAATGTATTGTGCTATCAAATAATCTGAATTGAGATCCGTGATTATTTTAATTGGTTTAATTTATCATACTTAATGAATGACGCCATTTTAAAACCAAAAAGATACTGAAGAATGAATTTCATATTCACTAGAATTTAATTAGATTAGGCAAGTGTGAAATATGGATTTGAGTATATCAAAAGTAACAATAGAAATTGAAAAAGAAGAGGAAAAGGTAAAAAAACTTGGTTGTTGGGCCAGATTCAAAAGACTATTCGAAGATAGAGGCTTCGATTTAGAATTTGAATACAACAGTGCTCCAATAAGTATTATTAGGGAAAATCGTGACGATACGGAAGGATATAGGAAACTAGAGGAAAGAAACTCAATAGGTAAAAGGCCAGAAGAAATTATAAATATTGATGGGGAATTATCAGGAGTTATAAATTTCTATGAGCAGTTTTCAACTTTAAGTGATGATCTTACTGGTACTATAATTGACACAAAAAGGCGATCGACGATCCGGCACAGAGTGTCTATGCGGCCTAGTATACTGTTAACTAACATTGTGGAAGAAACCGGCGATATAGGAGATTCTATAGAAGAGGTAAGCATCATTGCTTTCATTGTAGTTTTATTACTTTAAACATATATTCGATCACATAGAGTATGATTTGGTATAATATCTTCACATATATATACACATACATGAGTATGAATGCCAATATTCTACGCGAACAAAACTCCACCAGTAATTTTGCCTCCACTGTAGCACTTTAGATAACCGGCTGTAACGAACAATACGATCCGAACAATGCCTTTTGAAGCGTTTTCTAATACGTGAACGGTCCTCTATTTATGATCCCCATGTACGTGAATGATTTTAAAATATCTTCTACGAAGAATTATTTATTATTCTGGGAATTGTTGTAAAATTAATGTCTTTTTCATTAGGTATATAAATTAAATCAATATAGAAAAGTGTTATAATAGAAAAGATTCTATGAGGGTGCCTGATAAGGGAAAATGTATAAGAAAAGTATATATCAGTATGTACGCATATAGTCTATTTTATAACGCTCTATCTCGTAACGCTTTAAGAAAAACTTATTCAAAATAATATTATTTACGTAAAAAATGTCAATGACGATCAAAATAATTGAATATTCCTGAATCGTGAGATTAAATATTTGATGACTATAATAGACGTCATGTAATTTTGTTGAGGTTTTATTAATTTTCATATTTTCAATTTAAAACTTATTTATAAGTATACAGAAAATAGGTAGTAACTTTACTTTTTAATTTTCGCGGAGAACTAGTCAAAGTATTTCAAACGACACAGAATTTTAAAACTGCAACACGTTCACATTGCGCTACATGACGACGGGCTTAAAAATGTTTACAAAATGTTAATTACTATTCCCATATAAAATGCTTTGGGCATTTAAAAAAACTTAGTTCATGATTATAAAAATAAACTCCTTGAAAAGTGAAAATTAAATACATATAAAATTAAATAGATAATAAATAAGCAATTGAGTACGGTACGGTCATACATTCTTTATACATTCATGTTACTAGATTACGGCTCCTAGGTTTTGTATACATTAATTAATCGCAAATTATCTGCACAGTGTATTAATACCTACTGTGTCAGAACTGATAGTTTCTATATAAATAAAAGTAAATAATATTTTATGTAAATAATATATTATTAAACAAAATTATTAACAATGTTTGAATTAGGAAAAATGAGTAGATAAGATGTTATCATCGCATTTCGTATTCGGTCTGGTCACATCCCTTTAAATAGTTTTGGTTATATGATGGGCAAAGTAAGTTCTCCCAATTGTGCCGTGTGTGGTACAGTGGAAGATGTCTTCCATATCTTAGTAGAATGTAATAGAGTTTCAGTTCAATGGACATCAATATTACTTTAATGTGGAAACAACGTTGGTTATTGTAATAGTATTTTAGCCTATCCTTTGTCCATGAAAACCAAGATGCTTTATAAATTAGTTAAATTAGTAATTAAACTTAAAAATAAGTAGTTTAGTCATTTATATTATATGTTACTTGTAAGCAATGATGAGGGTGACATATCCACTTTGTGAAAAACCCTCTATAAAAAATAAAGAGAAAAAAAATGTACATACTCGTAATTAAGTAAATAAGTAATTTGTATCTAAGAAAACTACGCTGTGTTTATTACGTTAATACCAAAAATACCTTTAATGTTAATGATAAGAATCAATTTCAATTTAAGATTTTAAATACAAGATAGCTAAAGTAAAAGCTTAACTTAGAGGCTTTAAGAAATTCACAAGGGATTAGATAAACCCTTCCACCTTTCATAATTTAAAGTCCCTAATTTATTAGATTCTTACTTTAATTTTCACTTCACGTTTAATTTGATGAGGCGTTTTTAAGGTTTGTTTAAAAACTGAATATAAGACTATAAACTTTTATATTTGTCATCTCCTCATTTTAAGGAATGGGTACTTGACATAATTTATTGAGATTGTAAAAAATTAAGGGACAACTATAAGTGTTTCTTAAGGATGAAAAAAGTGAAGTTTTTTTTTGTATTCTTATGCGAATAGAAGCAAAGAGGATATTTCGACTGTTTACGCGTTACAGCATTTTACCATTAGGTTTTTAAAGATATGATATATATCCTACATATAAAATTATTTTGTAATGTAATGTAAACTGTATTTTTCTCTCTTGCTCTCTTAAATTTCATATTTCACTCTCTCATAACTCTCACATGGTTATTAAATTGTAAAACAGCTACTAACATAAGTCTAGACTCTGTTTGAGTTCTATACACTCAGACTACAAAGCATAGTTTGCATGCTGCTTGTTATTAGTTTATTTGAAATTGATACGAGTTGATACATAATCAATACACATTCAACAGCAGCAACTTGAATATGCTATGACAGAAATCCTTCAAACACATGACACATGGAAATGTAATGCGGTAGGTAGGTATATGTAGAAATATCAACCCTTGATGAAATTTAATATGTCGTAAGCTTACACGTTTTTTCGCCTACTGATTATTTTGCATCTATTTCTAGTATCAAGATTCATGAGAACATTAAGACACTGTGTGAACTATTTAATGAAATTTCTATGACAGCAATAATTAATTTTTAAGGTCAGATATTTTCAGATTTACCGATATGTGCAATGCTTCTAATGACATTTCAAATATATGAAATGCCTATTTATTAGAATCATATTAAATCAACAGTAAGCATGAACATATTAGTAAATTCCGAAGCTAACCTAAATTGAAATAACATTTTAAAGCTGATATAGATCTTATCAGATACCATGCATTGTAATGTCGAGTACGTACAAGCACTCGACTTATTGCGCGAACAGAATATGCGATAAAGAGGCTTATATTCTACAATAGAGAGATTAAAATTGTATACAACAATGCAATAATAACAGCAGCTTATAACAATAGGGCCAGGGGTAGTATTATTCGTTGTTCTAAATCTAGTCTATACGAATGAATAAATACACAAATTCTAACTTTTGATCTCTAGAAGTCAAGAGTCTTCACGATAACAATCGTTTTCTTCAGGCAAATAATAGAATAATCTGAACGAAGTAAAGTAGTAGTATATTTTAATTTCAAAAATTAATAATTTTTAAATATATTTCAAACGATTTTAAAAAGTTTTGAGCTGTCAGCTGAGTGTTAGTCTAAAACTATATAAGAACAGGTGATATTTTTTCTCATATTTTAAAATAGACTCATTAGTGTTATTTTAGAGCTTCCTTTATTCTTACCAATTCCGCAGCACAGTTTTTATATTATTGTAGGTTATTAATAAAAACACTACACCTTCGTGGTCTTATATGCAAATCTAGACAGAATCTAGAGCAATCTAGTTAATAACTGAAGGGTGGAATGTTTTCGTTTAGTAGGTGTTTTAAAATAGGTAAAATAGTAAATGTAAGTTACAGAAAAAAATATTGTTAACTTAATTATGTACGTTAAAAACTTTTAAAGTTATATTTTGGATCAATCCAGCTACTCATATAAACGATTTAAAGCAGCAAAGTGATATGAATTTAGCAGTAGGATCATAAAATAATTCTTATTTATCTCCAACTATTGTACCTATTACATATCTGTTATAATCTCTATTAAGTAAATAAACAATTTAATTACCTTACAAGCTATTTAAATTGTTTATTCACTTACTTTAATGCAAGTTTTTATTTTCATGGCATGGAAACTTAAAGTAATCTAATTAGGGATTTATTGTACATTGTAAAAGAAAACTGAGTCACAGCTGCAAAGGCTTAAACGGGAAATTTAATATTCTTAAAAGATTTTGATTGAACGCGTCGTGTCAGGAATAATAATAATAGTGGCGCTTTTTTATCTTTAATGTATACCTAGTAATTAAATACTTATAACATTTACGGCGAAAAATAATAAACTTATAATTGTTGCGAAATGAAATCTAGTAGTTTTATTATGTATTTAAATGATTTTATGTTTTTAATGTAATTGCTAGTCTGTATAATAAACCCTAATTAAAATATTTATGTAGAGACTAAGATAGTGAATATAAAATGATTTACATAGTAAATGGAGTAAATATATTTCTTGCTTAGATACATTTTAAATTAAAGATGTTGAAGTCTTAGATAAGTAATACCTAAACATATTAAACTATTAATATTTGTATAATAACATATTCCTATTTGTGATCACTTCCTCCTATTATAATATTTGCAATATGGAATTTTTGTGTAACAGGGGCGAAAAACCGATCTATCTAGAGATCTAGCTCTCGTGCCAGGGAAAATTCGTTTATTTATTATTTTCACGCAAAAAGTGTTCCCCGCTCAATATGGTTCGCAATTTGGATGCCGCCATCGCATTTTGAATAACCTACTTCGTGGAAGTTCAGAAACGACTGTTTTTATTCTTAATCTAGTAGAATTTAATAAGTAATCCTTGTATTCTTATATAGTATGTATATAGATTTACGACACATTTGGCACAGTTGTGACCCTACTTTCTTGCGCCAGCGGTCGCGGGTTCGAGTCCCGCTGGGGGCATTAATTTGTTAAACTCGGTTGTTTGTACTCTAGTCATGGGTGTTTATATTTATAATATGTATGTATTTTAACTTATATATGTAGTATATCAACTATCTGGTATCCGTAACACAAGCTTCATAGCTTAGCACGGAACTGGATGGCGCTGTGTGTAATAAATAATGATGTCCCAACATTTTTATTTATTTATCCCTATTTCACTTAAACGGTGTGTGTATTTAAATTAGATTTCGCTAATTAAATTAAACTGCATAGGCTTTTTGTTCTGAAAAAAGTCAACTTTTTTCTGGAAAATAGGTCTCCTAGGTATATTGAGTTTCTAGTGTGTATTCATAATGGTCTTACGTTAGAGCTACTCATGTTTTATTTAATAAACAGTACTATGCTTGTAGATTGCAAACTAGTTGCATATAAATGACCATTCTACGTCCAATATATGCACCGAGATAGTCCAAACAAGCTGTTTTAAATAAAACACTATCTTTTATAGATATAATTTTACATGTCGACGGGCGTCAGATCTTTATTTACTTGTATATTAATTTTTTAACTGATACTTCCCAACTTGTTCCTAGTCGTTAATTTTTGTTAGTGAATTTGGTTGAGTTTTATGAGAGGGCAGGTCGGTATACCATCAGTACCATCCTTCTCTCGATTATATTTAAGTTATTAAAATTGTAACTATTTTTTGCAGAGACCGTATTTCGCAACTATAACTCTCGTTATTCAAATGTGTATCTATACGCGGCAACTATTGTCGAAAACAAAAAAGTCACCTAGAAACATCGATCTCAATAATAAAACACAAACTCGCTTAAGTTGACTCGACATTTTTTTACATTCCACAGCTTCACACCTTGCGTTTTATTTCTCATTTTTCCTTGCTTGCTTCCTTCCTTGCTTTTGGCTTCTTAACCAAAAAAAAATCTTGTATGTGACAAAATTTTGGTGTGGACAATAAAACGTGTTTGTTTGTAGTTAAAAAAATAATTAAAAATGTAAAGATTTTTTATAAAAATACATTACTTAGTATTGTCTAATAATATAAGTTTAAAAGTGCTTACTACAGATTTATGTGTAAAGTAATATCATGAGTAGATATTATTAAGCAGCAATTGTGGTTGGAGCATTTTATTGCAAGCCAGTTTAAAACTAGCACATGTAGGGTTTTTATCGTGAGATAGCTATTTCTGTACTTGTTTCCTACCTATGTGTGGAGTAGTTTTTATTACACTTCTTTTTGTTTCATACGTTAAATTAGTTATCTTAACAGAATTTTTAAGTTAACATGCATTTTCAAATAAATTTAACATTTACGATAAAAATGTCTATAGCAGTGATTATACCATATGAACTTAAAATTTTACATGTCCTGTCAAATATCTGTTACCTATACTAGCTGTTTGACTTTTATTATAATACTAGAGACTCCCACATGTTCAGCTAGAGTTCGTCCCTGTATTCAATTTAACAATCAGATATTTTCCCGTACTAAAGTGTCTTATATGTTAAATCCGGATAACCAGGTATCATCATACAAAATTTTATGAAAATCTGTCCATTGGTTTTCTCGTGATGCGGTCACAGACAGATAGATAGATCGGTTTCTGTATCGATAATAATGCTTATTTAAATAATATTATCCAAAAGATACTGTTAACTATTGCGACCAAAAATGGTGCTTTTGTTACAAATGACCTATACGAGTATATAAAAAACTTAAAAAGTAAAACCTTTTATCTCAATTCAATATTTGATGCAAATCGTTGCAGCCATTTCCGAAATACACAACATAAATTTACTATATGCACAACAAGTTCCATATTCATATACCTGTGAATGTGATAATACAGCTCTCAATAGATAATTCTTTCTTAGGTTTTTAAGCGAATATCTGACATTATAAATGAAATGGATTCTGTCGCGGATTTATTTCGATTTTTGGTTCCCGACGTTTCGAATGCTTTATAGCAATCATGGTCACGGAGTCTCTCCCATAATTAAGCGACAAAACCCAAAAAGATTGTTTCATTTATAATTTCATTAAATGTTTAAAAATAATTGGTTAAAGCTACATTTTTAAGTTTTTATAGATTTTTAACAACAAGTTTAACATTGACTGAAATTTAGGAAAAGTTATTATTAGGTTTTATTATAAAATAGTTAAAGTATGTACTACGTTTATCGCACCCGTATATTATTACACGTGCAATTATCCCGGCTTCGGGTCGTAACCGAAGTCGCAATGTGAAACCAAGGATACAGTCATTATCGCCTTTAAAATGTTATTTTGAAGCATTTTCATGCTTCTAGTGGGATATTGTTTTTAAGGTAGGTAAGTAAATGTTATTAGATCCGTTGGCAAAAGTCGAAACGGAACCATTAAAGTTTTCTAAAGTCCCTATGGTCATAGCCATCTCAATAAGGGACTATTGGATTCTTTAGCTACATTATTTTATTTGCTAAATTTGCTAGTTTTTTAAACTACAAGACAACGTTCCAGTCAAATTATAAAAAATAAAAAACTCCACAACACTCCGTTCTGGGTGTACTTCATTCAGAGTAACATTATAAAAAATCTTGTCACATACCTACCAGCTACCTACTTTACCTAGGTATGGTGTACCATGTTTTATGCATGGTACCTAGTACCTACGTGCTTTAACAATATACAGTGAAAGTAAAAAGGAAATTTAAATTCACAAAATTAAACCGAACTTTAACAATCTCCCCTTTTTGAAAACAGTCAAAAATGTAATAAAACACCTAAGTATTTATTACGTGATACGTATAATATACCCACTTGATGAATTAACTTCGTTGCTTTTCTTGCTACATTAGCCGTTACTAATGTCACCGTAAAATGAATTTGGCAGAAGTTTTCTACTTTCCAGGTCCTGGTAATGAACTGTCCTATACGTCTTTATAGCTGTTTAAAAGGGTCACATCACGTTTTATATTATTAGTATACGTGTTGGACGAAGAACGTGTTATAGTGTATCATAAAACACAAAATACTCAACAAAAGTTATATGCACAGGAAATATAAAATGATAATATGCTTAATGCGCTATGATAAATGCTTCTCTAAAATTTAATTTCCTTAAGTAGGTAGTACCTACTTTGTGAAATTTTCAAGTAGGCACTTTTATTAATTTAATATTATGCAAGTAAAATTTGTATCTATGTTGAAACTAAATATTAACCTAAATAAAACAACAGAATAGTTAAAAAGATTTTAATAATATAAATAAAATATTTTATGTCCCTTTGTAATCTACATAATATGGAAACAAAGTTAAACAAAGGATTCCATATTCAAGGCCACAAGAAAATTTAGGACAATAAAGTCGGTCATCCCGGAATCTCGAGAGAAATGATCACGCTGTGCGTAAATGTTCATATTTGAAATAGAGTATTACATAACCCGGAATATTGGTGCCGCGGGACAAATATCGTGGTACATCACATCCAATTATTCTGTTTAAATTCCTAGAAATAAAACACGTGAAACGTTTTTGGGACGTCTTCGTAGGTACTATTTACTACACTACATACTTGGTACTTCGTAGGTACTATTTACTACACTATATACTTTAGATTAAAATGTATGGACGAAGTAAGAAAACGGTCACTTACGAGTTCATTGTGTATGTGTATTGTATTCAGCTCTTTTTAACGTCCCACTGCTGGGCTCGGGCCTCCATGGGTGTTAGGAAATCATACATATTATCACAAGTTGATTATTGATTAATATCAAATAGTGTAGTAAAAATAGTGTAATTATTTTCTTAATAACAGTTTTGTAATCTTGTCTTTATGTAGGTATGTACATATATAATTTTTAGTATTGTATTGATTTGCATATATGAACAACTTCTATAAGAAAGCTTATTAGGCTTTTAATTGACAAATAATTTAGTAGTTGGTAAACCTAACTTGTTCTCGTACCAAACTGTTTATCATATTTTCATAAATACTATACATTTGACGACGTATAAATACTATACGTTTGGCGCTGTTTGTAGCGACCCTAAATCGATATAAATGTAAGATGAAACTTTTTATTGCGAAATGTGGTAAAAAGTGGTGGCATTAAATATAGTAAACAAACATCGATGCATATTACACAGAGAATTCTCTTTGCAGAACAGGTCGCCGCCGCCTTCACACATCCCATCTGCCCTGTTCTACGCTCCTCCGGAACCGCTAGAGGTAATTAAAATGCGCTTATACTTATACCATTATTGCTATAAGTTATTTGTAACAATAGTCGGGAAAAAATTCGAAAAGATAATTAGTAGGATAGGTAACAAGGTACTACTACATACTAATCTCCAACAGACCTCCCGTCTCGTTACGGGGCGTCCAAAATTGCTTTATGTATCATCCAACTCGATCTCTCGATCAACTGCTGACAGAAAGGTACCAGGAGCAACCGAAGAACAGAAGTAACACACCTCTAGCTCTTATGCCCGGCTGAATGCTGGACGCTTATGAGCCTTCCCACTACCACGTGGTTTATCTATACTTCTATACTAATATTATAAAGAGGAAAGATTTGTATGTAAGTATGTTTGTAACGAATTGGTTCAAAAAGTACTGGACCGATTTTAAAAATTCTTTCACCATTTGAATGTTACATTATCACTAATTAATATAGGCTTTTTTAATTGAAAGAAAAAGTAGGGATCCCTATTAAAACTACAATGTTAAAGGTGTAAAAAAAGCCTATAAAATATCTTTCGCATGCGCTGCGAAAACTATTGATGACGGAACAAAAAAATGTTCCACAACATTAAAGAACATAGCGATATCGATTTTGACGGAACTATTTATTATATTATAAAACTTAACGTTCTCTTTTTGTCGCAGTTACTATGCGTATTTCCGGAACGGGCATCTCGCGTGTGCGCTGCGGCGTGCAATGCGGCCGCGCGGGCGGGCGGGGAGTCGCGCGCCGTCCGCGGTGCAAGGGAGGCTCTAGACGCGTTTAGACGCGACCCTGACGCCAGGATACCACACGTGGTCGTGATAGACGCGCGGCAACCGCAGATAATGGACTCCACTTTACTGGCAAGGTGAGGGTAATCAAGACAAAGAAAAGTTTTTTTAAAAGCTCAAAGCATTCTTTCCTTCGAGCGTTTTTTGAATGGAAATCAATTTATAAAGTTTCCAATAAATATGTTTTGTTTCTAACTAAGAAGGAAGATACTAAAAAAATTAAGTATATTATTGAGTAGGTACATCCTCTGTATATGAAAAATACAGAATAACGTTGAAGAAAACTTAGAAGTTGCTTATTTGTATATAAATAAAAACAAAATACACAGCGAAGAGGCAAGGAAATGTTATAAAGGAAAGTTAAGCATTCCGTTTGTTTAATGGATCAAAATATTATATTCAACATTTTCTACTATAAATATATATTAGCGACTCGCCGTCACTTCGCTCGGGCTCTTCCCTAGATTTAGCACAGGCAAAGACGCGGGATCAGCTAGTTATGCATATAAACCTTCCTCTTGAATCACTCTATTATAAAAAACCGCATCAAAATCCGTTGCGTAGTTTTAAAGATTTAAGCATACATAGAGATATAGGGACAGAGAAAGCGACTTTGTTTTATACTATGTAGTGATGTAGTGATTTACGAGTAGGTAATGAAAATTAAAATGTCAGTGGTGTTTATTCCAGAAGTTTGTTAATTAAGACTAAAAACCAAACATCGCACTCGGTACCACAAATAATATTCCTTTACGTTAGCTAGAAGGCGAACTAATGAATTGCAGCAGCTGAGCTTAACTTACAATAATTGCTTAATTAGATTAATGAACTTATACCAACTGAAGTACTCGTATCAAAACTTTGTTAGAAATATTAATAATTTACACCAAAAATTTTACATTCATTTTTAACCAAAATTATTTCAAAATAATTTTTGCTCAATTTTTCTTAAGCTTTCAATTCATATTCCCGTCATCTCTTTGAAATTACTAAATTGCTTTATGAGTATAATAGTAAATATACAAAAAGACAGAGGTTATTAAATTTCGAATAAGAAGCCCAATGAATAACGACTCACATAAAGAATAAAGATATTAATTTAAAAAGTAAAAGGCAGGAGGCTTTCTTTATATATATATATTTTTTATGGTAAAAAGGGAGCAAACGGGCAGGAGGCTCACCTGATGGGAAGTGATCACCTCCGCCCATGGACATGCGTTGCCGGCCTTTCAGGAAAGGGAGGGAGGGAGGAGGGAAGAGGGACGGGGTAACGAAGACGGAGGGCGAAGGGAAAAGGGAGGGAGGTAGAGGGAGGAGGGAGGGAGGTAGAGGGAGGAGGGAGGGAGTGGGATTATATAATAACTAGCAATACCCGCGGCTTCGCCCGCGTTAATCATTTTAATTGCTACTTATCTTTATTCTATCACTCGTTATCGGTAGATCTGTAGATTGCAATGAAATTTCTCCAAAATTACTCCAGCTATTTCAGAACCTATGCACGCCCCACTCCCGCTTTTGGCACCCCCTCCTTCTCCCCATTGCGCTTTATTTTTCTGTTAGTATTTTCTGCGATCAATACACAAACAAAACCAAATAAATGGCCGAAACTGTATAGTTAGTGAGACAGGAGCCCTGCTTCCTTCTTATCCCTACTCCGTGATGTTTGCTAAATGAGAGGTGACAAAGGTAGGCACCTGGCGGGGATAACTTATAGTCTGATCAGTTATCGACCGGCGAGGGATAAAGATCAATTTAAATTGAGAAAAAATATAATTAAAGGAAATTGTACTAATTATAAAATCAGAACGAAAATTTATCGTACTTCAATTCAATTATATTCAATTGCCATCTTGCAACCCTATAACGGATCTGTGTATATAATAACAAATAAAATAAAATAGGGGTTGATCGTAGAAGGGTGAAAAATTGAAAGTAATATGATTTTTAACCGACTTCAAAAAAGGAGGAGGTTATATGTTCCGTTGTTTTATATTCTCTCATGACAAAATAAAAATAAAAATCTTGCCATATAAATTAGAATTTATAATTAATAAATAAAAAATAGGGGTTTATCGTAGAATGGTTAAAATTTAGGTTTGTATGTACTATTGAATGCTGTATCATAAAAAATAAATAATTAATCTAAAAAATAAAAAATAAAATTAGAGGTGGACTACCCTTAACATTTAGGGGGATGAAAAATAGATGTTGTTCGATACTCAGACCTACCCAATATGCACACAAAATTTCATGAGAATCGGTCAAGCCGTTTCGGAGGAGTTTAACCACAAACACCACGACACGAGAATTTTATATATTAGATAATATTTATATATTGAACCCACAAAATAAATTGTTAAAGCAAAACATCAAATATTTTAAAACGAAAGTAGGTAGTAGACATAATAACCTTTATTTTGACTGCTTGACATCAATGAATGAAACATTAATATGAATATCTTTCGAAAATAGCACATATACCCATATTATAATATAAACTCCGCTCTTTTTCTTCTGTTCTAAAAAAGATGAAAGATAGATTATGATTGTAGGCTGCTTTATTGTATTCTAAGGGATTGGCCCCAAATGTAGTATTAATATTCTGGACGTTTCAATAAAAAGACGTAGAATGGTTTCCCACCGTCGTCTTTTATTTTCTTTATATTACCTTTATAAAATATTCATTGTACTGACGCAATTTATTAATCCTCATTGAAAACCAATGCCGAAATTTTAACAGAAGAATTTTGTACATACCACCATCCCTTCAAACTTGTTTTTTGCATTAATAAAATATTAATATGAATATATTTTTATATTCCGAGAATTCTATGAGATTAACTTAATATTTTCTATTGGCCGTTTCAATATATATGTCTAGATTCGTTTGCTAAAACAGCTAAACTGTTTAACATAATTATTTTTATGTTTTCGTGGTGTGCGTCATGGTAATTCAGGTAAAAATGATAAACTCAAAATTCATCTGTAAAATCGTAGAGTTTTAAATTGCTTATTTTATATGGAAATGTATAACTTTTAAAGCATTTAGGGACGAACCTAAGCAAAGCATGGGTGTATTAAAAGGTTAAACTCTCTTTATTAAACAAAATAGTCAACATAACTTCGGAGTGGTCAGACCGTTTCTCGTTCTCAACGCTTCAAAGGGTTCGCTTAGAATCCCTTAAGATTTTAGAGTTTCTTTGGCTAATGGACTTTTCATTTACTCTTTCCTGTACACTTTGTAAAACGTAACACGAAAGTTTTATTATATTCTTGACTCAATACAAAATATCTCTTGTATTAATACTTAAAAATTGGCTAATGACTAAATATAAATATAGAAAATGTAATAGAAATATATTAAAAAAAACTCATACCAAGACCATACAAACTGTCAATTATTTCAAAACAAAATATTTTTTAAGAAGATCAATGATACCTAGGTCTTAGAATCCTGTTTTTGCTTATACAAAAACCTTATTTTCTAAGTGAAGCAAACATATGTATTTACATTATTTCAGTCTGTATTTGTAAAGCAATAAAATCCCATACATATGAATAAACACGATCGAGCTGAATCGATCGAAGCTTTTATGGTAAATAAATAGAACTAACATACGAGTACGTGACCGAAGATATAAAGGGAGACTATAGGGACAAAGCCTTTTATTTTTCTGGAGAGCCCTCGTAAGAGCATTTCCAATAGGTAGGTTATGTTTTCTAAAACGAAAAAATAAAAGTACTGATATAAATACTTTAGAATTTTCGAGGACATTGAAATTGTTGCAGCAAGTAACTCATTTATCATTTGTAAATGACTTCAGCAAAATAAGCAACAAAAGTAAATTAAAAGATTTTTAAATTAATTTAATTCATATCATCTCAATCAATTGCTCACATATCATCGCAATGGTTTTATACTTCTTACTAGCGACTCGCCCTCGCTTCGCTTGGGCTTTTTCCTAGATTTAGCACAGGCAAAGCCGCGGGATCCGCAAGTTATGCATATAAACCTTCCTCTTGAATCACTCTATCTATTAAAAAAAACCGCATCAAAATCTGTTGCGTAGTTTTAAAGATTTAAGCGTACAAAGGGATATAGGGACAGAGAAAGCGACTTTGTTTTATACTATGTAGTGATTAACGTATTTAAGAAATACTAGGGAACGGTTTAAAAAAAATGGTAGACAATTTTAATAAAAAATATTTATTTCACCCGTCAACCCGTTTGTAATCAATATCTGTATACATAGAACACTCACGAAGACAAGAGTGACTCTGGGGCCAGTTGACGTTGATCGAGAGCTGAGCTGACCCAAATACACGGGGTGTTTGTAGCCTTACGAGTAGGTATATCAATTTTTCTGACGTGTTTGACGCGCCCTTTAACGAGCAGTGACTTATCAGGTGGCCGATAGATGAGAGTCAATCAGCAAACGTATTGTAAACATTGTGTGCCATAGTAAAACTGTTTCTTTCATTTTATTTAATTTAATTCAGGTGTTAAATCTGTACCATTTAAAAATGTGACAGGCGAAAACTTCTTGTTTTCTATCTTTCTAGAAACTAATCTCTGTTTATCCCTGGGTATACTATCAATTAGTAGATGTTTCAGATATTAGATGTTTTCCCATAGTAAAAGTATCCTTTTGTTAGTTAGTGTGTATAGTGTTGACCCGAAAAACCAGCTATCATCATACCAAATTACGTCAAAATCTATCTAATATTTTTCTCGTAATGATACACGACGTCTATCTCTGACATAAATTCTAAAAACTGTAGATTTTCCCCTGTATCGATAATGATACCTAATTCAATTAAATTTTTTCAATAAAAATGGTTAATGTCAGATTCAACCTTCATAGAATTTTATCATAGAGCGAATATGTATAGATTATAGCTTTACCTACACCATTAACTTTTTTTCTTGTGACGCTTGGTTTCCAGGTTTTTCTAAGCTGTAAGAGGAGCATTTTCTAATAGGAGAAAAGCTTTCAAGTCAATAATACAATGTTATTACAGTTGAAAATTCTATTTTGAAAAGTCTTGAGGATAATAATTCGGAAAACTTATGATTTACTATTTATTATAATTTATAAGCTTTCTCTGGGTAGGTACATCTTAAAATATGATTCTCACTAAAGAACCTATACTTTTAGTTTCCTTTTGTTTTGTAATAAAAATAGATATTTATGGGGTTTATTGGTAATAAGCAAAAAATCTTGAATTTCGTGGCTAATTTCTTCTATAAATAATACTACAAAACATACATAATTCGATTTTCGTTAAAATTCACTTTACTACGTTACTGTAAAAGTTTAATAAAAAACTATGCATTATTATTTAATGACATAATCTTTCATGCTATGGTAATATAACGTCACATCCAATGACGGTGCAGTAAGCCACGGTATTGTCCATTAGCGGCCGTATTGATTCTAACTCCATTTGGCAATGTTTTTGTTGGACCGAGATTAAAGCGACAGGTATGGACAGTAAAAGCAACTGTTACTTTGTAGTAGTATTTTCAATTTTCATTGGATTTTCAACAGCAAAATTTTAACTTTATATTTCTCATTTCTCAGTTCAGTTTCTGTATCATCCTCCTTTTTTTCTTTGCTATTAATAAAGTTTTCATCAATTACAAAAAAATTACTCTCTGTAGTCGCCTTTTCATAGTTTAACTCTAAAGAAGCATCTAGTTACTCATAACTCATTATGCTAGTATATCCAGGAAAATCTCTTTAGAACACACGTTTGTTAAATTTTGATTACAACATCTAAACTAGGAACTTATATACTCAAATTCTTTTCTTAATGTACTACAAATACAAATAGCGTTCAAAACATCAAAGCTTTCGAAATACAGATTTTGGTTACTCGCATTATTAAGGTATAATAGAAACACAATGCGTCACCATATTTAAAACAACGTAAAACTTGTCAACCCCTAATGAAAGCTCACAAAGGGGTGCGAGCGGTACGTGAATAAATTAAATAAATCACTGTGAAAGGATCTGTGCGCAATCACGCACATATAACTTAACTACAAATAGCTCATATATACTTCATTTCGCTTGATTTATTTATTATTTTCGCTGATAACGGAAATACATATTTACATCAACAAAGTTTTAATGTGTTTATAAGGTAAATATTATCGACTTGTGATCACCCTGGCTTTGCTCGGTTTCTTGCCTAGGTATGTTTTAACGGTTAGTGATTCCCATAGGAAATGAATAGTTAGTACGTTTTTTTCTCTTTTTTTTACTTCAACCAAACTTGAACTTTTAACAAAAAAATAAATTAAATAATTAATGTATTCATGTTTACATATTAAATAAACTAAGCATTAACTACTATTTATTCGTAAAGAATAATTTATAATGACATTTATAAGAAGCAAGAAAATAATGAAATTCTATCTCTAAGTCAGTCTAAAAGGGTGGAAAGTTTTCATGAAAAACAACGATGATGTAATAAGATCATAGTTGTTTTTCGTAGAAACTTTTCCGTATCAAATTCCCAGTAAGCTTAATAAGTATACTTGAAATTTGAGATTAATTCTCTACAAAACAATAAATAAACGATGTACTTATTGTATTTCGTAAATACACATACCTATACATTGTTTTTTGAATAAAAATATAATTCTTTTATTCTATGATTTATTTGTAACATTTTCGTAAGCTTCTTAGAACAGAATCCTTAAGGTTACCAAGTCTCATTCATCTTTTTAACCTGCGACATAAGAGGAAGCTTCATATAGGTTTAATAAATAATAATAATACACAAATATGTTGTAAGAGACAGCACAGTCTACTACCATGTTTAGCTATGAGGTTAGTGTTATGGGTACCAGATAGTTGATACACTATAAATATATTACTTTAAATACATACATATAATAAACTAGCGATTCACCCTCGCTTTGCTCGGGTTCGTCCCTAGATTACGTGCGAGCGAAGCCGCGGATTCCGCTAGTTATATACATACTAAAACTTTCCTCGAGAAATTGCTCGCTGAAATGGGCTCATTAGGTTACCCTGTATGGAATGCAACTAGAGTGACGTGTATTTCTTTAATTTTTGTAACTTGCCTACAGTAATATCTAGCAGTTTACCGAACGAGTAATCTTGACCTTATCTTAACTATTACTAAGTCATGCTTATAACTTTTGTTACGGAACCTATGACTTTTACTCACCTACCTTTAGGAGATAGAAGAAAGTCTTTCGCTAGAAATACGAAATTGTTCCTGCTGTGTACTTGGTTTCGCGTTGCATCTTCTGTCTGGCTACGAGCTAAAGTCGGGATAATTGCACGTATAGTACATAATAATTATACACATACGCAGTACACTACTCTAATCCCCGGAAATACTCATGATGGGATAGAATTGATTTTGTTGGATAATTTATAAACTTTTCTATTAACATGACATTGTACAAAATTACTTGAATCTATACATTCTATAAGTTTATTTTTAATTTTTAACAAACATAGCTTTTCTTCCTCAAATTAAAAACGTTTGTAACAACAAGGTTGTCATAAAAATTTTATACTCTCTTCCGTGGGGACCCTTGCTTTCTTTTCACTGAAGTAAAAGTACTTATCTTAAATGTTAGACGGGATATAAAACATAAACTTCATTTTTACAATTGGATTACAATTAAATTAGACACGGGACGCTGAAACATATTTTAAATCTTGTTATTTAATAAAGAAAAACTCAAATAAAGTAAGCATGGACTACAGTTTATAATTAATATTTAGACTATAATTTACTATTAATTTTAAATTACAATAATTATTATGATTTTGATTCAAATACCGTTTAATGTTTTTGAACTAAAAATAATATATTAATCCGTGTTGTTCTTACTGCAAGTCTCTCCCGACATGGTTTTTGTCAGTACAAATAAATAAAGTGTCTGTTTTTAAATTTCAAATAAACAGCTTTTCTTTAAATGTATATTATTATAGTATATACGGCTCTTACGACCTAAGCCAGGCTGAGTCGTTATTTTAAAACATAAGTTTAACGCCGACTTCTCAGTAAGGCATGAGAAATGTACTATGAAATTAATTAGAAAGCCAATTAATTAATTTTCTTTTGGATATTCTAACAAAAATTACAACTTGTGTGTATTTAGTGTAAGTGGGAATATAACAAGCAATAAAAGACAATAACGAGAAATTTTAATATTAAAAATCCCATATAAAAATATCTGAAAACACATAATACAACAAGAAAAATTTTTAATCATTAATAACTAAAAACTATAATATTTACTATCTACACACAAACATATTCATGTATTTTAAGTTACACTTGATAATACATATCATGTTATATGAAGACAGAACGACTTACACTTAAGTGAGTTACGAGTATAATTTGCTGCGGCTATGTATATTAGCCGAGGACATAAATGCTGGTATTATTATAAGCACCTGTGGTTGATATTTCATGCCAGCGAACCTCTCTTATAATTAATTATGTGGACTAAACGTAAAACGCTTAGGCTTTGTTAAAACTAAACACAACGGATTAAGTAATTTTCGGATTATGAACGTTTATAGAGTCTACCTACTTTTGTTTACATATTTCCAACTATAAAATAAAAACAGCATTACTCACGCATTCATTCACTTATAAATTAATTTACATTCATACTTAAGAAAAAACAATGTAGTGACAAAAGTATTAAGATAAAATCAAATATTGCAGAGGCAGACTATATTAATTTATAATAACTAAATAACCTACTTACTTTATTATGAGTGTTAGTAAAAATCTTTGTAAGTTTGTTTACTTACTACTTCAACTTACTTATTTCGTATCTTTATGTTTAGAAATAAATTTAATTGAGCTTAACTCAGAGCTTATATAGTTAATAATAAAGAAAAACTAAATTGTAATAGTATATCAAGAAGAGCTCCTTGAAAGATATAACAAAGTAGTGTTCAATGTATTTAAGGTATGATCTAAGAATGAACAAGCACTAGTAAATAATAAAATGTACAGCAAAAGAAAAGTAAATGATAGAACCTGATGAAATGTTAGGTATATGTCTTCAAACGTATACTTGAAGCAAACATGATAATGGATCAAACATATGTCCATTGCGTAAGAGTACTTTAGACGAGGATCCTAACGATATCCTTTTACTCGTCTAGCCCAAAGGAATCAATCTCTCTAAATACGATTCGCTGTCCCAAAGTAATATGACATATCTATAGCTCTGGTACGAGGCCTTAGTATACGAGTTGGTCTAAAAACATTGAAATTTATTGATACTCAACTACAAACGTTTTTTATTAACTTGTATATATAGCTGATATTTTATTAAAATTCTCTTGTAAAATCGTATTCTCTCTCAACTGTCGCGGATTTGAGTTCCACTATGGGTATAACAGGAATGTTTGTAAATTGTACTACACTAACATTTATATTTAAACATGTGTATGTAAAAATAATATATGTGTAATGTATGAACTATACGGTATTAGTAACACAAGCCACGTTACCATGGATCTAAATAGGGTTGTGTGCTAACGACCCCAACATATTTAGATATATTTATAGCCATATGCAAATGCCAAATATTTTCATAAGCAATGTACTATAATCCACTGAAATATGTTAACCGCCAGGCTAACTTAAATCTTCACCATTTCCTTAATGTATAAGTTTGCTTCCCTTTATTGCACATTATATCCCAGATTTCACACATAAGTTACATGATATATTCCCCAACGTGATTCCAAACGCTGAGGTCATTTGTATCAACACAAATAAACCCTATTCTCTCGCTAAAAATCTTTCGTCCTTTTGGGTTGTTCTTTTATACAAAGAATAAATATATCTATTTCTATTCTAACTTCGTAATAACGAAGTATATATTGCGTTTAATGTTAACTTTTTTACTAAAGTAGTAAGTATTTTATAGTACAAACTATATTTATTTATTGTAAACAGATATATTTTAATAATTGCTTTATTTTAATTGTTACAGAACTATTCGTGGAATGAAAAATACCCAGCACATTATTCTTATAGCAGTCGTCAAAAAGAGGTAAGATTGAACATACATATAAAATAGGTATCATTTAAATAATTTAGGTGATGTTATAAATATTATTATAATTAGGTAGATATTTATTTGCATATTATATTTTTATCGTTAAGCTTTTAAAGTTTCAACTGATTAAAATATGCAATGGAATGCCTTATCTCATAAGATACAGCTCTTACGTGAAAATTTATTCTAATTGGAAACCAATAGCTTTTATTTACTTGAGGTACCAACAAGCTTACAAAAAGTTTACTTACTTTCGATTTTAAAATCATTTTTATTATAAACTGCACTTACTAAATTCAGTCCTTTTTGCTCTTTTCTTACTTTCATTTTAGGTGTTTGCCATTACTGGAATTAGATACTCTGGAAAATATTCCTTATCACGAAACACATATTTTTCTTATTTTTCCTTGCCTCACCTATGTTTTATTACTTATTTATTACACGTACTAGCGACCCTAGATAACTTTGCGCGCATGTAACGATATATTTTCATTTCTTATTATTTCATAAACTATGTAACCAAATTGAAAACTAGCAAGTTTTCTAAAGACATATAAAATCTGGCAACTCGCACTTGACCAGCTTGGGTGACTGTGACCTGAACCTATGCCCAGCAGTGGAAGGCATAGGTCAGGCCACAGTCAGGGCTGGATACATAATTGTGTATGTCGCACGAATATTGTAAACTATATAGTTAGATCTTATCTATACTATAAAAATAAATATTTTGTTTTTGAAGTAGAAATATTTTTTTATTAAAGTTAAATCCCGTCATAATTTATTAAAAGTGTTCAAGTTCAGCAAGTACTTTTTTTTTGGACATTATTACTGAACACACAGCGCCATCTAGTTCCGGGGTAAGCGACAAAGGAAGCTTGTGTTAAGGATACCGGACAGTTGACATACTACATATATAAGTTTAAATACATATTATAAACACCCATGACTGGAGTACAAACATTCGAGTTTAACCAATGACTCCCCAGCGGGACTCGAACCCGCGACCGCTGGCGCAATAAAGTAGGGTCACTACAAACTGCGCCAAACGTGTAGTACTTGAAACATACGTACAGATGAAAGCATGGTGACTTTTATATGTATAAAAAAACTTATTCATTTCACGTAGATACATCTTTCATAATGTTTAATTCATTAAGATGAGGGAATATAAAGGAATTCGTCCGACTTCAGGATTAACCCTACCCTTTCAATCAAAATAACAATGTTACACAAAAGAATCCATAACTAAAAGCTTGAGTTATTATATTTTACAATGAAAAAAGAAAATTCTGTAACGGTTTTTTATTATCTACAAGTTTATACTGCTACGAGTATTGCTTACTAAATGATTTCATTCGTAACCCTTTGTAGAATAAAAGTTGAAGAGGTTTTCTTTTGATGGAGCTTTTTTTAACATACTTCTGACGTAATAGCCGAAAATCTTAACAGAAATGGGAAATAAAAAGACTATTAGGTATAGTTAGTTTGTAGTTTCTAGAAGTGCCTAGGAACAGAATAAAAACCGAATATAATTATCGTATAATAGGTTGCGCTGTCTGCCTATCTTATTACGCAAAGATAAAGAACTTAAGAAAATTACCATATTGCTAACTTTATATTATTATATATTTCTAAAAAACATTTTATTTTTTAGTTTCACTTAACAACCCGATGCTTCTAACTTAATATTATATATACCACTATATAATAATGAAAATCTGTAGGTAAAAATAGCTCGACATTGTCCAACTCGAGTTGTTCGTTTTATTAACGCCTTATTTGATGACCAAAAGCCTACACAATTAACTTGATAGATGGGGCCGCAAATTACTTACGTAGTAGAACTGCTTGTCAAACAATGTCTTCTCGGTTCACTTTATTACTTACAAATATTAGAAACACTTGGTATATTGGAATGGGTTGCTTTATTACTTTATTGCATGTGATACATAATATTATGTACATAAAAAACATATTATATAACATTGGAACGCTTTAAAATCGCTTAAAAATAAATATAAAAATTTGACCTAAAAAAATCAAGAGAAAGCCACCCTTATCACCTAGGGGGAAAAAAGGGCCCAAGACCTATTCTCAGCCCTAATAAAAGTTCAGAAAAAAAATATAAAAATCGGTCAAGTTGTTTGGGAGGAGTTCGATAACAAACACTGTGATACGAGATTTTTAAATATTAGACATTAATATTTCGATGGTTTTCTATATATATATATATATATATATATATATATATATATATATATATATATGTGTGGGATCGTTAAATTGATTAGAGCGGGATTATAATTGTAAATCTTTAATAATCTTAGCAAACACGTCTTTATATTTTCATCGTAAGTCACAATCTTTTATATGACATCTAACTACATTCTTTATTATTTAAAAGTAAAAGTAAAAAGAGGTTTACTATCTCTCAAATAAAAATAAACTAAATAATTAATAATCATATTCCCACACGGCCATCCTGTTCATTCATCTGCCTCAGATGAACTCTACCGAGTCGAAACCAAGTTCGCCTCTTTCTTTCTTCTTTTCTTATAATTCCTTATCTTTGTCATCTGTATTGATTCTTTTATTTTATTTCTGAGTTTCTGTCTTGTTTTAACATATAAATTTCTAGTCTCTGCTTCTGTTATGTGCTTAAGTTTGTCATTTTTAAATTTTTTCTTGAGTCTTTGTTTTGTGTGCGTCTTAGTCTTATAGTAATCTTTATCTTGTGTTTTCTTCAGTAGTGCAGTAACTTCATTTATTATAAAACATCGTTCTTTAATAATCACTTTCTTATTTGGTCGTTTGTAGTCTATATACAATCTTTGAAATCTATCTTTTTTATTAGCTACAGGAAAATCAGACTTACTGAGTGTTATGGCCTCTTTATCCATCGATACTCTTACTTGTTCTTTTACATTATCTGAATTCATTTTTAAAACCTCTGCGTATTTATTTTTACCTGCATCATATTCATCGTTGACATCTTTATCGTCGACTTCGCCTTTTGTGTCTACCTCTGTCATATTCTCCAATCCAATAACACTTATATTTTTTAAAGAAACTTTATCTTCATGCTTCATCTGTATATTAAGAGTCTTCTTCGGAACTACAGCAGTGCATTCGTTGGATTTGTGACCAAAATTGTTGCATTTAAAGCACTTGATACCTTTTACGCAAGCCGATGATTGATGGTCAGTTTCACCACAGTTGTAACATCTTTTTATCTTGTTCACATTAGCTGTTGTGTGACTAGCATCAATAGATCTTGTTGACATTTTTCTCCGAAAATCACTGTAAATATCTAACTTCTTACGAAAATCTTTAATGTCGTTAGCTCCGTATAAAATGATTTTATTTACCTCGATATCACGAATACCATCTATAACATACTCAATTAGAGCGGCGTCTTCAACATTACCATGTAATGCTAATTCTTTCATAGTTAGAAAATATTGCTGGAAAGTCTCATCATTCTTCATCTTACGTGATGCCAACTTCTTGTGTATTACAGCGCTATTAACCTTAGGTCCAAATTCTTCTTTGAGGCCTTCTTTTAACGTGGCATAGTCTCTTACTCTTCCTAAAGATCGCAAAAATAGTTTGGCAGTACCGCTTAAAAGTCTTTTAGCATAAACCAACTTCTCAATACTACTCCAATTCATAATACTTGCAGTATCTTCAAATTCATCGAGAAATGAGCTGATTGGGTAGGTGTCATGTCCGGTAAAAATATTCATTGACTTCTCTAAATCTCCAAAAGAAATATTTACGTCAAATCTTTGACCGTCATTTTCACGTAGCGAATCTTTTTTCGTTGGCATCTTGAATATGTTTCTCGTGTTAAAATGTAAGTCTTCAAGTCTTAACTTCTTTTAAAATCGTTGTACAAACATCTTTAGGTAAATTATAATTTATAACAATCTTTAATAATCTTCAAAAATCTTTAGTAATAAAATAAAATATTTAACGTCATATTACTTCATCTTCCACATCTTCCATAGTCTTCGTCGATACGATTATAGTTCAAATTAATAGCATCTTCGTCGTTACAGCAACGGCGTCATCATATTGCGTCTTCAAAATTATGAATCCGTTTCAAACCAATATTATTTACGATCCCGGACGAGCCCCCAAAAAAGTTGTGGGATCGTTAAATTGATTAGAGCGGGATTATAATTGTAAATCTTTAATAATCTTAGCAAACACGTCTTTATATTTTCATCGTAAGTCACAATCTTTTATATGACATCTAACTACATTCTTTATTATTTAAAAGTAAAAGTAAAAAGAGGTTTACTATCTCTCAAATAAAAATAAACTAAATAATTAATAATCATATATATATTAGGACGAAATGTTCAAAAATGTGCTGGAGTATGGTAATAATAATATGTATAGTTTAAAACGAATTTTTAACAGGTGATAATTATTTTGAAAATTATAAAAATTGCGTTATATGACATACCTAATCCTGATCTCAAATCATATATTTTTAGTAAATATTTATATACTTCTTACAACTTTAAACTTTTATAAAATCTATTTATTTTCCTACATAATAATGTCTCTGATATAACTTGAATAATCAATTTTAATTATCTATTCATTATTTTTGCATAGTAAAGGAATTTACTTAATATTTTGAACAAAAATCAATCAAATGTATTCTATATGTATATCTATATAGCGGCTAGCAAGATGCTACAAAAGTAAACAGTATTTATTATAATGCTTAATTTAGCAAGTATAAATGCTTAAATTGTGAAAAATATATTTTATTTTAAATACCTACGTTTCATAACTTTATTCAATTTCCCGTACACCAAAAGTAAAAAGTCCCTTTTGAAAGGTTTTAACTGAAGGATAATTAAGATCAGGAGTGGTCGGGTGACGGCCCAGCTCCCAAGAGCATAACAGAAAATAGAAATAGCATGAATATTCGATTAATAAAAATATCTATAAAAAAGCAATTGTTACCTATTGATTTTCTGCCTTTGTTATTGTTCGTTATAAGTATTTAAATAGGCTATATTTTACGTAGCGGCGAAATATATAGAGTTATATGTATACTGGTTTTTATATTTTTTATTGTTCGTATAAACAGTAATATTGTTGGTAACAATCAAAACTAATTAATGTAATGGATTTGAATCTAAGAAGTTTGAACAATATATATATAATGTTTCAATAATATCGCCTTTTTTTCGAAAACGTATTAAAGCTTATACTCATCATTAAAAATATTAAGAACAGTCATCCTACATGTTACCCACGTAAGTATATACTTGAACCAATATAGCATGATAAGGGACGTATAAATAGCTCTATAAAAGTATACTTATAATAAAGGTACTCGTTATTATTACGGCGATATGCACCTACGTATCTTGTTTATGATATTAAATTATGCCATTAGGAGCTTATGAAACATTAACTTTCTATATTTTTTATTTTATTAATATGATTGGAACTTTTTCTTAATTACAACACCCAGAAGTGTTTTATAATTAACATTTTAAGCTACTAACCTAATTTTTAATGCAAAAATTTAATTAAGTTTGCTATTAAATTACCTAATTTGCTTGAGGCGTTAAAACTTAATTACTCGTTATATCAACGGCTAAAACACATTTTGACTTTAATATATTTTCTTTTAAATAAAATTGAATAAATTGTTTGAGAAATGTTATTTCCCGAAAGCAAAGTTTAGGATATCCTATTGAATCATTTAAAATGATTCATTTTCGAAATTCAAAGTGAAAGGATATGAATAGTAATGTGCTATTATTTGTACACTTGTGCATGTACTCAATGTTTTGACTTGATTATTAATACTACTACCTTAGGATTTGTACACTTAGTTTTAATATTTGATTACTTATTTTAAATTAAAACTATGAGCTTTATGATCAATGCTTAAAGATGGATAAGTCCTTCGAAGCAAAAAGATGTATAATTCTAGAAAATCATTAAAACTATTGTCTTTTTGCATATACATACTTAACTGTCACTAAAGGTGTATGAGATAGCTCATAGCCATAAAACCTTTACTTGCCTTTTTATTATTTACAATTTCTGCACCTTTTTTGTGTACAATTAAGTATATATCCATATCTTCATAAAATTCAAAATATTTGCGAGTTTGCCAAAAAGTGGCAATACCATCAAAGTGTTGATGATATTAACTTCGTATATCATCTGATTTTAAAATGGAATCGTACAGAAGTTGAATTCTAAATCGAACAATTGGTTATAGATTGCGATTGTAGTCTAAAATAAAAATATAAGAATTGAAGCAGCGAAGAAAGGGGCAGAGTAGATGACTCGGCATATCAGTCTTAGGTCAAACGAAATTTGTCGGAAAATAGAGAGGGTGAATTTCCCCTTCACCGGTGAGCAACGTGTTTTTATTTCGCTTTACCTATCCTATCCTTACTTTCTTCATTTTTATAATATTATAAAGAGCAAGACCAGATATTTTGCTTTAAAATTACAATATTAGTCTTTCGGCATATATCCTAAATCAAACGACTTGATTTTGCGGGTGTATATTTAACACCATATTATTTTGTTCCGAAAAGCAAAATAATATTTTACTTATTTAACTACTATAAAAAGTAAGCTTATTATTATAAAATTAAAAAAATAAGAGTCTTTATTTTCTTTTGACCGAAGTAATTAATTCAAATTTTGTATTGAATTTAGAATTATTATCATCCGGTTACGAGATTGTTAACCCTTAATTGACCCGGTAGGTCCCTGGGACCCCAATGAAAACTTTCAATGCTCATAAAATCTTTAGTTTTTGGAATTACAAATTGTGCGTTCCAGTACCTTCATAAAGTGACGTGCCAAACGCGGAGGTGAGCATACGTCGATGCACGCGGCTCCGATCGGTAAATAAACACGCTAGTGGAGTCCGTGGGACTCCACCGGGGTATGAATTTTAGGGTGTGTTTTTTTTTGTTTTTGGTTGATATAATCGCGTCTCGTATTACTATAAACGTCCTTAATGAAGGTGCTGAGACTGTAGTGATCAAATGACTCAAAAAACTAAGGGACAGTCACACAGATGATGGGAATCAACTAAATATACCGTTGAATCAGCCTAGGAGACTAGAACCTAATGACATGGTGTCAGAATCCGAGGATGACTGCGAGCTATCAGACCACAGCTCTGTTTAGTTTATTCAGATAATGATGAAAATATCAATATGAATAAGAATAAACTTTATTATTACGGCAAAAACCAGATGCAATGGGCAAGGAAACCACCTTCGAGAAATTCTCGAACATAATCTCAGAACATTCTAAGAATTCTAAGAGTACCACACTCCGTTTTTGAAAATGGTGCTCAATCGCCTGTAGAAGCGTTTCTTCTTATGTTTATTGGACCAAAGCTTCAAATGATTATACAGTGGACATACAAGAAAACTGACACAATTGACAAGATATAAGACACTCCAACTTCACTACATTTACCTGTCGAGATCAATAATGAGCAGAAACTGCCCCGGAATGAGAGAAAGTATTGTTACCTGTGTCCACCGCGGATAAAATGGAAAAATGCATATATTTGCCATAGTTGTACTAAGGCTGTGTGTCTTAGCTATATAAAAAAATATCCAATGACTGTGTCACCAACAGAAACTAAAAAGTCTTGCACGTTTTTGTTTTTTGTTCTAACTATGTTCTTTTTTTTTGTTTTTTATAAGAATTGATTATGTTTTTGTTATGTTTCGTTAAAAATTACATTGAAAAAATGTTTTGTTTTTGAAATGTTGAGACTAGAAGTTAGGTCTCGTAATTTTGTTACAAAAAGTGCCGTATTCTAGAAGTTCCTTAATAAAAGGCTGGAATTCTATAATTTTAAGTAAAAATCTATGCAATTGTAAGACCAAATAAATAATAAATATATAATTCTAGCGTTTTATTCAAAAAAAGTTTTATTTCATTTTAAATTTACGATTTTATTTCCGGGAGTCCTGGGGACTCCACCGGGTCAATTGTGTATGTATGAAGTCACCGGGTAAATCAAGGGTTAAAAGTTTCGGATAAAATGAAAGAATGCTATTTGAAGTGAAATAAGTATGAACACTTAAATACGAAGAATAATACCCAAAGTTATTAAATCAACCTGAATGATTGATTCGTTGAACAGCCATTTGATTAATTGGTTTCCGTATTAACCTGCAACGTGGATATTCGAATTTGTCATAATTTTCAATCTTCGTAACATACTCATATAACGCATTTGGTCGGTATTAAGTCATTAATGTTTATTTTATATTGAAATAGAATTGTATTTCCATATTTATTTCAGGCCTTGATAGTTATGACTCTTTTAAAAGTTTAAAGTAGTAGTAGTATTTATTATATCGGCTAGATAATACTAAGGATTAAAGTTATCGATTTATATGCATATATTTTTATTTCCTCTATGCTACGGTTGCATATACATGTATAGCGTTTACGCGAATATACGGGTAATCCCGGTATATGTAGCCAAATATCGGTGAATACTTCAGCACTTTAGCCAAATCGAGCACATGCGAAGCGAAGAGAACGAAGCACATCACTCCGCTGTCGGTAAACTCTTTCGCAGATCAAAGGGTCGCGGTTACACTTTATTCATCGTGCGTAGCTAACGTGTTGCATGTTTGTATTTTCGACATGGATTGTAGTAACAAGATATTTGTAGAATCTATTAGTAATTTGCGGTCGGAACGCATTTTTTCACTAATTCTTAAACTTTACACCGGTGCAATGTGGCCACGCGAAGTTTTATCGCTGAAATACTCCGCGATGTGTCCGAGACATAATAAATAAAGTTTCAAAAATGTAGGTACTGTCTAAGCAAAACTATAATAATCTAACATCGCATTTCATTTTAACTAAAGTAGAGTAAACTTCTGTATCGTCCACATAAACATACACTCGATTCAGTAAACAAAGCAGACAGTGCAAGAACTGACATTGCCAAAATGCTGCTAATACTTGTTGAATAAAACATTATTCAAAATAGTTTTTTACTAGGTGAAATTGTTGGCATTTAAAAAAAATAGTAATAAGCCTTTAATGATATGTGCAAATATACGCCTAAACAAATGCATTTTCTATTTCCTTAAATTTAGAAATCTCGTGGAAAAATAATATGGCACGACTGGAAACAAATAACGCCGAAGACAGACGGCTTTACGTGCTCTAGGTGACACGGGGTATAAAATCGCCGACTACCAAAAACCGGGATAGTGTATAAGCTGTCAAGAACAATTTGGAGTTTATCAACTATGTATTAGTGACACGTCCCCATTTTATTTCCTTAATATAGTTAACTTTCTTCAAACAATACATCCTATAGCATTCTATAGTACAGTGCTGGCTCTAGAAAAATAATAATTATATTATTGACTAGCGACTCACCCTCGCTTTGCTCGGGTTCGTCCCTAGCTTTAGCGCGAAGGTTCCGCTAGTTATAGTAAATAAGATTTCTAAAATAAAAGTAGCCTAAGTTACTCCTTATAACATAAGCTATCTGCGAGTGAAAATCCCGTCAAAATCCGTCCAGCCGTTTCAGAGATTGGCCGGAACAAACAGACAGACGAACACAGACAAAAATTTTAAAAATTGATTTTTTGATGTTAGCACCGTATATACTTTTATATGCATTTAATGAAAAGCTGTTAATTTCAAAATAAAAAAGAGACACATCAATTGTATTTATACTTATGTACTGATATGTTACTCTGAAAAACTAAATAAAATTCAAACACACTGTCACATTTATGGCAATAAAGGCTACTCGTTAAATAAATAATAATAATAAACAATGATAGAAATTTTATTAGCTCGACAATAACGTGAGTGTTACCAAAGTTTTCCAATACACAACTTAAGAACTAAACTACTAACACAAAGTTATACGAAGTTTATTTCTTCACTTCATCAGAGAGTGTAACGAGCAATTTACGTTTATTTCCTAATAATAAATATATTGCCTTCTATTATCTTTTAATCTATATATATATATATAATGAAAATGGTGTTCGTTTGAGGCTCAATCACGCCTAAACCACTGATCGTATCGACATGAAACTACCACCATTCGATGCGAAATTTTTCCTAGATGGTTTATGGCTATTTATTTTTCGAATTCTAACGTTCCTTCATTTTTTTATTGCTGTTTTACTTTTATGAACATTTACCCCGCTAATAAAAACAAAAGACAAGCGTTTTCTCTTGATTCTTTTGTTTTCATGGATTTCAGAGTATATTAAACGGATTATGGTTTTTTACATTCAGCTAAGAATCTACTCACGGTAGTGGAGAACGGCTGGACCAATTGGGCTTTTTTTCTTTATCTTCAGAATTGTCAGGAGAAAGTTTTGTATGTAAAAAAATTTTAAATAATTCCGATAAAAAGTTAAAAATTTCGATGATAATCGAAGAATTCCCATCTATATAGTCACTCACCACGAAATATCGGGAACCATAAGACTTAGAAACGTGAAACTTGGTAGGAATATTACTTTTGCTATGTAGAGGTCAGCTATGAATAGATTTTAAGAAATTCATCCCCTAAAGGGGATTGCGGGGGCGTTAACAATGAACGATTCCCGTTTTTAAACTATAGATCATATAGACTTCAAATTTGGTAGGAATCTTCTGTAAGAGGTGTAGAAAAAGGCTATGAACGAATTTTACGATAGCTCACTAGCTTTTAGGGGGTTGCGGGGGTGGGTATTAACAATTAATATTTTTAATTTTCCAGCTAAAGCTCCTACAAGCTCTTAATTTTGTAGGAATTTTCTATAAGTGATGTAAAAATGATTTATGAACAAATTTTACGATATCCCACCCCAAAGAACATTGCGGGGGCGTTAACAATGTAAATTTTCAATTTCCAAGCGATAGCTCCTATAGACTCCAAATTTAGTGAGAGTGTTCTATATGTAATATAAAAATGATCTTAGAGCGGATTTTACAATGAATCACCTCCAATAAGGTTCGCGGGGGTGGGTGTTAACAATAAAAAATTTCAATTTCGAAATATAGCTTCTAAAAATTCTTAATATGGTAGGAATCTTATATTATTCACATAAAGATCATCTCAAAATGGATTTCAATAAAGTCTACTTCCGATAGGAATTGCGGGGGTGGGTGTTAAAATATAAAATTTTAATTTCCAACCTGTAACTTCTACAGACTCCAAATTTGGTGGGGATCTTCGTGTATGTAGGAATATTTGTGTATTTCCTTACAACAATCATCTTTTTGGCAGCGGAGAAAAAGTCATTGAGAGGTTTCCAAAACTTAACTTTACATGTAGCTATCCAATCAACGGACTAAGAATTTTACATTCATTTTACTTTTGCAGACTACATAACCGACGAATTCTTTTATTGCGGGATCGCGGAAATGTAACAGATTATAATGAATGCATTTTCCAAGCACTTGAGATGTGGAAAAGAAATTTAGTTACTTATTCCAATAGAATTCATAAAAAACATGAACAATTAATTTTCTATAAAAAATTGATGTCACGGAGAAAATTAGAGTTAACAGAAAATTCGTCCCACTTGAACCTAGACAGATTTCAACTTCACATATGAGACTTGCAATGACTTAAACTTAAACTTTCAATGCTCATTTCAAATTTTTTTCTTCATGTCAATTATTAATAATTTTTGGAAGAAAGGCACGGAAATATTATAATGATTGCACATTGAAAGTTACAATGAATATTAGTGAGAAAAATCACCTGGATGAAAGATACAGGCTAAATCGATGGAATTTGGAATTTGTGTAAGTCTAAACAATATCGATGCTTACAGTTCTATCCGCGGGGCCTATTTATGTTCATACGAAAATAAAAAAAAGGAGAATAATAAAAATATGAAAAAAAAAATGAAACATAAAATGTAATTTATTTCCTTTGTCAATTCGCCCAGCGAAGCGGGCGGGAAACGGCTAGTATATCATATAAACTTTCTATTGAACTTTTTTTTATTATACCACATTTCTTTGCTACTTTGAGTACATTAACTAGATATACATGAAAATACGCACTTATAAGACGTAACGCCCTAAGTAAGTTTTATTATTATGTACACATTTGTAAAACTTATTAGGACGACATGTTCGCTTTTTGTTATATGAACAAGTCCTTTAAATAAAGAGAAAAAAACCCTCAATAAGATTTAAAAAAAAAATGTAATTAAATATAATTTGACTCAAAATTTCAACACAATTATCGAAGGAAATGTATTTAAATAAAGTGTTAATCAAAAATCACTTAAATACCACAGGAAGAGAATAATCAATCCATTTTGTATAGAAATGCCGGTCACATTTTACGGAGAATGTTATAATTTTCTGTTCATTTAGCCTTATTGAATTTCCTCGTCCGATACTGAATTCCTCGAAAATCCAAACTTGAAAACCGAAGTGTAGTATAATACATTCAGAGTTGTATTTATTTTTAATAATGCCTAATAAATGTTTTGTTGAATAAGAATTCATTTTCTTACTACAATGAATTCTTTTAATGAATTCTCTCGGTTCGACAAGAGAGCTCTTTGTAAGCGGCCATCAATTCAACCGATTGGCCATACTTATTAATTATTTAAAAGTTTTTGAAGTAAAATATAAAAGATAAACCAAACTTGCTCATAAAATATCAGTAAGTCACATTCCGTATTTTTTGTTATAAGTATATGTAAATGTACCTTAAAAGCGATTGATAGAAATAAAGGATTATAATAATTTTATCTGTCGATAGGATTAAGGATCCTTATTCTTTTTCCACGCACTTTTTTATTTTCGACTATTTTGTGTTCTTGTTTGGTTTCAATAGTAAACTACTGTGTATTTCCATCGTAAACTCTATACTTACGTTATTAGTTTATATTTGTACCTACAGTTTAAAAAATATCATCACATATGTTAATTTATAATGATAACGTTCTCGTACATCAACAAGTATGAATTAAAATGCTTAAAATTAATAATTCAAAAATATTCTTAAAGAAAACTTTGCACTAAAATGATTACTCTACGCTTTACTCCGTTAGCTATTTATTGAGTTATTTCGAGTGACGCCACCTCCAGTAAATTCAATACGTCTGCGTGCATTCAGGCAGATGTAAATTCTCGAAATTTTCTAAATTCTGTTGAGCTTATCTTTTATTTAAAGAGACAAATATCTTTATATTTTCTATCTATCATCACTGTGCTCGTATATCTGGGATAAAAAATTAGGAGCTATAAGATAGAGACACTTTGGCTTAATTAATATTTAGTGTTCATTTTCTAGTAATTTTGCTTAAGTCTGTATTTAACATGAACATTTTAATACACAGTGATAAATCATAAGCTAGCATACGAGTACATACATGAAACTGTACTCCTACTTATCCTACGAAAATAAAAATCTAGATACCTATATCTTATTCATTAATTTCGTAGTACGAAAGTTATACATTTATTTTATAAAAGTGAACCAGTTTCACAAAATGTTTTACTTGCAATATTAAGGCTTAAAAATTTTGTTTTATAAAGACATTCCACATTCAGGAAAGCTCTAGTAATTTTGAAATATCGTTAAATCTGAACTCAATAGAAGTTAACTTTATTCTAATTTACGCCATTTTCCTGCTTTACCAAGTTTTCAAACAACTAATCTTAAGATAGAAGAACATTTTTAGACATATTGGAGCGGAAAGTAGAAATGACTTGAATAGTAGGTACTCCAATACCTACTACGGTGACTGCATCTGGATTTCCAATCATTAAGTGCAGAATCTATAAGTGTCGTACACTTCAGTGCTTTACTTTAACTTATTCATCCGTTCCTTTAGAATTATATTTAAGCTACTTCCGATAGATTATTATATATTATATTAGATACTAACATTTTATTCAGTTGTAAATAAAAAATACCCTTTATTAATTATTTATCAAAAAAAAAACAAGTCATTCTTGTTGTATCTTTCAAAATATCAAATAAGTAAAACATTTTTTAAATTTCTAATAGTGTATATGAAACGCGACAATTTAGTATATTATTATCGTAATAAACGATTTGATTATTCGTACTTTTATGTCGTGCATAATGGAATAAAAGACTATACCATACAGTTTAAAGAGATGAGGGACATTTCTGGCCGACCATGCAGCTATCACAGAAAAGCCTGCAAGTTCAACCATTGAGATGATGAAGTTGTGTACTATGGTAAATTCACGAATACAGTTATAAAATAGGCAAAGTACAAAAAGTAATAAGGTAATAGATTTAGTGGTTTATCTATGATAGAAAATGACTTAAGAATTTTTTTTTATTATCTCAGTAGTACTATGTCGTACTTTCCTACCTTTATCTTTGTCTGCCAAGTAACAGTACTTTCTATTTATGTTTGTATAGTACTTTAGATTCAATATCAAATATTTGTTTCCTACCAACTACTTTTATTTATTAAGTGCATAGTGCACGGGACGCACGCATTTCTAACCTAAGGATCCGTTAAATGAAATGTGAAATCAATAGTTATCTCAGGCCAACGGATATTGAAGTTTACTTTGAAATATATACGTATCTATATTTATATTCCTTTTAGCGTTAGCCCGGGACTACGCTATAGTATAGTGAGCATATTTTATTTATGTATATATAATTGTTTTTCGTCTAAGGGTCCGTAGCGTGATGTTTAATAATCTTTAAATAAACTTAGAAAATTATCAATTTTTTTTGTTAAATCGTGTCATATAACTTGACAAATGACTGACCGATCCAAGCTTTTTGCATATTTTACTACGCATTTCACGATTAGCTTTCTGTGTAGTTGCTAAATAAAAAAGTGTTTTATTTCTACAATGAACTATAAGTATAGTGCTTAGAACGAGAAGTTCAAGTATTAGTGAAGAGATTGCTTAAACATATTTGTGAACATCATAAAAAATATGCGTGCGTTAGAGAACTTAACTTATTCTCGAGAGACGTGTGCTAATCGCGTCCACCAACCCAAAATGGTTAGCGTCGAAATTATATTTTTTTCTAATTCTTTATATATCTACTTTAAATGTAATTGTTTTGTTATTCTGGATTTCTTGTTTGTAAATTTTCCCAAAACCTCTTAAAATAAGTACCAGATGGTATATAGTAAAGAGACGATAAAAGATATATTTACAACTATCAGAACAAAGGTAAGTATATAATAATATTTGTTCAAAGGAATTTGACGTACAGCACGTTTCCCATTTAAAGTTTCATAGAAGTCAAATATTTACAACAAATGGTTTAATCGTTGCGATGTCTGTAGAGTGTGTTACCTACTTAAAAGAAGTAATGGCGGTTTTCAAGGAAAGAGTTTAAAACAGGAATCGGCCTAAGTTATTG
This sequence comes from Boloria selene, assembly GCA_905231865.2. Taxonomy (NCBI): domain Eukaryota; kingdom Metazoa; phylum Arthropoda; class Insecta; order Lepidoptera; family Nymphalidae; genus Boloria; species Boloria selene. The sequence continues at coordinate 8,264,269 of HG993149.1, forward strand.
CCACTTTTAATATTTGGAAAATTAAAAAATGCTTTATTGTCTTAAATATAAAGTTACGTTATTTTCTATTCAAATTAGAAACAATAATTTTTAAAATCTCTCTTAATATGTTCCTTATCTCTGTCTATTTCTAACTGACTAGGTTATTCAGAGGTATATATAAAACTAATAAGGAAGCTTGACCAAGTCACGTCACACAAGTGCATTACTTTTACGAATTTGTTATTTTATGTACATGGTGATTAGAATTTAATACCGTTCCAAACATAAAACGAATCTACCCTGGAGGCTCACATCAAAAAGTTATTATTTATCGCATAAAACTTCTGACGCAAAACAAGTAACACATTTCAGGATTTGAAAGCGCACTAAAAATGCTTTATACTTATACGATAAATGGACACGAATTCTGATTCTGGTTTAATGTCATCCAATAAACATGATACGATCTGGACAGTTATTTGATCAGCAATATTTTTGAAATATCTTCCCATATGGAAAAAATTGGGGCGGCCATTGTTTTACATTTTTTATCACTAGCATTATGATAAATAATAAACGAGTAAAGTGATACTGAAATTAAGTACTTTGTTTACCTTAGTTTCTTGGGTGCATCTTGTCTTAAGGTAGTCTACAGATTCTTCTGAGCTGTAGCTTATATGTGTACAAAATTTTATCGAAATCGGTCGAGTCGTTTCATTGTGAAATAAAAATAAATAATTAAAGTTTGTAGAAGTAGAATTAAAGACTGTAATGCAGTAGGGACACTTCTGCATTTTAATTTGTTGTCTTGTTCTTTTCTTCTTTGATACACGCGAGTTTTAAAAAAATATCTTTCTGATTATTACATATTTTGATTCCACAGTGAAATCCAAAATATAGTTTAATTAAATTTAAACTACTTAATTAACTTATTTCATCAAAAGAACTCATTATTAACAAAAGGTTTAGAATAAAACTTTCAACTGAAAGTATACAATTGGTTTTCTTATTATTAGATTATTGTGCTCAATTTGTTGCCCATCTTATCGTTAGTCAGATGCTTCCGATAAAATAAGTTACAAATTGGCACTAATAAGCGGAAAACTAACTTGTTTTGTATCATAATGAAGACATATGCTTAAGACGAAGAGTTCAATTTCTTATATCTTTTAGCCTTTGATGTGTTGAGAGTAATATAAAGTTTTAATAAGATTTGATCTCAGAGGACTTTGCTTACGGGAATGTCATTTGATTTAATGTTATTTATTTTAAACTAACAACTTACCCTCGCTTCTTTATGGTGCGTCCCTAGGTATCTTTTATATTTATAATTTTATATAATAATTTTATCAGTGTATTTAGTTTTATCCAAATCTGCCAAACTATTTCGGCTTAAAGGAGGAAGATGACATAAGTTTAATAGTTGTCTTATTTTATTTCCCTTAATTATCTTTGCTCAGAGTTGCAAAGTTTTTAAAAATTTGAAGTTTCTCATATTTCACGAGAGCCTCTTATTCTTCTTATTCCGCACTCTTGCTATTTATATAAATACAAATATTTACAAATATTATTATATTGTAATTTTGTATTTTGAAAAGTTGTTAAAACATTACACAATATCATTTAAAACTATCAAAATAGTATAATATTAGGAGGTGTCAGTTGCCACATCATGCACCGTATTACGACACAGGCTTATACACTATTTAAGAAATAATAATTATAATTAATATTTTAACAAATTAATAAATTATACTGAATTGCATGAAAATACAACGATTATATGAGCAAAACGAATTTTGCCACAATATGACTCAGCATGCGATTCATGGAGCAATCCCTTTTATTACCCATAACGGTTTACAGACCAACTCTGGTCACTGAAAGCTAAAATGTCGTTTACACCTGACTGTTAATAAATGAACATAGAAAATGCTTGTATTCCTTTCTCTTTGTCGCTCGTAACAACTTCATTAAGCTACAGTCTTGCTTTATTAAAAAGCCAGGAACTTATAAATATGAGATTTACTTATTTTAACTTAATAATCATTTATTTATTTAATCAGGTTCACTTATTGTATATTAAAAATGGAAAGAAATCAATTTCGAGATGGCGATTTGATCGCTAATCAGTGATTTCTTCTACGCAAATCTGACCAACCAACCCTTGTAACTTGACCGGAACCAACCCCAATTTCCTGCATCCCCATATAATACAGGATATTGGTTGATTCCGTTATCACTGATGCGCCTGTCATGCAAGACACAAATTTTATTACACACACATTACTAACACTAGTTCGTCCACGTCGTCTTGAATGGCAATACGTTTGGCTCTGACTTGAAGTGACCCTACTTGCATTGCCAGAGGTCGCGGGTTCTAGTCCCGCAGGGCGAATTCATTTGTGGAGCACGAATGTTTGTACTCCAGTCGTGGGTGTTTATATTTATAATATGTATGTATTTAAAGTTATATATGTGTTGTGTATCCACTGTCTGGTATCCGTAATACAAGCCTCGTGGCTTGCCACGAGACTAGATGGCGCTGTGTGTAATAATGTCCCAACATATTTATAAAGAAATAAGTATAATAGGTATTCGTTATATCAAAAGCTGTTAAAGTATTCAGACAACAACGCGAACACGAGTCCCGATCAAACCCACAGAAGCCTGTCGACCACAAGCGTTATTGACGTGACATGACAAGCTTCACAAACTTTTAAACTTTTTGCCTTTGATAGTTGTGATTGCTTGAAAAATATAGTGAGAACTGTATATTCCAAATTAATAGGTATTTATCATGTAGGTGTACTAAATCTTAAGACTAAGACCATTTTTAACGATCTAAAATACCTAGCATACACTTTTCTTCACTCGTTTTCGAAAACATTTTCTTTTTTTTTTAGTTCTGTAAAATTCTTTACGCTGACGTATAAGCAAAACTAATCAATCAACTCGAATATATTGTTTATTTACTAATTTAGAAAATTTACTTATTACTAATTATAATTTAAAAATTAAAATTATTCATTTCATTACCACTACTTAGGTAACTTTTCAATTATAATTTTAATTTTGGAGAGAAGCAGAAATTCTACATATTCACAGATATTCACGTACGTGAAGGTACAGTCGTAAGCAATGACATGTATACGTTCACAACTTTTCAAATATATGTAAACATCAATCGTTGCAAAAGAAAGTATACAAGCTTTGTGTCAAAATAAAGTATACGTAATTTGCTTCATATTTAAGTATACATTTTTATCAATTTACAGTAAATAACATAAAACGAATATTAGCCGACTATAACGAATATTTATAAGGATGTAGGGTAGCATGTGTACATTTTGTGCACAGTTTCGTCCTCGAAAAGCATAAAATAATATTTTCGTATTTGAAACAAAGTTTTCTAATACATAAACATATACTGTTTCTCTTCCATTAACATTTTTAGTTAATATTTTATAACAATATTATGCTATTACTTATAATATACCAACAATTCATTTCCCATTTAAATTTCCACCACTCTTTTATGTGGACCACTTCATAGAACCAGCTATTGTATTATCCAGTAAGAATAAAAGATTATCCTGTAGTAAACGGCATCCTAAATATTGACCTTAGTAGGTAATCTATCACTACACAAAATCGGTTCAATACTTTTTGTGTGAACGGGCACGGCGATTAGCGATAATAGTTGCTGATATATTTTTTCTGTTTCATTATAAAACTTCTTAATAAAGTAACTGGCAGATAATAAAAATAATATATAATATGCCACATGTTATTTGACGGAACGGCAACGTAAGCGACGTTGCCGTTTTGCGTGTCGATACAAAGACGTTAATTTAAAATCTGTTTTGAAAAGTCAAATAATTCATTACCTATCTATACATATACATATAATAAAATTGTAACTGAGTCAAATCTGTACATTAAATATTTTTTTGGAAAATCTACCTAATTGAAATAGACATTATTATCCATACAGAGCTAATCTATTGTTTTTAGAATTTTTGCCTATCTGTGACCGCATCACGAGAAAAGCACGGGACGGATTTTGATGAAATTTAGTATGATGATAGCTGGTTACCCGGGTCAGGATATAAGATACTTTTTACTACTGGAAAATATCTCATTTGTAAAAAATCTCGATATCTAAGTATTTTGTTTCCGATCTTTAGAATGCGGGCGGAGCCGCGGGAAATGCTAGTTTCTTACATTTTAAAAAAAGATGCATTGTTTAATTGTTCTACTAAAATATGATTTAATCATAGTATGATAATAAAAAAACATAGATATTTATATATAAATATTTAAATAAAATTGATAAATTGTGTCTGTTTTATAAATTAACAGCTTCTCATTCCGTATGCATATCAAGAATGTTTCCTTTGGACATAGTTTGTTTGCCGTGTTAGACCTGAAAGTCTCTTAACAGACTTAAGACTCAGGTTAGCAGAAGCAAGGAAAACTTGACCAGGTGGGGATTTGCGAACGGTGGCCTGGAGTGCAGATGTGGTACTCTTCCTCTCTTACACTTACTAATATGACCTCCTTGCCCTGTTACCTGCAACTCACAGGAGCTTATGCAATTATTATAGTGGCCGAGTCTTGGGCTCTCTCACTTTAACAATTGCCATCGACTCGGCAAGAAGAAGAAGACTAAATGCATAGCAAGAAACAGAAAGAACATCGATTTTTTAAATTTTGTGTGTGTCTGTTAGTTTCGGCTAATCTTCGAAAGGGCTACACTGTTTTTGACGGGACTTTCGACCGCAGATATCGTAGCTAATGTTATAAGGAGTTACTTAGGCTACTTTAATTTAATTTTGAAAACCGTTTTATTTATTTTATCTTACGCCGAGTGAAGCGGTCCGGGCTTGCTAGTGGTAAAATATCAGTATGATAAATTATAGGTTTGCGTTCTAAAATTTGCGTAAAACGCAGATGAACCGCTTAACCACTAGTTGGTTTTATCCTCCATGACCACTAGCTATCCAAGGAAAACGCAATACAACCAATTATTTTGTTTTCCTGTAAATTGAAATAAGTATTTTTATGCAATGAAAAGTATCCTAAGTCATGACTCGAGGCATATGTTATAACTAGACAATTTGGTTAAAATCAGTCAAGTACTTTTTGTGTTAAATGATAACATACAAACAGTTCAATGCACTATACGTTACAGTCAGTGTTTTTAAAAATATTTATGTATACATTTTTTAACTCACTGTTCTATTATAATTATACGTATTATTGTATACTCTTATACATTCACAAATGTGGAAAACAAAAATTAAATAAAAGATACTCATGAAACTAACAAAAATAAAAATAAAAAACTCATACACGCGCGGGATTTGAACTCGCGCTGCAAGGGTATAAAACGCATACTAGCCACGCCGATTGAGCTATGATAACTATTAATAGCATACGCGAATTTACGAAACAGTATGTTTCTCATAACAACGCAAACTAAACAATTAGAATTGTCAGTTGTAATTCTAATAATTTCGAATCCTTTCCGGCAATGCTTTATTACAAATTAAAATTTTCAATAAACTGATCTTGTCCTCGAATTGTCAAAAGTTTAAAACTGTCATCCAATGTTGTGAATGTGTTACAAACGTGCTCTTACACATACACATATGCACACTCTATTACACGATAATATTTGTATTACACGTATGATTTAAAAATGTATTATAATACATTTTTAAAAGCAACGTATTATGTGTTCTCTTTTTTTCAATTTTGTTTCATTTTCCGATGCAATAAGCCAAAGATCTTAAAAATATTTTACTGTTAATTATCTAATTATTAAGTTTGCAAATCATGGTGTTACAATACTTTAAAACCTGTCTGTGCGGTTGGCTGCAGAGGACATCTCATATACCCTGGGTAAAGCTGTTTAGGAGAGCTCTGCCTGAAGTGAATTCAAGGCGCATCCTGGAGAATCAGGTCGTCGAATTGATTCAATCACTCAACATATAAAAATAAATTAAACTTCTATGGACCAGTTTAAAGAATTCACGTATTTAATGAAAGAGACACAGTATTTGTATTAGAAAACTTTGTTAAATACGAAAATATTATTTAATGTTTCATTCTTAGTTCTTAGACTAATGGCTACATACTTATAAAACGAAACGTATATATGTAATAATATTCGTTTTATGTTATTTACTATGAATTGATAAAAATGTATACATAATTATGAAACAACTTACGGATACTTTATTTTGACACAAAGCTTGTATACTTTCTTTTGCAACGAAGGATGTTTACATATATTTGAAAAGTTGTCAACGTATACATGTCATTGCTTACGACTGTACATGGAAGCTTCGCGCAAATTACTACTTTTGAAATACAAATTGCTTCCAGGCTAACTAAAAGCAAGTTTACCGCGTTTACCCTTAAATATAGTTTAAGCGATGAACATTTTAGCGAAATTCCGCCTTTGATACTCAGGATTTCAGGAATATAGGAATTAATAATAAACAAGACCCGACTTAGAAAAACGATACAAAGATTTACATTGTTTAAATTAAGTATTATGAATTTTCTTTTATGTAGGTATAGCAAGCCTAAATTAGAATTACCTTCATAGAATTTTTTCATTATCGCTGACTGGAATATTCTTTATTTACAATTTATATTATTTTGTATTTTGCTCGGAAAACTTTATTAAAATAAATATTTTTGTATTTATATAATATGTACAAAATATTATTTTTCTAACAGCAGCAAACTGTATCACTCACAGAGCAGGTGAATATTATTTGTCAATTCCGTGGTATCACTATCACTACATAGTATAAAACAAAGTCGCTTTCTCTGTCCCTATGTCCCTTTGTACGCTTAAATCTTTAAAACCACGCAACGGATTTTGATGCGGTTTTTTTAATAGATAGAGTGATTCAAGAGGAAGGTTTGTATGCATAACTAGCGGATCCCGCGGCTTTGCCTGTGCTAAATCTAGGAAAAAGCCCAAGCGAAGCGAGGGCCAGTCGCTAGTTGCATTATACAAACATACGTAAATTATAAAAATGTGCACTCTTTTGTAACTACACTTACCAAAGTCGAGGCACGACAGCTACTGTAAATCCTTTAATGTTTAAAATTATAAGGAAAATATTAAAAGCGGTTGAAAGCATCTGATGAAGCCATTTTATTGTACATTTTTGACGTGATCTCTCCCTCTCTCACACCAGTGGACTGGAAACATTTTGACGACCCTACTTATTTTGTGTTTACGGTACTTAACTAATTTTTGCAACGTAAGAATATTATAAATTATTTTATGTCCACGAAGAATAAACAAATATATAATAAATAATAAATAATCCTCTAAATATTTTGCGTAAATCTGGGTGGATGGTTGCTTGTTACATATATTCGTCAACTCAACTGCCGTTCAGTTCAGTATTTGGAAAGATAGTTATAATCTGAAATAGTTTTCTTTAAGAAATAAAATAAGGATAGTTTTATACAAAAAAAGTAATATCTTATCGCTTAAATCAAAAATAAGTGCTAAATCAAAAAATGTTAGACAACAGCTAATAATGGGAGCTTACCTAACGTAACCTAGCTCTCATCCTAGACATTAAGCAAATATTGCTAAATTTTAGGCAAATAAAAATGTTTGGAAAGCAATAATTTATAATAATTGATATTTAAAATATAAAGTAAATTTCGACAAGACAAATATTATAAAATATAAAAAGATACCCAATGAATATACATGGTTTGTGAAAATTATTATATTATCAACAAGTAATTTGGCCTGAAAAAAGTTTAATAACCTTATATGAAAGGATAAAAAGCTCCCAAAGGAAACACGATATAGAGTAAAATATACTTGGTGACGCCACTGCCGTCTAGTTGTCTGCCGTCTAGACGCTTGATTAGCAGTCTATTGTATAAATTAAATGAGTTCTATTCATTCTAAATGTTTCCTAGTCTGTGGATACTTTACGACGTCTCTACATGACATAGAGAAAAGTAATATTATACTTCTACATGACAACGACATGGCGACGTCATTAATGCTATAAATGCAGGAAACAAAGAAAATAACGATATAAAGTTGCATTTAAACGCACCGTCGTCGCCAATTTTATGGATTTCTGATGCATACAACGAAGAATGATACATTTCTTTAGAAAAGATAATTCCTAACCTTGTATATATCTTAAAGAAAAAATTTTTTTTTTAATATTTTGTCTTTACATTTTATGTTTAATATACTTGTATATTAAATATTTGTTAGAAAATCTCACTGAAAAAGTTATTATTATCGATATATGGCGAATCTATTGTTTTTAGAATTTGGGTAAGAAGATAGCTCGTTATCCGCGTCAACATAATATAGAATACTATCTATATAGTTAGGGGTCATCCATAAAGTAGGTACGTCACACTAATTTTGTGATTTTTCACCCCTACTCCTACTACTACTAGTATGACATCCTATTTATTTTTCAATTATACATCTAAAAATATAAAATTATACAGTAGTTTCCAAATTAGTTTTATTTTCTTTCAGTCAAATATTTGGAAAAAAATTATAAAAAAACAATAAACTTTTAATTATACTTAATAATGGACGTTACAAACTCAGGCCGACGCGTGACACAAGTTATAACATTTTTAAGTATGACGTCACAAAACTTAGGACTCCTCCACCCCTTGTCACACTGCATCATTCGACGTAGTTTATGCATAACCCCTAACGGTTAGTCACTGTAAATTATAATGTTGCCCAACTCAGCCAAATATTCAAAAATTAAAAAAAAAATTAAAAAGCTCTTGTTTAGCAACATTAGCTGTTTAAATTACTGATAGAATAGCGAATAATGAACGTTGACTTGATATTGTGTCAAGTATCAAAGGATACAATTGCGACAGATAGTAATTTGCTTTTAGTAATTGGAAGGATACATGATCCAACCTGTGTCAGCTAAATAACATATATCAGATTGCTTCTGTTCTAATATTTATGGATGACACGTTTGACTCAGTTTGTAGTGAACCTACTTGCTGTGCCAGCGGTCGTGGGTATTAATCCCGTTAGGGACATTCGTATTTAGACCAAATGTATCATTTGCCGTCATGTAAAGATGTATGAGTAAGTTTAAGTATATGTGGGTTATCCTGTAGAATTTGGTAGTGACCGGAAGTTTGAACGCGGGCGAAGCAGTGGGGTACTGCTAATATGCCTATGATAAGTTAAGTTTTTAATTATATCTGTTTGTTCCAGTGTTTATCTGAAGGATGACTTCGCAGTTCTACCATATTTGGAAGCAGGTTTCAATAGGGTATGAATATACATACAAACTAAATAAGCTTTTTAAGAAAAACTAAATTTACTTATTAAAATGGCTTAATATTGTGATAATATCGTATATCACGTTTGACTTATTTATTAACAATGACTATTTGTTAAAATTGTAAACTATATTTTTATAGTTAATTAAGTTTACGATTAGGTCTCACGTTTTTTTTATAAATACCCGTCTATATACCTACTAATACCTGTCTATAATCCACAAAACCATCAAACAGAGCTTCGAATTTAAATATTATCAGTAAAGCTTATACTTTTATATTAAACTTTTCAATTCGAATGTAACATGTACGATACCTCCATTTATTATAAACGCTTAAAAAGTTTTACACTTCCTGTTTTATTACGGCGTCCTAATTTATAGCGAACATTGAAACTTTGAAGGTCTTCACGCGCCACAAGTTTACTAAGTAAAAGGGACTACATGTCAAAGGCAATAAGACATTAGCATAAAAGTAATTCGACTGATAGCTAAGGTTGTCTCAGAAATTTTAATGATTTTAAGAGCTTTTGATATTCTAAAAGCAACAAATTCGTACGAATCGAAATGAGCACCTCCTCCTATTTGAAGTCTTTTCTTTTCTGTTTTGAAGATGTCAATTATTAATCGGATTACCGATTTTCGGTAAGAAGATGGTTTTATTAAATTGTAATATTTGATTTAGTCTCATAAAACTTTTGTTAGTTTAAGGAATAGGAAAAAGTAAATACCTAGCTATATTTTTTTACCTTCAATTTTATTTGAATAAATAAAAATTAAAGAGATTAAATAAATTGAGTATAAGTATAGGTAAGTACGATGAAATTGCTGATTAAAAAATATTATTCAGATTATCGGACTATTATTATAAATGCGAAAGATTATATTATGTGAGTGTGTTTATGTTCGCTTCGCTAGTAAAGAATATGTTTCTAAAATAAATAAATAAAATGAATTATTGCCAGGTAATGGTAGAAACTCTCGGCGCAACAGCATGGTGCGGGGAGATGTTGCAAGCGCGTGCGGCGGCCGCGACTGCGCGCGCGCAGGTCGGGGCGGTGGCAGCGCTCGCGGCCGCCGCGGACAGGTGCCGGGACCTGGTGGCCGTTACTGACGACCAGCAGAGGATACTTGTGAGCTTTTGTTTTTATTTATTTAGTTTGAGTTTGTTTATTTGGTTGAACGCGCTAATCTCAGGAACTACTGGTCCGTATTAAAAAATATTTTTGTGTTGGATAGACCGTTTATCGAGAAAGGCTATAGGCTATATTACATAACCCTACAACCAACAGGAGCGGAGTATTAATGAAAAATGTTACAAAAACGGGAAAGGCGGGCGTTGATTCTGCGAGGTACCATATCGTGCGACTTTGGCGTCCGGTCCTTTGAACGCGTGCAAAGCCGCGGGAAATGCTAGTATACATATAGATAGATAATGAAATCTATCGTCAAACATCTTCTTTACATCTAATTTACTTTTGTATCATAATATGATCGATCAGTAAACAAAGAAGTAGATGAAAAGGCCCAAATTAGATGTTTATTAATATAACATATTATTATAAAATCGAAATTTGATATTATAAAATATACGAGAACAATACTTTTCTCTTCGATATTAGATTATTAAATTCGAAGGTGGATGTAATTTATCCTATACGTACTCAGTAAATATCTCATGAATGAACTCATGATAACAATGTACATAATTTGTTATTTTTATATTAGTTAAATTTTATAATCTAGTCCAAACTTGTCATAAAATTGATTTGAATTTGTACAATAACTGTTTTTTTTAATAATTTTTGATAATAGTAGTTAATAGTTATTATATATTTAACTTTAAATATATTTTTAGCTCACAAACAAGTCGTGGTGTCGGGTGGTAGGTTGGAGACCAGAAGAAGGTCCCCGCCCACTAACTGAGGCAGTAAGCGGAGAGGCTCTGCGTCTAGCAGCCACTGGTGTGAGGGACTGGGAAGCACCAGTGATGCTGCGGCGACGAGCTGTACCTGACCCTATATTGTTACCGTGTAGAGGGTCTAGTGTGACTTTGAACAGGTAAATAGTGTTGAAACACAGTTTGGCTTTTTTTTAGTTTTTTATTAATTCTTCGTTAAATATTGGACTGGGCCCATAACCTGATAAAACGGTACAAAGGTATGATATAATAGAATGGTAAAGATCATAATATTACTTTTCTCTATGGTAAAGATGTAGCGTTGTCACATTTGACGTTCAATATTTAAATATATATTTTTCTACTCGTTTATATTATGTGCCAACAAAAAGAAAATTGAAGTGTATTTTTTTATTTTAATGTAATGTTAGCAAGGATAAAGACGTCTTAATGGCTTTGCTTTGCGTTCCGGATTTAGACTCTATCGACATAAAGTTTAATTTAATAAAGTATACTTTATTTCGATAAAGTTCTTACTACAATCTTTACGACATTTTTTTTATAATTTTAAAGACGATAATCTCAGCCTTGCAAAAATATTAAAAAACGACAAAACAATTTAAACCAGTTTCTTACTTTAAGTGAATACACGCTCAGAAACATACACAACTTTTAAGACATCCTAGTGTAGTGTTAAAATTATAATTAAAAAGTGTATCATATACAGTAAGTTCACTAACATTAGTCTCGCTGAGATTTTTTCGCCAGTTCTTCTCAGGTCAGATGTTTCTTCTTTCCGAACTGGTGGTAGATTGATGACGTTCAGTAAGGAATTGTAACAATTTTTATGCTGAATAAAATATTTTAATTTGATTTGAAGTATAACTTTACAGATAAGTGTTGAGAAATTATGTATAAATTTGCAGTATAAAATAACTTTATGCTCGCCTACCAGATATAGTTTAAGTTGTCTATTTATGCATGATTTCATAAGAATAATATGTATATGGTTCTAAGGATTTACACTAATTATTCTGTTTGTAAGAAGCTTGAACAGAACGACATGTTCCTTCTTCTTTGTGAACAAGTCCGTTAAATAAAAAGAAGTATAACTTTACAAGTATATTAAACAGTGTAACACAAATAATTTAAATTAAATACTAATATTATATATGTATTTAAATTTATTTATGTAGTATATCAAATATCTGGTATCCGTAACACAAGCTTCCTTTGTAGCTTACCACGGAACTTGATGGCGCTGTGTGTTATAATGTCCCAACATATTTATTATTATTATTATTTTTATTTAATATATATAAATCACGTGTCACGTTGTTTGTTCGCGATGGACTCCTAAACTACTTAACCGATTTTAATCAAATTTGCACACCGTGTGCAGTTTGATCCAACTTGAAAGATAGGATAGCTTACATTTTAATTTATAGTCGCAATGTTATTTTGTTTTAAATTAAATGTTTACTATACGACTTTAGTGTGTATGTGTATATATGGTTAGTTCTATAAAATCATAATGGCGGTTTGGCATCTAAGTTGCACAGATATCTGGTAGATGGCGCCGTTATTCTATTTTTAGATTATTGATGGCGCGTGGCCAAAATGTAGTATGGAGTAGTATTTTTATTTTATTAAAATATATATAAAAACCGTTTAATTTATTTTAACTTACGCCCAGCGAAGCGGGCCGGGTTTGCTAGTTTATTTATAATAAATCCTGCGTAGGAGCACATCGCACATCGTGTTCGTGTGCGAGCCGAGCAGCAGCGTTGATGGCGAGCGCGCGCGCGGCTCGCTGCACTCCATCCGGCGCGGCTCGCTCGACGTGCGCTCCGTCGCGTCCGACGGGCTGCGGCGCACCTCGCTCGCCAAGCTGCAGGGACTGCCGCTCGAAGCTCCAATCACCAAAGTAACAAAATATACGAATTGACTTGTAGAATCATCATCATCACCCCTTTTTAACGTAGTGGGACGTTAAAAAGGGGCTGGGCAGGGGCCTCCCTCAGTACGAGGGGGATCAGACCATACCACCGCGCTGGCCTTGTGCGTGTTGGCGAACTTCACATGTCTTTCGAAAACAGACATGCAGGTTTTCTCACGATGTTTTCCTTCACCGTTAGACAAGTGGTAATCATGATAGAAATGAATCGCACATGAAAATATCATAGATGCGAGATCCGGATTTGAACCCGCATCACTCGATTATCCAAGCGAGCGCGTTACCGCTGGGCTTGTAGAATGTGGTTCATTCAATCTTAATATGATTATGATAATATGTTCATTAGAAGTTTATTTTTTATTTTATTTTTTTTTTCTTTGAGGTACTGTCGTACCGCCGGAATCTCAAAACATAACATTCTTCCCTGCTTTTATTCATTTCATTACATTCCTTCCTTAATATCATTATAAGCTTACCCGTAAGTTTGTCGAGCTCTACTAATCTATACTACCTACTTATTATTAAACCGTGTCTACGGACGAACCCGAGCGGAACGAGGGTGAGTCTAGTAATACAACGACACGTTTGGCACAATTGGTAGTGACTCTACTTACTGTACCTATGGTTGCGAGTTCGAGTCCCGCTGAGGGCATTCATTTGTTGAGCACGAATGTTTTTACTCCAGTCATAGGTGTTTATATTTATAATATGTATATGTAGGTATGTATTTAAATTGTATATATTACGTGTAGTTTATCAATTATCTGGTATCTGTAACATAAACCTCGTAGCTTACCACGGAACTAGATGGCACTGTTGTAATAATGATGTCGGACAAAATAATGTTGAAAAACATGATTACACACAGCACCATCTAGTTCCGTGGTAAGCTACGAAGGAAGCTTGTGTTACGGATACCAGATAGTTGACATACTACCTATATAAGTTTAAATACATAAATAAAAAAAAGTGCGTGTGTACAAAGTACACATGTCAGAAGTAAAACTTGAATTTAAATTAAGGCTAACTCTTCCCCGTCTCTGAGTGCCTGGTACTATGGAGTTATTTTTTCGTTTCATCGAGTTTGAAATCACAACGATTCTAAAGAAGTTTCACTTCAAAAAATAAAAATACATAAACATTTCCCCGTTACAGGTAATATCCCTGCTGTCGACGGCGACGGAGGGCGCGCCGCCCGCCACCGTGGCGTGCATCGAGCGCGCCGTGGACATGCTGCGCACCTCCGAGCTCTACTCCCCGCAGATGCGGGAGGACCCCAAGATGAGGGCGGAGGACCCCATCGCTACCGACCTCATCGGGGCTTTGTTATCGGTGAGTTACTGGAATTATATAGAAAGTTATTTATATTGTTATTTGGACTAGTTATTAATTAATAATTAATATTTACATTGAGATTGAAGTTATAACATCACCGAACTGAACATACAAATTCTACAGTTTATAAAATTTGTATTACAATTTGTAACATTATTATCATTTTCTTGACAATTCTATGCAAGGGGAATTATATTTAAATCGAATAATATATAGAATATTTTTATTTTATGGTTTATTTCTTTAATTTTTATTATTCTTTTCCATAATTCAGTCACGCTTTTTTGGGTATATTCGTTTTAAATGGAAAAAATCTCTTCTCTCTACTTCTTAAGACAGTTACCTTATATACCTATTATTATTACTTTTTTTATGTGTATTCTTAAAAATTTATGTTTATAAATTAATTTTATTTATAATTAGTTTATTTAGATTTATAAATAGCTATGTTATTAAAGCATGTATTCAATATATTATACAATACATACATCATCTTAATCAATTCAAATAATTTATAAAATGCTAACAATTCTCCTATAACGTATTTTAATTATATATACGTTATAATGAGACCTATGTACAATAATAAAGTAATCTAACAGTTATTTATCTGTTCCCAATCCTGTTCGGGCTGAAAGCGGGAGCAAGTGAATACAGGCCTTGTTTATATGGTAGGAGGTTTTAAAATAAAATCTTCTAATGTGATCGTTTTAGATGTTTTCTGACGCTTACATTATGTAGTTTCTGGAAAATTCCATGAGCTATCTTATGTATTCTAACCATATTTTACTGTATTTTCTAATTTAATGTTATGTATTATACTAATAACTATATTTATGTTGAAATATCCTTTAATTATTGGTTTAAATCTTAAAATTTGTTCTACATTGCCGTTTCGGCATTTTGAAGTACCTTAGAAATTCATAATGTCTATCGTAAAGAAACCTTCATAGAGTATATAATATGTAAATATACTTTTATAAAATATATAATATATATAAAAGTACTTGTTATAATACTTAAAGATCGTCGTGAAGTTTGCTTTTAACTTAACGTATCTGAGTCGTAAAGTTTACGATTTTTCTTCATAAAACCTTTTACATTTTCGAACATAGAATGTCAATATTTACAAATACCTTTCCCAAATGGATAAATAATAGATTGAAGGAAAAATTCCTGGAAAAATAGCAATGTAAATATCGACGGATCTTATTTCTATAAAATGTAATACGACTCCTCGGCCTGATTTCATTTATTTTTTCCCTATAACTTTTTTACTTAAATCTAAATAGAAATCCTATACCTTTAGGCAATATCATATTTTGTTTTTTTTTATTTAAGTGTATATAGTTGGTGATCTCTATCTCAAAGTAAAGCCGCCTTCATTCATGATATTATAACCATCATATATATTAGATTTAAAAAGAATGTCCTTAATAATTTCTTAGATTTACGTAAATATTTGACATTTGAATACAGTACTATTTTGCACTTTTCATTTTGATTTTCCGACGGCTCTAATGCGTTAATTACATCAACCCTCGTCACGAGTTGACATACAAGGTAAACTAATGAAGTCGGTTGAAAATATTATATATTTTTATAAAACTTAACAAAACCGTCCTAAATAAAGTATAGAATTATTAAAATAAATTTTAAGATTTGTTCCGAATTGCAGCAAACTATACTATACATATAAGCGTAATACAAAATAATTTTCTTTCGCACTCACTTCTATTCGCATTATTTAGCTAGCTCTACGTTTTTCGCTCTGTAACTCGCTCTTGAAACAACTTTGCTTATACATGAAAATAGTTTTATTCGTCTATTTATTACTATAATTTTATGCTATAGTATTAAATATATAGCACTTAATATTGTATAAAACTTCATTAGTATCATGAATATATATGGACTTATGTAATATATATTTAAGTATTATTTATGTAATTTACTCGTTCATACATATAGTAAAATATTATTATTCATATTAAAATATAATTATCTACTTTATATAACATCGAAGAAATACATAAATTAGTGTAATTTCCATAATATATAAGATTTTAATTTTATTTTTAGCAAGGTACAACAAACGTGCTATCGTCACGAAGGAGCAGCAATGATTCCACTGTCATCAGATCTCAAGCCAATAGAACCAATATGAAACATAAGGTAAGATTGAAACAAATAATTTAGTTAGTTTATGTAGTTCATGTGGGTAACTTAGAAGTAACATTCTATGTTGTAATGAATGAAATTTTCTATCCTGTTTGCGACTTTTTCTGTTTGATTAAGGTTAGGTGGGGTTAAGTTAAGCGAAGGTCAACGCCCGAGCTTTGCTTGGAGTTTGTCGCAATAGCTATAAAAATTGCGTTTTCAGTAAAGTCAGCTGTACATAAGGCAGTGGTAGGCCAGCGGTAACGCACACGCTTCGGTAATTGAGTGATGCGGGTTCAAATTCGAGTACGTATGATATGGTAACCTATGATATTTTCATGAGTCTTATGGTGAAGAAAAACATTTTGAGAAAACCTGCGTGTCTAAAAGAACTGCTAAGCCCTTGCTTTTCCTTTCGGCTTACCCGTAGTCAGGTAAAAGTGTGAGAGTGATGTCAGAGTTCTTAAACTCTGCTGTACACATACATATTATACCCTTTCTGATGAAAGCTAAAATAGTTTAAATCGGTTAGGAATGCATGATTATGCACACTGAAAAAAAGATTTTCTCCTTCGATTTTCATTTTCAAAATGGCGTTTGCGCCAATTTTCATTATGATATTCGTGATCAGGAGGTCAAAATACGTTATAATACCAAATTTAAGATCGATCGGAGGTATGCGCTTTTCGGAAGCTTATCCAAAGAAACTAACAAATTTTCGAAAGACATGTCCGCCACTGCGCACTTAGCCAGCGCGGCTTGGTGGAGTATGGCCTGATCTTGATTGTAGTAGAAAATATTTATTTATGATAGAAATTATAACCGATATGATATTCATTTCTTATTTTAATCACATATACTACTTAAAATTTTATATAAGACTACCTACATACATTGTGTAACGATTCTTAACAGTTTAATATTATATGTTTATATCTATCACTCATCCATGAAACTGTTATTTTTTGATTTTCTATCATTACATACATAAAGTATTAGTGAAAGATAACAATAAAGTAATAAGTAAGGAGATCAGTCAAGATATGGGCCTAAACTATGATTAGTATCTTCTATAGGGATTTATAGGTTCCGGAAATTCAGTAATAAACCTTCCCTACTATCGATTGAGATCGTTAGAGTGATATCCGATAGCGTAATCAATTCAGTAACATGTGTATATCATGCTTTATAACCATAGTGACGTCATGCCTAACTTGCACTGCCTTTTGTGTTAAGTTTGCGATTCGATTATCGGTTACGATTTCTTTTTAAGGATATGTACAATATGTACAATATGGGTATTTTCAATATCTTGTATTGTTTTTATTTAATATTGGGGAAAAAACATGGAATTAAAATTAATTTGCACTTAAAAATAACCATTTAAACCAGCAGTTAATAACACAAAATTTATCATTTACTACGAAAATATATAAATAAATAGAAAGTGAAATACACGATGATTGGTGAATCTTTATAAATTCTATTTTCTAATACAATATATTTGATTGCGGGCAATCGGATACCTTCTTCTCGTATGAATAGAGCGGAGTTAATCAATTCTGATAGGATATTGTAATCCGAGTGTGCTCGGATCACGGCTCGGACAATACGACGAGTGGTCAACTAATTTGCCGATTTTACGTAATACGTCCTAGGGATAATAGGTTTTTATGCGAAATTTTATTATATATACAAGTGAATTACCTAGATCGAATAATTCAATTATATTAACTTTAGTGATAGAAAAAATGAAGGAGTTAGTTTATTTTAATATTAATTTTTGTAAGTCGATATAGGTAGTTATTTTATTGCCATTTCCAAATGAATAGTAAAAGTCAAAATTGTTCTATAATCACTTATTTTGGCTTTTTACTATATAAGTACAGTTCGCGTCACGTAAAAAGAACGCTGGAAGAAAGTGGTGGGGGGTGTGTTTGCGCATGGGTACATTCGCACACGAAATTACTTAGCCTATTCTTTTATTTTTGAACTAACCTTTCGCTCGTGACGTATTTTTGTTATTGGTAGGTACGTTGAAAATATATTAGATAGAATTTAATTAAACAGAATTTTATAAATTCATAAAATATGTTTCATTCATTGCAATTTTTTTAATCTACTTACAAAAAATTAAATTAACTCGTTTTTATATATATTATTTAATTGTTAACTGCATTATTATCAGACTCTCTCTTTATAAAACAATATTCGTCAAAAATATTATTTCTCTATTTTTGATATAAAATCATTTCGTAATTAATAACTTTTGTGTGCGCGATGGTATTTTGAACTGACGAACCAATAACGAGCCGGAAAGCATGCGGCGCGTGCCTCGACGTCCCGCGCCCCGCGTCTTACCACCAAATTGGCCGATAAATCGCCTCTGCGCAACTTGACAGCCAGCGTTTTTTTTACATGACGCGAATTATATATACTATGTAAGTATATAAATAGTAGGTATTACTAGTAGTATTAAAGATTTTTACTTTGAGATGACAATACATATTTTATAGAATGAAGTAGGTACGTTTAAAGGTTGTACTACAGTATAATTCGCGTCATGTAAAAAGAACGCTGGCTGTCAAGTTGCGCAGAGGCGATTTATCGGCCAATTTGGTGGTAAGACGCGGGGCGCGGGACGGCGGTGCACGAGTTGCATGCTTTTCGGCTCGCTATTGGTTTGTCAGTTTGAAATACCATCGCGCACACAAAAGTTATTAATTACGAAATTATTTTATATAAAAAATATTGAAAAAATGTTTTTGACGTCTATTGTTTTATATAAAGAGAGACTGATAATAATGCTGTTAATAATTTAAAAAATATATTAAACGAATTAATTTTATTTTTTGTAAGTAGATTAAATATTCTACGACGAATCAAACACATTTTATTAATTAATAGAATTCTATTTGATGACATTCTATCTAATATATTTTTCAATGTACCTGCCAATACTCAATATACATCGTGAGCAAAAGGCTAGTTCAAAAATAAAAGAATAGGCTTAGGAATTTCGTATGCGAATGTACCGATGCGCAAACACACCCCCCACCACTTTCTTCCAGCGTTCTTTTTACGTGACGCGAACTGTACATCATCATAAAAACACATCTCTATGAGTTAAAGAAACAAGTTATCTTTACAATATTTCATATTTAATTTAATTTTTATACCAACAGACAACAGGCCAACTCCGGGAAATATTAGACACGGCCATAAACTGGGATTTCGAGATATTCCGCCTAGAAGACATAACTCGGGGGCGGCCATTAACGCATCTAGGGCTGACCCTCATGGGCGGGCGCTTCGACGTGTGCTCCGCGCTCGAGTGCGACGAGCGTACGCTGCTGCACTGGCTCACCGTCATCGAGACCAACTACCATGCTGTCAATACTTACCATAACTCCACTCATGCTGCTGATGTTTTACAGGTGAGGTATTGGCTGATTTGTTACTTAAGTACTCGTAACTACTAAACTTTAGAATAAGAAAGTTTAATACCTATATATACTACTGAAATACGTCCGCACAACGATAACTATATGACGTGTAGTCATTAGTAGGTTAGTTAGTAGGTTTCCCACCATAGATAAGTCCGCTTTGCTCATATTAAACCTACTCAATTCTATATGGTTTGTACAACTTCACTTTGTGTATTTTTTATAAAATTAATACATTTGTTGGAGACAGACATACAGAAAAATTACTTATCTAAATACAAAAAGAGAAAGGTCAATCAATCACTCGTCACGAAATATCGAAAACCGCTTGACGTATAGAGATGAAATTTGGTACGGATGTAGTTAATAAACCTCAGCTAAGAAGGGATTATGTGATAGGGCTGGATTATGCAGCTTTAAGGGCTAATAAGGCTTTATAAATTTTATAGGGAGCACCTACCTTTAATAATAAAATAAAAAGCGTCTTGCAGGGCTGATGATGATGATGATGATCTTGCTTCATTCCCCAGGCCGTAGCGTTCTTCCTGGAGAAGGACCGTCTGAAGAGCATCATCGAGCCGCTGGAGGCGGCGGCGGCGCTGGTGGCGGCGGCGGCGCACGACGTGGACCACCCCGGCACCTCCTCCGCCTTCCTCTGCAACTCGCGCCACTCCCTCGCAATACTCTACAACGACGTGTGCGTGCTCGAGTCACACCACGCCGCGCTCACCTTCAAGTTGACTCTCAGTAAGTGTACCTACTAGTTATAGCACATGGTTTTTTTTGTACATCATAACCGATTTACGTTTAAATCTATTCGATTAACGATTTTTTAGAAGACAGTACGCCTTGGTAATGATGTGATCGCCGCCAGGCTATTTCAACATATAGAATTATTGTTAAATTACAATTTAATTTAAAAAAAGAATGAGATTAAGATAAAAAAAATATTAGTCCCGCTGAGTTTCTTTCGCCAGTTCTTCTCAGGTCAGAGGTTTCTTCCTTCCGAACTGGTGGTAGACTCATGACGTTCAGTAAGAAATTGTAACAATTTTTATGCTGAATAAAATAATTTGATTTGATTGATATATGTACTAATAACTCATTCTCGCTCCGCTCGGGTTTGTCCCTTGCATATTTTTTTATAAAGAATTAATGACTTTTAAATATTTGTTTTATTTGAACAATAGATTCTACTTTAAGCATCTTAAAATTAAGCTTTGTTTCCATAATAATAGAATAAGAACACTATTGCAAAGCAGAATACGTGTTGTGTTTTGTACGTCATGTAAAATGATATATTTATCATGCTTATTACTTATTTTTAAATACTCTCAAAACAAGTGATTTCCACTCGTATGGTAAATATTTAATTATCAAAATATATAAGACGTTACTAAACTAATTCAAAAATCTAAATAATGACAAATCATCACACAGACGACGACCGCGTGAACATCTTCAAGAACCTGGACCGCGACACGTACAAGTCGGTGCGCCACAACGTCATCGACATGATCCTGGCCACGGAGATGACCAAGCACTTCGAGCACCTCGCCAAGTTCGTCAACGTGTTCTACGCCAAGCCCACCGGCAGCAAGGAGGACGGCATGCACACTGATGTACGTTAATCTATACTACTATTATAAAGCTGAAGAGTTTGTTTGTTTGTTTGTTTGTTTGTTTGAACGCGCTAATCTCAGGACCTATTGGTCCGAATTGAAAAAATCCTTTTTTGTTGTATAGTCCGTTGATCGAAAAAGGCTATAGGCTATATTACATTTACATCACGCTGCGACTAATAGAAGCGGAGCATCAATGAAAAATGTTACAAAAACGGGAAGGGAGGACGTTAGTTTTGTGAAGTATCATACCGCGCGACTCAAAAAGAATTTGGTTTCCGGTCTTTAGAACGCGTGCGAAGCATATATGCTTGGCCAATCTTCTTTTAATGCGAAGGAGTAGGCCAAGTTTTAGCAAGTTTTCTTAAGACGTATTAAGTCCGCCAACCCAAGTTTATTTGGTGTGATGAACTAAAGTCTAATTGGCCTTCCATGGAGAAGAGTTTCAAGTGTTTATAATCACTTTAGAAGAAATTATTTTAACCTTAAATGTGAAATATTTTCTTAAAATATATAACAGGAGCTTTAACGTACGTCAAAGTTGAATATATATCATAAAACAACTACAAATAGTCACTTTCAATTATAAATCAATTCTTCTCTCCAGGAACCCCTGTCGCTGGACACGACAGCGCTGACGTCGCCGGAGAACGTGGTGCTGGTGAAGAGGATGATGATCAAGTGCGCGGACGTGTCCAACGCCTCGCGCCCGCAGAAGTTCGCCTTCGAGTGGGCCAGAAGGTACTATTTTCTTGGTTTTGCTTATGTTTTTACTGAAGATGTAAAATGTACTTCAACCCTTAGTCAATACCAATTTTATTTCGATTTAATAAACAGAATGTATGATTGATGACCTTAAATATATTACATGAAAACCCAGAATGAATAAGGTACTATGTTTACGTTTTATATAAACGTCTATGATCCAAGATACTAAATATATTATACGATATATTAATTGTAATAATAATAATGTTCTCCGACCGATTCCGGCCATGGCGGCCAATCTCATTGTGACTGGCCAACTGCGCAGGAGATATTATAGTGCACAAATGTATGCGCATACACAAGTGCACTCTCTGTTCCTATCACTCTCATACTCCGGTGGGACGACTCCTCGACACGACCAGTGAGAGCTAAGGCGCAGAACCGACGGCTTTACGTGCTCTCCGAGGCACGGGGGTAACTCACCGCCAACTTCCCAACTCCGGGCTATTACCGAGGCTTACTAAACAGAAAGACTCAATAATTAAACATGGCCCGACCTGGGACTCGAACCCAGGACCTCTCGATGTATATACCGTACATGCTAGCCACTACACCACCGAGGCAGTGTTGTGTATATTAATTGTATTTTGTATACCAAAGAACATTGTAAGCATTTCATTAAAATTTGTAATAAACTTAGATAAGTAAATATTTTATAAGTTTCATCAGCTTACTCTGTCCAAAAAGCCGTGCTTGTCTATCGAATTGTACTAGGTCCGCTCCCCTCGTATAGGAGGGAGACCCGTGCCTAGCAATAAGACGTTAAAAAGGGCTGCATCGAATCGACTTAATCTATACATTTGATTTATTAACTTCCAGGATAGCCGAAGAGTACTTCTTGCAGACGGATGAAGAGAAAGCCAAGGAACTACCGGTAGTGATGCCGATGTTCGACCGCGCGACCTGCTCCATCCCGCGCTCGCAGATCGGCTTCATAGACTACATTATTATTGACATGATGGAAGCTTGGGCTGGTGAGTGACTTTATGCAATTTAATGATAAAAAGAAAGTTAACATTTTTGGGGGTAGAAAGGAAAAAATGAGATAACTTCTTCCTCTAAGGAGGGAATGTCTTACCTTAGGTACAAATGTAGAAAGGGTTGAATGATTACTAACAATAAAGATATGAATGTCAATGTCGCCGCGATTAATTTTAACATAGCAGCCATGCACTCAGACTAGTGTTGTATGTACCTACGTATATAGGGTTATAGAGCTCTCTATTTATTAGATTTTTTAACATCAGTTGGATGATAAATTCGACTATAGATTAAGGAATTTTTATTAGGACGGGCGTATGATATTGGTTACTTCCCAACAACAATTTATCATTTCCTTGAGTTAAATTTCTATTTGAACTAGCGATTTATCCTCGCTTTCCTAAGAAAAGTCTAAATGTATACACAATATAGAGATATGTGTTGTTTTTGATTGTATAATAAATAATAATATGTCTTCAGAGAGCATGATCCAAATCTCTAACTATCATCTCACATTCACACGAATAAGTCATTCCGGTTTAAATAAAAAAAGAACAAAGTAAAATATAGATTTAAATAGCAGCCTTATAAATCTCTAACTATCACCTCACATTCACACCAATCAGTCATTCCATTTCGACATGAAAAAAGAACACACTAAAATAGATTTAAATAGCAGCCAATAAAAACAATTCCCCCCAGCATTTATCGACATGCCGGAGCTGGTGTCGCACGCGCGCAGCAACCACCAGCGCTGGCGCGAGCTGGACGAGGCCGGCGTCACCACCATCGCAGACGTGCGCCGCGCCCAGCGACAGCCCGCCGCGTTGCACCAAGAGGAATAGAACCTTGGACTCTCCATCTATTATCTCCATATATATCTGAGCCCGCCGAGCTACACACAGAGGAATAGAACCTTGTACTCTCCTTCATAGAACCTGGTACTCTCCATCTATTATCTCCATATATATCTATTAACTCTCGCGTACACCGAATCCGTCATCAGCCGAAAATTGCTCGGGCGACAAATCAAATCAAAATATTCTTTATTCAAATAGACTTTTACAAGCTGTTTTGAATCGTCATTTTTACATTATTAAAATTAAAGTAGACGTGCGCCGCGCGCAGCGACAGCCCGCCGCTGCACCAAGAGGAATAGAACCTTGAACTCTCCTTCCCTTAATGCTCGCGTACACCGAGTCCGTCATCGGCCGAAGAATAGAACCTTCTACTCTCCTTCTGTTAACTCTCGCGTACACCGAATCCGTATCGTATATCCATCGGCCGAAGATTGCTCGGGCGACGACAGCCCAACTCGGACGATTAAATCAAACACTTGTAAAAGAAAGAGAACACGTACACAAACACGACCGTCATCGTCCGACGACGCCCGATATCGGCAAATTAACCGTCGAGTCCGAAGTTGTCAGAATTATGGTAACTGTTGCAGTGTAAGCAGATACACGTCCGAATTACTCGTCCGAGTGGTTCTGACCGCAATCGGCCGACAAAATCGGTTTTGGTGTACTCGAGTCATTAGTGTTATACTTCACACATATAGGAATAGACTATGACTAACAATGTTGTTGTTGTTGTCCTAATCGATTTCGACCACAGCGACTGTTATTACTGGTTTCGCTCTAGTCATGCTAAGAGTTTCGTCGTTCTAACCTTTGGTGCGCTCTTACATGACTTGTATATCTATTTATTTACGAATGTACGTGCGCATTGCGGACATTCCAATACACTACCCACATAATTATAAGAAATGGACGATATAGATAGGCCAGTCAAGTAAACTGAGTATCGAACCGGCTCTGGCGCAAGCTGAACCATCACCACCACTACATGAGCTATGGTCAAAGGTAAACCTTTGTACATCCCAACTCTACTTCTCAGCCCTCTGAGGAAGGATGAAGCGCTTGCTATTTCTCGTTAGTCTGCTTTATACATAAAGGAACTGTGATCAACAAATTTAGATAGGTCAGTCAAGTAAACTGAACGGACTGAAACGGAACCACCAACCTGACGCAAGCTAAACCATGTGACCATCGTGAGGTTTGGGCAAAGGCAAACCTCTATACAAACCAACACTACGGTAAAGTGAAGCACGTATTTAGCATCTGTTACTGTAGATATAGGTCTGCGTATTACATAATGGAATGGACTGAGAAAAGATATGCCAAATAAACTGTGCTTCAAACCACCATCGCCAAAATGACGCGATATATTTATGACTTATTGAATGAGTTTTTCAACTATAATTGTCCGTGTGTATGGCGCTAATTATATTAAATAATATCTGTAATCATGAAAGTTTAAAGACTTTTATCACATCATGAGCCATATAGTCTTATAGAAACAAGACCAATATTGACCGATTGTTTACTTTGTCTCGTTCCAAATAATAAATTCCAAAAGAATAATTCTCAGTCCATTCATCAAAGTTTATAATTGAATACAAAAAAGAACACAAATTGACACATGTACTTATTGGGCTTAAAGAAAAGCTCATATAATACATAATTGGCCAATATTATGTATTTAGATGCAATATGCCTTTTATTTTAAATTTAAACATACCGACACGGTGCCGACATGACATTACCGCGGTGTTAGTAAAAGGCTTTATCGTAGGGACATATAATAGTGGATATACCTTCGAGCTAATGTCTATAATGTGTACGTTAAAACAGAGTCGTATGATAATTTTGTATCAAAAAAATATTGAATAGAAACAAATTGCTTAAAATTTAAATTGTTTAAACTAAAAATTTCATTACATTTCTGATTATTTGTGCCAAAGTTACCGATCTATGCTATAAAGCCATAAAAAGAATGTACTGTAAGCTCTGCGATATAACTGCTTAAATAAGTAATTAAGTACAGAATTTTGTAAGAATTTTTTCTACTCCTAGTTTTTTTATTTATTTATATATAATTCCATCCTTGAGGAGCTATGATAGAAATCGCTAAAGTATTAATCAAAATGTAGTGTATGTCAAAACGTACAAAAATATGTATAGATGCCCGAATTAAATACATTTTAAAGTATCCAGGAGCAGGACGACACTTAACGAATATTTTAGTTACTTGGATTTATTATGTACATCGTTGGTACTTAATACAATAGTCATTTTATGTAAAAGAAGATTGAAAATCTTAATATTATATACCTATACGATATACATATATATGTATATAAGATTTGAAAATTGATATAAAGATTGATTTAATATAATTAAATCGTTAATGTAATTTATACCTTATGTAACACCACATAAGGTCCAATATTAAATTAGAAATTTAACTTGAAACTGTAATCTGGTGTAATTTTAATATCATCAAAAAAAATATCTCAGAACAAACATATTTTACATATTTAGACACACACAGTTGCAAAAACGTCTTGGCTTAATCTGGGGCCAAATCGGATGCCATAATAATTCTACATTAAAATGTAGATAAAAACTCGGACTTGATGCTTAGGACTATTCCTTTAGGCATTTTGAAATGAAAAATTTTTAATGATAAGTCTGAAACGGATCATCGGCGGAAAGCCTGAAATGTCCGGAAATACGCTTATTTTATACACTATATCCGTGTTAGTGGGTATTGTATTTTTATCTACACCGACATCTATACATGGACACGCTCTACTGCTCAAAATATACTAAATATACTAAACATTCAAATAGATTAAAATCGCGTTTTTTACTAATAATTATTAAAATCTTCCCAATTTTCTATATAATTTTAATCAAAAGAAGAATGTCTGGGTATGTCCACGTTTACATGTCGCTGGTCTACTTAAGTAGTGGTAGATATTAAGTCAAATATGTTTATTGATGTATTTTAACGTAATATTTTATTGATATATTGGTGTTTAAAATTTTAGTAAAAATATACTTTCGGTGTCATTTGCTATTTCATCTGGTTGTAATATTTAAAAGAAAATAAACAATCTATTTGGTGTTCTGAGTCTGAATGACACCGAAATTATAATATGTAGATACGAATATCCGTGTATCTATCGTCTATATCGTCGTACTAAATGTTATTCATGTGTGTATCGCAGTTGCCATTTAGACGGGTATTTAATTGTAGATAAATGTGTAATTTAAAATCCGTGTCAGATTGCCATATAAGATGTCGGCAAACTGTCAAATTTGATCACCTTTCATCCCACGCCATGACAGCTTCGAACCTCCTCGAAACAATTCTTCAACTGAAGCAGCCCTTCTACCTTCAATCTTCAAAGTTTTTTTACATTTCTACTGACTGTAGTAAAGAAGATCGTCTGAAAATTGGTCCATATACACTTGAGCTTTGAGAAAATTCCTATTTTTATATATAACTTTTATACTACCTACGTATATATGTATTTACACCGAATCCTTTCGGCCTCGTCATATCAAAATTCCAAATTTTTGAGCGTTTTAACAACTTTTCTAACTTGAACGTTTACACTGTTTCATTTCTCTCGGACAAATGTACATTTTATACTACCGAATACATGGTATTCAAAACCTATACACTTGATCGCTTACATTTCGTGTTAACTATCTACTATTAACATAATTTATTATATTCGAATAAGATTTAACGTGTTATACTAATTATTATTAAGTAGAGATTTATTCGTCTTTATGACGCTGGTATCGTAAGTTATTTATATTATTATATAGCTTATTACAATAATTATTGAGGTTATAATGCGCTTCTTGTGCTCAATGTCAATATAACGGTCTAAACTGACGTAGATAATTGAAAGACGTGTTTACCTCACGTATGGGCGGCCATTGGGATTAGACTTTCTGGGAAGCTTTTGTTTTAAAAGCATAAAAATATGTGGACACACTAATAAAATATGAAAAAGCAGTTCTTAAAAGTACGTAGGTACTACTACTTTATTACCATCGTATTTGGGATTATCCCTTAAAGCCAATTTCAATGTCAATGCCCATAATTTAACTTTTACGTAAAAAGTGAAAACCCTTTTATTTAAAAGTAGATCGTGGTGTTCAATCTCATATATTTGATCGTATATAACATGATTATCAAAGTAGGTGGAGCTCGCCTATTAACAAAGTATAAAATTGTATTAGTTAGCTCTATGAACAATAAGTTCGATATTCATTAGAAGTTATTGTTTGTCTCCTTTACGCTATGTAAAGAAAGAAATATGGCTGGTCTTGTAACTTAACTATACTGACCAATCGAGATTCTTCAATTCTTGGTTGAAACAAGTCTATAATAGCATAAAGGAGACTATTTTTGACTATATATGCACAGGATAATTTAATATTATATTATTATATTTAATAATTTCTTTAAAATAAACGCCTACAATTAACTTAATAAATGTTTTAACTTTGTGTTAACGTAAGTTGTTCGTTTGGATATGATGTAAGCCGGGGCTGGTCCCCGGGCGAGGTTATAGTTAACATTGTTGTAAATTTTATATGCAAATATAATATGCTATAGGTATTTAATAATAAATGTTATCGCATAACTCAGAATTGTCTTAGGAATTCCAAAAAATATTGTGAAAGTAGCTTTTTCCTAACTTTAATGTGACAAATATTTATTCATGTTGATAAATAACATTAATTTGTCAATTGAATTTAAATATTTTTGAATTGTATTCGTAACTATCGATTATAACGATTAATTATATTAGCTAAGAATATTGCGTTATTGAAAAAAAAATAACGCACAAAAATATTCTGAATTTACATACAATAAGCACAACTTTTATGATATTCTTTTTTTGAAAGTTTTTTATGTTTTATAGAGTTTCTACATTAATCTGTATTTCATTTTTCAAGGTTTATTTTAAGAAAAAGTAGCACTTCCATATATAATGTGTAATCAATAAACCGATCACTTGCCATGCCTAATATAATATGTCTGAGATGTAACTGTAGAATGCCTATATATAATATATTATGTGTATTAAAATTTAATTTTAATATAAACAATATGGCTATGTTGGAAACGAAACTGACCCAAATTTTCCAATTGTGTGTCCTGTTAATAAATATGAATGACATTGTTATGTGTTGTGTAAATAAAGAAATACTTACATGTTTTCGTTTTATTATTTTAATTTCATTTATCTACATTATAATTTTAGAAATTACTCAGATTTTTATCATTGATTTAAAAATTCTTTAATGCAAATAAATGTAATTAAAGCTATTCTTAATGTGATTAATTATTAAAACTAATGTAAAGAATGAAAAAGCACGTTTGTTCATAAAACATTTTATTATAAACAATAATTATTAAAAAAACATATTTAGAGACATTGTTTCTGAACAGACATCTGCTTACCTTGTTTATTCTATATGCTGAAACTTCAAAAAAGCTCAAAGACATGATTTAATGGTACAAAAAAAAGAAACTCATCGTTAGACCAATTAAAAAGTACAATTTTTATAAAATCCATAATTTACTGGCAATAAAACCTAAAAGGTTATAAGAAACCTGTTCAGAAACACATTTTATATTTATAACATACAATTCCAACATTGCTTTATAAATGCAATCTAAATACCCTTTCTCTCTCTCTCTCTCTTCTATTATAATATTTGAGACAATAAAAATAAAACAAATAACGGCGAGTGGACTTAACTAAAAGTTTTATAAATAAAAGTATATGTGTTTTTTTTTTCATTACACCAATATAGTCTATTTCATTGATACTGTAATAATATAATTTTAAATTGGCATCATTATTATTATTACATTTGGATTGTTTTCATTGTTCGAAAATTTCCATTTTATTTTTGTGGATGAAACTTAAAGAATTTATAAATATCGTCATTCCCACACCTAGTAGGGATAAAAATAAAATAGTATAAAAATAACCATGAAGTTAGAATAGACATCCTTGGAATGGTGTATATATGATATAATATATCAATCATGTTACAGTAAAGCTTTGAGGCGTGTCGATGTTCGATACATAATATGTACTACTTTGAAATATCCCTGTTTAAAAATGTAAATAAAAATTCTTATAACAGATATTGAGCATAAACAATTGTACAGATGCAAACGAATATTAGCAATTTAAAATAAATAAAATGGCTGACGGAAGAGATCCATATGATTTATAACAAGACGGTACTACAAATAAGTTAGGTTTTTTCTGTAAATGTTTAATTAATATAATCAAATGCATTCATCATTTCGCCACGGTCGGTTTGAAATTGTAACTTAATTCGGTTGGCACGAATCAGAATACAATATAATACAAGGCAGAACGAAATAAAATCGAAATCACAAATAGAATTTATTTTAGGCAACCCGCACACGAGCTTACTTCGATTTTTTCCAAATTCGGACCAAATGCTATATCCATACAAAGGGTTCTAGAACATACGCTCTTATTATACACTAAAACTATCCCACTTGCATTATGTATTCGATAACCGAATTAGAAACCATGTATGTGCGGAGTGCCTTATTAGAGATTTGAGATTAAAAAGTATTAGAAATATCAACGTCAATATAAATCAATATTATATATCTATATACACAGTATGTTACATTATCTGTACAGCGCTCGCTTCGCACTTCGGCTACATCGCGTACTCCACACGTATGTACATATGTAGTAAGAAAATTCGTAACATTAACTATTCATTACGACCAATTTAAAGCATTATATAATTTTAAACAAAAAGGCCGTAGTGAATGTTAATTATATAATCTGTATTGGATACTTCATTTGGAGCGATTTTTATTTTCTTCGCGGCAACTTTAAAATTTTGTTACTTACCAATCAATATAATAATCCTCATAAAATATGAGCCCTTAATTTTAATTTTAAGTGCATCCATTTTATTGTTGAATGTTTTCCATATAAATAACATGTAAATATACGTACTTTTAATTTTAAAATCAGGCCTTCAGGTACCAAAACAAACGTGAATAGAGCCTAATGCAATAGAATCTACGATAAAATATTATAAAAAAGTTATGTTAAACAAAAGAAAATATTGATACAAAAACAGCACCAAATGAAGCATCCAAATGTGTACCATATATTATATAATGTAAATACCTTATGTAATAGAATAGACATGTCACATTTACATTTGCATAAACGATTTCTGAATATGAAGAAATCTTTACACTAAATTACATACATTTAAATATACATACTACATGATGCGTACTTACAGGTGACCATTTTTACTTTTTACAGTAAACTAAAGCTGTACAAGCCATAATCTGCATAATAATCATATGTTTACAGACACTTGAATAAATAAAATAATATATTGACATCATTGTGTATTTATAGAAATAATATTTTTTTGTCTTTGTGAAATGAATAGGACGTTACCGTCATTAATGCTATACTTAAATTCAAAATATAAGTCAGTAATTAAGTCTTGCCAACATCAAAAATTCCTTGTTTAAATGGTATAACAAATGTTTCCATTAATAATATATTTAATTTATTCCCAGTCATATATATAATGTTAAAGTGCGGGTAATCGCTACATAACTAGTTGTTTCCCGCGGCACTGCTCGACCACGTAGTTGGTGAATCGTTTGAGGAACTTGGGGTACTCGCGTTTGTACACGGCGCGTAGAACTCCGGCCGGCGCCCAACCGCCAGGATTTACTGTAATTATACAAATATAATAAAATGCTGAATAATTAAAATATGGCTTAAATTTAAAAATTATCCATAATAATCCACATTTATTAAGAAACTAGCTCTAGTTCCGCTCGGGTTCGTCATAGATACGTTTTAACGAGATGAGATATTTTTCCACAGAAAATAAAGTTCTATATGTTGATTCGGATAACCAGTAAACTTCGTTAAAATGTGTCCAGTGGTTTTCTCGTGACAAATAAAAACTTGGTCTCTGTCTTGATAATGAGTTTTTCAGCGAAATTTCCCAAAAAAGGTTCAAATTCGACTTAGTTAGAATTTTATTATATGCATACCAAAATATATTCCAATACTAATAACTTAAAATTGAAAATGAGACATTGAGCTATTAAAATTAGAACTATATCGCTTTTACTTGTAAATGGGACCTTACGATTTATGATGCATAAAGGACTCGCAGATAGCTAAAGTTATAAAGGAATAACTTAGGGAACTTTTATATCAGAATTTTTATTTATTTTAACTAGCGGAAGCCTTAGTTACGCTCGCGCTAAATTTAGGGATAGGGCCCTGAGAAAAGCGCGAATCATTATCTGCGAAGTGCAAACTGCGAAGTATATGCACTTTATCATTGAATACAGTTTATTCTTTTAATTTAACTTATAATATTTATAATCTTGCCGAAGCAAGATTGTCAAAAATATGAAAGACTCATTTGAGTGTTCCCCTCCACGGAAATCTTTAGTAAAAGGCGAAAGATTTATACGTGTTGAAGGGAAACCAGAGATACCGAAATGATGTCAAACAGACCCCTTATACTTAGTAGGACGTCACCTTGCCAGCGCGATTCAGAAATGCCGTCGAATGGTATAGCGCCATCTAGTGGTGGATGTTTGTACTAATTTAAACTAAGTGTTATTAATATGCCAAAGAGGGCGTTGTTATTTAACTAGCGACCTCGCAAATTTTATTTCTAACTAATGTTTAAACGTTAGTACATCGTAGTTTCTATGTTCGATGGCCATCGGTTGCTGAATAGACAAAAGTAATGTAATGTTTTTAGTAATAAAATGTACATACATTTCTTCAACATGATCTTCAAGTCTAAGGCTAGATTAAAGTCAAATTTCACATTTGTTTAAATACAAATAGTATTTAATTACTTTTACGCCCAGTTGAGTGGGCCTGGTTTACTACGAAATATGAAGAGTACAGTAACCCTGATCAATTAAAAAGAAAAAAGTTGCATTCTTTTATTTTCATTAACCAACAATCATTATAGATTTTATAAATATAAAATGACTAGTTAAGGCCCCCGAAGTTTTAGCCCAATAGACGCCAAACTTTATGTCCGTACCTGTCAAGTTACTGACATAAACTACTACTAAATAGAGAAATGGATCTCCGTTTCTTTCTCTTAGATACAATATTAACCCTATAGCGTTCTATTTAAATAGGGAAGTGCATTCTAAGACATAGACAAACAAAAGCAAAATGTTTATCAATTGATTTAAAATCAATTAAGTTTAAAATTGTAGTTTAAAATGTTTCCAAAATCGCCATTTTATGAATTGATGAAAACACATAAATAATTATATAATTATCGATTCAACTATGACGTCTTACATCTAGGTTATCGAACTTGCGCACTTTGGTTTGTATCATAAATGAGTAACTACACTAACAATAACATTAAAATTCAAACTGTGTGTATGGATACTATCAATATAACAGATCAAAGTGCACATTTATTCAAGACTATGTCGTATCACGGTCTTTGACCTTTGCGTGTAGAATCAATTACTAAACTACTTTTAAGTACTAAATTATTTTAGAATCTTTACATTTTTCAGAGTAATTTCGTGGTATATAACGATATCGGACATTTAATTTTATTATTTGTTAGCAATGTATAGCAATCTAGGCGACTGCCGACTTCATTAAGACGATTGCATGAATTTAATACAATTTAATCAGTGCATGAACTTCTCCCCATAATTTATTATGTTAAATTTTTCATGGCAGAGGACAAATAATGTTATTAGACCGTAATATATACCGCTGAATGTTTTTAAGACAAATGTAGAACGCTTCTCATGGGGTTTTAATGAGTAATAGGTGATATTCTAGACGGTGAATCTTCTGTTGTACAAATGGCATGCGTATATTTCGTTAATAATTTAAAAAATATGTGTAATCGACATTTTTAAATAAAGACAGTTCTTAATACTATATCTAATTCGTCATATTTATATCTAAATGAAAAATATAAATATTATATTAATTTGATTTAATGTTAATTTTACAGAATTCCAAGTTCAAAGTTTAGAAACAATATAAAACATCTTGAATAAAAAAAGCAAATATAACAAATGTAACTCTTAGTCCGGTCAATATAGACATTTAAAATAAGAAAAATTTCCGAAAAGACAAATATTGGTTTCGCGCCGAAGACACTACCTCACAGGTGGCGTGGAAATGTGTGCATATCATGTATAATAAGAATCACACTCTTAGAATCGCGAATCATAAGGACCTTGTTTGTAGAGAATTTTAAGATTAAAGTAAATTAAAACTTTGGTTTGAGGTTTTTTGATAAAACTTACCGTTTTCGAAAAAAATGGAAAAAGTCTCAAATTTTGACCGTTGACCCCGAATAACTTTTGTAGCACACATAAGATCGATGGGGATTTTTAAAACTTTATTTGTAAAGGTAAACCCCAGCTCTCCACCAATATTTAGCATTCCGGGAATTTTTGTTATTTGACCACTATTTTTATGTCTAAATTGACCGGACTACTATAAACATATCCATATCAACTACTAATACAAGCCTATAAATAAAATAAAAAGTGCGTGTGTAAAAAGTATACATGTCAGAAGTAAAACTTCTTTGGCAAACAAATTTTTAAATCTCATTTATATACTAAATAACCCCGTCTAAGTTCGTTGAGAGAGGAAGATGGCGCGAAGGTCACACCCACGAGTTAGACAGAGTTAGAAATGTCACTGACTCGCGGTGGGCGAGATCTAACTAAGGCTAACTCTTCCCCGTCTCTGAGCGCCTGGTACTATGGATTTATTTTTGTGGATTCTAAAGAAGATTCACTTAAATAAATGTAAGGCCACATTATCGCGATAACGCGAAGATTTGCGTTGTCGCGACTCGTCTGGCCAAAGAATTCGTCCTATCGCGAATCATCTTCGCGAACACACGGTGGCTTCGCGCCGCTGCACTGTCGGTAAATTGCCGCACATCAAAGGAAATGAATTATCGCGACGTTCTAGATTATCGCAACGTAGTGAAGTTTTTTTTGATGTGGCTAAGCACGTTCGTCATGGATCGAAGACGAATTTTTATCGCTTCGTTCAATATGTAGCCGTACAGTAAGATGAACAGGAAACGGGAACGTACCGGTGCTGCAGTAGGCGACGCTGGTGGTGATGTTGGCGCGCGAGGGTGCCTCGCCCGCCGGCCACGACGTGCGGCACGCCAGGCACACCGTCACGAACAGACGGATGCACGCGCCCGCGTTACTCTGCACACAACACCCACAACTTATACAAGTGTCAAACTCAAAATTACTGCTAATCAATTTTTCTATAGAACTCATTATTTTAAATTTATTAAAGGAATTTTAAACCTGTATCTTAAAATGAATATAGAGCAGTGTTTCCCAAACATTGTTTTGCCATGCCCCGGTAATTTTCACACTGTCCCGTCGCGTCGTGACCCACTCAATATTTTAAACCCAACCTAATACACATTTATTAATATTAAAAATAGTTAATTAATACACTGCGATGCAGTGATCGATAGTAGCTATTATTTTTAAAACAAGGCGGGATCGTCGCGACCCGGTATTTTATTTTAATGGCCCGGTACCGGGTCGTGACCCGGCAAATGGGAAACATTGATATAGAGTATTCTTAATTAACGAGTAAAGCATTAACAACACGATTACAACTTTTCTTACAGCCAATAAAAACATCGTGAAGAAACCTGCATATCGGAGAGAAGCTAACAAATTTTCGACCACACATGTAAACTCCGCCAACCCGCACTTGACCAGTATGGTGGACTAGAGCCTGATCCTCCTTGGTATTATAAGAAGGCGTGTGCCAACAAAATCCTTACTTAAAAAAGCCTTTATTATAATAAAATCCGTAAGCTATTTCCCCATTATCACTTACTAGCATTTCCCGCGGCTTCGCACGCGTTCTTAAGACCGAAAACCAAATTCTTTATGAGTCGGGAGTATGATACCTCACAGAACTAACGCCCGCTCTTTCCGTTTCTGCAACATTTGATGTTCCGCTCCTATTAGTCGTAGCGTGATATAATATAGCCTAAGGCTATAGGGTCCTCGATAAACGGACTATCCAACACAAAAAGAATTTTTCAATTCGGACCAGTAGTTCCTGAGATTAGCGCGTTCAAACAAACAAACAAACAAACAAACAAACAAACAAACTCTTCAGCTTTATAATATTAGTATAGATAACTTACCGGGTAGCTGTCGTTGACGGTGGAGTGGTTGGTGACGGCGTACGTGTGCTGGGGCGCGGCGCGTACGTGCGACCAGAATAACGCGTCTCGCTGCGACGCCGGCCAGATGCGCTTGAACGTCTGGTGGAACACGATCGCGTCAGACGATATCGCCTCCACTATGTTCATTGTTTCTAGTGTCGCTGGAAACAGAGGTTAGAGATTAAACGTATATATAATTGATAATCGGCTCAAAAATAATACCCGGTGGGAGATAAAAAATATTATTTTTAAATACCCTATATATTTAAAAACGACGATTTTCTTCAATAAAGTGCAAAATAAAAATAATCGGTGATTCAATTTAACCATTCATCAACTATCAGACATGTCAAGTGACAGAGCAACTGAAGAATGGACTTTCACTAATCACTAAGCCATGAAGACACCCTAACAAATCTAAATTTTCACAATAACAATATATACTAATCGCAATATACAACGTGACAACAACGACGTGACGTGGCTTAATATTCTGCCGGATTTCCGCTTACAGCTAGCCGGATATCTGGTATCTAATATCCGGCCGAATAACTAACCGCTTCATCAATAATAGAGGCACTCAAATAAAACTTATCTTCTCGGATTTCCTCGCGGATTTATTTTTATACGAGTACAATCATGGTCACGTGATAAACTAAGTTTTAAACATCTCCAAGATATATCTTTTCATAGTTTTGTAGGTAGGCACTAAGTATAATAATTTGAAACGTCTAAAATTTAAATAAATACGCGAAAATAAACCGATTATATAGTTTTATTCAAAGTATCAAATATTCGCGTAAATCTACGGAAGAATCAGAGACATTTTCTATATCAATATTTATAATAGAATAAACCAAATAATAATGACACAAGTAGGTTCAACATATAGAGTAATAAACATAAATGATAATAATCTTTCGAATTCCAATTACCGATTGAATAATAAAGAGATTTAATGTCAGACAAACTAAAACGAACACATTTTACAACTTACATCGACAATATTATGTATTGTTACTATTTTAAATACCAATACAATATAGGCCTTATTGCTTTACATTTAGATCTGAAAAACATTTTAGTTTCCTGTTATCTCGCATTTGTGTTCAGTATGACGTATACTAAACACAACACATAACAACCGATAACAAAAGAGTATTGCGTCCATTTAAAATTACATTTGAAATACTTATTCCATACTTTAATATTGCTACATTACTACATTTTTAAATTAAAGTTAACTTTATGTTCGGCTGGACTGATATACTACTGTACTAATTTTCCTACGGTTTTCAATAAATAAAGTGTGATATCTACTACAAAGATTATATTAATTGTGAACTTTTTATCTAATAACTATAAAAATATATATATTTTCGCGTCACGTTTCCTAGACATATTACATGTAGATAAAGATCGCATCGATGAGAACTATCGAAACAGTTTTTTTGGATACATTAATTAATACGTAATGAGTTCATTACTAATGATCATCATCGTTTCCATGACCTTTACCTTTAAATATCTCGGAAACATGACGCTTTAGGACATTACTGATAAATTATTATTTATTTAAATGTTTAATATTTATTTATACGTGTTTAACAGTGCGCCGCAAGATTATAATAAAATAATGATAAATATGTTGGCATTATTACTCACAGCGCCATCTAGTTCCGTGATAAACGA
This sequence comes from Boloria selene, assembly GCA_905231865.2. Taxonomy (NCBI): domain Eukaryota; kingdom Metazoa; phylum Arthropoda; class Insecta; order Lepidoptera; family Nymphalidae; genus Boloria; species Boloria selene. The sequence continues at coordinate 8,302,625 of HG993149.1, forward strand.
GGCTTTTGTTACCACGCAATAGATTACTACTAGATAATACATTATACACTACATATATGTAACTTTAAATACATACATATTAAAATACGAACACTTATGACTGGAGTATACGCATTCGTGTTTCGACTTGAACCCGCAACCACTTGTTCAGCAAGTTATACAATCTGAACCAAACGTGTAAATTAAAAATGGCGGATCATAAACGTTCGAATAAATAAAAATTAAGAATAAACTCACTCTCCCACTCGTATCTGTAGCGCGGGTTGAAGAAATAGTGACACATCTCGCGCGCAGACACGCCGCGCACCTTGTGCATCGCCTTCAGGGGGTCCATCACCATACCGTCGACTTCCATTTCCCTGGAAACAAACCATCACTGTTTTATATATGTAACAGTTTGAATGTATGTATGTTTGTTACTCCTTAATAATGCTTTAATGGCGAATAAATATGAATGAAATTCAGTACGCAGATAGACTATATACAAAGTGGAACAAATGTATGGGGCATAGAAAAATTGTACATTAAATGAACTTAAAAGGCAGAAACAGCGTATATAAAATACACGACTAAATGTTTGGATTGTAAATACAAGCACCTGTTGTTTTCAATTGAAAGAAAATATTAAGTTTGATGTCATTCGTTCAGACTTCAGATATCGACAGAATATTCTTGTAAAATAAAAAATAAGATAGCTAGCAGACCCGATAGACCTTGGCGTGTACAAGTAAATATTATAAATGTTATGAGTTTACATATTATTCAGACCAATTAATAACAATTAAAAAGCAAATAAAACAAATTGGTCTAGTCGTTTTCACAACAACCAGCTGTACAATTTTATATACATATATAATAGTAGTAGCGGATAGATACACGATTTTCTTTCGTTTATTTATATAAAAAACGCGCATAGATAAAAAAATACATAAAATACTAAATCAAAAAAAATATATGCTTCAATTAAAAAAGAAATGCTCGATTTCAAACGAAAGCGTGTACCTACAATATGTAATCTTATATTTGATTACCGCCCCACGACTGTATACAATGTAACCTTACCTACCTTCAGCCGTCATATTGTTTGCTTATATTCGAAATTTATGTGAGTTCGAAATATTTACTTTCAGCATTGTTAGACAAATAGCTAGATTTAAACAAAAGATATGGCTTTTATAACTTTCTGAAATAATTTCACGCATATTTTACCAAGAACTTGATTAATGACTCATTAATGATCATGAACACTCGAAATAACATATCTGTTATTTCGAGAGTTCATAAAATAAGTTCTGCCTATTGGCAGAATAATAGTAGCAGAAGAATGCCTATCGTCAGAACATATTTTATGTATATTTATAGATACTGTAAATTTATTTTGATTTTTAGTTCCCGCAATCATGGGAGTAAAATGTGAAATATTTGCGTAATTTTTAGAAGGTATAAAGTAGATATTGTAGACGTATAAGTATATTAAGAAAACAGAAATAGATTTTTTAAATCTAGGCACATTAAAAAACTTTTTTGATAAATTTAAATTATATAAAATTAAAATAATTAATTAAATACATTCAACAGTTTGGAGTATTCAAATTATTATATAAAAAGAAAACAATATTAAAAAAAAATGAAATAAATTACCTTCTGTACATTCTCATGTCGCCCTCCTCGGCGAACAACTGCCAGCCTATCTGACCACCGACACCTTCAAATGCCGCCTGAATTTGTTCTGTTGATATCCTATCAATCTGCGAAAAAGAAAATCTTTTCATAATGAAAGAAATCCGTGACCTTCAGAGATGGCATAATATCTTCCAAAATTTGGGTTACAATTTTTACGATTTATAAAATCGAGGACTTTTTTATTGTTTCCTTAATTTTAACGCGAGTTTTTTCAGCTTATTGCTTTAAAAATACATTAAACTGGACTGCGTTAAATAGAATTGTGCAAAACTTTAGGAAGAAATATTATGCAGTCGGAGAATAAATGTAAAAGTAATAAATAGAGAAATAAACTGTTTAGGTGGTTTTTAAAATAAAACTTAATTTGAGCCGCGGTAAATGCAACTACAAATTGTACTTTACATAATGTCTGGGTGTTCGCATAACGATTATGATTATATTTCTTAATAGATAAACATATAATTACATATGAATTGACGTTATTATTAAAATATTTAAGAAATTATATATTATAATACAAAATACAATTTAATTAAAATAACTGTCAATTAGGATAACATTAATGAACGAGTGGCGTTTTTAACTAAGGCAAAATTTCTTCCGTTTAATAAATTATTCGGAATGATATTACTTATTCATAAAGTATATTTCAATAAATTTTAAGATAATATTAAATACCAAAAAAAAGATACGTTCAAATAAAATAATAGAACAATGTATTTACTGGTATTGGATATTGAAGTAAATTGTATGTATCGTATACAGACAAACATGGAACCTCCGCGTTTTTGGAACTCGGTCAATAGTATGGCGGCAGAGATATATAATAATAACCTTGTGTCATTTGTTTGTTATAAATTATTTACTGTAGTCATATCATAAAAGTACGAGCTGAAGTACCAATTGAATAGAAAATGCATGCAAGGCGTACATAAAACACTATCATGGGAGAAATTCTAAACTAAATTAAAGTATATAAGGAAGTTTCCCATCTGAGAATTTCGTGACAGAATTAATAACGTTACTTTTAGGGATTCGAACCCGGGACCTGCGGACTAGATCATTGAGCAAGTTTAATCAGTGCTGCGCTCTACCGATTAAAATATTTGGCGATATTCTCAGTTTAAAGTTTAGTGGAGCTACCTTGTTTATACATGTGTGCAATAAAGTTTTCCTTGGCTATATAAAGCATATCGCCTTATGTACGTTAAACATCGATAGATTTGTATTCCGATAGTTATCGATAGTTTGAGAAAAAACTATCGATAGTATCGATACTATCGATAGTTTCGTGTATTAAATAAATAAATATTAAAGATATATGTTATAATTAATTGAAACTAATAATTTTAATTAGACAAACAAACAATGTTTGTCGACTGGAAAGAAGTTGGCGCGGTACTTCGTATTTTTTTATTTCATTATACCTCAAAAAATTGCTCCTTAAATGCTCCATCAGAATCTGTAATTGCTCCACCGCTATCATTCTTGGTTAATTAATAATGAATTTTTTAGAATCCATTTTTGATAATTTAATTTTTCTGTAAAATCGCGAAAATTCGTTTTTTCTTTTTGAACTATATCTCAAAAAATTGCTCTTCAAATACTCCAGTAGAATCCGTTATTGCTCCGCCGCTATCGTAATCGGTTAATTGATTATTAATTTTTTTTTGAATCCATTTTTTGAAAAATTTAATATTGCTATAAAATCACGAAAATTCGTTTCTTTTTGAACTATATTTTTTAAAATTGCTCCTTAAATGCTCCAGCAGAATCCATCATTGCTCCACCGCTATCATAATTGGTTAATTAATAATATTTTTTTTTAAATCCGTTTTTTGAAAAATTTAATTATGCTATAAAGTCGCGAAAATTCGTTTTTTCTTTTTGAACTATATCACAAAAAATTGCTCCTCAAATGCTCCAGCAGAATCCGTAATTGCTCCACCGCTTTCTTAATCGGTTAATTAATAATTATTTTTTTTTTAATTTCAATAATAATTTTATTTGAAAACAACTGCACGTGTCTGGTCCGATTTTAAACACTAAAATTTCACATCAATAGGTTGGATGGAACTTGGAAGAAATCTCTTTTTGAGATAAGTCCACCTTTGCTCACACTGGCCATTTACTCTTTGCAGGTCTCTGTATTACTTGTGTAACATTCAAAGTGCAATAAAGAATATAATATATAATTTAATGTCTGCAATCATTGCAACCAATATACGTTTTAGGTTGAATACTTATATGAATATTTTGTTGTTGTCTTTTTCAAATAGTAAATTATACGTTTACTAACACTTTTAAATAATTCTGTACATTTCTAAGTTCTAGTTATAGTTATAGTTATAAACAACCTATTGTTTGAAAATTTTTGTTATCTTTGTTATTTTATAATAATTTAAAGATAGAAAAAAAAAACTGTCGTATGTTTTGTAATGGTGTTTAGCCTAAAAAAAACATTATAATTTATTTAAGTGTGCTGTGTAATGTACTTACTTTATGATAATAAAGAAATTTCAAAATCAAAATCAAATATACGTTTTTAAAATGTACCTATATTTATGACTAGCGAAACCTGCGGCTTCAAAATATGATTTAAGAGTTAAGAACACATTATTATACTTTTCTTTTTTAACAGTATTTTAGGAATTAAATATTCTTTTTTATGTAGTAAATATATTATACTTTATTTAATTATACTACATATATATTTTATTTTATACATTTTAGTTACATTTTTATTTTGTTTTTATTTTATATGAATTACAATTTCTTATATTTTATTATAAGAATATTATAAAAAATAATTCCCGACTATGCAGGTTTGATGAGAAGGGAAATAAATAGTAGTAACTTAACAATCGATAGTGCCATAATAGTTATCGATACTATCGATAGCCCATGGCTATCGATACTATCGATAGTCTATCGATGTTTAACTAACACTAATATCGCCGCATGCCGATAACCGGCGTGGCTGTCGATATCTTCGTGGATTTAAAACAGAACAATGGTAATAAACATTTTATTGGATGAGTCATTGTAATCATTTTATCTTACAATTTCCTACTCTAACCATCACTTCTCTCGATAGCGTAATGTAGTACTTTAAGAGATATTTATAATAAAAATGTTAATACTAGGAGAGCTTTACGACAAATTTTATTACTAACAGTAGCCTTTACTACAGATAATTATTTATCTCTTCTAAATCTAAATCCATCCAGCCATAAAGAAATCGGCGTAGAAAAGTAACAAACATACACACTGACACAATCTTTAAAATATATTAGATTAGCGCCAGTGTTATTGAGAAATTATTATAGTATTTTCTATTTCTGGTACATAAATGGGTCACAATGGCGCCTATTTACCTCAGGCCATAGGGAGTGAACCGTGAGTCGGTTGTCGATGGCCGGCGGCGGCAGCTCCACCTCATCGCGCGTCACTTCAGCGGGCGGCGCCACTCGCGCACATCTCTCCTCCTCCATCTTGTCGAAGCCAGTCTCCACAGCATCGTAGAACTCGTCATCTGGCAGTGTGGAATGTGGCCCTTCCTTTGAAATGAAATTCAAAAGAGCTTGTAAAAGTCTATTTGAATAAAGAATATTTTGATTGATTGATTGATTGATTCGTTTGAACAAGAATATCACATTAAGAATTTATACATTACTAGCGACTCGCCCTCGCTTCGCTCGGGCTCTTCCCTAAATTTAGCACAAGCAAAGCCGCGGGATCTGTTAGTTATGCATATAAACCTTCCTCTTGAATTACTGTATCTATTAAAAAAACCGCATCAGAATCCGTTGCGTAGTTATAAAGATTTAAGCATACATAGGGATATAGGGACAGAGAAAGCGACTTTGTTTTATACTATGTAGTGACTAGCAATTCCCGCGGCTCCGTCCGCGTTCTTATTACTATTAAAAATAGGGATTGGCGGTAGAAGGATAAAAATATGTTTTTTTTGATGCCAAATCGTAAAAAAATTAAAGTAAAAAATTTGGGGAGGGCCACCTTTATCACCTAAAGTCTACTAGAGGAATAAAAATAGCCTACGACCCATTCTCGGTCCTACCAAATATACACAACAAAATTCATAAAAATCGGTCAAGCCGTTTCGGGCGAGTTCGATACAAACACGACTATTTTTATATAAGAGATAAATTTTTTGTAAAACATAAAGTAAAGTCCAAAGAGTTAGAGACTCAAATGCATAAAAGATTTCAAAATAAATAGTCTTTAAACTGCCATATTATACTCGTAATTTCAATATTCCTTTATATGAGTAATGAGTGAGTAATGCACTTGCACTTGAAATAGCATTATCAATAATCACAACAAATTATTCGAATTTTGAAGTAGGTACTCCATGTGTATAAAAATCACAAGACTGAGTTCAAAATGTAATTTATCTCCTGATAAGAAATTCCAAGACAAAGTAAACGAGATTAACTGTCTGTATTTAACTTTAACATTAATGTATAGATAACAGATTAATTTATAAAGTATACTATAGTGCATATTATGTAGGATACTTTTGTTGCGGAAAAATACCTCATCTCCTGATAAATCTAACGTATCGATAATCGAGAGACGATGCCGAGCGGAGATAGGGTGAGACACTAGTATGTGTTTAAAGCGAATACAGAAAAAAATAATTAATTCTACATTGCATTAGAATCAACTGAGGACACCCAACTTGTCATGTAGAAATATATTTCAATTTTCCCTTATTGCGCCAACATTATTAAACTTTTTTTTGTATGTTTGACTATTGTATGAAATAGTTATATTATAATAATAATCATGTTTAACGATGAAAATCTCAATACAATAATAGGTAGTTAGTTAATATTCAACATGCTGTACTACAAACGAATATTAGACTCGTTATGACTCGTAATTTATTAATTGTCTAACTTTTAAGTCTCACATGGAAAATTTTTAAAAAACACGATCCATTTTCGTTTGAAATTTTAACTAAAAAACAAGACTTCTCAAACTTCAAATAAATTCTTCGTATACAATAACATCACCACCTTGAAACAAAGCTATATAGCCTTGTTAACATTCCAAAGCAGGTAAATTCCAGTTTATAATCGAAAGCATCTAGGGGTAGATCGCCCCATGATTTCGTGCGCGAGGCATTTACCCCACTGACGTCACCGCCACACCCCGTCAAAGCAATTGACATGTTCGACTACCACTCAACTGCACAGAGATGATTTAAGTTACTTACTTGTAAATAGGTTTCACATTTTTAACTAACATTTGTATTATTTAAACCACAGTCCAGTGCAATATTGCTAATATTGCAAATATGGAACAGTATTTTTTCGTCTTTTTTATTATGGTAATGTTACATAAAAGACACTACATTTTATAGGGCATAAAATATCATCATCAAGTGACATAATTAAGGTAGCGAAGGCGGGTCACTAGTGTTAATCATAAAAAATTATACATATTTCGCATGTAATAAAGATGTTATATAAACCAAGGATAAAAAATAAAATTGAACTGAGAAATTTAATAACAATGCAGTGAAAGTGAAATCTGGGCAGTGAACGTGTTTGCAGACGTACCTACTCGTAATAGTGCCTATTATATATTTAAAAAACAATTTTGCAATGTAATAATTTGATATGTAACGTTAAATAACACTCGCTGCAAAAAAAATGTACATAAAAAGTTTCTAATAACACAAGCAAAGCAAATAAACGTCTTTGGTTACAGTTATAACATTAAACTGTTACTGTTGTTATGATTATAAATAGACAACGATGAAAATATTTTACGATTGAGTATCGCACTAACCATGTTTTGTTATTTATTAGTTACTAGCATTTCCCGCGGCTTCGTACGCGTTCTAAAGACCGGAAACCGTTTTTTTTATCGCGCGGTATTTTTACAACATTTTTCATCGATGCTCCTCTCGCAATGGTCGTAGCGTGATAAAATATAGCCTTTAGCCTTCCTCGATAAACGGACTATCCGACTCAAAAAGAATTTTTTCAATTCGAACCAATAGTTCCTGAGATTAGCGAGTAAACTCTTCTGCTTTATAATATTAGTATAGATTCGTTAATAGTTTGCCAACCTCAAAGAAAAACTAATTAAAACTAATTTATTTTGAACTACTCGGACATTACTCGGATATTTATATAGGTATTGTAATTATTTTCAGCCCTTTTAGTAACGTCCCACTGCTGGGCACAGGTCCCTTCAATACGAGAGGGATCAGGATATATCCAGCGCGGGCCAAGTGCGGGTTGGCGGACTTCACACGTCCTTCGAAAAGTTGAAGTTCTCTCAGACATGCAGATGTCACGATGTTTTCCTTCACAGTAATCATGTTAGAAATTATTCGCAAATGACAATATCAGAGATGCAAGACCTGGACTTGAACCCACATCGCTCGGTAATCCAAGAGCGCGTTTACACTGGGCTACCACTCTCTCATATTGTAATGTAACTTTTTAAATATAAAAGTAATAACTTTCAACAAATACGTATTTCAATCACAAGCATACTTATTAAATGATTTAGTAATATTTCACCTTCTAAGCTCATATTATATAATGTATATTGTAATCAGTGTAACTAACATCAGCAAGGCCACCTGCTATTACCCACAACACAATACTAACGCCGGTGTAAACAAAAGAGAATATACAGTCTTTGTTTAGTTCAGGATGGAGAGTTAGCACATTAGAGCCGCTGACGCAACCGTAGTAACATTCAAACTCTATCTGGATAGAATCACATCAAAGAAATATTTACACTTCTTATTATATCCTGTGGAATGTGGTGAAATAGCATTCTATTTATCCTATATAAATATAATATCAAATAATTTAAATGATTGTAGTTTGAGGTTTCAAGAATAACTATTCAGGTGACTCTACATTTCTCGCTTTATTAACAATAAAAGACAAAACTGTAAAGCAAAAACTGTAATGTATTCAGCCCTTCTTTAACGACCCACTGCAGGGCAAGGGCCTCTACGAGAGAGATCAGGATCAAACCTAGTCTCAAATCATAGAAAAACAATAGGTAACAATGGATATGACCAAAAGATTATTTCCGTCCTACGAGGACCATAACAGCCTTCCTAAGCTTTAATAATTTTAAATTAATTAAGACTCCATTCCATCCATTTTCTACTCTTGACGTCCATAATGCAACGGTCGAGGTAACTTATAAAAGCCGAGGCAAATAGATATAAAAAAAGAAAATTGAATCCAGTCTAGTAAATGTAGAGTGTACTCTATAGCTAGTAGATATCTGTCGTGGAGGGTGGCGGTCGCTATCTCCCGATATTAGCGGCGATGACGTAATGGCACACCCTCTGTTACTACGTTGACACCAAATTGTTACAGCCAGCCGTATGGAGAAAGGGCATCCAATATTGCCTGACCTATATGTATCTTCTAACGAACATTGTATGAAGATTATCATTTTGTTGCTCTACTGAACTTTAACATCATTTGAATAATCCGAACAATACATAAATATGTTAGGGCATTATTAAACATAGCGCTAGTTCCGTGGATAGTCGATACACATATATATAAAATTAATTTACATATATACCTAGCCGGACTTAAACCCGTGACCGCTGGCGCAGCAAGTAGGGTCACTACAAACTGAGACAAACGTGCTGTCGCTTAAGAATTAAAATATACTACCTTTTTAATGTAGATTCGCACGTAATCTGCACTCTACTCGGATTAAATGAAACTGCCATTTAATTGAATAAGAAGATGAGATCAATTATCGTTAAATGAAATGAGTGCACAATTATGAGGTTTCTTTTCGTCTCGAACACATTTCCAAAGGGATTTTTTTGATCAAACACACAGTACAGGTAGAGGTAGTTGAATTTTATAATTTTTCATGATACATACGTATATATACGGGATATATCATATATCCCAAAAACAGCTGGAAAGTTGAAGTTAGTTTACTGTTTAATTTGTACGGGAGTAATTAACCGTTAAAACGGACCTACCTAGGGACGAACCCGAGCGAAGCGAAGGTAAATCGGTAGTTTTCTTATAATACTTTCTTAATTTACGCGAATATTTGACATTACAAATCTTTTCGGATTTTGTCGCGGATTTTTTTTTGATAGTTTCATTTATAATGACGGTAATCTTTGTATTCGGATCTTTTTGCGTAATTATTAAATTTTTAATGCCCGGCGTTTCTACTAATTCGTATTTAAACATTCAACGTTAAAACACGTATATAATTTATTTAGTTTACTTTAAAATGTAAATGTAGTATACATACTAATTCTAACTTTTTTCGATACACATATCAATCATAGTAGAATAAATAGATCATAGTCGGCTGACAGTAGAGTAGTAGGGTTTACTTCATTTGTTTTAAACACGTAGAAAAATATTAAAAAGGCAATGAGCTCTGCCAAAAGGCAAATATCTACTCTTGACTATTGGTTCATTCGGCGATACGGCAATCAGTACTTAATCGTGCACCGTAGTACGGAAACCGTCACCTCTGGCACAAAATACGTTACAAGTTAATTTATTGCAATATATTATACGTAATTTAATGCAATATAGCTATTCCGTGAACAATGGATTTAAAACTTACAAAAAACCCCATACATTAACTTGACGTTATGGTTTTTTAAATCAATACGCCCTTCATGCCAATCACGCGCTTATACCACTGGTAATTGGTATCATCGATTTTATTTTAAGCTTACATACTTTATGCTTGTGTTACTAAATGTAAACATTTTACGATTAAATACATAGTGAGTAATTGTCATATAATTGTTTTCTCCTGTGCATCTCTGCACCACTAAATTATTCGTTCACCTCGAAGTTCGAACATCAGAATTATACAATTTTGATGTTCTGGTTAATTAACAATCTACTTGTTACTTCTCTATTTTCTTTTAAACTCGTAAAAAATATAATTAATAAGATTTATAGTTTCCAATAGTATACATACATTTGTGATAAAAAAAATATTTATTTTGAGAAAGCCTAATAGAATTCAAATCAAATCAAATCAAATTAAATAGATATATCCCATAATAATAAAATCTGTTAATGTTGTTCAATAAAATGTAGTTTAAAATATCATTTTACTTCACAACTTTGATTGTATTAGTGTAACAATACGAATAATTCAATACACATACACATCTAATAGGCAGTTAGCGATTATACACACATTAAGCATTCTGTTGAGGAACAATGATTGAAACCCCAGTTGAGAATTGTTATAATCGCCCTATAAATGTTGGTACGTATTATTAGTAAGCACTAGTAACTTACTTTCGCTTCGTTTATGTGTTCCCTACGTCTTAAATAATTAATTAGCGTTCGGCCACACATACGGACGTAAAATCAACAAACGCATAGGTAGGTACTATTCTAATTGAGTGCACTGTTGGAACAACCCCATGGGGCCATGGCTATTGTGGTCTGACTGCAGACCTGTCGTCGAGGCATCGTAGTTAATGTGTAAGCGATCCTGCGACATCCCATAGAGATGGGTGAGGTCTGTCGGGTTCTATTGGGTAGTACTGACTCTTTTAAGTCAGTGAGTCCCAGAGATATGAATATATCTCCAATAAATTATACAGGTAGCATGCCTAAGTGATGCATGAAGCCAGTTAGTACACGCAAACAACCGTTCACATTTTTTGATCTTGTTTAAAGAAACTTTTTTTAAAATAAAAACACAGACAGACAAAAAATAGATAACATCGGCTTCCAATTGTTATTTATTTAAAAGGTCGCTCAAGCTTTATTAACTTATCCATTTGTTTCAGTTAACATAATCCCCTTTAAATACTTTTAAGACGCTGACCTGGCAGTGTCCTATGCCACCAATGATTGACTTAGCTTTAGGATTACAACCGACCTAGAATGTGTCAGTGTAATCTTTAGTTACAAACATTAATCCCATTAATCATCACAAACGACGAAAGTTTAGAGTATTATGTAAATTACCTACTTTTTAATATAATTTTCCCACATAATAAATTACTTCATACACGCAAGTGTAAATTTTATTAATAAAAAAAAAATCACATTATGAAACAACTTACCTTTGATATATTATATACTTCTTTAGAAATAAATAAGTCATTATATTAGAAAACAAAGTATAATCTATTTCTGTAAAAATTTTATAGTAAAATAAAAACCTTGAGTTAAAAAAAGAACCAATCTCATCAGAACCGCATTCCGAGTCGATAACTTCCCGATGAACTGACAGCATTGATTCTTTTAAGTAACTTAATTATTTCAAAGTGCTAGTGAAGTATATATATAATACATATCTATATACATACATAATATAAATTTTAATATGAATAAAACCATCTAAGTCAGAATATATTAGTATGGACTAAATACGCCAATTTATATTATTTTTTATACTCGCATTCTTCTCAATTCAACAGTTAATTTTTACCTTGTGAAGTACAAAGTACAGTTTTATCCCGTTCTTAAAGGCGCGGTGCCAGAAACCAGTTCATTGAAACTATCGGGTTACTCTTAGTAATGTAGGTGGAGATACCATAATGTGTTAATAAGATTAAACTTACAAAGCAGGTGCATTTGTACACTTAATTAAAAATAACAAACTTTATTGGCAAACATGATTATTTTCGACGTTTCATTATTACTATCTCAGTACTAATTACTAAGTATAATAAAAAAGGAACTTAATTAAATTTTGTGTAGTGATAACTTATTACTCGTAACATTTAGTTACCTTTTACAGTTATAGTGCAGGAAACCTCACATTCCCACTAAAAAAACACAATTACTGGTTCTATCAAGTCGTTCTTAAGCAACACTTTGAAAATTGGTCTTAATATGGCCTACGAGAAAATCTGCACTAGTATAAGACATTCTGCTAAGGTACTACACACGCACTAACTACCTATTCATATTTAATTAAAACATTAGTTACCGAGAGACTGAACCGAGCTAATCTAAGGTAAGTAACTAGTTTCATATAAAACATCTTATTTACCTAGCTATCGTTGAATGAAATTTTACTCTTTTAAAAAAATACAACATAAAAATACAAATTTTAATAAATTTGAAATTGTTAAGTATTTCACAGTTAATAATTATTCATCAACGTCTATTAAAATAACATTGATGCAGTTATATTAAAGAAACGAATTTTATGTACATTATAGTATCCTCCCTCCCTCTTATGATTTTTTTTATCGAAACAGTGACGTTCATATAAAACAGTACCTAATAATTTTATGCTAAATGTAGCTGATCACATTAATTTTATTAATGCACGTGATTCAATATGCGTATAAAGAAACTTCATATTTTTAAGACTACTTATTTTTAACGCATGTCTGTCTCTGCTTTATTCTACGAAGACAGAGACCAATTCAAAAGCGTTTATTTGACTTAAAAGCTAGTTTAATGATAGTTCTTATAAAACAGAAATTATTAAATTAAGAATTATTCTTATATGAGTATTTTTATTATAATCGACTACTTTTTATTATATCATTAGTTAACCAGTTTTAATATCCATAGATATTTGAAAAACAAACAGTTCTGAAACAATGTTACGGCCCTGTACTGTTGATATTACAAGGCAACTTCTTGACATATTTAGATTGATTGTGTAGTTAACTACAATGATCAAGTTGATACAGTTATAATATTTAGCAAGTTACAATTTTTTTATAACAATTTCCCCGGCACGACACACAGACAAGAAAGTGATAATGAGTGTGATGAGTAATTCGTTTGTGATACGGAACTCTATGAATAATAAGAAATAGACTATTATATTTGTGAACCCTTCAGTATGATAATGACCATTCATTTTATAATGGGTCGTGGGTAGTTTGTTATCTGTCTTCGTAAAAGCTTAACACACGATCAACTTTCTTACAAGTCTACATGACATAAGTGTATACAGAAAGACCATACGGTGTGCATTTGCTTTTTAGGTCACGACGGCATAAACCGGCTATAGGTAGTATTGGATGGCCCCGTTCAAACCATTCTACCATAGTTATTGACCGTGAACTTTTCAAATCATACCGATTCACATCTAGCTTTACATGATTACTATTATTTATATAAAATGCTAGCGATTAGTTCAGGTTGATAAATTCCAAGTCAGCCATGTCAAACTAAACATCAAAATCATTATACGCTCGCTTGCGACTAAGTCTTTTTATTATCTGTACATCAGTACATATTATAAATAAAATTGAAGTGCCTGTTAATTTCAAACTAACAGCTTTTCACTAAATGCATATGAAAGTATATAGTACGATACTTGCATCAAAAAATCTATTTTCAAAATTTTTTGTCTGTTTGTTCCGGCTAATCTCATAAACAGCTGAATTGATTTTGACGGAAATTTCACTCGCAGATAGGTAGTATTTAAGGAGTAACTTAGGCGACCTTTATTTTATTAGAAAATGATGAAAACCAGGTCTGCTAGTTCTAATATAAATTTTTACATTTCATATTAACACAACCCTGACAAATGCACTCTACATTTTGCAAATGCCTCTGTAAAACATCGTTTGATATGTATGTTGTAAGCCAAGTTCTTATCAGTAGAAAGTGTCAAGAAACTAAGGTCGACATTTCAAGTTTCAGGTGGTGCTCTACCTTGACTTTATCTCACAATAACACTATAATAATAATAAAAATGAGAAGCGCATCTCCTATGAAGCAGGGAGGAAGAAAAATAAGACAAGAAAAATATATTCTTTCAAATATATTCATGTTAGGAAAGGCGGGTATTTCAAGGGTGTTAATATAATATAATATATGAGAAGCCTTTAACCTAGTATAAAGATATATGTACATTGTACAATGTACATGATATATATAACACTAGCCTTTCCTGCGGCTACGCCCGCGTTCTAAAGACTGAAAATCAAAAGAATTATTTTTCTGCCGTTTTTGCAACATTTTTCATTGATGCTCTGCTACTAATGGTCCCCGTGTGATGTACAATAGCCGATAGCCTTCCTCGATAGACAGAGTATCCAACACAAAAAGAATTTTTAAATCGAACCGGTAGTTCCTGAAATTAGCGCGTTCAACCAAACAAACAACCAAACAAACTCTTTAGCTTTATAATATTAGTTTAGATAAAAATATTTTTGAAGCTATGTGATATTTATAGTGATCTGATATTCAGAATGATATAATATGTTTATATAAAGGATTTAAATAAAAATAATATTAAGGATTAGCATTAAAAGTTTGGACAGACAAGTATAGTGTATAATATGTATGTATTCGACTACATGTTTGGTTTGCTTGCACCACTTGCACAGAAAGTGCAAGCGGTCACGAGTTCGATTCCCGCTGGGGGCACTCATTTGTGAGTACAAATATTTGTACTCCAGTCATGAGTGTTCATATTTATTATATAGTACACAGGATTCTGAGAAATATAATTTGTGTACAATTAGAGCGTATGTCTTATCAAGAAGCCGCAGTAAGTTTTAGCTATAAATTGAAAATGACGTAAACCTATCACGAAACAGACTGTTTGAATTCCAATGAGTTGTTACATTAACTCGCATATTATGTGATTCAGTTTTAAACACGACTTGGATGCGAATTGCTTTTTTATTTATATTTCACTTATCATCAAGGCCGGGATTCTTTATTATTAAATGACCATGACTTTTAAACGAGATAAAATCAACGATTCCTTATTTAAAGAATATTTTTATTAAAAATTTAATTTCATCATATTAAAGAGAATAAAAATTATCAAACGATTTGGTTATAGCTGAAAACGTGGGTTATATATCAACGAAAGCCAAATTGGCAAAGTAATTTGTATGTAACTCCTTCACAGTAACAACACCGACTGTGACTAATATAGCTTAACCTTAATGACAAAGGTAGGTTTCCAAAGTGGTTGCCCCAACATGAGGTCGAGCCCCAATTTCACTGACACATCTCCAGCACGTAATATTACGATGAGCGCATATCAAAAAGGCATTAGGACATTTACATACGTTGCTTATCATTTCGTCGTTAACAACAACTAAGTTTTTGACGAATAAATATCAGAATATCTATTTATAATAAAGATTACTTTGTTTTATAGAGAAGATGAAAAACTTAAGCAAGGTTTAGATTCATATTAGCTTCACTGAGAAAATATTTTTTAAAGTCTCTACTTAGTAGTCCCACTTTCTAGCTCAAGTCCACCTTTAAAAATCCTATTGGTCACCCGTTTAGTTAGGTATAAAAGTACGTATACTATATTATATACATACATAACATAGTATTTTTAAAAAAAAATAAAGTGCCGCCTTGATACATATACGCGAGTTTCAGGCCACTGCAAATTTCAAGTTACTCACCAAATAAGACTAAATATTTTCCAAAAAATACTGAATAACTATGAAACTAAATTACTTACTTTTATAATCACAATTAAACAAATTTTTGAATTCACATGATTCCCTGTATACTACTGTACCACTAACTATTATAGAAGCATCTCATTACTCTAACAAGAGTAATAATTTATTTATAAGCAACACATCACTACATATTCCCTGAAACTAATGTGGTTCACCGACTCTATCATCAACTTACCTCGCGTTGGCATTTTTTAAATATTTTGAATTTCATGGTAACACTATACAATTGCACATATGCCACAGAACATTTATAAAATTTTGCATAGAGTCAAGGTCACAGATAAAAAAGATCGGAAAGACCGCGGAAATCGCGCAAAAATAGCGGGAACGATAAGGGGTGTGTAAACAAACAAAACGTCCGGCGGGCGTCGCGACTCACCGCTTAGTGTACACTGTACAGTGTACAGCATACTATAAAGCGGTCGCGGACTGCCGCGGATAGCGCGGGGAATTATTATGTACACAAACTATAAATATCGCACGAAATTTCTAAGTTTTAACTGAAATGTGTCTTCAGTTAGTTGCAATTTTCATTACGTTTTTGGTTAATAGTTTTAATTTGATAAAGGTAATAAGTAATTTGGAAATCAATACGGATAAAGCTTTCATAACGACTTGATGAAAACAATACTTTTATGTATGTTTTGCGAAATCCTACCGGGAAGAGCCAACATCGTGAAATCTTTTTAAGGCCGATTTAAAGGGCACAGTATAGAAGTTATTTTAAATTCGTCAAATAGTCAATATAATAATCAAAGATTAAAAAAGAATTTCATTAAGACATATAGAGCTTCACATTTAAATATATTGAATTGTTCAATTTCGAAAATAACGTAAGGAATACTGTAAAACAAGGTGAATAATAAATAGAGCGCAACCAATATTGAAACACTTAAGTCATTTTAAAAAAAATCCATCATCTGGCCTTGTTTCAGTAAACATGCAGATTAAAGCGGAAGGACCGAAGTACATACATAAATTAAACAAACGACAATACATTTCGATTAACCAAAAGTAATAAATGAAGGAAAATTAGTTATCGTTGTAAGTAAATGAAGCTCGTATGCCGAATTAATAATATCGCCTAGAGCTAGACTCTATTTGACTACCATCATAACGAATGTCTTTAATACGCCTACAGCCAAAGTTCGATTCCCGAGCATGATAATTTGTATTATTGACACATTAGCCAGACCCGGTATTCGGATCCTTTAGTTTATTGAGGACCTTCAGTTTCGCAACTCGCACCAAGAACAACGAAGCAGTTCTATCGTAATAGGACTAAAACCAATATTTATAATGATAGAGATAAAGAAACTTTTTTACAACTAACAGAAGAAGATCAAAAATTAAGAATTATAAATTGTATATTATTATGAGAGGTAAAAAGACTTTATGTCCTGTGTTATTTTATTATTTCCGACTTTTATGATTATATCCCACTGGATAAAATACGCGTTTATAACTTTTTTCTTGAAATTAATTAAAAGAAGACAATGTGCACATACCTCATGGTCTGGTCCAGGTTTCGATGCTAGCCTTACTTCTGTTAACTGATTCTTCAATGCCCTACGGAATAAAAAGTATTACTAAAACTACGTATAGTATAAATTATAAAATTAATGAATATTTTAAAAGGAAGTATTCTTCTTGTAACATCAATTATTCTGCCAGTAAAAGTCCCACTGAAAAAGGTTAAGCCGTTTTCTATGTTCTTTATTATGTGGCTTATAGGCGTGCCATTTGCACACACTTTACTCCGCCAATGTGGTGTATGGAGAAGACCAACCCGTTTTGAAGTTTAGCCGAAACAAAACTAACAGACAGAATGAAGAACAAACAACAAAAAAATTAAATTTGTGTTTTTTTTATAAGTACGTTTTATATATATCATTTCATATGCATTTAGAATACCAACGGTTTTAGCTATACTAATAATTTTTTCAACTGTATAGATTAGGAGGTGACAGAATTTAACAAGAATAGAATAATCGAAACGTCCTCCCCGTCCGTATAATACGGATTATATTGGTGTCATTTTTGATGTTTTTGCAACGATCGAGAAACACTTGTGGTAATAAGATTAAAAAAGAAGAGAAGCCACATAATATATAGCGTTGAGTTTTCAGGGTCATGATTTGTCTTTAAAATCGGGTATTCGAACAAAACCAATCACGTAAATATAATCTTCTATTTTAAATTGTCCTAATTGAAAATAGTATTGTGGATCAAATTTATGCATACTTAAACATAAATAATGTTCTCAGAACGCTAATGTTAGGTAAATTTTGTTATTTGTAGATTCCATTGCCATGTCCGATGACCAAGTCATTCTGTTTATTAAAGAAACTAGCAGTACCCGCGGCTTCGCCCGCATTTTTTAAATCGCTACTAATCTTTATTCGATCACTCGCAATCATATGATCTGTAGATTGCCTGAAAATTCTCAAAAATTACTCCAGCTATTTCAGAACCCATCGTTAATATACTCCTGAGCGGCGCAGCTACCTCTCCCGCTCTTGGCTCCCCGTCCCTCTCCACATTGCCCGCTGTGCTACGCGTTATTTTATTATTATTATTTTTAAATTCGTAATATCATTTGAATGGAGTGTCCGATTTGTAATATCGTAAAAGTTATCTACTAACTCAGTGCGAAATTTGAAACTTGTAGCACAAAAAATGAAGGTATCTCAAAAACTTATGAAGCCTTAACACCATCTTAATCCGGCCCTATAGAAAAAAAACGTTTCTAGCGTACTTTTACCAACAATTAACCACCTTCGTAACGAATATAAAGTTCGTAGCACAAAAGGTGAAGACTTTCATACAAACTTGCTATGGCCCTAAGACCTCCTCGATTCCACCCGTCGCAAAATTAGTTCTTTGCGGACGTCACCTAACTATTAACTACCTCCATGCTAAAATTAAAGTTTGTAACACAAAAAATGAAGGACTATTATACAAAATAATGAGAGCCTGTCGCAAAATTCGTTCTTACCGGATGTCTACTGACCACTCATTATCTTCCCGCCAGATTTCAAGTAAGTAGCACAAAAGATAAAGGACTTACATAGAAACTTGCTACAGCCCTTAGAACTCATTAATCCGGCCCTGTAGCAAAATCCGTTATTAGCGGACTTCTGCTTAACTACAAAAACTACTTTCCTGCCAAAAAGTCTGTAGCGAAAAAAATTAAGAAATTTCATACAAACTTGCGAAAGCCCTTGGACCTTCTTAATCCGGCCCTGTCGCCAAATTTGTTCTTAGCGGACGTTTACTAACAATTAACTACCTCTCTGCCAATTTTAAAGTTTGTAGCAGAAAAGATAGAGGAACATCATACAAACTTGCGAGACTCCCTAAACCACCTTAATCCGGCCCTGTTCAAAACCCTTTCTAAATTTCTTCTACAATAACTACCTCTCCACAAAATTTAAAGTTTGTAGTACATAAGGTGAAGGACTTTCATACAAACTTGCGACAGCCCTTGCACTTTTCACTCCGGCCCTGTCGCAAAATCGTTCTTTGCGGATGTCTACTGATTATTAACTACCTCCCAGCTAAATTTTAAGTTTGTATTAAATTTTATGTTTGTGGCATACAAAAATTAAAAACTTTCATACAAACAAATAAGAGCCCTTAGACCACATAAATCCGTCTCTGTTCCAAAATACATTTTTAATGGATGTCTACTAACTATTAACTTCCTCCCTGTCAAATTTAAAGTATGTAGCACAAAAACTGAAGAATTTTCATACAAACTTGTGAGAGCCCTTAGACCTCCTTAATCAGGCCCTGATGCAAAACATGTTTTTAGCGAACGATCACAAACTATAAATTACCTCCCTATCAAATTTAAAGTTTGTAGCACAAAAAATTAAGGCATTTCATACAAACTGGCGAGAGCCCTTAGACCTACTTAATTCGGCCCTGTCACAAAATTCGTTCTTTGCGGGCATTTACTAACTATTAACTATCTCCCTGTCAAGTTTAAGGTTTGTAGCACAAAAAAAGAAGAAATTTCATACAAACATTGCTATAGCACGTCCAATTTTTATCATTCAAAGACCAAATATTATTATCTATATAAATTGTAGTTAGTGATGAAATAATTTATTTTTATAAGGATTGATAGCATGAGTAAAATCAACGCGTTTAAATGTAGTCCAAAAAAATTCAAGATTTTTAAATAAAAAAAATGGTTGTTGTGCCTCACTCGACATAGATAGGTATAGTGTGTCGCGGACTTTTTTGTAGATATTTATAAGATCTACAATTAATTAGAACATTTTATGGTCCTATCTTTTATAGTTTAGGCAGTGTAAGCAAAATAAGTAACTTTTCTGGTTGATTTTTTACACCTTGTGTCCGAAAAACCCAAATATCTTACGGAACCCTATTTTTTTCCAAAATAAAATATAGCCTATGTTACTCGTGGATAATGTAGCTTTCGAATGGTGAAAGAATTTTTGAAATCGGTCCAGTAGTTTTTGAGCCTATTCATTACAAACAAACAAACAAACAAACAAACAAACAAAGTTTTCCTCTTTATAATATTAGTATAGATAAAGATATTATCTAATATTGACGCAGCCATCATAAATTGTTGTTATTTAATTTAACAACACGTTTGGTTCAGTTTGTAGGAGTCCTACACATCAAAAAAAAACAAAACTTAAAAAGGCATGGACAAAAAGTCTGTGTGATAGCCTCATACTCACACACAATACCTATACATTTAAAACTAATGTAACATAGGCGAATATATTGAATATTCTAGTTCTAGTAAAATCTACTTGAAATTGATATATGTAACGATACTGAACCCGTATCTATAGTTTATAATAATTTTTATTTGTCTAGCTGTCTGTCATCGCATCACAGGAAAACCACTGGTAAGATTTTGATACGTTGATAACTTGCTATCCGGGTCGACATAAAGAATATATTTTACAACAGAAAAATAACTAATTTCAGAGAAATGTACTATACTAATTGTTTAAATGTACCTACCTATAGTTTGTCCATTTTATTAATGGTTTTTTGACAGCTCGACGACTGACAAGTTATAGTGATGTCCTAAAGGATGTAATAATCGATTTCCTTTATTTTTTTTAACATAAAATAATATTTATTTTTATATTTATTAATCCATACTATCCATACTAATATTATAAACGCGAAAGTTTGTAAGTATGGATGTATGGATGTATGGATGTTTGTTACTCTTTCACGTAAAAACTACTGAATGGATTTTAATGAAACTTTACAATAATATAGCTTATACATCAGAATAACACATAGGCTACAATTTATAAAGATATTGTGGGAATTGTCACAAATGTGACGATAAGTGTCAAGTAAGTAGTAAAAAATCTACCACCTGCGAGCTATTCCGGCGTGCGCTGCCAAAACCGCTAGAGTTACACATATGTAATGTATGATGGAAATGTTTATCTTAAACAAGCGACTCACCCCCACTTCGCTCGGGTTAGTCCCTAGATTTAGCGCGAGCGAAGCCGCGGGTTCCACTAGTATGAAAATAAATATTATAATCGTAAAAATTAGAACATGAATCGTGTTAATAAAAGGAATAAAACTATTTTAGTTGTTTTATTTGTATGCCTTACACTAAGAATAAAGTAAAACTTTACATAATGTTAATATTTAATTTATTGGTTTCAACTTTAAAATTTCGTTGTCTTCCTGATTAAAGAACATAATATTACACCTTATTTACATATAAGCATTTATTTCTATCGATTATTTGTAATCTGTGGCACAATCTAGTAAGTGGCACATCAATAGGGGGGCGGTACCCGTCCATGAAGTACAATATTATTTGTATGACATTTTAACTTAACGGTTAACCATTAAATATGAAACTTGGGCGTGAGCTGTCAAAAAACTATTAATATAAACCAACTATAGTTACAATATATAAACACTTACATGTACAGTTCCTCCGCCTGGCGCGCCTGTTTCTCCCTGCGCTTGAGCAGGTCGGCGCAGTGCTGCACCGCGAGCAGCGCCGCGCTGCACGTGGCGCGGAACGACGCGCTCGTCGCTCGCACCTCCTCTGTGTGCTGCTTTAGATCTACACCTGTTCAATGTATCTATATATATAAAAATGAAACCCGTTTTCCGTTGTCACGACATAGCATGAAAACGGCTTGACCGATTTGGCTGATTTTTTTTTTTGTAGTTTTCTAATACTCTGTACAAGGTTCGGAAAACAATATTAAGAAAATGTGAAATTTGGATCTCCAACAGTTGTACATATTCACTTATATCTAACTTATGCCTTACATCTACTTAAATTACTATGTACTACCAATTATAGGAGAACACATCATTCTCATGTAATTACAGAGTTGCTAATTTGCCTAAGTAATAATTAAAAACAAAAAATAAAAATACATACTATATATTATTGGTAGTTCTGAGAATAGGTCGTAGGCTATTTTGTCCCCTAGGGCGTAGGACTTAGGTGATAGGGTGGTCCTCTCTAGATCTTTTAGATTAGTACGCAAACGAAGCCGAGGGAATTGCTAGTATAGATATAATATGTGGGATCGTTAAAATGATTAGAGCGGGACTACAATCGGCTACAAACCACATCAAAATCCGTTGCGTAGTTTTAAAGATCTAAGCATACATAGGGACAGACAGACAGCGGGAAGCGACTTTCTTTTATAGTAGGTATGTAGTGATTAACTACATATTATAAAACAAAGTCCTCCGCCGCGTCTGTCTATCTGTTCGCGATAAACTCAAAAAATACTGCATCGAATTTTATGATGTTTTCAGTTTCATAAATAGATATTCATTCTCGAGAAAGGTTTTAGTAACTCTCGGCCGAACTTTAAGCACAAACCCGACCGAAGTGACGGGGAATCGCTAGTATTTTGATAAACAAATAGTTTTAAATACATAAAACGCATATAAAACAGCACATCCATCAAAAAAGTTTCCACTAATATACATATTATGTTAATGGACAGTCAGACTATACCTAAGCGACAAAATGAAAATCTTACAAAAACAAAGATGTAGTCTACTAGTATAGAGTCGCCTATATTGAGTAATCGCATTTAGTCAGGCATACTACTTTATTTTTTATTAATTCACACAATAAAAAATACATATAAAAACAGATGTGTTTGTGAACAACCTTGAACACAAAAGATGGCTTATATATAATGTAAATGTACTACGACTGTAAATGTATTACCATAACCTGCTATGAGACGCCACTACTACGCTTTATTTTAGAATCTGTAGGTAAAATAATTTTTTTTTTCGACAACTTAAGAGTCTCTAGCATTTGTTTGAGATTTCCTATAAAATCTAAGGTGATATATTTTTATAGTGTAACCATATTATATATTATACTGTACAGTGGCTCATATGTTAAAGTCTTGGGTTCAAGTCCTGAGTAAGGCTCAATATTGAGTCAATCATGAAATTCTATGATCAGAATCAAAAGATCTTTTATCTTATCCGGCATTTAGCCGGACTAGTGTGTCTAGCGTGTATTTTCGAACATACTTTAAATATGGAATTTCAACAATTTAAAAAAGCGATTTCCTTAATTATAATGCTATTAAAGTTGCATCATAACAATTTTAATTACAATTACATGTAATTAATATTATCTAACCTATAACATACTGGATGAACATCTGATTGGCAGTCAGATTATCAATTAAAACCATGTTAGTACTGATTTCACTTTAAGCAAATATTTCTTTATCACACACATTTATGCTCAGTTCATATAAACTTTATATATAGAAAAGCTAACAAAGTAGTGAGAGTGAACATCTCTTCAAAATTGGTCCAACCATTTCAGAGTTTAGCGGGAACAAACAGACAGACAGACTTAATTTAAAATTATGATTATTATATTGACTTAATACATTACCATCAGCTAGCTTCACAGCATCAATGGCCTCGGTGGCATCATCCTGTATCTGTGGGTATGATGACACACACATGTCAAAGTAATTCTGCAGCTGGAGTGCTTGTTTTGATAGTAACTCTGAATATGTTTCCATTTCTGATATCTTCTCTGCAAGCCGACGTGATGTGCGACCTACAAAAGTTGAATAATTGAGATATGCTTTAAGCACTATTAATGCAGCAAGATCAGCGATCCCAGGAAAAAAGTACTGCTATTTAATTTCTAGCTCGAAGTTATTTTAATATTATTTATTATACGGAAGTTTACTTTTGTCTCTTTCATGACTCCCATCTGAACTATTTACTATGCAATTACTAACATGGCTGAAAATAGAGAAAAGTTCAAAAACAAGCTTGAAAATACATTTTTTTCCCAGTTTTTATCTTTTTTTTTTTTTATATTTTCCTAGTTTTTTTAATAGCTTACCATGTGAGCCTGTAGATTGCAATGAAGTAACTGAACCATGTCTCCGTAACCCACCTCCATTGGAACTGCTATCTGAACTGGTACCATACCCTGATTCAACCTGAAAGTGAGTTAATTAAACAAAAATTACACATTATATTTGAAAGACAAGCTATGGCCTGTCTTGAGCTCTGAAAACATAATAGCTGGTGTAACTTTTACAAAATAGACATGACTTAAAATTTCATTTTGTAAATTTTTAACTCATTTAGATTAATGTGCTATCCTAAAAGGCATTATTTCAAAAATAAATTTAAATGAATAATAATAAAAAAAAAGAAATATTATAT
The DNA here is from genome assembly GCA_905231865.2 of Boloria selene. Taxonomy (NCBI): domain Eukaryota; kingdom Metazoa; phylum Arthropoda; class Insecta; order Lepidoptera; family Nymphalidae; genus Boloria; species Boloria selene. The sequence goes on from HG993149.1 coordinate 8,327,484, forward strand.
AATATACTTTTTAAAAACACTGTTTATCAATTGGTTATATCTGTATGATAAAATTGAACATGCCTTAAATAGTGAGTAACTTTATAGCTGTTAATCTAATCAGGAATTTGTATATAAGCTTCTAATAGTTATACATATTTACATAAATGTACAGACTTTTCATAAAAATAAATAATATTCTTTTTTTTTATTTAATTATGTGTACAATGTTCCATTTCACAGGAAAAAATATATTAGTTACTCTGAATAATCACAAAAAAATGCATTTAGCTCGAAATTTCCATATGTTTTTCTTGAATTCATTTTAAAATAATAGTACATACTTACTTTGAATGATTCCAAGACATCAATCCATTGTTGTTTTTCTTCTGGACTTGTGGCTCTCAAATACCAAACACAATCATTAACTGATACATCAAATCTGCAGTCATCAAATTCATGAGGCTGAAATAGTATGTATTGTTCTTTATTATGGATTGCTACAAGTTTAAAAGTTAAACATCCATCGTAAATAACTTCATTAAATAAATGAAGTAAATAAAGTTGTGGTTACATCAAAATTTCATTATTCATTTTTATACACATATAATTCTAAGCAATTAATTTAAAGTTTCACAAGGACAAATTAATTTTTTGTGACATTTTTTTATCCCAGTCAGTGATAATAAATCAATACTATATTTATTTTATATTCACCTTAACTTTAGCTTTCTTTAAACATAATGCACCACGACATCCAAGATTGCTTTCTAGCTCGCTTTTATAGTAGGATAACGTAGAATCCTTCAAAACAATAAACCTATCCTGCCAGCCATGTATGTAGTTAGTCCATTTGCTTAAGTAGCCACGAAGTTCTTGATTGCTTACATCTTCTAAATCTGAATTATCACTCGCAGTTATATTCTCATCCGTCATATTTGAAACGTAATTTCGATCAAATATTTACAACAAAACAAAATAAAAGTATTATACACAAACTCACTACACCTACAAAAATGTTACTAGGCCAGATTAAAAATGTTTTGTTTTGATAAATCAAGTCACAAGTGACAGCAATTACTATTTTATTGTGCGTATGCGTAAAGCCATGTACACATTGTAAACAATTAAGTTGAAAGAATTGTGTCGTCTTAGTTATTTATTATTTAAAGAACAAAAAATATCAATGAAAAAATTAAATAATAATAATATATAACGAAATAATAATATAACGAAAGTAAATTAAAGTAAGAATTATATTATAGTCTATGCATATTTTAACATAAAACTTAATCGATCGCTGCTCTGTTACTCCATTGGTAGATATTATGTTACCGCCAAAAATACGTCTTATTCACCAATGAAAATTCTGCAATTACTACAAACACGTAATTTCCGTTCAAGATGGCCGACAAAACTATGCCTATATTTGTTCCATCCGAAAAGCCTTTAAAAGTTGTAAAATGGAAAGCTAAAGAAGGTGCTTTTGTGTCCTATGGTCAAATATTATTTTTATACAGCGATTCATCAGGCAAGAATAGTGAACTAAAGAAATTTAAGTCTACTCGCGCTGGTACTATTGTAACCATCAAGGTGAAAGAAGGAGACGTCGTAGAGCCTGGGTAAGTGACGTCATATTGTATTTAGATACTTTTAATGGTCTCATTATTTTTATAAATACATGGTAATTTGAAACAGTTTGACTATTATTTTGTATTAATAATAAGAAGCAATAAATTCTGCTATTTTAAATGTACACATAGTTCTCGAGTTCTTTTAATAAGCGCGCCAAAATTAGGTTGTTATTGTTTGTTTTATCAAGGATTAATTTCTTTTAATCTATTTTTATTTTATTTTACAGAGGATGTATTGCAGATTTAGAAGGATGTCGTCATCCAACAGTAATGAAAGAAATGTGTGCAGAATGCGGTGCCGATTTACGCGCAGACGAGGTTCAAATACATGATGCTGCAGACGTTCCTATGGTGCATTCTGTACCAGACCTAAAGGTAATTAAAGATTAATGCTACAGTTTTTGTATTGATTATTATAAATAATTTTTTTATACAATATTGTTCTTTGTTCATAACTTACAATTTAAATCCATAGTTTCATAACCTTATTTTAAGAGGTATGTTTACTATATTTCAGGTATCTGGAGAATTAGCCCAAAAGCTAGGAAGAGAAGATGCTAATCGTTTGTTGAAGGATCGTAAACTAGTCCTTCTTGTTGATCTTGATCAAACATTAGTTCATACTACTAATGATGACTTACCTCCAAATTTAAAGGTAGGTTAATATTTCAAATGTAATTAATTTTATGAAAACTTATTAATTTTTGAACTTTCTTGTCACAAAACATGTACTTTATTAATATTTTTAATTTGAACCTCCTTAATTACATTTTTTTTTATTAAATCTTATGCATTGTATTATATTGTTAAAATGACATGCTACATTAAATTGTATCAATCAAGAAAAATATTATAGTACTAGCTTAAATGTGATTAAAACATTAAAAGCATTAAGTATAAATCTTCTTTTCCAGGGAGTACTACATTTTTTCCTCCGAGGTCCAGGTAACCAAGGGAGATGGTGTCATACAAGACTTAGACCTAGAACGGAAGAATTTCTAGAGTCTGCATCAAAGAACTATGAGCTGCATGTGTGTACATTTGGAGCTAGGCAATATGCACATGCAATTGCAGAGCTATTAGATCCACAGAAAAAGTACTTTTCTCACAGAATTTTATCTAGAGATGAATGCTTTGATGCTAGAACAAAGTCTGCTAACTTAAAGTAAGTTTAATGATATCTCACTATAACATATAAAACATAATTTAACATAAAAACACAGATTTTAGATAAATTTTATTATTAAGTTATAATTAGGCTATTCATGTAAGATGTAAGCATTCTTTTAGTACTTTTTGATGGCTTCAGATTGTTTTTATTTATTGTAATGGCTCCTAATATCATTAAAAATAACTTCATAAAAAAGAAAAAAAAACATAATTTCAAATATTTTGACAAATTCTGCCTTCAACCTATTAACATACATGAACCTCGAATATTGAAAATTGGTAAAGAATATCTAAACATTGTACATATATATAAATATATGCATAAACTGTTTCCTTTTCCAGAGCCTTATTCCCTTGTGGAGATAACATGGTTTGCATAATAGATGACAGAGAGGATGTATGGAGGCACGCAAGCAATCTAATACATGTCAGGCCTTATTCATTCTTTCAGTGCACAGGAGATATCAATGCACCACCCCCATTATGTAAGTATCTAATAGGTTCACATTATACAAAGTTTTAATGGCCTGCTATCATTATAATTGAATTGTTATCTTTATATAGGTTTTTAGTAAAATTCACAATAATCAATAGAGGTTTTCAAATTTTGATATAAATTGATAAACAAATAACTAAAAGTATTATTATCTTGAACTACATTTAAATATTCATTTTTGTCGCACATATTGCACATATTGGATTGAGATACGTGTTCCAAATAAAGTATATTATAACATCTATTACAATCCAGACATTAATGTCTTTCTGAAGACTTCCTTTTTTTAAGCTTTTAAAGGAGGACAGATACGAAGACTACATAAAATTATTATATTTTGTCAACATGATTTTCCTGTATGTTACATAATACTAATAATACATAATGATTTTCAGTTATCACAGCTGAAGAGAAATCTAGACTACCATCTGGTAAAAATGGCTCACAACAACCTATGAGCAATCAAATGCCCTCATTAGATATGAGACCTGACAAAGAAAATCAAGATGTGAAAAAAGAACTGAGTGAAGTTAAATCTGTAGAAGGTGATAATGGAAAGATTGTTTCAAAAATGCATAAAACTGAAAGTGATGACAAAGAAATAACCAAGAAGGATGAAACTGAAGAGACAAATGAACAAAAAGTTAATGTTGATGAAAGGTTAGACGTCAAGAGTGAAAGTAAACCAAAAACTATAGAAGATGGAAAATTAAAAGATAATAATGAAGAAGTTCTTAAAGGAGATGAAATAGAAGGTGATAAAGAAAAGAATCAAAAAGAAAGTGACAATGGAAAAGATATTTCAAATAATGATAAGGCTGATGTTATTAGCTTATTACCATATAAAGAAGATGAACAAGATAAACCAATGATAAATCCCAATGTGCCGGTTTGGGTAGAGACTGCTGATGGTCAGATAGAAGTGGAAGATGCAGATGATTATTTAATATATTTGGATGATATCTTGAAAAGGATACATACGTGAGTACATTTTTACAATTATAAATTATGATTTTGGCTTTGTAGTGAAAAAAAATTTTAACCTTATGGTATTTTTTTGGCAAATATCTAGTCTTCACAGCCATACAGCAATATTATTTCATTTGGGGTAAGACTAGATAGATCTTTAGATTTTGATTAATACTATAATCGAATAAAAATATTTTTTAGTTCAAGTGAACTGGTGGTATTGTATATAGCACATTATACCCTTATTTTGTTTTGCATTCATCTTGTCTCAAATCTATGACTTGGTAACCATACAATTCTGAATCAGAAGTAAACCATTTGCTATTCTAGACTATTATCTATCTCAGTAAATTAATTATATTAGTATTAGTGCCAGGTATCATTTTAATTCGCTTATATGATTCATTCAATATTATTTTTGTTTACTTTATCAAATAGCAGACAAATCTCTTAACTGTGAATATGGCAAAGTGTCATATTATAGTTGCACAAATTTAAAAGTTTATACTAAGTAAGTACAGAAATAGATAAGAAGAACTAGTTAATCAAAAATATATATTTCTTTACAGGGAATTTTATAATATATATGATAGTATGGGAAAATATCAAATACCAGACCTTAAGTTTATAATACCTGAAGTAAAAAGCAAAGTACTGGCTGGTGCAAGTTTGGTGTTCAGTGGGCTGGTGCCCACTCACCAGAGATTGGAAACTTCCAGGGCTTACCAAGTAGCTAAAAGTTTAGGTGCTGACATTACTCAGGACTTCACTGATAAAACTACTCATTTGGTTGCAGTTCGTTCAGGTATTGAGTGTTCAATTTCAATTAATTAATAAAAAAATAATGTTTGTATAAAAAATAATCTGTTTCAAAGACTTATTTTCTCTATGAAACAAAAAAGTTTAGTTTGCTTTCTGTCTCTATAGAAATGGATTATGTAATATAGATTTTATAGAAATATATTATGATTATAGATAACTAAAACTTTTTTATTACTCTTTTTAACTATCATCAGGTACAGCAAAAGTAAATGCCAGTCGACGGATGGGTGACAGTAAGAATAAAGTACATGTAGTGACACCGGAGTGGCTTTGGACTTGTGCAGAGCGTTGGGAGCGAGTAGATGAGCGTCTCTATCCATTGCAACGAGGTGGACAGGTACCAATATCTATTAAAAATAATCATTTGAGATATTTTCCAGCAGTAAAATAGGATATTATCCTGACCCATATGACCAGCTATTACCATACTAGTTGGTTTTCTCATAATGTGGTCATAGACAAATATTCGGCCTCTGTATCTGAATATAATAGTGACCATTTCAAAATTTTCTCAAAAATATTCAATGTACAGCATAATAATTCCAATACAATACTCCTTAAATATGTTGAAGTTAGGGGATATATATGTATAACTTCAAAAATATATCGTCGGCTAAGAATTAGAGGTGCTAACTTTATTTTTATTTAAACTGACTTTTTCATGAAAGAAAAAAATTAAAAAATAATCAAGTTATAATAGGTACTATTACAATATCTATCACTTGGAATTTAGATATTGCAGTTGTTTCATAATTGTAATTTTAAACAATTTTAAATTCTTATTTCTGACAAGTATATGAATGGCAATTAGCAGTTAATAATATAAAGAAGTGTACATTCTCCATCTTTTAATATAAAGAAGTGTATATGTAGAGCAGCGCGCGCCGGCCGCCCGCGCACTGCAGTAGCCCGCCGCCGCCACCGATGCGCAAGCGCACGCCCTCCGGCCGCTTCATGGACACTATCAATCCGCTGCTGTCCTTTTCCAGTGATGACATCGCTGATATGGACAGAGAGGTACAGTTTGCTAACATACTTATCATAATATATCGTCATACACAGATACATGTATATACATTTGTTTTGCTCTGAAACATGGATTTGGATCATTTGGATGAAACTTAGTATTTACTTTACTTAACATACTTAACAAATAAAAGTTTTATATCAATCGGCGAATGAATGTTTAAATTATAATTATATTACAGCAGACTAGCGACTCGCCCTCGCTCCGCTTGTCCTTAAATTTGGTGCGGTCAAAGCCGCGAATTCCGCAAAATAAATATAATAAATGTATACTAAAACTTTCCTCAAAAACCACTTAATCCATTGATGAAAACAGTATGTACATTGGTGCAGTAGTTTTTAAGTTTTCGCAAGCAAACAGACAGACGCCGTGGTGAAGTAATAATAATTATTATTATCAACTACTTACTGCAATATCACTTGAACAAGCCAACAAAATAGATTTTCTATTTATTTATTTTCTACAAAATGCACATAATGTGTATTGTGTATGTATTTATTTTAATATTTTAGGTAGAGGATATATTCAATGAATCTGAAGATTCAACAGATGATGAAAAAAAACCTCAAGATGATCTTGATGATGAAGAAAACTTGTCTGAAGATAGGCTTCTAAGTCTAGAATCAAACAAAAGTTCTCAAGACAGGTGAATTTTAGATTATTGAAGATATTATATTTTATTGCTAGTTATTTTTCATCCTAACTAATATTATAAATGCGAAAGTAACTCTGTCTGTCTGTCTGTTACGCTTTCACGCCTAAACCGCTGAACCGAATTCGATGAAATTTGGTACACAGATAGAGAAGACCTTCAGAAAGGACATAGGCTACTTTTTATCCCTGTAATCCCACGGGAACGGCAACTACGTGGGTGAAACCGCGGGGCGCAGCTAGTTATAAATATTATTAAACAATTTGTCATCCAAATCTGTTCTGCTTTTTAGGTCAAAAGTCAATCAAAAAAAAAATGAAATGTCAAAACTTTCACATTTTTAATGGTAGTAAAAAAAATATAACATTATTTTAACTCTCAAAATATAACCTCATTTTAACTCTCAAATATAACATTATTTTAACTCTCATTTCTGTATAATTTTTGCAAACTTAAAAAATTGGCATCTTGGCACAGTTAGGAGAAAGATAGTGGAACTCTTGAGTTGTTACTAGTAAATCACTGAAATTTGAATTCACATGATTTTGATTTAAATTTCAATTAATTAAAATAATGTTAAAAAGTATAATTATTTAAAATGAGGTTATTGTGTATAACTGCCAGTTTCTATAACCTATCTACCGATAGACCGGTATAATTCGCGTCATGTAAAAAGAACGCTAGCTGTCAAGTTGCGCAGAGGCGATTTATAGGCGAATTTGGTGGTAAGACGCGGGGCGCGGGACGGCGAGGCACGCGCCGCATGCTTTCCGGCTCGCTATTGGTTTGTCAGTTCAAAATACCATCGCGCACACAAAAGTTATTAGTTACGAAATGATTTTATATCAAAAATAGAAAAATAATATTTTTGAATAATATTGTTTTATAAAGATAGAGTCTGATAACAATGCAGTTAACAATAAAAAAATATATAAAAACGAATTAATTTAATTTTTTGTAAGTGGATTAAAAATTCTGCAATGAATCAAACATATTTTATTAATTTATAAAATTCTGTTTAATGACATTCTATCTAATATATTTTTCAACGTATCTACGAATAACCAATATACGTCACGAGCGAGAGGTTAGTTCAAAAATAAATGAATAGGCTTAGTAATTTCGTGTGCGATTGTACCGATGCGCAAACACACCCCCCACCACTTTCTTCCAGCGTTCTTTTTACGTGACGCGAACTGTAGATACTTTCATACGATTTTGACAGGTTGTAACTTTTAATGTGTCAAAATAGTATGAAAGTAACTACCGGTCTATCGGTAGATAGGTTATAGAAACTGGCAGTAATTGACAACATCATTTGGATAATAGTATTACTAATTACTTTTTATAATATAATAATACTAATACTACTAAAAGATTTTTAAAATTCAAAGTAAACCTAAAAAAAATCTGCTGACAGGCCCAATGTCTTTAGTTGGTAACAGTAGTTCTAGTTTGTAATTAAATATAAGATGAATAAAAAATGGCATATTTATAAATTTGAAGTTTTTTTTATGATATGGTAAAATGTTATTCATGCTTTTACTAAATGTAAAGATTAATAATATGTTTTATTAGCAGGCTACTAGAAAAAAATGAAGATGACTCAAGTGATTCCAATACAGGTATGTTAAATATTTTTTTCTTTAGTTTTTTTTATTTCATATTTTGTTAATTATTATATTTGTGTATTTGAAAGAATGTAACTGAACTTATTGAGAGGAAATATTATGATTTATATAAAATATAAAGAACATATATATATATACATTTTAAATAGAATGTAGAAAACATGTATTTTAATACAACTATTGTTTAAAAAAAACTACTATATTAAACTAGCAAGCTACTTCAGGGTATATTGTCTGTGTACTAAATTCTATTATATTCTAATATAATGTAGATTGAAATAGTATATTTTAGTTAAACTTATGTTTTTCAGAAGATGGGGAGAGGCCTAGAAAAAGGCCAAGACCTTCAACACCCACTTCCGATGATGATGACAGTTCGTGGAACCTCATGGGTGCGGCTCTTGAAAGAGAATTTCTTGCACAGGACTGATACTTACATCCTATTGTACAAATTCTATTTCCTCATGTTAATAAAATCATGTCTTTTCATTTTTAATTTTATTTCATTCTTTACCCTCAATACTAAGAATACAACAGAAAATGTATAAACCAAAATTTTAGGTAAATAAAAGATTTTTTAAATAACAACTACATTTATATCTAATTTATCGTTAATAATTAAATTGCATAAGGATCTTCATTTTCATCAAAAACATGGAATTTGGTATAAGTAGGTTTAGATGTGAAGTCTTTTTTCCCATCTTGCCATCCTCTTGGAGGTGCAGATTTATAATCGAAACTTGAGTCTAATTTTCCGTATATTTCGACTTCTCTTTCGATATCTTCTCTATATCTTTCTTTAGCTACTTTTTTTCCAGTAACTGGATCAGTTACATCTCCAAATGGATAAACTACCTCTTTAACTTCATGTGTTATTAGTTTTGTCAATTTCTTCGGCAAGGCTTGTATAAGTACAATATCTCCAGTTTTACATTTCTGGTTTGGGTCGTGACAGTAATAAAATTCATCTTTTCTAAAGTACTAAAATAAAACATTGTATACACTTTAAGCACACATTATAAAATATGTATTAAATGAAATGTCATCCTAGATTAAAGTAATGAATACAAACCATTAACAAATTTTCATCTAATTCTAACCTCTTAACACGAATTTTTGCGGCATTTTGCTTAACAGTTGGAATACATTGACCTAGCAATAGAAATTTTCTGGCTGCTTCAGAAATATTTCGAGACATTTTGAACAAGCCTCTTTATGTATTTATTTATAAGTTATTTAATTATTTAGTGTTAGATTAGATTCTATAATTCATCTATGCTATAATCTATTATTTGACGATTGCGGATTGACACTTGAGTCTTGACAGTGTCACAAAGCAAAGACAACAAACACCACAGAAAAAATATATCCAAATAACACGAAAATATTGAAAGAAACACCTCTAACCCAAAATCAAAATATATCCGCGAAAAGTTATATAAATTGTTAAATATTAGAGCAGTATATTCATATGAATTCGACAATATACTACTGATAATCTATTAATATCCAATTACTGAAAATGTTAAAAAAAACTGTTCAAAGTTATCCAAACAAGCCTAAAAGAATATTTAAATAACATGATATTGCTCATTTAACTTTCTTTTCCACGGAAAAGACTTTTATTAAATTTTAAACCCCACAAAAAACTTCTGTAAGTGGTATCTTTTTTCAGTAGTTTTTATGGTATATGGACACACCTCGGTGGTGGTGGCTAGCAGGTATTTAAAAATGTAGATTCGGGCATCCAGGGTTCAAGTAATGGATTGAGATGAGTAAGAAAGTAATTGTATAAAATGCACGTGTTTTTGCCCACATACAAATTGTACTCTTGATATACTAGTGAGCACATGACCGGTCTTCGTGATTACTGCTGTATAATCTAAAATGGTCTGAAGGACGAAAAATATATCGACTATTAAAGTCTATAAGTTTAAGTAACATTTTTGGTGAATAGAAACATTAAATATTTCATAGTACTTGCTAATTTTTATTCAGACCTTTTACAAATCTATAAATAAACAGACACAGATTAATGATTGGATATTAAGTAAGTAGATAGTAAAAAGTTACAAGTAAACATATCTCTAAAAAGGGAAAGAAATAAGAAAAACTAATAAAACCTCAATACACCAAAATAACAACATTATATTTTTTACAAAAATATCCCAATGTATACAAGTAATTAATTTAAATATAATATAAATGAAACATCATCATAATAACAACAGTTTAAGTAAAACCTAAAAATTCACCATTAGGATTTTTTATACAGAGTGTAACAAAACCATTATTTGTCTCTCAGTCTTAAAAATTTTATGCAATAAATATTTAAGCAGGTACTAGTTTTGTGATCGGTTGGACCATTGTCACTAATGCAGCTATAGACGAAACCGCACCTAAAGTCCCTATAACACTTGGACTTAATTTTGTGAAGCCTAATGCTGTCAATGGAATGAAAAGGTCACATGAATTCTTCAATGTATCAATAAATATATCCTTATGACAATTCATGATTGTATAACAATGTTTCATACTGGTTTGTAAATTAAATTGTTTTATAGAATTGCTTAATAAGCCTGAAGGTTGTAAAAACACATTTCTATTCAATTCAAGGATGTGAAGAATTTCATATAAGTCTCTTGCTAAATTAGCAATAATGGATAAGAGCCAAAATCTATTTGCTGTTCTATTCCAGTTATCGGAGTCAGATTTAAGAAATCCACTTTTTGTAAGCCACACTATATGATCAGCATACAAATACAATGCATGGGCTATTTTGCTCACTGTCAGTGATATTCGTAAAAATGTATCTTCTATATTCATTGTATTTAATGCAAGGTAGCATATATCAATGCATCTTCCCAATCTCAAAACTGGAAAAAGAGAAGGTTACATTAGTTTACAATGTAATATTACATGCAATTAAAATCAGCATGGAATAAATTTATAAAAGATATATAATAACATTTCAAAAATTAATTTTACATGAAATGTTCCTATTTTAAATTTATATAATTGATTGAGTATAAAATAGTATGTATAATTTAATTTTCATTTACACATTGCCAAATACAAGAAGTGGAGAAGTATTTACCTTTTCTAAAAGAACTCAAAGTATTTTCCAAACTTTTGATTCTATCAATTGAGTATTTGTTAGCATTTCTAGATTCAAGTTGATGCCACAATAACCGACTAGTATACTGGAATAATCTAAAATTAAAGCAAACATTTGTTTTTGAAATATATTTTAATATAATACTTTAGATTTAGTTTTAATAATTTACATTGTAGAATGATAATCTTTACTGACCTGGCAAGTTTATCTCTTCCATTAGACTGATTATTTACTTTTAGAACAATATCCATTTTATCTTAATTTTTTTATTGTATATTGTACTTAAAATACACCATCACATTTATCCTTATAAGTAACTGCAAGCCCTAAAACAATCATAAGTGAAGGAGGAAAATAATATAGGAAAAATGCTCCAAAAATAAGATCACTTGCATATGTTACCTATATTTTATATAAAACAGTGACTATTGATATGGATATATTTATTTAATTTGGTAAAATTAGTTGATACCTTCAAATAGAAATCTTCTACGATTAGTAAATAATTATATGTATATTTGGTCTTCCGTTTGTAAATATCAAATACCTAATGAAAATTAAATACTTGTATCAACATATTACTATGACAAAAAGAATTAAGACGTACATGGCATCCTTATTTGAGTTGAAATAATAAACAAACAACATTTATCGTAATATTAGTATAAACTTTAAAGTTATCAATATCGCGAGTAATGAAATTTAACATTACCTTAATAATTTTTATACAACCTTTTTTTCGACTATAAAAATTGATATTTCAAGAATTTTTAATGATACACGAATCACGAATATCAAATATCGAGTCAATGTTGTTCAAGTAAATGTTGATAACATAAATAAAAATATTAATTCAAAGTTCAAACCACGGTTTCTAGACCGTTCACTCCACGGAATTGACAAATTCACCTGCTCAGTGCTCTGTGGTTCACTCCTAGAGTATTTTTGTTCTGTGGTTCAGCAATCAGCCACAACATGGCCACAACCACAGAACAATAATACCCTACGGGCACAACACAACAGTCGACAATGTAGCAATATACTCTATGGTCGACACTAAAGCATTTGAAAGGAACGAGACAGGCACATACAATTGTCGACTAAGGAAGTAAAGGACACCATTATTATTTATTACATAGTATAAAGAATTTATACTATGATTATTATGTTTCATCTTTAGATGGCCTTGCTGATTGCTTGTAGTAAAACCAATTGGCAATTACCATCTACATTCTCTATGGTTTATTCTTACGAGTTACGCGTTTATTAATTACATCGTTTTTGTAAATGTAGCAAATCAAATATTTAATATACTGGCGACAAATTTTTGTATTTAAATAATTTTATGTATGATCTGTATACATGGTAAGCTTAAAGCTGGAGGGAATTAGCCAGCGTTCGGAACCGTACGATAATTATCGTACAAATTTTATTATCTATATATTATCGTTAATTTTTAAATGTGCCTACGTACGATGTATGATAGCATATTATTATCGTACGCAGGTCTGTATATTATCACGTGTAAAACATTTGGGTTTCAGTGTTCTGTTGATTTGACAGCGGTGGTTTAAAAAAGATAAACTATAGAGTACTTGCATGCATATCAATATTACAATTTATATGATTTATTTATCTATAATCGACATTATCCTAAAAAATACGATAATTTCGATCCATGTACGATAATTTTACGCCCCATGGTACGATAGTTAGTCCACTTCAAGTTGCTAACGCTGGAATTAGCTACATTACTGAGCTACATTAAATTAATATATCAAATTCTTTTACTTTTTTAAAGAATTTGTTTTATTACTTACATAACATGAAAATAAATAAATATTTAAACACATAATAAACATAAATGAAATATAAATGAAATATTTTAAAAAGCCGAAACTGTATAATATTTAAGTAAGTAGGCAACATTGTCACTGTACAATTACGAGTTACGCGGTACGCCTTCAATTGCCTCTTTTCTTTTTCCACAAGCTTCCGTCGTCCATTTTGAGTACTCTTATGTTTTAAATATCGTATTATTGTTATTAAAATTCAAGTTTACTGTGTAATTGTTCAATACTTATATTATTAGTTGTTTATTTTTATTTTTGAAGGTGCTATTACCGTAGAATAGTGGCTTTCATCTTTATTTTGTTTTTGGTAAGACTATTGACTTCGTATCGCGAAGTGTGATTAATTTTTTTCTGGAACGAGACGACATTTTGAAGTGACGTGTAATGTTGTGCATTTCAGATATTTGTTCACCATACTGAGCTTACATGATTGGATTACCGCGTAGCGATAGAGATAGAGATCGTATAACGGTGAAAATTCGTAATATGAAGAGAAGTTCGTCCAGAGATAGCATGCCGCGTTCTAAAAGAACGCGTAGTAGCATAGGAAGGTATGACGACAGCTCCGATGAGCGCGTTACACCAGAAAGGATCCGCCGGCGAGTGCGTTCGCCGAGTCCCCGCGGTCGGTATGTGTCTCCTCACCGTGATGATTATGTTCGGTCACGAGAGGTCCGAGAGGAATCCACGCGACCCTACTATAAGGTTTTATGTGTAAGTGCTTTGCATCCCAAGGCTTCTGACGACATTGTGAAGGATACTTTATATAGGGAGTACAAAAAATTTGGTGATTTTAGTATTAAGATTTCTCATGAATTGGACGAACGCGTCGCTTATGTATGTTTCCGTAGTGCAGAAGATGCAAGAGATGCAAAACATGCCAAGCCGAGGATTATTCTTTATGATAAGGTAGCAATTGTCGACCCCGTATATGAACCAGTTCGCTCTGAGTACAGAAGCAGACCTAGAAGTATAAGTCCACCTGATTATGATCGTCCCTATTCTTATGCCTGGTCTCCGGTACCCGAAAGACGCAGACCACCACCAGATGATAGAGCTTATGGCATACCTCCCACTGTTCCTCCCCACCATAGAGATTTTCGTCCACCTATGCACGAATATCCAATGGCAGGACCTCATGGACCTCCAATGCATCACCGACCACCTATGCACCACCCTCCACATCCTCATTATATGCCCAGACCATATATGCCTCGACCACACCACCCACCCTTTGAGAAAATTGAAAATAAAAAAGATAAATTTCCTAATTATTTGCACCATGTACAACCAGAAGATGATCCTTTGGCCACAAGAACTTTGTTTGCTGGAAACTTAGAGATCAATATATCAGATGAAGAGCTACGCAGGATTTTTGGTCGCTATGGTATAGTTGAGGACATTGATATCAAAAGGCCACCTCCAGGCACAGGAAATGCTTTTGCGTTTGTAAGATACCAAACCTTGGATATGGCACACAGAGCAAAAGTTGAACTCTCTGGCCAGTATATAGGCAAATTTCAATGTAAAATTGGGTATGGCAAAGCTACTCCTACAACAAGAGTATGGGTTGGTGGCTTAGGCCCATGGACTTCAGTTGCACAACTTGAAAGAGAATTTGATAGATTTGGAGCCATAAAGAAAATTGAATATGCTAAAGGTGAACCACATGCATACATTTTGTATGACTCAATAGATGCAGCACAAGCCGCTGTCAAAGAAATGAGAGGTTTTCCTTTAGGTGGTCCTGAGAGGAGACTTAGAATTGATTTTGCAGATGTAGGTACAGGAGGTCCATATAGACCAAAACCTTATACAGCACCAGTAGGTGAAGAGGGAAGAGCTGTTGAAGGATATGAAGGTTATGAGGGAACATGGGATGATAGTTATGGCTATGGTGGCTCTGGATACAGAGGAAGGGGTGGCCGCGGTCGCGGTCGTGGAATGTATAGAGGCGCTTACCATGGTACTGGTGATTACAGAGATGAAGAGTGGAGGAGAGCACCTGATAGTGAGTATGAAGGACGTGTTCGTCGATCTGGATCGCGAGAGCCAGGAGTTGACAGATCACGTTCACGTTCTCCACGTCGTCGCTCGCCTGACAGTGATTCAGATGGATCTCCACGAAGAAATGGTGGTATGCTTGCATCTGCAAGAACTTTACCTGAAGTTGTCCGTAAAGCTACAACAATATGGAATGGTGCATTGATCCTTAAAAACTCACTATTTCCGACTAAATTCCATTTGACTGATGGTGATTCAGAAATTATTGACAGTTTGATGAAAGATGAAGAAGGAAAAAATCAATTGAGAATAACACAAAGACTTCGACTTGATCAGCCTAAGTTGGATGATGTACAAAAAAGAATTGCAACATCAAGCTCTCATGCAATATTCTTGGGTGTGGCTGGATCAACAGCTTCTATAACAAATGAAGATACCAGCATTCAAACAAGGCCTATGAGAAATTTGGTTTCTTATTTGAAACAGAAAGAAGCTGCTGGAGTTATTTCTCTTTTGAACAAAGAAACGGAGGCAACTGGTGTGTTGTACTCATTCCCACCATGTGAATTTTCTACTGACTTACTTAAGAGAACCTGCCACAATTTAACCGAAGAAAGTTTAAAAGAAGACCATCTGGTAATAGTGGTAGTGCGAGGGGGTTCTGCTTAAAACCAGAGTATTTACTAAATAGACAAGCCTAGATTAAGATTTTATAAATCCTATAACATTTTCAAATATTGAAACATTTTTATTATATAATTCTTGTGACATATAGTGTTTCTGTGAGGTGATTGTAATCATAGTTTAGTGAAGGGTCACTAATTCATTATTTATAATATGTGCAAGTGCTGTGTCTATCACAGTTGTAGTGTAAAGCAATAATTTATATTGCAAGTTAATAAGTTTATTATATAAATAAATATTAGTTTTTGCTAGAGCATCTGCTTTGTGTACTATATGAAATAACAGTTTAAAGTGTATACATAATCAGTGTATGGTAGGTGATGTGTAGTGTGTGTGAACACAAATAGATAATTTTATTCAAAGTTGTAGTTTTTTTACACCTTGTGAGCTAGTGAATGGAAAGTGCAGTTACAATTAGTGAATGATTTGTGCTCAAATATTAGTGCAGTAATACAAAGACAAAGATAATGACCACTCTAGACTGATTGGGGGTAAATAAAAAAAAAAGTAATTTTAAAAGTGATGCTTACTACTTACATATCTAGTGAGATTTTGTGTTAGGGTTGTAAACCTGCTGTGATGTGGTTGTGATTAGTGATAATGGGGGTTTTAAAATTAGTGTTGTGTTTTTAGCTCTGAGTAAGTAGTCATAATAAATGTTGAACACTTTAAAATTCTCATTCTATCATGACTGAAATAAGTTATTGGTTCATTTTTACAATGAACATTTTTTTTTGATATTACTTAACTTTAAATTCTTAAATTTTTTTAAACTTATTCTTTTCCTTCCTTATCAGAAATAGATATTTTATTTTTATAATAAAGAAATATTCACATAAAACAATTGGTACACTTGCTGGACTCATTTTTAATAAACTACTCCATGAACTCTCCTTTGGTTTTAAAATATGTAGGTACAATTTTTAAATCTATTGACTATCCAATTCTATTCACATCATTTTTCTGTGGAGATGAAACTGAGTCCAGGCGCTTTTGAAAGGTAAGTATTTAAGTAAGTAAATCAATTTCAATGTGATTTTTTATTCTAATTATTAAGTATTTCTTGTATTTTTTAATGTAGTCCATTTTATTATTAGTACAATCGGAACAGAAATGGACTAAGGGCTACATATTTAATTTAAATAATGACTTATTTAGTAACAATAATCTTTTTTTTAGCTATTTTTTACTGATATCTAGGCTGTATTTGTGCGAAGTGTATTCGCAATGAATATTCCCAAAATAATAGAAATAAGTTAACTTACTTGACTTTTTTTTATTTCAGTATATTTACAACGTGATCTACAGTCAGCAACTATTTTTATAATGATAGCTTAAAAAACTTAAAATTGTGGTATAAAATAAAGCCCAAAGGTACTATAAATATTTTCTTTCTATTAATAACCCTTATGTTTCTATTTATGTAAACGCTTCTGTTAGTAGTTTTCATTAATATAATAAATGCAAAAGTGAGTTTGTATTTGTACTATACAGTAAACTTTATCAATGAAATGTAAATATTGCCTGATAGCTTGTGTTAAATCTACAATTCGAAGGTGGTAAATTTAATACCTTATATATTCTTAGATAATTTTAATTAACATTCAATCACCTTTAAATTGCTACTCTAGAATCGTCCCGCAACCTACATAGGTAACCTAGACAGACGCTTTACGATAGTAAAAAAATTATAGAGGTGTAGGTAGTAAGAGTAGCAGTGATAAAAAAAATAAGAAATCATAAATCACTTTACTGGCAGTCTATCACCGTTGAGGCACAGAAATCGACAAATAAAAAAATCGTAAGTACAGGCAAGGGCCATATTTGAGAACATTTAATAAGCCAAAATATTTTTTTAATAATACAAGACTGCGACTCATCCAGACATTGTTTTATAAACTAAAAGGTGCGGATTCGATTCCATTCGTTGTAATTATACTTTATTTTTTAACCGACTTCAAAAAAGGAGGAGGTTATATGTTCCGTTGTTTTCCGTTTTTTTTTATTATAATTGAATCAAATATTAAGTAGCGTTATGTAAGGAGAACGCTGGCTGCTGCGCAGAGGCGATTTATGGTGGTAACTGGTAAGGTAAGAGCTTGGGAGCGGGACGCGCGCCTCAAGCTTGCCGGTGCGCTATGGTTTGTTTCAAAATACAATCGCAAACACAAAAGTTTTTAATTACGAAATGGTTTTAAAATATAGAACAGAGAAAAAATATTTTTGACGTAGGTATATTGTTTTACAAAGAGAGTGATAATAATGCGGTTAATAACAATGAAATGATAATACGAATTATTTTTTCTTTGTAAGTAGATTAAATATTATAAACTAAATCAAACATATTTTATTACTTCTAGTTAATGATATTCTATTTAATTTATATTTTTAATATACCCACCAATAAACAATATACGTCGCGAGTAGGGAATGCAATCTCGATCTCGCGAGATCTCGTTCTCGCAAGATCTCGGCCTTTTTTAGCGAGATTGATCTCGAACGAAAATACGACGAGATCTCGCGAGATTAACGAGATTGCGCTCGAGTATAAAAACGTCCTATTTGAACGTCCTATTTTATTTAATTGATAATAATATCTCAGTTTAATAGGCAATGTTTTGTTTGTTATTAAAGAACTGTTTTATTACTAAAAGATTTTTATTTTTTGATATTAGAATAGAAGACTAGTTGTTTTTTTCATTTTTATTTGATAGATACGTACGTCAAAGTTTACTACTTAGAAGTTTATTAAAAAATTATAGACAGATACTACGTCAAACAATGTTTGTTGCATAAAAGTCTATTTAAAAAAATTTGTGAAAATAAATGTTATCTTATAATACTCACAATTTTTTTTCCTAATCAATTTAAATTTTGTGATAATTTGCAAAAAAAAACACAAAACTGCCAATCTCGCGAGATCTCGAAATTGGCGAGATCTCGCGAGATTGGATTCATAAACTCGCGGGATCTCGCTTGAGCCCTAATCTCGCGAGATTTGCATTCCCTAGTCGCGAGCGAAAGCCTAGTTCAAATGTACTCATGAGTCATGCACAAACGGGGTGTTTGCGCATTGGTAAATTCACTATTGCACCACTTTCTTCAAGCTTTATGTGACGTGAACTATACTTATCTTTTTTATATAACAATATTATTATTTCGTTATTACTAAATATTACAAAATTGAGTGTTGTCTGTCTGAACGCGATGAATTCAGAAATACAAAAAAACTGTAGCGCTGCAAAGTTTGGCAACCGCTAAAAAAGGTTAAGTAAGGTTAGCTTTTATCAAATAATTGTGAGTGATTCATGACGAAGGTCAAGTGTTTAATTTATTATGGTTTTATGCAATTGGGTCGAATATTTCTATACCATGCCATATAATAGGTACTTTGCAATTTTCAATGACCGGCCGGATTCTCATGAGCATTGACGAACCCGGTCAACTTAAGAGCGCTGTAGCGTTTTAAATGAATGAAATTAACAAAAAATAAAAGAGAAAACTGTTCCTCAGAAGACCATCTACAAGATTGGTCTTAGTTATTTTTTTTTTTTGTAAAATGTATTAAAAAAAGTTATAGAGCAAAAAAGCAAATTTTTATAGGAAATTTCTTACTTTCTTGCTGATAACTTCTTTAATTTTAAATTAAGGGCAAAAAGTTATATAAACATATTTACTACAAATTATGTTTTTACGTATTTTTTGTAGGACGCATAGTTTCCGAGATATCGCGAAAAAGGTGTTTGCACTTGGGGTTAAGCTTCTATTGACACCCCGCACATGTCCCAACAATAAAATTGCGTCCTCTAAAAAATGCTAAGCTCATGTAACATTTTAATGGACTTAGAAAGAAATTTGAACATTGACCTGTCCTTATGAAAATTGGCCGTTTATAAATAGTAGACGTCCGCTAAGAACGGATTTTGCGATTGTATGAGATTCCTCTATCCTTAGTGCGACAAACTTTAAATTTGGCATGTGTATAGGTATTAGGTAGTAGGTAGGTATTATTAGTAAGCGTTCGCTTAGAACGAATTTTGGGACAGGGTTGGATAAATGTGGTCTAAGTGCTCTCGCACGTTTGTATGAAAGGCCTTCACTTTTTTATGCTACAAACTTAAAATTTGTCCCGAAAGTACTTAAAAATTATTAGACATCCGATAAGAATGGGTTTTGCGACAGGACCGAAATAAGGTGGTCTTAGGTCTCTCATTCGTTAGTACGAAAGTCCTTCATTTTTTGGTCTACAAACTTAAAATTTAGCACGGAGGTAGTTAATAGTTAGCAAAAAGTCTTAAGGATATAGTAAGTTTGTATGAAAGTCCATCATCTTTTGTGCTACGAACTTTAAATTTGGTAGGAAGGTGGTTAATTGTTGATAAAAGTCGCCTAAAAACGTTATTTCTACGGGGCCGCATTAAGGTGGTGTTAGGGCTCTCATGAGTTTTTACGAAGTTCTTTCATTTCTTGTGCTGCAAATTTCAAATTTGGCAGGGTGTTAGATTATAGTTAGTTGATAACTTTTACGATAATACAAATTGGACACTCCATTCAAAGGATTTTCAAAATTTCATTAATTTCAATCTAAACAAAATCATAATAAAATAAAGCGCAGCGTAGCGGGGAATGGGGAGAGGGAGAGGGTGCTAAAAGCGGGAGGGGACTGTGCAGTATATAAGTGTATAATCTATGGGACTGTGCACATATACGACATAGGTAGCCTCGCAGCTCAGGAATACATTAACGATGGGTTCTGAAATAGCTCGAGTAATTTTGGAAAATTTTCAAGGCAACAAGTATGGCGCAGTTAACAGTTTATAATAAGTAATAACCCTACTTTCTTGCGCCGGCGGTCGCGGGTTCAACTGCCGCTGGCGGCATTTATTTGTTCAACTCAAATTTTTATACTCCTGTCATGGGTGTTTATATTTATAATATGTATGTATTTAAAATTTATGTATGTGGTATCCGTAATACAAGCTTCCTTCGTAGCTTACTACGGTACTAGATGGCGCTGTGTGTAATAATGTCCCAACATATTTGATTATTTTCAGACAATCTATAGATCAACCAATTAACTCATAATTGATCGAATAAAAATTAGTAGTGATTAAAAAATATGATCGCGGGTGAAGCCGCGGGTATTGCTAGTAGAATATATTGCTACATATAATATTACTTTTCTCAATGATCACTACATAGTATAAAACAAAGTCGCTTTCTCTGTCCCTATATCCCATAGAGTATATTGATACATATATAATTAGAGGTAAAACTTCGCCGTCGAAATTGGCAATGCTTAAAAAGCGCCATCTGTTAGTTGAAGTTGGAACTATTTTTGTAGGTATATACGTATAATTCGCGTCATGTAAAAAGAACGCTGGCTGTCAAGTTGCGCAGAGGCGATTTATCGGCCAATTTGGTGGTAAGACGCGGGGCGCGGGACGTCGAGGCACGCGCCGCATGCTTTCCGGCTCGCTATTGGTTTGTCAGTTCAAAATACCATCGTGCACATAAAAGTTATTAATTACGAAATGGTTTTATATAAAAAATATAGAAAAATATTTTTTACGTATATTATTTTATGAAGAGAGAGTCTGTTAATAATGCAGTTAAAATATATATTAACCGAATTAATTTAATTTTTTGTAATTAGATTAAACATTCTACATTGAATCTAACATATTTTATGAATTAATAGAATTCTATTTAATAACGTTCTATCTAATATATTTTTCAATGTACGTAACAATGACCAATATACGTCGCAAGCGAAAGGCTAGTTCAAAAATAAAAGAATAGGCTTAGTAATTTTGTGTGCGAATGTACCCATGCGTAAACACACCCCCCACCACTTTCCTCCAGCGTTCTTTTTACGTGACGCGAACTGTAGCTATATATATATTCATATTATTGTTCATTTTTAATTTTTACTTAGAAAGGGTGAAAATAAAAAAAAATATGATGTATTATAATTTATTTGAACATGAATAAATCTTATAACAATAAAATTCAAATATTTACATTGTCCTTCAACTAACTTAACTTAGTAGTAGACTTTACAAAGTTAGAAATGCTTTACCATCGTTTCACTAGTTTTACACATGCTAATAATGGTAATTATCATATTTTATGACCAAAAAACATTTACAGTAAACAATATTAAATACAGAAACAAATATATTATGTTTATACATAATTGTCAATATACAAGGTCTGGTAGTCTCTATTGCCGCAAGAGGAGAACTGTATTATGGGCATATTCTACAAATTATTTATTTATTTATTGAAATACCAAGTTACAATATTACAATACTTAAAACTAGGTTACATAATATGATTTCTCATGATAATTGTACTTTTAATTACAGGTAGTTACAACTTGCTACTTTTACAGGCTATCACAATAGTATTAATACTATACCAATTTAGATTTAATTAATTTTTTAAATAATTAATTAATTACAATTACAAATTAAAATAATAAAATTTTAAAACAAAGATAATGGTTAATAGTCTATGATATTATGTTATATTTTACAAAATAAAAATTAAAACGAGACAAAGCAAATTAATCAAGAAGAAAAACGGCATGCAATCTGATTAGTAAAATATTAAAAGAAAAGAAAAATATATTAAAATTGAATTTACTCAAGATAGCAATTAATTTTGTTTTTAAAGGCGTTAAATGTGTCATGCAAAATGTCTATCCCCCTATTTTCTGATTAATAGACAGCACAATATTAAACAAATAATAACAAAACATTTCATAAACCAATCAAGTTTTCACATATAACAAAAACAAATAAGAAACAGAAAATAAGAAAAACAAATAAACAAGTAAAACAAAAATAATATTTATACATCTAGTTAAAAAATAACAGAAACAATGAGTAAAATGTATGCATACATTTAACAAAATTCTTACTTATTTGAATCTGTAAATTAAATATTTTGTTTCAAAATCAGTTTAGCAATACAGATGTCGAATTCTTACAATTTGCTTGTTCGCTGTGAAGAAATCACTCGAAAACCACTGGACAGATTTAGATGAAAATTTGGGATGATGACAGTTGGTTAACAAAGTAAACATATAAATTAACATATAAACGATATAATGACGGATTCGAGCGAAGCGTGGTCAAGTCATTAGTATATTTATAACATATACATAAAGGACATAAAAAAATATTTAACTTTCATTTGCATAATGACAAGTTCGACTCACTTTGTAGTGACGCTACTGGCTATACAAGCGGTCGCGGGTTCGAGTTCCGCTGAGGGATTTCATTCATGAGCACACAAGTCAATATGGCTTAATATTAAAGACATTAATTTTACTATTATTACATTTGCTTTTCTTTGGATTGATGTGGTTTGTTGGTAACAGGGGCTCAGATCAATTCTTAAATAAACACTTTAGAGATTAATCTGTTGCCCCGGTTGCCTGGGTCTTCAGTTTTCGCCACTGCTCTCAGCTCTCCTGTAAAAATAAAAATAAGACTTAGTAAATAAGCCATCTGCTACTTCTGATAGTAAGTAGGTTCCCAAAACAAACATTTTATGTAGCAGTTGTCTGTCTTTTTAAGCACATTTGATACTAGATCTAGATGTAGTTTTAATGCAGTTGCTTATCGCGATATATTTCTACCCCGACTATATTTCTAAATGGATAAACACCTTGGAATTCAAAATATTATTTGCTTGCTTACCATGATTTTGCTGGTTCATATGTATTGACTATTCCTCTGGTTCTTTAGATTAAAGATAACTGCGTCGATACCCCGACTGTCTGTGCTCCCCTGTAAAAAAAAACAAGACTTAGTTAAAATGCAGGTACTTATCACAGTAAGCTACATTTATAAGTAAGCTACATTTATTTTAATCTGTTACATACAAAGTAACAATAACAGCAAACATAATATATTATTATGTATGCATTATATAAGTGTAAGATTATTATTTAATGTAGATGTGTATATATGTAATATACCAGTTGTTGAATATCTATTATTAACATAATATACATTATTTTATTTGGTCAAATGTATAAATCTATACATATAATAAAAATCTAACTTAGTTGAATCCCATTTTACGATACTTCTATTCATTTAACAGGCCTAGAGCCTGTTAATTTTTCTTACCATAATGCTCTGACTATGTATTATATCTCTATTCTATTGTATCTGCATTAATAATTTTGCTGCACTTGAGTAATTTTTTAGGATATCTAGCACTGCAGGATTTTTGTGTGCAACTGTTTTTTTATCCAATTCTTTATATAGCTTAGTTTTATTCTAGCAGTTACAAGTTTTTTTAGAATATTTTTTTTTTTTGTGATTTTTTTTTTGCTGTCTTCCGTTTTTCTATAAAGATAAAAACAAGACGTTTTGAAAAATTGAACTATTTATTAAATATTATAGTCCTTTTCTTAGGGCACCATACCCAAGTTTCTACATTCATAAACACTCCTCAAAATAAAAAAAATAATTGCTTGCTTACCGAGACTTTGCTGGTTCCTATTAGTATTTCTTTGGGGCTTGTATGAAGATGAAGAAGCCCCATGGTCTGCAAATAATAATATATATGAAAATTAAAATCTAAAATCTGACTGCAAACTCCTAAATGAATCGTGATTTAAGTCACATGATTTTTTTCAATAAAAATAAATGATTTAATCAAAAATGTTAAGTTTCACTTTCTTTCACAAAAATCAACATAATAAAACATAATTTAGAAATTACAATTAAGTTACAAACTATTATAATATGTATTTGAATAAAAAAGCTAGTTTTCCAGCCTTTTCAATTCCCAATCGGTTTCTCAATTTGTTCTAATTTCAAATCTGAATTCAAAAGAACTTGTAGGGGTCTATGTGAATAGAATATAGTTAAATTTAATTTAATATTATTTTTTTAGTATTTAACTTAATTTAATATTTAACTTTAAATAAATCAAAATTCAATTTATATTTATAAAATTTTAATTTTCTTAATACAGTTCGCGTCACGTAAAAAGAACGCTGGAGGAAAGTGGTGGGGGGTGTGTTTGCGCATGGGTACATTCGCATACGAAATTACTAAGCCTATTCTTTTATTTTTGAACTAGCCTTTCGCTCGCGACGTATATTGGTTATTGGCAGGTACATTGAAAAATATATTAGATAGAATGTCATTAAATAGAATTCTTTTAATTAATAAAATATGAAATATGTTTGATTCAGTGTAGAATGATTAATTTATTTACAAAAAATATAATTAATTAATTTAATATATTTTTTAAAATTATTAACTGCATTATTATCAGACTCTCTCTTTATAAAACAATATACGTCAAAAATATTTTTTCTCAATTTTTTAATATTAAATCATTTCGTAATTAATAACTTTTGTGTGCTCGATGGTATTTTGAACTGACGGACCAATAGCGAGCCGGAAAGCGTGCGACGCGTGCCTCGCCGTCCCGCGCCCCGCGTCTTACCACCAAATTGGTCGATAAATCGCCTCTGCGCAACTTGACAGCCAGCGTTCTTTTTACATGACGCGAATTATACTTATATAATGTTATATTGATCAAATTAATACTTAATTAAATTATAACGTGTAAAAGTTTAATATTGCCCAATTTATATTTTAAATTCTTTATTAATAACACAATATACATATTTTTATAATAGCAACAATACATGTAACAAATATTATAAATAATGTAATAATTATAATAATATTAGTTAAAAATAAGTTAATAATATTTTCATATTTATAATATAATAATTATTAAATTTAAAATGTGTAGACTTTTAATATACATATAATTTTTTAATGTACTTTGGTGTCATTTTGATTTTTTCGTAAATTGTGGGTAGTGCAGTGCTGTTTGTAAAAAGTATATAAACCTCTGAGACTCCAAATACCTTAGTCTTTCCCGTGACCATGTGCGCTGTAAAGCATTCGAAACTTAGGGGTCCAAAAATCAAAATGAATTCGCGACAAAATTCGAAAAGAGTTTCTTTCGTAATGTCAAATATTGAATTTTTTAAAGACCTTGCAAGCAAAGTGTAAAAAACACTAAACGGGGATTTTTCTTTTGCTTGGCACTTATGTCAGACAAAAGGGATATCCCCGCGCTGAGTCCCCGCAATCCCTTGAAGGCGCGTTCTATTTTATGCAAAAATATAGTAGAATTAAATAATTAAATGAATAAATCAAAAAAATCGTGATTAATTAAGATGTTTTTATAAAAATCGTTTTAATTTAAAAAAATCATGATTTTTTCCAACCCTGTGTAATATTAATATTATACTTTCCAAAACTTTCTTTTTGTTTGGCAATTTATTATAATTAATTTTAGATACATGTGGCAAATAATTAGTGATATAGTTGGGATCTAAAAAGAAAAACTTATTAGAACATTAGTACAAACAGCACAATGTGAGGAACAAAATACTAATAATATTGTGAAAAAAAATTAAATATATTCTAGAATGAAAAGATTTCAACTAGTCTAAACTATGGTTAGTTAAAAGTATAAATATGTGATGATGTATTTGGTAGTGACTTGTCTTGAATTTGTTGCAATGGCTTCCTCTTTAATATACATAATACTAGAAAAAAGTATATAATTTTAAAAAGCTATGTAGATTTATATAATTAGAATTAGAAGGGCTCTAAAGTGGAGACCACGGCTCAGCAAACATAGTGTAAGTGTAATAATATCAGATTTCTGTCACAAAAAAATATTTTATATCCTTTCCAAACTCCTCATCTAAATTTTTAGAGTGGGGTTTACATGATATACAAAAAACCTTTTTTAATAATATACCAATATAGAAGTATAGACATATCACCTGGCATATTTAATGTTGGTACAGCATTCTTACTAATTCTGTTGTAGTGACATAGGTATTTCAGTTCAAAATGTGTGTGACACACAGGGAGATACTTAAATATGCTCTCATTCTGGGAATAGATGAAGCACTTGACAAACACCTAAAATAAATAAAGTTGAAGTGCTTAAAATTGAAAACTTTCTACTACTATTTTTCTAACTTAATATTAAAGATATGTGAGCAGACACATGAAAAGTAATGAATTAATACTATAGGATTTTGTCGCTGATTTATCTTGATTTTTGAGTTTTGACATTTTAAATGTAATACAGCAATAAAGTTAAGGTTTGGTATTTTTAATTGATTTTAAATATAATTATTATAGACTGGATTATGAAAATATGAATAGGAATAAACTAAATAAGACAAAAATAGAGTACCTACGTCATGCCATAACAATCATAATCATGACTTGTAGCAATTAATAAAATAATAAGAAAACAGCTAAATTCAATAGTTTTAGGTGTTTATTAAAATAAATTTAAAATAAGATGTAGGTGCAGTAAGTCGGCAGCTATAACTCTAAGGTAGGTAATTACTTTTATGAAGTTCTAAACTTTGGGTTTTATAGGGAGTTAAAACACTTCTTCATATATCTGATATAGGTACCTTCAGTCTCCTTTTATCCAGGAACGAAGCTTTGCTTGTCTGATGGCATAACTGGGCCTTGAACTTCTTGATGAGCACACAAAAAAAAGAAAGGTAACAATGCAACAAAAAAAACGGCAGAAACGAGTCCTAACTCAGTTTTACTAACTACGAAGTTGCGATATATTGAGATCACAGTTATATGAATTTATCGGAGGAACATAAGCTCAATTCAACGATAAAACACAATAATCAGCACATAGTTTGGGGAAAATTATAAATTTCTAAAATAATGTTCAAGATACACTTATCATCAATGGCGGACATTTAAATTTTAAAAAATTCAACTCATGACCACAGAACAATAATACTCATAACTCATTTAGCTCGCAGTACTCAGTAGTGACATCTAGTTCGTGCAATTGAAGCTTAGCCTGCCATCTGTTAGTTGAAGTTGGCATCTTCGTCAATATTAGTTTCCAAATTATTAGTACTTAGATGAATACCCCTGCTATATCCCTATGTAAGCTTAAAGTTGTAACCTCATGATGACGCTTGACGCTAGCTTTCAGCGTCAAACTATAGATTTTTGTTGTTTTTAAAATTTATCCCAATAGGGACAGGCAAAGGACTATAGTCCATACAGCCTGATGTTATTATATTAGTTTAAATGATTCTAGTTCTACGTACAAAGAAATACGACTGTTCAGTTCACGCACATGATACACAGTGTTTACAAGAAAATTGAAGAGTTATTTCCAGATATTTTGTAGAAATTTTGCGAACGAATACTTAGTATTATTCCAGTGCAAATCGATGCGCTTAGTTCGGTACCTACTGTTTTTTATACGTAGACGTACGGACAAAAATAGGTATTGCGAGTGTAACTTTATATTAGATATTATAGATTTTTCTGTACGACTTTTTAGGACCTACAGGCTACAGCATCTTACTACACTGTTTTGTTGTGTCTCTTTCAGATTTTCCCACCGCTAGCTTTCTAAGAACGACTCAAGAAAAGCAAACATTTTGATTTCATGTAGAAATGAAATATTTTTCTGCAATAAAAAGTATCCTAAATGTTGACACGAGTAATTAGTACAGAAAATTAGGTTAAAATCGGTCCAGTATTTTTTGTGTTAAACGATTACACAAAAACAGACATATAGACAAAAAATTTAATAACTATTGTTTTAGGGTCTATAAAAAATAAAAATACTATACGTAATAGTATTTTTTTTTACTACAAAGTACGAACGACGTGACGTCATCATCATACGGATCATACGAAATACGCAACACGACTTGATGCGATGTTCTAAGTATCGTATCAAAAGTAACGAGTAACGTAACGATACGAAAGTAACGAATACTGATTATTATAGTAACGAATACATACGGGTACGCTATGTTTCGTTACTTTTACACCACTAATATCGATTACTTTCGAGTTCGATTATATAGATTCTAAATTTCTGTTTAATCCTTAAAATAAAAAGCTAATTCGAGTTTAGCTTTTTACGATTTGACGCTACTAAGTTTTTTCCAGGTGGCAGCACAGCCTAAATTAACCACGTGACACAATTTGACGCTCATAACCAGCGTCAAGCGTCAGCATGAGGTTACACCATAAATCTTTAAAACTACTACGCACCGGATTTTGATGCGGTTTTTTTTAATAGATAGAGTGATAGAAGAGGAAGGTTTATATGTATAATAACATCCATTAAATAGTGGAGAAAATTTAACGCGTACGGGCCACGGGCAGTAATAAATAAATCAAAAGTACTGGATCGATTTTAATTATTTTTTCAGTGAATGACATAGGCTATATATTGTATACCCGTGCGAAGCCGGAGCGTGACGCTAGTATATAAATATAATGCGTCTCGCTCGCACAGATGCAATCAGGCCCCTGACAGTCTAGTTTTCAAATGCGCCGTTTTGGCGCTGCGATCGCTGACTTGAAACGACGCCATTTTGAGATGCCGCCATGATGTTGTCACATGGTTGTCACTTCACTTGACGTTTAAACTTTAATGTTTATTATTTATTTATTTTGTCAACTAACAGCGTTGAGTGTGCTGGTATTTTGTGAATTTCCTCGCTTTTTGCTTTTTTCTTTCCCAAAGAACGATCATTTGAGAAACCTGTGGATGTCCTTCCTGGTGCCAATTAACTCTATCCTTGTCGGACTCTCTAAAGAGCTTCTACAAAAACGTGTTTGTGAAAAACATTTTGAAAAACACCAGCTTGACGAAGAAGGCAAGAGACTTAGGCATTCTTATCCATGTCTATTTACGGATGATGAAATAGCGCACGGCGTGCCCCTATCATCCAGGGAATCTGGTGAGTCCTTGTCCTAATCCTATTTTGTAAAATTAGCGCTGTATTGGATATATTATGTTATATATTTTGTTCATTACTTATTATGGATAATAAGTAAACAATGATCAAAATATAACCATGTACTTATTAAGTTTTCCAAAATAAAGGTATTTAAATCTTGCAATTGTACATGAAAACCTAATAGGTCCAAATACCTATTTGTGGTAATCCACAAATAGGTATTTGGACCCGAGATAATGTTGAATCTATAATGCAATAATATATTATATTCTGTAAATTGCAGATAAGCTCCATACTAAAATATTCAAATCCCTTTCTTTAGATTTTGATTTTACTTATTCCTGTCATGAACATAAATATATAGTAACACAATAATTATGAAATTATATTATGTTTGTATAGATAATATTTTTTTAAATCCTATCCTTTTTTTCAGAAAACAAAATGGTACAACAAACTGTAGAAGGAAAAATTAATAATGAAAAAAAGTGTATTACACAAAGGTGTACAGGTAAATTTTATTAGTATATAAATACATTAAAATCAGTTAAGTGATATTATCTGTATTTTTATGACATATTAACTTGTTAATTATTATAATAGTGCTCATTATTACTTGCTTCATAGTGGGTATAATGTGAAACCTATAATAAGTTAATAACTTTTCTGTCCTTTTCACAGATTCTGCAGTAAAAAAGTTAAACTCAAAGAAAAGGAAATTTGTGAAACATGTAACAAAAGTTACTGAGAATAGTTTGGGTCAGACAGTTACACAAAGGCTTGAACAAGCTGTTTCATATCCTCATTACAAATTTGCTAACTGTGAAGTGGATGATGGAGATAAATTAAAATAAAAGAATTTATTATTTGAAGATGAGAATAAAGAAAATATCGACAATATAAATCTTAACTTAATACCATCCACTTCACATAAAAGTCATGTTCCAAAAAACTGACTAATTATTAACTAATTTAGTATATCCTAGTTCCCAACTCCTAATGTTATATGGAGACGCAAGTTCATATAATATTCATAATTATTTAATAAAAATGCTTGCCAGAAGAGAATCGGAGTGAATTTGAAAAAAAATTTAGAGAGTTTAAAGTTTTCCTGGTTTGGGTGTCAGAATACTCATTCAAATTTATTAAAAAATATATTTTTAAAATATGTAATCAGGCTTCATGTCCACAACTGGAGCAATATTTTAAATAAAATTTTAAAGGTAAGAAAAGTATGTATTAAAAATGTCAGACATTCACAAAACTGCTTTTGTAAAATGTAAATGTAATAAATTAAGAAAAAAACATAAATAAATGATAAAACTATATAACCTGGTTTTTATTTTTGAGTAAATATTCAAAATAATAATATGTAGGAACCTACCTGCCTACACAAAAATTTTATCGATAAAATAGGTACCTCACTTAAGTATCGATAGCTGTATTATCGACTGTTTCAAGCACTATGCGATGTCAACTGTCAAAATAAAGCTAGGCAACAGTGGCGCCAGAACGGAACAAATGGAAACTGGGGAAAATATCACTGTCGCATCTGTTACGTAGTAACTAATACTTAATCTGTGGATGCAATGACCGCTATCCTCGGAGGTTGTAAACATTTTAGTTGAGATCATGAGATTTTAAGGTGTTTTGTTTGCATGTAGTTTTTGTTTGGTCTTTACAATTTTTAAATAACGAACGAACGCCACTCCATTACATATGGGCAAAATAGTGCTTTACATATGAAGTTTTTATAATATTTTTTATTTTTTCTTTAATTTTATAAGAAAATATTTACATTTAATCAACAAAAAATAATTTCTACAACAACAATAATTTATTTAAGTTAGTAATTTCTTTATCACCATCAAATATTTTAATAAATTTATGAAATTATTCTAGACAAAAGGCATTTTTTTACTTGTGCTGTTGAATATAAGATTGGTAGGTATATAAATAACAACATTATGAAAAAAATAAGCAAAATATTTTTTATTAAAATAATCTATCATACAAGAAATTAACTAATATTTATTTACATTGTTAACATTTTTATTTCCAATTATTGCATATTCCTTCACCAGGTTAATTTGGCATAGTAAGTATCTTATGCTCCAACTTAGTGCTTTAGGAGTAAATATTTTAATCAAGCAAATTTAAATTAGCACCTGTACTTCATAAAAGTGAAATTTTGAGAATCAATCTATACCATAGCTTCTCTCTCTTTGAACGCTTTCAGAGTTAAAATTGTTATTAATATTAAGAACCTAATCTAAGAATAAATAACAATTTTCCAGACTATACATATATATTATGTTATACGGAATTTATTACATATTAATAATTTATTTATCATTTAATTAGGAACACCTATTCAGAGTTTTAAGTGACAATTGATAAAATTACCTATAGTAGAAGGTAATTTCAAAAACATTACAAATTATATAATTCAAACAATGAAGCTAGTTTGAACCTTTCAATAAAATTTATTTTTTTGTGTAAGGTAGGTAATCTATAATTTATAACATAACTTGTTTATAAATTTTACTTTCATAAGAGTCTAGCTGTAACACTATTAATAGTCTAAAGTCTTAACTGTCTTTCAGTCTATAATATTTTTATGGATTGGTTTAGCTATGTACAAGTACATTTGCATGAGAAATGATTTAAAATATGTGTGTCATATGCAAGAATAAAAAAAATTATGTAAATATTGTATAAACATAGAAAACTACTACACTACTTTTACTTTTAAATTGTATTTACAAGTTTGCTTTTGAGTAAATATAGTGTTTTCCTCTTTATCAACAAAATCATTGAAAACAATGTGAAACACTTTGGTCACATACTCATAGTAGGTATAAAAATAAAAAAAAGCTTGCATCCTAAGTAACTCAGATGAAGTTCTTTCATTTTATCAATAACAAAATTACTTGTTATGTTATTACATTTTTTTTATTCATCATTCTTAAATAATAAATATAATGGACAATAGTATTATGCTTTATATTGTACATTATCTTCTCCTACTTTTAATGCTTAATTTTACTGTTTTCTTCTGATTCAATCTGAATAATACATAAAAGTCTTCATATATCAATAAACTTAAAATATTTTGTTTATTGTTATTAAATAATAACACAAATGTATTAAAAGTGTAATAATAGTTCGTATTTTTATTTCTACATGAGAAATAATATGCATTGCAGTAAAATACAAGTACTCTTAATTTAGTTAAAAGGATATATTATTAAGGCAATTTCCCATATTTTCACTTTACAGCAAAACAACCCTTTGGTGTAATAATTTTTCACAATAATTTCATGTATAAGTTAGATAAATTTAAAATTTAAATTTAACATTGTTAAGACCATAACAACACCAATCATAATTTTTACTCAACAGCCTTATTGTCATCACATTGTGTATTGCTTTAATGTTATCATGACATTAAAAAGTCTTTTAAACACTGGGGCAGGGGTAAAGATTTCACAGAATTAATCCTTACGAACTGAAGTATTGCATCTCGACATATATTTTGTAGAGATTTCACTAAAAAAAAATATAAATTATAGTTACATAGACCATTTGTACATTTTATAAATTTTATACATAATATTATACTTACCTCCATACAGCTGGATAATTTTTACTTGTTTGGTTGTTCCATATACATCAATCACTGCGTGTAGGAAACCAGTTGTATAAGGAATAGCCTTAGTACAAGGTCCTTGTTCTTCTCCATTTATTATAAAATGCATTTCAGCTAAATCTGGTTCATCTTTACTGCTCTTAGGGCAGGGAACAAACATCACACCTATTCGACTTCCTGCATCCATTGGTAGAATACCTTGAGGAGTACCTTTAAGAGGCTTAAGAGTCATTTTGGAAACAATGCCTCTAGGAGTCCTTACATTATGTCCATCGCCTAAAACTGACACTCTCGGTTCGCTGTCGCGTCGACTTGGTCCCTGGTTTACAAGTTCATATGTGTTTATAACATTATTTTGAGACTTTGATATAGGAAATATCCACGACATACCAGTGTTAGCGAGATCAGGTAATGCATACTGTGGAAGCCCTTTTTTACCTAAAGCAGCAGTTTGTGGATCAAGCAGAGTAAGACCGAGTCGCATATGACCACTCCAGCCACGTTCAGTTTTTTCTATTTCTACTAAAAATATTTCCCCTGGTAGTAAAGGTTTTTCACTAAATGTCAAACCGTGAGCAAAACTGGCTTTCCTGTATGCCACTGTATTGTCCTCAAATAAAACAATATTGGAGCCATGGTAAGGATGAAACCGCGACAACATGTTTAGGTTTCTAACATACACATTTATAGCACTAATAATTTCTCAACAGAATATTACCAAACATTTGACACATTCATATAAAAAATGTTCATTACCTCATATTAGTATATGCAAATTAACTTTAAATCTCATACATTTACAACAAACAACAGCGATGACATTCATTCATTAAAATTTCAAGATGACTTTGACACTTGACATAATTATTTTAATTATGGTCAATAGGTAAATTGACCTCTAAGAGAACCTATAATAATTTATAATCTTCTATAGTCCTTTGCCTTTCCCTATTGGGGATAAATTTAAAAAACAACAATTATAATCTTCTTCGTAACGAGCACGTAAGGAGAGAATGTAAGGAGCATACAGCAAAGCGTTTTGAAAAAGGTTATACTTGAGACATAAATAATAATAACATTACAATATGGTAAGGTGTTTTAGAAGTTATTTGGTACATTAATGTTTCTTAATCTGTAGACTGTACTGTTTACCACGGTCTAGAAAAGAGGTTAGCAGTAGTGGGGGTACGTCGGCTTATCGTCACAATAGTTTCCATTTACGGCCGTAGCGAATGCATACAATGCAATGCAAATGTACTAAGCATAAAAATGTAAAAGCAAGCGTACTAAACCCTCATCACAATACTCGAATTAATTTCGTACTAGCGACTGCTAGTTCCGCTATACATATAAACCTTCCCCTTAAATCACTCTGTTTATTAAAAATCCGTTACGTAGTTTTAAAGATCTAAGCATATATAGGAACAGACAGAGCGGGAGCGATCGCAATTTTCTATTTTTTTTCTTTCATAAGAACCTTCTTCTGACAATAACAAACACAACAAAAAATGATTAGTGAAATCGGTCCAGCCGATCACGCATGATTACAAGACCAACGGAAATGGGGATGCATTTTTTATATATCTATACTAATATTATAAAGAGTAAATAAATGAGAAAATATTGTAAAGTTTTTGTGTTTGTATTATTGTTAAATTGTAAGGGGTAATCTCAGGATCTACTGAACCGATTTTGAAAATTCTTTCACCAATAGAAAGCTACATTAGTGCTGAGTGTCATAAGTTATATAAAAAACCGAAAAATAAAAAGGCTTTTACGGGGCAGTCCGTTTTGCAAAGTGAATCGGAGAAAAAGCGTTTCTTACGAACGCTGCCTTAACTATGAAAGATATATTTTTGAGTTCTAGAGAAAAGATGTGGAGCTTGAAAATGCCTACAAAAAAGTCAACGACAGCATATGTCTAACTTTTATATTTAAGTTACAAAAAGTAGTTTTTTTAATATCAGTATAGATAATTTAATTTATAACATTAACAAATTAATTTAAATTATTTAAACACTCTGTACTAAAAAAGGATTATTAACATTATGCCCAACGAAGTGGGCACGGGTCAGTAGATTTCTTAAATACCATTTAATTGTCACTTAAACGCAGACGCACGTGCGCAATGCGCACTCAGTAGCTCTAGTCGATAGCAACGCTATACAGCTGAATTGACGCGAAGCTTGAAAACTTGTCACACAAATCGCACAAATCTCTTACTACTAAAATTGAGCTTGTTGGACGTGTTGTACTTGACCGTGGTATATATCATCTATGCTATATACTATCTGTAGTGCAGACTGTCACCTGATAGGCTGATCCTGAAGTGAAAATGTCCGTCATCATCGGCAAAGTGGTTACACGTCAGTTTCGCTTCCCTTTACGTGATATATTATTGAATAGAACACATAGAAATTACTCTATCTTAGCTCTGAAGAATAAACTTTACCATAATACTGAATATAAAATTAGATTTCAGAGTACACCTTATATAATAAATAATAAAATTAATACTTTAAAAAGGTACTAAACTTATTTTAATATACATTACATGCTATATAATTGATTATTGATTATATGGTATAAATTGAAATACAATATTGATTACAAGTTTGTTTTTATTTCAAATCAAATGCTTTTTATGTTACGCTTTAAAAATAAAATTATTATGACCAAAATGTCTGCTAAATACTTATTATTAATATGTAATAAATTATAATTCATACATTGATATTGATCTTATATACCTAGATATATTGTACGTACTTCATATGCTAGATTCACGATGTCAATTATTAAGATAAGTTATTTATGAAACTCAATTTTATTGTCTTAAACTGTATTGTACTGTATTGTAAAGCAATAAATCTTAAATTGGCGTGATACTAAATATCTTATTGAAAAAGAGAAATGATAAATTATAATGCTTTGAGCATTTCAAATTTCAATACACTACCACTCTGGTAGTGTATTAGAAAGTCATAGTCAGAACTTTTAAAGTCTTGAATTTTCTTTAAATATATATTTTCTTTAAAATATGTTTTTAAAAAAGCTACTCTACTTCCTAACATTTTTGCTTATTTTGTGTTCTAGTCATATAAGAACTATGGGAGCACTGAGTCCTTTGGATCCGTCTTCTTTTTCAAGGCCTGGTAATGTTTTTTTACTTATTGTATTATAGCAATAGGTAAATATATTTAAACACATTTGTTTATCATTTTTTATTCATTTATATTTTTGCTATTAACATTTTTATTATATTGATATGTAAGTTTAAATTTTAATTTAACAGTTTATTTATTTATTGTCAATTTGTATTATATAACAATTTATTTATTATTATTTTTTAGAATTGGCAGTTATAAAACATGTTGATCTATTGTACAAAGTGGATTTTGAAAATAAAGTATTATATGGGACAGCAGTTCTTAATATTGAAGTTATAGACTACATTGAAGATGTGGTAAGTAAAAATTTCTTCAACTATTTACATATGTCTAAGAATATGAATTATATGTAAAAAATAAATTTGGAACAGAAACTTTATTTGGTTTCAAATTAGTGTAATAAATTGTTATATTTAAAAAAAAATGTTATTAAGTATTTTTGTATTGATGATATTTCATAAAAAATGTTTTAGAAGACAATAATCAATTATTGAAGAATTTCTTTTATTAACATAATATTTGCTAAGTTAACCTTTTTAGTACTTTAAATATTTTGAACCTTAAAATATTATTTTCCAATTCTAGTTTGAATTGAGCACTAGAGTTACAAGTACATTTTAGTGATAAAGTCAAGATTATGCAAGGGTTATCTACAGTTGAACAATGACATATCTCAAGATGATGTTATTTACATCATTGGGTTTAATAAATTACTAGCATTTCCCGCGGCTTTGCACGTGTTCTAAAGACCGAGTACCAAATTCTTTCTAAGTCGCGCGGTATAATACCTCGCAGGAATAACGCCCGCCCTTCCTGTAGATATGTTCTTTAATATTGTGGAACATTTTTTTGTTCTATCGTCAATAGTTTTCGCAGCGCATGCAATGAAAGATATTTTATAGGCATTTTTTTTTCACCTTGGGTAACATTATTGTAGTTTTAGTAGGGATCATTATTTTTTCTTACAATTAAAATCGCATATATTAATCAGTGATAATGTCCAGTACTTTTTGAGTCAATTCGTTACAAAAATACTTACATATACAAATATTTCCTCTTTATAATTTTTAAAAGTTACTTTAGTTTTTAATGTATAGTTATATTCTCAAAACTGTTTTATATGTTTAGATTGTTGACTTTATAGTCTAGGTGGATGAGCCGGGCACCCAGTTATACAGGTTCACACCTAGTACAGGGGCCCTTGCCCTTGAGTTTTTATGTAAAAATTTTGAGTCAATAAAAGTATTTTTATTA
Source organism: Boloria selene (assembly GCA_905231865.2). Taxonomy (NCBI): domain Eukaryota; kingdom Metazoa; phylum Arthropoda; class Insecta; order Lepidoptera; family Nymphalidae; genus Boloria; species Boloria selene. The sequence goes on from HG993149.1 coordinate 8,365,427, forward strand.
TTATTATTATTTTTTATAATATTAGTATAGATTACTTAAAAACCTTCTTTAAAAAAATTTCAGATATTGGATACAAGTGATCTTACAATAGAATCAATTGAATTTAAAGATGGCACACCATTGAAGTACACATTAGATGAAGTTGTTCCAAACTATGGCTCAAAACTGACGATAGTATTACCACAATCGGCTGCACCTGAACAAAAGTGAGATAATGTTTACATAATATATGTATTAACTTACTCATAATCATATATTAAGAATTTTTATGAATATAACTCATTATCATCATAATCTCAGCTATAACCTCAAAGATGTCCATGACGACCGGTCTTGTGCCATCCAATGTGTTCCAGCGACTGGAACTGGACAAGATTGGACCACTGAACTGGATTGGAGGACTGGACCAAGTCGTCGGTCCACTTTGTGGGGGGTCGGTCCACCTTGTGGGGGGTCGGTCCACTTTGTGGGGGATCTGCCCACGCTTCGCCATTCGGTTCGTGGCCGCCACTCGAGATATTTTCGTCCCCATCAATTGTCCGTTCTGCAAGTGATGTGCCCCACACTGCCACTAGAGTTTGGCTATTCGGCGTGCTATATCGGTGACTTTGATCCTTCTGCGTATCTTCTAATTTCTGATTCGATCATGCAGGGAAACCCCGAGCATAGCCTTCTCCATTGCTCTCTGTGTGGACTTAAGCATTCTTATGACTCCAATCGTGAGCGGCCACGTCTCTGTGCCGTATGTTATCACTGGCAACACACACTGGTCGAAGACTTTTGTCTTGAGACACTGCGCTATTGGAGACGAGAAAATGATACATAGCTTCCGGAACGCTGTCCATCCAAGTTTAATCCTTCGATTGACCTCTTTCTCGAAGTTGGACCGACCCAATTGGACATTTTGTCCTAGGTATATATACTCGTCAACAACTTCGAGCATAAACATCGATAAAAACTGGATTGGTAGCAACATGGACGTTCGACATAATTTTCGTCTTGTCTATGTTGATTTTTAAACCAACTCGTTCTGAGACTCTATTGAGGTTTTATCTTTGACTAGCTTTGTGCACATTTTATACCTGCTTATTAACACTATATCTAACGAACAAAGGTTGGCTGGAAGAGATCTCTTCTAGGGATAGGTCCACCTTTGCATACAAAAATTATATTAAAATGTATGTATAATATTTTCTTAAAGTGCAATAAAGAATACTAAGAGGCTATTTAGCATTTTGCTGAGGTCCTGCCCGGTGACGCTGTAAAGGCCAGTAGGGTCAACAGCACTCAATACTCAGAAAAAAAAATTGCTGAGGTCCTCCATGATCTCAGACATATCCACAACATCGTCGTCCGTCCCAGTCATAAAATCTTCCAACGCAGCGGTAAATAATTTCTTCGAGATGACCTCGCCTTGTCGTACTCCTCGCTGCAGTGGGATAGGTCTCGAGTCCTGATCCTGAATTCGTACTGACATAGTGGCGTTTACGTACAGACACTTCAACACTTCATGTATTATATATATTACTATTTATATACACATGTCATATATAAACTTTAATATTTAAGTTACTTTTCTACCATATCCCATCCATTTGTTGCATCTTATATTATATATTTTTTTGGTTTCTTGATATTACTCATATTGTTATTGCTAGTGCTACTTATTGCTACTATATGTATGCTTCTGTATGAACACTAATATGATAACTCCATTTTTGAACATCAGATATATAAAATAAATTCTTTATTTAAATCAATAAATTTAAATAAATAAATAAAAACATATATGATTAAAACTGGGGTGTGAAACAAATAAACCTTACTTTTCCCCACAGATTGGAAATTAAGATAAACTATAAATCGTCGCCGTCCGCGACTGCACTACAATGGTTGGAACCAAATCAAACATCCGGGAAGAAACATCCATATATGTTCAGTCAATGCCAGGTAAACTGTATATAGTTTATATTATATTTATTAACTACTTTGAACTTTAAAATATTGTAAGCTCTGAATTGTAGATAACTAGAATTATTTTGATATCATTAATCTAGCTTAAAGATGAATTAAGAAAGTGGAAAAGACATTTAATAATTAATTTAATTTTATAAATGAAACTATCTTTTTGGATTTTGTCGCGGATTTATTTGGATTTTTGGTTCCCGACGTTTTGAATGCTTACAGCAATCATGGTCACGGGAGAGACTCTATTTCTTGAGAAGTAAACTTAAGAAAGTATTAATTAATTTAATCTTACTATCAAAATCTTCTTGTGGTAATTCAATTTCGTTTTTATTAATCCCATAAGATATAATTGTACTTAGCCAATGTATATTTTTAAAAATAATTTTGCTTAAGAATTAAAATTTTAATCAAATTTTCATTAAATTAGTCAATTTCTTTTAGATTATAGCCATAACCTTATGTACCTTTTTGCAGCCAGTGCATGCTCGCTCCATTTTACCTTGTCAAGACACTCCAGCGGTAAAGTTCACTTATGAAGCGGAAATATCTGCCCCCGAAGAGTTCACAGTACTAATGAGTGCTATTCGTGGTGAAAGCGTGGGGAATAAAACTAGATTTAGCCAACCTGTGCCTATACCATCTTATTTATTGGCAATTGCTGTTGCAGTGCTGGAGTCTAGATCTTTAGGACCTAGGTAGGGTATATTTTATTTCTAATAAGGTTTTATAATTATACAACAAGTTAGAATATTTATTGTAGGGCACATAATAAAATATGTTGGGACATTGTTACACAAAGCACCATCTATTTCCATGGTAAGCTACGAGGCTTGTGTTACGGATACCAGATAGTTGATACATCACAATTATATAACTAAATAAATACATATTATAACTACGAGTATTAAAGTTCATGCCGAGTACAAACATTTGTGCTCAACTAATTATTTATTTATTTATTTTTGAAGTGAAATTTCTTTAGAATCGTTGTGATTTCAAACTCGATGAAACGAAAAAATAAGTCCATAGTACCAGGCGCTCAGAGATGGGGAAGAGTTAGCCTTAATTTAAATTCAAGTTTTACTTCTGACATGTGTACTTTGTACACACTCACTTTTTTTTTTAATGAATTCCTCCAGCGAGACTGGTACCCGCGACCACTAGCACAGCAAGTAGGTTCACTATAAGCAGCCAAAAGTGTCATCTATAATGATTAAAAAACATTAGCCATTTACTAATTTTAAGTTACAAGCAGTTAAAAATGCTCAAGTAGTTCTCTTTCAAGATAATGGTTCCAAGTGGTAGTACGGTAACTTTGATAACCATCTGATGTGGGTTCGAATCTGGGTATGGGTTACCACTGACGAGCAAAGATGTTATCATTTATAAACTACTAGCATTTCCCGCACGCGTTTTAAAGACCGGAAACCAATTTTTTTCTGAGTCGCGCGGTATGAACTGACGCCTGCCCTTCCCGTTTTTGCAACATTCTTCATTGATGCTCCGCTCCTATTAATCGTAGCGTGATATAATATCGATAAACGGACTGTCCAACACAAAATGAATTTTTCAATTCGAACCAGTAGTTCCTGAGATTAGCGCGTTCAACCAAACAAACAAACAAACTCTTCAGCTTTATAATATTAGTATAGATTAACACTATCTCGTCAGTTATTGTTAAGAAAAAATTACGAGTACAAACAGTAAATTTAAACGTAAACATTATCTATTGCAGATCGCATGTATGGTCAGAAAAGGACGAAATAGAAAAAAGTGCTTGGGAATTTGCAGATACTGAAAAGTATTTGGAAGCTGCAGAGAAATTGTGCGGCCCGTACCAGTGGACTCAGTACGATTTACTGGTTCTCCCCCCTTCGTTCCCCTATGGGGGGATGGAGAACCCATGTCTAACGTTCGTCACTCCCACATTATTGGTAAGAAATTTTAAACCATGTCAATAGTCTTTACTTTTCTATTTACTTATATACTTCGCTTGTTTGTATCTCTATGAATTTATTTATTTTTGTTTAATTTCAAGTTCAAATTTCAACAACCTGTAAGAAAATGGCTTCTAATAACTATAAACAAAATATTAGAATCTTTTTTTGTGACTTTTTTGTTTTGATTTTTGAAACATGTAAATGTAAAAACAAACATAAGTAAATAACATCATAAGAATCGATATTATACATTTTGTCTCAAACAATAAATTTAACAAGGTTTTTTTTTATCTGTGAATGGAATAGCATCTTCTTGCAATATATTATTAAGATAGCTTAGGCAAAAAGCATTTGGAAAATGTTGGTTTTTAGTGATTTATTACCAATACAAAATGTAATTGAGACACTTTTTAAAAGTTGATAACATGCCTTATTTATTAATATTGTAAGTAATGTCATAATATATAAAAATAAACAACTATTTTTGTAGGCAGGAGACAGGAGTCAAGCGGATGTGATAGTTCACGAGATAATGCATAGTTGGACGGGCAACCTAGTAACTAATAGGAACTTTGAGCATTTCTGGCTTAATGAAGGCTTCACAGTCTTCCTTGAGAGGAAAGTTGGGGCTTCATTAATTAATGACTCGACAGAAGCAAAGAAAAGCAGGGACTTCCACAGCTTGCTTGGACTTCAAGAGCTAAGCGAAACTGTAAGTGAATAATTCAGAACGAATGATACTTTTTTTTCGTAATCAATTTTTTTTTAATAATGCTATTCAAAAAGCTAAGGCCATTAGTCATGGATTTCAAAAAGTTATATGATTCTAGTGTTTATAGAAAACAAACAAATCAAATTATAAAAATAAATAATTTGTAGATAAACAGTAATCTTGGTGCAGACAATCCCTTGACACGTTTGGTGCCAGATCTAAATAACACGCACCCTGACGACTCCTTCTCGAGGGTCCCATATGAAAAAGGGTCGTTATTTTTACGTTACCTCGAAGACCTAGCCGGAGGTCCAGGTGAGGATCACTATATATTTATATTAATTTTCAGATAAATGACGATTTAGGTAGCAATAACCCATTAACACGTTTGGTTGTGGACCTCAATGGCGTTCATCCAGACGACGCCTTCTCAACTGTTCCATATGAAAAAGGATCTCTATTTTTGAGATATTTAGAAGATCTGCTTGGAGGACCGGGTAAAAACACACAAAACAATATTAAAATAAAATTATGTATTTCATGATTAATATAGGGTATTAATAAATTAAGTTTTAATGAAATTATGATGGAAATTTTTAATAGTTTGTTTTTTTTTTTCAGGTGTATTTGATGACTTTCTGCGTTCCTACTTGAATCATTTTCAAAGGAAATCTCTAGACACGGATCAATTTAAAGCCTATCTTCTGGAATATTTTAAAGATAACGACAAGTTAGCAAATGTGGATTGGGAAAGCTGGCTTTATAAGAATGGCATGCCTCCTATTATACCTGAGTAAGTTTATGTATTGTTCTTAATTATATACATGTAATTTTTTAAAAGCGCAAGATTATCATCAAAAAAATTTATTTAATATTTTTATTGAATTACTTTAACCAACTTTTAATAAAATATGTTGAAGAATTTTATATCCATATTGTTACAGCTATGATACATCAATGACCAAAGCAGTCACTTCTCTTCTCGGCAAGATTAATGCAGCTGACTTCACATTTTCTTACAACGACATAACTTCATTCACTCCGCATCAAATTATTAATCTACTACAATCATTAATAGATCAAGATCCCTTGCCATTGGAAAAACTTCAAGCAATTGGTGCAACTTATAAAGTAGCCAATGCTAAGAACACGGAAATTTTATATAGATGGCTCAGGTTATGTATTAGAAGTAAGGATGAAGCGAAATTGAGTGATGTATTTGCCTTCGTTAACCAACAAGGCCGTATGAAGTATGTACGTCCCATATACAGAGACCTCTATGCTTGGGAAGCAGTGAGGGACCGTGCTATTGAAAATTTCCTTAAAAACGAGCCTTATATGATGCACGTTAGTGCATATACATTGAGAAAAGATTTGCATCTCAGTGAATAGTAGTTATTTGTATTTTTATACGAAATACAATTATTATATTGTTTGTTAAACGCAGATTGTATTTTTCATTATATTGTACAATAAAGTATTAAATATTTCAATGTTTATGCTTATTTATTATATAATTATAATTAATTATTTTTTGCTTTAAAAAGATAAGAGAAAAATTAACTAACAAGTGAACGTGCTGTTCCAAATGATATTTAATTCATTTTATCAAAAACTAAGACCTAATATATAAGTTACTTTATGCTAAGATCTTAAGAGTAACCTAAATTTCGTAATATACAGGAGCATTACTTATATACATTTTTAGGATCTACTTTTTATGTTTTGGCAAGAAAAAAAGTCTTATATCGACATTTAAAAAAAAATAGGTTTCTTTGCTCGAGAAGTTTGTTTGTTTGGTTGAACGCGTTAATCTTAAGGACTACTGGTCCTAATTGAAAAATTATTTTTGTTTTGGATAGTCCGTTTATCGAGGAAGGCTATAGGCTATGACACCATGCTACGAACAATAGCGGAGCATCAATGAAAAATGTTCCAAAAACGGGAGAAAAATATTTATTTTGATTTTCAGGGAAAGGTTAGTAATAAATATGTTGGGACATTATTACACACATCGCCATCAGCTAGTTCCGTGGTAAGCTACGAAGGAAACCTGATAGTTGATATTATACTACATAATATATAAGTTTAAATAAAAACATATAATAAATATAAACACCCACGACTGGAGTACAAACATCCGAGTTAAACAAATGGATGCCCCTAGCGGGACTCCAACCCGCGATCGCTAGCGTAAGTAGGATCACTACAAAGACAAACTGCGCCAAACGTGTCGTCGATCAAAAATAATATTATCTGTGGATTTATGACAATTGACAAGTCAAATGTCAATGTCAATTTTCTGTGTTGTTTTATTTTTATAACCTCACCATATTCCAATATAAGAAATATATTTTTGTGAAAGAAAATCCAAATTTAAACATATAGGTTGTATTTTAAACCAAATATCATTTCAAATAAAATAAAGATATGTCCGCAGCAAAAAGAGTACAGGTGCATATCAACCGATTGTTCAAAATTGCATTAATTTTGACCAAATTACAAATATCTTGAAAGAATGGAACATACTATTTATTATTTTTTATTATTTTAGCAATGGGCAACGTTCGCACGCACCTGGCATATCTTCGATTGCAAATGGCAGGATCCCTATCAATCCGCCGAGGTTATTAAGAAATATTTGATGGGAATGCACAAGCCCATTTATCATCCAATGAATGATTGTGGGGATGTAGTAGTTTGTATTAATAGCAGAGATATTGCTCTTCGTGGCAATGACTGGAAGCAGCGTGCTTATTTTCACCATACTGGATACCCTGGAGGTGCTTCATGGACATTGGCTTGGGAAGTTCACAATAAAAATCCGACTATGGTATGTTTATTCGATTATATATCGACAAGTATGTATCTTTTATATAACTACAATATTAATCTTATCAATTCATTCACAGATTATTAAAAAAGCAGTATACAAAGCAATGAGAGGAAATTTGCAAAGACGTCACACTATGCAGCGACTGTTCATTTTTCCTGGAGAAGAAATACCTGAAGATGTATTACAGAATGTGACAAGTCAGATCCGTCAGTTGCGTTTAGTTCCTACCAGACTTGATCATGTTCCAGAAGAAGAGATCAAACAGTTCCCTAAGGTCATGGATTACCCTGAAGAGTATGTGTTGAAATAAATGGCTAAGATAAGAATTATAATATAGTTAACTTTATTTAGTAAATATAAATATGTAGATAGAAATGAATTGTTTTTTATTTTATTTTAAAGGTTAAATAGGTATGTTTTTAAGTTTTGCAATATTTTTATCAATACATTATGTTTATGTTGAATAAATATTATAATCTACTTTCAAATAAAAAAATATTTCAAATTATTTTTAATTTATTTTTATACTAAATAAGTAAAATTTACAAGGTTTAATTCAAGACTAGACATCAATGCAATTATTAATATGGAGCAGGTTGCCTATTCAACCAAGCAGGTATATATTATATTTCTTGAGGCTGTTTTAAAAAAATGTCATTTAAAATTTTCTCTTGGAAAAGCTTCTAATTGTCCTCAGTTTGTACATTGTTTTCTAAAATTTCAATTGACTGTGCCTCATCACTTACTTTCTTTTGTGGGACCATGTCTATAAATTTTACTTTAGATGGATCTTCTTTATTTTGCTCTGTATCAAGTGCCTTATCACTATTATTTTCATTATTTATTAGTTTTTTTTCATGTTCGCTTTTTTCTTGAGCCAGAGTGGAGTCTTGTGGGTGTTCAAGTTGGTTACCATCATATTGATCTTGTTGAGAATCGTCTAACATAAATACCGCACGTATCTTGTCCTGAGCCTGCCCATTCTCTTTAAATTCTTTATTGATTTCTTTTATGCTCCTGTTTTTCAAAATATTTTGAATAGTATTTAAAATATTTTGAATACCTTCATTTATTTTTTGAATATCCCCCTCAATAATGTCACTCTGAATTTTGTCAAACGAAGCTATTATTGCTTCCAGAATTATTTCACTAGTCTTTTTAATTTCATCTTCTTCTGACAATTGTTCTAAAAGTGTAAAATCTTCTATGGGTGTAACAGTGTCATCTTTGGATGGCAAGTCAGCCAGTGGTGAAGCTGATACCGCAATCAAAAACCCAAGTGCTATTAGAAGTTTCATTTTTCCTGAAATATGAAATAGATACATATTATTTATAATATGAAATAAATAAACGCAAATTACTATTATAATTAAAATAATAATTTAAATGAGACCTTTGCTTACCTATGAAAAGAGCAGTTCACTATTAGGAAATAATTACCAAGCCTAAGTTTATTCTTATTTATAGTTGATGCATTTATCTTTTGCAAATATGATAGTAATAGTTTATAACGATTAGGTATGATTTGTCCTTATTTCTTATTAATTACACGATATATTTCAAGTGTTAATGCAATGTATCCACTTAGCAAGATACTAGGTCAGTTGGTAAGTAGTTAAACTTAAACAAAATATACATGTTTCTAGGTCATTAAAAAGCTTGCAGTACAAATTGCGTACAGAAATTAATATTAAAATGCTAAATAACATGAGGTCAGGGGTCTTATCACGATCAAAGGAAAATTTGTACAAATAAATGCCAGTAGATGGCGCTACACACATCGATTTGTTATCATGTTCAATTTAAATTTAATTAAATAATTGATTCAATTAATGAGCAATCTCGGAATCAACTAAGATTCGGATATTTTATTGCTTTTCAATCAAAGTTTTCAATATAGGTATATAATTAAGATTACTTCAAATTTGTTTTTTTAAAACTTTGTATCATCATTCTATAAAATATTTCATAATTGGTAATTTGTTCAAAAATATAAATATCTGCACTTTGTATGGGTGAAGAGTACTTCAACAACAGTATCTTTATTAGTCATCCATGACCAGTATTACCTTGCTCAGTGAGTCATTGAAAAGATAACGAAAATAGGTTACTGTATTGTACGTACAGGTAATTATGGGTACGTGGATTTTCCTGCGTTTTCCCAATTAAAGTTAAGATTTGTAATAATTACTTTGTTATAATTATTTCGCTTATACACAGTATTTTCATTTTATTTCGAAACGCTTAAATATAATATGATTCCTATAATTATAATATCAATCCTCCGATTCTCGCTTGGATATGACGTTTATCTAATTCTAATGTATGGTACCTACTAAAAAATTAAATGTATTTTTAAGAGTACCTATTTATGCACTACTAGTCCGATTACGTTCAAAACTACCATTTTTTAAGTTTAATCTCGATTTTATAAATATGGGTAAGAACTAATAAAAATAAAACTACATATATATTCAAGAAATAATTATAATTGGAATAAAGTACAATTTCTATAATACGAAATCAACATTATTTATATTTATTTAGAATTACCTCCTTTATTACACCAAATTACCGCTATATATATTTGGCAATATAAAAATAATGAATACATTAGACTCGAGATTTTCAATCGTACTAACTAATGTATGTATATAAGTTATAGTTTCTTTTAGCCAGAATACTCGAGTGACTTTTAAATATGCGTAATTAAATGCTTAATAATATTATTTTTCTTTCCATAGAGTTTACATAGATTTAAAAATTACTGTAACATAGACATTTTATTTGACTATCTATTATTAACGTGACCTGCAACGTCAGTACTCTGGCTAAAATTACATTATATTTTAGCTAATCTAAATTGGAATACATTTTCTATGACAATACATATCTTAAAGAAACAGCTATAAAAATATAATATAATATAACAAAAATAAGCTTACTAGTTGTAAGCGTGACTAATAAGTGTTAACATTACCTTGTCTTGCGAATACCAAAATTTAAATTGTACATGTTATGAAAATTCAATATGGTGTTGGAAGCTTCTCGTGTTAAATATAAAACTAGACATTTATAGAAACGATAAATTATAATTCTAAAGGAGATTTTTTAAAATTTCTGATTGCTTTTTTTATTTTTATTATTTATTTGATTTTTTTATCGTGCACAAGCAAGGCTGTGACTTTTAAACTAACGTATATTTATATAACCTAACACAAATTATAATTTTCGAAAGCTAATAACTATTTTTCTTATGATAAACACCTTATAAATAAAAAAGTTCGCATGACAAGGTATTACAAAAACGTCGTATTTCGAGATCAATCATGGATTATTTCCTTTAGAAAATTGAGCCACCATCACTCTACCAAAAACATGACTAAAATTGAAATCATTTATTATAAAATATTTAAAAAGATATCTACTATCAAAAACATTTTAAGGGTTTTTAGAAAAAAAAAAGTCAAATAGCGCGGAATGTGAAAAAGATAATATTTATATTGTGTGAAATATTAATAAAAACCTGTGATATTTTATTTGACTAAAAATCCATAATTGATCAAACTCAATTAATATTTAATGAAAACTCAACCATAACATTTTTACGCTTCATATTAAAATTAAAAAAAAAACTTTCATACAAAAACTACAAGTAATGCTCATGTTACTTAATAGCAACCAATTAAACACATCTCATAAAGGACCGATGGACAATCTACGATAATCTAACTATGTAATATATAGAATAATGTCGTAAATGTACTGCGTGGAATTATTTTCTTAGGACACGTTCACAATATGTTAATTATGCAAGATGTTGTTTATAATTTCAGAGAAATCACATTTTAATTAATGAGTGAATTAGTATATTATTTTCACTTATAGAATAGCAAAGGCAATAATTTATACAGCCATTTAATTTCATTTGTCACTCGACTTTATTCTATAAAAGCGTAAATGGTTGTAAAAAAAAAAACGCTACGTTCTTTTGTGTCAAATGTAAATATTTTAATTTTTCATGTTTAAGCTATCTATTAAGAACAAAGTACAGCTTAATATAATGGAATTAGAAAGGTCGCCTAGAATTCATGAACACTTTAAAATATTCAGCGACCCTCAAAATTTTTTTAATCTAATCTTTTAAAACATGAAAAACTAATAATATTTTCAGACAAGACACGAAAACTTTCGCACCACCCTAATGTCTATATTATCGAAGACACAGCCTATACATATACATTATCTACGACGATAGATGTATATTGTTCATTTTAAAAATCTTATAAATAGAATAAAATGAGGTTATTTTTTTTTATTTTTTCATCTGGGACGCGTCCATCTTCGTATCTCTTTTTAATACAACGATATCGACACTAATCTCTTATTAACTTAAGAGAGATCAATTTCCAATACAAATGCATATTATGAATTTCTAAACAATACTTTTAAGTAATTTCCCGTTCCATAAAAGTAGACAAGCTGTATATTAAATAATAATAATAAAAAAATTATTTTAGTATTTTTGAGCTGTTAACTACTTTTTAAAAGCTAGGTAGAGCCAAAATTTTATAGTAAAATATGTTTTGAATGATACATTTTTTTGATAACTTATTTTTATTTCCTAACAGCACATTTAAAAGACAGTGCATTGTAACTTTTACTATTGAGCTTTTTTGTAAAAACCACTGTTTTTTTTAAATTTATACAAAAAAGAAAGAATAGACATAAGAAAATACCTGATTCTGTGAATACCTTAACAATTAATTTAAACTCCACATATGGCTTGCCTACATGATATTTACGATTAAACGAAATATACAACAAAAAAATAGTAATTTTTAGTAGTTTTTATTAAAAAGAGATAACTTATTTATACATTTTAATTCAGACAATACAGTACTTTGCCAGAACCAAATACAGTTCTACCTTCATTACGTTTTTATATATTTTCTTATCTGTGTAGTAGTATTACGAAACAAAAAAAAACTATGAATTTCAATAACATGTGGTCTTACTAGAGATACGAATTTGAGATATTTTGTATGGACTTGTATCTCTAATAAGAAAATCTACGATCCATAGGATATTACAAGACAGTAAGAGGATTTATCTTAAGCATTGTATATTATGTAATGAATAAAATGAATATTTGGAATGAGGAATCGAGTGGCTTGCGCGAATTCATTGATTTGACAGTTTTATTAATTATTAAACCTTTAAATAATTTTTATACTAATTATATTACCCAGAAACGAAATTTCAACAAATCTCCAATTTAATTCAATTCTTTGATTTTTGGCATCAATGCGTGCCAGTTGAGCACAAATTATTTCGCCAATGTCACGTCGATTGGCCGGTGATATTTTAATTAATTCCACAAAAAGACTGGATTCACAGTATTAAATAGTAGGATTTTATTTTTACAATATCAACAAAAGTCATGTTTAAGGAAAACCTTAAAATTGCCGCGCTGACATTTGACATCAATATGTCACATCCACGCGAGCCACAGATTATATATTGTGTGATAAAATTGAACAGATTATATTATTATAAAAAGTATAATTAGAACAAGAGTTTAATGTACAGTGAATTACGAACGGCTTCGTGAAGGCGCAGGGGTGAAGTCGCCTCGGAAACCTCCCTCATTTGATTGCGCGCGCCTCCGGTAAGAACGCATCCCAGTAACGAATTGCCTGTTGAATACGGTATAAGTATATTATTATTTTTGAAGTGAAACTTCTTTAGAATCGTTGTGATTTCAAACTTGATGAAATGAAAAAATAAGTCCATAGTACCAGGCACTCAGAGACGGGGAAGAGTTAGCCTTAGTTAGATCTCGCCCACCGCGAGTCAGTGACATTTCTCACTCTGTCTTACTCGTGGGTGTGACCTTCGCGCCATCTCCATCTCTCAACGAGCTTAGACGGGGTTATTTAGTATAAATATTAACGAGATTTAAAAATTTAGTTTGCCAAAGAAGTTTTACTTCTGACATGTGTACTTTGTACATACGCACTTTTTTTTTAAATATACTTATTTTTTTTGTATTAAAATCGCTAGTGCCTAGTATAGGGCCCAATACAATATTATAAATGCGAAAGCTTGTATGGATAGTTTGTTACTCTAATTGCTGAAGAGATTTGAATGAAATTTGGCACAGAGATAGATTATATCCTGGAATAGCACATAGATAAATAGAGCATCGTGAGGAAACCTGCATGTTTGAGAGATCCTAGTAAAGTTTCGAACAGACATGTGAAGTCCGCCAACCTTCACTTGACCAGCGTGGTTGGATATGGCCAGGTTATGGTCTGTATTGTTAAATTAAATAATGTAAAAATATATGATTCAGAAGTGCTTGTAAAAGTCTATTTGAATAAAGTATATTTTAATTCGATTTAAGGCTAAGAGAAAAAAGTCTGTATACATTGCTCGAATCTCAAGTAAATAATAATAAGCAGATTTCGTTAGGAGGTAGTCATCTTCCGTATGGGCGTTGTGTGCTCAACCGATCAAATACCCCACTGCGGTGAAAGATTCCACTGTGGGTTTTAAAACAGCCACAGCCCTTATTAGGACCCAGCTAGTAGGACCTTTTTATGAGTTTTTCCCAGCTAAAAATTAAATAAGTAAACGTAGTAACCTGTGCTTCGTGTCGCATGTGGTCTTCAAGGTAGCGCAGCACAGTAGCGCGCAGCTCGCCCACACGGGCCTCCTCCCAGCGTTCTAGCTCCTTCTTAATCACGCGCGAGATCGTGTCGAACTCCTGCTTGCCGCGCTCCACTTTAGCCTCCCACTGTTTGTAATAGACAATATTCATTATAATATCTCCTACTATTTATATAAACTTGTCTTAGCTTCGCTCGGGTTTGTCACTAGGTGCTCCCTGCCAATAATAATAATTATTAAAGCACAAAAAACCGTCCCATAATAATTAAAATAAATAAAATTTATAAAATAAATGTAACCTATGTATGAGTACGACATAACATTAGCTATCTGTGAGTGACAGTCCCATCAAAATCGGTCAAACTGTTTCAGAGATGTTAATCCCGATTCCCTACTTCACTTGGTCACGACATCACGCGTGAAAAGCTGTATAAATTTCATTAGTTCTTAAATTGAAGTGTCTGTTTTTAATTTCAAAAAAACAGGTTTTTACTAAATGCATATTGAAAGTATAAACATTAAACGGTACGGTACTCGCATTAAGAAATCCATTTTAAAAAATTTCGTATACAGTCTGTTTATTCTATCTAATCCCTAAAACGGCTATACCAATATTAATGGGATTATTAGATATACGCCCAAGTACAGCCCAACGAAGGGGGGCCGGTAAGGCATATTTAAGTAGTATGTATTATGTATCATTTATAATCTTGCCGAAGCAAGATTGTCAAAAATATGAAAGACTCATTTGAGTGTTCCCCTCCACGGAAATCTTTAGTAAAAGGCGAAAGATTTATACGTGTTGAAGGGAAACCAGAGATACCGCAATGATGTCAAACAGACCCCTTATTCTTAGTAGGACGTCACCTTGCCAGCGCGATTCAGAAATGACATCGAATGGTATAGCGCCATCTAGTGGTAAATATCTGAGCTAATTTCAAAATGCAGTAATAATATAAATTGCGAAAGAGGGCGCGGTTCGAAAGAAAGATGAAGGTCTAAGAGCTCTCGCAAATTTATAGAAATTTTGCAGGTCCTTCATTTTTTGTACTTCATACTTTTAATTTGGCAAGTAGCATCCAGGATGGAACCAAAGCGAAGCGAGGGTGAGTCGCTAGTAAATTACATATACCGAAACTTATATTTTATATATGACTATAATACCTGTAAGATAACTTTTTCACGCTTAAAATGATAGAATGCAATTAAATAGCAATAACTATTTCTTAAAAAAAATAATATTAGTCCCGCTGAGTTTCTTTCGCCAGTTCTTCTTAGGTCAGAGGTTTCTTCTTTCTGAACTGGTGGTAGACTCATGACGTTCAGTAAGAAATTGTAACAATTTTTATGCTGAATAAAATATTTTGATTTGATTTGATTTTCTAATATATGCATAGATAAGATGATGACCATCCATTTTTAAAATACTATATTAATAAAAATTGTATTCAAATAACTGATGAATCATATTGTTACTAATATTACAATTGTGAAAAATACCACCTCTTGTTATTTTTTTTAACTACTGTACAGATTTTAATAAAATTTAGCAAGAACATAGTTAGCACAATAAGCAATTAAACAAAAAGCAAAGTTGGCAACATTGGCTACGATTAAAAAAATATTAAAAAAGTATGAAACATACATCTATAATTTCATTGGCAGCATGTTCAATCTTCTCTGGACGGTTATTGAGTTCGGCCTTCGCCTTGTTCTCTCTTCTCTTCGTCAATTGCATCACTGCATGCTGCCAGTTTTGGAATACCTGTTAAAACACAATTGACTATATATTGATATTTCAAACATGTATAAAATTCTGAAAATTGCAATAATTGGAGGTGGCTTCATATTAACAAGTCATTTTTATATGCGTTTAGTGTGCATAATTTTATGAAACACAATAGATCGTACTAAAAGTAGTTACCAATTTAGTTAGTATTGTGTAGACATATTTATCTGAATCTTTTTAGTCAAATCGACCTTAAATTCGCAAGTCAACTAACTCGTCTCAGTAAACTTTTTAATGGCTACCAAAATCATAAGTAATTTAGTAGTATTTATTATGAATTCGTATTATGGTTACGAAATGTAAACCGAATAATGATTTTCACTAACGCTTATTTCATAATCGTATATATTTAAAAAATAAAATTTATGTATATTTTCTAAAGTGTTGAAAAAAAAAACTTATTAAATAATGCATCAGTGACATCAAACACAACACATCAACTTAAAGTTAATTAAAAAATAAGTATTCTCATTCTCAATATATAATACCTTAACCCTTTCATGGAACACATCTTTAATAGCGCCGATGAGACCGAGGTAGTCCTTTATGTGCTCGGTGAGGACGTAGAAGTCCGTGTTGGCTTGTTCGTTTCTTAAGTGTTCAATCTGAAATATGATACCTCATAATATAATCAATGATATAAATAAAATTGAAATTGACTTTTTTAACTATTGAAAAAGTATGTAGTGAACCACAAGTTAAGTGAAGTATTAACAAAGTAAATATTAAAAAAAATCCTTAAGGATCATGAAGAATAGATTAATTTTCATACGGTCTTTCCCATTAAAGGAATTAATATTTAATTATAAAGAATATCTCTAATATAAAAAGTAATTATTACCTTAGTATAAATTTAGATAAAGATAATTTATAATATTTTTAATAATATGTAGTTTGCACGCAGCTTCATATTTTGTATTATTATTTTAAACTGCTTAGGTAGTGGTTCTACTATTAAATCTCAAGCGACTCACCCTCGCGTATAAGTATTTTAAAAATTTTTAATTGTTTTTCTATTATTATTAAAACCTAATATGTTTCTAAAAAAAGTTTTGCGCTTAGCAACATTCATTTTTATTTATATAGATAGATAATCAAACTTTTTAGCCCTGTATATACAAGTAAGTATATTATGAAGATTTAAATAAAAGTAAACATTATGTATTATAACTATGTCTTACCTTCTCATGCAAATCGGAGAGGTATGAGAGTGCGCGTGAGAGCGGCGGGTGCGGGTCCGCGGCTGCCGCGGCGGCGATGGCTCGAGCCGCGTCGTGGGCACGGTTCGCTGGATAATACATACATCTTATATATAAAATTCTCGTGTCACCATTTTCATTCCCATACTCCTCCGAACCGGCTTGACCGATTCTCATGAAATTTTGTGAGCATATTGAGTAGGTCTGAGAATCGGCCAACATCTATTTTTCATCCCCCTAAATGTTAAGGGTGGTCCACCCCAAAATTTTTTTTTAATTTTTTTTCCTACAGATCAATCCAATGAGGTTGATTAGCAATAAAAAAAAATGAACGCGGGCGAAGCCGCGGGTACAGCTAGTATTATATAAAATATATATAGACATTTGTGTTATGTTTTTTTGTCTTTTAGACTGACATGAACTAAACATAAAGCCATATATGACTAATAGCATTTAATTATTTATTGACATTTTTATAAGTACAAGTGATAATTAATGATTTGTATTATAGAGGCCAAAATAATGTTTTAAATTAGTATACAAAAATGAGAATATCAATACTGAGGAATAAGTTAATTTATGTTAATAAATAAAACTAGCTGAAGGATTTTATTACAATAAGTCAAAAATAAATAAGCTAACATTTACTGTATCTCTCATCGAAGGGGAAGAGAATGAACGCTTAAAAAACATTTTTCCTTTCTTTTTCATATTCATTCCCAAAAAAGGTATATTAACTAAAATATACTATAACATATTAAATACATCTAATATGTTATAATAATCTTTATTCCTTAAAGAAAATAAGCAGTAAAACTAACTCTACTTTTGATTTGACTTGTATATTTTTACGATACAATAATCATGACTCTATTCATATAATTATTTATGTGTATGTGATAATATGTGTTACATTGTAGAATTCTACAGCAGTTTCAATTGCAATTACCACTTAAGTTAAAAGTAATTAAACAAACGTGAACGTGAAACGTGACTCTACTAGTTTTAAACAAAGATTTGAGTATGTTGTATTATATTATGTACATATGTACATGTACATCGTGCCTCGGAGAGCACGTAAAGCCGTCGGTCCTGCGCCTTAGCTCTCACTGGTCGTGTCGAACATTCGTCCCACCGGAGTATGAGAGTGATAGGAATAGAGAGTGCACTTGTGTCTGCGCGTACACTTGTGCACTATAATATCTCCTGCGCAGTTGGCCAGTCTCAATAAGATTGACCGCCATGGCCGGAATTGGTCGGAGAACATTACATATGTACATAAATATTTCATTAGTGAATTACATTAAATACTGTGTGCTTTTTTTTTATTAACCAACCGATGGTCAACGAACAAGAAACTATGAAATAATAACAGTGAGACAGCTAGTTAAATAACAACGCCCTCTTTGGCATATTAATAACACTTTGGTTTTAAATTAATACAAAAATCCACCACTAGATGGCGCTATACCATTCGACGGCATTTCTGAATCGCGCTGGCAAGGTGACGTCCTACTATGTATAACCAGTCTGTTTGACATTATTGCGGTATCTCTGGTTTCCCTTCAACACGTATAAATCTTTCGCCTTTTACTAAAGATTTCCGTGGAGGGGAACACTCAAATGAGTCTTTCATATTTTTGACAATCTTGCTTCGGCAAGATTATAAATCTAAATCATGACTCATATAAACATATTATCGTTATATGTAAATTTTTAATCTAAATATTCGCGCTTTACTAGAGCTTAATCAAAATCAATTTTTTAATTTTCAAATTTCATTGTTATTTTATGCATGATGTCGGTGTTATGGGTGTATATAGTCTTAATAAAATTATTATAGTCTTTGCCAACAGTGAATTTGATAATTCTTTTTTGAGTAAATATATTCTGATATATTGGCATCCAACTGTGTTGATCCCAAAAAGACGATTATAATTTGACCTGTATGTCGGTAACTAGTTTATTTGATTAATAAAATAAAGTTTACTATATTACAAGATTTTTATATTATTTATATCAAAATGCATCTTAAGGGGTAAAAAGTCTCCTAATACTTCGCACACATTGCGAAAACCCATCTAAGTAATATGAGAGCATATTATATTACACAATCTCAATTTTCTCGAAATAAGAATTTTGCGACATATATCCACCTTCATCCATTCATGTCATCATTTTATTTTTAAATTATTTAATCGGTGTCAAAGTTAATTAACTGTTTTCAAGGGGGTCGTCCATTCATAAAGTGATGTTTTGCAATTGCAATTTTGTATTAATTCAAAAGATTCTTACCCGACTGCGGAAAAAGGAGGGATGTTACCTATAGCTATAAGATTTTTGTATGATCTTGACAAACATATTTAATTGAATTTTAGAACAGCACGATAATTGTTAGGTTTGCTATGGTTAATTTAATATAATATTAATATTCACATACCTAATTCTCGTCTCTCATTAGCCAACGCCTCACACGCGCCGCAGAGACGACGAAGTTCACTCTCAAGGGATTCAATACGAGCGATTCTCTCTTCAAACCACTAAAATGAGATGTAAAGAACATAAGCAAAAATTTTGTATAAAAACAACCTATTAAAGATTATAAAAAATATGTTAGTTTATAATGTTACAAAATCAGACATTATATCTAATAAAAGAAGGTGATTGTAACAGTAACCATTTTCCTGAGAAATAACTATTCATCATGATTTATGTAGTCATGAGGGTTAATGGCTTCATTTGCTTTCCAAGGCAAGGGGTGAAACACCGCCTACCTAACTCCGGGCTTGTACTGAGAATCTCTAGACAGAATTATTCAATACATACTTGGGATTCAAACCCAGGACTTTGGGTTCTGTAACCATACATGCTAGCCACTAGACCACCATAAGCATGTTGTACTTACTGGGTCAGATTCATCCATTCTGTATGTGATCTTGTTGACTGTCTCCCCCACTTTGTTGAACAAACGCAACATGCCGGCGCCGCTTAGAGCAGACGTACTTGTAGCTTTGGGTAATTCCGTATCTATAACATTATAATATTTATATTTAACCAACTTATATTAAGAGTTTTAACCAAGATTAGAAATGGCGTAAGTACTAAATTGGGGCATTTTTTTGTTTTACTAATATTTTTACCAATTTTTCATGTTTATTTTTGTCTTGCTTATCTAAAAACCAAAATATATTCCTTAATAATATTCCTAATATTGATACAGTATTACCTATATGTATATGGACAATACATGGAGTTATCAATAATATTATAAGATTATTATTCGCTCTATCAAATATGTAGGTACTTTGAGGTTGAAATAATTAGTTAAGAATTATGCAAACCGACAACATTGAAAAGGAAATAAAAATGGTACACGCTACGAGTTTCAACCGATTTTATTAGACTTCCCTTGCTGTCGAAAACATATCTATACTTAATAGTAAAAATACAGAGGAAAGATTAATAATTTAGTATGTAACTCTAAAACTACTGGACTGATTACAAGAATTCAGTTGCCATTAGACAACCTTCTCACTGAATAACATAAGCTATATATTTTATTACTAACGGAGCCCGCTACTCCGCTCGCGCTTGGTCTAGGAACGAACATGACAAAGCGAGGGTGCGTAGCTACTAGCTAGTAATTTATAAATATGTCCTACAAGTTTATAAAGTACTACCTAATAATAATTGCTAGGGTGTCTCCTGAAATGCTTACAAAATAGTAAATAAAACATCTCAATGTTCATTTAAAAAAATGTTATAGTTTCTTAAAATAAGTATTTTTATCAGAATAACAAATTGCACTTTTAAGAAAAAAGAATTTTCAAAATTGGATCAGTACTATCAGAGATTACCTTTTATATACAAACTTTACTTACTCAATATGAGAGTAAATATTTCTTCAGATATTAATTATGAATGAGACAAAAGTTGAAGTTTTTATCTATAGATATGATCCACATACCTGATTCCAAAAATTCCCTGAAATCAGGATCAATACATAAGACAGGGTGTTGGGCAACTCGGTTAAGGAATCTCTCAAGGGCTGCTCGTCGTCTTTCAACAAACTGAGACTGTACACTGGCCGAAGTGCTTGTACCATTGGCACTCTCAGTGGATGGTGTGGAAGTCATTTTAAATTTTGTTGTACCTAAAACAATAATTAAATTATTTCGTATAAAATGATTCTCACAAGAAAATATAATTGGTGCATGACTTGGGATTTGAACCTGCTTCACCTTTACTCAAGCTAGTGTGTTACTACTGCACTACCATAGTTAAATAATTAGTGTATGATCAAACAATATCTACCCATGGAGTAGTCATACTTGTATTGTTAATCTATGATAATGCTTTTAATTAATGTTTTTACAGCAGTCATAACAAAATAATAATGAATCATCCTCCATGTACACTAATAAGAGAACTCATTTGTCACTTTTAGTATTATACTCACATGCTAAATTATTATTGTCGATACACATTTTTATGAAAACATTTGTTAACTTACCGACTATACTTTTTTCAGGAGCTGGAGGTATAATTCTACCTAAACGTAGAAATTTTTCTGTAAGTTTTTCATGAAGGCCTAGAAAGTCAGAAAATCTACGAAGCACAGCAAATTCATGTCTGCTAAATATTGGCATGTTTGTTTTTGTCAAAACACGATATGCAACATATGAACTCATTCCTTCTCCAATTTTTTGTGGCTCTGTGACTGTTATTATGATATTGTTCGGACTCTCAGTTGCTATCTAAAAACATAATTATAATAAAAAAGAATTACAATATAAATTTAAGTGTATATAATATCATGTATAATTATTTATGTATAATATTATAATTTAATTTATTTTTAATAATCACACTTTTTTACTTTGGTATTTATTTCAATGATGATGAAATTAAAAAATGTGTAAAAAAATACCTCTTCCATAACTGGACTACCAATAGTTGCAGGTGAGGACATTTCTTCTATTGAGGTATTTTCTAAGCTTTCTTGAACACCATTCACTTCAGGGTCTAAGTTTACTTCCTAAAATAATATTCACTTATAAACATACATTTAAACACATAAAAAACACATATATAGAGTGAAATTTAAGTAAAATATTAGAATTTTATATGCATATATCTAAATTAACATACATTGTAGAACAGAAAACAAGTTATTCATAAAGTTGTTTGGCTAGTGCAAGGTAGTAAGTGCATTGAACTATTTATAAAAATGATAAAACAAGTGCATTTAGATAAAATCCACAACATCAATTTAATGACTTTCAACAAGTTTTTAAAATAGCTTGCAAAGTAAATATAAAACGTAGAGAACGCTGGTAATCCAATTACTATAAATAAATACAGGTTTAAGATTTTTTTTGTCATTTTATAATACGTTCTTATAAATCGCGGAATTAAATCTTATAAACAACAATATATAAAGGGGCGTCACTTAAGGGACGGTGACGCCCCTGACGAGTGTTAAACGAATGTAAGCGTAACTAAAACAGATTCCTATAAGATACCTGGACCGCAGAAGCATAAAGATCGTCTTCCTCGTTATTCTCATTGTTGATCTCTACTGGGAGAAACGGTGCATCGGATACCTCCGACATGGTTTAATGATTTTAATTAAATTCCACAATGAATTATTAAACGTATTAACGCCGCTATCAATTCTGAAAACAGCGAGATAAGTTCACCGAAACGAATAATAGCTTCAATGACATTTAATTTCAACGCGAATGACAGATTCATCATTCGCACAGATTTATTATTTGTTTAGCAAAGGAATCTGTCAATTGCAGTAATTTTATTTAATTTCTAAACTATATACTCGTAAGAAAATAAAATTTTCGTCATTTAGACATAAAATATAGCGGTAATGGTAAATGTTTACATTTGTCTTACCGTAAATTGTACTTTATCCTAGATTTATAAAACTGCGAGATGAACTACGGTACTATTGCAAATGTGTTGAAAACAGACACGTCACAACTGTCATTAAATTAAATGACATTATTGTCAAAAAACATCAAAATTCAAAACAATATTTTGATTTGAGTTGATTTGATTTTTCACGAAAGGTATTTTACTTGAATCATTTCTAATATTGGTATTTGATCTTTGTTTTAATTATTCACATAACAAAATAAATGTCACTTATATTTTAAAACTGTATCAGTGTACGTAACTGTACATCAGTTGTATATTAAAATTAAATATTGTTACTAATATTGTCAGAAGAAATCATGAACGTTGAAAAAAAGAATAAGATTCCGTCGGCACCAACTATCCCTGCAAGTGGTAATCTTTTGTCAAATGTTGCACCACCCATGGAACTACCTAACTTTGTAACGACAGTCCCGGCTTCAGTAACACCAGTTATACAAGCTCCAGAACCGGTATACAAAAATATAATAATATATATTATTTCTATCTTAACACTAAAATAATTATAAAACAGAAAATATATAATTGTAGGCACCACAAGTTGTACCAGTAGTAGTAACAGTACCAGAAAAAAGTCAAAATGCTGAACCGAAAGCACTCCAACAGTCACCTGAGAGTCCAGAAAAATTTAGGTATCTTCTTACTTAGATCTATCAAATTTGCAAAAGTAAGTTTATTACTTTTGATCAAAATAATCTTTTAAAATAAAACTATGGCTTAGAGTTGTCTGCAGATTCATATATTGTCTTTTTATTTCCTGATGTTTGAAATGTTCATGGGTCATACTAAGGTTTTGGATCTCTCTCTGGTTATTATATACGGGCTACCAGACCAAAAATAAAAATAGATCTAACAAAAACTGCCAAAAAGAAAATTTTATATAAAATGACATATTTTTATAAAAGTATTAGGAGAAAATACTTATAATTGCAAACAAATGTTTTAGCCCTGCCATTCCACTATCTAAAGGAGAGCCAACACTACCAATAAGATCACCTGAGGATTCATTGACTACACTTTCTCCTGAATCATTACCTGAATCTACATCAGAAATAGATCAAATTGGTAAATACAGCTTTTATATTATTGTTGTTATTTCTATAGATTTATTTTAAAAGTAAAAGCTTATGAAGAAATTATGATTTTTGGAACTGAATTATAATGTGATACATTAAATTAGATAGGGTAATTAATTTTAATAGCTTTTTATTTTTTTATGTTTAAATTAAGCTTTATTTGTAATCTATACTTACTGGTGACTCACCCTTGCTTCTCTCAAGTACATCCCTAGATTTAGTGCAAGAGGAGTCGCGGGATCTGCTAGTAAAAGTAAATTAAATTTCTTACATTGGCTATCTGCAAATGACAGTTCTGTCAAAATACGTCCAGCAGTTTCAGATTTAGCGGGAGTAAACAGACAGAAAATTTCAAAAATAGATTTTTTGATGTTAGTACCATACTACCATACTTGAACGGTCACGTTGGTAAGGCAGCTGAGGCGTATGAGCGTGTCCATGGTGGTTTTGGCTATGGTCGTCGCAATACAGAGGGAGTAAACATTCTCAGAACCTGTATTGCGTCTGATCTGGCCATCGTGAACACGTTCTTCCAAAAGAATCCTCAACACCTTATCACGTATAAGAGCGCGTCCCACTCAACCCAAATTGACTATCTGCTGACTAGAAGGTGTCATATCGGCAAGGTGACAAACTGTAAGATCATTCCAGGTGAAAGCCTAACGGCCCAACATCGTCTCCTTGTCATGGACTATGCGTTTACCCCGAAAAAGAAACTTGCCGAGAAACGTAAACCTACGATCAAGTGGTGGTTACTGAATGGACCGATGCATTCGGACTTCCTAGCAGAGGTGGAGCGACTAAATCTCAGAGTCGACACTGAAAATGCCCAGGAGGTTTGGGATCGAGCCCAGTCGGTAATTACCGCGGCGGGAAGACGCGTTCTTGGCGTTTCTAGGGGAGGACGAGTCATCGAAAGGGAAACGTGGTGGTGGAATGATCGGGTGCAGGAGGCGATTCGGGAAAAGAAGACTGCGTTTAAAGAGTGGCAGCAAACCAACTCTCCTGAAGACAGAGAGAAGTACAATGCAGCCAAACGTGCCAGTAAAAGAGCTGTAGCCAGAGCTCGCAGTGATAGTTTGTCACCATTATACGATAAGCTAGATACTGCGGAGGGGCAAAAGTTCATATACAAGCTGGCACGTGCCCGAGATAAAGCGACGCAAGATATCACAAAATGTCTTTGCGTCAGGGACTCCCATGGCACGCTGCTTTGTGACCATGCCTCTGTGAAGGAGAGATGGAGAGGCTACTTTCAGGAGCTGCTGAACAATCAGCACCCATATAGTCTTCCACCCGAACCGCCTCCTAACCTTGGACTTGTTGCCCAAATAACACCTGACGAAACTCGAGATTGTCTTCGCCGCATGAAGAACCGAAAGGCGGTGGGACCTGACGACATACCGATCGAGGCGTGGAAATCGTTGGGTTCTCTTGGTGTGCTCATGCTTACTGATCTTTTTAACTGCATCTTGAACACTGGAAGGATGCCTAATCAGTGGCGTTTTAGCTGCATCACCCCTGTATACAAAGGCAGGGGCAGTGTTCAGGAATGCGGTAGTTATAGAGGGATCAAAATCATGTGTCACACCATGAAGCTGTTTGAACGCGTGATCGACCTCAGGCTCCGCCAAGAGTGTACTGTCTCTGAGTGTCAATATGGGTTTCAGCCGGGATCGGGCACCATGGACGCCATTTTTGCCCTCAGAACTTTGATCGAGGCTTACAGAGAGAAAAGGAGAGCTCTGCACATGGTATTCTTGGACCTGCAGAAGGCCTTTGACTGTGTGCCGCGTCAATGCATATGGTGGGCATTGCGATCTAAAGGTGTGCCTGAAGTATATATTGACATTATCAGAGACATGTACCGCAATTCCGCTTCCGTGGTTAGAACCTCTGTTGGCGATACCAAGCCCTTCCCGATTACTGTGGGGGTCCACCAGGGCTCGACTCTTAGCCCGTTCTTATTCAACGTAGTACTAGATGTTGTCTCGGCATGCATCCAGGACCAGCCTCCGTGGCTAATGATGTATGCTGATGACATAGCGCTCGTTGATGAAAGCCGGCTGGAGCAGGAGCGTAAGGTGAACCTCTGGAAGAATACGCTTGAGAACAGTGGTTTTAAGCTAAATGTGGCGAAGACCGAGTATATGACTTGCGGGAATCCGGACTCTAGCACCATTAAAATAGGCCTTGAACCAGCCGTTAAGTCGGAGAAGTTCAAGTACCTTGGATCCGTCCTGCACGAGTCCGGAAGCATCGATTACGACATCCAAGCCCGTATAAGCGCTGCTTGGGCCAAATGGCGGGAGGTCACAGGTGTGGTCTGCGACCGAAAAATACCGCCCAAGCTCAAGGGACAGATATACAAGAGCATCATCCGACCGGTCCTTTTATACGGGAGCGAGTGCTGGCCAGCACTATCTCGATACACTCAGGAGCTTCACGTCACGGAGATGAAGATGCTGAGGTGGATGTGTGGCGTAACGCGGGCTGACCGCATACGTAATACGTTCATCCGAGGTAGTCTCGGGGTCCGTGACGTAGCGGATAAGCTCCAAGAACGTCGTCTGAGGTGGTATGGCCATGTCGCGCGTCGATCTGAGGACTATGTCGGAAGAAAGTGCCTTGATTTGTCTGTTCCTGGAGCTCGACTTCCCGGGCGCCCAAAGAAGCGATGGCTGGATGTCGTGAAGCAGGACATGAGAGCCAACGGACTTGTTCAGGAGGACACTAAAGATCGTGCAAAGTGGAGTAGGATTAGTCGGAAGGCAGACCCTGGCAACAATGGCCGGGATTAATGCCAGGAAGAAGAAGAAGAAGATGTTAGTACCATACTCACTTTCATATGCGTTTAGAAAAGCTGTTAATTTGAAATTAAAAACAGACACTTCAATTTTATTTTTATGCATTTATTTATAGATAAAGTTAACACTTCATTTAAATTATTTGTATATGTAAAATCATAAAATATAAAAAATTAAACATCTATACTAATATTATAAAGAGGAAAGATTTGTATGTAAGTATGTTTATAACGAATTGGCTCAAAAAGTACTAGACCAATTTTTAAAATTCTTTCACCATTTGAATGTTACATTATCACTGATTAATATAAACTATTTTAATTGCAAGAAAAAAATAAGGAGGAGGAGGAGTGCATGCCACACTTAATAGTTATATGACATAGGTAGCCGCGCGGCTCAGGAGTAATTTTGGAGAATTTTCAATCCAGCCAGTGATCGAATGAAGTTTAGTAGCGATTAAAAAAATGAACGCGGGCAAAGTATAAAGTATAACATAGTATAATATAAAAGGTAATAATTTGTGAATAATTTTCAATATTTTCGGTTTATAGGTAATGTTATGCCTGGAAGTGGTATTTTTACTTGGGTGAAGGGTGCAGTATCCACTGGAGGTATATTGCAGAGAGTGGCAGAAAAGGCCAAAAGTTCAGTTGATTCTATGATTACAACTCTGGATCCCCAAATGAAGGAGTATCTAAGTATGAGTATTTGTCAATATCATTATAATCTGAAAGAAAGAAAACTCACACAATATTGTAAACTGAGTAAATTATAATTTAACAGTATTTTCAATTTTACGGTGCCATATTAGTTAAAAGTTCCTAATGTAGTTAGGTAAGTGATTTAATTAAATAAAAACATATTTGTGTTCTAGGAACTGGAGGTGATTTGTGTGTGGTTGTTGCATCTGATAAGGAAGTAAAGATATCTCCAGTTAGAGAGGCTTTTCAGACAGTTTTTGGGAAAGCAACTGTTATGTGAGTTAGATTTGATATTATGCTTATAAAAGTTTATAAAGCGATAGCTGCTATAAATTATGCCTATGAAATTTATCTGAAGACACTTTTGTCCAAAGTTCTTTGTTTCGCGCAAATCGTCCTCCCACCTATATTTTTGTTGACTCCTCTTACATTTGCTGTCTAGGAATGTCACTAATCACTATTGTACTCCACTTCTGATTGCTGAATCTCAATAGATGACCAGTCTGTCTCAATTTTAATATAATTTAATTATTTAAAAAGGAGCTGTTCGTTAACAAATTATGTTTGGTTATTTAAGTTTTGTTATTAATTAATGAAAATAAAATATTTTTCCAGAGGTCACGCAGCACAAAGCAACGTGACAGCAGACCAACCAGTCGGGTACGCGGCAGCGTATGCAGCGGCCAAGCAGCGTATTGCTTATATTCGGTCTGTACATACGGAACTTACTAACAACGTGCCGGTGGTCGCTGTGGAGGGGTTCATACAGGAGGCTGTTGCTGATAGGTATAGTTATAGATTAATTATTGCATTTCAAAAGAAATAATAACATCGGAAAGGTGAAATTGGAATAGTAAATAAAAATACAAAATTGAAATATTAAACACAATGTCAATTTAAATGAAACTATCTTTTCGGATTTTGTTGTAGATTTTCGTTCCTAGTAAAAATCCGAAAGGATATTTTTATTTATAGTGTCAAATGTCAAAATTTAAGAAAGTATAATGTCAATTTAAATAAATAAAAACAAATTAAATACTTATAATAAAAATTGAATGATAAAAAAAGACGCGGATTTGTATAAAAATAAGAAAATAACAGATCGCAAGCGACGGCGGTGCCGGCGACTATTATACGACTTTAGTGTGTATTTATCGGTTAGTTCTATAAAATCCTAATAGATGGCGGTTTGGCATCTAAGTTGCACAGATATCCGGTAGATGGCGCCGTATTTCTATTTCTAGATTATAGATGGCGCGTGTCCAAAATGTAGTAAAAAGTAAACCGTTTAATTTATTTTAACTTACGCCGGGTTTGCTAGTATTAGTATAGATAATAACAGTGTTGTGTATTCAAACAAACAAACATTTTTAACAACAGATGGTATGAGGTGTGCCTGCTAGTGTTGTCCCAGCCGTCGCTAGGCATCGAGCT
Organism: Boloria selene; assembly: GCA_905231865.2. NCBI lineage: Eukaryota > Metazoa > Arthropoda > Insecta > Lepidoptera > Nymphalidae > Boloria > Boloria selene. Next base: position 8,394,516 of record HG993149.1, read on the forward strand.
GCACGCGCAGTCGCAAGCGACGGCGGTGCCGGCGGCGGCGGCGGCGGCGGCGCGCGCGGCCACGCCCCCCGACCACGCGCACGCGCAGACCGGGTACAGTGTGACCGTTGGTTCCATCATGGCGGCTAATTTACAGGTTTGTGGTTTGGTTTGTTTGGTTTGTTGGGAAGGAAATGGGGTTTGAAGCAAAATTTCATTTAAATCATGGAAGTGAGTCTTTAGCATTTTTTGTTTATAAAATCAAGCCTGTCTGTCTGTCTGTCTGTCTGTCTGTCTGTCTGTCTGTCTGTCTGTCTGTCTGTCTCGGTCGGTCGGTCGGTCGGTCGGTCGATCGGTCAGTGGGTCGGTCGGTCGGTCGGTCGGTCGGTCGGTCGGTTACACATAAGATATATTTATTTTTATATTTTTAACGTCCAGGTCCCTCATACACACTGGCAAGAAGCAACTACAGGCGTATCCAGAAGAGAAATAATTCTACTCGCAGCTCGTTCACTGGCGGGATCTTATAAGAAGTTATTGGCAGTTTCCGCAGATGAGGCACTATAGGATTTGCTCATGAAATTGTAACTATGTTGTGTAAGTATGATAGTGGTTATATAACTGCTATTAATCTTTGTATATAAATATGTTGTTGGGACATTACTACAACAGCGCCATCTAATTTAGTGGTAAGCTACAAGGCTCGTGTTACGGATACGAGATAGTTCATATACTACAGATATATAAAATTTTAAATACATACAAATGAAATAACAATAACAACAAATGAATGCTCTCAGCGGGACTCGAACTCGCAACCGCTCTCGCAGAAAATAGGGCAGTACCAACTGAGCCGAACGTGTCATCAATATAAATTTTAAGGTAGGTCTTGTGGCCTTCTTATAACACCAGCTTTCAGTCAGTGAAAGTTCCATCAAAATCAGTTCATTACCCGGCACAGACAGTAATTTTTTTAATTATGATTTTATTATAAGTACCTACAATTTCATAATCATTTAGTAAAAAATTGTTATTTTTCACGTTTTATCTATAAAATATATAATATAAACAATAAAATAAGGAAAATGGGAAAGTAAATTAACAGTGTATAAGTTTTCTATATAGTATTTAAGTATAGTTAGAAAGAATTATTAACTGTCGGTACTAACCTACACCGCGTGCTCTGAATCCACATTATTTTACCTCTGTAGGGTTTCTGGAAGAGATCTCATCAGAGAGATGAGATATCCTTTGTCAACATTATGTTATTTCATTTTGTGTTACATATTTCATGGTACATAAATAAATAATTATATAGTATTCTATGATAATAAATTTTGTAATTTATATAGTAAATATTAGATAGTTATATTATATTTGGATCCTTTCCAAACCTTTAAGGCTAAAGTGTAGAGGTCGCTACTAAAATCTAAAATGTTGGTTATTGTCCAATGAACAGTTTTTACTACCAAATTCATTTTTGTATAGTTGTGTATTTAAAAATGTCTTTTACTACTTACCTATTTATATTTTATTTGTTTCAGATTAGCGCAAATTAAAGAATCTACATTATACATACATACTTATATAGTTTTTAAGTGAATAATAAAACAAGATAAACACGCGGCTTTGCCCGTGGTAAATTACAAAAAATATCTAACTTTATGCTATTACTTATAAGTTATAATGTACCAACAATGGATTCCCCATTTAAAGTTTCACCCCTATTTTCTGAGGACTACTGAGTAGAACCACTTATTGTATTTTCTCGTAAGAGTGAAAGATTTACCCACAATTAAAGGTATGCTAAATGTTGGCCCGTTCAATAAGTTGTTACAACACAAAAATCGGTAAAAATCGGCCCAGTACTTTTTGTGTTAAAGGTGAATAATTATTGTTCTAAGGTCTATGTTTAATACATATTGTATGTCAGTCATTGTTTAAAAAATATGTTTCATGTACAAATTTTGTTAAATTACTGTTATATTATATTAATTTTAGATAGGTAGTTGTAATAAAAAATAATAAATAATATTATATTAAAGGCTGAATGTCATTTTTATTATTTTTCTTGCCTATCCTATTTGCTCTAAAATCTAAAAAAAATATCTTTATTGTAGGTATATGTACAATATTTATAACTAAACACGTCAGGACAACTAATTCTGTATATGTACAAATAAAGTTCTTTGATAAGAGATTAGAGATACAAAATTAGAATGAAGATAAGTCATTTTTGAAAACTAAGGTACTAAAGATGTGTTAACAGTGTTATCATTAAATGTTTGGTTTAATTACATTTGTAGGAGAGAACCATTTATAAATTTCTTGTTTCAGCTTTTTTATTAATATCGTAGATGACTTAGCAAAATAAAAGTGTCAAGACAAGTAAATTATTAAGGGATGTTTGGTAATAAAAATTGTCATTTCTTTAACATAATTTATTATATTGATCTATTATTCAGCGTTTACATGGGGCCAACATCACTATCAATGACGGGTTCGAAACCATCTGGGCCCCATGATTCGACAGGGTTCACAGCGATTATGTCAATAGGGTTTATTTCGGGTTGTGGAACAATAACAACGTCTGGTTCAATTTCGTTCTCATCAACAATCTCGACGGGGCTAGGTTCGATGGGGCTGATGTCGACAATGTCAATGGGGCTGATTTCAGGCAGGGGAATGATAGAATTGTCTGGCTCCAATACGGTTTCCTCTTCATCGATCACATGGATCGGGGGAACGATTTCGTGGATAGGTTTCTCCTGTAAAACAAATGTAAAGCATTATAAATACTACCAATAATTTTTTAAAGTATTCCAAATGTTATTGTAATCAAAGAGGGAAATAAGAGGATTGTGATAAAACATATTTGGCATTATCTTATCCACTTACCGGTTTAGCGTTTACGTTAACGATGATCTGAACCATTGGGGAGCCAGGTTGGGCTGAAGCAGGCTCGTCGGACGCGATAGCGCCGGGGGTGGGTTTCCAGACGGCGTCGTGGGATATGGGCATAAGAACACCTTCCTGAAAAAACAACAATACTATTGTTAAGGATAGTTTATAGTAAACAATATATTTCCAATGAAATCCTAAATATTTATGTGTAATTTAGTTACTGTTCTTTATAAATAAGGGTAATATTGAGATATTTACAACTTGTTGTCCAGAGATGAGAGCTTCCATAATTTGGTTAAGAGCATCTTCGAGCACAGGCACGTAGATAGGGTTCACGTTAGGGTTTTGCAGAGCATCACTAATCTCCTGGAGATTCCAAATGTTGGAGGTAGGACGGGCGAAGGCGACTGCCGCAATGGCAGCGAAGACAACAAGGAATTTCATTTTTTATTATTTTCTGTGAAAGCACAAGTAGGCAAACCGTTACCTCACTAATCCAAATAAAAAAATAAGTAATCTGTTATAGATTACTAATATAAGACTAGATTTCTTTATCACAAGACGTCATTGTTAAAATATATTTATCATTTTTATACGTTATGATAATTTGATAAATATAGGATATGACATATTTGTCTCTAAAAGAAATAAATCATCAAGTCACTGCCTTATCTACCAAACATTTTCTATTCTACACTTACCAAGCTCCTTGAAGGTATGATAATAATTTAGTTCTGAACAGTATTTATACTGTCTATGATGATAATATTTGGTATCTAGAATATAAATGAAATAGCTTTTTATCAAAATTATACTAAAAATACTGATAGTAAATGATAATAATATTCCAAAACATGAACGGTCATCTGTGATTTTTATAGTTTCCACAACTTTATCGTTTCAAAGTATTTAGATATGTCTTCCGACAAATTACTATAAACTGTGAATAAAAAGGTACACCTAATAAAATTGTAACTAGCGACTCACCCGCGTTTCGCTCAGGTTCATCCCTGCATACATTGGTAAGCAGGTAACATTATACTACTAAATTTAATCAAAAACTATGTTATATTTTTATAGTTTGAAAAAAGAGAGAGATTAAGATAAAAAAATAATATTAGTCCCTTTGAGTTTCTTTCGCTAGTTCTTCTCAGGTCAGAGGCTTCTTCTTTCCAAACTGGTAGTAGACTCATGACGTTCAGTAAAAAATTGTAATACTTTTATGCTAAATAAAATATTTTGATTTTTGATTGTAAAGTTACTAGTATTTTACATTTCAAGCTATTTTTAAAATAATATATACAGCAATTTTTTGCTTTATCCAACTAATAGATTCTAATGGTCTAAGGGCCGGTGGGAGATCGACCTTCACCGATCTGATAACCAGATGAGACATATTTTTTATCGAATATAATTTATAAACAAAAATGAACTTATTAAAACCCGTTGGCATTCATAGGTTTAACAACATTTGATTTAAGTCATTACACATTTTTGGAAGATATACGAAATAAATTTATATAAATATTAAAACAAGAATTGCCTATTAAATATTAGAAGGTTTTTATAATTTTATTTTGTAAAAATCGAGTAGAGTCCATAAGGAATATCATAACCACGTAATATTTTCTTTACAACATCGCTTAGCGCACCGATACTGTATCTGTCAATTGCACGTTATAATATTATGTACAAGTATTATAAGTTCTGAGTAGATTAACGCATAATGATATTGATATAAAATATATTTTTATGGTAGCGGATGCGAAACCGAACATAATTGATAGTGACAGTGGTATGCACAGTAGTAACGCGCACGCTTGGATAACCGAGTGATGCAGGTTCAAATCCAGGTCGCGTAACTCTGATGTTTTCATGTGCGAATCATTTCTAACATAGTTACCAACATCGTGAGGAAATCTGCATGTATGTGCAGAAGCCCGCCAATCCACACTTGGTCAGCGTAGTAGACTATAGACTGATCCCTCTCGTATTAAAGGGAGGCCCGTGTTTAACAGTGGGACGTTAAACGGGCTGAATCAAAATATGAAGTGGAAATTTTATAGAATGAAAGTTAAAGGAAAAGCGAGTGGGGCTTAGTAGTTTGCTATTTGTCTCATTAAATTTCAATGTTTACTTTGCTTCATAGAATTTAAACCAGTGACGACAATGAGCCACATCGGAGAGGATTTTACTATGGTCTATGGGTTAATTTACAGTAGCAAAAAGTATTTAATATTTTACACTTTTATTAAACGAATACAATGGTACCTACGTCATAATTTTTAAAATACTTAAATAATGTTGGGTTTAATAGCAAATAAGTATAACAAGATAAACAATCTATCTATTCGCTAATAGTAATATTATATATAATACTTCTCTTTTCCTGCGGCTCCGCTCGCGTTCTAAAGGCTGAAAATGATAATTAATATTTTTTTCCCGTTTTTGCAGCATTTTTCATTGATGCTCCGCTTCGCTCCGCTATTAGTCGTAGCGTGATGAATTATAGACTATATGACATTTCTCGATAAACGGACAATCGGACCGGTAGTTGCTGAGATTAGCGCGTTCAACCAAACAAACAAACTCTTTAGCTTTATAAGTAATATTATTCAAAATCTATAAAATAATATACTTTGAAACAAAAAAAAACAACGAAGTGTCCGCAAAATTGTGGGGGGCACGTCTACGGAACTCTATATTGTTGCATGCAGTATTAAAAAAACTAAACCATCTACTACCGAGTGTAACGCTTTCAATGACGTATATTGTAAATTGTAATATGATATTATCAATATGGTATTATTTATAATTTACAGCTTCTGATATCATAAGAGTATAAATACTTTACGACGTTTATAAAATTGATATCGTTACTTGAGGTAAGTGACCAAATTGCCACAATATAATAAATTTTAGTTTTTACTCTCTAATGCAAATGTTTGTATAACAAAAGCAATTATTTACAAGAATCGATCCCACGACTGCCAGAGAAGTGTAAACGAAATAAGTGTAGTCGAATACTATTTCATTTGGATGTACTCATTTAATATAGAAAATACCAAAACAAACAAAATTAATATTCAATTTATCTTTTAATTCTTTTAGCAACCACAAACTAAAACAAAATGAAATTCTTTATTGTCTTCGCTGCCATTGCGGCAGTCGCCTTGGCTCGTCCTGCTTCCAATATTTGGAATCTCCAGGAGATTAGTGATGCTCTACAAAACCCTAACGTTAACCCTATCTACGTGCCTGTGCTCGAAGATGCCCTAAACCAAATTATGGATGCTCTCGTCTCTGGACAACAAGTTGTAAATATCTCATTATTACCCTTATTTATATGTAACAGTAACTGAATTATACATAAATAATTAAGATTAAATTGAAAATTTATAACTGTACTATAACCTGTCCTTAACAATACTATTGTGGTTTTCTAGGAAGGTGTTCTTATGCCCATATCTCACGATGCTGTCTGGAAACCCACCCCTGGCGCTATCGCGTCCGACGAGCCTGCTTCAACCCAACCTGGCTCTCCAATGGTTCAGATCATCGTTAACGTAAACGCCAAACAACCGGTAAGTGATAATTACATCAAAATGCTTTATGATAACCTCCTACCTCTTCGTTTACAATGACATATACAGATATATAAAAATTATATATTATTACTTGAAAATTACAGGTAGTGTATAATGCTTTACAAATTTTTATTTACAGGAGAAACCTATCCAAGAATCGATCGTTCCACCGATCCATGTGATCGATGAAGAGGAAACCGTATTGGAACCTGATAATTCAATCATTCCCCTGCCTGAGGTCAACCCCATTGACGTTATTGCTATCAATCCGATTGTACCTAGCCCAATCCAGATTGTCGACGAAAATGATGTTCCAGAGGAGCTTCCTCAAGCCTAAACTTAAACATGAATTATTATCAATCCATGTGAATCATTGAAATCAAACGTTGCAAATAAATAATTGAAAATAAATTACATGTTTTTTAATTATATAAATTTATAACTAAAGCTTATAGGGCCTTTTTAACTATTTACGAACTCCTATAATATATTTTTGACAAATAAAGTTGCATATATAATTTTTTTGGTTAAACATACTTACCTAATATACCTAGAAAATAAATGTATATTAAGTAGACTCTTCTGGTGTAGCGGATTAAAAGATTGTGTCAATTGAATTTAAAGCGTGATTATTCGACTCTTATTGTCTCAGACCTCAGTACTAACTTGTAAGCCATCGTTTACCATTCATGCACTTTTTAAGAAGAACGGAAACTTTTTGCGTGCTTCTCTTGAATGTGATGAGCTCGGTAACCGAAGGGTGGTATTTTGGATGCTATATTATCACGTATAGAGCATTTTTAAGTAAAATATTAATAATTGAAATATTATTTTAAGAAGAAATTTGATTTTCTATGGTACATACATGAATGGAATTTTATTATTTTAATTTTTGATTTTGTTTTGATTGCTGGTCAGTTAACTTTCATAGATCCTCTATAAATTACTAAACAATCCCCCTCGCGTCTCCGTTCTAGGATATATTGGTGAACTAATATATGTAACTGACACGATTTGAAGCCATTAACAAGAGAATTGAATTGATTTGGAAATATTTGTTGTTTAAGCTAAACATTTTAGAGTTAAGGTTATTAAGAGGGGCTTTTTGTAATCAGAGGTGGTTTAAGCTTCCATATTATTTGAAATAAATAAATTATTTTTCATAAATATATAAAATGCAAAATACATTTAAATGCATTTAAATGTATAAGGTAAAAATTACTTCTGCTAGTAAACTCGTGTTGTACATGAAAAATTACGCTCAGTGTAGGTATGGAGTATACAATATGGTTTATATCAGAGTTACTGAATTCCACATTATGTAACGATTTTATCAATTTTTTTTCAAATGGCCCATATTGCAAACCTTACAAACCTGAAAACGTAGAAACTCAAGTAAGAGAAGGTTTTTATTGTATCTATAACTGTACTGATAAAATCAAAAGGTTTTGCAACAGGGTTGGATTAAGAATGTTTGAGGCTTCTGGCGAGCTTGTATGAAAGTCCTTCATTTTTTGCGCTACAAAGATAGAATTTGACAGGAAGTTAGTTATTAGTCGATGGACGTCCCTTAAGCACGGATTTTGCGACAGAACCGGTTAAAGGGATTATAATCGCTTTCGCAACCCTATGTGTTCAACAAACATTTCTTGATGACACAACAAACAGAAAATAAGTACAACTAAATTAAATTCATTATTACTTTTTAAATTATATAAATCAGATACTCACACAAAATGAAAATTACTCATAGAAAAATAAAGCATAGCGCAGCCGGCAACCCGGCGAGGGAGGGGGCGCCTAGTGTGGGAGAGAGGCGTGCACATCTATGAAATAAAATAAGTAATCGCGCGTCTCACGAGTATATTTCCGATGGGTTTTGAAACGGTTGCATGTTGGAGAGATTTTGATGAAATTTTCAAACAATCTATAGATAAGCCTCGCGAGACATTGTGTGACGTTTAGTAGCGATTGAAAACATGAACGGGGATGAAGCCGCAGGTATTGGTAATAATAAATAAATGACTCTTAATATTTTTATATTCTTTGACTAAATTCGCATTCAAAACGGTAAAAGTAGTAAAATTTAATCTTTATATCCAAATATCATAACTACATTGAACTCATAAAAACTGGATTAAGTATAGATAAGATAGTCTTAAATGGTACCTAAACAAAACATTGTCCTTGAAATAACTGTTATAACATTAAGTACAATATGAAAATTACTTTAAAATTTCGTTTTATTTAAGTTTATTAAGTACCTAAAGTACTCATTCCTTAATTTTTTAAAAACGCCCATAAAGATAAATATAAAGGTAAGAGTTAGAAAAAAAAAGAAAATAATATATAACCTAAGCCTAGGTTTAGAACTTAAAGCCAATGTGGCTTTTCCGACCATGTTTTTTTATTTAACACTTCACTTGTTTACTTATCAGCCATGATTCGATTACTATTTTAAAGCAAAAGTTAGTTTAGTTCTCATTTAGAATATTTCAGATTTCAATTATCATTTAATTTTACTTATTATAAATAAATAAATAAATATGTTAGGACATTTACACACAGCACTATCTAGTTCCACGATAAGGTACGAGCCTTGTGTTATGGATACTAGATGGTTGATATACTACACATATATAAGTTTAAATACATACATAATATACATAATTATAAACATCCATGACTGGAGTACAAACATTCGTTGCTCAACAAATGTATGCCCCCAGCGGGACTCGAACCCGCGACCGCTGGCGCAGAAAGCAGGGTCACTACCCACTGAGCCAAACGTGTCGTCGAATTATATTATTTTATACATAACGAAAAAGTTATTTTTCTTGTTCTTTCTAGGCTTGACAGTTTGATAATAAATGTTAAAATATGCATACAACAATCCTTTATATCTATTATTATATTTTTGTCATATACAGTTCGCGTCACGTAAAAAGAACGCTGGAAGAAAGTGGTGGGGGGTGTGTTTGCGCATCGGTACATTCGCATACGAAATTCCTAAGCCTATTCTTTTATTTTTGAACTAGCCTTTCGATCACGATGTATATTGATTATTGATAGGTACATTGAAAAATATATTAGATAGAATGTCATTAAATAGAATTCTATTAATTAATAAAATATGTTTGATTTAGTGTAGAATGTTTAATCTACTTACAAAAAATTAAATTAATTCGTTTAATATATTTTTTATATTATTAACAGCATTGTGATCAGACTCTCTCTTTATAAAACAATATACGTCAAAAATATTTTTTCACTATTATTTATATAAAATCATTTCGTAATTAATAACTTTTGTGTGCGCGATGGTATTTTGAACTGACGGACCAATACCGAGCCGGAAAGCATGCGGCGCGTGCCTCTACGTCCCGCGCCCCGCGTCTTACCACCAAATTGGCCTAAAAATCGTCTCTGCGCAACTTGACAGCCAGCGTTCTTTTTACATGACGCGAATTATACCTATCTATTAAGTATTAATCTATAATATAATAACTTCTTTCGTATGTAAATATGTAGACCGTATATCTTAAATATTTGACCCTTTATCAGAACAGAAACCTATGCTTAATTATCTGTGTATAATATCACTATAGACTGTTAGAATAGATCTCCCAAAGTAAAATGTAAGCACCTGTCATTATACTAGAGTTCATCAAAATCAGGGTTCCAGGGTTCCAGGGTTCAGATCACGGAAAAGTAAAAACGAATTTTTTTTCTGTTCCGTGGTTCAGATGGACAAAGAGGACAAAGAGGATGGACCATTTCGGTATCAAAAATATTTTTGACTATTTTAATAAGATTTTGTTATAAATATTTTATATCCAGATTAGTCTCAGAATTTTATTATATGTATATAATATAGATAAATAGAAAAGAAAAAGTAATGGAAAATACCTAAATTTTAAAACTTTGAACCATATTATCTTATTTCTAGGTTTATTAATAAAAAAATATTTATTTCTTTAAATTACGGATGTTAAGATAATTTAAATAATAATACTTTATACCTTCCATAATACAAAGAATTAAACTTATCTATTTGTTATATTATATGTCAATTATGTGATTATATTTCATAAACATTCGATAATATTTACAGTGTATTGTCATCTCAGCTACCATTATTTATTCAAAAAAATGTATTAAAAATAAAATCAGGTGGCATTACTCCAAAAATTATTTAGAATTAAATATAGGTTTCTAAGAAACTTATATTTAACATTAATATATATTAGGGGCACTTATACACAAATTTTGAATAAAAGAAGGGCTTCTTTTAAGATTCTCTGAATTAAAGCACGGAAAACTAATAAAACAATTTATTTGAATTTCCTCTGACTACCTATGTACTCTTAGTGCAAGGAACTTTAAAATTTTTTTAGTTTCATTTTAGTCATATTTTGGTAAAATCATTGAATTGATTGGAATATACAAATAGATACAGTGATTATATATAAAAAATAACAGTTGCGATAAAACAATTATTAATAAAAACATTGCAATATAAAATGAAATTATTTATAAGGTCATTGAAAGTACTTAAAATTTAACATTTAGTGAGTCACCAACAATTTTTTAAATTAACAGATATAACATCAACAAATTTTTCGGACATTCTAGTAAATTATTATCTGGTTGATAAAAGTATAGGAAGGGAATCTATAAAAATACTAAGCTATCAAGAAAGCGTCGTTTTTATTGAGGGATTATTTGATTAGCGCATTATTGGTTTCGACAGTAATAAATAAAATGTGTTATTGTACATTTTTGCATTCGAAAGAAAACCTTTGCGAAAAACACAGGTGTGTAATTTAAAATACTAAAAGACTTTTAAAATATATTTTTTTAAAGAATACCAATTTAATTTTATTATAATTATTATTAATATTTTATGAATAAAATCATTGTAATATGAACTTGTTTTTGCTTATAGGTTAACGAATCACGATGAAATTCTTGCTACTAGCCCTCTTTATTACGGCGGTAGCTGCTGCCCCGAAGCTACGAAAAGATGAGAACCAAGAAGTAGAGTCGATTGTACCAGGCCCAGTTATTCTTCCTGAACCTGAGTTACCAGTAGTGGCACCTGACTCCGTTCTTCTTCCTGCACCCGTACTACCTGTAATCATACCTGACTCTGTTATTCTTCCTGAGCCTGAATTGCCTGTGGTGGTACCAGAGCCCGGTATCATTCCAGAACCTGAACTACCAGAAATTGACTCTGTAGAAGTTCCTGAGTTGCCACCTCTTAAGCCAGTAGTTCCTAGCGGCGAGGTCTTCAATGACGGTATTGTGCAAGTTAAAGTTCATACAGACACCAGCTTATTGTCATCTGTACATAACTGGGTTAGCTTGGTTTTCAACTACATCAAAAATGGTATCCAGAGCACACACCAAATCCTTGGCTACTAACGAAACTGCTTTGTTTTATATAAAATAACTCAACAAATGTAATAATAAAATTAAAAAAGTAAGATTTGATTTTTTTATTTTTTAAAATGTAAATTTGTGTGGTGTTGAAGAAAAACAAATTATATAAACAAAGGACTAAATAATCTGAAATAATAATATATGCATAAAATATCAGTGGAGTGAGAGTCGAAATCGTAGTTTTTGTACAACCATGCAGGCTTAAGCTTTTCTGGTCTATTGTGATCGCTGTAGTCATTGATCTAATGTAAACCACTGAATTCTGCAGGTGTAAAATATTACAGGACTCTATGATTTCATTTGGTGTAAGAGTTCGCTTTTGAGAGGAAAGAAACTTACGCTAAGTGATCTCATGTAGTATGCGTATGTTATTATTTATTATTTTTGCCAGTCATAATATAATCATATTTTTAGTTTACTACGGTTCTAATTATCAGTATATCAGTCAGAAAGACACATACGGACGAATAGCTTGACGATGAGGCTTATTAATGAGATTATATTTGGGCTCTGGAAACCCTTAAATTAGTATAACTTTGTTATTCATCAAAGAGATGGTTGGCAAGTTGTCGAGCAAATAATTCAGTCGAGTGTAGCAATTACAGGTGAGCTGGCACTTATCCAAAACAACGAGCCTGTTTTGAAACAATTATACAGTTGTAACACGCCACTGATAGGTGTTGAATTAATTCTGAGGAGTGCTCCTCTTAGTATTTTTGTTAAACATATTTACATATTATATTAAATAATGTAATGGGTAATTTTACCGATTATAAGTGGTAGTGCCATGCTTGTTACTTTCGGGTAGCAACCGAATGGGCCGGCACGCCCCGTATAGTTCATTAGTACAGTACCACTCTCTCACAAAAGACCGGCGTGAAGTGGCAGCTATGCTGTCGCGTTTCGTCCGGTGAGTGAGAGTCCGGGAGGCCCACTCTCCTTCCCCCCTCCCTCTTCCTTTCATCCTCCGCCTTCGTTCCCTCCTCCCTCCCACTTCCCTCCCTCCTCCATCCCTCCCTTTCCTGAAAGGCCGGCAACGCATCTGCAAGCCTGGCTTGCAGATGTCCATGGGCGGAGGTGATCACTTCCCATCAGGTGAGCCTCCTGCCCGTTTGCCCCCTTTTTACATAAAAAAAAAAATATCTGAAATAATAATCTATGTGGTGTATTTTTTGATTTATGTGCGTACTGCATAGTAAACATATTTTATGATCGATCTTAGAACACAATCAACTTACCTTCGCTTCGCTCGGGTTGTTCTCTAGATACGTTTTAAAAGTTAGTATTTTCTTAGATTAATGTAAAATTAATAGAATTCAATGTGTCCCATAGGATGATCCAAATAACCCGGTATCACAATACCAAATTTCATGAAAATCTAATGACAAAAAAATCTGAAATTATAAATTCGGCTTCTTTATCGATAATAATTACTATTTCTATTTAGATTAAAATGGTAAACTTTGAACAAAAAACTTTGAGCATTTGAGGAGATACAGCTTTCGTTTGAGTCATTAAGATAAAAGTATAACTTATTATTAGAATTCTAAATAAACTTCTTCATTACTAATATGGATGTACCAATTACCTTTACCCATATTACATAGCCGTAGGTAAACTACTATTAAGAGGTAAGAGTAAGTTAAAGTTTTCTATGAAGTTAAAAGTAATGTATTTATATGAACCCAATTTAGATATTTTTATCAGGGAGTATATTTAAAAAGTTGTGCGAAAGCGTATAAAGTGGGATACTACAGAAGTGTCTAAAACTCATTAGAACATTCTGTCCTAAATAAACAAGATTAGGTACTTTAAGCCAGCTAGCATTTATCTGAGCAAGGAAGGTAAGCAAAACAATTTAACAAAAGTGCCAGAAGGATGTGTTAGCATTGCTTATTTATTATGTACATAATATATAGTATACCTTATAGTCTTTTACTTAGAGTCAATATTAGTTGCTCACAGCAGCTTTTACAGTCAAAGGTAGTTGACATAAGATTTTATTATATACTATTGTGTTTTAAAACAAATGATCAGAGTGCTTGTAAGTGTTATAATTTAACGAAATTAGAAACATAAAATTTGGTTTCAGTTTTAAGCAGTCTTTGATGTTAGTTAATTTTGCCTATAAAATTAAATAAAAAAATTTAGTAAGTAGTATAAAGTGCATTTAGGAATTATTTTAATTGCAAAGATGCAAATAGAAAAAAGTGGGATGATGTAAGTAAATATGTGAGCAGTTTGCATAATATTGCTTCGCTCACTAAAATATAAACCGCTTAGGACCGTGGAAAATACATTCTTTAATAATAAAATCAAGCGACGGTTGATAATAATAACATAAGCAGCAAGCATAAATAAATCAAATACTTAGCTCTATAGAAACGTGATGCGGGATCAATAAACGTTTTCAAGGTGCTTAAAAACAATCATGTTCTAATATACAGCTAAAATTTATTGGAAAATTGAATTAAAAAGTATTCTATTTGCTGGAAATTATTAAAATAATGACAACCAATTATATTATTATACATATTATATAATATAATTGGCGTATTTTCGCTTCGCTCGATTTTTCGGGAGATCGTTTCGCACTAGTAGTCTATGTATTATTCCAGGTTAGCCTATCTTTGTACTGAACTTATATTTAAACATATACACACACAAACGAACTTACTGGTTTTTTTTAAAAACTTGCTAATCACTTTCGCTTTGCTCGGATTCGTCGTTAGGTACTTTTTAATTTTTTGAGCTGAGCCTCAACTCTTTTTCAAAAATAAATATAGCCTATGTTACTCCTTATAACATTAACTATTAGTGGTATTTATGGGAATGCAAGCAAAAACTTAATTTATATTTCTGTATCGATACAATTTCGAATTAATAACAGGAGTGTGGTGTTTCAGATTATTTCATAATCGCTGTCGTTACGCAATCTAACAAGAAAATCGATCAAGACTTTATCATATTCTGTGACAAGTTTGTAACTTCACTTGGCTCGTTAGCACGGACTCCGTTTAGTTCAACTTCCGACGGCTGATTGCCGTTACAGAGGAAGTTGGTCTTTTAATAAAGCTATTTTAGCAACGTTAAAAAAGATTTATTGTTCATGTCATTGCAGTTAACAGTAAGTAGGATATTTAGTGCTAAAGTACCTGGTAAATTTTTATTTTTAATAATTAGACTACAGCGTTTCTCTATTAAAAATTATTTAAATCCATTACGCAAAATCAATCTAAAGGTATGACAAACGACTATGTATGTGAGTTAGGTCGATAAACGAGAAAACATCCTTTTTTCCTTTCCTTCCTTTCATTAAAAATTACATGGTTTTTAAAATTACCATGGAGTTGATAGAGCCATTTTCAGATTAGGTACTTGTAAGTGTTACGTATAAGAGTTTATGTATATTTGGGCACATGTCAGTCATGCAAAGTTCCTAGCAGGGTGGCCTGAGATAATATAAACGGTGTGTCAAGTGCTACGTAATGTAGAGACATACGAGTACTCCTTTCTGCTCATTGTTATTATTTTCTCCCTCGCCGGGGGCATCTCACACGTGATAAACTTATTTGTTTTGTATAATAAATACACTATAATAATTATAGTATTAGATGTTTCCAGGTAGGTTATAGGTTAGCAGATATACTTATTATTGAGGTAGTTCATTAATATATTACGATGATAAAAAATATAAGTATATGTGTAAGTTTGGTAAACCAATAGTTAAATTGGTAGTGCAAACAGTTTGTCAAACTTGTCTCCGAACATCATTATCATTTTTAGCGAGATAGTCGGTTACATATTCTTATTTTTTTGTTTATTTTTTGTGGTATTTATAAGTTTCAATTTTCATATTAAACCGATAAGTCGAAAATTGAATACGCAAACACACTTCATACAACATATTTTTCCAAATAATGTAGATATGCGGATGTGGCTGTCGAGTTACATAAAAGTTCGTATAGAATAGCTACTGATTTGTGAGATTCTATTATACTATTTCCCAATCGGTAAAATATTTCATTGAGAGAGAAACCAGAACAACTTTCTGACTGAAATAACGTATTTCACGTTACACATTTTTCTTTTGCCAAGTTCATAAAATGTTAAAAGTATGATGACAGGGCTGAAGTGATTCAAGATATTGTTCGTGCGTGGGTCGCAGATGATTCTTTACATTTACTTTAAAGATTGCTATCGATGTTCATGAAGAATTGAATAGAAAAATGTTCCGAGAGTTTTCTTTTAATACATTTATCATTTTTTGTTTCTTTCTCACTGTGCAAGAGTTAGTTGTACTATTGTGCTAATCATAAAATTAAATTGACGGTATATCCCATATACTATTGTAAAGCTAATTAACCTATCCTTAAAACGATCCTTGTTCTATTATTATTATAACCAATCTATGATGTGTTTTTATGTTTATCACTTTACTTTTTTGAGGCATCTATAATTTGCGATTTTATTGCGTAATAGGAAGTCAGATCATAGAAACTTCTTTCCCCATTATTCATTTTGTGTGTCTATTCCGTGATATTTTAATGCCTCGGTGGTGTAGTGGCTAACATGTACGGTCATACATCGAGAGGTCCTGGGTTGGAATCCCGGGTCGGTCCAAGTTTAGGTATTGAGTCTTTCTGTTTAGTAAACCTCAGTAACCGCCACGAGTTGGGAAGTTGGCGGTGTTTCACCCCCGTGCCTCGGAGAGCACGTAAAGTCGTCGGTCCTGCGCTTTAGCTCTCACTGGTCGTTCGAAACGTTGTCCCGCCGGATTATGAGGCTGATAAGGAATAGAAAGTGCACTTGTGTCTCCTGCGCAGTTGGCCAGTCTCAATGAGACTGGCCGCCGTGGCCAGAATCGGTCTGAGAATAAAAATTAACTACATAAAATGCGACCGCTAGTTATATAACAATACATGTATATATAATATAGCCGCACAATTCTGTTATTTTTATTGAAATGGCTGGCAATGAAATCGTAGTAGGATTACAGTTTGTTCTCTTCGACGAAACTAGTTTAAGTAGTCCCTAGACACAAATTTAAAGAAAATAAAGCAAAAGAAAACACCATTTACTCTTTTTGAAGTCATATTATATTTAAAGTTGTTTATTCATATATCTTTTTTTTACTTTTATTATAAAATATAGTGCTATAATTTGCCTAAGGCTCTGCCACCCTCGTGGCGTGTTAATAAAATAGTCTGTGTTAATCCACATTGTAAGCTATTCCCATTTTGAGTTTTATTTAAATCAGTTGATTATTTAGTTTGTAAAGAATTAATGAACTTACATTTTCATACTCATTTACACAGATTTCTAATTTTATGTTGATGTTACGCATGATTCCTTTTGTATCAAAGAGAGGCCCTTGACCAGAAAGACCGTACGTTGAAACATTTCGGTGGCGGGTTTTCAATGATTTGTAAATTACAATTTAATATACTCGTATAACCTATATATGTACATACATACAATAAAATTATTATAAAATAAATTACTTTTGATACTAACCTTATAGCAGGACTCATAGTATAATTTGAAAAATAATGTAATATGAAAGTTTGAAACGGTAAGCTAGTTATACTTGTGTGAGGTTAATATAACAAAAAATATACCTTTCAACCTTCAAACAGTCGGGCAGCGTAGTGCGGTGCCGCCACCACGGTGGTCATTTAATAAGTTTTAACACAAACATCGCGGCACGCAACACGCGAGCTAGCACGCCGATCGACCGCAGTCGCTCGATTGCATGTACCGCATAAATCTTATACTCGAATTTTTATTTTATGACATCCTAATAATAAATATTATATATAATTACATTAGAAGCAATTCACCCTTTCTTCGTATGCAATAGTTAGTTATAGCCCAGTAGTAACGAGCTCGCTAGGATAACCGTGTGATGCAAGTTCAACTCCAGGTCTCGCACTTTTGATATTTTCATGTGCGAAACATTTCTAACATGAACCTGCATGTCTGAGAGAACTTAATAAGTTTTCGAAAGATTTGTAAAGTCCACAAATCCGAACTAAAGGGAGTCCCGTAGTTCAGTCGGACGTTTAAAAGATCTGAATGCAAATAGATATACTGTATAATATTTAAGATTTGGATGATATTAGAAAAAAAACTGGCCTAAGCTAGATGCAAGAAGTCCAATATAAAAGCAATGAAATTTAACTTTCGACTCTTCGGAAGAGATTTTCGCCTGCTTAAGGATTTCGAAAATATATAAAATATATACAACTTCATAGGATCACCGATTGGTCTAATATAAAAAGTTCATAACACTGCGCCAGCTGTTTTGAAGGCATGGATTTTTGTATTATAAATAGATTAGTTATTTTTAATCATTCGTCATTGAAATAGTAAATAACGTTGTTGCTAAAAATTTGATATGTTTTAATAAAACAAGGATTTCATTATTAATCATGGTTTAACTAGCGCTCACCCTCACGCTCGCTTCGCTCGGGTTCGTCTCTAGATTTAGCGCGAGCGAAGCCGCGGTTTCCACTAGTATGTAAATAAAAATGTATATAAGTTTGAACCGATTGTGATAACTGTTCACTCTCTGACCTTTGATGAGTTGTCCTGCGTAACGATCTGTAAGGTTCCTTGCCAAAAAAATCTTTGGGGTCCTTCTTTATGGTCCTAAATCATTGTTACTCGTACTTAGGAATGCAACAAAATCTATTGCACATTTGCAATGGTTAATACTTCAAGGTTCAACAATTTATTTAAAGCGTGCTCTTTATATTATGAATAAACGTCGTGTCGTGTCCCTTTATATCTGGTTTTAACGGAAGTCGTGATGTGTCAGAGTGTCACTGTTAACCCATTTAGCGTAAAGGGCGAACGATTTCACACGTCACAGAAGCAACAAATACATTGTTCTAAATTGACATTAATGTAGTGTATTCTTTAGTTCATTTTGATTTATTACAGTATGTCATTATTATCACATTAAATTAAAAGCAATTCCACTTTTCGATGCTTATATTTTTTTATAACAATCAATACTTTCCGTACCGACTTCGATCTCATGACCTCCACCGTAATAAACGGTGACAAATGTAAGGCACAGTATAGGTTTTAAGCTTGATATAGAACTAATTTACATATAACACACTTGCGTATTACATCTCAGAATAAATTATTTTTTTCAAAAATTAAAAAAAAATATACAAGGTTTTTATATACCTACTTACAAATAAATGAAAGACAATAACTATATATTTTATATAATAACACATAATTGTATTATAAATTATAAAAAAAATAGTATTGCACAAAGGCTTAAAGACAACGCGCTTTATTACAGATATCTGAATTTCTTTAAAGCTTACGCAAACCACGCCATTACGTCTTACATCTCCATCCATCAGTGACGTCGACACTCTCGCAGCTCCTCTAGAATTGCACGGAGTAATCTGTACTCGTACATAAATAACAAGACAAAGTAGTTCAGTTCCTTATTGCTTTCTCTTTGTTGATCAATTATTATTTTGTTTGCAGCTTTTGAAGAGCTTTAGTAAAATACTTTTGGAAACATTTTTTTATACACTTAGTGCTTAAAATCACCTCAGAATGAGTAAAGAGTTGTTCTAAATAAATAACAAAATCAATTGCTGATTTTCTGTAATAAATAAATTTTAGCCAAGTTAATTTGTCAGATAATATAAAGTTTAAAGTCATATTTTTTAAAAACAAAGCTACTACCATGAAACAATGTTCATTTGAAAAGCTCACAATGAGTTCGCTCTTTTTGTATATAATAATTAATATCAGTAAAACGTTTAGTCACTGCCTGTCATCTTTTTTCTTTTTACCAATAATAAAACTTGTATTTTATTGTAATAACATCTTCATTAAAGGGTAATGAAAAAAGTAAAATATTTTTTTTAGTTTATTATTTTAATCTGTTAAGTAAAAATTAACAGCTGAGCAATTTGTTTAAAACAGTTACGAGCAATATATTTGTTTGAATGCGCAACGCGTCGTAGCGAGCGTTGACGTAGTCGCGTAGCACGTCACGCGTAGACTTCGCGTAGGCGGTCTTTCTGCAATGCGCGGCTCATTTCAAGAATAAAGCTTTTTAAATATGAAAATGGCATTTTTTTAATGCTAATTTTTTAAAATTTTATATAAGAATAGTATGTACATTGTTTTAATATAGTAAATTTGGATATTACGAAGTATTTAAAAATTATTGAACATAAAAAATATATTTGGTATATAAAATTGTTGTAAATTTTGTTTACTCACATAATTAATTTTAAAAAAATATGAAAAAAATATTGTATAAGTATTTAAAAAAAAAGTAAACTAAAACAATCAATATTTACTTTTGAGCTATTTTTGTGACCTAGAAAGTAAGATCTCGTTACGTACCGACCGCATTGTATTCGATCGAGTTAACTTTTTACTTTCACGAAACGTACGCTGAATCGATAGACGGCCGTCGCGGTTGCAGCTTTACAATTATTGTGCCGCCTGTAGCGCGAATTTAGGGCAATGAGAGGCGGTGGCGGCAACCCGGGCAGTTCGCTTCGCGCCGTGCGCCGGCCGCCCGTGTGTCAGCCGGACCCCCCGCGACGACCCCCGAGCCCCCCCGCACCGCCTGCTATGCGCCGCGAGCTAGGCGCGCACCCCTCAGCCTGACACAGCACAAGCTTACACTGTTGCGCGGCCTCCGCATTGATTCCACATGACTTCAGTGCCGTGAAGTGATAATGAGCGTGCGAAATGAGGACCCCAGTGAATATCCTGACCTATTTCAATATATATCGGCCACAACTTTTCAAGTTATGCTGATAAATTAATCGGTTATTTCAAATGTTCGTGCGCAAATAAGGTATGTCACACTTTCTAGTTACTTTTTTGTAGTAAACAAGTTGAGTAAGTCAGTCAGTTGAGCCGGCTAATTTATGATGAGTAGTATGATTGACCACTATCGGTCTGTATGCGTCATCATACTGGCTGATTATTATTTTTTAAAACTATGTCCCATATGTAAATAATATGGAACTTTTTACTTTTTTTTCACAAAACTTTAATTAAAATGTATTAAGTATAATATGTAAGTTGTACTGATATTTGTACTATCAATATGAAAATTTACTTAAAATATCATTTAGACATTTTAACGAGCTTTAATAAAAGTAATTGTTAAAAGCTTTTATCATATTAGCTTAAATTTTAATAAAATTGAATATAGTAAATATTTGTTGTCGGTTGATAAACCAATATTGTGCTAGTACTGAGGCAATATCCGTTTCCACTTTTATTAGGAATACACAACGCCGGTTACACTCGATACCAAAGGTTATATTTATTTAAATGCAAATGCTCAATGTTTTGCATAAAGGAATTATTTTTATGTTACATTTTTTATACTCATCGAACGTCTAAGTTTCGTTACATTAGGAGTTTGATTATTTTAATAATAAAAGTCGCATAAAATTACTACTTAACATAATGAATATATAAATTAATTATTATTTTTCTTGAGTAACATAGCTATTTTTCGTATTCTTTTGTTCGGCTTCATATGCCTACAGCATACAAAAGAGTAGAACAATAGAGTAGTCAAGTAAAACAATGAGATTATTTTAAGAATATTTTATACGTGTATGTTATACTACGTTTCTCGCGACTCTGGAATTGAAATTTTTATTACGAACTTTATTTACAGGATAGTAAAAATAAAAGAATATAAAGTATAACGTACGTATACTAAGTAATTGTTGAAATATATTTGAGTAAGTCTCTTAGCCTCGTTTCGCTTGGGTTCATTCCTACCTGCCTTTCCTTACATTCGTACTAAAAAATGTATACATTCATCTTTTGGTACATTTATTACAAGCAATAGCCTATATGTTACTCGGGGATATAATTATTTATGTGTATTATTTTTAGCACAAAACACTTTCCTATTTACAACAATTAGGGATAAGATTTAGACATCTTGAGGGATTGAAACATTAGATATTAAAGCTCATCATAAAACTGTACAAAAAATTATGTAATTAAAATTTGACATAACCGTCAAAATGTTTACGCAAATTTTTAGGCTTTATAAAAATTTTACAGAAGCAAAATTGCGAGATTAAATTATGTTAATTTAGGTTGAACTTTATATTATTAAAAAAGCTAGCCCTACTAGCTGTTAATAAATTTTATAAAAAGCAACATATATACGATATCTTCTTTCTTAAAACTAAATTTATGATTTAGTTCGATCCTTACCTTTGGCTTTTACGAGTGTCGGCTAAGGACATTTCACTTCGCCAATGCTACCTAGAAATTCTTTAGGTTCACATATTTAGTCGAAACGCTTAAACAGCATTTTCACACTATCTTGTACTTATTCTTTGTAGTATTAAATGATTTACGCCACTAGGTTACTGTATCTTAAAATATATTATTCAGTTTCATTCATTTATGCTTATTAAAATTTTATATAACATACAAACGTTTATGCAAAAGTTCACTTCCATTGTAGTCCTTCTATATTTATATTGTAGCTCTTAACTATAGTTATAATGTTGTTGACTATATATTTGATACAGGTATTACAAAATATATGTGAATAAGGTTTAATAACTTTATGTTGGTTTACGCCCTCATTACTACGGAATTTGATTATACCGTACCCTGCGTATTCGCCGTTACCTAATTATTCAAATTTTGAGATTTCCGTTTATTTTCAGAATAATTTCTAGAA
Organism: Boloria selene; assembly: GCA_905231865.2. Taxonomy (NCBI): domain Eukaryota; kingdom Metazoa; phylum Arthropoda; class Insecta; order Lepidoptera; family Nymphalidae; genus Boloria; species Boloria selene. The sequence goes on from HG993149.1 coordinate 8,417,160, forward strand.
TTATTTAGGTAAAACAAGAGTAGTTCACAAAATCAAAACGAATTTTGTAAAAAAAATAATATTCACAGTGCGGAAATGCACAGTAGGACTAAATTTTTTTTTCCATGATAAAATTTAAATTCCATATAGTAATTCTTTTGAATAGAAATAGGCTCGAGGTGATTTCATCTCTCCCAGAGAGTGAATTTCTAAATCGTTATTTATTGTATAAAAGTCTTTCGTAAGCAAACGTTATTTAACTTTTTATTTTGAACGTTATCTGGGAGTTTAAACGAAAATACCGTACCGATAAAATTATAGTACTGACAATGTGTATATATGTATATATTAGAGGTATTTTAATTGTTGATATATTTTATGTAGGTAGGTTTTATCGAATTTTGTATATGTACATGTAGTATATAGTTCGTAGTTTTCTAAATTATGTATTATTGTGTGTAGATATATGAAACATATCTACAATTTAACTGCCAAAGAAAATGGACTTGTAATATTAACTTTTTTTACAAACTTTGATTTTTTTTATTATTAAGACCTTCCATGTTCCAAGGAATGTACAGAAAAATATTTTACAAATTTTGTTATAATGTATTGGTTTTTTATTTATTTATATAAATAATTATTCTAGTAATAGTGTTACGAGGTATCAGGTATATTAAAAATATTGAAACAACTCTATTTCACTTTCTATTTTCCTTTATGTACAATTCAGCGGGACTTTTGTAATTCTTTTAATCTCTTATTAATTAGTATTGATATATTAAGTGCTATAGGTATATTTTTTTCTGTCTTTTAGATTATGAGATACTTTTATTTGAATAAACTAAATAATATAATAATAAAATAACTCTTTGATATATGTATTCTGTATAGCGTAACGTAAACCAAAATCTTGTAATATTTACTTTATATCTTAAATAAAATACTAAAAGGGTTATTTTTCGACGTAAGCTAATAAAATTCACCTCAACGATTCAGGTCAGGGCGGGTCAAAAATGTTTCTTTACTCGCATAGTCTAATGGAATAACAAACCTATACGACCGGAGGGAGATCAGGTACACGACTCTCGATGGCTTAGCGTGATCCGAGGTATCTTGGTGTAATATCGCTAATATCTAATTTCCGCTCCTACAAAAATTTCGTCCCACCCGGGATTCAAACCCAATTTATGGTTCCTTATGCAAAATAGCCAGTAGGAGAGCCCGAATAAACGACGTTACATAAAATTCGACTAACATTAACATTAATGTTAATATTTCTTCTCGTTCAGATTACTTTCATAATAAATCATATTAGGGCTATTAACCTCAACGACTTATTTGTGTGGAAAAACAATATTAAACATTGAAAAAATTCTAAGTAATGTATGAAGGTTGAATATTTTAATAAAATCGGTTTAAATATTTGATGAAAAAGAAAGTTGTTCTGGTATATTTGACGTGAATTCTTAATACCAAACCTGTCATTTGGTTTACAATTTTAAGTTATTAATACATGCTATTTATGAATGACAAAATGCCTCACATTAGGCTAAAAAGAATCTATATTTAAAACGCCATTTTCATAACAATTGAATATTATAATGTAGAAAATCAAGATGAGTAGATGATTCAGCAAATTTTGATTAATACTATATACTATTTTAAATATTTCTATGATGTCCTTAAGACTAATCGACAGAAGTTGTTTTGCGTGTTGACACAAACTTTAGTAACATTATAAATGAAAATAAGAGTATTATTAGTATTTATCATAGAATTACAATATCGTACATAGAAAAATAAAAGGTATCTCTAGAAGCTAGAAGCGTCCGGCTAGAAGTTGGGCGACTAAAATTAATATTACTGATTAAGATTATTAGAATCAATTTAATTATATAAGATTTTATAAAGAAAAAAAAATATACGTTAGTATGATCATATTATATCTTAACTGTAGGAATATTTACTTACTAGGGTCACACCCTCACTTCGCTCATACGTTAACTGCTCCCCAAATGGCTTTTATATTCACTGAGAGCTATTACAAGTTAAATGTACTTCCACGAGAACCACTTGAAGAAATGGTATAAAACTAGCTTCTCTCTTTAAGCTTTAGATTTAACGTGCACTACTAATTTAATTTTTGGCGCAAAAATATGTAATAAATAAACTCATTTTAACCCTATTATACAATATCTCTACTGAGTGCTCAATGCATCAATGAAAGAGTACGATTTTATTAGACTTGCTATAACATAAGCTACATTTAAAATAATATATTGTAGTGCTGTCTACAATAAGGTGTTCAACAAATGTCGATTTTATCCTAAAGGTCGCAGTTCACTCGCTCAGAACTCGGTCCAATCGATTTTTATGTTATAAAGTATATTTATTAAATACAGCCGTAGAGCGACACATTAAATCCTGGGCTATGAATATAAATGACAGTACAAATGAGTTACGAAAATAGTAAAGGTTTTCAACTTATATTTTATGATGTTGTAGAATAGCACGTTTCACAATATGAAGGATATTATAGGTTCAATTCCTTTTGAGGGCAATACAAAGTAAGTGTAACAAACGTATTTAAACAAAGCGTAAAGTTGGTAGCTAATGAAAAAAACCCTTTGTAAATTGTAGAGCAATGTTTGTTTATTTTTTGTATGAGGATTGACTGTCTCCGATGTTGGAGTTTCCCATATTTTGTTAGTCTGGCAATGCCGAATAAAGGCTTAAATTGATGACAATCGGCACGAGAAATGAACGTAGCTTTTTAAAGCGCAGACGGCTTTGTTATTATACCACTAAGAATTACGTCTCTAAGCGTGTAAAACGATCGCAAAATAAATTTGGTTAAGTCGTTTGCTACGTAGGGTCATTAATGTGATGAAAAATATATCTTTTTCTTAGTTTTAAATCACTTTATCACAATTTTGGTAGTTTTAAGAAGTAATCTTCACAAAACGTGCTCCCAGCAAAGCCCTAAGAAAAAAAGCAGAATGAAAGAAGTCGTTTCATTAAGCCTTTTTGCCTTTATTTTAACAAATGTATACCAAAAAAATTTGGCGCTCAATAACATACCCATCATAAAACTGACTTAGTCTATAAAGAATTAGAGTGTCAAGCGCTAAGAAATCCACGTACATGGTGGTTTCTTTGACATTGGACCTAATCTACCTCTAATACAAGGGCTTTTAAACTCCTCACCTTGCTTTGTACCGACTCTTTTATTTTTTATTTCACAATATAATATTTTTAATAATACCTATACTGCTATTATAATCATCAAATTACTAAAATAACAATATTCTAGGGAATACTTGTACACTACTCATGGATGTTTACACTTATAATATGTACGAACTTAAAGTTAAATATGTGTTATGTATTTTATATATGTAATGTTTCTGTAACCTAATAATTCTGGTATCCAAAATTAAAGTATAGCTTGCCCATGTGCTGTGCGATAATGTTCCAACATGTTTAATATCTCTAAATTCTATATTATATTATATGAACGTTACAACTTTCAAATGTATAGTTGAAACAACAATTCAATATCAGATCACCAGCTGCATCATACATATGTCTAAGACCGAAGTCACAAATGGGAAAGCTGACTCAGCCAAACTTTTAATTTGTTTAGAAAACGTATTGTATAAAGTTATAATAAAACATGGACGGATAGTTCAACTTTGCGAATATTAATTTTTTGTTCTGCCTTTAGATTATGCGTGGTCAATAGATGTTCTATTTTTATTTCTTTTTTTTGTTTCTTACAAAAGCAGTAATAACTTACAATATGAGTTTTTATTCTGAAGAACAAAATTACTTTTCTGTTCATGATTTAAGTCCAGTACGGGGACTGCAATTATTTTCATTGGACTAGTGACTTGCCCTCGCTTCCCGTGGTTTCGTCCCGAGATGCGTTTTAACGATTAGTGATTCTCGTGCAAATTAAACAGTTCTTATTATTTGCTAGCTTCTCGTGTACGTGAGAAATAAATTATTTGTGTCGATGCGGACAAAAAGGTGCACTTAACTAATTTACAGTCTTTTTACAAATCCACATTAAAATTAATAAAATTAAAGTACCCAACTGATAATTTTATATGGGCACAGCGTAAGATTTCTGTAGATTATGTCAATGCGTAGCACTCAGGTATTTTTGTCACGTTTTCATTAACTTAAGGAAGTGCCTTATAGCCTCATCCTGATTTTCTCGACCGATATGTGTTTCAACTTCATACCCCCACTCGTACGTGTACTGGTAGTGTTTACTATTTTTGCTTTACGATCATTACAAAAAAACGTGATCTTGTCCTCGGTTTTGTAAAAAGAAGTGTCTATGTATATAAAATAAAAATATTTGTAGCATAATGTCATGTAGAATCTACCTTTAACTATTACCTTTAATGTAAGATTGGTGATGGCCCAGGTCGGTATATGTTGACATTAGATAGACACGGTCTTTACTAAACAAAACCTATCTTCGTTTTGTTGAGACGTTGCCCTGACGCAGGTCTGCCGATGTCACGCTGCCAAGGGGTTGCTCAACAGTCCACTCTGATATCAGAGAAGTATGTTGTTTGACGACACGTTTGTAGTAACGTTGGTAGTGACCCTGCCTTCTGCGCCAGCGGTCGCGGGTTCGAGTCCCGCTGGGGGCATTCATTTGTTGAGCACGAATGTTTGTTCTCCAGCCATGGGTGTTAATATTTATATTATGTATGTATTTAAAAATTTATATGTGTAGTATATCAACTATCTGGTATCCGTGACACAAGCCTGGTAGCTTACCACGGAACTAGATGGCGTAGTTGTAAAAAATCTCTCAACAACAACAACCTGACACAACCTGACACAACTCGCAAGTCATACCGTCCATCTAAGCCATCTCCATGTGCGTTTCTTAGCTTCGGACACGGCTGGCTTTCCGAAGCCGGACGCTACTGAGCTCCCCTACCACGATAAGGTGAACGCACGTTAGGGGAAATTGTCTAAATCTACTAAGACGAACTCCATTAATTCTTACCTTAATAAAGTAGAACCAATTTTTGATTTGAGTTTTACAAGTTTATCACATGTTTGTACTGCGTATTAACCTGCTTGCGCAGTGAAGGAGAAATTCATATATTATTTAGTCCTGAACCTCTTGATTTCTCGCGTAAGGCGCTATTCGCGTAGAATATTTTTCACGTTGTTTAAATATGTACAAATGGCTCGCTCGTCCCTCGTCGGAACTCGGAAGGTCGTATTCGTTTTAGATCTACTTGATTTAAGATTTTCTCGGTTTTCATTGTATTTGATATTGATTTGGGTCGATTCGAGACTATTTAATGTGGTTTTGTTATAAATATACAAGCTGACCCGGCGAACTTTGTTCTGCCCTTCTACGTGACACGAAACAATGTTATTCTGCGAATTTTTTGTATATTATATTATATTTATACTAAAGTCTAAAATATACAAAAAATTCGAAGAATAAAGGTGGGGGCTATTTTGGAGGAGAGGGACCACAAAGACCATGACACTAGGTATTCATCCCAACGCTCACACAATTAGTACTAATTGTATAAGTGCAATTTACACATAATTTATTACAGCTTACTAGAAAATATTTCTTGCCAAGTAAGTGCTAGTCTGTAATAATACCTTAATTAAAGTGATTTATTCTCATATCTGGAATTATAAATCATTTCTTTTTTTCTTCACTAGAATTTTTATTTATTAGCCTGTAGTACAAAAGACGATAAGTAGTAATAAACAACGTAGATAAAGCGAATGTGATATTATTATCTTGTTTTTGTCTTGGTATTTTTCATTGACATCGGGTTAAATGGTAAAGGTCAAAAACAAAGTGCTCTGATTAGACAAGTATCACTCGTTCTTAAAGTGAAATTTTATTTGGCATTTTTTTCTTCTAGACAATATAAAAAGGAGATTTTTTATATTTACTAGTTTACTAGTAGCTCATCCTCGCTTCACTCGTGTTCGTTACCATGTAATATTTTAACGGTTAGTGTATATTTCTCAGAGATGAGATGTTTTCCGCAGTAAAAACTATCTTATATGTTGACCCAGATGACGTGCTATTAGGTATATCAGATTCGACTCAGAATTTGATTACATAATATGTATAGATTTGAGTAAGACTACATTACATTACACTTACAGAGCAGAAAAATTACCAATACATAAACGCGAGGGGAGCCGCAGGATCGCTGTAGACTGAACGCTGATAAAAAATTGTTTTAGTATGTAATTATTATTTTATTTACTAACAGGTTTTTTTGTACGAGTAGGTATATTATGCAATAGTCGTCAATATTGCTCCATGAGGGCAGATGCATCACGCGAAGTTTCCATTAAACAATAAGTATAGTAGATTTCTACTTACATAATATGTAAATGCTTCATAAATTTCAATTCGTTGTGTTCTGTATACATATGTTTCGGATACATTTCATCAGAATGAATGTACAATTTTAATTAATGTAGCAATTCAAGTGCTTCCCTACTGATCGTTGTTTGTTCTATAAATCGGCTATTAAAAATTATAAACTTTAGCTTAAAATAATATTATAAATTTATGGTACCGAATATTTAATCCAATCCTAAAAGTTTCCATGTTTTAATATGTTTAAAGTTAATTCATTGGATATATTTAATCAATCAGCAAAAAATTATCATGTTTTTAATTGAAGAAAGAGTTCATACCATTAAAATACACACAATAGCCATACTTGGAACTATACTAGTAATAAAATTCTTTACCGAATCTTCAATAAAATTTGAAAACATCTAATAAAAATAGTTATATTATTTTACTCAATAAAAGAGCCGAATCTATAATTGAAAATGTTTGTTTGTTTGTCTGTATGTTTGTGACTGCGGCCTGAGAAAACTGCTCATAAATTTTCATGAAATTTGGTATAGCAATATCTGGTTATCCGGGTCAGCATACAGGATACATTTTACTGCCGGAGCATATCACGTATCTAAAAGATCTATATTAGATCGGCCGAAAGTAAAAAGAAAGAAATTCACCAGACCAAATATATTATTTCAGTAATAATATATTACAAACAGCCTTAAATAAAGTCACACGGATATTAGTTTGATAACCTTAAGAGCTTTAATAAAAACAAACAATACCTTGCAGTTATTTCTCGCTAAAATAAATAAACCTCTCGACGTAAAACTAGCCGTAAAAGTTTTCAAACGTCGACTCGAGTTCAACTTTATAATTGATTAAAGGACAATAAGGTTGCTTCTGTCTCAACTCTTTTCGCGTATTTATTTTAGAAGTTTTATTTCAATTTTACAAAGTTTAACTGCCATAAATTTATGTTCAATTAATATTAATGATAAAGTGTATATTTGCAAGATATAATAAATATTATTTCGCTGAGAAAGCATAGCGCTTGTTACATAAAACAAAGCTCGGAAGCTCCGAGGGAAGGGTCCACTAAATGATCAAGATTATCCTTACAAACTAAAATAAATACCGAGAGAATAAGGCAAAATTCAGTTCGTTGTGTCTATTTCTAATCTAATTTATTATATTTTTTTCAAATACTTTTGATATATTCGTATACTACAAGTATGTATAAAAATGTATGATTTTTATATATAGTATGCGCTATATGCCACATTCCTTGCTAGTTCTCTCGTTTCTATATATCTTCCTCTATAAGTTTATTTACAAGGCAATCTTGGATTTTATGGTTTTCCTATAAGTAGGTATAAAATATTACTATTGGCAGGAGTATAATAAATATTGTGGAATTATTTTTTGCTTTGGACCTTGAAACTAACATTCCATGCGTTTTAAGTATTCCGTAACGAAATGATAAAAGAACCCTTTTAATTATGTCAAATCCATGGGTTGTAGTAAGATTACAAAGAAAACACTTCAATGATGTAACTTTTGAGTGAAAACAAAAAAAACCCATGAGCGAGTGTACAGTTTTTAGATAGTTTTCTTTAGTTGAGATGGATGTTTCTATATGACTTTTTTATCGATCTAATAATAAAAGTCTTATAGTTCTAAAGTCGTAAATATTGCCCGAACTCTTAAAGTAATGGGGTAGAAAATTTCGAAAAAAATGATCTTCCAAGATACTTTCAAGGATATTTTTATTTAAGAAAAGATACATTGAGCAGTTTTTTGTGATATGCGACATTCCCCCCCAATATATATGCTGATCACATAAGTACTCAAATCAGATCAGCCGGATTCCCTTCGTATTGGAGGAAGAATCGTGCCCAGAAGTGGGCATTAAGAAAGGGCTGAATGAAGGGTTGGCTGAAAGAGCTGAAACATATACGTGTATATAGACACGTATACACTTACAATGTTGCTATGAGATAAAATATTTAAGATCGTAATATTCATCAACATTGACTAAAGGTACTTTTCATGTTCAGCACACAACATTATCATAAAACTTTTAAGCGCTAAAAGGAAACGAATCATAAGAGTGTATAAAATATAACTTGCATAATATATTAATCATTCATTATAAATAATATGTATGTATATTTATAATATACATTTGTATGTATTTAATGTTATATCAACTATCTGGTATCCGTAACACAAGCCTCGTAGCTTATCACGGAACGAAATGGTGCTGTGTAATAATGCCCCAACATATATTGTCCCAATATAAACAAGTGTAAATATTAGTTGATATGCTCGTATTTTTGAAACAAACTTGTTTATTAGAATTTATATTCATCGTAGTACATATATTACAAGTTCATAATGTCACCTTATACATGTTGATAACACTAAAGAGATTATAATCTATTGAAATGAAACACAAATGTATGAAAACAGCTTTTTGTTATTTTGTTGACTATAGATATATGTATGAACAGTTAGTACAGGGAAATGACTGGTGCGGCACGACATAAGTTTCTCATAGAACAGGATTATATAGCAGTGTCATGTGCATTTTAATAAGACAATAACTAAAAAAGCTATGTTATTAGATGATGCTATTTCTAAGCCTAGGTCTTGCTCCTTCTATTATTTTCATGTGTGAGTCCTACTAAGACAACCACTCGTCTTACGGTGAAGGAAATCATCATGAAGAAACCAGCATGTCCGAAAGACATGTGAAGTTTACCAACCCGTACTGGATCAGCGTGAACTATAACTTGATCCCGACGTATTGTGAGGAGGTCCGTGTCCAACTTTGGAATATAAAAGATCTGAATAACCATTCAAAAAAATCACACTCAAATCGACGTTTTAATTATCAAAAATCAGAAAAAAATGTAAGTCCAGATTCAATTACTATCAGTACAAATATCTTTTAAACATTTAGTTAAAAATATGTAACTCAAACTTTGACCAATTATAACAAACCATTAATAAATTAAGTTCAAGATAATTACTTGATTGTGGAAATTTACATATAAAATGCTTATTCTAATAAATTAATAAGTGGCATTTCTAACATTATTATTCTTAGGTAGAGACTGAACTGTTTCCGTGTAATTAAGTTTTTACCCAAACATGAACGTACATACTCAACTTTGAACATACAATACAGAAAACAATATTAAGCGCTTTTGAAAGTTAGTAGACTGTCAGATGCATTCATTAGTTTGAGCTGAAATTAAAATATGTGTATGTGTTTTGAAATACAAATACATAATATTAAAAAATAAAAAGAGTTTTTAGTTACTAGTGACATACTGCTGCCTTGCGCAGGTACAAGTGCATACAGTTTAATACATATTGCGTAATCTTTTGCTTTAATTCACCCAGTGTCTATATAAAAATCGTAATATCAAATTACATACAGACATACTGAAATAATTTGAATAGTAGATTAAATTATAGTAGGAAATTTAATATTTTATGTATATTTTGTTTTGTGTAAAACATAAATAACTAAACAATTTAAAAGCCGCCGTTAATAAATACTTGGAATCTTAAAGCTTAACGCTCAGTTAGTAAGAGTTCATTTATTCTAATTGAATAGGTCAAAATTAAACAGCGACCAAAGTTGCTTGTACTCGAGTTCTATTTCGGTAACACTAATTCGATACTTATCTCTGATAAAAATATAATGGGGTCAAAAAGGTACCTTAATCTACTCATGTGTTTAAAGTAATTTGTGGTTAGTGAACTTTTGGTATAAAAAATATATTTTTTTACAGTTTTTAACCGACTTAAAAGAAAAATATTGGTCTAGTACTGTGCTACATATCTATAAAATACATAGGTTATAGGACTGACAGATTCTACTCGTTTTGTGTGTTATGCGCTATTATCCAATATAGATTTTTTTTTTATGGTAAAAAGTGGGCAAACGGGCAGGAGGCTCACCTGATGGTAAGTTATCACCTCCGCCCATGGACAAAGGCCTTTCAGGAAAGGGAGGGATGGAGGAGGGAGGGAGGAGGAGAGAAGTGGGAGGGAGGAGGGAACGAAGGCGGAGGATGAAGAGAAGAGGGAGGGGGGAAGGAGAGTGGGCCTCCCGGACTCTCACTCACCGGACGAAACGCGACAGCATAGCTGCCACTTCACGCCGGTCTTCTGTGAGAGAGTGGTACTAATGAACTATACGGGGCGTGCCGGCCCATTCAGCTGCTACCCGAAGGTAACAAGCATGGCACTACCACTTGCAAAAGTTGAGAAACAATGTTTGTTTTTGTGTTTCTTTTTTATTGAACAATTTGTTTTAATGATTATCTCTAAATGGCGAAAAATTTTATAAAATCATAAAATACTTCAAAATTAGTGTACCATTTTGGTTAAAAATTAGTCATGCCTAACTAAAAAATGGTTCGAGGAATTTCAATGGTATAATGGAATAATAATCTATGTTAATTTCATTCCAATTGATTAAGTACAAACAAAGATTCAGAAACAATAGGGTATTTAAGTTTCTATTTGCGCGCTCCTTCACAAAACGAGGGTAATTATTGAGTGCCGAATTACACTTTATAGGATAGAAGCTAAATCGCCTGACATAAAGCCTTAGGCAATAGTTTGTATTAGATATACCTATGTATATATAATTAATCACTCTAACTGCCATTTAGCAAATACACAGTTCGAGTTTTGTTATTTTTAATTTTATTTTAATAAGTTTATTAGGAATTTTAATAATAATTAACAATAATTTAAGGGAAATATAAACAAATGTTTATTATTCATAAATATGAATATTTGTTGTATATATTATATACGTATACTATAAACAATTTTGTTCCAAATTCGAGTTGAAAGTTTAAAGATAAAAACGAACAAGTCACCTTTGTGTGGACATAAGAATGTACTACTCGGCTGAGAACCTTACGAGGCACAAGCACTTGTTGAATCGTATAATATGCAATATTTTTGATAAAGAAAATTTTACAAATTTCGTGCATCGCTCAAGAGATCTGTTCTCGAAAATATCTTATTATAAGTTAAGGCCATGCCTTTAAACTTATAAACCTACTACTTCAAATATACTGTATAAAGGTATTTACATATATATATATTTTGAATATTTGGTTTAAGTCAGTATGAAACAGAGAACGTTAAACTTAGCGCGTGATATAGAAAAAAACAGAAATAGATAATTTAGAAATTGCTAAATAGATTTGTATTATGTTGAAATTTATATAATTTTAAAGACAAATGATGTAGATTATAATATACTAATTGATATTTGATCGAATATCTATTATCAAGGGGCTAGAAGATAAATTTATTTGACACTTAGGTAATTATGAGTAGAGTTCCCAAGAGTACTCTAGAGCTGTACATAACTTCCTGGTGTTAACTATTACCGAGATGATGCCGCATTGAAGCAACTTGTTTTGTGCTACTTATGTATTATACGTATTTTATGCAGTAGAATTAATTTATTACGCATTGCATATATACGAGTACATTAGTTAATCTTTTTTATATATTTTTGATAACTATTTACATTTTATATGATTTTGTTCAATAACAGTTTAATTATTATTCTAATGATTCAAACATGCATAAAAGTATTAATTTTTAATATACTAGCCACTCATTTTCACTTCACTTAGTACTCGGGTTCATCTCCAGGTCCATTTTATATTCTTGTGCAGAACCCTAATTCTTTTTCAAAAAATAAAAGTAGCCTACGTTACTCCTTATGAGATCAGCTATTCTAGTGGAAGTTTTGTTGAAATCGGTTTAAAGTTTTCGGAGATTAGTCAAAACAAAATGGATAATAAAAAGACAAACAAAACTTAAAAGCTTTTCTTATAAGTATCGTATACAACTTCATATGCATAGTAAAAGTATGTTTTTTTTGATATTACAAACAGACATTTCGATTTTATTTACCTGCAAATATTACAATACAAAGGAATTTTATATGGTTTAACGGGAAGCAGGACATTAATAGGCCAATACTGTAAGGGCATCCACAAAAGCGAACAAAGTATTCTTAAATTTATACGTTGGGATAACAAATAGGATTTTTACGTTCAATTTATTGCCATATAAAGTACGATTTATTGCGACGATATCTAAATAGTTAAAATTTCATTTTTATTAGCTTTATTTATAAATTATTTCTTTATAGAAAACCTATATTTTGTAGTGAAAGATATAAATTAACACTTCATTTGAGATCAGAATCTTTTAGAATGTGAAAGCTCTGTTATCAATATTCAAAATAAAATGTAAGAAGTGTCACTTATTATATTACTTAGATATAGGAGGAAATTGCGATACGAATAAATCTGTCATTTCAGTGCTCTTTATCTCTGAAATAGTTCAATAACCGATATACCTACCTAGGAGGTAAAAAAGGATAAAAAATAAAATTAAGTTAAAAATCTCAAATTTATGTACCAGAACATGTTAAATCTAATTTAAGCCTTAACATGTACTTTATTTTTATTAAGCCATAATTCGTCAGATTGGTTCTTTGTAAATGAACAGTAAATAGCTTATAGGTTGTTATACCAGTTAACTTCGATTATAAAAGCCTTTGGATTTTCGTGTTATGATCGCTTATTGGGCGCAAGATCGATTTGTAATAACCGAACCTTTTACCCTTTCTTTTATAGGATAGAAATTATGCTGAGGTAATTTGCAAATTTTTTTTGGTAGAAGCCTTTGCCCTTCATATTAAAAATAGTGGCTTTTCAAATGAATATAATAAAATTACTATTTTCATAGCTTTGGTATAAATCCTACTTCGATGATGACGACACGTTCAGTTTGTTGTGACCGCAAGTTCGCTATGCGTGTTTCAACGGTGCAGGTTCGAGTCTCGCTCGGCGCATTCGTTTATGTATAGAGCACGATGTTTGCACTCCGGTCCCCGTGTTTATATTTGTAATATTGTGTAAATATTATAATATGTGTGTGGCGTATCACCTATCTGATATCAATAACACAAGATTCGTTGGAACTAGATAGTACAGCTGTGGTAAACGCCTAATCCTAACATGTTTATTTATTTATCTATATTTTAACCTATAATAGTAACGAAAACAGTAGTCACGGACATTAAGTTTATACCATCCTTTATTTTCTTTCGCAAGCTTCCATACGGAGTCAATGAAAGAGTCCAATTATTTATAAAGGCTGTTTATTCAATGAGTTATTTATTACTTTTAGAAGTGTCAATTGATCACAATTTATATACCTAAAGTAACGTAAAGGAGGATTTTGTATTAGACATAAAAAATCTCAAACAGATTTGCATTCTGTTTCAGAAATAAAAGGCTAGTCTTATTTAAGTACCGATTTACATAAATACATTTTCAAATTATTGTCATCATTCTTAAGAGTATACTAAAACTATCATCTACTATCATGCCATTAATGAAATTTTACTATTTTATTTTATTTATGTCATCTTACCGAAGTATGATAATCTATATAAATAAAATAATAGAGGTCTGCAGTTGTGCGCGCATCACGGAAAAGCTGCTGGATAGATTTCAATGAAACTTTCTAAGTTTTATTTCTTAGACACTTGGCCACTTGGCATCAAAAAAAAAATGATTGCGATATCTTCATTTAATAAAAAGTTATTAAAGTTTCAAGAAACAACTATTTGTATATGCACTGCGTGTTCAGTGATGTATGTTTCCTTATCGCGGAGTAGTGGGGCAACGCGGCGTAGCGCGCATGCGGAAAACTTTGTTAATATTTCAAGCAACGCGGACGAAGTCGCGGGTATCAGCTAGTAAGAAATAAACTTAGGTGTTCACGCGCCTGCCTATAATATCTCGTGGGTAGTTCGTTAGTCTCCCAGATTTTTGTGGTTATTGATTAGAGATTAGATGGATATAGAAGCCTTTTTTTACCTTTTTAGACCTTTATCTATTCTATCTGTACACCTAAAATATTCGTAAAAATAAATAATTAAATATCACATTTAAGATAAACGTTCATTTCCTAACGGTCGAATACATAATTTTGAAGCAATCATTGTAATTTACACATTTTTTATTATTTGAAAACTAAAGAAAGTTTTAACAATTGCTGGCTTTGTCTAGCCAAAGTCAGTATATTTAAACTATATTTTTATTTTTACAAGTCATGAAACATAAATGTTAAATATTACATGGGTTGTTTTCTATACAGCCTCTGCACGTAACGCCTAATCCGGTAGCTTTTAGATAAAATCTTTTAACCTAATTGCTATAAGAGGAAAGAGAGTCTATATATTACGTTCTACAATATAGAGTATAAAAGCAGTAGGTAGCTATTAAAGTAATTAATTCTCAGTATAAGTAAAAATCATTTATTTAATTGATCTTTTCCCAGAATTTACTTTAATAAATCATTTTTGAAAATTATGGAATTACCGCTATTATTCTAATTTTTCTTGTCGGTGATAAAATGAACCCAACCCCAAAGACTTTAATTAGCCCTATTGATGTACATCTTCCATTAGATCAGCTCAATAATATTAAATTATTATTTTACTGTCGCAAAGTTAAAACAGATGTTGCCAATATCATTACAAATTATACAAATACATATTATAAGAAAGCTTAAAAATATATTATTATTCATAAGCTTTCTTATAATATATTTTTGTTATAATATTGGTAACATCGTTTGTACTTGTATTATCGGCAGCTATGCTTATTCGCATAGCTGATGATAATTCACAGTTGAATGGCATCCATCAAAGATAGTTAAAGCGCGCTTGTACTCTCTATACTTGACGTGTTATTTGAAGGTTCAAGGAACCCATTTAGGGAGTATCGCTTAGAGCAGAGTTTTTCTGAAAATGTAATAAAACTCTATCATATTCTTCAGAATTCAGGGACGAAATAAATTTACTTTTAACAGTATTCATGTCAGTTTACTATTTCCAACCTGTAATGCTATTTGGTTTAATTGAAATGAGAGTACCTAACTTTAATTTGATGTTTTGCCGTATAATATAATATAGATAGGGATATATTCAATTAGTTAAGTAGTGTTTTGAAAAATTATAGTTAAATTTCCATGTAAGTAATTTCTTTTATTAGACGCTGTAAAAATTAAAAGGTAAAGTAACTTTAGAAAAAGTCTTGGAAAGCTCTTTGAAATCAGACTAGCCGTTTTAATATTAGATGTGCTTAAAACATTAAACACACCAAACACCTCACACTGATGTACATACATAATATGTCGGTAAATTTTATTATTCTTATTCGTGTATTTTGTTTCGAACGTCATGTCACTGAAGTATTTGTAGATTTATTTCGATACATTTCTTTATTTTGTTCGGTTTTGGCTTCTCTATAGTTTGCTATCATGGTTGTTATTGAGAGTTCAGTGAGAGCAAGTTTTATACATGCCAGCGGCGGGACATTCGGCCGTAGGGTTATTTTTCCTTTTGTCCAGTAAGCACTTGTCTAGACTCTAGGCTATCCAGTTGGTGTTGGAAAATGTGGCTAAATATCTTAAAAAGCGTTGGTAATAGATGTTTAAGAGCCATCTTTTTTCTTTATAAAACTTTAGAACGCATCTTCTAAGCATCTAAGCAACATCAAAATCAGTAGATTAAAATAATGAAAAATAAATAACTAATCACTTAACGAAACAATCACTATTGCATTGTCGTCCGTTAAAAGAAACACTCTATATCCGTCTTCTTTGATAATATTTACATATATTTTGATTTTTAAGGTTTCAAAAAAATATATTTTTTATGGTACAAAATTCAAGATTTAATCAAATATAAAATTTCAGGAAATAATTAAAAAAATAATACTAAAAGTTAGCGATTTATAAGTTAAGGTCTTTATCTTGCAAGTTCGAGCTTCCTATTTTCTTAACGTTCATAAAAGTACCTATTTTGTTTAATGATTGTAGACTAAATTGAATTATAATTGCGGCTGTCACCGTCGACCACGTCCCTTGTTTATAATATTACAAGTATAAATTGAATATTTATAATGATCGAGAATAGGAAATATGACCCTATTAAATACGGCATAAAGAAAAATGTATTCGCTCATTTGCTTCAGAAAATAATGATAACTTTGGAAATGTCCTATCGTTAATGATAGTCTATTGTTTATACATTGCTAATGGATCGAGTTCGTTGACTGGAAACGGTCGAACACGCCTGATGTGGCTTTTGTCTAGTTCTTTCTTTGTCTCTATACTTAAGGATAAAATAAAAATGTCTATCTGCAATTCTAATTCATCATGCTTTTTCTTACTTATAATATTTTATTACTAATCACGTGATAATCGTTGAACGAATTTTGATAAAATTCGGTATAAAAATAGATTACAATCTTAAAAAGCACACTTTTTAGGAAACATTTAGAGTTGTCGTGTTCTCACACGTTTTATTTTTGTTTTTCACAAGAGACGAACGAAATTACTAGTACATAATTTGTACAGCTTTTTGATATTTTTGATTTGATTATTGTTATATTAACTTTTTTCTCTAAGAAATATACGAATACCTTAAAGTTAATATGATCTAATTTTCCTTTACCTGATCCTTTTCCAATACAATGTAATTTAAATGCATATAGGGTCCTTCCATCCGTTTTTATCCCTTCGAATCCGATCCACCTGGCTTATAAAATAAACATAAGTAAATGGCTTAAGAACATTACATAGGAAAAGAAATAACTCTTATGAGGAAATGAAACAGATATTTTCAGTGCTAAGACAGATAAACTATTCGCACTCTAAAGGCAGCCCAGTGGTAATGCACTAGCTTGGATAACTGAGTGAACAGGGTTCAAACCCGGTACCTCGCGACTCGCACGTCTAGTATTACCATGTGCGACTTATTTCCAACATGATTACTACTTATTTTACTGTCATCATATCATAGCTAGTTTTCACGATATATTTTGAATATATCGTCCGCCAATACGGACTTGGCTAGCGTGGTAGACTAGAAGCTATATATTTTATATGAAATAAACATCGACTCGGAATTTTATATTATTAAAAGCTTAAATAAATACATTGATAAGAATTAAATTTAAGATATTATACTAAGTCAAATAAAGTTTAATGTCTAGCTTTGAACTTTCCCGGATATTGAATGCATAACTTTTTGTCAATCATTTATTTATTAACACGAGAATTGAATCCAAAAGGTCGCATTGGACTGTATTTTTTTGTACCCACTACGGTATATATTATTACTACGGCAAAACAGAAAATTTCCTTACCTGTGGGAAGAAATATTGGTCGTAAGACATACAAAATACATCGAACTTTTCTTTATTAAGTAATAATACAGCGTCTAGTAGAACTAAGGATAAAAAATTACTAAATACAGACTAGCTGTCTGCCCAACTTTAGTAATATTACAAATACAGAAGTTTGTAAGAACGCGTTTATAACGCGGTTGGAGCCGTGGGAAAACGCTAGTTAAATATATAAATATAAACTCATTTTATACATACATAACCTTAATAATACTGTATATAATGTTATAGAATTGAAGTATTCTAAACAATTTATATCGTCATCGTTAGCTTAGCTTAGATTTAGCATCCCTTGAAGGAACGATAGAATAAATGATTTCACAAAATAATGTGTAGAGGATGGTGTGCATAATATGACCTAATCAGGTCACTTGAATGCAGTATAGTTGCCTTAACATGATACACTTCATGGACCATCTTATTAAGAAAATTTTGAATGTAATTAAAATATATAGTTAGTTATAGTAGCTGTTGTTAAAAACAATAGTGGCCTTGAGTAAATATCTTTGTGTTTTTCACCAAATAATTTTACTTCTTTATTCTATGAGTTTTGAATTTGAATATTTGGCGAAATGTAAACCTGCTTACTATTGCCCATGCATTTTTTACTTTTTTTCCTAACTAACGCTCGTTAAAGTGGATGGCAATATACAGCTAGAAGTCAGAACAGAACTCTGACAGAAAAAGAGTTATATTATGATAACCCATTTTGGGACGGAAGTTTTAATCAAACCCTAAAAGCGTGTGGTCAAAAAGTTCTGGGATGCATAATTAACATCTAGGTACTTGGTGCTAAGGCTTATTAAACATGAAAATCTTATCGGTCCTATTTTATAGAACAAAATAACTAAAAATTCTAAAACACCATAATAAAATTGCATTATTTGCACTTTGCGCGTTGCGTCACAAATTGGGTGTGCATTTGTGCACTATAAAATCTCCTGCGTAGTTGGCTAGTTTCAATTTGATTGGCCATCATGGCCGGATTCCGTCGGAGAATATTATTAATATTATTAGGCGTTGTATGTCTATATACATAAATATATTTATTAAATAATATAAATTTATTTATTAAAGCAAGATACGAAGCCAGGGCTTGACTCTGGCATTGAAATTTATTTTATTGATTGCTGCTCATAAGTCACGTCAAGTAATTTATTATACTATCGAGAATAAAGTTCTTTTATAAGTATTTCCGCCAAGTCATACATCATATTTCATTATAAACGTGCTTAGGTTGGTAATAGCAACCATTATAAATTAAATTCACTAAAACTTTTAAATATAGTAGGTTTTTACATTATACAAACTGAAAAAAGAAATATCAGGAAATATCTAAAATATAAATATGAGAATACCTGACTTTTATACTCCTATTTTGATTGATTATATTTATCCACAATTAAAACTAAATATTCTTTTAAATAAACATTTATTTGTAAACTTTTGTTTAAAATGTTCTTATAATTAATATTTTCAAACAGATTAGATTGAATCTATCACTCATTTAAAAAAATACATTAGTTTTAATTTATTTCGTTAAGAATATCCTAACTCATAAAACACCTCTTATGTAAGATAATGGCAAATCAATAAATAAAGCTAACCTTTTATGTCTACAATTAATGTGTTTGTTGAAGGTTTACATACCACAGTTTAAAAATATTTTAAAATTATTATATTATTATAATTTTTAAATTTATAAAAAAAATAATTTTATTAGCCTGAGCTTTTTACTTCTAAACTCGATTTACGATTTTCTTTATTGGTAATTAAATGCAAATAATAATAAAAATTTGACTAAATCCTAGGACATATAATATTGCTGTAAATGTTCAGATTACAAAACCCGTTACTTACAACTTTAGATTACTTTAAATTAAGTTTCCACAGAAAGCTTCTTTATTAGTGAAGTGTTTGCCGCAATTTTAATCGCGTTTAGACCTCGTGAAAGTCAGTGCTGTCGGCTGACTTCCTCTTTCCATTTCCGTTACAGTGATATCTTGAATCGTAGAATAACTTTAACTTCAGAACTGTTTTATTCATAAAATAGTTTTTTTTATTAAGATTTTTCAACCCTGGCATATTATAGGTATATTAATACCTTTTATTGAATACGATTAATATTGCTAAGCCGCAGTAGTAATTGATATAAAGATACATATAAAGGAAATCGTTCATCGACCGTAAATAAAATGTATTAGTATGTTGCCCATGAAGTAAGTGTAACAAGTTAATAGTTAGAAAATGCTATTAACATTTACTCTAATGATTTTTTACTTATTTGATAATATGTTGTGTGATACATTAATAAAATGCAAGAACTCTTTAATTAAAACGTTATATCACTACATTATTTGATTTTCCAAAGAATCGCATTAAACATAGATACTTTTGTATATTATATTACTAAATCAGTGCCATTGAATATTTTTTTAGCCATTCCCATCATTTGGCACAATTATATCATTTGATAAATTTTATTAAAATCGGTCCTGCTTTTTTGTCGTGAAGGCGTAACAAACATACAAACTATCTCATTTATAATTAAAGTTTTAGGGTAGTTACACTCTTTTTTATTGCTGTGATATTTAAAATTACTTGCAAAAAGTATGTTTTACAAAGCATTCTTCTCATTCACTTAGGTACGAGGAATTTTATATCTTCGTACATAACATATCTAGTTGTTTTGCTGAAAATTATGAATGCTTAGGATTTTTTATATTCTCAGAATATCTGTCTTAACTGGAACAGGTCTAATCAATTTTTTAACTAACTGTTTTCATATAACTACTTGTAGGTAACACCTCTAAGTGTTAGGGCTGCGGATTTAAATTCTACAAAACGCAATATTTTATCATATCGAAAAGTCATTTAATAAATAGGAAATCTAGAAAAATAATTGATGAATGAATCTGGCAAGGACGTTTATTTTTAGGACGACATAGCCGAGAATTTTGCGACATGGCATATGATATGTTATTACTGTTGGAGGCATAGTGATGAGTTATTTAGGTTAGTAATAAATCAATCTGAGCAAAACCAGTGGTAACACTAGTTGATAAAATAAAACTATATTTGTGTTTGTTTTTAGCTTTGTATGTTCCGTTCTACCCTAGCGTAATGTTTGCTACACGGGTACTGACGCAGGAATATCTAATAGGCCGTTAAGTTTGCTACGCTATTTATTTAATAGACCACACGCATTATTATACGTTGATCGATATAAACGTGAACATAAATTTAAGTAAAATTTACCTATTTGAATTTATGGCTGATGTTAACTGCGGCAGAAGTAATATCAGACCATGACGTAATTACTTTACAGGGCATTGTTTATTTAAGACTAGCATTTCCCGCGGCTTCGCACGCGGTATGATACCTCGCAGAATAACGCAAGCCCTTCCCGTTTTTGCAATATTTTTCATTGATGCTCCGCTCCTATTGGCCGTAGTGATATAATATAGCCTATAGCCTTCCTCAATAAACGGACTATTTAACACAAAAAGAATTTTTCAAATCAAACCAGTAGTTCCTGAGATTAGCGCGTTCAACCAAACAAACGAACAAACTCTTGCTGTATAATATTATAGTATAGATATATATTTTTATCTTCTTACATAGCTAATGCATGGTAGCTGAATATTGTGATTTTATTGAGTCGATACTGCATAAAAAAGAGTAGGGCAACTTGAAAATTTATCCAATAATTAGTTTGATAGTACAAATAAATAAATATCTATACTTCTATACTAATATTATAAAGAGGTAAAGTTTGTTTGTTTGTTAAATTGTAAGGGGTAATCTCGGGATCTACTGAACCGATTTTAAAAATTCTTTCACCAATAGAAAGCCACATTATTGCTGAGTGTCATAGGCTATATAAAAAACCGAAAAATAAAAAGGCTTTTACGTGGTAGTCCGTTTTGCAAAGTGAATCGGAGAAAAAACGGTCGAATGAAAGCGTTTCTTACGAACGCTGCCTTAACTATGAAAGATATATTTTTGAGTTCTAGAGAAAAGATGTGGAGCTTGAAAATAACTACAAAAAAGTCAACGACAGCATATGTCTAACTTTTATATTTAAGTTACAAAAAGTCGTTTTTTTAATATTAGTGTAGATAATTTAATTTTTAATTTTTAATATTTATAAAATAATTTAAATTATTTAAACACTCTGTACTAAAAAAGAATTATTAACATTATGCCCAACGAAGTGGGCACGGGTCAGCTATATTTCCTATTTACTTGTAAGTAATTTTTAACAAATAGGATACATTCATAAAATACCATCACATTAAATAGCACACATTCACATTATAAAACCAAATATATGGCAGTAATATGGCACGCAAGTGTTCCACGTGGCTGATTACTACCCTTGACCCACAAAGCCAACTTTGTTCTTCACCATACTAATCACCTACAATTGATTTTGAATACAGGCAAATCAAATATACATTCATATATTTTTTAGAATATGACACAAAATAAAAAGAAAAGAATATAATAAATGCACAATGCATATATTAATTTGCTATCAATTTCTCTTCTTTGCTCGAATGTGAACATGTGAAACATACTGAATGTATCAAATTTTATTTATTTTTATGTGACAAGTTGAAGAAAACATAGTAAGGAAACATGCATGTCTAATGCTGCGGCCACATTATCGCAATAACACGAAGATTTGCGTTGTCGCGACCCGTCTGGCCAAAGAATTCGTCCTATCGCGAATCATCTTCGCGAATACACGGTGGCTTCGCGCCGCTGTCGGTAAATTACCGCACATCAAAGGAAATGAATTATCGCGACGTTCTAGATTATCGCAACGTAGTGAATTTTTTTTGATGTGGCCAAGCACGTTCTTCATGGATCGAACACGAATTTTTATCGCAACAACGCGACGACTAATCTTCGTTCAATATGTAGCCGTACTATAAGAGAACCTAGTAAGTTTCCGAAGGAAATGTGAAGTCCGCCAACCCGTATTACGCCAGCGTGGTGGAATATGTCCTGTTTCCCCGCGTATTGCAGGAGGAGGCACGTGCCTAGCAGTGGGACGTTAAAAAGGGCTGAATACATTTAATGTAGGTGCTATTTGTCTAAACGTGAGCCAACTAAATCTGTTTTCCTTGTATAGATAACAATTTTAGTTAAGTTTCATCTCAATCCAGAGATATCAACCCATAAGTTGAGCTTCCGTTCGTGGCGTGCTTATGTAAACTAGATTTCACGTTAAATGGTCATGCGCTTAAGAGATTTTGTAGATAGAGCCGTATTATCTAGTGAGTTAACGTAATTAGATATAAAAGTTAATTATTCAAGGACTTTGTCTAGTTAATATATGGACTTTTATTGCAAAACGTTGTGTATATAAACATTTAGGTATGATTTATTTTACAAAAATGATATTTTTTTGAAAAGCGATAATCCTTAAGAACGTCCTGCATTTGCTTCGTATCCCTTATATTAGTCATAAGGTGTCAGATATTCATTATTTCCAGCACATCTATTTATTTTATTTATAATTATACTTAGAGAGCATTGTTTGCCACTACCGCATGGGGTGGATCGAAGCCTAGAATGTCAGCCTCGCCAATAGATCAATTAATAAATATCATGTCATCTGAATGCCATACCAGTAATGGTATTCATTAATTGATCACAGGTGCGATTTTGCTATTACTATTTACAATCTCAGTACAGTTGTATAACTACTGTTGTTATTAACATTAAAATTATTATTTTATACATTAAAATTAAATTTGCAATGTTTCAATCCGTTGCGTTTGGTTCACTCCAGACGATATTAATCTATACTAGTTTTAAAGGAGTAAGAAACTTATATATAAACACACATTTAAATTGTTGCAATGCTTAATAATAGTAAGGTGAATTAATAATACCTATGATTATTGTTGACTGAAGTAAAATTTTATACCCGACAGTGTTGAATACAATGTAAACATCATGTTATTATAAATTCTGACAAACTTACTCCATCGAGGAGAAATAATATCGTACAATGAGAAAAGGTAATTAAGAGCGCCGCAAACATTTCTACTTACAAGTGTTTCTTGGTGAAATTCTCAACGACTTATATGGTAATTGGCAACTCACAAAGTTTAAGGCAAAATATCATTTTAAAGATCTAGATCCGAGAATATGTCGACTACACCTACCGTTGTAAGTCGATTATACATTTTATAAGTAATATATTTGAAAATGTGTAGAAAAAAAACGACTTTAATTCCTATTTATTTATTATGGGATACCCTAAAAGTTATCAAATAAAGAAATATAAAAAATAGTATAGTGCAATTATGACTTGTGCGCTGAGGGTTCCGTGTGATATATTATTTTACGGTCATTATACTAATAAACTCACAATTCTTATATCGCAAAAAACAGTGCCACTCGAATTAACTGAACATTTTTACTTAAATAAATAATTACGAAATTGTACGAATTAAATTTTAATTTTGGCTAATGAATCGTAAAAAAAGCGAGGAGCATTGCCCGTAGAAGTAGCACTTTTTAGACTTTCTCTTTAGGTGCTAATAACTAGGTTTAATGACGTAGTGATACACCGAGTAAGTGGTTTATCACACTTTTGAAAAGATTTCAAGTATTCTTTATGAAGCAATAGAGCTTTCCTGTGCCTTACAATAAGTCAGTACGTCATTTGTTCAACGCTCGTATCATATTTTATTTGGACGGGTTAGAGCTAGCTCAAACAAAATAAAATCACAAAAATAAAAATATATGTTTTTAATAACTTGTTCTGAATATATAAATAAATAATATGTTGGGACATACACACAATATGACTTATTTATAAGAAGATAATATTAAAGATACATATAAGGATACTAGTATAAAAAGTAGCCCTAGCTGGTATTTTTGGCCCCGGAGAGGACACAAGTACAGCCCAAAAGCATTCTTTATCGTAATAGAAAATGTAAGCTTTTAAGCAATAATCTTTTTGTTGGCCTAACATACGCAGGTAATATGCCTAATACATAATAATATATTTGTACTGTTATTATACTAGGTAAAACGGTTACATTTTGCTTTGTTAATTGAATACAATATAATAATATATGAATAATTGATACCATCTAGGTTAATGTGAAAAAATATTTTTATTTTAGCTCATTTACGCAAACCTAAAGACCTAATTATTGTAGTTATGGAAACAATGTATACTAACAACTTTCAGTACCTAGCCTGTAAAACTATGAGCAGTGGTTCGGTCCTCATTTGTGATAAATAAATTGATATTGATTGTTAATATAAGTGTGTTATCAGATTATAATATGAATAAAAAAATATTATAAAATCAATATGGTATATTGTTTTAAAAATGTGTAATATGGCTGTTATTTTTACCTTGAATCTGTAAAATATTTTTACTAACTTATATTTCTAAAAGATACGAGCTTTTGACTTAGGAATGGAATTATAATGGCGTTTAATTGGATGTTAACAAATATCTATTACAAATACAAACATTTGAACGAGTATCTTCAGTTTACTTCGAAAATGTGCCATAAGGGATAAATTAAAAAACGTCGCTCTATAATATACTATAATAAACTACTTGGAACTATTGCTTTAAAGTTTATGAGCTTCCCTATTTTGAAATTTTTGCACAACTGTAGTTTATGGGCTTTTAAATGGTGAAAATTTTGGTTGATTATACAAACGGTAGGAGTGACCTTTAGAGGACATGGGGTTAGGAAAGTTCTACTTCAAGACAATTTTCTATGAAAAATTAGAAAAGAAACTTTAAAAATAAATCCAATTGCGAAATATATGTCGTCGTCGTCATTAAAACGTTTAATATTATGTATGTATAATTTGTATATGTAATGTTAAAATATCCTTCTTGCAGCGTTTCAGTTTTACTGTTGAAAATATTGCAGGATAGGTTACTCACGCGACAAATGAGTTTTATTCTACATGGCCGCGCTTAGCTCAATCGATACCCTTCGAGCTTCTGATGACGATATCATAATAATTTTATATAGAAGGTACCTATTATGTCATTATCGGCATGTTTAATATAGAACACTTTAAAAATAGTAGCATAGGATATAAAACACTGCTGATGTGTAATTATTTTACCAAGCAAATATGTCATGTAATATTTTATACATTTTATACATTCATATTTAAAAAGCCAATAACAGTAATTACGAGACCACATAGTTGTAAAATTGGGCTTGCAAATACATGATGTTATAATTTTTTAAGCAATCTTTTTATATTAACACACTCGCTTTGGTTAAACTATAAAGAGAGAAAATATTTTGTCCACAAGAGGTATTTCAAAATTCAACTATACGTAATCGTTTCACGTCGCATCGTGTAACATGCACGTTTAAATCTGAATTTTAAACCAAATACGGCAGCCAAACTAAAATCTACAAAAAAGCAGTAGGTCTGAATAACAAATTTCATTTTCATATTTAGAAAACGTTTCATAAATTACCTTTACATAGCTTTTATGTTCATGAATAACAGTCGTTACAAGGTATCTTGTTGTTTCTGGGAGTGAATATTGGTTATTCGGAACGTTTAATGGATAATACATCTACTTGTAAATTACTGTTTTAAGCAATAAACTTCAGATGCAACGAAAACATTCTTCTTTATGTGGCCGCACTGTATCTCGTTAATAGCTGGCGTTATTACCGAGATTTATCGCGTCATTTCGTGGTTTTTCGTATCAACATTGCGCATTATTTATTAACTTGTGAATAATGAAGGACCGCCTAGAGATTTAATTAAAAATGGTTGCTCGCATTTCATCGCATGCTACGGGAAGTACTCGTAGAATCTAACTTTTCGGGGTACATAGCTTTAGAGTGACCGTATCAAAGAAGTTTTGATATTCATTTTTTTATATAAAAAATATGTTGTTTTTGGAATTATAAATTCATTGTCTTTATGGAAATATGTTTTTTTTTCTAATAGGTATATAACATTCTCAACTATATAAATTATCCTGTTACAAGAAAATGTTCTTGTAACCTAAGAATATAGAAATAAATGAGCGCATTATAATGTGCGTAACTGTATATATATATATATATATATATATATATATATATATATATTTATCGTTATATAATATGAAATATGAAGTATTATTAGAGGATGATTAAAATTGACTAAAAATTACAGCATTGTTATATTTTATATGTCATAGGAATTTTTCGTTAAATCAATCCTCATCGAGAGCATCGGTCCATCAACTGAGCCAATATTGAACAATGTGGCTATTTTTGTCTGACAATAAATCAAGTTTGACGAATATTGACATGCACACTTTATTATGATATGAGTTACAGTGAATAACGTGACGTATATATACTTAATAGATAAATTAATATCTCCAACCAAAATCTGTACTTAAAAATATGAATTTCTTTATTTTCTTAGAACTAATAAAATATAATTATTCCATAATTTATATAACTCATCCTCATAGGTATTTAAAAGCAAAATACAAACGTAATTACCCCTTTTTAACGTACCACTGCTGGGCACGAGCCTCCCTTGGCGGACTTTACATGAATTTCGAAAACTGCTCATGTTCTCTCAAATATACAGGCTTCTTCACGGTGTTTTACTTCAATATTGGACAAGTGATGATCATGTTAGAAATGAACCACAAATAAAAATATCAAGAATTTGCGAACCGAGATTTGTAGCCTTTTTGATAGGTTATCCAAACGAGCGTTTTATTACTGAGCTACAAGTACCTGAAATACAAATAGTTTGTATAAATTACAGATAAAAATCGTGCGTTTCCATTCATTTACTAAAGTATTTAGAATTTAGTTTTAAATATATATAATATAATATATAATAAAAATGTAAAAGTGAATTTATTTGATAGGTATAGAAAAAAAAAGAAAATTATTTTGGATTATTTTGGGATATAAAACTTACTTTGCCATTATTCTTTATCTCTGGGAAGTTAGATTATCATTAAGGAAAGCACTTTCGTGTCCTAAATTAATATTTAAAATATGTCTTAAAACTTCCCTTAGTTCTTACAAGAAGTTGCATAACGTTATTGTAACAAGCCTTGTATTTCGCAGCGTAATTCCTACTGCTTACATTAAGTGACCTATAAATTAAGGCTGTGTGTGAGAAAAAAGGTTAGTAGGTCGCTAAGAGTTGTAAAACATAGATTTTTTGTTTGTAATATTCAAGTAAAAATAAATTCACCCCAATAACTGGCTATTTGAAAAGTTAAAAAATGGGTGCCAGTTAAATTTTAAGTTGTTTCTCTTTGTGGAATGTGTTTTATAACTGCGGCTTTAGTCCCGCCACGTGTCCGACAGTTGTTGGTTAGATAAAAATCTTTACTGACTGAATTGTTTTGTTCAAAATGAATTCGTATTTTTGACTTGTCTTAGAATGATTTGTTATTTTAGAATTTTGTTGCGACTTATTTAAGTACTTAATATTATCATGAAGATTCTTTGTCTTATTATTATCTATAGAAATGCAGAAATGAAAAATATTTTGTTGACTACTTTAGTAAATATTAAAATAAACGTATCGATTTCATTTTATTAAATTTATTTATGGCGGTAAATGCTACTTATTTAAAGACCAACTATTAGTATATAAATTACTTTATTCAGGCACACCTTTTTAGTTGTTAAATTTAATAAACAAGCATACGATTGATTTAAAATAACATCGATAAAATTTGACCTCATACAAATTGTAGTGACTAAATGTATAGAAAAACAAGTTGCCCTCCTCCACCACCTTACCTTACCACTTACCACCTGGTTCACCACCTAGCATTTCTTTATAAATATTAGTAGCATTAGAAGCAACACGTCTGAAAACCATAAATATAGAATCGAATTGACTTAACCATTCTTTACATTGTAAGTACAATATCTGAAGCTCAAGGGAGGGTTATCTATGTATTTGACTTATACCCATATCATACCTACTTGTTTATGTTGCTTATCTTACTCGTATTGCTTAAGTTAGTCAGTAGGTTCGTCTTGATAACGAGAGTGCCATAGTGTATCTCTATATTTAAGCAGACATCAATGAACTACAAAATCGTAGATCTGAGGCGCCAATTTCTGTGTCTCGTAATTTTTTTTTGTCTGGAATACATAGATAGAGATTATATCAGAAATGTATCCAACATTGCGCTTAATGTTTAAGCTATACGTTTAGTTAATTCAGGATAAGAAATTGTTTATACGTAAAATGTCCGGCTGAGTGAAACAAAAACATCTTACATAAAAAGTAATTGAAAACAATAAAAAACCCGACTAAGTAAAATCGAACTAAAAAGTGAAAAAGATTTTTTCTCATTTTTTAGTTCGTTATTTTTTCCTCATTATTTTTATAAATTAGTAATATTTTCGCGCGCCACCGCCAGTCACTTAATATTTCGTAGTTATCCCCATCGGTTAAAGCGTGAGAGCTAACCTCCCTAAATAAAAGGCTATAAGGAAAATAAAACGATTTTAGAGCTACCGATCGTTTGTTCAAAGTAAGTACATTAACAACATAATTTCAATAGAGCTATAATATGTAATCGTTATAAAAACCGCATGAAATATTGTTAACCTTTTGTTTGACATTTATGATATGGTGCTTACGTTGTACTGGAGCCATACCCACACTTCACTTTGGTGCCGTGCTTCCCAAGGTCCCCCTCAACGTGCCTTGTCGAGGTGGATTCAGTAGCGTCCGGCAATCTGGCCGGGCTTGAAGCCAAGAAACGCGCAGGGACGGCCATCTTCAGTGGGCGGTATCTCATGCGTGGTTGCTTCTGGTACTTCTATGGATAGAGAAGTTGGCTGTGGGGCAAACCTCCTGGCTGTGTGGTCTGCTTCGGCATACCTGCCGGACGACGCCACAATAAGACGGGTGAGGTCTGTTGGGTTTTAGTGGGTATAAAGTTTTAGTTTAAAAAAAAGTACATGCTAAGGCTACTTTTAAGACTCGTTACATAAATATCAACTTTTCATTTTAACATTTATTTGTATCTGACTATACTACTATTATTATTATTGCTAATACTTCTTTGTATCCTGCTATATACATATACTACTAAGTACTCACTCTCGCTCCGATCGGGGTCGTTCCTTAGATATGATTTCTCAGAGTTTTGATATTTTCCTGAAGTAAAAAGTAACCTATATCTTGACCCTCTTAACCAGCTATCATCATGCCTTTAATAAAAATCTCTCTAGTGGCTTTCTCGTGATGACAGACAGACTGGCAAGAACTATTTTGCTTCCGTACGGATAGTAAAGAACTATTTTGCTTCCGTACGGATAGTAATAACTAATTTAAAAACTACCTAAATATTTAATGTACAGATTCGACTCAGAGCTTTATTATATGTATTAGATAGATTTAGGTGGATTTTAGTATCTACACAGATAAGGTAGACGCCTGGGGACGCACTCGACCGTAACAAGGGTACTACATAAGTACTGTTTACTATTATATAATATAGTACGGATTTATTCGTCATTTGATAATAATTGATTTGCACCATTTTTTGACGAAAATAGAGATGTTATAAGTATATAATTTAACGATACCCCGTCGGGCCGTCATATATTATTTAATTTTGAGTGGCAATAAACCCTTTTCTTCTTTAGCTCTCTTTTTCCTACTTTCATTGGTTCATTTTCAGCTTGACTGATTAAATAGGGAAATGTTTTGACTTTTAAGTGGTTGTTTCACTTATTGGACTTTTGTAACGTTTATTCGTTGTTTTAACAATATATACAGCGCAAATTCATTTAGTATTTATCTTAACTATATATTTTTAATACTTTTTTTAATATTTACCAACAAAAGGTATTTTTGTGACTTAACTATTCGTCTTTATTATGGAATTAAAAAAATCTTCTACCTACATATATTAAAATTAAATATTTTAAAATGATTTCATTTAGCATGCTATTGCGTAGTATCCCAAGGGATTTTCATATCTATGTAAGACTGATTAGATGACTCCGCTGAGACAACAGTTATGTATGATATTGAACGCCACGTATCCATGTTGTCGAAAATTAGAATTCGCTAGGGAAATTCGTGATGCATAAACTTTAAACTTTAAAATCATCATTGAACTCTACAATAATTGTTGAAAATACCAATAGGTGAAAAAACTATAACGATAGTCACCAAAAATAAAGTCTGTCTTTTGTAAATCTTTACATTCAAGTCCCTCAAAGTAGTTAGTTAATTCGGCTGTTATTTATGTCAAGCACTTTTAGTGAAAGTAGCTCTTACATTTTAAGCCATTGAAAAAGTAGAACGTTTTATAAAGCCACAGGTTTGTAATGATTGTATGAAAGTAAAATTTTCTTATTATTGCTTCCTTTTATCTTTAACAAGCAACTCATTCGCTTCGCTCGAATTCATCCCTGAGTACTTTTTAACGGTTAGTATGGAATAAAAACTATAGACTACTAGCGTAATTTCCAACAATTTACAGCCTTTTTTGATAATATATAACTATAATAGTATTCCTTACTTGAGAGATGACTCATTCCCTATACAAATTTTCATTTCTATTTCAACCCTCTTATGGTATTATTTCCAGAATAAAAAATCCTTGCCAGGATCTCACACTATCTTCATGCCGAATATTCAAAACGGTATAGCGGATTTTTAGTTAACGAATTACAATCAAAAATAACTTTTTTTTCTAGAAGAACCAGAGCTCAAACTCTAATGATATGCATTATAGTATTGAATGTATTGAATACTTCATTGAATTGAATATTTATAAACTTTTTTCACCATATAATATAATTATATTATAGTAATAAAAGATTTGCCTTCCAAGCTAAAGCCGCTGAACATATTTCGATAAAAAGTGAGGAAACACATTGCATTCTGAACACAAACATAGACCTTGACTTACACCACCATACTTACACCCCAACGAAGCCGCGGGCTTATAGTTCCAGTCGTATTTAGCAAGCGGGACCGACTGAAAGGCTACCGAGCTTCGGACATAAAAAGCGTTAAATTACCATTTATCATTATTATTGAGATTTATGGAATAAAAGATATTCATCTATAACCTGATGGTATTTGCCGCATTAAGCATCTAACCAAAGCTTTTGTTCCACCGAGTATAACGACCTCAGTAATTAATTACTCCATTAAATCCTTGGCCGATAAAAAGGATCACGTCACATTGTCAGTTTATCAGACTTATAGTTTTAGCAACCATCTTGTTATAAATTGACGTTTAATTTAAAGAATTTGTTCTCTGCGATATATATAGGGACATTAGTATATATATTTATATTTACTAAAATATTTTATACAATGTCTTCTTTTGTATCGGCTTTCCGTTACACATTGTTTTTAGTGAAGTCGACTTTGGCCTTTGGGCAGCTGCTTTTTATAAGTTTTATAATGTTCTAATAAATAAATAATAATTTTATTTTATAATAAATTCAAATTCCTTCTATACTTATTTATTCTTAACTATGATATCACTAGAATCAACCTTATGTGAACTATAGATTAATACTAATGAGCAACTGCTTAATGTAGGTAAATTTTCAGATTTCATTACTCATAATATCTTAGTTCAAAAATATTCAATTGAAATACAAACAGTAAAATGAAGAATGCTCCTATTTTCTCTTTTAACAAGAATCTGATGACTATATGCCATCATTTAAATAAATTAAATTGTACATTGCAACTTATGTTGTACTCGCTTTTACAGTATGGGGGCGTCGCTTGACACTGTTGTTAGAGATGAGTGATGATAATTGCCCCCAGGCTGGAAGTTTCTGCAAATCGTTTTCCATTTGCTCCAATGTCATCATGGTCTGATTTGCGTAACTGAAATGTCAAACATCTTACTTAATTGTTATGTAATAAATAAATACAAAAAACAAATAACAAAATGACTCTGAAATTAGTCGTAGGTTTAATGAAGTGGCATGTATATTTCACTTAAGATAATATACCTACATATATATTTTTTGTACCAAGATTATATAAGTTACGAGTTCTTTGATAATAAATTGAGAATATGATTAAGAATTGTAGTAGATACTTTATAAAAATGTCAATCTTAGATGTAATGCTTTATTGTGTTATTATTATTAGTTCTTCATAATTACTTTTTATACTTTATTAAATGTAACGTGTGTATCTTTTCTTGGAGACTCTTATCAAAATAAAAATAAAAATACAAATAATAAATAGAATTTTCAGCTTTTTCCCGAAAAAATGTATCTAAAAAGCTTAGGAACGTCCCTAAGTCGTTTTTTTCATCGGAATAATGAATGAAGATGGGGACTTGTTTATGTTATAACAGTAACAAATTAGTCCATTTTGATGGACTGTTGTTTGGATTGACTTTCTCCTAAACGCGACGGGATTAGACCATAGTCCACGATCTAATGCGGTTTGATAAATATGCTTGTAAACTAAATTCTTTCTAATTTAAATAGTCCTCAAAATATTTTTTGTATGTTCTATGTATAACATTAAAATTATATTAGGGTGACAAGGTCCAAAAAATCCACTTTGGTTTTGTTAGTTTTGGTTTTGGGCGACCTCACTTCCACTGAGCTACCAATGTTCTTACTGAGAAGAAAAGCTGCCATGTCGCTTTCCGACATAATATACCTATCTCTTGACAAAAATTATGCGGATCCGTTATTCCTTTGTTACGTGAAAAATGAATGTCAAATCTCATTTACCCTCTTTAAAAGAGGGCAAATGAGAAGGGTAAAGAAATATTAAAAAGGGCTCTTTTTTTAATATATGTATTTCAGAAAATCAGAGATAGATATACAGCCTTCATTCTATTATTTAGGTAAAATAACATATGCATTTAAAATATCTGGTCTTGTTTAGATATTATACGAAGATACGGGTAACATTATAATATAAAAAAAGTTTTTCCTAACATTTCAATAACAATACCAAAAGATGTGAAATTGAATTTGCAGAGGAATATAGTATACATGAAATTGTGGAATTACAGGGAAGTTGGATGAGCCGACTATAACGTGAAACCTACTGTGGCGTTGATGGCGAATAAGTTATGAAGGAAACTCGTCTTAGGCCAGGTGTATTGCATTCTATGAAATATTAGTTTGGGGCCAAATTGATGAGGTATAGATAGATATTTACTGTACCATAGTTCGTTTTCGTTTAGTTAAAATTTAAAGTTAAGTTATGAAAACTTAAACTAAGTTATGACGCAGTAAAGGCGTACACATAGTGTGATTTTAATCAACCACATTTCTTAAATAAGTATTAATTTGAAATATTAGGCATTAAAAATATACGACTTATTTTGTGCGCGATCCACAATTTTATTTTTATTTGAAAAAAAATTAATACACTTGGCTTAAATGAATGTAACATAAAATTGAAAACAAATGTAATGTCCTATCGTCACTGGGAGAAAACTTGAAAATGATAACTTTCTACAATTTAATTGTCTTAGGAATGCTGTAGCGTAAATCGTAACAAATTGGGCATTAACAGTATGCAGCTGGCAAGTAGTTATTTTCGCTAATCTTCTCTACAATACACTTTCAACTGTTTTTAGTGAGAAACAAATTTGTATAAAAATGTTAGAATTCGTTTCTGAATGCACGTCACTAGCTTTTGCGTAAGCGTCCACGTATTTTGTTTATGAGAAACAGTTCAGCTTTTGACATAACTTAATTTACTTTGTAAGGATATGAAAGATTGCTCTGTTTTTCTTTCGCAAAGCAACCGTATAACAAAACAAAGTGATATTTAGCATAGATACAGTTTATAGCAATGGAGAAGTTATCGATCGATCACATATGTATGTGATGTACTAGTAATGATGGTATTTAATATCGCGTAAACGAGAATGTGTAATGTTGTTATACAAGAAATAATAATTCAAAATGGCACGTCTGAAGCATTAACTCGCATTAAATTTAAATACTTATTATTGTAGTTAAAGTTTATATATTAATTCTCTTTTTTAGTTTTTGTGCAATTTATTTATGGAAAACATACATGAAAAAATACTTTGCCATTTATTTCGCTTATATCAGTCATTCTGAGCTTAAGTCTGTGGAAAGGCAATAAATAAAATTATGAGCAATTCATTTAATCCGTTGAAAATTTTAAATAAATGCCTCGTAGACACTATTGTTTGTATAGCATTTTACAAAAACTATCATTTGAATTCTCGAGATGCTTTTAAAGTATTATTCAGCGTAACTAACAAAAGTAATCTCTGTCCCCGCTGAACTTTCAGAAAACGTGTTCAATTTACCTATCTCAGGAACTTGAGAGCAGGCACGAGTTTGAAATAAATATCCTCGCTTATATTATAAAAATACGTATGGTATCCTAGCGACATGGAACAATTTATTTTACCTATCGACTGATAAAATCATATAATTTTTATTTGTTTATTTGTATAATTAACTAAATATTAGGTTTTAAGTTTTTTATCTCTACAATGCAATATTCGATTGATATTGCGATCATTTTAGTACAACAATAGTATGAAAGTGAAGATAATTTGGATTTTATTTCATTTCAACGAGTGGACAAAAGTCCTCTCATACTATAAAGCAAGTATCACGTCTAAGAATTTTTGACTTTTGGAAATAAAACTATACAAAGGTTGTTAAAACAACTATAATATGCATTTTCACGTTCAAAATCGTAACAATAGCTCTTCCCTTAACAAATTATGCTCAAAATGATTTATGTTTCAGAAATGTTTCTGTGGAATTTTAAAAACGGTTTACTAAGCGCGCTCATCATATTTATTTAAGCTTGCTGCTTGTCCCAGTTACCTTGTGGCATCATTTTAATGGATCTAAAATGACGAAGCCTTTTTAAATAATTCTTTCTCTAAGGCCAGAGATATGTCAAATCTAATAAACTTGCATTTAATTTTTTTTCACATTACTTAGTATTGAAATATACTTAATACAATCAGTGCATATTTAGCAGTAACCTATGTGTACCGAGTACCGAGTGATGCAGGTTCAAATCCGTGTCCTCCAACTACCTCTGATATTTCTAATACCTATATGTCCAAATACCTCTGATGTTTTTATATGCGAATCATTTCTAACATGATTACCACTTGTCTTACGGTAAAGGAAAACATCGTGAGGAAACCTGCATGTCTGAAAAAACCTAGTAAGTTCTCGAATGATGTGTGATGTGAAGTCCGCCACCACTTGCAATTGGCCAGCGAGGTGGATTAGGGCCTGATCCTCCTCGTATTGAAAGGAGGCCCGTCCTCAGCAGTGGGACTATGAATACTGCAGGTCGAGCTAATTCATTCAGTTACAATATATGGACGCATCTATCTAACAGCTTTATAATAACGTCTTTTTTAGCTATAGTAACGTCTTATTGAAATCAATTTTCCAAATTTTTTAGATTTATTTCAGAAATTAATCGGAGGGTGTAAGACTTCTAGGCTTAGAATTTTGATGATTTGTGGAGTGAGTGTCTAAATGAAAGAACGTTGACCTGGAATAGTTTAAAAACTACACGTTCAAGTTGAATATAATTTGGAAATAGCTAAAAATTCAGCCTTTCTAGTTTTATCCACGACGAAGTTACAGGGGGTTAAAAACGATCTGAATGCTGTACTTTTTTGCTCGATTTGGCGGGAGTGCTACCGTGCTCCCAGATCTGTATATTTAATTTCATCCAACACATATACAAACAATCGCCAGTATAAAAGTAGTTAAATTAATACATTTTAAATATAATTTTTGAGCGTTTCTTGTTATACTAATAAAACTTTTTGTAGTCTTTTTATTAAAGTTCTCTAAACTTACATATCCTCGGCGTAAATTTATTTGTGTTTGTAATTTGAAGATATTTTCTTATAAATAATATCCAAAAAATACTGGAAGAAAGCTTATAACGAAGTCACGTGATATTGGTATAGTAATTAATAAAAAGAAACAATAGTCGTACTGATTTTGCCTAGAATCGACTTTTCATTAATCTCTGTTATGTGGAGTAAATGGATGAGTCATGTCGCTACCTCATCTACATTATCGACCTGAAGTGACTTGCAGCTTGCAGCTTCATTTGTCAGCTAATAGATAATGTTCGTATGTTCATGCTATCTTTTATGACTTTTCTTGTATCTAAAAAAGGTTTTCGTTTACCGACATTTAAATTAATATCATACTTAGCTACGAAAGAGACCAATGAGATACGCCTGCTATCAAAAAAATAAAATAAAATATCTATAATACCTATTTACGAAAAAAAGCGCACGCAGAAAGTTAAATCACGTTATCGTTGTTTTTGGTGTTTTGCCGTCAATCTATATATGAGGTCAGGCCAGGAAAAATTGTCGTATCTTTTGGTAAATTTTACTTTTATTTTCTACATTATTATAATACGTAATTCTTCTTGCGCATCTGTTAGTAAAATAGAAAAAATATAATGCTTACCTTGATTCATAAAAATTGCTCTTTTAACTATAACACATTCAAAAATCCCAATACTGTGTATGGGATTGTGTTCATGGCCATAGAGCACTACGCTGCTGAAGCATTTGTAGATTGGCATTTCAAAAGTCCTTCAAAAACTAGTTACCATTCCATAAGAAACCTGTATTACAGATACTTCTTAATATTTTCCTTATCATATTAAATATGAAATTCTAAGACCCGGATTTGAACCCGTAGTACTCGTTTTTCCAAGTGGGCTATCAGACCGTTGCCATATCCTATTTTTCCTTCATTTTTTATCTAATCTAATCTGACGCTTAGCCGCTTAGTTAAGTACTTTTATGGTTTATTTCTCGGCTCCTGAATATCATAACGTAATTTCCGATAGAATATTTTCTTAAATCTTTATAGATATATAAAAGATTGTCGTGTTAGTTACACCATTTATAACTCAAGACTGGCTAGACCAATTTTGATGATATTTGATTTTTTGGACTTCTCTTAGTCCGGAATAGGACAATAAGTATTAAAATATAATATTTGTCAATAAAAAAAATTATAAATCAAAACAATAATCTAGCTTACTATTTATTATTATCTAACCATTTAGATAAACTCGAAATGTCAATTTGACAACAAAACATCAATTTACTATGTTTGCTTACATAATAACCTAATCTTTGACTGTTATTAACATGTAAGTATAAAGAACTAGCTTTAGCGCGAGCAAAGCCACGGGTTAAGGTAGTAGTCTATAAAATTCCAAAAGAAAGTCTCAAATTTAATATTTAATAAAAACAGAATGACAAAAATTTCTCTAACTTTATAACATTGGTAAAGATATCTCTAAGATATTTAAATTTAAATACGTAAACCCTTAGAATAACGCAAAGAACGATATTTTCATACATAATTTCGTTCAATATTGAGGTAACATTAGAATATATGTGTGCGTAGGTGTCACGTAATTACAACTGAAGGCATGCACACATACAGCCAAGTTGTAACAAGACTTCATCAAGACGGGAAACGTATTCGACCTTAAGGCCGAATTGAAATGGCTTCAATTCGCTTGGGCCCACTCACCTTCTATGCGTTATCATTCTAAACGGTAACCACGTTCTTATTTATAAACTACGTCTTATAAAGTTTTAAGATTAATTAAAATTAAGCTATACTTACTATAAATACGTTCTTTTAATAATAGTTAAGGTTGGAGCTTAGAGATATGACACAGTGATTTTGTTCATTAAATTATTACACATATATTCACATTATATATATGTGTAGGAAGATTAAATTATCATGAATAATTTACTTTACTGCAAAGGTTTTTTTTTTTTTTTTTTTTCAGCACCACAGACATTTGTCCGTGCCTTTTTTGGAGCATGTCTTTTCAGTGTATCTTTTGCTTCTAGTGGTCCTGTTGTCTTATTTTGAGAAAGTTTAAGTCGTCTTCTTTGTCTTCATATACAACTACGTCGTATTTTGTGGAGGCATTTAGACACCCAATAAGATCCGCCACAGTACCCTTTTCGTTTCCCGTTCTCATGGTGTCAACACTTATTGTGCGGGGGATATGGCTCGAGTCTATTTCGTTTGACAGCTGGTTAAGTAATACGCGTGCCTTGGTAAAGGGGGACAGTTCATCGTCGAAGTTGAAGAGTGCGATGGTTTTATTCTTTATCCGCACTAATCGACACTGACAGTTCCCTATGGTGGTGGAAGGCATGCTGTCGTAAATGGACTTTCTCATGCTCGTCCTGCTTGTGCTGCCATTTATTAGACCGGCCAATCCGGACGAGATGTAAACCCATTTCTTAGGCCCCACTTTGCAAAAGCTCACGCCCAGTTTCTCTTGGGGGTCGTCCATGAAGAGGGGTACCGACTTTATCCTCAGCCCTGGCGAGCTTGTTTCTCCCTTGCAAATAAGCTGTTGTAGTGTAGGTTTCTGAGTGTCTGGAGGTTTGCTTCGTTTGCTGATTTTGCACGTGAGTGCAGGCCTTTCTTTCCGAGTTCTCATGGATGTTGCTATAGTGCTACCGTTTCTTCTCATTGCGACGATGAAGATATCTTCTAAGAAGTGTAGGAAAGCCGGTCTTTTGGATTCGTCCGCAAGGATGGTGGGTAGCTCTGATCTCTCTAATTTGGTGTTTATGACAATTTCCAGATTTTGGCGAGCAGCTGAGAAACGTGGGCAGTTTAATATTATGTGCCATACAGTTTCGTCAATAGTGGAGTCACATTCGCACCCTGGGTTGTCTTTGAGATTAAATCGGTGTAAATAGTTGGATATGCTTCCGTGTCCTGTAAGGATTTGCACATGTATTGGGGTCCACTTGGTTTTCCTGGTGATCTGGTACGCAATGTCGACATAGGGCAGGAATTCCTTAGTAATGCTCCCGGTGGTAGAGGTTGTGTATCTGTCTTGCCACTTCTGGACAGTTTCTTCTCTGATCTTCCTTTTTATGTGCGATAGTGGTATTTCGGCGTAGTCAGGTTGTGAGTTGTTAAGGGCGGCCGATTTTGCAAGTTCGTCCGCTCTTTCGTTTCCTTTAGTTCCTATGTGTGCGCGAAGCCATAGTAATTTTACCTCTCTACCCTGCGATCTGATCTCTTTGACGTTCTGCTGTATTGCCCTAGCTAACGGGTGGCTTGATTTAGGATTTTTTAGCAAGTCAAGTGAAGATCTTGAGTCACTCAGAATACTTACTACCGGGTTGCTGGCGGTTTTAATCTCGTGTGTCGCTCTATATATAGCGTATAGCTCAGCTTGGAAGACAGTGCAAGATGGGTGAAGACTGAAAACTGAGTAATATTTTTCTCTTCCTTCTTCCCACCAGGTGAATGCAGCTCCAACTTTTGCCTCAATCTTGCTGCCGTCTGTGTATATTTGAGGACCATGGACTTGGTGGTGGGTTTGTAGGTTTTCGAAATCTGTTTGATTTAAAAGATCATAGTCCAGGCTCTCCAGAGAGGCCGGGTGAGGTTGTTTGGTGTAGCACACCTTTGCTTCCAGACGTTGGTTAAGAGGGAGATAGTCGAGGATCATATTTCTCTTTGTTCTGTATAGACTGGCTTGTTCCTGTATTCTGAGATCTAGTGGGAGCAGGCCTGATAGGACAAGTGCCGATGTGTATGAAACAGTGCGGTAGGATCTACAGATTTTCTGTGCAAAAGCCCTTTGCAGTGAGATCAGTTGATGTTTGATCATCTGCATTTGCGTTGCCTGATACCATGCGCTAGATGCGTAGGTAATGATGGGCTCGATTACGGCTACGTATATAGTGCGAATGATCTCCGAATTCAATCCCCATGTGACTTTCGCGGTGCGCACTAGTTGTTTGTATATTTCCATGGCTTTCTTGCATTTATCCTTCACATGCGATTTAAATGTCAGTTGTCTATCAATTGTCAGACCGAGGAGCTTGATTTCTTGTACCATTTGTATGTCAATTCCCGCCATGCGAATAACTGGGGCAGTGTATTTTAGTTTCTTTGTGAACAACACCGCGTTGGTCTTATGTGCTGCGAATCTAAGCTTATTGCGATTTCCCCATAGCATCACTGTTTTTAGGGCTTTGTTAGCTTGTTCTTGTAACTCATTTATAGAGTGGCTAGCGAAGACAAGTACGACATCGTCTGCAAAAGCCTGGCACTTCACCCCTTCTTCCGTTAATTGCTGCAGTAGTGAATCCAGGATTACGTTCCAGAAGGTAGGTCCTCCGATTGATCCTTGGACGCATCCCTTGGACGTGGTTTTAACGTAAACCTGTTTCGCATAATTTACTTGTATGTTGCGATCCTGCAGGTACGATCCCACTAGTTCGAAGAGGTTTCTTGGGCACTGTTTGGCGGCAAGTTGCTGTTTTAAGACTGGCCACCAGGCATTATCAAATGCCCCCTCGATGTCCAGTGAGACCACGATTGCCGACCTTTTTTCGGAGATTTGCTTTCGTATGTCATCGACTAGATCACATAGAGCGTCTTCTGTGCTACGTTGCGGGATGAAGCCATATTGTTTGGGATTAAGCTTAGGTAATATATACCATTGAAGACGACCCATTACTGCAAAGGTTGACTTATGCAAAATTAGCGTCAAGGGAACGAATAAAAATAGGCATTAAGACAAAATACATAAAAGCTGAACTCTTATATTTTGTAGGATTCATAAAAATTGTCATTTTGCTGTTTTAGTAGCGACACTCGTGGCTGAAAACCCTCTTCAAATAAGACAAGTGTGCTGTTTGTAATTTTTATACATTTGGGTTATTTTGTTTTAGTAAAAAATTATGATGACTACTTATATAGACTATAAACTTTCTATTTTGGGTCTTGAGTGAACTAAATGTAAGTCATGGTCTTATAATTAAGAAAGGAATAACCCTTGACTTACCTTTTAGTTCATCTCTAGGCTTGGTTAGACTTTTGGTTCAGTGTAATTTCTTGGTTTGTCGTTCTTATATCGGATTGATATAATTTTTTGTAAGCCCCAATAAATGAGCCTGGAAGTTATATAGGCTATACCTATACCTACTTGCTATGGTCCTCATCGTGTCTGTAGTTTGTTTGGGTCATGGTCATGTATTTTGTTAGGGTAGTCTTTCGAAATTTACATTTTTTTAGTTTATTCATTGGAGAATTAATCAAGGCAACTTTATTATATAGTTGAGGTGTGTATAGTGTTAGTAGAATATATATATAGTGACAAAATTACATAATGTAGGGCGGGTTCATTGACTCGTTTCGCTCCACCCTTAAAATTATGTTCGCTTGTTTTCTTTTATCCTTTCTATTTTCCTCGTACGCAATGCTTATATTTTATCTTAAGGGCTAAATAAAATTATTTGACTTTTCCTCTCTATATGTTTATATACGAATAACATCCATAATGTAT
Source organism: Boloria selene (assembly GCA_905231865.2). Taxonomy (NCBI): domain Eukaryota; kingdom Metazoa; phylum Arthropoda; class Insecta; order Lepidoptera; family Nymphalidae; genus Boloria; species Boloria selene. The sequence goes on from HG993149.1 coordinate 8,459,235, forward strand.
AAATACCTAAATGGTATATTTTTAATCACTACATATTATAAAACAAAGTTCTCCGCCGTCTATCTCTGTTCTATCTTCGCGATAAACTCAAAAACTACCGCACCGATTTTTATGCTGTTTTCACCAATTGATATAGTGGTTCTCGAGGAAGTTTAAGTATATTATTTGTCAAGTTTTTGTACACATTTACTAGCCGAACCCGCTTCGCTCGCGCTAAATTAGCTATAAAAAAATAATAGTATAAAAATTAAATATGGGTATGAAATGAGTTTCTTATAGATATTCAAGTATTTTTACTTAAATTATTGATATTTTATGAAGTAGTCATTTCTATAACACCATGCCGAGCCTCTAGAAAATTATTAAATGCTCTTATATAGGTGAAAATTAGACCACATAAAAAATTAAGCACATAGGAAAAATAACATATCTAGATATTCACATGATTAAGTTTTCATCAAAGTATTAAGACACAATCACTTTCCTTTTATTTCTCTTACGAATAGAAATCTTCCTAACTTATATATTTTGTTGAAACACTTTGTACCTTTCATTAAGGGCGATTAAGCGGTGTAGCCTTCAAGATGTCACAACAAGCTGACGGTCATACTTTCTCATTTATATCATAACATAATATTATGATAAAGCGTCGTTATGTAGACTTAGTTAATCTACTGCTTATCCGGAAATCGCGTGTGAATCGAAACAACAATAATAAATAAATTATGTATGCAGACCTCGGCTACTAAATGAACTATGGTAAAATGCAATTCTGGTATAAGAACATAATTTACTAGTTAACAATATGTTTCTGATCAACTTCAGGCACGGCTTCCAAATTCATTCTGAGAAGGCGTACTATTTATTCCAGATATCTTGACTTGACAGAAAAATCCCCAACCTTCGAACTTCTTAACGAAACTCAATAATTAAACTTGTTCCGATCCGGGTATCGAACCCAGAACCAAATCTATAGCTGTATACTTTACCAAATAAAGTATAATTATTACCTACTTATATTTAAAGATTTTATTTGCTTGCACTTACTTCACTCGTGTTTTTAGGAACTTATTTATAGAGTACTCCAATAGCGTCTAATAAGTATATAATATTCTAGTATATTATTCTGATGTACTTCGTAAAGTTTAGCCAGCTAGGTATTTTATAATACATACTAGCGACTCGTCCTCGCGTTGCTTGAGCTCATCCCTAGATTAAGAGCGAGCGAAGCCGCGGATTCCGCTAGTGTATTATATATATAAACCTTCCTCTTGAATCACTCTATCGATTAAAAAAACTCATCAAAATCCGTTCTGTAGTTTTTAAGATCTCATACATAGACAGACAGCGGAAAGAGACGTTGTTGTTGTTTACTGTGTAGTGATGCGTATCAATATAAGAATCAATTAAAATATCACAAACAAAACAATACGAAAATTAATTAAATTATATTAATTATTTCGATGAATGTCGATTACAGCTATACGTTTTATTACAGATGACTGGTTCTGACAGAATTTAACCCTAATTTATTAATATACCAATTAGTATTTCTGGTAGATTACCGGTTTAAATTCAAAGAGCTTTAGCTTTAACCCTAATCTTCTCGGCTTAACCCATTCCTACTAATTTTTGTTAATTGTTCTCAACCTTTAGTTCACTGTAACTTCAAAGAAATGTCAGTGAAATTTAAACTTTAAAGTAAGGTATCAAAGTTAAGATTAAGTTGGAGCTTTATTCAATACAAAGCCTCTTTAAACTACATAATGGCTGATTTTGTAGATCGAGCGTATTTAAATTGCTATCGACTTCTGATTTTTAAATGTCTTGATTTTGGCTTTCGTAATTACTTGTGGGTTTTTTTATGATAACTACTTAATAGATTTGTCCTAGTTTTTTCACAGACTGTATTTAGTAAAACATGAGAATGTTTGAGCCATGGAATATATTAAGTCAAATCTAATTGTTCTCTGGTTTTCTTCTCCTACGTATTAGATTATTAGGAGAGCTTTCCTCTCCTTTATTAATGGCCAGTTATAAATTTTCATTTAAAAATCCGATTGCTTCTACGTGAAAAATATACTTGTTGGTTGTCTCAACTGTTACCGGACATTGACCTAATTTAATATTAGAATATGTAACAACTTCCTAGGCTTTCACAAAGCTACAAAGCCTAATTATCATTCCCGCTTATTTATCTGATTTATGATATGCGTGACTACATTCATTTTTGGAAAGTGATTTTACAAAGTTTTTATGTGAATTTGAACTTTACTTCACTAATATTTAAGTTGAAGTTGCGAAATAACAACAAACCAGTGTCATGTTTACGCTGTATAACCCTGAAATTAGGAACGGCCAAACTAATCAAAAGAACATTATTAATTCGTAGTAATATTTTTAGCAGTCCCAACGCGACGTTAAGTTAAATTTTCACTACAATTTAGTCTAAAAGTGTGAAAGTTAAAACATAGTCTAAACTTAGGCCTCTATAAAATTACACTGATGGACCCGCATTTATAGCTTTTATGATTCCATTTCAGTATTTTCTAAACATTTCTAATGAGATAATGAATTAAAAGGATCGAAATTAGTTAAAATAGGTAAATTAGGTTTTTGTGTGTTAAAATCTTTATTAATAACTTTGAATCAACGGATTTTCTGTACCATCAATCGATGGGTAGTACCTACTTTAGCCATGACTGCGTATGTCACTTTACAAAGCTAAGGCGGATTTCTGTTATAATTTAATCTATAAAATTCTTTTTTTATTTACACAAATAGGATATTTTTTGCTATTGGCATTCGAATCGTTGGAAACAAAAAAAAAAAAAACAAAATAAATCAGCATAAAACCCAAAAATGTTCCATTACTCAAAATGCAATTTAAAGATCTATTTTACATTTTCTATTTACTGCTATATCTTATCGTGGCTTTTGAAACGAGAAAGATTTCTTTGATTCGAGTTAATCCGTAGAACGAATCTCGTGAGTGCATGTCAAATAGAGATTACGATAAACTGAGTCAGGATTTGTTACCAACAGTTTCGAATGGCAGAACTTGGAAAGCTTTATTAAAGACAGGATCATTACGAGTTTTACTTACGAGTCCAAAATGAGCAACCCGGAGTTATGGTTCGGAGGGAACTGACTTAATTAACTCCCCATGAAAAACAAGGTGTACAACACATTTTATTGCATTAAGTTTTGAAATTTGTCCGATTAGTGTACTTAATAAATTCCATTGAAACTATTTTTCTTGTACAACGTGCATAACAGGTTCAATTTATTTTTATACATACAAATAAATTTTAAGATATCTTTTTTAAGAATTTCAATACAAAAGAAACAAAAAGATATATTCATTAGTGATGATAATAATATTCAATCGAGTAAATCCGCAAGAACGAGAAATCAGCACTGTCGACTATTATGAAGTACTTATATATTATTTCACCAAGAACCGCAGCTAAGCTGGGTTTAATTTTTCATCTCTTTGGGAAGATTTGAAAGCTGCATTAATAGATGCAACTTATTGAAAAAAGGTTATGATTGCGAAAAACGTTCTTACCTAATGAATCAATGAAAAAAGCCAATTATTAATTTTAAATGCATTGGTAACTACGAGTAAAATTCGACTTATTTTTAACTAAAGTCTTTACGTCATGAGTTATAGATTCGAACCCCAATTTGGGGGCATCGGCACTAATTGGATTCACATGCCGCTAACCGAATTTCCCATCTGTGCGCTTCGTTATTGCATTACTTCGCAGGAAATTAATATTGAATAAAATACCATTTAAATTACGCTTTTGTTTTCTGTAAAATGACACCTTAAAAACGTTTTGCGATCGTAATAAAACTTTTTCACATTTTTTTTTTATGTTAAAAAGGGGGCAAACGGGCAGGAGGCTCACCTGATGGGAAGTGATCACATCAGCCCATGGACATCTGCAAGCTGGGCTTGCAGATGCGTTGCCGGTATTTCAGGAAAGGGAGGGATGGAGGAGGAAGGGAAGTGGGAGGGAGGGGGAAACGAAGGCGAAGGATGAAGGGAAGAGGGAGGGGGGAAGGAGAGTGGATTTTTTTTAGGGTTGTACACAACGCAAATAATAATAGTAAGACTTATTATTAGTATTCATTTATAATAGTAAGACTTTTTAACTGTCTTCCCTTCAACGTACTTAGATAGCTCTGAAGTAGTAAGAAAAGCGTGAATATGCAAATGTGCATTAACTAGATCTCGGAATTTGACTCCAGAATTAATTCGAAACTACCGAAATTATCCAGTAGCATTGCTTTTACCTGTCGTCATGTCAGAAAAGAGCACAGAATTTGTTACTAAAAACCAAAATTATGAGTAAGAAGAAAACAGAAATCTTCAAGCATTGAGGTCAGAGGTGTGTCTCAGTAAGGCACGTAGGCTCTTGACATCCGCCCTCAGTGGGAGAGCTCTTGTTATGAGAATCAACACTCGCCGCGGCCTACTGCTAAATACTCAGATCCGCTTTGTGGCTATTCGCGTTGTAAAGAATTCGTTAGCTTGAAGTAGCCGTGGCTTCGGCAGATCAAGTATTTCTACTTGTTGTATTTCCAAAGTTTGATAGTGAAACAATACCTAAAGTTCGGTTCGTTTTGATTGGACACATTAAATTTTTTGGCTAACTTTAAAAACTATAACGATTAACTGGATCGTTAAGCAAAGTAGTTTCGGAAAGCTCATCTATTCGAACGTTAGATTTAAAGTTGCCGATTGGGGATGCATGTTCTAAATTAAAAACTTCAATTTATAATTTAATTGTTAGAGTTTCGATAGACTATATCCGATTAAATTTAGTTTTGATACCTGTAAGGGTGTAGACCACAGAATAAGTTTTACTATTCTTATTTAGTAGGCCATATTTCTTATAATTTAAAAGTTAATGATAATAAACATAAATATAAACTTTATACATATAACGAATGATAAAATATTCCGAATTGAGCAATATTAAAAGGAAATAATTCATTCGACTCAGAAGAAATCTTTATAAAGCAAAGTTTTAGTTTTGCAAACATTTTTTGCAAGTGACGGCGATGAACGAGCAATACGCTTTGAATATTGAACAAATGATGCTATAAAAGACCTCGCATCGAACAATGTTCCTGAATAAAACGAGTTCGGTATCACTCTTTCTTTTAATACCGCATTCAGCCGCCGGGGGCTTGAGTCTTCAGTTATAATGAAACCACTATTCAAGCCAACGCGACCGTAAAAATATAGAAGCTGTAAAGTTGTAGGAAACACTATTGTTACAGGGGTCTGAGGCTTATAACTTCAAATAAATTATCATCTTTGTACCCAAAACTTTAAGGTAAACGTTCCCTGACGCCGTAAGGTATTGCGTTTAATTCGTAACTCACCTGCAACCATTTTGAATTATGGTCGCAACGAACGACCTTAGAAGTTTTCAGGCTTACAACTATTTGCTAAAATTATATTCGTAGGCCGCAATATTGTGGTATTTATAAAAAAATATTTATAATATAATTTAGATTTAGGTATATAAAAATATATGCTTGGGCATGAATTCTGACTTTTCCTTTCTGCCGATGTCGTAAGAAAGCGTAGGTACTCGTACATTGTACATACTGCATGGAAATCGATTTTACTGTATTATATCTTTACCAGGTTGAAAGGAAGCTATCTTATGGCGAGGATCAAAACAAATATTATCAGACACTGTAAAGCATTCAAAACGTCGAATAACAAAAATCAAAAATAATCAGCGAAAAATTCCGAAAACATTTATTTAAAATACCTACGAAGTATTAGTTATAAAGTAAAAATTATTGTAGTCGGGATAGGCTAGTATTATGTTTTATCTCTTGTAACCCACCCTGGTTTCAGAGATTCATTAAGTATTATATTAACTACCTTACCCGGGTTGAATGGGATGATTCCAAAGTGTCCTGTCTCAGTTGGCGACAGGCTAAGTGCAGGCTATAATGCGGAGTAAACCTCGAGACCTCTTTAATGATTCACTTCAGCTGAACACTTATGCCAAAAACTTATCTAGCAAGATGTGGGTAATTTTGCTGACTACATTTTATTTCGGTATTTCATCATATGAAAAATCTTAGGTAATTGAAAAAAGAAAAAAAATTGCAGCTGATTGTTTTGAAAATATTTATTTTAATTTGTTATAGTAATTTATGGAATTATAACAATGTAATTCATTCATGTAGACTTTTACGAGCACTTTTTTCATTCAAATAAAGGAAACTACTCCCACTTCGAAGTGCAATTTTATTGAGAAGAGCCGGCGAGAAACTCATCAGCCAATCTATTAAAATTTTAGACTAGTTTATTTATATATTCAGAACTATTTTAAATGTCCATTAGAACATCCGATGACCGCTGCGCATTGAAAAATCCAGATTAGACGTCTCTTATCAAAATTTCGGGTTCTATAAACTACGTCATACCCATCGAAAAGTTTCGTGAGCGTTTGTATACAGAGATTATATGCGACGATACGATATACACAACGAAACACGAGCATGAGCACAGTACTGACATTTTTATGTCTTTTCAAAACAACATCAAGAAAAGTTATTCAATAGATTCCTTCGAATCTTAAAATATAACAGATCATCAAAAGAAAAACGCCCTGTTTTAAAAGCGCGTGTTTAATTGCTCAAATACCGGCCTTAGATCATACTAATCTTCATTTAATTATTTTCTAATTGAACTATATACAATATACATATCTAATATTATAAAGCTGAAGAGTTATTTGAGTTATGGCTTTATTACATCTCGCTACGACCAATAGGAGCGATGCATCAATGAAAAATGTTGCAGAAACGGGAAAAAATATTTCTTTTGATTTTCAGCCTTTAGAACGCGAGAGGAGCCGCGGGAAAGGCTAGTTTAATAATAAAAGAGTATATTGTACTTAGTATACTCCAACTACGGCAAGAACAACAACAGTAACAATAGTAAATAAACTAAAACTATAAATAAACGTTACTATATGAAACTTGAAAGTGTTATAAATTCATATTATGCTTTAGCATTGAAGTTCAGGTGAGTTACATTATTTCCCATGCACAAACTTTGTACATTTCCCTCTTTTTATTTAACTGCCAGTACAATTGTTTGAATAAGTTTTATTCTTTGTTTGGGGTAATTAGGACCTCTTGAGTTACTAGATATAGTTGTAATTACTTTAATATTTTATTGTATTCAGACCTTTTTATTGTGTCACTACGGCCCTCCCTTCATTCTAAAGAGGATAATAGCCTGGCCAAGTGTGGGTTGGCTGATTTCACTTAAAAACTAGTTTTCTAGTACGTACCAATTTTTCCACGATGTTTTCCGTAACTGTCAGTCTAGTTATAATCATGTTAGAAATGTTTCGCATATAAGAAAACCAGAAGTTACGGGATTTGAACACGTATTATTCAGTTTTTCACGAGAGCGCGTTAACATTTAACTATACATTCTTTAATATGCTTTTAGTAAAATTAGCAACTTCTCCTCACTTCCCTCGAATGCTCTGCTTTATAATTATATTAATTGTTCGTATTCTTCTCAGCAAACCCTTTGATTTGATAATCCATATCATGGAGGTGCTTAAAAAATAGTTCAACATGTTTGGGGGTCAAAGTTTAGAATGTTGAAGAATTTGCATTTAAATTATTATTATTCTACATAAACATCGACAGTTAATTTGAATATCGAAAAAAGTGAAACAAATAACTACTAAAAGCATTAAAAGCTTTTGAAATATTTAACCAAGTATAAAATGAAATACAGTAATGTTAAAAAATGTTTTATAATTTCTGATTACGTTAAAAATTTTAGTCAAGGCTGTATCACTTCTGAGCTACCTCGTATTTTTGGAGCAGCATTATGAGTCTTACGTGACTAGAATTTTCATAACTCTTAAGATGTTTATTAATCTCCCAAAAAAACATATTTTTGTAAGAAAACAGAAATTAAAAAATATTACATTTGTCGGTGAGGTTAATAACATAATTATGAAAATAATACCTGTAAATTTTCAATTAGGGATACAGCAAGTCTGGGAAAGTTAGTTAGGCGTATTGTGGTAACTGTGTACACAAATTCGGTGCGAATTAAAATTATAAGGTATTCTATGAATACGCTAAAATATTTTATTTAATGCAAAATAACAATGGTTTGTTTAAATAAGAAAGGTATAGAGTATTTTATTAATACAATCTGGAAAAAATATGCTTTAAGCATTGATATTTAAAAACCTCGAATATTAATATTATGATTATGTTTACTACTAGCGGCTCACCCTGGCTTCGCTCGGGTTTGTCCCGAACGAAGCGAGAATGGTTGTGGTGATTGTGGGTGGTGGTGTAACCTAGGAGTTTAAGCGTCAGCGAAGCCACGGGTTCCGCTAGATAAAATAAATAAAATTTCTATTTCTAATTTCTCCTCCTTTTTTATAGTCGTTTAAAAAGTAGCATAAGTTACGCCTTATAGTATTAGCTATTTGCGAGTGAAAGTTTCGTCAAAATCGATCCAGCTGTTCCAGAGATAAGCCGGAACAAACAGACTGACAGACAGACGGACAAGAGTTTTCAAAATTGTTTTTTTTTGTTGCTAGTAACTACATACTTTCGTATGTACTTAGTGAAAAGCTGTTAATTTGAAATTAAAAACAGATACTCCAATTTTATTTATATTTAAGGATGTGTAGATATAATTTATTCAGTAATGTCTCAACACGTTTCTTTAATGTAAAAACAAGCAATGCTAATCTCTCAGTCATGATGTTACAAAGTTGATACAAAGCATTAAGCATATACAAGTAATGTAAGTTTTATAAGTAATGTATAAGATATTTACATGCATGTTCTGCGGAGTTTACACACTCACGGGACTTACGTTTCCTATAAGCTATAAGTTCTTATATACATTACTAGCTCTGAGCCGAGTTAATAAGCATTTGAAACATCAGATGAGAACAAAACAAACCCGAAAAAAAAAGATTTGCTTACTAAAATTTAAACTGTTTGTTCAATCAATCAATTGTTTTTTTATTGTTGAAATCAATCGATAATAATTCAGTGAAATTACAAAAATAAGAATATTATAAATGTTATAAACGTTTTTTTACTCTAATTTATTTCTTGTGCCATCAAAGTCCCAGTGTCAAAGATAAATTAATTATAACTATCTATGATGGATTTTTTTTATAAAAAACCTTTATTCCCTTGGGATTGCCCCTTTAGGATACATTTTTACATAATTATAATTATTAAATTTTTACGTAATTTACATACAAACTTTCATCCCCTTTTTTATTCTTGGAAAATGCATTGACGCATACCACGCGTGAGACTCACCCAAGCATCCATCACTCATTTTAATGGGGCGTCGCAGGATCGCTTGCGCATTCAACTACGATGCCCGACGGCCTGGCAGGTATGCCGAAGCAGACCAAACAGCCAAAAGGGTTGCTCCAAATTCCACTCTGCTATCCAGAGAAGTACCAGGAGCAACCCGCATGACACACCACCCACTGAAGTGGGTGCGCGTTGTTATTTCAATCCCTTACAGACCTTTTTTCGTCTTAAAAAGTAGTGTAGGTAAGTATGTCCTTTCTCAAACTTTGGACTATTTGTGTACCAAATTTCATTAAAATCTCGTCAGTGGCTTTATAATATCAGTAGGTATGTATATCAAACACTAGAGTAAAAAAATATTATGAAATACAAAAGACTAATAACCCAGCAAGGGTTTTAAGAGATTATGGTTATATTCAAACATGTGACCGAGCATACGTCTTTGAATCAACATAATTCGAGAGCTTTCCTCACTGTTACTCGTACCATACTGCTATTGATATTTTTGTTTCCGCTTTACCACATCGTACAATCATCTGCTCGGCTTCATTGTATTATTATATGTACAGTACTGGTATATAATTGCCTATTCAGACTGATTCATGGCATGCATAGAGTTTTTTGTTATAGCGCTTGAAAAAGTTATGGAAGTTTTTATAGAAACGAATATTTTTGAGCGTTATTAAAATTTGGAAAGCTGGAATTTGTATTGAGCTCGTACATACATATATATATAAAGGAAGTTTAAGGGTGTATTGGTGGCCTTAGTTGTTGCATAGCTACCCCCTTAATGACGTCACATTTTGTGTCCTAAGGATAATAGAGAATATTTTATCTTTTGATAGATTATAAATTGGAATGTGTAAACGCCATTCTTTCCGGATAAAAGTATTCCCAAACAATATGCTTGCTAATATATAATTAGTACTACTACTGATCTATTTTGGCTACGACTAGTCTATTTGACTGAATGTAGTCAAATACGTGCCAAAGTGTTCACGTAACAAAAGTGTACAGACATATGGTTGTACATGCTCCCCGAGGGGTGATACATTAATATCAATGTATTAACTAACTTCAGGTTGTAGTCCTCGAAATTTGAATTCATCTCATCAGGATCTACAGTCGTAGAGGCTAGTCACTAGACCATCGTTGCGTTCGTATAAATATTTGTTGTTCTAGTAACATGACAATAACGCTTAAAATTTAACACAAGTCCTATGTTAAAACAGATTATAAACAAATTTAATGTGGTAAAAGGTACATAGAAAAAGCGCCTAATCGCCGTTTATTACAACTTAGAAAAAATAAAAATGAATAAAGTAGTAAAGTGCTATAGATTGTACTATATCATTGATATCTTTGGCGTAGTTCTTTGTAAAGTGTAGACCCTTTAAACTTTTGCTGGACTTTATCAATTACCTCGATATTTATTTGACTGATTTTACATTGTAAGTATTCATATTACATTGTATTCTAAGATTGAGTAGATAAAGGATGGAATATGATGGAAATATTGTTAAAAACTAATTTGTCTAAGAACCTAGCATTTTAAAGGCTTTGGCAGTCTCCTTAGAAGGGTGAGCTAGATATTAATTTGGTTTGTTTACCTATATCATGCACTTCAGTATCCATATATTATACACTTATGTGGAATCGGAATTAGTTTTGTTCTTAGGCTCCATTGTGTATTTAGGTATAAGAGTGTATATAATTTTATGACGGCTTAAGAATTATTTATTAAGCAACAGATGTTTATTTTTAAAGTAAGGTTTTAGTGTAGATAATTAGTAAGTGCAGATGTTCATTTATGGTAGGGTCTAGTTATTGTGAAATAAGATGCAAGCAGATGTTTTATTAGTTTAAGTATTGTTTTGAATATTGTGAATAGAATAAGAATGCCCCTTTGTAAGATAGCTTTAGTTTATTACGTAGTTGTAAAAGCCGCCGGTACTTTGTAAGCTAGTCTAAGTAGTTTACCTGCGAGTAAACTGGGGTGGGGAAAAAGGGTATAAATAAGATGTTTAATTGTAAGAAGACCAGTTGTCAGTTGTCAGTTGTCAGTTGTCAGTTGTCAGTTGTCAGTTGTCAGTTGTCAGTTGTAACCATCAGTCGTAACGATCAGTTGTTGTAACCAAGAGTCCAAGGCGACAGTCCTAAACTAGTATTATTGTAAGACGGACTTCTGTTAATCAATAAAGAGTTTACACGCTTATATTGATTCCTAGCTCTGTGGTTTCATTTACTAGTATCACCTAACATCCACGATACTACATTTTGGGGGCTCGTCCGGGATCACAGCAAGCAGGAAAATTATAAGCATGTTATAAGACGTGTCAGTACTGGGTGTCAAAGTTCTACTGAAGAGTGCGCGAAGTAGTAAGTCATGGAAGGTGAAGTTGACCGGGTCGCAGGAGGTGTGAATGCGGTGATGCTGGAAGACGACCAGCTTCCGCGAATGAAGGTTTCAGAGCTCAGAGTGGAGCTCAAACGACGACATCTCCGGGTGACAGGTCATAAACCTGAATTGTTGGCGAGGCTAAGAGCGGCGCTTCTGTTGGAACGAGAACGTATTGCTGATGATGAAGAAGAGGTAGACAGTGAAGCAGATGAAGACGACGAAGACGATGACGAAGATGTGGGAACTACCGATAAGCTTGGACTCAGAAATTTAGGTGGATACAAAGACGTACGTCCCCTGAATTCTATTATTGGCAACCGTAGATATAACGACCATGAAGATAACGACGAAGATGAAGGTGAGCGAAAACGTAATAGAACACAAGTGGTTCACAGGCGTAACTCACACAAGTCACAATGTATATTATTAACATTTAACGACGTTGAAGGATCGCTCGAAAAGTTTAGTGGTGAAAGCCACTGCAACGTGCAACGATGGTTGGATGATTTCGAGGAAATGGCTCTACTTTGTGGTTGGAATGATGTTCAGATGGTGGTGTACGCAAAAAGATTATTATGCGGATCAGCAAAATTATTTGTTGAATATAAAAGATGTGCGAAAACGTGGAGCAAGTTAAAGAAGGCACGAATAGACGAATTTAATGAAACAGTAGATAGTTTGCAAATTCATCGAGAATTAAGTAATCTGAAAAAGAAACCAGACGAAACCTATCAGGAGTATACTTATAAGATGTTACGGATTGCAGCCCAGGCAAACTTCGAAGAACGTACTGTTATTCAATATATAATTGAAGGTATTCCTGATAATGCTTTGAATAAATCGATATTGTATTGTGCACAAGATATAAAGCAATTAAAAGAAAGATTTCATCAGTATGAAAATATGAAAAGAGAAATGATGAAGTCTAAACTACGAAATGCTGAGACAAAAGAGGATAAATCATGGCGAAGCGTGTATCAAGATAAAAAGGAGAAAAAGGAGTATGGAGAAACAACGTCTGTAGCCAGGCGTTGCTGCAACTGCGGCGCGGCTAACCACTTGAGTTCAGAGTGTCCTGAAAAAAGAAAGGGACAAAAGTGTTTTAAGTGTAATGAGTTCGGACATATAGCGTCAGAGTGTAAAACGCAGGCAAAAAGTGTATGTGTAGTGTCACGGCTAAAAACCAAAAATTATATGGGGACATTAATAGTTAAAGAATCTAAGACTCTAGATTTAGTGGATACGAGAAGTGACCTTACGTTAAAGAGTAAAAGTGAATATGCAAAAGTGAAATCGCCTCCGCCGCAAAAGAATAAGGTGTTCATAGACGATTTAGGATCCGATGTAGACGACACACTAGGTGTGTTTACCACAAACATGACAACGGCTGTAAATGGCAGTGAAAAATCCGACAGTAGCAAAACTATACAGCCGCAAATATTAAAAATTTATGACGTTGAAGCTAAAGATATTGATTTACCGCACATTAAAGAAGAACATCATAGAGAAGAAACCAAAAAGAGTAGTACAAATTATAAGACGTCAGAGGCAATTTATGATGACAGTATAAGTATTTCGAAATCTTATAACTTAGCAACATCACGACCGCGTAGACTGGCACCTTCAGAGTGTAAAGAGATAAAAGATTTGAAGAATTTAGAGATGAAGAAGGACTTTATCCGTCGGTGTTATTCAAAGTACGCGAATTTTATTAGCCTGAAAAAGAAAAAAAAGGGCATTATTAGATTGTGGTTAGAAAATTGGAAACTAAAAACGATGTTTATAAAAGGATCTGTATATAAGAATGTATCGGATGAGATATTAGTGATGGTACCTAATATGAGGAATCAGGTAGTCAAGCGAGTGGAAGACCGAGGACACTTAAGGATACACAAAATGAAGGCGTTGGTCAAGAACGGCTTTTGGTTTGAGGTCACACCCAAGAAGATAGTTTTGAATTGCCTCGATTGTATTCTAACCGAGAACAAACGAAGAAAGCTAGAGGGAATATTACGTCCGATAGCGATTGTTTATGAAGAAGGAAATTTTATAGGCCTTAAGCGAACGCAGTTTGATCCAGGATTAAATCTAAAGCTAATGATCGCTATCTTGTTGAGCCAGACATCGACATCAGCTGGTCATATGAAGCGATGGGTCAGACATTTGAGGGCAAATGTCGTTTGAGGATGGCCGAATGTGGAATCGGAATTAGTTTTGTTCTTAGGCTCCATTGTGTATTTAGGTATAAGAGTGTATATAATTTTATGACGGCTTAAGAATTATTTATTAAGCAACAGATGTTTATTTTTAAAGTAAGGTTTTAGTGTAGATAATTAGTAAGTGCAGATGTTCATTTATGGTAGGGTCTAGTTATTGTGAAATAAGATGCAAGCAGATGTTTTATTAGTTTAAGTATTGTTTTGAATATTGTGAATAGAATAAGAATGCCCCTTTGTAAGATAGCTTTAGTTTATTACGTAGTTGTAAAAGCCGCCGGTACTTTGTAAGCTAGTCTAAGTAGTTTACCTGCGAGTAAACTGGGGTGGGGAAAAAGGGTATAAATAAGATGTTTAATTGTAAGAAGACCAGTTGTCAGTTGTCAGTTGTCAGTTGTAACCATCAGTCGTAACGATCAGTTGTTGTAACCAAGAGTCCAAGGCGACAGTCCTAAACTAGTATTATTGTAAGACGGACTTCTGTTAATCAATAAAGAGTTTACACGCTTATATTGATTCCTAGCTCTGTGGTTTCATTTACTAGTATCACCTAACATCCACGATACTACACTTATATACTGGTTATCTCTTTCTATGATTAAAAAAATATATTATTTAAGTATATATTTCATGGAAACGGTTGAGTTGTCCTAAACTTTTTAATTAAATAATAAATAAATAAATATGTTGGGACATATTTACAACAGCACCATCTAGTTCCGTGGTAAGCTACGAGGCTTGTGTTACGGATCCCAGATAGTTGATATACTACACATATATTTTTTAAATACATACATAATATAAATATTAACAGCCATGACTGGAGAACAAACATTCGTGACCAACAAATGAATGCCTCCAGCGGGACTCGAACCCGCGACCGCTGGCGCAGAAGGTGGCACAAAGGAAGGCGCACTACCAACTGAGCCAAACGTGTACGTTTAGACACTAATAAAGAAAGTGTGTTTACGATTTCGTAATATAATATTTTTCCTAACCTTATAATGTTATTATGGGAATAATAAGAGTCTTAGATACTATTTTTTATATTTTATCATAAAATACATGAAGCCTTTTAAGAGTTTATAGGGACTTTTTGACCGGAAATATTTTGGTTTAGGGTGTGCCCAAATTAGTTTTTTTGTATACAAGCGCGTTATAAGTGTTTGGGACGGTACGAGACGTACAAAGAAACATTTGATTGGGTATTTTTTAAGTATACGTTTTGTCCCTTTTAAGTACGGTTGTACCGCAAAGGCCTCTTCTTGAAAATTTTCTTTCTGTTATTAACATCAATAAAATAAATAAATCTATTGGGATATTCAGGAAATACAGATATTTTAGATTCGCCTTTAGAATTACTGTACTGATTTTCCTAGTTATAATTAAATAGAGAGGCAATTAAGATTAGTTAAATAAGTTAACTTTTACGTACTCGATGCATATCATAAGTGAGTAAAATCACAGGTTATATATTTAAAAGTAATTTTAATACAAAAAAACAAAAAAAAACTCCTACATCTTTTGTTAAAATTTTTAAAGCTCTGCCCACAAAGACGCACTTGTCAGATACACATCTAGTACAGGCTACGTTAAGGATCTTATATTTTAAGCACTCGAATGTCAAAAGAGAGATCTTTATCTCAAGTACGTCGTGACAGATTGTAACAAGGTTTTAAGTCAAATTTTATGTTAAGAATTTAAGTGATAACCGACTTGACTGAATGATAAAATAATATAATAAAGTTAAGAAAATAAACACATAAATAAATATGTTGGCACAATTACAACAGCACCATCTAGTTCTGTGGTAAGTTACGAGGGTTGTGTTACGCTTTATAATGGCCCAATATATTTATTTATTTAAATTTATTCTGGTCTTAATAGACACGTTAATTAAATATATACAAGTAATTTCTTAAGTCCTATTAGTATTCAAAGCGCCGGCTTATCAGTTAGCGGCAATGGCTGTTGTCTTAACAAATCCGATCAATTAAAAGATAATTTTACTGAAGCTTTAACAAGAACAAATTATAATCGGCTATAAACTTAATATGTAACAACTGTAATGTTATTTTATCATTATTTCTCTATCAGATTGTCTATCATTTTATTTAAACTCGATAATCTTTTAAACGGCAGAAACATGTTAATAGTACTTAACCAGTCCAAGGCTTCTGCTGGGGCTTATACCAAAGCTCACTCAAATTAACTATGCACGATGTGCATATCATTATATGCGTGTTCCACAGCGAGCTGAGCAATAACAATTTTTACTAATAAAAATTAGTTCGACCGTAATCATTATTAAGGGGAATACTTATGGATGCTTATATTATGCTTGGTATACCAAGCTTATCTTTAATTTAGCTTTTAAACAAACAAAAAAACAAACGAGTAGTTCTCTAGTTGCCTACAGTGTAAGTCCCAGATCTTATTTACTGACTATATACTATTTAAATAATATATGTATGTATGAATAAAAAAGAAGAAAAAGAAGTATGTTGAAATTCTGTATTATATATTATGTTTATTTAACTTATATAAACAATCAATCTCCTTTGTACTCAACCAACGAGATCGATTAATTATTCATGGGATAATTTTATCGGTATCATTAAAAAAGTTGGTGTGGCGCTGTTTTTAGTTGGCAACGTTTGATATATGTATATACAAGGTTATCGTAACGTTAATATTTTTAAACAAAAGGTGAAAGCTATGCATTTGTTTGAAAAATTCATTAAAATTTTACATTTTTCCCCGTTTCAAGAGCTTTCCTATAAAGTAAATAAATATAAAAAATGTTAATTTCCCAACATATTTATTTTCCGATCAAGATAGAGTTAGTTACTAAGATAAGTTTATTCTTAACTCGCCGGTAAAATCTTATTACTCTTATTTATGTATTAAAAATGCATAATATATGTTTTATCATTAAGAAATGAAACAGTAAGCTTTAAAAAGAGACCCACTTATTACCTAATATCATATTTGCAATTTTTCGCTACATTTTCAAAATACTATTTCATATCTAATGCGTAAGGGATCACGGAACTTATTTCTAGAGAGAATAGTAATTTTTCTTACATGTAAAATACTGTTGTGCTTGTGTCGGTTCTCAAAATATTTATATAATTCTTTAAAGATGTTATTCTTATTCAAACAAGACAGTCGAAAATAATACTCTACAAAATAAATTATTCAGTACCTAAACCTACATATATATTTATTAATTTTGTAACAAAACTAAAGAACACATCCGAAGTAATAGTCGACTTAAGTCCAGTGCGGGTTTGCGGACTACGAAAAATTGATAGGTTATTCTGTCAACCGCGCAGATTTCCTTAAGATATTTTATTTACTTCAGCCTTGGCGTACATTTATAATGATATTGTTGAAATATCAATTTAAACACTAACAGTGATTTTATTACTATAACAACTGTTCCGTAAGCGAAAAAGCCTCACAGCCTCGCTTGCAGTTCGTCTCTAGGTATTTTTTAAATTTTTTGAACAGAACCTCGATCCATTTTTAAAACAAAACTTAATTTAAAGTTTCTCCTTATAGCGATATATCTAGCCATTTCGGAGATTAGTCGGAAGAAATGGATAGAGAAACAGATGTATGTTTAATGTATACTTAAAATATTTGTATATATATAATATATGTATTGCCGAAATCTGCTTGCAATTACAGAGACGGATAAAGTCATAATCAGTAGCAAAAAACAAAGTACATACTCAAAATTATTATTCTCTTACTACCGAAACATGCAATAAATATTGTTTTATTTTCATCAAATTGATTTTATTGGCTATTACAGATCCCTAACATTTATACGTGGTAAATTGCAGATTTAGCTCAGGCCTAACATTACAATACGGCCTTTTATTGTTTTTATTATGATCGCAATTTATTTATTTTAGGTGCTTAGTTACAGGAAGGGCCATGCTTAGAAGTGGGACGTGAAAAGGGCTGAATATGATAATTGAGTTAGGTTAGGTTTAATAGAAACAAAATAATGAAATAATGCCCCCAGGGGGATTCAAACCCACAACTGCTGGCTTAGCACTACAAACTGAACTAAGCGTTTCGACAAACGTTACGTACATAAACGTGACATACCTTTTATTATTTTATTAGTAGTAGAGCTCGAGGACTATCTTGAACTTTAATTTTAATTCTACTATCATTTCCCTAATCTTAGTTTCAAACACACTAAAAAGTAACAAATAATATACTTTAAAATAACTGATACAGTGGTAGATGCACAATTAATATTAATGCTGATAATTTATTCATCGGCATTTTTTTTCTATAATAATTAAGTTTAAGCGAGAGATTTTTTATAAGTATATTAATTTAAGCGAGACGTGCTGGGATTAGAAGTATTTTAAACGAGTCAAGAGGGGTAGAGATTCTATTTGATTAATGTTCACTGTCACTCGCTCGGTCATCACTTGCTTTGGAATGCGATAGTGTGTCTTTCTAATGAATGTACGAACGTTTTAAATGTGCATAACATAGATCTGCCGTTTAAAATATATTTTGTTTGATTTATGGCGGTTCAAATGAATTTTCATTATGCAAGAAGACGTCCCATACATATAATAAAATTCTAAGTGCGTCGAATTACATTGAATTTTTATGGAAAATCTTATTGTAATAGTCCTTATTATCGATACATAGGCCAAATTCATAGTACTTAATATTGTCTGTTTGTCCGTAAGTGAGCGTATTAAGAGAAAACTAGCGTACAGATTTTCATGGAATTTGTTGTGATGATAGCTGTTTATCCGGGTTAACGCATAGGAAACTTTTTACAGTAGGAAAATATCTCATGTCTAAGAAATTATGTATAGTAAGATATGTAGGGTTGTGTCCGACCGGAGCGAGGGCTATTCGCTTGTATGCAATATACTTGACGAATATTGTCGTATAACAACTATACAGTAGTAAATATACAGTATGTACTTTATTTAAATGAAACAGCAGGCGATATATATTAAATAAAAATCATATTGCTATTTCAACAATATTTCTTTCTATCTAACTTGTGATTTAACTAGAGTGAGACATCTTTTTAATATCAAACGTCACTTTGCAAGAGAAAGACGGGCTATTCGCGGCAAAATATTTCCGAATGAGGCCAGCGGAGATGTAACAATGAAACGACTTTTCTAAATGATACGTACAGTCTCTAACAATTGTTGCTGATCGAAAATGGCCGACGCTCTATTTCGGTAACAATTGAAATATGCACTACATATACATATACACTACCACTAATGTGATATATATATATATATATATTATTAGTCACATACATTTTAACTACCAAAAAGCTGAGGT
Source organism: Boloria selene (assembly GCA_905231865.2). NCBI lineage: Eukaryota > Metazoa > Arthropoda > Insecta > Lepidoptera > Nymphalidae > Boloria > Boloria selene. The sequence continues at coordinate 8,478,576 of HG993149.1, forward strand.
TTGTGAGGGCTCGCGTAGTTTTTCTAAGGGATAATAATTTTAAGACAGTTGTTAATGTTCTGTTTTTTTTTAATTATATTTTTTTTGACAGATAACACATCTAGATATGAATGTAAATGTTAACGCACAAATCTATAGGCGTGATAGTTTTTCAGTAAAGTGTACAAAAAGCTCAGGTTAAGAGATAGTGTTAGGGCTTGCTTCGCTCTCCCTTAATATATATAAGGTCAACCTCGATTAAAATGTTATATATTGCCTATTTTGCCATAAAGATCTTCATATCCCTTAACTTACATTTTATTTAATTCAATCGATTTAATAAAAAAATTAAAATAAAAATTTTATTTTCATTTTTCCAATTTCCGATCTCTCAGCCCAAAAATAAAATAAACAAAATTATGCAAAGAAAAAGAATAAATCCATTCAAATTAGAGTCTCGTAAATCATCTGAATTCTAAAAGGACCGACAAACAAAAATTAACAGATAAACATGAATCAGTGAATTTCCAAGAGATCGGCTTTTGCGAAGTACTTTTATTTCTCTTTTTATTTAGCTTAAGCTATTCTGCTTTTCATTTAGTATTGTTCTCGCCATCACTCATCGATACAGTGATAGATTTTTCCTCATTTTGGTTATTTTGCCTATACACTTGAATGATTGATTCATTATTATTATTTTTAAAGTGCTTAGAAAATTATACAAACATAATTTATTTTACAATATTTCTGTAACAAACCATTGTAAAGACACTTCACATTCGTAAATAAATCATCCATCGAAAAAACAAAATGGCATATTAATGACCGCCTTCTTCGAATTTCCTAACAAAACGTACATAGAAATCGTAAACAAACCAATGCGGACAGCTCAAATGGCCACGTGTGATTTATAATACTGAAAATGTTTTTTTTTTCAGGTGGCAGTATTGTATAATGGCGTCATCGGTCCGCAAATAGTGCGCACGGCCGGGGCGATGGGCCTGACGTAGCGGTATGGAGGAGGACGAGAGGCGGCTGTCGTTTCCGCCGCCGGCGCCGCTGCACTCGCCCGGAGAAGAAATAGACGGTTCTCGGCTCTTGGGAGAGATAATCCGAACACTTGAGGCTACGAATCCTGAGGCTGTGGCTCCACTCGTCGCGTCACAGTCTCGAGATGCCCTCGATAAAAAGGAGGAGGAGCCTCGGCGGGAGGAACTGCGGATACCTCTTGATGTCACGTTCTCAGAGTCGGTGGGGAAGGCTGATGAGCCTCGAGCGGTGGTCACCCCCTTCACAAGAGAGTCGGCTAAGCGAGCGGGGTCGCGCGGTGCTCAACTGGTCCGTGAGTTTGGTTTTATGCCCCGACGTCGTCTCAGTGTCGAAGATGGTGCCCGTCTCCCAAGGAAGTACGAGCCTTTCCCGCCGAAGCTGTATGGACGACCTCTGGAAGAGATCGACAATTTTATTTACGATGAGGTAAGTATTTTATTAACACTTCGATTTTTATATCCCGTAACAATAGCCATTATTCTTGACGGGGGGTCGTAAACCGGTTGCCTGTGATTTTTATGGCTGTCCAATACCAGTTGCTAACAATGTGTAATCGCTGCTAATGTGAACACATACGTTTTATTTATTTAACTTTCGTATATCTGAGGGCATATTATTCTAGTTCAATTTTTCCCACTTTTGTTTCCACGTTTAATACCCGAGGCATGTGTTACTGGAAATCTGTAGAGACGTAATTTACCTCGTATTTTGCATATTTAACGATCCCCTGTGCATTCTCATCGGAAGCATAGTGGAGACTCTTTCGCATATATTAATAGTTTTATTCATACAGCGCTTCTTCATATTTGCTGAGATAGCACATGTGGTATGAAAATTTTAATATTAGCAGAACTATTTCATATATCCGGGAAAAATAACATTAAAGATACGAGCCGTTCTAAATAGAGTGTAAGAGCAACTTTAATAGGTATAGGAAATTTTCCATTTTTAGCGTAAGCGATCGTTAAGAAAATTGCAACATAAACCTCGTTACTAAAAGAGTTTTTTTATTCCGCAAGCATTTCAATGAAAACCTAAATTGATGGCGATAAGAGGCAATTTGCGCTGGTTGACCGGCCGAGTACCAAACAAGTGTTTCACAATGACGTCATAAAAAGTAATGACAACGCATATCATAACGTCCTTGTTATTTTATTTTTTACATGTTGGATTACTTATACATCCCATGGAGTACTTATTATAGGATTTTACTGCAAGCTTTGCCAATAAGAAATTTACTTGAAAGTAGAAATAATAGTTTTTGTTTCACTTTGTTTGTAGTACAATTACTAACTAATTTTAATTAAGTTAGGAATTTTTGTCTGTTTAATATGGCATAACTAGCGATTTACCCGTGGTTTCGTCATAGAGATGACCTTGATGAGTACCGTTGAAATCCATCCAGCTGATTCTACGTAACGTTAACGTTATTCAGCGTGGAATAATTCCCAAATACACACATATTTGCCAACCTTTGCCTAATTTTTATATGAATAAAATATAAAACAATGAAATATTCTAAGATTACATTAAACTCACAAAATATTACAACTTTGACTGCAAAGAAGAAATAAAAAAATAGTAGCAAAAAACTAATAAATAAAAATAATAACACTAAATTAATTAATTAATTAATAGTCCTATAACCTTTACAAACTCACTAATGTCGTACTCTCTCAAAGTAAGAAATTATCGCACGAGTTTCAACCGCTATCCCACGGGGAGTCTTTATTAAATCATATTACCTACGTTAATTATTGTTTACTTTTGTGATAAAATATAATCTTATTCTAAGTTAAAAAATTAGTTAGTATAGTTTTTATTATTTTAATTTTAAAAAACTTCTGTATTTAAATATTGATATTTGGAGATGAAAAAGAGACCGTGTAGGAGGGATACCTTCTATGGCTTTTTTTTCATAAGTAAACCTATACAAATAGATATTTATTCTCTTTGCTGATCACACTCGACTCTTTCTCGAAACTTAAACTTATTCTCCCATAATGTGTACGGTTTTAGATTGTGAGATATTATAAACATACAAATTAAAATTATATCACTCATGATTGGAGTACAAACATAAGTGCCCCCAGCAGGACTCGAACTAGAGACCACTGGCACACCAAGTAGGCTCACTTCAAACTGAGCGAAAAATGTCGTCAGCTTGTAACAAAAACCCAGTTAATCCTTGACCTATAACGCTTGCGTGATTTGTGTTTTACCCATTTTACTTCATGCATAACAAGAACAACTTAGCAATCTTCACTAGATTTTATATATTTTTTAATTTAAAAATTCATTTTGTCACAAGGGAACTATTATTATTACTAAACTTAATATATTCATTTCATAATTTTAAAGCCGAAGGTAGAGGGCTAATATAAAATAATAAAGTCTCAAATAATCTATAATCTATACACACATGAATAAAATAAAATTGTGAAATATAGAAAAAATGTGTTTTCTGTCCGTTTGTTTTTTCCAACTAATGTGTGAAATGGCTGGACAGATTTTGACGGGATTTTTAGTGACAGGTATCTAGCTGATGTTATGAGGAGTAACTAAGGCAACATTTAAAACGTACACGAATAACATGTAGACATTAATTATTATAATTTTGGTTTTTCATATAAGAAAACATACGATTGGTCTACATTCCAATCTTAGATTATCAAAGATTCCAATCTTATATTTTGTATTATATGTAGATACTATTTCATGTAGCACACCTGTACTCCTTAAGAAAAGTTTTACTTGAGTGAATAATAATAATTTATTGTAGCGGTATGAAATGTACACGAATGAGTGCGAACCGTTGGATGCGATCGTAGGTACGTGCTGTGTAACTGTAATACTGAGTGCGGTGGTTTGCAGATAAAACAATGTTTTTCGTACCGTTTATTAATAAACTAGGTCTGTCCGCTGGGAAATCAACCTTAACATCGAATTCCATATGTGTAAAAAAAGAACTAATCGAATTTTCTTTACCTATTCAACTATGTTACAGATAGGATTATTAAAAAATCAAATATGTAATGTTTTGCAAAAGTTAATGTTTGAAATAAGCTGTTGAGAACTTTCATTTGATATTAAAACTAGTGACTCACTCTCGCATCGCTCGGGTTCGTACTTGGTGCTGCTTGCCAAATTTAAAGTTTGTAGCACAAAAAATTAAGGACTTTTATACAAACTTGCCCTTATATCTCCTTAATCCGGCCCTGTCGTAAAATCCCTTCTTCACGGACGTCTGCTAACTATTAAGTGAGTGACCTTTCGCTTTTATAATATTTAGATAAGGGCTTTGTATTGCGTATATAATTTTTGCATTTAATTAGTTTGAAGAAATAAGGATAATTCAATAAAATAAAATAAACAGTAGATATACATAAGAACGTAGTTATATGTATAAAAGATTAAAGCAACAAGTCCATTTTACTTATCAGATAAACCCTTTTTTCGTTTATCTAAATTGATAGAGGTGAAGTAAATATTCGGTGTTGTGATAAACATTTGAGTAACAAAAATAAATAGGCAATAATGTAAACAGTGTGTCCGGGAAAATGTATATTAATTTTACAAATAAAATCGTCACTAGATGCCGAATTGTACGTACTATGCAACATTAAAATATTAAATGATACTAAAATAATAATGTTTAACTTATTTTTTAAATTTTTTTACTCCTATGTATCATAGTGAAATTATAAAGTAAATATATGCTATGCTTTTTGTTACAAATATTAGTCTGAAATTCAGGTTAATGATTTAATTTATTAGTTTTGTAAACATTTTTTATGTAAATTCGTAGAGTATACTTCCACTTAAAAATAAAATTGCCTTCTCATAGCGAGCGGTGTTTAAAGTAACTTTTTCAGTTCGTTCGATACGGTTGTTACTTTTCGGATAAGTATAGTTTGGTTCATATTCATTTTATGAGTATATTTCATTAAAAATAACAAACAAAATACCTTTTTGTTTGAATGTTTATGATTATCATCTTACGGTGATGTGGAATATCATTGGGTTACGTATAAGGCAGGAAGTTTTCGAAATTCCACGGCCTTGCGTGTGGAACTTTAAAAAATTGGGCGATATTCTTACATACATGTTTACCTATCAACAATGAAATCTAAATCTCCTAGAAACTTTTACTGCATCCTTAGCGGTGGTTCTTTAAATTTTTTATAGAATAGCTTTTACTATTAACTATTCATGAATTATAACGTATTCTTTTAAAAAAGGAATGGGTATATTATGTATAGATATGTGTTTGGAATGAACAGTCAAGTTACAAGTCACCTAGTAGTATATAAGCAATGATAACTTGTAAATAAGTGTTAAACAAACATAAAAGAAAACCAGTTGACTAAAAGGAGAAAAAATAGTGAAAAAGCCAGTGAACAGTAAAAGAGTATTTTGCCTATTTATATTAAGTTTTAGTAATGTTGTAAATATTTTTGAGGATTGTTACAATTTACATTCAAAAAGCTACATAAAAATATCGTGTACGGTACAAAGTTCTTGCGTGATTTCTGCTAATTTGTTTGCTTGGCTTGATGGCATAGAGGTGCAAGGGCCAATGATTCATATTGTTACTATATTTTATGAAAGCTCTCCGTTTCTAAACTTTTGTTAGTATGACGCTCCATTTTATTTTGCCAATTTAAACTTGCAATAATTGTATGAATGACTCGAATTTAAAACTAGTTTGGATTTGGATTTATGATGTCAAAACTAACATGGACTTCCAAAGATTGCGGAATATGTTTTGTTATGCCCTATGGGTTTGCTGAGAAGGATGCAAATAACATATTATAAAACAAAGTCCTCCGCCGCGTCTGTCTGTCTGTCTGTTCGCGATAAACTCAAAAACTACTGCGATTTTCATGCTGTTTTCTACTAATCGATAGATTGATTCTCAAGGAAGGTTTAGTAATATAATTTGTTAAGATTTTGTATACATTTACTAACAAAACCCGCGGCCTCGGTCGCGCTAAATTTAGGGACGAACCCGAGCCAAGCAAGGAGTCGCTGAGTCGCTAGTTATTGACTTAAAACTAAAAATAAACCTTTAAAATCTATCAATTTATTATACTACTCATTTATATGATGTAAAAGCTTTATAGTTTATCTTAATTCTAATAGTAATTCTTTTGATAATAGTTAAATTATATTGTCATTATTTTTGGCACGATATAGAAATACTAAATCCCTTTCGAAGACTGCCACAAGTTGTAGTACTGGAAAATATTTAGCTCCATCGCCACTGAGTAGCTTACTCGTATTCTCAGAGCTTCATTCACTGTAACAGAGGGAAACTACGAGTATTATTAAGTTACGTCGTACAAAATGACTAAATGAAATGTGACGCTACCTTCTCGTACTAATATAATTTTGACCCGGACGTCCTGGGTCGGGCCAAGTTTGATTACTTACTTTTTCTGTTAAGATATTGTCAGTTCTTTAAAGTCAGAGTTAGAAAGTTGGCGGTGTTTCACCTCTAGTGAATAAGTATGGCTGCGCAATATTTATAATCAAAGAACCGATTATAATCTATATACTAACATTATAAAGCAGAAGAGTTTGTTTGTTTGTTTGTTTGTTTGTTTGTTTGTTTGGTTTTGGTTGGTTGGTTGGTTGGTTGGTTGGTTGGTTGGTTGGTTGAACGCGCTAATCTCAGGAACTACTAGTCCGATTTGAAAAAAATCTTTTTGTGTTGGATAGTCCGTTTATCGAGGAAGGCTATAGGCTGTATTATATCACGCTACGCTATCAATGTAAAATGTAGCAATAACTGGAAGGGCAATCGTTAGTTCTGCGAGGTATCATACCACGCAACTCAGAAATAAATTGGTTGCTGGTCTTTAGAACGCGTGCGAAGCCGCGGGAAATGCAAGTAATAAATATAATGATTGACAATAACTACGTGAAAAAATATCATTTCGAGATCTGGAATGTTTAAGAGAATTTTGTATGCACGTTTATTTTGTTTGTGTGTATGATAAAAATGCACATCACATTTATTCCAACGTATTTAACCCATTTTAACTCCCTCATACCAACCTTCGTTCAACATAAGCTGGATCAAACAATAATTAAAATCAAAAAATATTATGTCAATAAAACAAAAATACTATTTTAATTACAGATTAATATTAGTAAATTAGTAGCACATATACATGGAGGTCCAGGTTTTTCTACATATATTTACTAATATGTCAGTATATTATTTTGTACGCTAGCCTGTTAACAGAGAACGGAGTGCTCTTCAGCACGACGACGGTGATTGGCACTTCAAAATTATACAAACTTCATTGTTACTATCGATAACAATTGCCAATAAAATTTTCAAGTTGATAAGTTTTATAATGAAGAGCTACATTGTAATGTTCATAATATGTGCCTACATACAGTGTTTTTTAATTATAATCTCATTAATTAATTAATAATAATTATTAAACCCTTAAATATGACTATACCACGCCAGAACGACTGAATAGATTCAAATGAAATGTGTGAATTCAGTTACGAAGAGCGTCTGGAAATTTTTAAAAGTAAACCGAACATAACAGAACTAGTATCGAATGTTTGCTTAAATCTGTTATTTAAACAGGCAAAATAGCACTATTAAATTCTAAAATTATGCACGCATTATGCAAAAAACAATGCATATTTTAATATATTTTTTCTCAAGACACTGGTCTTGCTCAAGTCTTTGTGCGGTCTAAAATCATAACCTATGAAGTAAAAAGTTATCAATAAAAATCAATTAAGCTGTCTAACAATCATCACACAATTATTAAATAAGCAGACGTAAGTTCTAAGTACTAAAAAAAGAAGAAAAAAAAGCAAATTGTATGAGCTTTTTTTTTACTTTATATTAAACACGTGAAAACTCTTTTTGCTATTATTACCTATATATACAATATACATAATATAATTACGAAAAAGTGTAACTTCTCAAAGAAAATTCTCTGCAAAAATTATAAACTTCGTATATCGCTATAGTGAAGTAGACGTTCGTTCGAAGTGCAGTAGACTACGTAATCCTCTTTCGATTGCTTCCAATTTACAGCACGGCTTGAAAGGTGAAATCTACTTGACTATGTGCATGAAAACAATGTATTTATTCTACCAGATTTACAAATAATATTTATATGCTTTATAACCAAAACTATGTATATATTAAATAAGATGTATATCTAGGTATTGTGGGTATTTAGTAAGTACAGTTCTCGAGGCATAAGCTCAGCTTTGCATTTGTGTGAGTGCAGTATACGGATAGGCACGACCGAAGGCGTAGCGCGTTGCGAATGGTTTAAACCTGTTTTAACTGGTTTTTGATGCGCGGCTATTGGTTTTTAGCTGTCACTCACACAAATGCAAAGCTGAGCTGACGCCTCGAGAACTGTAGGTAAAATGGGATATTTTTAATGTTGTTCACATTTTGTTTCTCATACTCGCGAAACTCACTCTCACACTTCATCACCAAGCATGATCTTATATTATGGTTACTGTTAACTGCCTTATACTTCGCCCACGTCTGTATCTATTAATTATAACATGCAACCGTTTAACCCCTGCATTAAAAAGTTATATGTCTGAAGTTCTCGAGCTCAAGCTTACAAAAATATTAAAATTTTCTAAAATGTATATTTAAACTGTAAATCTAAACATACATTAGAACTGGTTAAGTCTTCCTTAAAACCTTGACCGCGTTCCAACTTTATCCTAATTTCTACAGCGACTTTTCGGCTTTTGTTAGCCCTAATACCTATATAATTACGTATAAATAATATAAATCATGGCATTTACATTGTTCTGTTCACTTGATAAAATATGTATTTTACTAAGTCTTATGAAAATAATTAGTAACCACAATGGATTTACTCGGGTTTGTTTAATTATGATATTCTTTAAAAATATTTAGAATCCAAAGTTGTCACTAAATGGGGTTCACCTTACAATGTGATAGCATTATTGCTAAAAACTTTTCAGAAATATATACATTTCCTATAAAATTATACTATAATATAGTACCTATATGTTATATTCTCAGTATATAGAGTGAATTTTACTAAAAAAAATAAAGTAGCTCTATCGCGTAGTTCAGCGATATTCAAAACCGATAAGCTGTTTTATGCGGCTGGCGTCTGCATGAGCGGATAGTCAAATGTGTTAAAAATTCCTTATATTCGAGTATTCCAATCACGTACACATAACGGTTCATGTGAAATCGTTTTTCAAGTAGCTGTATAAAATAATGCGCCTTTATACACTCTTATCTACATAATAATGAAGTCTTAATTTAATAATATGTATTTCAAATAAAACTTTTTGTATGAATTATGATTGCCCTTATTTATTTACTCGATAACATTAGAAAAATCAACATAAATCTATGTAAGTTTGGATCTTCTCTTAGAACTTTTCAATATTATATGTAGAATAACATAATATATAGGTATATTTTATACATTATGTTGTATATAAAAATGTAACAATAAATAAATGTGAAAAGAAAATTAGTAGGATTAAGCGAATTTTACACATATTTTATATTTAGTTTTATTCTAGTTGTCCTGTAATTAAAGAAGTTTTACTTACAATATATAAGTTACATAGTCTTAAGCACTTGAGCTTTATGTATATAGTAATAACTATGAAACATGATGATAACACTTTTTTTATCAACATCTAATTTGTCAATTTTAATGTGAGTTTTTAAAAGTTGAAATATGAATTAAAAAAAATAAAATTACTTTACAACTAAAGCTGCAGACACAATCTAAGTTTTAATTAAACTGTTTAACTTTTACAATCTTTTAGTTCGCAACGCTTTTGTATATTACTAAAATGTTACAAAAGTACCCCACTTTATTTTGCACACATAGAATTCTGGTAAATATGAAAAAGTAAGAAACGGTGTAAGTATGATTCGGAAAACATCTAGCATGTTTTCGAAAGACATGAAAAGTCAGCAAACCCGCACTAGTCCAGCATGGTGGACTATGGTCTGACCTCTTATAGAAGGGAGGCCCGTACCCAGTAGTGGGACGCAAAAAAAGGCTGAATATACGAAAAAGTAACAAAAACAAATGTATTAGGATTAATATTATTATATTTAGGATTATTACTCTTATGTAGGATTATTACAATGAATAACGTACACATTGAATTCAGAATTTATTGGTTATTATTTATCCTGGATTCGTTCGGGTGCTTTCCAAGGTATCTTATTGTAACCTAGGTAGCTTAATTAGAATCCAGACATAGTCTGTGTTCTAAATTTTGTCTAAATCTATCCAGTTGTGAAAGAGTAAAAGCAGACATATATAAACTTAAACTTTCGTACACATAATAAGTAATATTCCAATAAAATTACAATAATTGAAAAATCAAATTAAGGTTTTTATATCTTTCCCTTTTACCTTTTATAAATATTTTCATTGTGCTTAAATAACAGTTTTTTTAATTTTATAATTTTTCGACTAAAAACGTTTTAAACTATGAAATTAATTTATAGAGGTACTTTTTATTCATTCATTCATGAAATTGTGAACAAGATGCTAAGAACGCATTCAAGCGAAATGAGTCTACGTCGCTAGTTGTATAGTTATATTTTGTGTATCTCTATGGTTTTGAACTAGCTCGCTCGATTCTTTATTAAAAAATCCTCCCTATATAATTCTAACATTTAGAACTAAGGTTTAAATTTGTTTCAGGTGATCATCAGTATTACTAACATGGTCCATGATTGATTGTATTCTTTTACTAATTAAAAAAGAACTAAAAACTGTTGATTTAGATTCTATTGCATAAAAAAATGAAAATGAATTTTCCATATAACATTTTCTAAGCCACAAATTGCAGTAGCAAAAAATATTTGACACGTTTTATCGCGCCTGAAACATAAGCTGCATAAATGACATCTATCGGTTACAAAAACCGCTGAGTTTGTGTTAGTTTATTTTCTGGTTAACGGTTTTTAATATTTTCAAATAAAATGGTGGTATGTTTTTTGTAAAAGTTACTAATGAATGTGTTAAAAATTAAACGTTATAATAACATATTATGTGTAAAATAAATTCAGGAAACATTTAAAAAAAATGATGTCCAATATCAGTTTCGGGCACAAAAATTATTAAAAGTTCTTTCTCAAATTTTTTGAGAAAGAACACCTCGTTCTCAATTTTTTTTAGTTATTTTATATTGTTAAAAAGTGTGTTACTTGTCTAAAGCCCTCCTTCTGTATGTTTCTTATGGAGAAAGTGAAGTATCATTATTTTCTATGTATTGTAAGATTTTTTTTTATAAAACTACTATAAAGTAAGAAATTAATATTTTACAAATGGACGCCATTCAGGAAACAATGAAACTATTATAATAAGTATCAGTAAGACGCTTATTTCAGAAGGTGTTAAAGAATGAAAAATCCAACAAAAAGCAGCGAGAACAATTGAAAATATACATTGTCTGTTTGAAATATTCTCAGAGTCAGTTGCATACTTTAAACTAGAAATAAGCAGGAACACCTAAAATAAAGAATTTTTTTGAATCCTTTTGGAAAATCGGAAATTTTTGCTAAATTTTATAATACCTACTTATAAAAAATATGAAATATTAAGAAAGATATAATAATATTGTCCTTTGACCGATTCCGACTAAGGAGAGGAGATATAGGACACAAGTGTGGACATAAGTGAACTCTCCATTCCTGTCACTCTCATACTCTGGTGGATCGACTTCTCAACACGATCAGTTATAAGTTCCATATATAGTTATAATATCCATATTTTATGGAAGAACACAGGAAGGACGCGACATCTTTACGTGCTGTCCGAGGCACGGGTACCTTAATAGCTTTCTATTTACGGAATGGCTTATTAAACAGAAAGTGTCAATAACTAAATAGGGTCCGACCCGCGATTTGAACCCAGGAACTCCGCATGCTTGCCACTATACCGACTCAGTTATTGAGAAAGTACAATTTAAGCTAAAAATATGCTCGTATTTCGCAATAATTTGGAATACATACATGGAAACACCATTAAGAATGCTTCTACTACTTTTTGTACGTATAAAAAAGCTTTGGAACGTATACAGCAGGCTTATAAAATTATTGTGAGGTACCTAAATATTTGTATACTAGCATTTCCCGCGGCTTCGCACGCGTTCTAAAGCCCGGAAACCAAATTCTTACTGAGTCACGCAGTATGGTACCTCGTAGAAGTAACGCCCGCCCTTCCCGTTTTTGCAACATTTTTCATTGATGCTCACGATTATTAAAAATGAGTCAGATTTTTGAGACGCTATATTTGAGTTGTATTTCCCCTCAAGCATGGGAAAGACTAAACTACATCCATTTACAGGCTTATTAACTAGTCTCTGTATCTGGGTCGCGGTGTGCATGAATAGAACCTTTTATAGTCTACTGCACGACGTTGAATTAAAACTAGGCGTCAAGATGCCGCACTGCAACATGCTTTGTCTCTTACATTTGCTTATTTATGTCACGTTTTGTAAATTTTATTATTAAATTTCAGGTAGAAAATAATAATATTACATGGATTTATAGAGGTTCAATTAATTTGCTCTAAAAAGCCGAATGCGGAGGTCAGAGAGGTGTTAATTAGGTCGACTACAGCCAATCTTATTATTTATTTATATATACTGTTCAAAGTAATTACAAATTATGTTTTATAATAACTCTATGTATGTATGTATGTATTATAAGCTTCTTAATTCATTAACATATGAAAACAAAAATAATTTGTATGTAACGTGAAATGTGACACACACATAGTAACGACAACTTTGCGCATACTAGTGCATTCGCACAAGTGGGTATAATTCACCCAGATTAAAGGGAAACCAAATGAACACAGCTGCGCTGAATGACAAAATTATGACATGCAGCTTTTATTCAATAATTTTAATGTTTCCACCAACCTAAATTGTGATGGATGACACATTTTTTATATTTAAAACTGCAACACATTTTGCGATTTGAATGTTAACGTTATATTGCTATTAAATATATTTTTAAAAATATTAAATTTATTATATATACTTTGTATTTAACATCTTAGATTTTATAAAAAGAACATATTACACCAGACTTGTATTGGACTTCCCTTTAAGTTAAAATATAATATAGTTTTAATCAAAATATATTCAGAAATAAGCTGACAACAGCCATGGTTTATTTTCTTGGATCGGCAATATATTTTTCAATATTCGAGTCATCTCCAGATGGCGCGGCAGTTATTTTTATGCTTGAGTGAAATGAAAATTAAATATCTTTGATGAATCGAATTTCTTGGATTATTTCTTTTTCTTTAAGAGGGAAAAGATCAGCGCACCTAAGTTTACTTATTATGCTGTAATGAAGATGCTACTGACTTTTCTGAAAAAAATATTTTTTATAGATGCTTTATATTTGTAACTGTTAGTAATATTCCGACGAGGGAGGCTAACAGTTTTAATTTTCGATAAGCTATGACGCTTGAATATCATAAAATCATGTTTTTTTCTTCTAGTGCAATAAAAGTTCTTCGCTTATCTTATCTTCTTTCTAATTCTACCGTCCTTTATATCTAACATACGAATGTTCACGTCGAAGTGTTCGGAAAAATATGGATGAAATAATGAAAAAATAACGATTTTACCATGTGTTACCGGGAATTCTAAATCCACGTAAGTATTGAAGAGAATTACCAGACGGAATATCACTTTTTCACATGATATGAAACGAATATCTCATTAGGAACAAAAAGGCACACCATTTTTCGGAAAATCTCTCAAAGTGCAGAATTACGCAGATTAGAGATCCTCGCTCGTGTATTCTACGATATCCAATATATGATTCTGCGATTGGTATAGATTGATGCAATCTGTACTGATGGTATAATTACTAACTAGCTTGCCATCTGGCATGCCTTGTGCGGGTTTATATCATAATATAAGGTCACCTGTGCAAAATGTGCCACTAGCGGCGTTGTTTAACGTGCAATGTTAGTTTATAATTATGTATGATGACTGGCCCTGTTGTAGCAATACTAAGGTAGTCAATCTGCATTTATTGTACGTTGAATTCATGATATGCGCGTTTGTACCTAAAAGATAAAACTGCTGAGCATAAGACCATATACTCGTATTATCAGTATATAATATACGTAGACGTTGCACGACGTAGTGCATTGACCTTACAGTTACTATTCGTCGATACCTTTGTACCTGTATCATCACTACATAGTATAAAACAAAGTCGCTTTCTCTGATCCTATATCCCTATGTATGCTTAAATCTTTAAAACTACACAACGGATTTTGATGCGGTTTTTTTAATAGATAGAGTGATTCAAGAGGAAGGTTTATATGCATAACTAGCGGAACCCGTGGCTTTGCCTGTGCTAAATCTAGGGAAGAGCCCGAGCGAAGCGAGGGCGAGTCGCTAGTAAGACAGAGTAGTACAAGCCAATACATCCAATATAAATATATAGGTATACTTATTATTTACTTATATTTATAATGGATATACGAAAATTTAGGAATAATTTGAAATAAAATGCTATAATCGCTTTATCATGTGAATAGGAATTTCTAATGCACCTTACATAAATTATACATCATATTGATTGTGCTATAAATTATTCCCTTGTGAATAATGCGCGTTGCCGCGGTAATACCTACCTACTCCTCATGTTAATTAATAATTCAATGCTAAAAGGTTAAGATGTATTATATTTTTACAATTTACTGTAAGATTAGAGGCAGTGGTCACCTCTTGTATATTCATGTGCAAATCAATTCTCACACGATTACTAATTGTCTTACGGTGAAGGTAAACCTGCATGTCTGAAAGAACTTTAGCAAGTTGTCGAAAGACATGTGAAGTCCGCCAACCCGCACTTGGCCAGCGTGGTGGGTTAGGGCCTGATCGCCCTCGTATTGAGGGGAAGTCCGTGCCCAGCAGTAGGACGTTAAAAAGGGCGGAGTACATGTAAAGATTACTGTATAATAATACTTAATTTATCAGGTAGTAATTGTGGTCGCTGGAGACACTATTTTCAATATCTAAATTATCACTGTAGTTATTACAAACTGTGCCTACCCACAAATTGTGAAACGAATAATTTACATTCCAAAAATCTTGCGATATGAAATTTTATGTACGAGATCATGAGTATGTCGTTACATTTCTATTTGTAACTCCAAACGTCTAAAAGTCAGTTCAACATGTGGTATATAACTTTCATCTATCATGTTAGTATTTTAATTCGAGTGCTTGAACATTATAGTGTTTTTAGCTTGAGTAGATTTTCCTTTGATTAGCATCAGGTGCAGATAATGTACTCGGCTCATTTTACGTTCATACTACACATTTATGCACGTGTACTAAAAAATACTTAAAAACTTAATAAAAAGCCACTCGAAATATTTATTTTTGCCCGAAGAGGAAACTAGAACGTTCGTATTATGTGGATGTAGAATTAGGTGTGGTGGAACAAAAAGTACGATTCAGATGCCCCATTGTTTCTATCCGCCATTGTGTGTACGAGTCCCACTTTAATATCAGAAATATAGAGATTAAAATATATTTTATTGCACACAACATGCACACAACATACGAGTAACTACTATTTGGTGTGTCAAAACTTGTACATAATAAATATATGTCCATTTGAGGAAAACAACTATTGTTTACTAACAATGTTGTATGTATGTATGTATGTATGTCAATTTGTAGCATCTATGTTACTAAATAAATACTTTTTTTTTAATCTCCGTTTAAAGAGCTTAGTTACTAAATAAATACTATGCTGAAGAATTTTGATTCGATTCTAAGTTTCTTAAATGAACTTAGCAGTAAGATGCGACCTTTATATCTATATCCTTACTGAGTTAGATTAGGATAGGATTGATAATTGTATATAGATTTAAAAATAGCTAGCCAATTAACGTGGCTATGTTTGCGTCTGTAAGAACCTGCTGAAATTATGTTAATGTAACTATCATTGTTAGAGTAGGAATATAGATGGGATAAACAAAGCCTACTTATTATGGGCTGAAATAAGCTCCCGGAATAAAGCATAAAGAATAGGTTGGTAATAGATAATAAAAACCTAACTACTACTTTTTTTGGCGTTAGGGGTTGTAAGTAAGAGAAGAGCATAAAACGCGACAAGGTACGGTCGTAGGAAATGTCGTATTCCTTAGGAAAATAACTGAATACAATTGAAAATAAAAATTCTAATCGAAACAACCATCAGTTTTGTTTTACACAATTTATAAAGTATACAAGCTAACTCCGCTACAATGTACCTTTCATTTGTCCAATAATAACGAAAGCCTAAGTCAATATGACTTTTGATGAAATAAAGCATTTTCATATTTCATGGCCCGAAGTTACAAGATTTTCAATTAAGAGGGGCTTAATGTTAAGGTAAATTTTTCTATACATCTAAATATTAGATGTATAGATGATTACTGTTGTCTAATAAAAATATATAATAATGAAGTGTGAGTTGGACTGAATTTGTACAAGAATATCTTTTATTTTTTATCCACTCGTACGACTATTACTAAATTATTATTAGGAAGTATAAGTAGGATTTTCTAACGGTAAGTATAAAACTATGCATATTTTTTTACGTACAATCGCTTATGTAATAAATAGATTGATTTCAATACAAACATTCAACCCCCTTTGCCATCAAGGGGTGATTACCGTAGGGGTGATAAAAACTATTTTATGTCCTTCTCTACATACCAAATTTTATTTAAATCGGTTCAGTGCATTTTTAGACAGGAACCCTTACAAGCAAACTCAATATAAAAATTTTATTTTCTCATTATAATTTAGAAATATATTTGTATTTTAAACAATAATTTCTTTTTCAATATTTAATAAAACATTTCATTTTTTTGTTTCTTATGTGGTTTCCAAAATAATTTCATAATTAATAAAAAAAATTAAAAATATACATAATATTTAATACTGGACGTTTAAACTCTAAACTTAAAAAGAAACGAGAAGAAATCTTGTATAAATACATAATATATCTAATATTGGAGACATTAATTCCGTCCAGCCAACAAAGCCTAGTATCTTGCTTAACACTGTCCTAACATGTTACAGGCCTTTCTGCGACTACCGCAGTGTCATTAAATTTTAACGTAACAAATGGGCGGATTGTTAAATTTTGAACTTAACTGTGTTGGTAATAAAGTTTGTTTTGTTACGTAGTTAGAAGTGAAATGGGCTGTTTTGTGGGACCCACGAGGGCTTAGTTGGGGTTCAATAGGTTATATATACATAGAAGACGTTCTCGTATGGCTATAAGATATTGACATAGAGCTGTGATTGCTAGATGCGACTCCGACCTTCACCGCAAAACTCTATCGCCCCAAATAAGACACCAAATGTAGCGTGACCTGCCCTTTGACTGTTTGCAGTATATGTTTAACAAAATATGGTAATATGGAACACGACTGTCCGCAGTTTAATACTTTGGTTAATATTTTTTATGATTTTGTTAGCAGACCATTCTAAAAATTAAAATTCTAGAAAAATCTCAGCTCTGAGTTGAATTTGTACTTTAAGTATTTTTAGGTAAATCTTAATGAAAAAGTTATTGTTATAGATACTGAGGCCGAATCTATAGTATTTCGAGTTTTTGTCTATTTGTCTTTCTGCTTGTCGCGTGAAAACGCATCATAAAAATCATTGAATAATTTTTTATTATTTTTTGTGTGAACCTCTACCTTTCGTTATAATGACAAAAAAAGTAATAAATAATAAGTTAAAATTTCAAGCCTACACTGAAAATAGCCTAGAATAAAATTAATATATCAATACAATACAACAATATCTCCTATTTTGTGATATTTTAGGTTAGTTATTTAATTGAAATAAAATAAGACTGATAAAAAAATAGTACTTCAAAACAGTTTTGAGACGCTTTTGTATTCATTTGAATTAGTAGTCATGAGTCTTAAAGCTCTCGAAACCGTTTCCCAACTTCCTTTTTGAATTGAAAAATATTTTTCCTATATTTTTTCTATATTTTACGTAAGGTATTTCAAAGGTTTTCGTTTGTACCTCTACCTTTCCATATAATGACAAAAAGTAATAAATAAGAAGTTAAAATTTCAAGTCTATACTGAAAATAGCCCAGAATAAAGTTTACTTTTTGTGAATTTTTATAGAGAACTAGCAACTCACCCTCGGTACGCTCGGGTTCGTCCCTAGATTTAGCGCGAATAAAGCCGCGGGTTCCGCTAGTTATATTCCTCGAGAACCACTCTCTCGATAGTTGAAAATATCATGAAAATCGGCGTATTACTTTTTGCGTATATCGCGAACAAACAGACAGACAGAACTCTGTTTTATACTAATATATAGTGACTTAATATTTACTTTCTTATGTACCTTGCCTATACCGTTAATATAGTTAAAGTTGACCTCTAAAATCGAAAGAAGAGTATCTATATAAATAAACTCTTAAAATGAGAAATTATATCTAAATCATTAAAGCTATTTCCGAAGTTCCCAAAATAATTGATCATTTAATATTAAGAGAAATATTACATATTACGTGTATTTTGAATCAAATAAGCTATAAGCTAAATATTTGAAGAAGTAATTTGCACAATTTATAAGATTGGAAAACGACGAAAAATTTCATTATCGAAGAAACAGCAAAGGTAATACGCATAAGTTCAAGAGGAAAGATAAAGCCGTGTTCGTTTTAATAAGAATTTTATCATTCAATATAGTATTCCGGACCCTTATTTATCCTCGATGCTGAGACAGATCTTATTAGGGTAGATTTGAGATCACGAAAATATTTACGATGGAAGATAAACTGCTAAAATATTTTATACAGAATTCGAACTTCATATTTTTTTATGTTTCAAATACAAAGTAACAATTCTTCTTAAAAATACTTAATACTTTTTAAGGATTTTTTTGTCAAATGAAGGTTACTACATTATACCTATAGCTATATAGATTGTGGGTATACAAGTATATTACTATATACCTACTACTTGTTTGTCTGGGAATGCATCCCGATAAAACCACTATACAAGTTTTGATGAAATTTGGTATTATAATATTATCTGGCTACTCGGAAAAAATTACTGCAAGGAAGTTTCTCTTCTCTAAGAAATCTATACTAAATCCATACTTTCTATTTTCTATGATATTAGCATCTTTAAGCGCGATCATCGAAAGACTAAATAATACTAAAGTACTAAAAATATTGATTTCCTTAAACAGTTAACATTATAGTAAAAGCTTATACTTAACTTTGTAATAAATAAAACGAGAAAATTGTTTAATGTCGTTTACGTGACGCTTAAAATGAAGCATTGCGGATTCTTATGGCGGCTAAAAGCTTTTCGCTTTATCTGATACTTGTTAACCGATGTTTGGTTCACCTTGTATTGTGAAAGCCCACTAATAGCGCAATGTTTACCAAATGGGATTTGAAATTAATTAAATAAGTATGTTGGGAAATGAACGCACAACACCAGTCACCAACTAATGCCATGGTATGCTACTAACTAATGAAATAAGCTAAAAAGCTAAATAGCTAGTAATACAAAATACACTTAAAAGTACTTACTGTATTATATTGTCATAAAATACTCTTATTTTATTCTGCATAAAATCGCCAGATTTATCTTGATTTTAAGCTGGATTTATCTTTATTTGTACTAGGATCTTGTAATTGATACGAGATAGTCAATTCAATAGACCTATATAACTTTAAATACGTAAGTAAATATTATAAATAAAACACCTATATAGCTAAAGTACACATCACAGAAATGAGTAGCGGTGGGAACCCGCAACAGCTGGTACAGTAAGTAGGGTCAATACAAACTGAACTAAACATGTCATCGAACGAAATGAATGCAATAGTTCCAAATTATTTAAAAATATTTAATTTTATTCATATTTTTATGATATAGAATTAATTTGTTGAACAGTAATTCAATGTATTCTTCAAAGAGTTAACCTAATAATATAAAAAAAATATTGACGATCATAAGCCTCGAGAGGTTTCACTACGTGAAGCATAAAATGTGTATTAATCCCGTAAATCATTAATTAGATCCGGGAATGAAGATCAAATGTTTTAAACCCTACAAGAAAAATAAATAAATATCAAATATGAAGAATATGTTATTTAGTTTTGCGTAAATGAAAACATTCTACCAGAGATTGTATCAATCTCCCAAAATAAGTGAAAATATCAGAGATTTATAATTCAAAACTAATATTATTTCTTCATTTAAGTATCACAACGCCGTAAGTAGAGGAGAAGAGATTTCTCTGATTGACAACTATAAAAACGTGAAAATGTTGTCGTGAACGAGAAAAAAGTGTAGTATATAACGTACTATACCATAGTGTTGAAAAATACAATTTTAGATAGGCTTCTATATTGAAAACGGATTTAGTACGATATTTATGAGGTTCGCGATACAGCAAGCAAAGCTTTAAAATCTGACTGCGAAATTTGGTAGCGAGAAACTTTTATACCTACTCGATGGAAAAATGCTTTCAACATAATAGGTATATATATTATATATGTTTTTGTGAATAAGAATAAAAGTTGACTATAATGGTAGGATTTTCTATGTGGTTTCGAAGATAATTAATAATATTATTAGTGTAAGTACATGCGGTCGTCCATAGGTGCTCCCTGCCAGAGTTAATGTTGGTATCACAAAAAATGAAGGACTTTCATACAAACTTGCGTGAGCCTTTAAACCTCCTTGATCCGGCCCAGCCGCAAAATTCGTTCTTAGCGTACTAACTATAAACTACCACCCTGTCAAACATCTTTATACGTCAACAGCTTTTCAATTTTTCGCGATGAGTGAGTAGTGCCTTTCGCTTTAATATACTCGTATATCGATTATTTTCAAGAAATACAATCTTTTTGTAATTATGGGACTATTTGTATGAATGCAGTTATAAAAAAATATGTGTGTATATATACTACTCGTTCACATTTAAAGGCTGAACGGATTTGGATGAAATTTAGTAAGCTAATAGACTAGTATAACCTGGAGTATCATCTAGGCTACTTTTAGGTATCTAGGCACATTGCTGGACTGGAAGTTGCTAGTATTAACATAGTTTAAGTTTAATCTTTGACGTATAGTTTAATTTTCAAATCAAACAATACAGGAAGTTTGTCTTCTACCGAATGCGATTTGCTTTTTGAATTTGGAAACAACATCAATTTTCTTTTTCATTTTTTTCTCATTCATTGAGTTATTTTAATTAAGATAATAATTAAACATTAATTATTATTAATTCTGTTGTGAGTCCTGGTACATAATATATAGCTTTAAATACTTACATATAAATAAAATTGGAGTGTCTGTTTTTAATTTCAAATCAACAGCTATAAATGCATATGACAGTATATACGATACTAGCAACAAAAAACCAATCATCTGTATGATTATCACTTATTAAACAATAAAATATGATTAATATTAATTTAAGTATTCATTTTGATACTTTTCTACGCATTGAAATACCTTCTGAGGCCGATATTATCAAGGGCACAGGCTGAGGCTACATTATTTATGTATAACTAGTGAGTAGTATGTACTGTCTGTTGACGAATTTCTTCCATACAAATCATAAAATTCTAACTAAGTCGAAATAGACAGTTATTATTGATACAGAGACCGAATCTATAGTTTTTAGAATTGTTGTCCGTCTGTCTGTGACAGCGTCACGTGAAAACCGCTGTTCAAATTGTAATTAATTTTGGTACTATTATAACTGCTTATCCGGGTTAGGACCTAGGATACTTTTTATTGCTAGAAGAAAACCTAATTTCTTAAAAATTTAAATATATAAAGGTTACTGGTCACTAACTCTTCACGTATAAAGATGAATTTTTGCTGGGAGGTTGTTTATACTTAGAAGCAAAGTAGTTTTGCAGTAGTAATTAGTTAAGGAGATCTAAGGGCTCTCGCAAGTTTGCTTGAAAGTCATTCATTTTATAAGAAATCCTCAGCATTTATACCTGAAATTGGTACACAGACTTTTATGAAAATTTCAGGCTAGCGATTGAAAACATGAACGCGGGTGAAACCGCGGGTATTCCTAGTTTAGCTCTATGTTTTTAGTCTATGATCTTATACTTAATAATAGCGTCATTAGATGCCCTTACAAATTATTTAATACAGAAGGGATTATTTTTCCGACTTAATTCTCATAGTACGAGTATGTTCCTTTGGCAACTTTGTTTGTTGGTTTTACATTGTTTAAATTTTACGTTGTAATGTGTAAACTGCATAAATATATTTACAGTAGTATTTAAGATTAGTGCGAACAAACACAATCTTATGCGATGATCATTAATTTTTACTAAGATTTTTACGATTAGTATGAGCATGAACGAATAAACCAATCGTTCATGAGTATGGGGATAAACAGAATATACTCGTACATAAGAATGATGTTGTCGAGAGTTGTAGTACAAATAACGTGTTTTCCTGTGGAAATAATATCCCGCGGCAAAAAGTTCTGAAACTGTCTCAACACAAAAAATCACGCCAATCCGTCAGTTTCGACGTGAAAGAAAAACTGGATCGAGTTTTCTTCTCTTTTATTTAATTATAGCCAATCGATAGCCAAAGTTAGATTAAACATAACTTTAAAGACTGTTTAAAACGATTAACTTATATTAAGTTCCATTAAATAAAAAACTTCGTATTTTATTTTTATCTTGCAACAATAAATACACCGCTTAAGCCTATTCGAAGAAAAACCCGGTTTAAAATTCAGATACGCTGAATTTTATTGCCCGTAGTCGGACGAGACAGAAGAAAGCTTACAAATGTTAAAAAGATTATACTTTTAAAGTTTTTTAAATAACAATCGGTTAATCCGCTTCTTACAAATTTAAAACAGCAATTTTTTTCAACTTTTCTCTTTTACATGGCATACTTACCATGTAAAAGAGAAAAGTTGAAGTACCTACAGTAAGTTTTGTATAAATATATCGTCATAACTTAATCATTAATGCAAAAATGTTAATATTAGGATTACTTTTTTCAAGAGAACACGTTACTAATAATACAATGAATTAAATTACCTATATAATGTATCGGTAATGTCTCATTTTACTTAAAGGAATTATAATATGTATATCAGTGAAAAAATGTTTTAAGTCTATAAACTGTATTAATGTAAATTACCCTCCCCCAGGTCGTGTACCCTATCTCACAAAGGTAATCTTTCGAGCGGAACTTCAAAGTTTCATAACTTTTTAATTTGTTGAGACATTTTCTTCCAAATTTTTATAATTTATAATTAAAAAATCAAAACTGCTCAATATCAAAAAGTCTTGGTCTATTTTTAGGAACTATTGTAAATGAACAAATTAAATTTCTTTTAAAAGTCTGGATAAATATTAGACTTCTATAAGTTTCTAAAGACTTTTCACATTACTTTAATGTTAAAGAATGTAATTTCTAAATAAATTTCTTATAATCTAATTGAAAAAACATAGGTACAAATCATAAAAGCATATAAATAAAAAAATAATAAACTATAAAACCGTATAAATTCCTTAGTGAATGAACTAAATCCTTAGTATCTTTACGCAGTGTCTCAATTTTATTTGAATTGATACGTAGGTACTGTATGTACCTTTAGACACTGTGTTTATACTTACATAAACCTTTATATGATTGTAATCATTATTGTAATACATAATATTTAGTATAACTGGGAAGGTTTAATTGGTTCCGCATATTTTTGCCTTTAACAATAAAGCAAATTATAACGTCTCTCTTAATTCACGGGAAAATTGTCATAAAAAAGCTCCTTGTTGCTAGTTCGTTTCGTATAAAGTGCAAAGTAATCACGATTTAACATACAAGTGTATATAAGTGTACCCCGCATCTAGCAAGTGTCCGCAATACTTTTTCTATATTTGAAAGAAAAATAAATTAATTCCCTTACAAAAAACCAATTTCCTCTCAAACACGTCAAAAAACATGAGGTACCAAACGAAATCGTATTTTTTGATTTGGTACGAGTATGTCCTCCTTCCGTAAATATTACTTTGAATAGAACAAGATAGTGACACAAGCTTTTCAGGGCCTTCTATTCATGTGAAATGAGTCCGTTTAACTCTCTTTTACATAAGGTTTGACCAGTTGACATCTTGACCTACTTACCTGTTATACATTAGTTATAAATGCACTCTTATGATTCCATCTCGCAAAGCAGGTTAATGTCAAACGTTTTTAACATTTTCGCTTCAGTATCTGGTTTGAATTTATGAAATATTAAGTTTTTGTATTTTAGCTAAGTGGTAACTCTTTACGATAAGTCGCATGTTCTATTCCCATTCGATGAATATTGACTACGTGTATTTGTCCTGAAATGTAGATGTCGTTTATTTTTCGTACAAATGTATTGTTTTATTCATTTCACAATATTATTTATAACAAATTATCAGGTTCTTTGTAATATCAATTTACAAATTAAAGCCAAACGACTTGAAACATTAATAAGGTGCTATAAAATATATAAAGAAAAAAGCGACACAAAGTCGAACAGCAAAATTACGGATCACAATTTGTACCATCTTGTGAGCGTCATATTGAATCTTATGTCATTTGCTCTAAGAACGAAAATATACTGAAAATATTTGCATAACACTTGCCCTCGTATGAATATGTATGCAAATGCAAAAGTATAAAAGGTTTACTGCGTAACTTAACTTCCTCATTTCGTTTACTGTATATGCCTCTCTCTACATGTGTTTTAAGTTAAATAGTATTATTGTATAAGAGCATCTATAACTGTAGGTACCTACATAAAATAAATAAAATTGAAGTGTCTGTTTTTTATTTCAAATTAACAGTTTTTCACTAAATGCATATGAAATTCCGGCTAATCTCTGTAACGGCTGGACCAATTTTGACGGGACTTTCAATCGCAGATAGCGAATGTTACTCCTTATAAAGTTATGTAACTTTTTTTCAAAATTTTTATTTATTTTCACTAGCGAAATTGACGGCTTCGCTCGCGCTAAATCTAGGGACGAACACAAACGAAGCGAGGACGTGTCGCTAGATTACCTATAAATGTCGGATGATCAAACATATCGTTTCAAGCTAAATAGTGTAAACAACTTAGTGATCTAATAAAATCAAAGGTTAAAAGAAACCAGCAAGAATAAACCACAATCGTATTTAGTTTACGCATAGATATCAACCGATGAAGAATTTAGCGTTCTTCTGGACATCGGTATTAATCATTTTTAACTACTCAACAATTATAAATGTGAAAGTTTGTTTGCTTTACTCGTATGATTGTTATAACAACGGTACAGGTTTCCACGGCTGGGATTCCCATGGGGACAACCCCATGGGAACCCCGGGGAACCCCAATGGGAACAATTCCCACGGCCCACTCTGTTACCAGGTAAGTACACAATCCGCATATTACACCACCCAACCATGTGGTTAGCCTTCCGACTTGTTTTTGGCTTTACGTCTGTCGCCCAGTTGCATTGCCGGACGTAAAAAAGCTCGCTACCTTACCACCACTTGTACACAAGGTGAATTTATATCGGGGAACAAGGAGGCTACTGTTGATCATATATGTATAGGCATTTCCTCTGCATACATATGTAATATTATTATAATTACTAATGGTGAAGTAGAGACATTGATATAGTAGTAGAAAGTACATTAAAAAAGGAGTTTATTGAAAACAAAATACATTGGTACAATTGCACACAGCCCTATCTCCTGAACTATAAACCTGTATTTCAGGAGCTAGTACAAATACTGCATTAATAAGCATTGGCTGGTTCTTTCGTACCTACATAGCGAAAAGATGGACCATTTTTTTCTTAAATAAATACATATATAAAACATCAAGAATAAGTATATAAGAAAAATATAACACATTGTCACTTGATCTATTGAATTAAACATAAGACGTAATTGAACTAAAATGTTCCCTCGCTGTGGCAAACCGCACGTGACCGCAGAATGTGGAATTAAAGTTTATAGCAAGCATTACGGGTCACGGAAGGTCTGTAGGCATTTAGACCTCACCGCGCCGTAATATCTACAAAAACCTCTTAAAACTGTAGGTTTTTATGTTTCAGTAAATTCGCTTTAACTTTGCTGTTAGTATCATGAAATATGTTACTAATAAAATCTTCATTTTTATTACGTAGGTGTGGTATAGTATATTTTTTTGTATCAGTACATCATACATCAGTAGTTACATTAATAGAATTGAAGTGTCTGTTTGTAATTTTAAATTACAGCTTTTCAATTAATGTAAATGAAAGTATATACGATACTTACATAAAAAAACAATCTTTAAAATGTTTGTCTGTGTCTAAGTCTGTTTGTTCTGACTAATTTCTACAACGGCTGGACTGATTTTGACGGGACTTTCATCGCAGATACCTAATGTTATAAGGAGTGACTTAGGCTACTTTTATTTTACTAGAAAATTATAAAAACCGTTTAATTTATTTAAACATACACCCAGCGAAGCGGGCCGGGTGCCTACTGCCTAGTCTATAAGTAGTATGAACTGTAATTTAATTTGCCATCCAGTTCAAACTTTTGGTAATTTGCTTTAGAGATCGCTTACCATAATGAGTAATAAATATTTTATAAAACAGAAAATAAGTTCCTTTTTCCATAATTGTAAGAACCTCTAATAAAACAATTTATTTTATTGCTGGATTAAAACTAAAAACACCAGAGGAGCAATGTTTACGACACTAATTGTAATTTGCCAAAGTTCCTACATTATACGCCGAAACTTTAAGGAACACGGACCCAATTAAGATTTAATTGTTTGTGTGCTCTCGAGATTTAATATCTTTAGCAACTATAATGTTAACGATTATTATAAAGTCCTGAATAGTTTGTTACAGTAACTGTATACTTTGATAAACCTAATTTGAATAGGTTAATCCGTTTAGAAGATAAGATGCTTCAGATAGATAATGTTTCTTTTTGCGTCTGGGATTAAAAAGATTTAATGTGTTAACCTTTTTTATTAGAATTCATACAAACCCACATCACTAATACGTTAGCAGCAGTAGTCGTGGCCCCTGTTCTAGGTGTTATTTATATCTCCGTATTCGTTTTAAATAGAAATAATTAAAAAGCAACTTGATACTTCATTAAAGAAGGAATCCAGAAAATCAATTCATATTTACCAAACATACTGGTTTACATAAAAATGACATTTTCAGTTCAAATCAAGTAAAACCAAAATACAAAAATAATAAAATTTAGAATCAAGACTAGTTTTATTATGCAGATAAATATAAAATTTATTTTTACGCCTTTCTTGTTTGTGATTAAAAATTTTAAGCTCAATTAGCAGTAGAAGTATCCACAGAGAATACCACTTGGCCTTTGCTTGCAGCTGAGACCAACTTTTCTAAATAATTTTGTGGAAAATTAAGACAAGCCTATTTATTATGAAAGAAATTCGGTACAGACATTTAAAATCCGCATTGCAGATATTAAAGTTCATGAAATATTTGAACAGAAAATAATAATTCATGTACAACGGTTGGGAAATTGTGTGAGTTTTTGTAATCCGTTTTAACATTCCTGAATGTTCCTATTTTATTTATCAGTTACAGTTTTGGTTTTAATGTTTTCATCGTTAATGGATTCTTTTTGAAATAAATAATTGTATACAATATGATATTATTATTATCTTTAAAGCGGATAAGATTTTTGAATATTAAATTTCTTCTCGCGAACTGAATTACACTTATTGAATTGCACTATAGGTACTGTAAGTATGTATTCAAATCAGACCGCTAGTTATAAAATAAAAGCATTTAATATAATCGACAGACTATTTAAATTACGTAAATCCATGCTATTTAAAAAGTTGAGTTCCTTAACCTATACATCTCAGTGCTTCTTCTTCCGAACCGGTAGACTCCTGAAATCCTGTAAATACATTAATTTAGTTCTGAATAAAACAACTTGAATCTGAAAGTTCACGCTTAGAAACTCACAAATTCTACAAAATACGAATATTATAGTATGAAGTCACACACCATCTATCAGATGGTGTGTGACTTCATCCTATAATATTGATTATAAGATTGATTGTTAATTGTTAGACAAATTAACATACTAAACCGCTTATTATTGTATAAAGTGTTAAAGCCTTATTTGTACAAATTATATACATCAAGTCATAAGAAATTGACTAATATTTACTTTGTAAACTCAAACAATAAGCTTCTGAGCCGCCAAATAATAATCATTATTGTTTACGTTCTTACACTTGAGTTAACAGAGTTAAGTATGTTTAACTATGTGATAAATTTGACGTAGCAATAATAATTCTATTTACCTGTCAGCGATACGGAAGTTTCAAAGTTATGCTTGTATAAGCATTCTTCTCAAACAATATTGGAAGTTTACTTTGTGTCTTAAAGTTCATTTGAAAAAAATTTCATGAAATTTTGACATTCATTGTCTTCAACTATTATACTGCAAACGCAGGGCGTGAAATTAATCATAAAATGTCAGCGTTTCTACAATTTTTTAAACTTTATGTATAACATGTGTGTATTCCGGATGAACTCCAAAATGGCTGGAGCTATTTTGATGAAATTTTAAGGATATGGAGATATCAATTTTCACACAATTTATAAAATAGAATCTGGAGAGATTAGCCTAACGGGTGTTACCTACCACTTGAATACGGGTTTAAACACGGGTGAAGCCACTTGTACTGATAGTATTATATAAATGTCGCTTTTATAAGAATTATTTCTTAGCATCTAGGACTGAAATCGAAACCATTAGATCTTTATAAGAATATATTGTCTGAGAAATTTAATAAAGGAAGGCTTTTAGTTTTTAGTACTCCCGATTGAGTATTTAGTAATATGTATTTTATTTCACTTTGTCCTAAAAATAACCAAAGTAACATGAGTAATGTTAGCATTTTTTAAAATTCAATAAATTACAGTATTTTACATTATCATTGAAAATGGCTATATAAGATTCATCTCAATACTTAGAAAAAATGTCCAGCCTGTATTAATAAAAAAATAAACAATGATTTTGCTTTACTTATATATAAAATACACTAAAATATCTCTACTTTTTTTACAGACTTTCTGTGTGGTGTCGAAGCGATTTCGCAAGAACTATATTCACCGGTTCACGGCGACTCGATCGCTCTTTTGGTGGTCGCCGTGGTCTTCGGTCCGACGTGCCTGCGTCTACCTCTCGACCAACCAGTACTTTGACTACTTCGTCATGGCCACCATTCTGCTCAACTGTGTCTTCCTTGCCATGTCGGAGACAATCGAAGAGGCTGAGTAAGTGAATACATTTATTACTTTCCACTACTAAAACTTAATTAAAAATTTCTGCGTTAGCTAAATTAGTGATTGAATTGAGAATTTAGGTTTATGTTCTACAAACTTGACAACACGTTTGGCTCAGCTCGTAGTGACTATTACTATACCCTATTTGCTGCGCTAGCGGTCGCGTGTTCAAGTCCCGCTGGGGGCATTCATTCGTTAAGCACGGATGTTTGTATTCCAGTCATGCTTGTTTATATTTATAATATGTAAGTATTTTAACTTTTAAGTTATGAATTTAGTGTAGTACATCAACTATCTGGTATCCGTAACACAAGCTTCGTAGCTTATCACGGAACTAGATGGCGCTGTGTACTATAATGTCCCCATATTTATTGATTTAAACATAAACAAGTAAAACTAGTTTTCAACCGACTTCAAAATGGAAAGAAGGTTCTCTATTCTGCTTCTATGTTTTTTAAAAGTAATTAGCCACAAGGTGTAGCCATGGCACAATGCTAGTATACAATTAAAATGCAGATTAAAAATAAGCAGTCTCATAGGTAATAAAATCTAAAAAATCTGCATAGGTAAACACAAATAGCTCAAATTGTAATATCTCAGACGAATGAACACGACTTGCTATAAACGCACTATTCTCTAAGGCATCGTCGCTTTGATTGCGAGCTGCAGTGACATCGGGTAAAGACCAATTTTCTAATGCCACAAAATTGTTCCCTCCACACTTTCTCTGATTGTGAGTGGTTGCATGTCTCTTGGAGAATTACTGTACATTCAAATACTAGGTGTAAAATATTATCGAAAGATTTTCAACTTTATCCTCACACAATATCTATATAAATATAGCCTATGTGTTATTCTGATGTATAAGCTATATTATTGTAAAGTTTCATTAAAATCCATTCAGGCGTTCTTACGTGAAAGAGTAACAAACATCCATCCATCCATCAATACTTACAAACTTTCGCGTTTATAATAGGTTAAGGGATAACATGTAATCAGTACAAATAAATAAAATTGAAGTATCTATTTTTAAATTCAAATTGACAGCTTTTCATAAAACGCACATAAGAGTATATAGGGCACTTAAAAATAAATAAATATAAATATATTGGGACATTTACACACAGCACTATCAAGTTCCACGGTAAGGTACGAGCCTTGTATTATGGATACCAGATGGTTGATATAATACACATATATAAGTTGAAATATATACATATTATAATTATAAACATCCATGACTGGAGTACAAACATTCGCGCTCAACAAATGTATGTCCCCAGAGGGACTCGAAGCCGCAACCGCTGGCGCAGCAAGTAGGGTCACTACAAACTGCGCCACGCGTGTCGTAGTTATTCATCACATCAAAAAAATTTTTTTTTTTGTCTGTCCGTTTGTTCCGCTGATTGTTGACTTTCAGTCGCAGATAGCTAATGTTATAAGGACTAACTTAGGCTACGTTATTTATACGTATACGTATTTATTAAAAAAATATAAAAAACGTTTAATATATTTTAACTTATGCCCAACGAAGCGGGCCTTGCTAGTCCATAATAAGAATATACGTTTATATTAATAACTAGGCGCATTGATTTTTACTTGTATATTTAAATGCCCATTCTTACTTCAAAAATAATGACATTGCAAGGGACTATACTATTGTTTTATTTTATGTATATAAATGTTTCACTCCCTAATACCTGCCAAAGTTTAATATTATATTAATTTATATATATAATAGCCAATAGGATAAGTTGAATTTCCATCATGTAAACTCGGCTGCGGTATCGGCGCATAGTTTGTATAGTATAATACCCATAACCCTGTTATTGACATTTACGAGTATGCAATATTCTCTTGTTCGTTTTTATTACTTCTTTGGAAAATTGAACCATTATGTCTGAATTTTACGTAGCTATTATTATAATTAAGCTGCTGTATTAATTTTTCATTTTAAACTTTGTAACATTATTAATTTATGTTATATTTAACTCTGCGTTCTCGGCCACGATTTCGTTGAACTAATCATCTGTAGGTACAGAAGAATGTTACAAGTGCACTCTCTTTTCCATTTACTTTCACACTCCCGTGGATGATAATTCGACCATACCGTTGAGACAACTGACGCTGGACTGTCGGCGTTACATACTCTCAGAGGCAAGGGGCTAATAACTAAGCTTAGCCGAGCCTTTTCACTAGACCACGAAGGATTTTTGCAGATACTTATACCTGTAGTTGTTTTTCAGAGATCAGATACTTTGCCGCAGTGAAAATACTCCGCATAATCCTTATAACCAGCTATCATTATACCAAATGTCATTAGTAATTTCGCAGACAATTCAACAGATGGACAAAAAAAATCTAAAAACTATAGATTTGACCACCGTATCAATAATAATGACTGTTTCAATAACATTTACCAAAAAAATATTCAAAGATACTGTACTGTACTGATAAGTCAAAAATATATGTTGGGTCATTATTACAAGAGCGCCATCTAGTTCCGTGGTAAGCTAAGAGGCTTGTGTTACGGATAGCAGGTAGTTACTACACATAGGTACTACACATATAAATTTTGAATACATACATATTATAAATATAAATATAGTCCGAATAACTCGATTTACCATAAAAATAAGTAGAAAGAAAGACAAATGCGATGACTAAATATGTTCGTACTGCTTATTCATTTTTGCGATCATTTCCTATTCATTTTTGCAATATAAAAGCTGGATTGCAAGCGTTACAACGATGTAGACTTCACTGAGTCACTGTTTTATAATTAGATGTATACCTACATCAAATTCGAATGTTATTGCGCGTCTGTCTGTAAAAGCATAAACTATTTTTATTTTCACACCAATCATTATTTTGCTTGCAACACTAAATATTATGTATGATTTAGCACACGTCTCGTACGTATCATCAATCCTTTCGTAATATATTTACGCCCATACAATGTAGCGTAATGTGGTTGGCGTCAACATTCACCCCTATAATTCATCTGTAACACAACGTGCTATCAATCAGATACATCTATGTCCATACACCGTTAGTAAATGACATTTTGATTTTATACTTTAAAATTTTGTATTGGTAGCTTACACTTTAGGTAATACCGTTTAACCCTCTTTTATATAAACTAAACAGATTTCAAAAGTTTTCACTTATGAAAATATTACGTTGCTTCTTCTCTTATCCTCTTGGTTATAAGAATATTTAACTCCAATGAGAATAAAATAATTTGCGTTCTGATGCTTAATTCAAGAGTAAGATGATTAAACCTTAGAATTTAGGCTTTTGTCTAGCTAAAGAGTTCTATAGGTATATTGGCAAACGTTTTTTTTTCATATCACTCAATCACTCAACACTCAGTCACATGACACTCCATCAATACGCGAGTGGTGACTGAAAGATAATTTAGTTATAATAGGATGTCATTATGGAGATCTCAAAAATATATTAAATAATATACACGATATCTGTGTAGCTGTATAATAAATAACTTTAATGTGTAATGTAATTCCTCTTTAAATCTATTTTTTTGAATGAAGCGTATTGAAAATGTTTAAGTTAATTTTTTAATATTAAGATAATTAAGATAATTTATTAACAAGATTAGGTTGCCAGGTTTTATGCTCATTAATTTTGTGCCAACTTCAAAGATTTTACATCAAATAATAATTAAGTTCAAGAGGGTAAACTTAATCTAGATTAAAATTTACTGAAATATGTAATACGTTCTCAAAGATAAAGCGGAGTCGGAAATAACATGTCAGTAGCGTAGCCATGACACTCTCAAAGTGAGTGACAAGTAATTTGTAACAGCTTGTTTCCAAACGTTTTTGCGTGTTTTCATTGAAATGTTGAATTGGAACATATACTGGAGATGTACTCGAATGGCTGTATAAGTATTATTATAACTGTATAATTGGTGTCCGAGCAAAGCATATTTAATTCGCTCAAATCTTGTCAGCGTATTCGTATAGTCTAATATGCCATAACTATTTTTTTTTTGGATTTGAATACTCAAAAATATAAAAAGTTAGCAAAATTTGTAAAGAAAATTAGACTATTAAACCTAAAGTTACATGTCCGGGTGATTTTTAAACGATTAACTTTCAATGATGAACCCTAGGCAATTGAGATTTGACAAAGTTTTCTTAAAATGACATAAATTAACCGCTAGAAGAGGCTCTGTAATATAAAACCCTTTAAACTCATGCATTTAGACGCTTAAAAAGCTGTTATTATTTGGATTATTTTTTATCTCAAATTAAATTTTTCTGTCCGCTAATTGTCTCGTGACACGTTCCCAAGAAAGATACGGTCTTTGTAAAGATAATAATGGCTATATAATATTTTCCAAAAAATCTCATAATTTTATTATTTCTAAACAGAAAGATACCCACAGCTACAGTGAATGTAAAAGAAATAAGAAGCCAGCGAGACTTTGTTTGTACGATCAATCACCAGATGGCAGATTTGGAAAAAGCGTAATATTATTGCTTTTGTTATTGATAAATCTCTTTTAGACTCATAGTCTTATAAGTTATAGAAGCGGCAAGTAGACCTTTATATTGACGTATTTTTAATGTTAATTTTTAAGCTTTGTGCTTTATTATTTCTGATTATACGAACTTATATAACATTATATTAATGTATAAACGATAAAATATTATATAAAACATTTACTTATTAATCAAATAAATAAATGAAATGTGGACGTTCACTTGTCTCTATCTCTTCCAGTCAACACCGTTATATGGAAGATATACAAGAAATACAAATATTTATAACTATATTAATAATAACTAAATATATTAATAACAACTATATACATAATATACTATTTATTGTACTATATGACAATATTTAATATAAGGGCTCTACTTACACAATATACGTGTATACATAAATGTAGAGCAAGTTTGAACAAAATTATAAATTTTAGTCGGAGCTAGGTTTCAGTTTATTTTATGTTAGAATATGACTACTATCTATTACTAAGGGAATTTGAAACTGTCCACATTGAAATAGTATAGGTAAATTCACTCTCGAAATGATTCGTGTCGTGCTAAAATGGGAACGTTGCATCATGATTCATACCTACATATTAAATTTAGAGAACTCAGTTATTAAACCTAGCTTTAAGCTTGCAACTATGAATATGCATCGTTTTAATTATATTTCAGTTGAAATACTTTGGTAAATATTTAAATATTTTGTACACTCAAAGAAGTAAAAAAGTTTAAGATTTGATGTAGTAGATTGCAGTTTTCTAATTTTTTTTTAGTTAAGGGTGATTTTGATTGCTTTATACAAACGATTTTCGCTTGTGAAAACTAAACTATAATTCAAAGATTATTTTCTATAGATAAATTCGACATAATATAATATCATGTGACTCTATTTTTTCATTACCATAAAAAGTTAAATTATTAGTCATTTTTAATATTTATTCTGTAAATCTATTATATAAGGCTAGAAATAAACAACTACTTCAAGTGACATTAATGTTTAAATCGCTTAAGTTATAACATCGCATCGAGCACCAAGTCGAGTGAAACCAATACAAGATTAGGTATAACAGGGTTTGTATAAATCAATGTTAATGGAATCCATTCGCCTAAATCATTGCTTATAATATTGCCGATAGCCAGAGTCTGCACCGTCCGTTCACAGAACTAACATTAGTTAGTAGCCTGCGTATAAAGTTTGTAATATTTTAGGTCAAAAGCATAGGCGATAAATTAAATACCTGGCTTTGTAAACTGCTAAATTAGTTTCTATCTATAGGTAACATCGACTTGGATGATCAAATTGTCGTGAATATTAAAAGTAACGGTGCTTTCACGTTCAAAAATAGATTAATTCCAATTATTATTAATCGATTTGAATTTTTGAAGTATTAGCACGCGTAATACAAAAATAACACAGTAAAGTAGTACATGTGTGATCTATATGTGATAGCAATATATTTTTTTATTCTAATAGTTGAATCCATTTGCTTATATTTATTTATGTGAAAATAGAACCTAACACATTTAACTTTCCTTAATGTAAACCATAAAGATTATAATAGCCTAATAATATTCGCTTCATTCTGAACAATTTTAATGAATGAACTGTATCAGATCGGTCGAAAATACGGGTATTTATGAATAGCTCTAGTGATAAGCTTCCAAGTTTGTTGGCTTCATGCCTAATCGCTGAGCAACGACAAGATGTCAATCGACTTTAAGAACCTTACAGTTTTAAGTTATCGATTTTCACTTCTGTTTTCAACAACCATTGTAGTTTCGACATATATATGGCATATATCTTGCGGCTTTCGAACAACTTTTGTATTCTAATACTTTATATAAAAAAATATAAATATTATTATTAAAATGATAAATAATAATAATAATATAATAATGATAATTAAATTGAATAGCGCTTAGTTTTTTTACAAAGTAAGCCATAGTATTTCTAGAGTTAGGATATACCTACCTATTATAAAAAGAGTGATTACACATGATTTACTCTTGTCCGTAAATGCTTTGATCAATTAAATGTATGATAGGCGTCGCAACTCAACCACGAAGTCATATTTAAAGATAATACTAATAATTCTCTATATATTAGCTTTTTTTGTATGAGGATCTCACCTCTAGAGTAATCTAGGACGTCCACTTTAGAATCATTCGTAATTCGCAAATGAATTGACAATATTACAATGCAAGCTAAGTATTTTTAATTTTAAATTGGTTTGTTACGTGTAATTATAATCACATCACTGATTTCAGTAGCTGTTCAACAGTACATTTTTTATTTTGCTACATTTCACGTATTTATTGTAGACGTGATCGTAGGCGTGTGCCGGCTACTTTCATCGGTATTTTCTCAGTTATGAGTAATTACTTTGCGAAAGGTCTTGTCTGTAAATTAAGCTAAGTACCTATGCTTAGATATTATGCGATAAGCATTTTAAAATTAAAATTTCAGCACTTCAGTCAATTAGTCAAAACGTGGAATTTGCTGTTTTTCCACTAAAACTCACAAAAGTGTATATTTTAATTAGAAACAGAATATGCCATCAACTTTTTTAAATAGAAATATTTCACTAAAAGTAAATTAATATTTATTATTTTATAATATTCTAATAGCTAAACCAGTGATCAAACTATTGAATCTGCATCGTTTTTAAGCATAGTCATTATCTACTTTTAAAGCATGCAAGCTTTTAAAAAGCTTTTAGCTTTTTTCATTTAGATTGCAGTATTAATATTACTGGAGTTATAACTTCTTCGGTCTAGTAGTGTGAAGTGTAAAATCCATTTCTGCATATTAAACCTATTCAAGCGACTGATGACAGGCGATGCGCATTGAGGCCACTATATGAGTGGCCACTATGCACGAGGTCGTCACTTATTGCAATTCCTACAATTGTATACATAACGTTTTAAAATATAATTACATGATAATATCGTGAGGAATAATTCTTGTACATGAATATGCATAAAAATTCAGACTTAAAACACAGTACTTGTATAGTAGAGCTATCAAACTCGTATTTGCAGAAGCAAAAAGCGAGAAGCAAATCACAGATTTAAGATTTAATGTTATTAGTTATATTTAGGATTTAAGCTATGACTCTGAAAATGTGTACGTCTAAGTTAGTATCAGCTTCCATTACAAACTTTTGCTAGCTTAATCGATCAAATCGAAACCAATATCGACTCGCAGATGTTAATAGTTGGAATTTTCAATAGAGTTTCAAGAATATAATTTCAGTAAGTCTGAACACGACTTTATACAATCTAGTATGTAAGAATTTATTTTTAGATATATTATTTAAATATGACATTTATTTAAATATTTTGATACATTCCAAAAATACATTTCTAATTAAAATTAAGAGGAATCATGACGGGAAACATCTTGTGAATCTCTACTTCGCCTGTTGAACGACTAGATCCTATTTATCGTCACATCTTCTTGGATTTTGTATATCATTAAGTAGATTTCTTTTTACTGATTATTTAATTGCTTCTATGACGTACTAGTAGAATTTTTTAAAATACATGAAGCTCGTATTTACTATTTAGTGAGCGTAAAAGACTATGACCTGTTCTCTCTCGCATTTAAGGCAAGCCAGTACTCAAAAGTGGGACATTAAAAAGGGTTGATTAAAGTTGAAGATGAAGGATTGGCTCACTGATGTATTAATATATAAGAAAAATGTTTAGAGCTAACCGACAGCTAGGTTTAGTAGTGGTTTAAATTATAAGTTTATTTATAGTTTTTAAGTTAAAATATGAGAATAGTTATCGTACGACATGATCCGGTTAAAATTTATTTTATCGCGCCCAAATTCAATTTGGTCTGTTGTCAGCGCAGCCATAATGAACTCGACAAACGCCAAAGCTTTATTTATGTCATGATGCTAAATGTAATTTATATCATGGTGCTAAATGTAATTTAATACCAGATTCTAGTTAAGACTATATTTACGGTTATCATTTTAAATAGTTTTAGCAATATAGTTTATTTGATTACTCAGAAATCAATCGAAACACCAATTTTAGGTTATATATTTTGTTATATTTAATAATATCGGTATATAATATAAGAAGCTAACTGTAAGGCCTACTTGACACTACCACTATGTTATTTGTATAGCGTCATTGTCGGTAACACAATGACGCTGTACGTGTGCGGTGTGGGTAACACAATAATCTACACAAAAACATTCAGGGACATTTACCTCTATTGAATAGAACAATCCAGGTCATTTTTCAGATAAAAAGTAATGCCACTCCACCATAGTGCTGTTTTAAGCATTTTTGCATCTTAATTAACCAATAAACTGAAGTATCAGAATTGAAAAGAGAATAAAATTCTGAGTAGAACACAATACCCTGATCAACAGGTTGGCGCTTATCGAGGCTCGTCATGTTCATTCGACCCAGCAACGAGTGGATTTGTAGACGACAACTTTAATGTCATAATATTACTTTAATATTATTTAATTTTGTATTTACAAGATAATAATTTTGATATAAATGATTCAAAATTATTTTAATAGTGTTTGAAAAATATCGATTATAAAGTGCCACAAAAAATTTTAAACTTAACTTTAAACCTTCAAATCTAAGCTCTAACTTTCAATTGCTATAATAAAGAAACACGACCCAATCAGCACGCTTTCTTATGAACAATATCATTGAAAAATGCACTCATTTACATATTAACCGTTTGGCATAATTAAAATGATTATATTTCGCTATTTTCTGCACTCTCTATTATTTAACTAAATTAACTTTCACACTTACAATTTTAATACAAGCATTGTTGTTCTTATCCAGCGAGGGCATTTGAGGGTAAAATTAAACATACATTATGTTTAAATCATATCGTCCTACATAAACATTTTCTAAGTGAAGTAAAATTATTACGTATAGGTACTATTAAACCGGGCTTCGCTGTACGTCAGTTAAAATATTTATATTATATATGAATATTTGCCATTTTAATAAAACTTTTGTGATTTTGTTGGGGATTTATTTTGATTTATGATTCCTAAATATTCATAAATTATTGGATTTTTGGAAACTTTTAACCTGATACATAATATCTCTTACAATATATTTTAATAAACACAGAAATTCTTATGATACAAACTTTATCTCAAAATCACATAAAGAAAACAAAAAACTTCTTCTATTTATATTCACGAGTGTAACCTAAATTTGAAAAATCTTGTGTAAAAAATCAACCTGTTGAATAATCCATCTCAACCTGTGCGGAGAAGTGGAATACTAAATTATATATTTTTTCTGCTATAATTCTTGCCAATCTTTTATTAGCAAATAGAACAGATTTTTCCTTTTTTCATACAATTTGCTCTCATTTTTAAACCTTTAAAATAACGTATTTTGTCCAATCACCATAAATTAAAATCAGTAAATAAGCTTGAAATTGCTGTATTAAATTTACTCGCACGTTCACATTTCATAGAAATAAGTCATTTAAAATTTATACTTTAAAAATTTAAACACGAGTTTCCGGTAAAACATTTTCGCTAAATCTTGCAATAAAGCTAGTATTTTTATATTGGCCACTTTACAGACCTCTTGCTTCAGATTGCACTATATATTTGAAATTGGCAAGGGACCAAAGGGGAGCTTTTTAACACCGACAATTTAATATTAACTTGGGGAAAGCTATATTATTTAGAAATCCACAACTTTTTCTTCAAACTGAACTGAACTGAATCTATACATATAAATAAAATTCAAGTGTCTGTTAGAAATTTCAAATTGATAGATTTTTACTAAATGAATATGAAAAAATATACGGTGCTCACATAAAAAAAAACAATATTTAAAATTTTTGTCTGTCTGTTATTTCTGGTTAATCTCTGAAACGGCTGGACCGATTTTGACGGGACTTTTACTTTATTTTAGAAATTTTATTATTTTATCTAGCGGATCCCGCTGCTACGCTCGCGCTAAATCTAGGGACAAATCCGGGCTAAGCGCGGCAGAGTCGCTAGTCTATAATAAAATTAGCCAAACATTATCTTATGTTAAAAACTTGCGATGGCATTTTAATTTGTTTCATAATAACTTATTTAATTTATCACTTTTATAAAAAAAAAACAATTTTCCACCATGTCTTCGCTCTTAGCCTGCATAACCTCTTTTTGAAACTAAGTTGATGAGCGATGAAGCATAATACTAATAAAAGCATCACGAGCAGTTAAAGTTAGGAACATCTTAAATACAATCTAAAGATGGAGTGAAATAACTGAAGTAATCAAAAACAAACTTTTGCTCTAAATTAATTTTACTCAGTGGCTGGAATCCTGGTCTTTTATCTTATAATTTATTATGTAAATTGAGTTTGACACTTTAAAAACTTACTACATTTCTGTAAGTATAAATGCATGAGATGCGAAAGTGCAAAATTTCAAATATTTCGAAATAGAGCAGTTTTCAAGAATCTAAAATTAAAATTGCAATATTTCGCATATTGCATTTTGGTATATTTAGTATCTTTACTAAGCAATTCATTATTAATTCTAGAAGTTCTATTGAGAACATAAAGTACTCGTATAATATACTTAAATGTATTTATAAAATGGACCTGTGGACTAAACCAAAATAGAGCAACAGTGAAAAAACAAAGCATTCTCACATTTTCATAACATCACCACGTTTGATTTTTTAAACTTGATTATTAGTGAAAATTATATATTCGAAATATACCCGCCCTTTTCTTTACCGAAACAAAAGTAATCTTTGTCGTCCCCGCTTACATCGTTTATAAGGTTTTTCATCTCTAAAATTAGGTCCAGCAATTAGCACAAACAGGCAAATTTTATTTCATAATTTGGCAGTTGTTTATTTAAAAGACCACAATACGAAAATTTAAATTTTAGTAGCTACGTGTACATGTTCAAATCATAATCATACTAGCTTTATCATACTAGCTTGTCCGGGAAACGTAATTCTATGAAAATAACTGAACAAAGATTGTAATCGTTACAAAATCACTTTCAGTTTTTGAAGAACTTATTAATTTCCGGGCTATATTGCCAAATGTTATATATTAAAAGTCTTACACGGGCTTTTGCGAATATTTTAAATGCAATTAGCCAGTCGGATAGCGGTTGAACCAATATTATTAATTAATTTTAATTAAGTTATCAAGCGATACGTTCACCGAAGAACAGGTTGTAATTTTTTTACAGGCATGATTTATTAATACGTTTACCGTATCATATAAGAATGCACTACTATAATAATAGTTTATATGAAACTAGCTATTCAGCCTCGCTTCGCTAAGATTCGTTCCTAGTTGTTTCATGCCAAATTTAAAGTTTGTTGCACAAAAAATGAAGGGGTTTCATACAAACTTGCAAAAGCCTTTAGACATCCTTAATCCGGCCCATTAAAATCCGTTATTAGCGGACGTTTACTAAACTACCTCTAATATTTTGTTATGAGTTTTCAATATTTCGTTATGAGTAAGTGACCTTTCGCTTTTTATATATTTAGATTTAAAATAGAATGATAACTAGTGATGGACTACACAATAAACAGTGTCTGTCTACCACGTACCTAAATATTTACATACATAATACGTTAGTGAAGAAAGGGTGTTTGAAACTGATTTATATTCTGTTCATTTTGTTAACATGATTACTAGCATTCTGATTCCATCATTGTAACAAATCTTCTGGATCTACGGAGATTTATTAGGAATCTAACCAACCAATGAATTTCCATCAGGTTTGTGTCCGTAGGATTTGGACTTTGTTTCATTGAAAATTAAGCTCAAATTTAAATGACGGTATTCGTGTGGATCACGTTTATTTCCTCCTTTCACGCTGTCTCGAACAAATCTCATCCGACTTATCCGACTAGTATCTTCCATCTTTTTGAATTAATACTTAAATACTTATTCTTCATGTTGTATAAATTATTTTACTATTATATTATATGCAAAAGTTTGTAATGTCTATAGTCTGTAACAGTTAGTTATTCACGCCGAAAAAAAGGCTGGATCGATTTGAATTAAACTTAATGCATATACCAAAATCGGATAAATGGAGCTTTATATATTTTGCCCTTAACTTTTTACTATTACAAGTGCTATTTATAATACTTTGAAAGTGCATGCAAGCTAACATTACGTGGACCTAATATGAATATGGCAACGAGAAAGATATTCTGCTATATCTTCTCAGCTAATAAGTAGTGTTAAAAATACCTGTTCGTAATCTAACTTTACTTTATATACTTTCTACGAATAAGCGCTTTTTAACCGCCTAAAATCATAAATATAACTAGTTTCAAATGTCCAGGGCTTAAATATTAATATTTTGGTGCGGCGTTGTCTTGGTTACATTGATCATTGTTGTATGAACATTGTGTATTTAGTTCAGGCATTTCAATAATCTTTACACGGCTGTTGTAAACATTACGTAATACACACCAACTGTTTTCTGTTTTTAAAAACGATTTCCAAAGATTATTCAAATTTGGTTCAATAAGAAAATAATTACTTTACACGACTAAGCTGAAAATATTCTATACATATCTATACATATAAATCAAATTGGAGTGTTTCTGTTTAATTTCATTAAATATACATAACAGCTTTTCATTAAATACGATACTAGCAACAAAAACCCATTTTTGATTAATTTTTGTCTGTCTGTATTTCTGTCAGTCTCAGATAGAAATTTTATTTATTTTAACTAGCGGATCACGTGACTTCGCTGACGCTAAACCTAGGGATGAACCCGAGCGAAGCAAGGCTGAGTCGCTTACATATTTTTTTAGAAAATCTTATTGAAATAAAATAGTCATTATTAACGATACAGAGGCTGAATCTGTACTTTTTAAAATTATTTTTGTCTGTCTGTCTGTCTATCTGTGACCGTACCACGAGTCAAAATTCTAATATGTATTTATTAGTTATGTTCGAAAAGAGTTATGGTAGGTCTCGAATTGTAACTATGATAAATTTAGCAAACTAAAACTACAGGTTAGTCTTAGTGTAGTACCAAGCTAAATTCGAAATATTTTTTGTATTACAATATATGTATACCTATATTCGAGTATATAATATACAAAAACGGAAACCAGAAACCTTGTGTACGTACAAAGAATAACTTATCTCCATAAGAGATCTCGTCCGGAAATACTCGAGCGTGAGAAAAAGGTAATAGTAAGTATAAAGATTTAAGATATAGGTACATTATATTATATAAATATATATAGATGCCACTTATT
The DNA here is from genome assembly GCA_905231865.2 of Boloria selene. NCBI lineage: Eukaryota > Metazoa > Arthropoda > Insecta > Lepidoptera > Nymphalidae > Boloria > Boloria selene. The sequence goes on from HG993149.1 coordinate 8,521,812, forward strand.
ATGATAAAAATAATAATAAATAGTTATTTAGAATCTTTAAAAGGAAACTTAAATAACTCATTCGTAAATAGTGCTTAAAAATATCCCTAATTAAGACGCAGTAAAGCTCACTTGAAAACTAGCGTTTTTTATAGTAGACTTCTTAATCTTTTTTTGAAAGTAGGATTTACTATACAAGTAGTATATTTATATACGACCTAAATATTTGCCGTGTTCTTTAACAAATCTTGAGCTTAGTTCTTAATACTTTACAACACAGCATCCTAGAACTTGTTGAAAGTAAGATGAGGTTCACTTTACTTCATGAATACGTAAATAGTCGTATACATATGGGGTGCATAAAAGTATGCGCGCTTCATTTACGTACACTGTCTAAGTAACATTGCATATTTTACAAAGTTTCTACACTTAATATACCCTTAAGGCCACTAAATTAGTTTTATATGCTAGTATTCACTTAGCTGATGTCATTCTATTATTAATACTAAACAAAATATAAAGAAAGCTTCTTTAAACAAAGGAGAAAACGGTAAATACTGATTTATTTTTTCAATTTATAAACAAGCAAACTATACATTCCATTACTCAATGTGGCACGGTGCATAAATATTTAATCAAAAATCCAATACGAGTCCTTAATACGTGTACAAAGATACTTTCCAAATATTTTCACTTTCGATTGAACTTGCATTGATTAATTTCTTATTAGATACCTTATCTTCGAATATATCAAAGATCTTTTTTACATTTTAAAGCTAACACAATTAACGAAAGAAGCAATAAAATTAGTACTTAATTCAGATATTTAAATGGAGTTTATATATTAAAATGCATATACGATGAATATGTCATATAGTATTTGATCGTGTATGTATTCAGCCCTTTGTAACATCCCACTGCTAGTACTTCTCTAGTAAAATATCAACCAGAAACTTGAGTGAGAGTGAGATAAAAACATCAATAGACAATATCACTAATATTATAACGATTTATACGTTATAATATTTAATAAACTCAATACTGTAATTTTTAATTAAATTGTTTTAATAACGAAAGCACAAGTTACGTGGTCAAAGATAGCAAATATGCATGTTGAAATATATTATTTTATGTAAATACCTTTGTAGTTAAGCAAGTAACGTCAAAGTGGGTAGTCTCGTGTGGAAATGTAATTGTAGTGCTCGAGTGGATTTTGGTTACAATGTGAGGCTAATGGATCTAATATATATGGAGATGTATGGGTACTCGTATATAACGGTATTTTCGCAAGGGCTAGTGTCTAGATTATAAACTTCAGAGAGGTTATAGGATTTATAATTCTCGAACAGTTTATATTTTTTCGCCATGGAAGTGCATTAACGCATACGCAACCTGTAGAAAACAGATGGTTATGTGGGGCCGGAAAGCCAGTACTATCCACTAAAACTTGAGCACCCATCATCATCATCTCCAGAAGATCTATGTTTCTGGGAGAACCCATCATGCTTTTGTATTATTTTTTTTTTAATAAATCCGCCAAGACACACACACACGCCGCTACAGTACGTGTTATGATCTGATCTTCCTCAGACAGAAGGGAGGCCTGTACCCACGGAATAGATTATTTTTTTATTTTATTTTTTATGGTATGGTAAAAAGGGGGCAAACGGGCAGGAGGCTCACCTGATGGGAAGTGATCACCTCCGACCATGGACATCTGCAAGCCAGGCTTGCAGATGCGTTGCCAGCCTTTCAGGAAAGGGAGGGATGGAGGAGGGAGGTAAGTGAACGAAGGCGGAGGATGAAGGGAAGAGGGAGGGGGGAAGGAGAGTGGGCCTCCCGGACTATCACTCACCGGACGAAACGCGACAGCATAGCTGCCACTTCACGCCAGTCTTCTGTGAGAGAGTGGTATTAATGAACTATACGGGGCGTGCCGGCCCATTCGGTTGCTACCCGAAGGTAACAAGCATGGCACTACCACTTTATAAAAAATCAACTTCTCTGTGCCTGTACCCAATAGTTTGTTATTGAAAAAAGACTGTATACATTCGAGTACAAAGGTTAAAATACAACTAAAACTAAAAGAAATCCCGTTTTCACTGAATGATCGCTAATGAGAGCGTTGCATGACACGCTGCGATGTACTTTAAGGATCTACGAGCTTCCGCGTATTTATCATCAAATAAAAGGACAGGTATAAGTTTGAGAGAAATCTAACTTCATTTAACTAATTAGTACATTTATGTTAATTATATTTTGTTTCAATGATTATTCCTTGCGTTAGGTTTATTTTTCTTTTTGATAAAGATCAATATCATCAAGATCATAGAACATATTTTATATATATGACAATAATTTAAGTTTCTTTGGAAATATTTCCTCACTGTTTTCCTTTGTCAATTAATTGTGTACACTAGCTTTGCAAACTTAACAAGTTTGCAAAGCTTTATTTACGCTTTAATGAGGCGAAATATACTTAAAGCATTGCACATAGAGAGAGAAAGCTTTTTTAGATACTTTACATAGGCGTGAAAGTACTAGTAAATAGAAAAAAATGACCCTGTAACAAATGTAAATTTATACACTGGTTATATTTTTGTTTTATTTTACGTTTTCCTTATTCTTATAATAAGGTAATTATTTGTAATTTCTTTTTTATTCTATTCGATGTACTTTTATATATTTTATTTAGACGATATTAAGAATTAAATCTCATGAAAAATATTCTAGAAATTTAACAAGCGAATAGTAAACAAGCGAATAGTAAACAGGAAATGAAAGAAATTCATCTTGAAAATCTTCAAATATTTAGAGAGCTGTGCTTCAGAAAACAGCATGAATAAGTAAATAGTTGTGATACAGTTATACATATTGTATTTAGATTAAGATGCGGTCAGTAGTAGTGGAGTATATACCAGAGTCGATTTCATTTATCAAAATCTTTACAAAATTTATCCTACACATTTTTTTGTCAATATATTTTTTTATGACTGTTTGTGCCCTCGTATATTCTGTTACTAAAAGAATATGCATTTAAGCATCACATACTAAACATTATTTAACAACTACACATTAATAATAATGTCATCAAAATAATCAATTTTTATATTTTACAAATTTTTGCCTTGGCTTCAATCGCGTGATAGACTTAGCGGGGTTAAGGTTGCGGGTTCCCTTGACCCTATCTAAGAGTAAGTTTAGCATTGACAGGTGTCAATGTTTGTTCCTAGGATCCAATTTCTGTCCTTGCCGAATACAAAAGTTTACGCGGCCTTGAAACCGCATACTGCATAAAAAAAGATATTTACATTGCGCCAAAAGATCTTCTGTTTTATTATTAGATACATAGAGGTCAATAAATAATAATAATAATTTCAAGAATTTAATGTTCTCGTTCATTTAAGTAAACTATATTTTCTTTTACAGGTACATATTCTTGGCGATCTACACGGCGGAGATGATAATCAAATGCATAGCGAAAGGCTTCATACTCAATAAGTACACTTATCTAAGAAACCCATGGAACTGGCTAGACTTCGTTGTGATCACTTCAGGCTACGCTACTATCGGGATGGAGGTCGGCAACTTAGCTGGTTTGAGAACCTTTAGAGTGCTGAGAGCGTTGAAAACAGTATCGATTATGCCAGGTAAATAAATTTATAAACTAGCCGCCTCACCGCCAACTTATGGCGACTTTTAACTTTGTTAAACTAATATTAAGGATTTAATTTCATACAAATCCGTTCAAACAAATTGGTCCCATGATCGATTCCTGCTTGTATTTGTTTGAATAATTAATACGAAATATTACAAGTGTTACAATAATTATTATATTTATGTGTTTCATCTCATTCTCACTTTTCTTGTCAAGACGTACGAATGTATAACATTCTTTATTATTTACTACCAACCTCCCCTCGATATATTTTAGTTCCCACTGTGTTTCAATTAGGCGTCCGTCACAGACAAATCGTTAACGGTTACTTAAGCTTAAGAAAATAAAACATTGTGTTCTAGAGTCTAGACAAACATTTCCATCTCTATGAAGTATAAAACAAAGTCGCTTGCCACCGTCTGTGCGCTTATATCTTTTACACTACAAGGAATTTTAATGCGATTTTTGTCAATAGACAGACTGATTCAAGAAGAAAGTGTATAATATATGCATAGTATAGTAAAAAAGCCGAGAAAGTGTCACATTTCTGAGAAATCAATATTAATTAAATATCTAAGCAATCTGGTATAATATAAATAAATATAGAAATTGTTTGAATAAAGAACCTAACTAGCTATATTAAACAACAATAATGCCAAGCAAGCTGATGAAAAAAAACCCTTATTACATTTTTTGACCGTGATGAACTTCGCTTTAATTATGTGTAATTCGAAAAAAAAACTTTCATTTAATGAGAAAAATTTCAAGTTAGTAGTTGAATAGTATTTACATCGTGATTAAACTTCCAAACTACTTACAAAATTAGATGAAATTCAGAACTCTATTTGTAATTTGTTCCAACTAATCTAAGTGTACCGCAACAAGCGTGGCCGGGCCTGCTAATTGTAATATATATATGCATAGCCACAGTATACCTTTATTACTAGACTGCGCCAGAAGGAGTATTAGGTTTTTCGAGAATATGTATGTATGTATTCAGCCCGTTTTAACCGACTTCAAAAAAGGAGGAGGTTATATGTTCCGTTGTATGTATTTTTTTTTTATGTATGTTCACCGATTACTCCGCCGTCTGTGGGCCGATTTCAAAAATTTTTCTTTTGATTGGTAGGGTATAGTTCCGAGGTGGTCCCATTGTCACCAATTCAGGATCTGATGATGGGATCCCAGGGAAATCGAAAGCAACTCTCAAAATTTACAGGCATCTATTATGTTTTTGATATATTTTCTAAACCCGATAAAGCTTTTTCGTATGAAAATCATCATCTCATGTGGATGAGCTGATGGTGGAAGGTAAAATTCCTCAACAGTTGTTTTTTATGTGTTTTCACCGATTTCTCCGTGAATTGTGGGCCGATTTTAAAAATTTCTTTTTTGTTCGGTAGGGTAAACATTCAAGATGTTCTCATTGTCACCAAGTCAGCATCTGATGATGGGATCCTAGAGAAATCGAGGGCAACCCTTAAATTTTATCGGCACTGATTACCTTTTTCATATATTTTCTGAAGCTGTTCAAGAATTTGTGATGATGTAAGGTATATATCCTCAACGGTTAGGAGTTGAAAAACATTCTTTTAATATTATACGTACTTATGAACTGATAGTCGTATTCCTTCAGGATATTAGGTGGATTGATAATAGAAGGTAAATCTTATTAACGTCTACGAGTTATGTGGAAAAATAGACGTGGACAAATCTCGATTGACTATTGTCGTTCATTTCAAAACTTCGCTGACTTATTGGAGCAGTAGTTTAGTTAGCCTTCCAATATTTTATTTAAACATAATAATTTCCACAAAAAAATTTAAAATAAATTATTTTTTAACAAAAATGAAAACCGACTTCAAAACGCTACAAATCGAAACTAAAAAGAAAAAAAAATAATTTTATTTACTTAGTTATTGTTGGAGTCGGTGCCAGCCAAAGCAAAATAATCTTAATACAATTTAATTAATGTATCAATTTGTAAATATAATCAAAATATCCGTTCGAAAGTTCATTGCAAAGGCAGGATAAAACTGTCCTTCTTGGCTGGCACCGACTCCAACAATAACTAAGTAATTAAAATTATTTTTTTTTCTTTTTAGTTTCGATTTGTAGCGTTTTGAAGTCGGTTTTTAACGTCCCACTGCTGGGCACGGGCCTCCCTTCAACAAGAGCTATATTGTCTGAACGGCTCAATGGATTTTAGCTTGAGAGGTGTCGTCAGATTCGTATTTACTGTGAGAGTGACAGGGTATATTAAAATGAAAAATATCAAAACGGTGGATTTTTAGCGCCAAATTCTAATGTTTGTCACGCTCTGCAGCCTGAACGGTTCGATATATTTTAGCTTCAAAGGTGTCGTTACATTCGTATTAATTGTTCAGAGTGACACCGGGTATAAATTTTGAATCAAAACACAACATATTTAAGGATTTTTCCAATTTTAAATTACACAGAAACGCTGTCGGGTTTTTTAGTTTTTTAATAACACTGGCTTGTAAATATAAAATACTCGTATAACGAATTTAACTATAAACAATAATTATTATTCTAAAAAAGAAATGATTTTGAAATGATTTTCAATATGTTCATATTGTATACTGTAAAATATATTCATATAATGTAGAATTAATATTTTACTATCTACCTATCTGATATCCGCCCACAACACACGCTTGTGGAAGTGCTAATATTATTTCCGCTCTAGCTCGTATAGCTCTTTTATGTTTATTCGTGCGTAGATTTCTTCACACTTTATCCCCTATGTACAGAAAGAACTGCAGAGTACCAATCAACATGACATACTTTTTCTTCATAGTCATCATCCTCATAAGACTTTTAATGAGTTCTCGTGTTTTTCATATAACGGTCCTTGTGCTCATTGAATACTCATACTTTAAAGCTTAATTTGAAGTTCTCCTTAATGATTCCAATTCTTGGACATATTATATGTATAAAATACCATATAAAATACGCTAAAAATCAAATCAAATCAAATCAAATCAAAATATTCTTTATTCAAATAGACTTTTACAAGCTCTTTTGAATCGTCATTTTTACATTAATAAAATTAAATGTCAGTCTGTAAGTCTGTGAGTAAGCTACCACCGGCTCGGAAAGCTGTTCTGCTGAGAAGAACCGGCGAGAAACTCAACAGTTGCTCTTTTCAAATATTTGGTAACAATATGGTATTACAATTTATCTATTTATCCTACGTGAGACACAACCAGTCACTAATCCCACACATTTACATCTACTAGGTATTCCGTGATGGTGTAATAAGCCTTATTCAGTAGCGTATTTTTAATTTTAGATTTAAATTGCTTCAAATAAATATGTATACAAATTTCAAATGGCAAATTACATATAACTAACAATTATTTTTATTTTAAATTAACAGTCATAGTAAAGAAAACCAAGTCTTAATTTTCTTGGAATGTTAATTAAAAATATCCCAAACCACCATCACCCGCCTATTAACCCTTAATTGTAATTTTTCCCCGAAACGCTCGGTCTAATACTTGATTAACTTTCGCAATACAAATTATACGCAACCCACGAACTTTGTGGCAGGAAATTAAACTAATTGATAAACTGATATAAAGTCCATTAAAGTACAGTAGTAAATAACACTTTTATTTCGTTGTTTACAGTTGATTGGAGCTGTAAAGCTCTATAAAGCTTACATTTAATAACATTATATTTGATGAAATACTAATATTAATCAAAAAATTAATCAATTAAAGTTTGAAGTTATGAAATTTAATTGAAATTCATCATGAAATCTATAATGATATGGCTTTTTGAGCCGAATCCAAAAGAAACATGATGGCAGTTTTTATATAAAAAAGATATCAAATTCCGCCCTTAAGATCCGACAGTTTATACTTAAAAAGATAATTATAATACCTAATAAAGAGATAAGTAATGATGAGAAACGCTAGACTTATTGTGATAATACTAAACAAAAAATATTTTGTGTTGAAAGCAATTTAATTTGTGGTAAGCACAAAAATGATTGTTTTATTTTAACATAAATCAAAACTTTGCGCTAGTTTATTAGTTTCTATTGCAAAGATTTATGAGATTTGTAGGATTACACGCGATTGGAATAGGAATTATTACCGCATTTGAATTCAGCATGTTGAGCTGCACAGTTGCATAACACTCGCATGAATAATAAAATAGAGTTAAAACAGTAACATTTGCCCCGCTGAGTTTCTATTGACAGTTCTTTTCTCAAGTCTGAGGCTTATTCTTTCAATTCAATTCAATTATTTGTTCAGTAGTTTCTAGAAGTTTTCTTCTTCTTTCTCAACTAATAACGAAGAGACTATGACTTTATTCGACTTTGACGTTCAGTATAAAATTGTGAGAATGTAATGCTGATTAAAATATTGAATTCAGATTTAATTTACATATAAGTTTGTAATAAAACATCAAAAAGTAGCAGAAAAATATGCGGTATAAAAATTCTGAGACATATAATATGTATAAAATACCATATAAAATACGCTAAAAATAAATCTGTATACAAATTTCAAATGGCAAATTACATAATTATAATTTTAAAAATTTTAAAATTAAATAAAAACAAACAGACTCTGGGAATTATAATGTTGAAACAGTAACATGCCTGTTACAATAGCTTTTCAGTTGTTTTAAGGCTCGGTTAGTAGCCGAAAAATAGCTCTGTATTTTGTAGGTATTCATGTTTCTTGTACACGACTCAGTGCTGCTTTTGACATCGCCTTTTCTTATATTATTTCTCTTTGTCGGTGGAATATCTTTTCTTAACGTGAGACACGTAAAGTTTTCAATGTAAAATTTTGAAATAGAAATATTATGTGTAATAAAATTTCTGTAGGTACCTATACAATTTCGCAGTGAAATTCATAAAATTTTTATAATACCGAAGTTGTTAAACAAATAAAATGTCTAAAATTGCTTTGGTTTGGGCTAATAACACTTCGACCATGCACTAAACCACTATACTTAGGTAATTTATATTTATACGATCATCGCCTAATATCGGTGGTTAAACCATTTATCTGTTCTTATTTGAGACTCTAAGAGGGACACAGGTTAGTTACCTTACCTTACCTTAGATATGACCCTTAAAAGGATGAAATGGGGATTGAAATTTTGCATGAGAAAATCAGTTATTTCTAAAGACATATTTTTTAACGTCTCACTACTGGGCACGTGCGCTGGCTTATTGCCATGGTTGACGGACTACACGTCATGTCTTTTGACACTTACTAAACTCTCACAGACATGCAAGTTTACTTCCTTAAAAAATAAATTAAATCGTGATCGCGGTATTAGAACTAAGCAATAAACAGTCTTCTGAATTTTATATTTTAAGCTTTAGAGACAGTCCCTACTGCCTACACGACGTATGTTAAGCTAGCAAGGTCAAGTGGGCAGAATTACATAACACACTTGCAGTAATTAAGTGCTCATTTAGTGCTAATTAATGCTGCAAAAAGTAAATTTTACGCTGCAGTAGATTGATCAAAAATTAGGAAGCTGCCAGCTTTATATTAAGCTAGCAGTGTCTGCCTCTTACAACGCTAACCGCATAGCACAGCAAAAAATCAAACTAGTATTAATTTAGTGCCTAATTAGTGCTGGCCATTCGTGAAGATAAATATACAATTTTATAGCTTTTTCTATTTTTATATAAAAAAACATGCAAATTTAATTTAGCGCCTGATTTTTTGAAATAGCAATTGAGAGAGTTAAATCGGTTCAGTATTTTTTGTGTGAACGCGCACATCGATTAGCTAAGATATTGTTTTTATAGGTTACCTTAGAGGACATACGTATGCAAACTAATCTAAAAAACTAAATACCTACCTATATTGCAAACTTTTCTGTAAGCCTTGACAAGACCGTAGAAGAAGATAATTTTCTAAAATATAGTTTTGATATACCTATCTCTCAAGTCTCAAATTTTAACAAGAGTTTTATCGTTATCGTTCTTTATCCTTATCGTTCCATAAAACCAGTTATTGTGGTTGCCCGTGGGAATAAAAAACATGCTTCAATAAAAGGTATTTTAATTGTTGCCCCGTGAGATAACGTATGTTATACCTAACTTAGTTTAAATCGGTAAGTACATCAATCCTTGACAGTCGCGCCATTTTGTCAAATCGGCAAAACTCAAAGAAATTTAAAGACACGTGTAAGCATCGCCGCCCTTTGAACGTGTACCGACAGAGTTGTAACTTGTAAGGTAGGGTGAGGTCATAGGCGATAGCGGGGATTATAGCGAATTCGGAATAAGTAATTGAATTAATTTATTCTTCTAAAAGCATTTCCTATAGGAAAACATGTATAAAATATTTATTTGAATTATTATTACTAGAATATTTTTTTTCATAATAATAATAGGCCTAAAAATACCAATATTAATATTAAATAAAGCAATAAAATTACCGTCGCAACTACGCTTACACTAAGATCCCAATGTCGGCATTTCTTTGACAAAGGCGGCTTATACTATTTTAAATATTTTTCTATTACTTTCTTTAGTAAATTAGTTCATAGTTGACTTGAACGTGTTGAAGTGGGAGCACGCACATGAGAAAAGGACTGATTTTAATGAATCGATGTACTAGTTTAGTATGATGTTATAGTTTGTGAAAGTGTCATACTGTATTAGTTTTTAACGCTCTTTTGGGGATCTAAAAAAGTGAAGCCTCGTCTTGGCGATGGTATTTGGTACCATTGCCAAGTGGTGCAGTGGTTGCCAAGATTCGAAGGCACGAAGATTTCAACGGTGTCAACCGTCTCATTAACGAGAGATGATATAAAATGAAGCTACAGCATCAGGAGCTCTGCAAGAAATTCGGCAGATTCACCTGAGACTCCAGAGTAGCCGCTGATCGCCTGGCTGGGCCGCCCTGAAAAGGGTCTCACACGGCTGGGCTGATCGCCCGGGCGGCTACCTACTCGATAGAAGCCTCAAGGGTCCCAGATAGGACCCTCCTAGCGAGGCGCCCATATTCGTGGGCAGCCGAATATCCCATTGTCAGGGGGCTATGCCCCGATGCCGTTCTCACTGCCCATACGGGGAATGTGAAATGACCACGGAGCTCTGCGTATGTACAATACAATGTATGCAGGAGGTATCAATAGCTATCTACCGCTTCGCGTACCTACTACCTACTTGGTTTTGAGGAACTGATTGGTAGAGGAAGGTCAATGACCAGTCCCTTCGCCTACTCTTACCCCGAACAAGACTTGCTTCGATTGTTTAGTGTATGTAATTATGTGATACAGATAAAATTAATTGCAATCAAGAGTTAAAATTCGAGTGCCTACCTAGTACCTACCTACTTAGTTTTAATCTGATTCTAGGTACATAAGTTTGAATGTATTTTAATATAATTATTACGGTTGATAGGTATTACGAATATTTTAGCGAGTGCCTTTGCCTAATATTATTGTTATTTTTAAGAACACTTAAGAATTTTTACGAAAGTAAATTAAATTAAACATTGTTTAAAGTATGTAACGAGATATTGTGGTAGATACTGTATTCTAGTGAACGTTATTCAATTGCATTATTCATTATTGTATCATACAATTTAAAAAATATTATGTGTATTACTATGTGTATTATTTTAATCACTGTGAATTGATGGAGGTTTAAAAACATTTTAATGCTACATGTCTTATTATTTGTAATAAAGTAGTAACTAAAAATAATATTTTGTTTAATTTATCCTGTTACCTACATAAAGATACATTAAATAGAAAAGTTCGTACCTATTTTGATAAATAAATTTCATATTATACCTACTACATTTTGCATAGGTGAATTTGTCGCTGTTATGGACTTATTGACCTCGTAAGGTCACGGGTTCGAATCCCGTTTCGATTACATTTTTCTTTTTTAATTTTGCTGGTAATTTATTTAAATTATCGTTAACTACTGATATCACTAACAGAACCTTTAAGTTCTTTCTTGCACGCATATTTTCTTGTCTCTCGTAAAATGATAATTCAAATAGAAAAGTTCATAGGCATTTTAACAAATAAATTTCAGAATATAGGTACCTTAAATGAAAAACTGCTACAATATCATTAGAATACGAAGGTAAATTTCGCCATATAAGCATAAAATTGTAATAGCTCAGGTGGGAAATCGGGTGGCCGCATAACCAAGAGACCCCGGTTCAAGTCTGGATGTTTCTAGTCCGAAAGCGTATTTTCTTTTTTTTTTGAAGTTATACTTCTTAAGGCGCGTTATGAAAAAATTATGAGAGTGAAATTTTAGGAATCACTGTACCACAAAAGTAACAAGTTGAAGTTGCCTCTGATCACTATTTTCATATTATTTATAATTATTTTAATATAATATAGTATCTAAAAATATTATAGCAAAATACAATTGACATTAACTAAAATTAAATAATAATAATATATATAGTATTTATATACAATATTATAGCAAAATACAATTAACACTTAGGTACTAAAATTAAATAATAAAAATATTAATAACGCCATCTATGAGAAATCATTATGCGTCATTTGATAAATGAAAGTACATACGGAATTATGATTTAAGAGTTAAGACCGCATTATTATACCTATTATTATTTTATAAAGTATATTTTACAACCGAAGTATACTTTTTTAAGAATTAAATATTCTGTATCTCTTTGAACGACTTTATCTTTCTTACTGCAGATATTGATTTTCAACTAGAAAAGAAGTCTTAACTTCTCACGCGCGTACATAAAGTACACGCACCCATATTTTGTTATAATTTTTTACCTAAAAAAATACCGAGCAAAGCTCGGTCGCCCAAGTACCATTAAATACATACATTTACATAACTTTAAATACATACATATTATAAATATAAACAATAAAATCAATTGCTTTTTCAAAAAATCAGGCGCTTAATTAAATTTGCATGTTTTTTTATATAAAAATAGAAAAAAGCTATAAAATTGTATATTTGTCTTCACGAATGTCCAGCACTAATTAGGCACTAAATTAATACTAGTTTGATTTTATGCTGTGCTATGCGGTTAGCGTTGTAAGAGGCAGACACTGCTAGCTTAATATAAAGCTGGCAGCTTCCTAATTTTTGATCAATCTACTGCAGCGTAAAATTTACTTTTTGCAGCATTAATTAGCACTAAATGAGCACTTAATTACTGCAAGTGTGTTATGTAATTCTGCCCACTTGACCTTGCTAGCTTAACATACGTGCCTACACGACAGTATTCATATTGTTTACGAATAATTGGTTATAAATATTATCTATAATGGACTGTATGTGCCTTATTATGTTCAAAAACAATACTATACTATACAACACTGCCATAATCCATGTTAAAGTTGTATAAGCCCGCCAATCTCGTTAGAATAAACGGGAACAGTGGGTTGCTATGAATGAAATTAGTAAGCAGCGTGGCGAGAGTTGTTTATTGCATTTAAATGAGGCTTTGCCCATTTGTCCACTTTGCCTCGATGTTAAGGTTTCGGTCATAGTAAGCTCATTTGTAAGTCAATTTGGAATTTACAACCGAATGATTTAAGTTATTTAACTATTTTGAATTATGATGAAAGCTCTTTATTTACAAGCTTTTGATTAATTTGCAATATGTATGTATGAATGTAAGCTGCCTGATTTAATTTTGCAAACAATTTTTCAATAACAACCACTGAAATTTCATATATTATTCATATACTTATATATGAATTAAAAAAAAATAAAAGCAAAATGTACAAGTAATTACTAAAAAGATTTTTGTTTTCTATGAGGAATTATTCAGGTTATAACAAATACAATGTTAGACATACTTTACCGAATTAATATATTTTAGCATTACGTAGGAGAGTGTATACGTGGTCATTAGTCACGTTAGACTCGGTTGCATGAAGAGATAAAATTAGAATTAATTAATTTTGACTGATGTCCTGTAGGTTTTGAGAAAATATTCTATGACACATAGAAAAATCGACGACCAAGCATATAAATCATATAAAGATTTCGCTTTTTTTTGTTTTTAGTATTTAATGAAAGTAGCTACTAAACTTAGCATAAACATTTTAAGCCTATGATGTATTATATTTAATGGATTCGGAAATGAATAAATAATATAAATAGGATATCGAAACGATATGCTAATAAATAATTAAAATCATACTAGGTAATGTACTTAAATTTAATTTATGCCAGCCATTATAAATTAACCATTCTGCATATCACAATGTTACTAGTCGAATAAATGTAATTTTTTGAGACTTAAATCAATAAATTTTTAGTATCCTTAATTATGTGATAAAGTACCTACTGTACACTTAAAGCTATATAATCAAAAGTAATAAAATTTTTGTCTTTTGCATTTTTTGAACCACAAAGCTTATAGATAGAACATTGATGTAATATATTATCAAGCGAGAGCGCTATGTTGATACTAGACCACACCGAACCATTGTGTCAGTTTAATTTATACGGCTATATATGCATAAAGTAACTTGTCGTAACCGAGTCATCGAAGCTCGGGCTTAAGCGCTGGACCGAAAGAGCAAATGTTTTAACAGTACTGTATAGTGTATACAGTCGTGCATAGTAATAATTTAACCGCGTCAATGCTTCTCGACTATGCATATTCCTCTTAATGAGAGGGAAGCTTGCCATCATCCACTATGGTAAAACGTAAACTGGTAGACTTATCACTTCTGTCAAAAATGGGGTAGGTTTTAAGTTCTTTCAGACATACAGGATTCTATCTTATTGATGTTTTGGTGACGGATTGAACTTTTAGGTGAAGTTTCATTTAGTTTTTTATCGTTATAAAAAATTGTGATGGACTATCACTAATTGGCATATTAATTTTTATTCATTTTATTTTTAAGATATGATGGTCTTATAGTAGTCTTAATAAAAACTGAACACTCTTACACTTTTGAAATGTAAAAGTTAACTTCGACAAACAGGCGATAATAGAGAGGGATTAGCGGTACAACATAATTTATATACATTTATTCATTTTAGTCATAACAACAACTTATTAACATTAATTTTTGAAAAATTAAAATAAGTCATAATACCAACAAAAAAAATATCTATTGCAGGTCTAAAAACTATCATCAATGCATTACTCCATTCCTTTAAACAACTAGCTGAGGTAATGACGCTGACAATTTTCTGCCTCATGGTATTTGCATTGTTTGCATTGCAAGTGTATATGGGAGAGCTACGGAATAAATGCGTGCAAGATCTGGTTGTTCTGCCTGGAGAGAATTTTACAGATGAATTATGGATGAAGTAAGTTTTTTTTATAATCATTAATCTTTTTTTTGGCGCGACTTCTGAAGGTTTTAATGAGATAATAAATTTATAATAACATTATTTACGAGATTAAGGAAATCATTAAAATAACAAGATTAAATAAACATTTTATCAAACATACTATTTTTTTTTGGAAGCTCTATTTTATTGAATCCGACCATTTCAATATTCAGATGGATCAGCAATTCGTCTCACTGGATGGTTGATGATGAAGAAGTGCCTATTATCTGCGGTAACCTGACCGGTGCGAGGCACTGTCCGCCGCAGTTCACGTGCCTGTGTGTTGGGCCCAATCCTAACCATGGGTATACAAACTTCGACAACTTTCTATGGTCTATGCTCACCACCTTCCAACTCATCACTTTGGACTATTGGGAAAATGTTTACAATATGGTAAGAAGTGCATTTAATTTAATTCTTATTCACCATTTGCAGCTGGCCCGCACAGTATAAGTTGATAACATAGTCTATGTTATGAACCATCGCTTGGATAACCGAGTGATGCGGGTTCAAATCCGGGTCTCGCACCTCTGATATTTTCATGTGCGAATCATTTATATAATGGTTACCACTTGTCTTACGGTGAAGGAAAACATCGTGAGGAAACCTGCATGTCTGAGAAAACCTAACAAGTTTTCGAAAGGCATGTGAAGTCTACAAACTCGCACAAGGCCAGCGCGGTGGACTATGGCCTGAATTCCCTCCCACTGAGGGAGGGCCGTGCCCAGCAGTGGGACGTTAAAAAGGGCTGATGATGAATTCTTAGTGCTCTCTACATCTTAACATGACTTTAATAGATGTAATAAAATTTTGCTTCTAGAAATTTTTGGGTAAGAAGGAAGAAAGAAAAAGATCGGGAAGAAATGGGTCCGAACAAAAGTTCTTTAACAAAATTAAAGGAAAAATAACTATTCCATTTGTAAAGAATCCATTTATTTCACAGATTGACATAAAAACAAATTAGTAACATCTATTATGCTGTGGAGATAAATAACAATGTCTTCAACCGAAATAGTAGTTTATTGCCAACGATTCAAAGCGTGGTTAGCGAGAGATTGACTGCTTAAGTTTTCATTACC
This sequence comes from Boloria selene, assembly GCA_905231865.2. Classification (NCBI taxonomy): domain Eukaryota; kingdom Metazoa; phylum Arthropoda; class Insecta; order Lepidoptera; family Nymphalidae; genus Boloria; species Boloria selene. The sequence continues at coordinate 8,537,857 of HG993149.1, forward strand.
ATAAATTATTTAAGCCCACAAAACATTAGTATTCACTGTGTAATCGCAATGTATAGAGGGTCTATATGTAAATATAGTAATATACCTAATTAATGCTATTTACTAATAGGTGCTTAAAAGGAAAGTAAATAACACATAAACTAGTAGAACAAATACAAGCTATGTAACCGTACAACGTATTGTGTTTAATTGTGCCAATATTGAATTTTATCTGGTGTAGTAATTAACAAAATATTTGTGTACAGTGTGGTTTTTATAACACCCGATACAGTTAGTATCATTGTAGAGAGAAAATGTAAAATAATAAGTCATAAGTTTAAAAGAAATTGGCACACATCGATAGTGATTTCTTTATTACTACATAATAGGATCCATTTACGAATATGTAGTTGGTTATTCGAGGCTCACCTATTTTTTTGTTTAGTTTTCTTTGCTCATGTGTGTACCAGTCAAAAACAATTACAGCAGTGCATGCCTTTAGCATATCTGTGTGCTCAGTGCATAGTGCACTGTTTAAATCCGGTGAGACGTTTCAGTACACATACGCACATACAGGCAAGCTAGCGTGCACGCACTCACGCACACACACACATTAAGATGCATGAATATACTCTTTTAAAATATGTAGCTTCATTTTCAAACTATTAAAATTATAACTTACTAGTCTTAAGAGACAACTTATCTTACTTCTCTGAAACCAACTCCGACACTATTAACTCTTTATAATTAGTCGCTGTGCGGAATGAATCTGTGTAATCTAATCTTGAAAGATGATTTTAATCTACTTCTTAACTATGACACTTCTCGTTGTCTTATCACTTTGAACCATTGTATATGAATCCCGAGGTCTAAAGTATATAATGATAATAGAGCTGACGTGATAATAGAATCAGATAGTAGTTGATAAGAACTCCTCAATTAGTAGTAGTAATAGTAGTATAGTCTTGTGAAGGTAAATGTTATCTATAGACTTAAAAAATCAATGGCCGTTCGATAATCAATAATGATAAAATTAAAAACCGGTGGACAAAAACCAATTAAAATAATTATTTTATGCTAAGAGAGAAGCTGTGTCAAAGGTTGTTTAAAAAATAGGAAAAACAAAAAAAGAACATCTGAAGAAAAGTTCAGAAATGTTTATATTCTATTTATATTACCGTTACGAACCGAACGAAGCGAGAGTTAGCCGCTAGTTGCATCACTAAATTACTACATATAGGTAAATAATATACAAGTCTGTCTGTCCATCTGTCTGTTTGTTCCAGCTTATCTCTGAAACAGCTGGATCGATTTTGATGGGACCTTCACTCGCAGATAGCTACATTTATTTTATTAGAAAATTATAAAAACCGTTTCATTTATTTCAACTTACTATATATCATACTAATTGTCTAAAGTTATATTTAACCACAATTGTACAAGAGAAGTCAACACTGTTTAATTATTATTTTGATAAGATAGAACTATAAAGGTATATTTGAAGGTATCTTCTATTCGGCAGAAGCCCTCCTTGCCATAACAAAGGCTTGTAACTGCGTATGATATCTTTGAGCCCTCCGTAAATTAATTAAAGATGCCGCTAAAAGGGTATTTACTTTATGTAATATACGTTTATTACTAAGTCAATACTGTTCAAAAATTCAGGACAGTGATAATATCAATAGTTCGTTATTTGACTATTTTAGTAAAGAACACTTTTCATAATAACCTATACCTAATCTATACTAATATTATAAAGCTGAAGAGTTTGTTTGGTTGAACGCGCTAATCTCAGGAACTACTGGTCCGAATTAAAATATTATTTTTGTGTTGGATAGTCCGTTTACCGAAGAAGGCTATAGGCTATATCACATCACGCTACGACTATTAGAAGCAGAGCATCAATGAAAAATGTTGCGAAAACGGGCAGGGTGGGCGTTAGTTTTGCGAGATAGTAGATACCATACCGCGCAACTCAGAAAGAATTTGGGTCCTTAGAACGCGTGTGAAGCCGCGGTAAATGCTAGTAATCGATAAATTAGATAACCAGAAATCGAGACAAGATGTGTTTCTATAGCAGTCAAAAAAGTAAGTCTTCCTATTAATATAAAAGTCTGTTATATTTTCACTTATGAAGTTCTAAATGGATTTTAATAGAATTTCTACAGTTACATTATACTATAGATATTCATATAAGCTTACGAACTTAAGTATACGAAGAGCTGACCATCTGGAAAATAAAAAGATTTATTTTTATTATTAAGGTAAAAAAATGTATACTACTGATATTTGCTATTTATGACTCCGAGAATCAAAATTGGTTGCTTTTGCTTATATTTTTTATTGAAACTAATTAATGTTACTTCAAAATAATGATTAAGGAAAACGGAGACGGAGAAGAGTTTCTGTTCGATTTAAAGTCTAAAACTCTTCAGTGAAAGTTTCTTAAAAATAATTTCAGCTTTCATATCACTGTCCAATTTGGACCTTGAAAGGATGAGATCTTTTAAATCACAGGTTTTTTAGGACATTTTTATACGAAAATATTAATAGCTTACTTAAAATGTTGTTATGTAGTTTTTAATTGAGATTAGAACTACAATATTTATTCTTGTCTGAACTAGATATTCTAGCTAAAAATTGGGTAAACTGCTTCATAAAACTCTATGAGTTCCCATAATGTACGCAACCCTCTTCCAGGCAATTCCGATTTGTATTATAAAAATCATTTTCCTGCTTATTATTTTTTAAATTGTATGAAAAAGAAAACTTTTTGATCTTTTAATGAACTTCGTAGCAAAAAATAAAGCTCCCTTTTCTCAAGTGATGAATATGTAAAGAACATAAATCTTACGTTTTACGTTGGTTCTCTCAAGTATATAAGAGCGCCCTTCGAGTAAATTGGGGTTCATAATCCAAGGTAATTGACTTTACTAATTATTTAATGAGTCACTAATATTTTTGTCAAAAAACCAAATAAAGCCAAAGATAAAATAAATTTCAGAGGGATACTCAACTCGGACGTCGTCATTGTGGGAATATTTTTTGTCGATCTTTTTCGTGGAATGATTACGTTTTTATGCTAGTGAAGTATTTTCATATTTATTCCTGGAAATAACGTTTTTTCTAAATAGGCTTTCAATTAGGTTTTTTAAAATATCTAAGGAACATAATATAGTAAAATTCTAAATTGAATCTGTACATTATATATATTAAGAATTTTTATTGAAATGTAGTCTTTGTTATCGTAACGGTGGCTTAATCTATAATTTTTGTATCTGTATTGTATATCTGTTTGTCTGTTAGTGGCCACAAAACTTAGAAACGAAGCTAACTTATAAGCTTGGGGTGACTACTTAACAACATACTCAAATGATAGTTGGTCTTTGGAACTAAAAGCCCGAATCTTCGCATCTGCGACTGCACTTTTTGTTTTCTATAATTTAGGCTTAAGAAAGCGACTTAACAAGGCAAATAAAATACAATTAATCCATAGAGACTCTGCAAATAATATCAATTCAGTGTTGCAAAAAGAAAAGCCAAACAACGAACGTACGTATCTCGTTAATGATAGTATCTAGATGTGTACATTAAGTTAAGTAATAAAATAGCTTTCGCAAGTAGAAATAAGAAACCGATAACACTAATTTATCGCTAACAATGAAATAGGTATTTCAATTACATAGAGCTTTCGTTCGGTTTAATTAAACTAACTTTTTACGAATAAAGTTAGCGCTTACGTATTTTGTGTATTCAAAATTATAACTTTTGGGAGGAGATAATAGATTTATTATGGATTTGTTCGCAGTTTTGTTTGGATTGTTAGTTCATGACGCGATGTTTCGAATGCTTTTTTCGTTAAAATATCTTGCCTATACACAATTACACAGATATAAAATTAAAAATTCTGAAACTTAAAAGTCGCCATTGAATTAAAATGTCCCAACAAATACTTTTAGCATGAAGATTTTGTTTAGTAAAACAATTTAACAAAATGTCTACCTTATTTATAGCTACGAATTCCTTTCGACCTTTGACCTTTAGAATATTGCTTTACATAAAATATGAAAGCTACTAAATAACTCTATAATAAAGAATAAAAGTAAATGTAGGTTAATTGATACTGTTTGTACATACGAATTTTGAATCGTCGAACACGTAATCGTTCATAATTCCAGTTTTATGTATATGGAGATTATTTTACATATACATTCGTAATATATGATTAAGAGAACATAAGTTACGAGGAGTCCAAGAGTTGGCACCGACACAAACATGTTAATAGCTTTAGCGAACTGAGGCTGTTAAGGAAATACATCGTATATTACTAAATGTGTTGTTATTCAAATCACTTTCTTCACTTACGAATGCGAGTTTCAATTACTTTATAAAGCCAATGACATAAATCCGACGAGTCCTAATTGCATGGCTTATGGGTTAGTCTAGATTATAGTCTATTGCACAAAATTTTATGAAAATCGGTCCAGCCGTAAATATAATAGTAGCAAGTTGATTTAATTTTAACTAATAGATGTTACATGGACTTATCGATGCAATAAAAGTATTTTAATTTTGGTTTTCGACCACCTAGTGTTTCACATTTTAGAGCATAAAACAGCCACGAAGAAACAAAACAAGTCCGCATTATTTGTAATGCTTCTTATGAAATATGGCGCTTTTTTATTTAAACAATTCATTGAGAACAGACGTTTTACACAAAAAAAAAGAAAATCTTACCCAGGCTGGGTTTTATCCTAGTAAACGCTAGAACATGTTTGCTTAAATAAAACATACCCATTCATTGTAAAAGTAAATAATACTTATGAAGTATGCATTACTAAACTATGTTTAATTTTAACGTTAAATAAAAAACAAGAATTAACATATTTTAAACATATTTATTAATTATAGAATTTCTCTGTAACCTACTCCAAAAACAACCTGTGGTTTGATGTCATGTTCACGTTGAAATTCGTGGTGCATATGGTCCACAAAATGACATATGCAGTAATAAATTGCGCTAGCAATCTATTTCATGTAACCAGCATTAGTAAATTTCATAATCCCACGGTCTATGGTCCACAAGGACCATAGGCATGTATCTCTCATATCATAATACTTAATTTTAAATGCACAAAGTTGGCAAGCAATCCAATAATTGTAATTTACATATAAAAATAATATTTTTTTTGTTTATATTGAATATTTTTTAAGCAAGTGATTTTCCGTAGCAAGTTTTTTCGTAGTTACGGGTACGTTTTGTAAGTTGATTCACTATTACTCGTGAACTGCAGGCAAAGCCTTAGTTGTGATATTTTTCTTTAAAAAAATGAAATTTTTAATTTCCACATTAAAGTACAATGAATACACAATTTCCGTAAAAGGAAAGATTGTATAATTTTATTATACAGATTGGTGATTTTTCAAATATAAATAAAATACAATAATCTTCATATAGTATATACAGCCCTATTTTTACTTCCCACTGATGAGCGCAGGTTTGCACGATGGCCTAGAGTGGGTTAATGGACTTTACATGTCTTTTAGAACTTGCCATGTCCTCTCACACATGCAGGTTTCCTTACGATACCTTACGTATGAGCTATAATCATATTGTAAATGATACGCACTTGAAATATCAGAGGATTTAAACTTTAATTACATTAAACCCGGGATGTAAGCCCACTTCATTTGGTCTGTTACTACATTACCACAGTCCTAATATATATTATAGGGATTGTAGGAGCATGTACCTCATAAGTTTACATAATATATTATGTAGGTTCACTATATACACACATTTAAATTTCTAAACATATTTTTTGGTTGCAGGTACTATCGTCGTGTGGACCAATGTCGGTGTCGTTTTTCACAGTGGTTGTGTTTTTTGGATCATTCTACCTCATCAACTTGATGCTAGCCGTCGTAGCGCTAAGCTACGAAGAAGAATCGCAAATTACACAGGAGGTAAACTAACTTTCAATATTATTTAAGTATTATTCTTTCTCTGACATATAATATTTTAAACAAAATACTAAGAAACCACTAAATATACTCGTAATATAATTTTTGATCTGAAAATAGGAATACTATATTGAATATAATGCAAAAACTAAATAAATAAAATAATCTAATCTCTCTATATCTCCCTATTAATAGTTTGTTATAAAAATATTTATTATAAAATAAAAATCTATTTGCTTAATTATACAAATGTAGAAATCTATTTTTCTTACTCAAAATGAAAGCAATTTTTAATTTTAATGAGTAGGTACTGCACTTAATTAAATTTTACATCATATCCAAAATAATGATCAGTCGTAGTACTCATGAAAACGAATGCGGGTGTAAATCTGGGTGAAATAGTGCTCGCAAATATGTCGCTACCTAGAATCTACCGCTATAACGATGTACTACGTGCTACGAGCTACGACTCAGCGAAAACTAACGGGTGATTTGCCGCAACAAATTGCTTCACTCCTGACTTCCATCCGTATCTCGTCAAAATTTATAGACCTATCAATTTTGTGTTTTACTGACCACTCTCAGACGCAAAAATTAAAGAGTTGAACTATACATATTATAACTATACATAGATATGGAATAACTAATAAATAGTGCCTATTTAAAGCATAATACAATGGTCACTGCTCATATTCACTTCAGTTTTCTTTCACGTTTCAAGTTCACTTCTTGTAAAACTTGAGTGCTGTTCTAAAGCCTGATTTATGTAATTTGGTATATCTTTCAACCTAAATATATAATTAAACTAAATTCAATGATTTTAAAATTACCATTAAGCCGTTAATTATATTCTAATAAATAAAATAATAAAATACAGGTACATAATAATTCAAAAGCTGATTATTCTCCATTCTTCATCAAAATTGTTTTTGGGAACAGTATTGACAAACATTGCCTATTACATTCATCAACATTGTGAAATTTGTTCATGTGCTTAAAGTCCATCGTACTTTGCTCATCAACTATTTAACCGCAATTTAACACATAAATATTGTTTATCGAAATATGATGTTCTGTTGTAACTGGATACTTCTATTCCTTAATTTCTTTTAAAAATAAACTTACTTTTTTAATCTAAAAAATGGCAATAAAATAGCTTTTAAATATAAATACTAATGCAGCACTTTTTTAACTAGGAAAGGAAGAAAGACCTTAACGAACATCGGGACGATTCAACATTTAGTTTCGACCCCACTTCTCTGGCAGTGAGGACGTTAGCCAGGGACTCTAAAAAACGAATCGACGCCAGAAAAGGATTATTACTTGCCTCGTACTCCAGAAAACGGACACGAAGACGCAAAAGGGGAAAAAGCACCATACATCACCCCAACACAGTAACTGTGACTGAGAGGTACGTTTAAATACAAATTATACGTAAGTTTGAGGACCATTTGTCCTAGTTGCTGAAAAGTACAGCATTCTATACATAACTAGGGACTACTTCTAGCGCGGACGAAGCCGCGGGTTCCGCTATTATACATATAAACCTTCCTCTTGAATCACTCTATCTATTAAAATAAACCGCATCAAAATCCGTTGCGTAGTTTTAAAGATCTAAGCGTACATAGGGACAGACAGCGAGACGACTTTATTTCATACTAAATAGTGATGTGATATAGTCCATGATTTACAACTCGGTTCGTTTTAAAACAGTCAATGATATATTCTACTACAATGTTTTTGTTCAACAAGTCCAATCGAACTAAAGAAATAGAAATGTTCTTAAATATTCTATAGGTCTCCTAACAATGATTTCTTTATCTTGTTGAATAATAGCCATGATAAAATGAGATGGTCATACAAAAATCTCAGGTATGTACTCTAATTATATAAAGCCCCAGCAATATTTCCAAGACGAGTGTACTCCCAATTGGCTTCCATTGTAAATATATATCTAAGAATGTAATATGGATAACGTTTTATAACAAAAGAGAACTTATTTAATTCCACACTATTGGTATTATTTACGTATATTAAAATTATCATTTATTAAACTTTCGTTTCCTTGATGAGAACTGAAACAAATATATTTGGCACTTTGCCCTCCGACTGTTAAAATAAAAATTGGACAGTGGACAGTCCATTTATATAATAAAAGCTTCGTCTCACAGGAAGCCAAGCTTTCAAGGTCTTTTTATTGGCTATGTGAAAAATATTTCAAATACTTACAAATTTTATTGTATTTAATAAAATATATAAAAAACATAAGTTAAAACTTAATATGGGGTTTATTAAAAGGAGGTAGCAAAATGTTATGGTAAGTAGTAGTTTTATTAGATTTGTTTTTAAATATGAATATAATAATAATATATATCATTAACATATCTAAGATAATTCTGAAGAAATTTAACAAAACGTCTACCTATTTCTGTTTTTTTTTTGCTTAAGTATTTCCCAAATTTTCCTACTTGTAAGGAACTAACGCTTTAAAATATTGTGTAGAATATACATACGAAACTTATTTTACGGTTAAACAATAATTTTCGAAAACAAAAAAAACGTTAAATGGCGATGCAAATATAAATTAATTCAGGCTTTATTTTAATATACTACTAATCCCTAAATTGTTTCAATTGTTCTAAACAACTTCTATTATTTCTCATTCACTCTCGGTTACTTACTCAGTGAGTTTCATCAAAATTACTAAAATACGGTATACTATATTTCAGTAAGTTTTCATGAAAGCTACCTTACATATCGAATATTAAAACTAACAATGAACCAATTTGAAGCCACCTGGCTAGAACACTACGTGATATAGCTTAAAAGTAAATTTATATCAAGTATTAAATTCTAAGAGCGTTCCTCGTAAAAGTAATGGAGCATCGATATTTCCGCTACATTCGAAACATTTTGTTCAATTGAATTGGGTACAGCGTTCCATAGAGTATTAGTACTTCGAGTTAAGGTTTACCCTAATAAAAAAAATGATATTAATTGTCAAAACATCTAAACGTTGCGTGCGTTTGATTACCAATTATTAGTTCTTGGGTTTTTTGTATATTATAATATTTTAAACTAACTGCTATATTTATTTATAAATAAAGCTCTTTTAAACTTTGTCAAATAGTTCCGATATCCTTTTATTGTCTGCCAATAGTATAATTCTTTTTTTTATATAATTGATACAAAGGCCCGTCTTCAGAAAACAGACCTTGTAAAATTTAATGAGTTATGTTTTAGATATACTTATTTGAAACAGTCTTATGTTGCTGATGAAATGAAGTGGTATTTTTCTAAATATCTTTTAATATATTTTAAGATATTTTTTACTGACACATTCATTAAATTAAGACGAATGAAATACTCGTAAGTATACCCACGTATATGTACCTCTCTTTATTAATTAATAAAATTAATAGTTACGTAAAGAAACTTGGCTTTGTTAAAAACATACGAGTACGTTGGTACACGTGCATTTAGAAGCAAAATTATTAGTTACTTTTGAAATATTTTGCTTTGTTGAATGAAATGAATCCTTCGTACGTAATTACACCTTTTACTAGAGGCGTAGAATATTGTATTAAGGTATTTCATATAGACTCGAACATTTTCGTCATATGTCGCGTAATTGTAGGTACTGTGACATTTAGTCATTAAATAGTCATCAGTATATGAAGCAAATGTATACGTACATGTATACAGTGGAAATGTCATTCTGCAAACTGAATCAGCGCTGAACGGTTTGTTAGACATCCGGAATTGGTGGGCGGAGAATCAATATTGCGTAAACTAGATTTACAAGTTTACATCGCAGGTTTCAAGATTACTATGAACCGTGATATTCTTGATATTCCTTTGGAACAATAAAATGATTCATAGTAATAGAAATGATATTATTGTCAATGTTTCTGAATATATTTCATCATACAAAATTTTAATTAAAACTTGAGAATAGTTATTAAATATTATAACAGAGGTAGAAGGTAGAAATAGAAGTAATGAAATATTGTAAAGAAATTTCTATACAGCGCTATTTGTACCTGAAAATTATTAGTTGCAATCTAAATAATCCAGCACAGTTGTAAATAAAAAACACAATTATAAATGTCAAAACAAAAACACTATGTGAAATGTCAAGTAATGACTTATTTAGGTAATGTTTTTAATATGACGGCGTTTCAGTTGGATGTCAGATTGACAAGCTGTCAATCTAGCGAAGTGACGGTGCGCTAGTACGTCATTCGCTTACCCCACTACTCGAATAATTCTGACCGGTATAAAAGGACCGGAGCAACCGTGGCTAGGGCAGTCTAGGCTCTGGCTTGGCACAGTGCACTAGTTGTACGCTGCTAGTAGTTTAACCTAGACTTTTGTATAATGATTAATTTGTTCAAACGAATTAATTATTATTCTTATACTAGAACTAGCTAGTAATTATAAATTACTTGTGCTGTTACTCTGATGCGATTTTAATAGAAGTTACCGAATTATGAAGATTTATTATATCAATCTCTCTACATCAGAAGTGGGATTCGCAGGACAAAGAACTGAAGAGAATACGCAATGTAACGAAGCGTCGACGTCACCGCAGATGCCCAATCATCTACAAAATATGGAAATGTTACTAACTAGATTATTAGCGGCTACTCAAACGCAATCTACGAGTAATCCTCCGACACAGTTGATTCAGTTTGACCCTGACTGTGTGGACGCGGACATAGAAGTTTTGCACAGAAGGCACCGATCCAGTCTTCTCGAATACCTGATAAGACGCGAGTGATTACGTGCTTTGTATGTGGACAAGTCGGGACACCTCGCGTCAACATGCCCAGAAAGAAAAGGAGGGAGCAGTGCGCCGACAGTTAAAGAGGTCAACGTCTGCGAGCTCAAGTCATCGATGAGCACGCTAACTACATTATCTGGTGAGCCCGTTTCATTACTTTTTGATAGTGAATCTGTTTGATCGGTATTCACATGTAGGTTTTCTAAAGTTAATTTAACTTTTAATATTATGACTTCATACGTGACAAATTGAAACGGTTTGAGAAGTGTCTGGGTGTTAGAACTGGCTCATGTGGGTCGATGTTCTAAGGCAGACTGTGGTGTGTTTGTGGCATTATACTGGAGACAGTGATCCGTGAAGGAAACTGGCTTATGCAGGTCGATGTTTCGGATGGGATCACTGGTCGTGTATGTGGAGTTCAGTTGTGTTATATGGTCGAAGGGACGCTGAGGGGTTGTCCGGTCTATGTCAGCATTGCGAATGTTGGCTAGTCGAAGGGACGCCTTTGCTCAGTTGTCCGGTCCATTGTGTGATATAGAAGAGTTCTATAGTTATACATGACATAAGATATAAAATTTTGAGAGTGATTATATTGTGTGTGATTTGTGAAGTATCGTTTTATTCTCTTCGTCCGCCAACTCACGCCTACCCACATTGTAATAATTATTGTAGAATATGGATAAAAGAGATAATGATGATAGGGGCCGAGTGCCTTTAAGATGGTCACTATGAATACCTTACTATGCCCTTTGAATTGCGAAACGCTATCACAGTATTTCAGAGGGGTTATCGTGGGCGCGCTGAGAATCTAGTTCGTGAATATGTTGTTGTATGCGTTTATGACGTCATGATTTTGGCCCCAATCGGCCTGCATACTGATGCAAGCTCGGAGGGATATATGATGGGGCCCAGGCTGGAGACCAACGGACGAAAACGGACACCGAAGGGCTGCTCAGCGGTGTGGATGCATGACGCGGAGCCTGACGTTGGGGCTTGGTGCAATGTAACCGAGGCTGTCGTTCTTGAGAGAAATCTAGATGGAGTGGACTTGCTCGTGGCCCTTGCCAGTGCCTTGAAAGGACGAGATGCATCCTGCATTGCTCGCGGATCATTATCTAACCGAAATGACCTGGAGCGTGGTCAAGCAATCTCTTATGGCGAAATTTACAGGGCCCAGGTTGCTGCAGGATTACTTCGACGACATCTTGCAACACCAAATCGGTGCTGGGGAAACCGCTTCCAAATCTGCACTACGGAGCGTGATTGAACGAATTCCGAGGATTGCGATGCCTGAGGATGTAGTGACTGGATTTGTGATATCAGTACTGACCATATTTGACCCAAACCTCCCTGTAGAGCTGCATACAGACGCTAGCTCCAGAGGTTATGGAGAGATCCTCTTACCAAAGAGGAACAGCCTTCCCCACGTAATAAAATACATGGCCGCCGGACGACAGATGTGGGGCCGAACTTTGTAGGTGCGGTAGAGCACTTCCAGCATTATCTGTATGGCGGGAGTTTTGTGGTTGTTACGGACCGCAATTCATTAAAGGCATCGAAGTCTAGGAGGGACTTGGCTCCTTGCGTTTCTCGATGGTGGGCGTATTTGCAGGCTTTCGATTACGATGTCGTGTGTCGCGAAGGCAGTGGGATGGAGCACGCTGACTTTCTGTCTCAAAACCCCTTGCAGAGTCCAGATGCTGTCGATACCACAGAGCCTGGAAAGGCACAAATGAAGCCTGTTCATTTTATTGAACTCCAGCACGGCTGGCTATCGGTTGAACAGACACGAGACACCGAAATCCAAGACCTTATCGCAAAGTACTATAACAATGGTTTTCCAGAGACCGTAGCTCGAACTTATGATGTTGGAGAATCAGTTCATTTTCAGTTCATTCATGTTCATCAGTTGGTGGCATCCTCTACCGACAGGTTGTTCGGAATTAGGTGATTTCTTGGCTACCGGTAGTTCCACGATCTCTTATCTTGAGACTTATAAATCATATTCGCACTGAACTGCTGCATCTGGACTCGTGCATCATCTGTAAGGCATCCAAGGGTCCATCTGGAGCTCAAATTGTTCGGCTTCACCCGATTCCAAGGATTTCTGTGCCTTGGCGCACGGTTCATATCGACTTTACGGGAAGGCTGAGCAGGAAAAGCGACCAGAAGGAGTACTTTGTTCGCGGCGGGTTCCAGTTGAGCCAATGGTCGGGTCGAGCGAGTAGTGCGTACTCTCAAGAGCATTTTAACTATAGTGGAGAATGACCCGTGATGAGCTGGGTGGCATTCAACTTACCCTGGAGAGTGCCAGGTCCACCGTTGCTGGGTGTTCACCGTCAGAGCTTGTGTTCGGGATTCGTTCGGATTCTTTGGGTATGTCCAAAATAAACAGTACCGATAGAAATAATGTAGTTCGCTTGGATCTTTTCTTGGACTCGGCTAGGGAGGCTGCCTCGTTGAATGTTCAGAAAGCTGCTGGATCTCAAACCGTTGGATTTGACCGCGGTCGCGCAAAAGTAAAGCCGTTTTCTAAAGATGATTATGTGGTCATTGAAAACGTCGAGTGCAATGGAACTAAATTGGATAGGAGATTTAGGGGTCCTTTCGTGATTACAGAAGTTTTAAATAATGATCGTTACGAGCTTAAAAGCATGGCAGGTGGTTTCAATCGAATTTTCAAATACTCCCACAAGAATTTGCGCGCGGTGCCCCAGAGACATGACGGATTGCTTGAGGTTCGTGGCTTTTGAATGAGGATAAGGCCGAGACGGCGTCGGATTACGGAAATTACATTGGGCCTTAATAATGAGAACGAGTCATTAGACCGTCTAGACACCTCGACCGTATGCTCCGATACTGCTTCCGCAGACTCGCGTACTATGACAGCAAGATCAGACACTATGAGTGCACATTCAGACCCCGAAACATGGGACGTCATTCACGAAGTTGAAATTCGGAACAAGGCAATTCAATACTAGTGACTCGCCTATACTGCTTACTTCCTGTACTTACTGCTAGGTATTTAATACGAGACGTATGTGATGAATGATTTGAATGGTTTGAAATTGTTGCTAAATGGTTGATCCTGGGCGAAGAGTGTCGTCCTAACTATTCCATAGTGATTAGGTGGTGGGCACACGTCTTTGTCCCAGAGGATAGACGAAATTTGTCGTCCGAGCCACACCCATGCAGTGGGTCAGCTTGTTACTGTGATGTATTTAGCATCATTCGACGAAAATTGTCGTCCGAGTCAGGTCCTTTCGGAGGGCTGACTTGTCCTGAATGATCGCTAGTTGTAAGTGAGACGAAATGTGTCGTCCGGGTCATATCCGGCCAAGGATTGGCTTGTCTCCCTGTGATAAAGACGAAAGGTGTCGTCCGGGCCACATCTTGGTTGGGATTGACTTGTCTAGATGTTTCAAAATGTGAAGTATGGTGTCATAGTCAAATTTTGGGTAGAATAGTCTAACTGAAGTGAAGTCCTAGTCATACCTGATGAGGTTGACTGAAGCGGTTCAATTAGCCGGTTAGTCCATGTCATCAAAACGATCTTAGTGTTAAGCTGATAATAATCATTAAGTCAGGATGAGCGAACGGATTGCGCGGTTAACTCAGCTTGTTTCAGATAAATCGCCCGAGGACGGTCGAATGTCAGTCTGGCCGTGACGGCGTTTCAGTTGGATGTCAGATTGACAAGCTGTCAATCTAGCGAAGTGACGGTGCGCTAGTACGTCATTCGCTTACCCCACTACTCGAATAATTCTGACCGGTATAAAAGGACCGGAGCAACCGTGGCTAGGGCAGTCTAGGCTCTGGCTTGGCACAGTGCACTAGTTGTACGCTGCTAGTAGTTTAACCTAGACTTTTGTATAATGATTAATTTGTTCAAACGAATTAATTATTATTCTTATACTAGAACTAGCTAGTAATTATAAATTACTTGTGCTGTTACTCTGATGCGATTTTAATAGAAGTTACCGAATTATGAAGATTTATTATATCAATCTCTCTACAAATATAATATTTGTACAACATTTTCGCATCGTTTCGTTCTGTAGGAATTTTCAGTCTGTTGACTGTTGTTTGAAACCATTTTCAACTGCAACGGTATGAATAAATGTATTGTCGCGGAGTTACGTTCTTGCATTCTCAGAGTTACGGGAATATTTAACATTATTTGCATACCTTTTCAATATATTTTAAAATGCATCCGCTCGATAGTTTAAAGTAATTCATATATTTCTATTACTATAGTATGCCGTTATTTTATAATATTGCAAGGAGCCTAGAAAGTCGACGTTTCAATTATTTTAGTGGACTGTTTCATAAACATTAGTAACATTTTAGTTTTCTAAATATTAGTATAATTTTAAGGTAAGTATATACAAAATTAAATGGAAACACGCAGTCCTACATTAAAAAAGCAAAGCAAAATATAAAATAATTGAAAGACAAAAAGACAAAGCGATCTTATTGATAAAAGCAATCCCGTAGACAACCCTTAGTAAGACGATTCTTTGTGACAATATGTACCTACGAGTACATACTCGTTTATTGGCATATCACATTACAATACATTTAACATTGATATACTTATAAATATATAAACTGAATCCTTACTAATAATAAAGATATAGTAATATTAATAATAATTTACTTGAGTTCGAGCCCCCTCTGGAGGCATTCATTTGTTGGGCACGAATGTTTGTACTCGAATCATGGATAGATTATATTAATTTGTATGTATTTAAAAAAACGTATATAAGTTTATTGCATCAACTATCTGGTACCCATAACACAAGACTCGTACCTTACCATGGTACCGTACTAGATAGTGTTGTGTGTAAATGTCCCAACATTTTTTTTTAATTTTATAAAGTAATATTATAAAAATGAAAATTAAGATATTATATGGATATTCGGATGAATGTTTGTTGCTCAATGACACCAAAATTACTGAATGAACATTTATAAAATTTTTCAAATAGGTTTATGTCTGGAATAGCATATAGGCTACTTTTTATCCTGGATATTACAACTGCCTCGGTGGTATAGTGGCTAGCATATACGGTCGCTCACCGGAAGGTCCTGGGTTCGAGTCCCAGGTCGGGCCAAGTGTAGTTATTAAGTATTTATGTTTCGTAACCTTCAGTAACAGCCCGGAGTTGGGTAGTTGGTAGCGCATCACCGTGCCTCGCAGAGCACGTAAAAGCCACCGGTCCTGTGTCTTAACTCTCACTGCTCGTGTTGAGCAGGCGTCCCACTGGAATATTAGAGTGAAGGAATAGAGAGTGCACTTGTGTCTGCCCAATACACTTGTGCACTATTATATTTCCCGGGCAGATGGCTAGCCTCAATGAGATTGGCTGCCGTGGCAGGAATCGGTCGGGAGGACATCATCATCATCCCGGATACATGCACGATCCGTGTGGGATAGATTTTGTTTCTATTTGTCATGTATGTAATAGTAACTAATACTATTAAAAATACGTACAAATAAGTAGACAAACCATCCCCATTATAACGACAGAAAAGAGCTCGTTAAATATTAATTACGTTCATTAAGTCATCCGGTTTAATCAGTATAGTATTCTCGTTAAGATTTTCGCGCTCGTCTCGGCTCACAGTATAATCTACGTTAAGCTATAAGCTTGTTCACTCGGTCGTTTCTTTGTTCCGATCTCGGTAGAAAGAGAATTTATGATTTTGGATTTACTTTTTTGACAAAAAAAATCTATTAGGTACATGCGTTAATGAGTCCATATATTATTAATATTTTTACTACTAGTTAACTAGTTTCAAGTGTCCACGTTATTAAAACTGATTTTTTTTATTATACTTTTAAATCGTTCTACTGGGTATTATATATTTTTTATCCTTGGGAAATGCATTGACGCATACCACCTGTAGGAAACAGGTGGTTATGTGGGACTCACCGGCAAGCCATTACTACTCACTAAAACTCAAGCATCCATCCTCTGTCTCAATGGGTCGTCGCAGGATCGCTTACGCAATCCACCGCGTATAACTACAATACTAACCTATTATTACTTAACTACAAAAGAGTTTTTGTTGATTTGCCATTTCCTTACACATAGAGAATGAGAGAGAGAGAAAGACAAATTATTGAGATTTTGCATTAAGACAATTCATGGGAAACTAAATGACAATTTCGTATGAATATATTTCTAACCTATAAGTTAGGAATACAACAATGCCACCGCGTCAAGCAATTCAAAATAAAAAAGAAATAGTATACTTACTAATTCTTATATACAAAATATACAGACTATTATTTGGCGGCTAAGTCCAGAAAACTACTTCCCGGTTACAAAACTACTTTTAACAATTTCCATAAACGTATAATATTGATATCTTACATAAATAGTATAAACTTCCACCACTACTCCATCTTAAAGTTTTGTAATTTAACAGTGTAAAATGTAAACTGTACGACTACAGCTGAATTGTTTTAATGGACTAAACGCTATACAGAGCTGGCATATAAATCACTTGACTTAAAATGTACTCTTCTTAGGTAGGTATATTTCATATGTATCTATATTCTACATTATTATATACCTTCAAAAAGGCAGTATTCCAAAAGAATTTATTGTACCTTTGATTTTATGTGCAAATATTTTTCTAAATAATTATCACTTGTCTTACGTTAATGAAGAATATTATAATTAATAAAGCTGCATGATATAAACTGTAACTAGTTTTTGAAAAACACGGGAAGTCAGTAGGCCTTGTTACCCTTGTATTAAAGGGAGGCTTTTGCCCTGTAATGGGTAGAAATATAGGGCTGATTATTAAAAGTGGCCCGTCTTGTTCACGATAAACATTACAAGAGAATAGAAATTACATAGAAAACACGTACAGAAACCAATATCACCCCATGATCTATATAGGTTTTCATCAATATTTCAACAGTAATCACTAGGTGAACATAAGTTTTTAAAAGACAATTTGCGAAAATATCGTATGACTTACACACAAAAAACATTCAACCAAATGGACCTCTTCTATATTGAAGCCCGCCAATAATAATGCTTTTAAATACATAGAACCCCTGTTACTTTTTACGAGATACTTAAGTGGCTTTTAAAAAATAACCTGGCATTGTAAACATTTATGAATACCGGTAACGACACGCGTCAGACACCCCATACACAATAAACCTTTTCGAGTTTTACACAATCAGGATTTTTTATATCTATATGATGACTTCCAAAATAAAGCTTGTGGCATTAACTATAGTTTCACTTTTAACTTTGATATAAACGAAAATGTTATATATTTATAGGGAAACTTCAGTTTTCACATAAAACCATCTTGTATAATTATTCATTTAAAGGCAATTTTTATGCCTAAAGAAAAATTACTATGACTAGTTACCCTTATTACTCATTTGGTTTTTATAGAGGTCGTGTAGAGATGTGAAAAAAGAAAGATGATTAATATTTTTAGGAGCTCGGCTCTTTTACGAAAACTGACTTAGATCCACTTCTCTCTATTAACGACCCTTTCTTTTAACGCATTTTTACGATATCTATGTCAGGAAACTTTCAATTGAATTTAAGTGGATCCGGAAATACTATAGTTAAAAATGTGTAGTGAATTGGGTATCTAATAATTCCATCCCATATAGCCTTATAGGTATATAAAGCAAGAGTGAATGTAAAGTTACTGTTCAACCATGTCATTAAGTGTTTTTACTGTTGCTTGTCACTTTGATAGAACTGAAAGCGTCAGAATTCCATTTTGCTGAGTCGCACTAAAAGTAAGCTTTTGATAGTCAACAAGAACACGATTCAAATTTCGAAAAATGCACATCACTCAGAGAAAAATCATACGAATATCACATTGATTGCTACCTGCTGTGAAAATGCCTTTGACTGTCTTTGACCTATTTCATTTCGTTATTGGCGCAAATGCTTGGTGAATTTTATACTTGCGCCGTACTGATGGATAAAAAATGATATTCCTATTTCAGCATTGAGAATTGTTCATATTATACTGTAAGCTTTCCTGCCTGTACCTTCAGATTTTGAAAAGTCTAACTCACATTGACCTCGCCTTGTTCTGCTTTTTCCCCATAACAACCTGTTCAACCAATAAGAAAATCGCGTACTTAAGAAAATAACTGTTTATTTTGTTATTATACATAATATATGTATTTAAATTATATAAGCTCAATATTGAAAATATGGAGTAGCTTTTTTAAAAGCACCTTTTTTGCTTACAAATATCAAAGATTTTTTTAATTCTTAACAAAAAATATAAAAAAGGTTCACCTTTTTATATTATTTATTGTTACAATGCACATTTTGGTTCCTACGGGACTAAACTAATTTAGTGGCAATTAGCTATGTACTTAAGTTTTACTTAAATGTATACGTGAGAGATTTTCTAAAATCAGTTGTATTTTTTATGTTGAATAGATAGTAGATCTATAAAAAAGTTAAGTTTAATTAAATAGAAAACATGAAAATGAAATTTTCTATTGCATGTAGGTACTAAAAATATAAAATTAATAAAACTGATTAATAAAACCACTAATATTTAATACATAAAACATTGATACTAAAATGTGCTACAGAAAGCTAAGTTATTTACTAACCAAAGACGGATCTAGCTATAATTTAGAAAGATCATTTGTTACAAAGAGTACGTGACTTGGCAGTTGGAATCCAGAAGGTGACTCCAAATAAGCCCCGAAAATCCTGCAGTACGTAATATCGTAGAGATAATCAGATATTGGCCCACTATATTAACTTTGTCATTGAACTCGGAGACCTTGTTTCCATACGCGTTTTTATCACGACATTTATCGAATTTAATTAAATTTATGAAAATCATATTAAATTAGATTATTAAAATAAATAAATAAATAATAAATTCTTTTGGTATTTTACATATTAATTTTAAAACAGTTTAAGGGATTTTAAATATGAACAAAAGGTGCTTTGTACTCGTATGTTGTTTTCATTGTGTTACTAGTGACTTACTCTCGCTTCGCTTGATTGAAACCGTAATTTTCGTTCACCATAATTTTTTTTCTAAAATAGAGTAGCCTAAATTACTCCTAATAACTTATCAGCTATCTGCCAGTGAATGTCTCATCACAATCGGCTCAGCCGGGTAAAAATTTTGCGGAAACATAGGGATATCAACAAAATTTGTTTTAAAAAAATAATATAATGCATTAGGTTAGGATTTAGGACAAAAGTGTTATGTAATGTTACAGACACTCGCATATTACTACTACAGATATTTACTTTTTAAGAAAGCCAAAAACTTATATTTAAGAAATCAAACAAGGCAAATTAAAAAATATCTACCTAATTACATTCATGCATTTATATGTAAAAAACCTGTAATCTCTTGACAACCTACTTCAATGAGTCCCTCAATCTGCAAATCTTCCAATAATCGAGTCTTTTGAATTCTGAAAGGAAACCTGTTTGATCAAAATTCTGAAGATTCGTGCTAATAGGTATTTGGATAATAACGAGGGATAGGGATCAATTCGTCGTAACCCGGCGTAGGGTCTATTGACATCGGACATCACTGTTAAGCAAACTTTGGCACACGTTTGAGATATTAATTTGATTTGATAAGTGGAAAACTTGTGAATTGTATAGGAAAGGTTAAGTGTTTTGTTTATTTTAGATATAATAGACTATTAGAATAGAGCCGAAAGTTAGAATCGAGTCAATTACCGGCCTAATATTATTATGAAAACAAAGTTTTATATGTGTTATGTTTATTACTAGGTATTTCACACTAGAACTGCTAAACTTATTTGAATCAAATATAGAACAAAGATAGACTAGGGCTCGAATAGAATATGGAGTAGCACATGTAATCTTAGACACAGACAGACGCATTGGAGCGAAGGGTAAGTCCGAAGTCGTCAGTTAGTACATACAAACCCATGTATAGTCACGGGCAAGAGCTAGTCTAAATATAAGCTAATCCAAATGAACATATAAAATTCTTTATCATTATATATTGCAGAAATAGAGTAAGTTAACAAAAACAGCAAGAACATGATTTTGATCATTTCACCGCCTAATAAACCCTTGTTCTTATGACGTCCTCACGTGACAGTTATGAATCTGAACTATCGCCAGCTGACCTAATTCACAAATTGGAGTCAACACGTAGAAAATTTGCATAATAATGGTGTTTACGAAGGCGACGATTTAGCATAGCAAGCGTTGCTCGAGTTTTGTGTACTACCAAGTTTTGATGGAGTCTAAGCTCTCATAAAGGCTTAAAACGTTTGACATTCACTTTGGCAAGTTGGCTATTGAGATTGTATTGATTACATTTAATAACGGCTTATTTTTGGTTTATTGAAACATGATTTAAAAAAACAACTAAAGTATTTAATAGGTTTCTAATTTTGAATAGTAGACCTAAACTTAGATTTACTAACTATAACGCATGTTCTTATATTCTAACTTTGTAATTAAGTTAACAATATTTGCCAGGGTTTGGGCAATTTTTTAGTAGTTCAAATATTGTACCTAAGAGGGGAGTACAACATGAAATATCACCATAAAATCTGTTTTCGTTGTCTTTATAACAGTTATTTAATCTTTAAAAATTTGCTGCACCTCACTCAACGTAGATAGTAGAAACGAAAGTGATTCAATTAATTTTCTTCGATTTGTATAAATATTTGTAAATGTATATTACAAAAAAATGAAAGATTTTATTTGCCGTTAGGTTAGGTTAGTCTTACAATAAGCCTTTCTTATAATATACCTACATAAATTATATTTTATTTCTTAACTTTATAGGAAATATTTCCAACGGAAATATTTCCTATAAAGTTAAGAAAAATGGATCTAAATGATCCATTTTTGTATTTAGACTAGCTGTACCCGCGGCTTCGCCCGCGTTCATTTTTTTAATTGCTAATCAACCTCATTGGGTTGATCTGTAGAAAAAAAAATTGTCTAAAAAATAAAAATAAAAATTTAGGGGTGGAATACCCTTAACATTTAGGGGGATGAAAAATATATGTTGGCCGATTCTCAGATCTACTCAATATGCTCACAAAATTTCATGAGAATCGGTCAAGCCGTTTCGGAGGAGTATGGGAAGTGGGAACGAAAATTGTGACACGAGAATTTTATATATAAGATAAAGATTTGTTTTTAAGGTTTCAGAACCATACCTGAAAAAAAACGTAAACGGCTCGGTGGCGCAGGGAACATTACAAATGTAAAAATGTTTTAGGTGGTTATTTAATTTATTATATGCCAATCAAACGACTTTAAATCGCTTGAAAGTGAATTGACTACTTTTATTTTTTTTCTTGTGATATTAGTCTTAAATTTTGCTGCTAGGAAGAACCATGAACTTCCATGGTCATGATATTACTTTCATAGACGTTAATCGATTGATATTATAAAATTGTAATCTTTTTCAGATCCCGTTCGCGATCCAGGTCGCGGTCGGTAACTCCAAGCGGGTCACCACCGCCGCTACCAGCACCACCTCCTCCACCGCCGCCCTCACACACCTTGCATCCTGATAATGCTCTAGGTACTATCAGATTGGAATATTTAACAGGATAATAAGACAAATACAAAGGATAAATATATTATTAATATACCTACAATTTTTCAAGTTGTTATTCATTTATAAATTCTTATATTATGAAATTTTTGTCACATAATCCTGTTCCGATAAACCCTGTAATTATGAGCCTTCCTAAAATAAACCTTAAAAGGCAAGTCTGTATAATCTAAGTATACATTAATTATTGCAGCATACAAAATCTTGGATTTTTTTTAATGCATTGAAAGCAGTAATGCTTTATTAAATAAATTAACTAATTCAACACTTAAATTCACGATCATACTTTATTCACTAATTTAATAATATAATATTTAAGTTATTAACTAATTTAATTTGGAAGTCGAAAACTGTCAAGTTTTTCCAAAAAAGCTCTGCTCTATAAATGCGAACTTTGTTTTATTTTTAACGTACCTATTAATACGTTGACTAGCTTAATAAAAGTCCACATTCGCTTCGAAGATAAATGTTAGTGTTAATGTTTATGTGAAGGTCGTGGAGCTTTAAGCGTCGCCGGCCGTCAGCTTAGTGATCATAGTAACAATCGAGAGTCATCATTAGACGACTCTGGCGTAGTTGATGATCATGATGATGGCGAACACACATCTGATGACCAAGCACCGCATCCTCACAGACGACATTTGCTCCCTGTTCATCCACCAACAACACTACCACTAAAACAGGTAAGCCTCTAAGAAAAAGTAGACTACTACTTGTAAAATCAGCATTTTTTAACGTTCCACTGCTGGTCACGGGCCTTCCTTCAATACGAGGGGAATTAGGCCATAGTCCACCGCGCTAGCCTAGTATGGGTTGACGGACTTTACAGGACTTTCGAAAACTTGTTAGTTTCTCTCAGACATGCAGGTTTCCTTCACCGTAAGACAAGTGGTATTCATGTTAGAAAACATTCTTACATGAAACTATGAGACCCAGATTTGAACCCGCATTACTCGGAAATCCGATCCCGCACGTTACTTCTGAGTTACCACTGTCTTAACTCATCTCATAAGTAAGACAACTACTGCTACCAATAACAAATCTGAAAATGCGTATGTGTGCATATTAATACTGATATAGCTGGACATATTTTGATTAAGTAAACGCAGAAAGTCTATGACTACAGTAAGAACTAGAGACGTACCTAAACGAAGCAAAGGTAATTCGCAGACATAACTAAGGCAAAAATAGTCAACTGACCAAACTTAATAACATTTATCATATTCAATTTTACAGGAAAACAAAAAGCCGGAAATAATCAAAAAACCAAAAGTCAGTTCCAAGACAGAGATTCAAGTGGAACCCGTGAAAAAGAGTGAAAAAGCAACCATTCATGAAAGATATCCGCTTAACCCTGATTATCTAAATCAGATTGTGGTTCTAGGTAAAATTCACAGTATTTTTATCGCACAGCTTAATCTGTCTTATATAATGCTATCAAAAAAGGTTGACTGAATAATAAAATAAATATGATAAAATATTTTACTTTTAATTTGGTAGCATTATACCCCTTGATTGGCACGGCTTCAACACTGGAAAGCACAAGATCAAAAACACTGAGATGCAGCCAATATTTCGAAATATATGCTTTGAATAATCTATTTCAAATTAATCAAGATCATCTTTTTATGTAGCATAGTTTTATTTGAATGCCATATAAGTGGCTATTAAAGTGCATGGTATTAACTTGTTTTTCTATTCTTAAAAACACATTAAATTCTTACTTAAAACTGTTAAATTCTTTTAAAAACTTCAAACGCTTGCATTTATAAAAAATACTAGGTATTTATAGATTTCAGTATCATATTACAATACAATGACGTAGTGTAAATGAATACTTTAGTGTTTATCAGATCATAATCTAATTAGTCACTATTTCAATTTGTATCTGCATTCAGATGATAGTTTCTTTGGATATCAAAGCACCGTGTAAGACTTTTAGTATTCTTGTATTTATTAATTACAAAATATTGCGCCCTTTGAGTTTGGATTCCATGTAAATTGCACTATTTATTATCCAAAGTCAAAAGGCGTTTGGTAGCTTCGCTTTTGTTTATAAGTCCTACTGAAAAATGAATATCTTTTAAAACTATGTTCTTACTCAAAATATGCAAAGCTACTAAGATAGTTGAATTTGTTTGCTAAGGAATTAACTATGCTATATGAATGATTTCACTGATATGATTATTTTTCAAAATTTTTACATTTAAACATATTTTTAAATAAGAATAACATGGAAAAATAACAAAAAATTCATAATAACACATCAAATCTCTGCAACTCATTTGTATATATTTTTCAAGTTGTTATTTATTTATAAATTCTTATACATATTATGAAATTTTTGTCACATAATCCTGTTCCGATAAACCCTGTAATTATGAGCCTTCCTAAAATAAACCTTAAAAGGCAAGTCTATATAATCTAAGTAGATTAATTAACGCTCTAGAAGTGATTAATGATTGCCTAGTGGCTGATAAAACTCACCGTTAGTTTCACGTCTCGATGAGGCAACACCTCGTTGAACACTTTTGTACGACACTGTTGCAATTTCGCTTCTACCCTCATTAATATCGTCAGGGGCGGACTGGCCATACAAGCGCGCACCCGACCTCCCCCAAGCGGAGACGACGAAAATTAATGAGCTCAGTTTATTGGCAGCAACGCACAAATCTCATATGGGCAATTACGAGCAAAATTGCACTTACTTCACAGGTTAGTAAAACACAGCCGCCAACGCTTCTGCCCCCCAGTCCACCCCTGTTCCTTTTGGGAAGACTGCAGGGTGATCCGATGCGATTGGTTTTTGTTGTTGTAATAGTCGTAAGAATCGCATTGAAGTCTGTTTCTGGATCATTATTTGCTCCGAAACAATATTTTGATTTATCACGTAAATATTAATCCAACTTTCATGCGATTCGAATGGGATCCTTAAATTATAAAAAACGGTGTATTGGTGATTCAAAATTTATATCGTACATTTCCTGCGTTTTTCTCTTCTGCCCCGATTTTCCGCTAACAATGCATGGACATTATTCAATATAATATAATTTAAGCTGATTTGATTCTGCAAATGCTTCGCAACAATATTTGTGCTATTTATATAGCTTACTTGTGCTTAACTCTGCTACTATTGTTTTTTCTGTTTCTACTTTCTTACTGTACTACGTGTGTGTTTGTGTGCGTGTATATGTTGCTTTTAGCATCCACATTTCTCCTTTACTGATTAATATTATTTGGTCACAGATGAACTTGTGGACAGGAACTGCGAATGCTGCGTGACTTGTTGTATAGACTACGAAGGTTGGCTGCAATTTCAGAACTGTTTGTATGGAATAGTGAAGGATCCATTATTCGAATTATTCATAACGACTTGTATAGTTTTAAATACGCTTTTTCTTGCCTTGGAGCATCATGGAATGAGCGAAAATGTTAGGCAGGCTTTAGATATAGGAAATAAGGTAAGTTATTTTAATTTATACTTAATATCCTTATTAATTTATTTATAACAGAAATGTAACAATTTTATAAAAATACCCTTTACAGATAAGCCATTTTGTGATAATCGTACGTGGTCCAGTTGAAAATTATGCATCATACTTCTATTCATGTTGTCTATAATACCTCATAAAATTATTTTATTGTAGGTTTTCACGTCAATATTTACTTTAGAATGTATAATGAAAGTGATGGCAATGAGTAAGGATTTCTTCGCTTGTGGATGGAACATTTTTGACTTAATCATCGTATCTGCTAGCCTATTGGATCTCATATTTGAGCTTGTAGATGGTCTATCCGTATTAAGAGGCCTTAGATTGGTAAGTTTTATTTTATTATACATGTCAATAGTTAAAGTTAAGTTATTGATATATTAATGATAAATATTTTCTTTACAGTTGCGAGTGTTAAAGTTAGCTCAGTCATGGACTACAATGAAAGTTTTGTTGAGTATTATAATATCGACAATAGGTGCTCTCGGTAACTTGACGTTTGTGTTAGTGATAGTTATTTATATATTTGCTGTAATCGGTATGCAGCTGTTCTCTAAATCCTATACACCAGAAAAATTTGACCCTGACCCTGTGCCGAGGTAACGTATTTAAAATACATGTAGTACTTACTATTCTTTACTTAATTTTTTTATTATATTACTTTATATAGTTAAAATGTGATAATATTGACATTTAATTGCTTTTACACAGTATTGTAAAACCTAATATGAATATCTTATACATTCTCTTAGGTGGAACTTCAACGACTTCTTCCACTCATTTATGATGATTTTTCGCATTTTATGCGGAGAGTGGATCGAGCCGTTATGGGACTGTATGCGTGCAGAAAAAGCCAGTGGCGCGGAAAGCTGCTTCTTTATTTTCTTACCCGCTCTAGTTATGGGCAATTTCATGGTGCTCAACCTCTTTCTTGCTTTGCTGCTCAATAGCTTTAATAGTGAAGAGCTCAAAAACAGAAAAGAGGTATGTTTTTATATGTTAAGTATTATTAATACAATACATTTAATTTTATTTTTAAATTTATTATAATGTTTTCCAGGAAGTAGGAGATGATTCAAAATTAGCTAAAAGTTTTGATAGAATACGTTCATTAATTGGAAAAAAAGGTTTTCTTATATCTAGAAGTAAAGAGACTGAAAAAAAATCTAAATTAGAAGAGCTAGTTAATGAATATATGTTACAAAATCGTACTGTAGAGAAAAAAACGTCAATTCCTAGCGAACAAAGATTTTCGGGGGTACAAGAAACTATATTATTCCCTCACGACAATATTTATAGTCATAGTTATCAAGAAGCATTAAATAGGTAAATGAATATTTTTTCTACTAAAGTAAACTTTAATAATATAAGTTATAAATAAACATAAAGAAAATAGTTTTAATAAAATTGGTTTTTAACCATTTTTAGGCCAATAAGTGTAGGTTCTGAATTCGGATTCCCACCTGTTTATCAAGCGGGAAACAATTTTAACCATGGTAGCCAAGAAACTCTAAAAGATGTTCGAGACTTAGCTGCTGAACATAAAATAACTAGTATAAGAGAAGATTCCAAAGAAAACCTTGACGATAATTCACCTGTTGATCTCATCACCGCTCAAAGGCTATTAAATCAAATGTCGTCTGGTTATCACACACAACCTTCAGATTCTAGAGGTATTCATAAATGTTTTGACCCTAAAAATATATAATTTATTCACCAATACCATTTTAAATTTTAAAAGTATAAAATAGAAGGCTAAAACTTTAAATAATACAAGTTTTTTAGAAATATTGGATAGCACTTCTTTTTTATTTTTAGATGAAAACGAACTCTATGAAATGTCACAAATGTCCAGTAGAACAACCCCTGAAAAATCAAGGCGTCACGCAAGAGAATTATCGAGACTACTTAAAGAACCAGGGGCTAAACCTGGCGAAGAAGATATGAAGCATCCTTGGCAAACATTAGTTTCATATGTAGATGAATTAACTGTAGGTGGCAGAAAAAACTCTAAAGGTCAATATATGGATCCAATGGGAAAGTTTCCGGGATTCGGAAAGCAAAAGGAGCCAAAAGTACCTGAAAATTGTTTTCCGCGACAATGCTATAAACAGTTTGTATATTTATGAAGATGAAGAATGAATTGTATTATTTAATTAAAGAATTTATTCAAACGATATTTTTTCAGGTGCTCTTGCTGGGATGCTTGTATTCAAACTAAATTGGGACAGAAATGGATGTTTATACGTAAATTTGTACTGCGTTACGTTGATACTCCAGCTTTTGAGTGGTTCGTCTTAGTTCTAATTTTTGCCTCAAGTATTACTCTGTGTTTTGAGGATATACATTTAGACAAAAATATACCACTTAAAAAAATACTTTATTGGACAAACCTTAGCTTCTGCATGATATTTGTTATAGAGATGTTTTTCAAGTGGATAGCGTTGGGCTTCTACCGATACTTCACAAGTTTCTGGACGTTACTTGATTTTACAATAGTGTTCGTGAGTATTGAAGTTTACTAAACACTTTAGGACTGAAAAATAAATTGACTTTAAAATTACTCCAAAATAAGTAAAACCATATAAGACACACATAATTATTACTAAATCATTTATGCAATTAATACGCAACTAAACTTACTAAACTTAGCTTACTTAGAACTTCCTCCTTTTTTAAGTTGATCATTAACTTAAAAATACCACCACAAATGCCACAAATAGTTTTAGTAAACATCAACTTGTCTTTCAGGTATCAGTATTTAGTTTGTTAATAGAAGAAAACGAAAATCTAAAAGTATTGCGATCTCTTAGAACTCTGAGGGCTTTAAGACCTCTAAGAGCTATTTCTCGATGGCAAGGTATGCGTATAGTTGTGAACGCTCTTATGTACGCAATACCTAGTATTTTCAATGTGTTACTAGTATGTCTAGTGTTTTGGCTAATATTTTCTATCATGGGAGTGCAGTTTTTTGGAGGAAAATTTTTTAAATGTGTGGATGGTAATGGGGAATTATTACCCTTAGAGGTAAGATCTGATGTAGTGATTTTAAATGACCATATTTATATTTCGTATACTAAATAGCGTGATAATTATTGCAGATAGTTAATGACAAATGGGAATGTGAATACAACAATTATACGTGGATTAATTCTAAAATATCCTTTGATCACGTTGGAATAGCGTATTTAGCTTTATTTCAAGTTGCAACATTCGAAGGTTGGATGGAAGTAATGGCAGACGCGGTTGATGCAAGAGGAGTAAACTTACAACCAGCGAGAGAAGCAAATCTTTACGCTTACATTTACTTTGTTATATTTATCGTATGCGGATCATTCTTCACGCTTAATCTATTTATAGGAGTAATTATAGATAACTTTAATATGCTCAAAAAAAAGGTAAAAATTAGTTCTTTCAAACGTATTTATAGAGCTTTTTTTTATTTTTAATGTTATAATCGTGTTTTTTTACAGTATGAGGGTGGAGTGCTTGAAATGTTTCTCACGGAAAGCCAAAAACATTATTATACGGCTATGAAAAAGTTAGGTAGAAAAAAGCCCCAGAAAGTAATAAAGAGGCCAAGGAATCAATTTCTAGCTATGTTTTACGATTTATCAAATTCAAGGAGATTTGAAATAGCAATATTCGTTCTTATTTTCTTAAATATGCTCACAATGGGGATTGAGCATTACGACCAACCTCATTCGGTATTTTTCGTATTAGAAGTTAGTAATGCGTTTTTTACTACAGTTTTTGGCTTAGGTAAGATGTTTTGGATGTACATATAATTTATATTGATATTGAAGTAATTGCCATATAAATATAATGTATGTTTGAATAAAGTTCTAATCATTATTTTCTCTTTTTAGAGGCAATAGTTAAAATTGTAGGTCTACGCTATCACTATTTTACAGTACCTTGGAATGTTTTCGACTTTTTGCTAGTTCTAGCTTCTATATTAGGCATCGTCATGGAGGATATTATGATAGATTTGCCAATATCTCCCACTTTACTTCGTGTAGTTCGAGTTTTCCGCATAGGGAGAATTTTAAGACTGATTAAAGTAAGTACTCCCAGTTTTTATTACAATGTGATTTGTATACATTTTTTTCTAATTTTCAAACCCTTTCGTTTCAGGCCGCGAAAGGCATAAGGAAATTGTTGTTCGCCTTAGTGGTATCGTTACCCGCACTATTCAATATTGGCGCCTTACTTGCCTTAATAACATTCATCTACGCGATAATTGGTATGTCTGTGTTCGGACACGTGAAAGAACAGGGCGCATTAGATGATATTGTCAATTTTCAAACGTTTGGTAGAAGCATGCAATTACTTTTTCGGTAAGCTTTGTGAACAAATACCTACATATTTAAATTATGTTTCTCAATTAAAGCAAATATTGTAATCGTTAAACAATGTGTTTCATACGAAATAATATTTTTATTTACTTTCAGTCTTATGACATCTGCTGGTTGGAACGACGTTTTAGAATCTCTCATGATTCAACCTCCTGATTGTGAGCTTGGTGACCATGGACATACTAACGGAAACTGTGGAAGTCCTTTGTTAGCTATAACATATTTTACATCTTTTATCATAATAAGCTATATGATTGTAATAAACATGTATATTGCTATTATTCTTGAGAATTTTAATCAAGCTCATCAAGAAGAAGAGATCGGTATTGTTGAAGATGACTTAGAAATGTTTTATATCAGATGGTCAAAGTAAGTTTTTAATAATTTGAGGTTAGACACAATTAAAAAATCTTATTTTCACTTTCTTATAAGCTAGTGTATTATATGTCTCGATACTATAAAAAAATATTTTCCTTTTTCAGATATGATCCACACGCCACTCAATTTATTAGTTTTGCTCAATTATCTGACTTCATAGCTTCTTTAGACCCTCCTCTAGGAATATCTAAACCCAATACCGTGGCTCTTGTCAGTTTCAATTTACCTATTGCAAGAGGTAACAAAATCCATTGCTTAGATATTTTACATGCACTCGTTAAGCATGTATTAGGCCATGTGGAAGAAACTGACACATTTAGACAGCTACAAGAACAAATGGATATTAAATTTAAGAAACAATTCCCAACAAGAAAAGAGTTAGAAATAGTGTCTTCTACAAGAATATGGAAAAGAGAAGACAAAGCTACACGAACAATACAACGGGCATGGAGAGAATATGTAAAGTAAGTGAATACATTGGCTTAATAAGTTTTGAAATACTTTAAATTAACTGAAGTGTGAGTGATCTACTTGTAGATTTAAATATGAGAGATTGATTTTACTAAATTATAGTCAAACATTAAATTGACCGGTTAAAAGTTGAGCTCTTTTAACAAATTTTTGTCTCATTTTCCATTTTTTATATTCCTTATGTAGGAGGAAAAATCGAAGTCCTTCACAAGAGGAAGAGAGTACGAAGTGGTCTCCAGGGCACGGTTGGGGAGGTAAATTAAGTGCGTTGTTGCACGTGCGAAGAGGATCACACGCGTCCAGTCGAAAATCATCAAGAGCATCTGATGCTTCTGATCTTAGTGACATCGGCGGAGCTTGGCTTAATTTACCACTTTTATTGTTGCCTGGAGCTACTCCAAATGAACAGGTAATTTTAGTAATATTTTCTATTATAAATGAAACTATCTTTTCGGGTTTCGTCGCGGATTTATTTTTATTTTTGGTTCCCGACGTTTCGAATGCTTTACAGCAATCATGGTCACGGGATAGAGTCTCTAGTTTCATTTATAATGTTAAATATTCGCGTAAACCTAAGAAAGTATTAATATTTTCTAAATTAAAAATATACTGGGTTATCTATATCCTTAGCATGGCTTATTATTCTACCTTTAGTTAAAAATAATATATCTGTATCATCTTTTCAGGCGTGTGGTTCGGAAACAGCTCCAGTTCGTAGAAGGTCTGCATACGGATTACCACTGTTTCTTCGACATCAGGATGCTGTGGACGAGGACGTCGTCCCGAAACGTGCAGGTTCATATGTAATGTTTTGCTTTTTGTGTCTTTCCCTGTAGTTAGAATAAGAATGAAAAGCTTCATGAAAGTATCCTATAGGATACAGAAAGATACTTGTATAATATATCTATATTAAAACACCTATAAAATTTTGTTTAATTAATAATATGAAGATTTTCATTTAATATGCTATTATCTATATTATTATTTATTATATTACGTCTATAAAGTTAGACGAAGCAATATGTATTGTAAAAATGCATGAATGTTTGATTAATTCTTGTAAACAGTAAATTATTGTAAAATGGACGAGTCTTCATCAATTGATTATTATGTACCTCTCCCATTTAGTAAGTGTATAATATTTCATTAAAAAAGTTTTTAATTAATGTTTTTCTTTTCAATGTTGCTGTTGTCTTTATCGTTATTTCAAATTTCAGATTATTAATAAGCTTGTGCATGCTTACCCTTCTTCATGCGTCTTGCGCAAATAAGTGAATTTGCTTGCAAAGGTGTTTGCTAGTCTCTTTGAAATCCAGCTGCATGTTTGCCTTTGTGTCGTCCTTTTTATTTTTAATATCTTCAAGATATATTTAGGCCTAAGTTGTATCAGGTAAATATATAAATAATTTCATTAATTAAAATACATATTAAAAATGAGTTCATTAGATTTAAATGCCAGCTAAAATTGTGTTGTTTTTTTTATAAAATAAGGCATAAAAATTAGTACTAATGAGTCTGGGATATTACTCTTTGATTTAGTAGTAAAGACCGGTACCTTAATTTAAAGCAAAGGTCAAATACAGTACAAAATAATAAATAAAAGAGGCATAACAAACAAACATTGATATTACAGGTTCACTTCGTCTAACTTCACGACGTAGCTCGGCACGTCGTCCCACCCCGCCTGCGCGCGCTTGCACTCCCTCTCCTCACGCCAACAGCGCTGTTAGCATCCTAGTGACGGAGGCATCCCCCGATGCCGCACCACCACCCGCCGCACCCCCTACCGTCGTCCGCGTGCTAGTGCACAGAGAGAGCGACGAACACCCCAGCTGATCGACACCCGACGAGCCCAAGGCTCTCGGTTCTTAGCGACTCAGCCACAGAACCACAGATTATATAAGCGAAACGTCAGTGTCAACTGTCAGAACTGTCAAAGATCGAATATTGTGTTCACAGGCGGCAAAGGTGATATTACAACGGTTAGTAGATATTGTGATTTTTTAAATTTTAGACTAGTGATATTGTTATATTTGACATTGAAGAGGATCGTTTAAATTTATTATTACCGGAGACTTCCAAGCGCAATAAAATAGTTAACTCGAATTAAACAGATTGATACAGTTTTAGCTTACGCTTAATAAACGCCCATTTGTTCGTTAGCTGTTTTTTATTATAGAAAAATAAGTACCCCAAATAGAGTAGTGTTGAATTATTGTATATTACTTGGTTATTGTAAATAGCGTTATTATATTATACAATATATAAGCCACCGACTGGAACAATGTCGAAAAAATTTTAAAATGAAAAATGTACTTTTTACTTATGCAATAAATTTAATCGGATTTATAGAAATAGTCCATGATAATAATTATCGTTTAAGAAAGAATGAAAACTTCTTGATTTAGATTGTCCTTAGCAAAAAAATAAGGTATCTATAAATTATACCTATACAAGGTTTTAATAATTCCTGCATTTTGTTCAATTTTTAATATTATATTTGATAAAGTAATAAATACGTTTAATTACAAAAACAAAATTGCTCTTAATACAAAAAGTATCTTAATAACTTTCGTATTCTATAACGAAATCAAACCAAATACGAGTACCTAATAACTAAAAAATAAAAATATGAAATAGGTATCTTTTGTGTGCATTGTGTAGCATTGCAATGAAATAGCATATTATAGCGAATTTTATAAAATAGTCATAGTAAATATTAAAAAAGTCGCACAAATATTATAATTTTATTATTAAGTAACATACCTACCTACACATTAGCAAACAATTTGTAAATAATTACCTATTGCTGGCAATATTTTGTTATAAAAGAAAACGAATAAATATACCTACTACATATTATTATGTCATACTGCTTAGTGCTCAGGTTACACATTCTTATATGAATAGAAAGTCCATATTGTTACAAAGAAGAAAAACAAAGTTTAAATTAAAACAAATAAAAAGTATTAATTAGCTCATTGAACGTCGTATGTTAAGTAATGCCAATTTATTCAACATATTATTGCAAAAAATATTTAAAAAAACAGCGCTATTTATATCGATTAAAAATTGTACGTTTCATTTAAAAATATAATATGAAAGTTAAACAAAGCTTTGTTTACTTTCCTGTAGTAATGATTTTGCATGTACCCGTCCAATGTACTTATTTCTTGTTATATAATATTTTTTCCGACAAAATATTGTATTAATTAAAAATTTCCGAAAAAAATTGTAGTACTAGTAATTGCCATACCTATAATATGAATTTTACCACTAGTAATATATTGATTATGTATATTTAAATGTTTGTGTTACACACAATATTATTTTTAATATTATTTTTAACAAATGCGACACAAAATAAACAATCGGGAACGTACTTTATATTTGAGTAGAGATTAACCCAGTGTCATTGAAATTACGAATGTGTAGATTAATGTCCTATTTAGTCACAATGTAGTCGGCTCTTTTTTACGTCCCAGTGCTGGGCATGTGCATGTCTTAAATAGAAGGGAGATCAGACCATAGTCCACCACTGACCAAGTGCGAGTTGGTGGACAAAGTTACTTAATTTTCTTAGTTACAATATATAAATAACTAAAACACTACATATATCTTTAAATGTTTCTCTTATCTTTGCTTTTTTTGCCCATGTTTTGGAAATATCTAGTTTACTTTATTTAAAAATATAAATATTGTGGGTAGTTACCGTACCGTGAACTAACGTAGAAAATATGATAATAGTACCCCATAAACCATAACCTGGAAAGCAGTTATAATTTTGAGCAAACTAGATTGATTGAAAAACTTGGTTGAATGGTTCGTTAATCTCACATAAAGAAGTAAATGACGTAGTACCTATATTTGGGAAGAGTTTAGAAGAATAATGTAGATGTCAGAAGCTAAAAGAAATAGGTATATTTTCCAATAAGTGTAGGTACTTAAATAGCGCTTTGGCTACAGCTGTAGTGAAGTGTGACCAGTGATTAAAATTCTGCTATTTTAAATGTGTATTGTAAGTACCTATAATAAAGTATACCTATAATATTACGTAGTGTTAAGTATGTTGGAAATGTGAATTGATAGAACGAAAAAGTAGATAACAGGCATGCAATATAGATAGATTTCCTTAAAATTATATTTTTATTTAAACCCGTTGAAGGGTTTAAATGAACATTTTCTGAAAAAAATAATTAAATAACATGCGCTCAAATGTTGTAGACATTTGCATTATAAAGAAGTGTCAAACAATCTTTAAAACTAAACGTTACTTATACAATTTCACTTATTAATTACCACAGTGACGCTGGGTTAATTATTTAATTTTTATTACTACATATTTTAATTTAATTATTATTAAGATAATTTTTGAACGAATTAGAGTTACCTTCTAACGAATAGAGACCAAATACTTCAATTATTATGTAACTTTATTACGTAGACAGATAAGTATTCTCTGTCTACGCTTTATTACGCTATTATATACCTACCTAGTAAGGTTAAAAATAAAATAAGAAAGCCGACTCTTGTTTAAGTCTGGCCTTGCAATAATTGAATACGTATTACTAAATTTTAGGTATGCATTTTAAAATATATAATAATGTACAATTCATGGAAAGTTATTGTAAAATTTTCAAACAATTATAAATTTTGAATATTGGCTACTTTATGTAGATGCATGACCTTTATAAAAGAGTTTTAATAAAAGAAATTAGGTATGTTCTTCATTAATTTCTAAGTGACTTTAGATTTTCGACCCTTACACTTTAAAAAGTAATATTGTTACCACCGCGCTTTTACAAGATATACACTACTGCTTTTAAAAATCCTTTAATATTATAGCGATTAAAACCGTTTTAACCGGAATTTTTAAATTCTAACGAAAATGATGTAATGATAGATTAGTAATGTTTAAAATATACTGATTTATTATTATGTAAATAGGTAGATAAAAAGAGAGTGCAATAATTTTTCATAATTTTATGTAGTAAAAGTTAGAATTACTTTAAAAAAATGTGAAGATGTACGATGTACATTTAAAACTATGGTAGCTAGACAAACGCATTATGTAATACCATAGGCAGCATGGATTGAGCGATACAAGGTAATATTGAAATAAAGTTAAACAGCTGGTTGAAAAATGAAAATCTAAGTACTTAAGTATTATAGTAACTTACTCTTGAAAAGAAAAGATCGCACAGTCCATGTTCCACGTCTGTGTCGTGTTGAACAGTGTTCAATTAGTTCAACTTATGTAATATATTAGTTAAATTTAAATTGTATTATATGTAAATAAACATTTCAAGTGAAACATGCGATATATGATTTTCTTCCGAGGTACAAATACAAATTAACCATGTTGAAAAGTATGATTAAAAAAATATGGAATAATTGTATTTTTATTTACCACCCTTTCGGTTTTTGTTTAACCTGCCGCAGCGTATGAATGTGGTCTACGGTTGAACATTAAGTATCTACATGGATCAGTAAAAACAAAGGAAGTGCTAATTAGGCGTCGCACGTCATAAATAGGCATTATTATGTGCAACGCTTAATATGTGTTATGCACTTTTTTTTCAGCAACTATGCCCTACTGTTCAATTTTAAATTGCACTATGATAGTAGGAAGAAAAATCTGACTTATGGAGCTTGGAGGTACTTTGTGAAAATATCAGTTATAGCTGTTTATCTGTTCTATTCTATTATTCCTCAGACATTATTTCAAAGATTCATAACTATTTCAATAAGATTTTCCTAATATTTGTTTGTGATTGAAGATTCCCGCCATCTCTGGACGTGTGACGGAACTAATGTGTTACTAACAACACCAATGTCATAATAATAGACCAGTCGATAGCTTTTAAGTTTTAAGCCAAAAATTGTATATTATGACGAAGCCCATTGGAAAAGGAAGATAATATTATGATAAAAAATAAAAGGAAAAATAATTTACGGGCGATCTGAAGTCAGGAAGTGGGCTCTCCCAGGTAGAGGTCTAAAGGTAAAAAACGGTTTATCTCGATTTCAAAGCAAAACTACATGTCATATAGAAAAAAATTGAAAGGCAAAGTTGTAGGTAATAAATAGATCTACAACTTTTGTATATTTTACACTTATGTGTATATACAGGTTATGTGATACTTCAAAATTTATGTAATCTTTTTTACTGTTCTTTTATAAAAAAAAAATAATTTTCACCAATGCCCTAAACAAAGAAAAGAAAAATAATAATTTACTTAATTATATTTTTTGTTTTAACTTAAATAAAATAAAAATCTTTAATGGGTTGTTTCATTTCTAGTTATTGGTATATTTGCGTGCTCTAATAGAACATAGGAGTTTTTCTTGTACACTGAATTACTTTTTATTATTATTATTGTATAAATGTTCTACATTATTATTATTTCATTATAATATTGCAAGTGAGTTTTATTTATAATTTTTTTGAATGAAATATGTTTAATTAAAATAACTAACTACAAAGCATTATTATATATTTACCAATGTTTAGATAAGTTATTCATAAAATGTTTTTGACATAATAATATTAAAGAAGTTAAATAAAAAAGTGAATACTCTTGACTACCTTCATTCTTTAATGTTTTAAAGTAATTTAATCTGAGTGACTGGCTAAAATTACTCTATTACAGTTTCCTATAAATAAAAAAAGGATTATTTCATTTCATGATCTACTTGGTGGATACTCTAGTACGGCGGTTCCAAGAAAAGTTAACTCCATAACTCTTAGGTTTAAATTCTTTGTCTAGTTTAGGAACATCCAAGTACCACATCCATCCATTTTTTTCACAGTGTTCAATAGCTTCATCAGGAGATGAAAATTCAATTTTCATGTTTGACAAAGGGTCTCCAGTAGAAGTCCAGCCCATTAAAGGATTTTCCCATCTTTGGCGAGTATCAAACTCCATTTGCCAGTGATGAATGTTGCTTGTTCCACTTTGCATAGCATTCTTTGAAGGTTGATAGATGCGTACTCTACGAGTTTTTATGTGTTCTTCAGGTATTCCAGTAATTGGAGATAAATCAACCTGAAGGAAAATATAATAGTTATAGAATTATAAGTTTAAGACGCACATAAATTCATAAATATAATACAATTTTGAATAAACTTAATTTTAAATACTATACCTTCTTAGGCACAGCAATAGTAGCATCTTGAAGATTTTTCTCCTTCACTTCATGGGGCAGAGCTAACGCGGCATCATTATCAATGATAGGTGCCTCCTTAAGTTTGGCAAAATCATCTATCGCTAATTGTAGAGAAGATGTTGAGAAAGCTGGCGTAGACCTAAAAAAATTAATTAATATAATTAGTATATGAACGTAGAATAAAAAACATGAATTATCAGCTATTTCTACCTTGAAAGAGCTGTTCTAGACAGCTTTGATGTGGCATTTAATATTTTTAGCATGGTATTTAACCCTCCTTCCTGTTGTTTTAAATTATTTTCATGTGATTACCCAACAAGTTACAAGATGAACATCTGATATTTGACACTTTTGACGTAAAAAAATTTATTACTCATCTATGGTAAAAATCAAATTTAATTACAGATTAAAACTGTAATCAAAAAAACTATAGTTTTTAGGTCTTTGAAATTTCCAATAAGATAAAAGATTAGTATATTAAATACAATATTTAATATACTAATCTTTAATTATTATTAAAGTTTATTAAGAAATTATTATAATTTAATTTTCACCTAATAGTGTTTTGAATGTCTTAATAAAAATTAAATAAAATAAAAAATGTCTTATTTAAAATAAAAAATGTATAATATATCTACGTAAATCAACGTTTTGCTAAAATATTCTTCTATCGATTGCACCTGCTCAGGCTTAATTTATGAACAGTATGAAATCATTCTTATAGTTCTTTTATTATTCGCATATATTTTAAAATTGCATATTTCCACGCCTTCATTGATGGTTCCAAATAACTTTCAACTTATTTGTCTATGCTTCCAAGTTCCACTTCCAACATCGAAGAGAGTCAAGATTCATCTATGGTCAAGAGCATAGATTATACATTTATATAAGTTTAACCAAAGCTGTCAGTTTGACAATTGACTTATTTGACAGTTTTTGACTTTTTGTCAAGGTGATAACCCATCTATGGTGATAACAAATTTTAATAAAAATCTAGATTTTTATAAACTTAGGATAAATTTATTTAAGTTAATGTAGTTATAACAGTTAAAGTGCAATTAATGCATATATATTTAAAGAGTTACACGTCAAATAAGATGGCTTTCATTATTTCTTTGAATAATCTGATTTGTGCCACTGTTTTCATGTAAAGGTACGATATTTCGAATTCGAACTTTCTAAATTTAAAATACTCAATGTCAAGGGCAAATGTAATATAATACTTTTGTTATTGTTTATTCATATTAATTATAAATGCTGTAGATACTATAATATCTATAACCTAACACATATTTTGTGTTTGAAACCAAAAGCGAATTACTTAGTATACCAACACGAATAATATTTTATTTCTTAATTATGATTCTGAGCCATTCCATTTCAAGGCACAATACACTTATTTTAATATAACTATAAAACAATACTTTTGGTTGCATATAATGCTATCATATTACATTCAAAAAGTTTTAATATAGTATACACTTTTAATTATTCTCGTATTTGAATGTACATATTATATTGCATTACACATAAATAAGTGCTTTAAATATTTTAAGATATCCACATCCTAAACATTATTACAATATTTATATGTAAATACTATGCAATATTGCATAACTTGTTGCAAGTAAATGATGTTTTTATTATGTATGCATACATTTTGCTTAGTCTTAGACAACTTTTTAAATTAAATACACAGTGTTTATTTTTATATTATTTTTTCAGATTGTAACAAAAATCATTATGCTGTGTTAAGAAAACCAAGACCCTAGGGGATCTGGCTAAGCCACCCCTATACTAAATATATCACCGATCCATATCTATTCTGTACCTGTAAATTATTTTTATATTCCTGATTTTTATTATTGATTTAGATAATTAAAATAATTTAAAGATGAATAAGACTATAGAAATAGATTGTAATAGACGTTGTAAGTCAAGGATTCATGGGCAGATTTTGACTAGTGTCATAACCAAGAGATCTATTAGTGATGAATCTCTTGCCAGTTTTATTAAATCAACTTGTGCTAATTTTGCCAAGGCATTTGATTTTGAGGTAAATCCTATTTAATTTAGTATTATATAGTTTAAAACAACTTAGAAAGTAAAATAGTAAACATCTACACTTTGGATTATAATTAAACTATTAAAAAGATGAGTATATTCGACTCTACTGTCCAATTTTAAAGTTAAAGCTGCATATACTGTAATATTAAGTATAAGACAATATTATTATATTAACAGTAAAAAAAACCTAATAGAATTTCCTATGACTAATACAGCCTGTAATATACATTTTAAATAATATTATGTATTTCTAAATTTTAAACTGCTAAAATTTTTTAATAACTTATCTATCAATTTATCAGAGATTAATGCAAATTCCATTTTACAGGGTCGTACCGCTTTGCACATGACTGCATCTAGAGGTAGAAATGGCTTAATGGAATGGCTTGTACGTCATTCATCCGACGCATTCATAAATGCTCGAGATAGGGAATCTGGTTATACTCCACTGCATAGAAGTATTTTCTATGGGCAAATACATTCTGCAGTTGCTCTTATGAAACTTGGTAAGAAATACTTTTTATATAAGTGGACTGTAATTGATCAATAATTTCTCCAAATAACTGATAAAATTACACCATTTGTTATCACACAATAACAACTTTTTACAATTGTGACTTAGATTTTTAAGGCCCGATTTCACCAAAGTAGAATAACTATTATTCCTAAGATAAAGCTGTTATTTACTCTAAGATAACCATGCTTTCATTTCACCAACTACTTATCCTGAGTATAACAAAGCTATACGAGAGTAACTCTTATACCGCCAATTTTGAAAGTATAACCGGCTTATTCCTCAGATAAAGTCAAAATGGTGTCAAATTTTATGTCAGTAAACTGTTGATTCATATTTTTGCACATTGAATTGTAATTAGGAGAAAATATTATTAAAATGCAGCGTTTGAGAAGAATTTTATCGGACAGTGAAAGCGATAGTGAAGATAACTATTTTATTTTCAGACGTCCAAGGTGGTTTAAAGAAAGAAATGAGCATTTTTGCATTAGACTTCGTTTATCTAAAGCAGCAGCATACAATTTATTATTAAATTAAATTAATTATTAATTAAATTTATTATTATTTAATTTATTATAATTTAAAAAAAACACATAGCAAACTAAACGAAATTAACTTGAAAAACAGCACTGACACATTGACATAAGTTCAAAGTGACGACTAAATTAAAAATGTCCTGTTATGCTATACTGTACTGAGATAATGACAAGTCTATTTAATTTGACTGCATTTACATTCAATTCTCATTCAATGTGCCACAGGTAAAAAAAAAACATTAATCTAAGAATAGTTATACTAGGATTAACATTTTGTCTTTACAAAGCGGTGAAACGTACTACGAGTTATTCTGAGAGTAAATGCAGCAAATAATTTTATACCTGGCATAGTTATTCTTGGATAACGACATCATTGGTGAAATTGGGCCTAAGAATAGTATAAGAAATCATATAATTAAACATTTACATTAAGCTTTTAATTCTACTTACTGTAGAAAATAACCATCACTACATAGTATAAAACAAAGTCGCCTTTTCTGTCCCTATATCCCTATATCCCTATGTGCGCTTAAATCTTTAAAACTACGCAACGGATTTTGATGCGGTTTTTTTTAATAGATAGAGTGATTCAAGAGGAAGGTTTATATGCAT
The DNA here is from genome assembly GCA_905231865.2 of Boloria selene. Classification (NCBI taxonomy): domain Eukaryota; kingdom Metazoa; phylum Arthropoda; class Insecta; order Lepidoptera; family Nymphalidae; genus Boloria; species Boloria selene. The sequence continues at coordinate 8,579,787 of HG993149.1, forward strand.
AACTAGCAGATCCCGCGGCTTTACCTGTGCTAAATCTAGGGAATAGCCCGAGCGAAGCGAGGGCGAGTCGCTAGTTGTCTCATAAAATAAAATAATGATAACTGAATGGTTGATGACCTTCCTTGATCAGGTGTCAGCACAGACATCCAAGATAAAGATGACTATAAGGCAATAGAGCATGCTATGCTTGATAAGCACTATATGTACAAGCTATCGGGCTTAGAGCCCTGCGACGCATATGTATGGGGAAGCAATACAAACTATACGTTGGGTACGGGATCCCAGCAACCAAAGAATGTTCCCGATCTGCTTGGTTGCTTCAGCCGTGCAAATGCTAATCTTAGACAGGTAAGTTTTGTTACTAAATATTATGTATGTATTAATTTAATTTGTTTTTATCATCTGTTTCTGGATATTTTTTTTTTAGTATTTAATTAAGTTTAATTTTTTTAATTTATTTTTTTAAGTGAAACCTTAAAGTTGACTCATGACTGTGTTACAATCTAACAAGAAGTTTTTATTGTGATACAAAATGTTTTAAAATATTTTTTGTTAAAAAGATGTTAATCAAGTTCACTTATTGTTTTGAAATGACTTCAAATGTCAAATATGATGCACAAATTACGAGCATTTACGTATCGATTTTAAAAGCACTTTAATATTGGAAAATGCACACTATCGGACTACCACGTACTTGTTTAGGCTTTACAAATATATTTTTTTTACTAATAGGCATCATTACGTGTGCAGTTTGCGTTTGGTGCATAATTAACACTGATTTCTTCCGCGACGTGAACTATACAGTGACCAAGAGTTCTTTAGTTTCGGTTATAGCCAATTTCGTTAATTTAAAACTATGGTTCACTCCAATGACGACGATCCTTATTCCAATAGCACTATTGATAAGTCTTACGTCTTGTTGCGGCATACTTGGTGCAGGGTGCAAAATGAAATGTGCTATCAAATCCTACATTTTTCTCGTCACTGTCATCTCTTCTACAGCCTTTTGGCTGTTTTTTGTCACTGGAATATATAATATTTATACCAATAATGAAAAAACACGAGTATTTTTGCGATCGACTATAATTAACAACTATGGTAAAGACAATGATCTTATTACGGAAATGTGGAATCATGTCATGATAAATTACGAATGTTGTGGTGTTGTGGACTATAGAGATTTTAAAGATTCAAAGTGGCAAGTAGCAAATAAAGACAAATTATACCCAAAACAATGTTGTAAATTTGCTAGTAAAACAAGTCTGGTGCCTATATCTAAAGAGTGTACAATAAGTCACGATCCAACAATTCATTCAAATAAGAACATTAGCTGTTTCAATGCTTTAAGAAAATCTATTTCTAAAAACAAAGGACGTCTTATATTTTACATAATAATGTTGGGTACATGTTATGCCATTTTGGTTTATTTTTCATATTGTATTATCAGAGGGGAACCCTTGTTAGGAGCAATGGCTGGCAATCTTACTTCTGCTCCAAAACGTAAAGAACCTGAAAGCAAAGTTATTCAATCTAATACTTCTTTAGATAATATGTTATTTGTGGAAGAACCTCCGAAGAAAATCGTGAGAGTTGTTTCGGCTATCAATCCAAAACAGTCGTATAAATTCACGCCAAATGGTTACGGCGATAACACGTACCATCATAACATGAAATCGTATTAATAAAATTTACGAGTGAACGATTTTATTACTGTGTTTTATTTAAAAATTAATTTAATATTTATATTTAAAATTATTACTTTGTATTCATTATTTGTATGTTTTCTTTTTCATTAACCGACTTCCAAAAGCCGAGGTTTTATTTTCGTCTTTGTAGGTTCGATGTATATCGTTTGCATATAACTTATTTTTGTCTATATATTAAAAACGTGTCACAAATTACGCACTTACAGTGCACTGACAGACATTAGTTTGCTGCTTTTTGGGCCTATTTTTATTGAGTATGTGTAATGTGACTGACTCGATCCACTAATGGCCAACCAATAATAATAAAATAAGATTTGAAACATCTTTGATTACTTTTAATCGAGTAAACATTAGGGTTATGATATCAGGTATCTGATATTGGATCTTTACTATAAAACACTACGTACTACTTGAGTCCAATTCCTTCCTATACTCCTACTTACATATCATAGTATTGCGGTTTTGCAAAAACTATTTATTCCGTAATACCCAAGTAGCAAGTATACTGTTAGCCACTAGCTCAGTTTTTTGTACGAAAAAAAATATTGCTATGAGGAAGAATATATGCAGCTCCTATATTTTATACTTATATAAAAAAATATGTTAGGATATTATTACACACAGCGCCATCTAGTCCCGTGGTAAGCTACGAAGCTTGTGTTACGGATACCAGGTAGTAATATACTACATATTATATAAGTTTAAATACATACATATTATAAATATAGACACCCATGACTGGAGCACAAACATCCGAGTTTAACAAATAAAGTGGGTATCGAACCCGCGACCACTGTCGTAAGAAATTAGGGTCGCTACAAACTGCGCCAAACGTATCGTCAAATACAATATACATATTATACAATGTAAACTATATATTAGTCTTCCTATCTTACATTTTCTAGGTATGTCTCGGTAAATTCCACAGCGTATGGCTGTGTGGCTCTAACGAAAACGGTGAAGTGTGGTGTGCCGGCCAACCGGCTCGCGCAGGCGGCCCTCATACCACCGCCCTACGTCCTACACCGCTTAAGCTATCTGAGCCATGCCTACAAGTCGCTATCACACTGACTTCGACTGTCTTCTTACTGCAGAGTGGAGCGGTAAGGGTTTATTTTAATTTAAGGGTGTAAAAATTATAAAAGACCGATAAACTGAACAATTGTACTTTAAAAATTAAAATTAATTCAATTTTTTATTCTTTTAACATAATAAATAAAATCTGTAAGACAAGGCAGAAAGAAAAAAGACAAATTTAAGTCATTATTATAGAAAATTTGTATGAATGATTTGGAAAATGGTTTTTACTTAATAACGCCTAAACAGCTGAACGGATCTAGATGAAAATTTGTCACAAATATATAGCTTTCTGGAATAGCACGTATATAACTTTTTTTCATGAAAAAGTACTTATATGGTTTCCATGGGACAGATTTCTATGTTTTTTTACTATGGACGAACCCAAAGCAACAAAAAAGCGCTATTTACATACAATTTTTTTTAGGTGATCGAATATACATTGAACAATACAGAAAATCCGAGTCCGTCATCAGTTAAAAATCCTACAATAATCAAGCTGGCATCAGTCAAACCGCTGATAAAGTTATCTCAACCGTTGGGCATAAGAGCGGGACGCTTTCATGCTGTGGTCTGGAACAAAAATGCGGTGTACACTTGGGGAGTAAACTTGGGCCAGTTGGGACACACCCAGGAGGAGAAAGTTATACAAGCTCCGAAAAGGGTAAGTTTTAAGTATAACATGCATTTTATGAAAAAAACTCATATCTATTAGTTATGATTTTCATTTTCATCAGTCAGTTTTGACATAATACTGCTGGACATGGGCCTCCCTTTGCGAGGGATATCAGGCCATAGTCTACAACGCTGGCCAAGCGGTTGGCGAACATCACGTCTTTCGAAAACTTGGTAGATTCTCTCAGACGTGTAGGTTTCCTCACGATGTTTTCCTTTAACGTAAGACAAGTGGTAATCAAAATAGAAATGATTACCACATTCAAAGGTCAGATATGACATACGTGATACCCAGGATTTGAACCCGCATCATTCGGTTTCACCAACAGCCACTGGGCTACCACTGCCTTATTATTATTTTCATATTTAACTAGCGACTCTCTCTCTTCTTTCACTTTATCCATTGGTGAAAGCAGCATGAAAATCGGTGTAATAGTTTTTGAGTTAGCGAACAGACAGATGCGGCAGATTTTGTTTTCTAATATGTAGTGATTATAAACATTTGAAAACCAGGTTGGTATATCGCTAAACGTCAAGGAAGAAGCCAGCCTCCAACTCGTAGACGCGACGGACGCGGCTACCGTCATAACAACCAGTCGCGGGGATGTGTACCTTCTACATAGATATCTATGCAAGAAGATCGCTGTTAAGTAAGATTTTTATATTGTTGTCTTGTGTTGTTTACACAGTCTATTTGTTGTAAGATTCAATTCATTTCTTTGCCGAATATTTTAGGCCTATGTCGTGTCTAATACAAATAATGTACATTATTATTTTACTTAATATAGTAAAAAAAAGTGAAAACAAAGAGAAAAAAAAAGAAAGCGACGCAAAGTATCTAAAGGAGATTTAAAAATGAAAATTTTATGGCGGCCAATCTCATTGAGCCTAGCCATCTATATAAGAGATGTAATAGTGCACAAGTATGCAAGTGTAAGTGCGCACAAACACAAGTGCACTTTCTATACCTGTCACTCTCATACCCCAGTGTGACGACACTCGACACCGCCAATAAGAATTCAAGCGCCTCGCAGAGCCGCGAACATTCTCTGCCTCAGCAAGGACTTGCCGCCTACTTACCAAGTCCAGGCTGTTACTGAGGCTTACTTAACAGAATAACTAAACTTTTTTCGACCAGAGAGTCGAACCAAGGACCTCTAAATGTGCAGCCGTACATGCTATGCATTTAAAAAAAATCATAATCAGATCTTTTCTCTTTTTATCCTATGTATTTATATAATAATAATTTATTTTACAGGCAAATTAATCTAAAACAAGTGTGTGTAGAAGCAAAAGTGAATGAACAAGAGTCATATTCAAGAGTAACTGTCTTATTGCTGACCAATGTTGGTCAGCTCATGCTTTGGCAAGACACTACAAACAAACTGACTAGGTAAATAAGTTATATATACTTTATAATCATTATTAAATATATACTGAATAAAGACAAAAAATCACACATCATAGCATTTTGACTCCAACCCGCGACCGCTGGCATAGCAAGTAGTAGTTCACAGTGGCCCGTGAACTAAGCCAAATGTGCCTGCAAAATATTATTAAATGCACAAAGAAATGAAATATTTTTGTAAATTTGAATTATGTATGGAAAAAAATAATTTTAATGCAAAGCTAATTTAATTTTTATTGTCAATATGAATATTATTTACACTAATCTGTCAAAAATTTTAAGGTATGTCTACACTAAAGTCGAGTACTTGGTTCGTCTAGTGTACTCACCTTTAAAACGTAGGACTATAATAAACTTATATAATTTCAGATGTGTCTTCGGCTTAAATCACCAAACTATAATAACTCATGTAGCATTAACTCACGATGCTCTCTACTTTACTACTAAATATGGCGAGGCGTTCGTTGGCAGTATTTCGCGCAAAACCACGCCCTCTCCCGCTCAACCAATCAAGAAAGAGAGGGAAAAAGACAACAAATCTGCTTTGGTAAAGTTTCTAGAAAAAGACGACTGTACTTCTGTGAGGATCACCAAAATACCAAATGTACATAGGGCGGTGCAAATTGCAGTTGATAGTGAAGGACTTAATTTTGCGTGTCTTCAGGTATGTTATGAACTAAACTTGTAGCTTAAATAGTTATTTTAGAATAATAAACACGTCATGTTCCATTATATAGTATACTAGCAATACGTGCGACTTCGCCCGCGTTCATTTTTTTAATCGCTACTAAACTTCATTCAATCACTCTCTGGGTTGAAAATTCTCCAAAATTACTCCAGCTTTAATATACTTCTGAGCCGTGCGACTACCTATTTCATATATTATGTGCGGCGTGCACTCCTTCTCTTCTCCTGTTATTGTAGTTTTATTATGTATGGGATCCTTATTTTTTTCTTACAATTAAAATAGCCTATATTAATTAGTGATAATATAGCATTCAAATAGTGAAAGAATTTTTAAAATCATACTTACATACAAACCTTTTCTCTATATAATATTAGATAGATAATATAAGTGCGAGGAGTTAAAAACCAACAAACTTGCTTTCCTAATTAATTATTATATTATGTTGAAAATTATGGCCAGGGCTTGAACCCGCTTCAATTTATTAATTATTCGTCTATAACAAAATTGTGATAGGAAAAATATTTATAAGTACTTTTATGTTACAGATGAAACCAACATGCGGTTTGACATCTTTACCAGATTTATCGCCATCTTGTCTTACCAAACATATGGAATCTCTTTTTGAGACTGCCACTGAGGATGATATTTTGCATGACGTTATATTCAAGGTATCCTTATATTTGATTTATGTATCATATGAAATTATATAAGGTTCTTAAAGAAAACTACAGTTTTCAACATTTTTGTTTGTCTGTCTGTTTGTTCCGGCTTATCTTGGAAAGGAACATCTTGGACTACTTTTATTTTAGAAACTACTTGTGTTTCACTAAAGAAATATAAAATCCTACATGTAGATTTATGTATTTTAGAAACACATATATTACTATTCTCTCCTATGATTTTTACAATATATTATTTACTTGATAAAGTAGAGAACTGATAGTAATTATATGATATGATAATAATTGCTTTTCTTTAAGTACTAGGATATAGAACCCATGGCAAATTTTGACACATAAATTATATCTATATTAATCACACAAAATTTATAGGAACCTTATTTTTTTGTTAAGTTAAAATACCCTTCTTTATATAATATAAAAAATTAAAAAAAAATATTATACTTTACAGGTTGGTTCAAAGCAATACCCCGCCCATATATTCATAATCGCATCAAGTAGTGACTACCTCTACAAATTGTACCAAGAAAATAGCACAAATACACACAAACCGACAATAACTTTAGATAATGTTCATCCGGAAGTCTTTGAAAGGATTCTAAGGTATATGTACACTGGGACTTGTGATGTAGCAGAGTTGGGCCCCTGTGGCTTGAAATTAAGGAAAGATGATTTGATTGGTGCAAAGAAAGAGAATATTGACATTGAAGATGTTATAGGTATTGTAATTATTATAGGTCCTATTTATTATGATTTTTGTAACTACTAACTTTTCTCTATCACTTGAGTGTAATCCAATTCAAAAAGCAACTATTCAAGCTCAATCCTCTACTCAAGTTAGTATGGCTCTATATGAAATCTAACTAATATTTTCTATGTACCTAACTGTTTAGTTTAAAATAAATAATGTAATCGAATACGGTGGGTTACGCCATTTAGTTTTACTATTAAATTAACATGTGTTTTTTAAATAAAGTTTTTGTTTTCTTTAAAAACTTTATCAAATCTTATTTTTTTATCATCTTGTCATGCATATTTCCTAGACACTATTTATATTTAATTATTATTTTTATTTATTATTATTGTATCATTTGTATTATATTTATTATATTTATTATATTTGATCTTTCACTTCTGAGCTTCAGGCAACTTTGTTTTTTAATATGTCTTAACAAATATTTCTAGATAATCCAGCAGAGATATCAGCATTCGAGGTATACAAAAACCAAGATAAAAAGAAAGGGCGTCGTCGCAACCCTGAGACTCCTCCGCAAGAAAATAAGTATTGCAACCCTATTAAGTTGGTTCAAGCCACAGCTAAGAGATTGCATGTAATGGGCTTGCATAAACTTCTCGACAAATTTTAGTAAGTCAATATCATCATTTTTTTAAATGTAGGTTACTAGATATGAAAGATTATAAAAAAGTATGATAATTAAATCATGAGAAAAAAATTAAAGCCCCAATGGTTTAGCAGCTAGCATGTACAACCGGACAGATTGGTGGTCCTGGGCTTGAGTCCCAGACTGAGCCCTTTTTATTGACTCTTTCTGTCACCTACCTCGATCCATTAACAAATAGATTTTAGTAAAGAAATATGAAAAATTTTGTAGAACTGATTATTATTTTAAATTAAAAAAAGGTGAACAACAAAAAATATTTAATTTATTTAATAAATCTATAACAACCAGCACATAATCCTCAATATCAGCAACATAGTAAATTTTATTTATTTTTAGTTTCAAAGACGGTGCAGTGTGTCTCAGAGAAAGTGTAACATTAACAAAGAATGTTCTCACATGGGACCGAGATATGTTTCCGGAGTTAGTTGATACAAATGTTTATTCAAAGGATGGTATGCTGATATCAGCTCATAAATGTGTATTGGCGGCCAGGCTTGAGTACTTTCAAGGAATGTTTATGCACTCTTGGACGGAGGTAAAAGATTAACTTTGTAATTTACTACATAAGAAGTGTTCTAATGTAATATTATATATTAATGTAGGATTTAGTTAGTATAAGAATTGTGCAGAAATAACAAAGTATAATTCGCGTCATGTACAGCCCGCGCCAAACTTTGTGACCGCCTTGAGTATAGTCGCGAGTCCGAACTTGCGCATGGTACAGTCGAGTGGGCAATACGTAATCAACCAAACAATTTTCGTTTTCTAACATTTTTAATACTTATTATATTATGTCAATTTATTTTTATTTGTTGATTATAAAGTTCGTGTTTATTTCATAGGTTATTTTATTTAATTTAATATACAATGTATGTGTTATTTGTAAAACATATAGGTTAGGTAATAATAGGATAAATGTAAATAAAAAACATTAATATAAATAAAAACTATATTCACAATGGGGCCACACCTTCCATAAAAACATCTCCCTTACTAGTGGATGGTTCCGCATCCGAATCACTCTCTTCCCAAAAAATATCCAAATCTTCTACATCTGATTCATTATCGCTCACGTGAATTATTATTTTTTCAGTTAGGTCATCTATGATGACATCACTTTTCTTATATTCTTCCTCAATATTAATAACTTTATCGCATAGTGCAGTCCACTCCTGTTCACCCATGCTATTTACTTTTTCCTCCACTAATTTCATAATATTAGTTATATTATTTGTGACATTTTTTTTCGCCACGTAACCTTTTATGGATGCCCAAGCCATTTCTATAAATTTATAAACATCGTAGACCATTTTACGAGCCTGGCGTCGTAAAACATTACAACGTCCGGTAGGCATGTTTATAAACAAATAACAACGAGTAACAATAACAACAAGTAACAATAACTAAAAACTATAATAACAAATTAACGAAACGATCGAACGAATTTTGAACGCTACAGTACTCTCAGAGCTCACAAGTGCGTGATTCGTGTACGGACGTAGCACTCACACTAAGGCGTGGGTGCCAGCGCGCGTCGCGGGTGAGCGGTGCGGGCGCGCGGGGTGTGGCCCTGCCCCCAAGCTCTTGTGCGTCCCGCTAATACCTGATTTTGTGTTCTGCGCAATGCAATGAGCCTAGTTCGGGACGGCCACAAAGTTTGGCGCGAGCTGTAAAAAGAACGCTGGCTGTCAAGTTGCGCAGACGCGATTTATCCAATTTGGTGGTAAGACGCGGGGCGCGGAGCGGTGGTGCACGCGTCGCATGCTTTTCGGCTCGCTATTGGTTTGTCAGTTTAAAATACCATCGCGCACACAAAAGTTATTAATTACGAAATGATTTTATATAAAAAATAGTAAAAAAAATTTTTTTGACGTATATTGTTTTTAAAGAGAGAGTCTGATAATAATGCAGTAAATAATTAAAAAAATATATATTAAAACGAATTAATTTAATTTTTTGTAAGTAGATTAAACATTCTACACTGATTCAAACATATTTTTTTACTTAATAGAATTCTATTTAATGACATTCTATGTAATATATTTTTCATTGTACCTACCAATAATCAATATACATCGTAAGCAAAAGGCTAGTTCAAAAATAAAATAATAGGCTTAGGAATTTCGTATAAAATTGAGTTCTATACCATAGTGTATAGTCCATAGAGACTATATATCCTGTACCTTACTCAGACTAGCACTTGATGGTATATTTAAATAAAAATTGTTCTAATTTCTTTATCTTAATATAATTATGTATTATTAAATTTCAGAGTAAGCTTCTGTCAAAAGTGACACTACCAATAAACCACGGAATACTTTTACCAGTCATTAACTTCCTATACACGGATGCTTGTCCAGAAGTAGAAAGTTCCGACAGCATTGACTTTATATGCAGCATGCTAATAGTATCGGACCAGCTCTTCATTAGCAGACTGAGAGAAATGTGTGAAATAGCGCTAGCTAATATGATCACTTTGAAAAATTGCACAGAACTGTGCCAATTTGCACATACATACAACGCAAACCAACTGAAACAGTGTTGTATGGAATACATATCTTTAAACTTATCCAGCATCCTTGAAAATAGATCTTTAGATCTCTTAGAAGATAACTTACTACAAGATATAACTAAATATTACCGTAAATTCAACCCCATTATGTCTTCCCGAGAGATCACCCCCTTTTTCAACTCGCCCAGCGACGAAACCATCGATGAATGCGTCAAAAACTTGCCCGTAGATCTAGATGTCATTGACGAAGATATCAAAAAAGATGACAGTATCATAGAAATAAGTAAGAAGAAGAAACAGAAGAAAATAGAGTATACAGAGAGTGAGAAGGCAAGGATGAGATACGAATCAGTCAGTTTGGTGACGTCATTAGACTTGTCAAACGATAAGCCCGGCGACGTCACGTTATCCCTCACCGCGATTCCAAAGAGTGAAAAGAAGATTCGTGAAACAGAAAAATGGACAGAAGTGCCCACATCTCAGCAAAAACAGCAAAAAATTGTTCAAGCTCGCCTCAAAGCCATAGTCCAAGCCAAGGACATATTAAATGAGCCACCTACAAATTCTATCACTAAACTAACTAAAAATAACTCTTTTAATGTTAATAATCAAGAATCCGTTATACCAACAACCTCTCGTCATATGTCTGTGTCTCCTAAAGAGTCTGAATTTTGCTGGGGTCAAAGTAATCTAGTTATTAACCATGTTGGTCCAAAACTATCCCAGAAACAGCGAAAGAGATTAGCATCGGAGAGCGAAAACAGTCCCCAAACTTTGGATAGCTATCTATCTAATAAACTTAATATTAGTAGTCAACCGGAGAAACCAAAAAATCCATGGAAAATCTGTGAAGTGCCTATAGCTCATAGTAGCCCTAATAAGCAAAATGCCATGGAGTTTAATAACATTTTGGCCGATCAAAAAAAGCAAAAGGATGATTCTTCGAGAATCATGTCTAAATCTCTTACTTTGACACAGGTATATAATTGAAGTTTATTATTAAACTTTTACTATAATTTGTATGTATTATGCATGAAGTGAGAAATATTTTGGTTGTCTTAACTTATTCTTTTTGTTGACATTTTATAACTAATGTGATAATATATAAGACACCAGAATCTTCTGTTTTAATTAATAAAAAAGTGTGACCACTAGCCATGCTATACTTTGACATTAGCTAATTACTACCTTTAATATAGCTTAAGTATCATTGAACTGAACATATAAACATACCAATGTAACTGCTAAGATGTATCTGATATGTAGGACTAGGAAATAATTTATATATTTTTGTAGCTCGAAGATAAAGCAATTGAAGAATTGGAGCGGTTTTACAATGTACATGAAGCTGACGATGAATTGATTACAGTAAGGCGCATAGAATTACAAGTGTCCTCCCCTCAATGGATCCACACTGCCCCAAAGCGATAATAATGTGCTATTTTTTCAACAGAAGTGTGATCAATATATTCTAAATAAACTTTATGGTCTATGTGTATTCATTTTTTATCTATCTATATTATTATAATAATATGTTGATGTTTTCAGTCATGCAACTACCAACCAAATAGAATTGTTGCATACACTTAGCTCATGTAACAGGCTTTATATACAGAGCAAAGTAAGATGCTACATCTGCACTTTATTAATGAAATTATCTATTTATATCTATATATTATTATATATTATCTCTTGATTATACAAAATGCAACAATTTTGATGTTACTTTATTGGATTAGTTATTAAGTACTCAATGAGTTAATAAAAAAGTTTCATAAATAGACCTACATATGAATAGTTGTGAAAAGAATTTGAAATAAAAGTGCAGTTGTAATATGTAATACACTATTAATTATTATACACTAGTTAAATTAACATTTTGCACTACTGCTTAGGTGGAAAAGATTTCAAGAGCTGATTAACTTGTCTATGTGTAAGGTTTTTCTCGCCTGGAACCAATATACCCTTCCTGCCTTGTTCTCGCTGGACTTCAACAGCCTCACTATATTTCTTGTAACAGGTTTGGAAAGCCGACACTTCTTTCAAGCATTGTGCCTGATCAAACTCTGATTTCTTAAAGCAGGCAAACATAACAGCCATTTCTTGCATACAGGCAGCGTCCCGATTTTTATCCCCCTTACCAGATACTGTCTTCTTCAGCCGTAATGGCAAAAGCATTTGAAAAGGAATTGGTTCCCTTTGAGGTCTTCTTGCACTTTTGTTTGAGGGTGCCGTAAATAAAATAGGATTTAGCCTCATATTTAGTTTTTAATACAGCTCTTAAAAATATTAAATATTTATGTAAAGTTAGGTTATATTTACGTAAAACCTAGTGACAGTGACATATAGACTACTATATCTGTTTTTTAAATTAATCCCCAATAGGGAAAGGCAAAGGATCAAAACTTAAAGTATATTATTATTATTGTGTTTGGTTGGGTGTGGTGCCGAGGTCGGCCCTTAGCTACGTCGACCAGTAAAGATCCATTTATCTTAAAGTATTTATCTTAAAGATATTTAGCTTAAAGTATAACCACAATATATTAATTTTTATTTATCCCCAATAGGGAAAGGCAAAGGACTATAGTCCACACAGCCCACAATATATTAATATAACTCACGAAATAAAGACACCACGAGTACGAACATGATGTTCAAAAAAGTATCAATTTGGGGGATAAGATTTTTCACCGGTAGGACGCGCTACTTTTCATGACATATTAGTACGCAAAAAATCTTTTTGCTATTGATATGTTTATTATTCATCTATGATTGATAGCTCTGAAAATAAATTACGAGCCGTATAATTTGAATGTCAGCGTAAAACCAACGACGGTAATGAAGAATATACAAAATAATAAACTATAATAATTGATTATAATTATATTGATTACCTATATTAATAATACTTTTTTCAAATATAATTATTATTATTCCATAGAAAAATGGAAATTCTAATTCCTCCGTGACTTTGCAGTATTATTGCTACACAATAACAACAAATATTGATAATAAAAAAGCAATAATACTAACTCATGTAACCGTAGTACCTAATACCTACTAACATAAAATATTTTTGTAGTTAAGGACTCTTCCGAAAAAAAAAATATTTTTAAAATTACCTCTAAGTGAAACTATTCGGATTTACTTTAATTTTTGGTTCCCGACGTTTCGAATGCTTTAAAGCAGTCATGGTCACGTGAGAGACCTCTCTCTCCCAGAGACAATCTGAAAAGATAATTCATATTTCATTTATAAATTTATAATGTCGAATATTCGCGTAAACCTAAGAAAGTATTATAATATTTATGAATTGTACTGTGATTTCTTGACAATTGAATTTATAACAATGGATTATTCAATCAACAATAGCTTATTTCGTAATTTACAAAGTTAAAAAAAATGTATGATTTTCAGCATTATACACAAATACCTATAATAATCTATACTACAATATATTGTAAATAATATTATTATCCTATCCATAAAAATTTGATACGGAACCTGTATTATCTTAAGAAATTAAGCTTATAAATTATTACTGTTTATAGATATAACGTCGACAATATCGCTTTAGGCTACTAAAATTTTAAATGGCGTCATATTATAATTTATAACGCGATTTAAGTAAATTATTGATTGCTAATTTTAACCTTGATAGAGTACATTTTCCAAATAAGATATCTCTATTTATCTCTATGTCTATAAGACTTCCGCGAATAATGGCATTGTTAATAATACATATTGCTTTTTTGATGACTTTTTAATTTGTCTCAGTTGCCTCAACGGTCTGTAAAGCCGACTTTTTTATTTAGGTATGTTATCGATTATCTTTTACGTCGCAAATACAAAGTCAATGGTGATCAGCAGATTTTCTTCCGCCAAGACGCAGTCGAAATGCCTGTAACGTACGTTACGTAAATAAAAGCTTAGATCTCCAAGGTGTTCACTCAAAAAAGCATGAGTAATAAATAACTCCCTTTCTAAAGTTAGTTGATGAAATAAATTATAAATAAATAAGACTTATAATAGAATATTAATATCTGTCATTCCATCTTGAAATTAATTCAATTTTTCGATGAATTCGACTAAAGGACATTAACCTATAAAAAATGTACCTAAAATATATTAAGATAAATTAACAATATTTAGCGTCTCATCTAATAGATATTCCATCATAAAATTAACTACTTTTGACGACTTTGACGACACGTTTAGCTCAGTTCGTAGTGACCCTAGTTTCTGCGCTAGTGGGCGCGGGTTCGAGTCCCGCTGAAGCATTACTTTGTTGAGCACTAATGATTGTAATCCAGTCATGGGTGTTAATATATATAATATGTATGTATTTAAAGTTATATATGTGTATTGTTGAGTGTGTGAACTATCTAGTATCCGTAACACAAACGTAGCTTACCACAAAACTAGATGGCGCTATGTGTAATAATATCCCAAATATTATTTATTTAATATTACTTTATTTAAATTAAGAGCAGATTATATATTTACAACTATTATATATTAGTTTTATAGTGACAGATACCAACTAATTAAAAATGATAAGTTTTTCCTTCAGATTCGCCTGTCTATGGTTCTAATAAGTCGATAATCATTTAAGTTATTGGAGAGCAGATTTTCGGAGTTAAAATAATATTGTATGATGTCGTTGTCGAGTAAGTTTTGAATGTAAAAATTCAGATACGCTCAACGTAATAGTACGTTAAGTGTAAGCCAAAGATATTTCATAATGATAAATACAAGATTATTCATAGGCCCATAAAGTTACATTCACAAACCAATAAAGATAAATTTTAGTATAAAATCAAGTAGCTATTTTCATTTTCACAGAATACCTCGTAGCAATCTGACTAGTAAGTAGCCTCAGATTATTCTTTTTTTCTAATAATACATTGCAATATAAAGTAATTTAAATTAATTGTGTGAGTATAAGTTTAAGTTCAAAAATGTTATAATAATGGTGATGGATTTTCATATAAGAATTGTAAAATAAGCCCTTAAACATTTTTAAGTTTTACGCGAATATTTGACATTAAGAACATATAACCTCCTCCTTTTTTGAAGTCGGTTAAAAAACAGCACTCGTATCTTTTCAGTTTTTTTGCATCATGGTTATGTCCTAAAGGTTAATGACCTATATTGCGTAGTAGTTGTAATATATAATGCTTGGAGAAGTTAAATGATTAGTCTGTACTCTGTCCCGTGACCACGATTGCTCTAAAGCATTTTTAATGTCGCGGGCAAAAATAAAAATCAATCCGTAAAAAATCCGAAAAGCTACTTTTATTGGCCCAATTATATTAAAATTCTAAGAGTCAAATCTGTCCTTTAAAAAAATAATATAAATATTTTTATAAATGTTTATAAACATACAACCAAATTAAATCCCTTCATACATTTTCGTAGTTGGTGAAATTATCAAAAACCAATGCACGTTTTGTATTCGTTTTATTAATTCAAAAGATGTTTATAAATGTGTACAAATAATCGCCTTAACATAATTTTATTCGTGTTTCAGACAAAAATGAAATTCCTAGTAGTATTCGCTCTCTGCGCCCTCGCGGCTTCGGCCCTTCCTACTAAGCCTACCGCTGGAGTCAAACCCACTCCCATCTCCGTTGGACCTGCTATCATCGACGGTGAATACGAGCCCATCTCTGTGGGACCCGCTATCGTTGACGGTGAATATGAGCCCATCTCCGTTGGACCCGCTATTGTTGACAACCAAGTAGCCTCTCCTGCAAGCTCTCCCCTGGTCCAAATCATCGTCAATGTCAACCCAAACTCAGGCATCGGCGGCAGTCCCGTGATTGTTGAGGGTATGCCCGAGCCTGAGCCCGTTATCGTCGAAGAAATTGACGCAAGCCCTGTTATTGTCGACGAAATTGAGCCAAGCCCCATTATTATTGTCGATCAGCCTGAACCTGAACCCGAAAATGTGATCATCGTCGACCAACCTGAACCTGAAGCCGAATCTGATGTCATCATCCCTCCTGTCGTTGCCCTCCCTGAAATACTCAACTAAATAAATAAAATCATTTTTCTATTTTACTTATGTTTTTCAATTCTTACACAACATTTTATACCTACTTATTTTTTAATTATGTACACCCCTATTTACTGCCAAATATCTTAATAAATAATAATCTATTAGTTTTACTGTATTAGCGGTTCGAGGTTCGAGTTCTGCTAGAAGCATTAATTTGTGTGATGAGTAGTAATTCAGTCCATAGATGTTTATATTCATTATATATACGGAAAAAAATAAAATTAAATACTACTCTATCAAAGAAGATGTACATGTGATAACATTTTAGAATCTCCATGAAATGGACCATTTTTTGAATCCACTCGTCTGCTGAGTTTAGTTTATTATTTTTTCAGTAGGAGTAGTCAAAGTTAAGTGATGGTAAATTAAAAGAACATGTACCGATGGTATTTACTTCTTTTTCTCTAAACATACATTTGCTTCCGATTTAATTGATTTGGAAACAACTAGTGTGGCTTCTTGCGAGGTTGCAACAGCAATAAAACATACAAACAATTGAAAACTCTAGTCACATCGCCCAAAAATTCCACTCCGAGTAGTACATTTTTACTTTTTCACTAAAATGGATGGTACTCGAGTACTAGTATGAGTAGCGCGCTGATATTTTTTTACTGACTCATCATAAAAGAGCCTTTCTCCTCGTGCCAGGTTATCGTCACCTTCTGGGACACCTTTTATATCTAATCACCATTTTAGGGAATCTCTTTACCATAGCTAGATATCAATTACCGTTCGTGCTAATCTCATTACCGTTTATTAAAAAAAACAAAGCCCTATATCTTTAATACTAAACGTCATATTACTGTACCTCTCTCATATTTAGTTTATTTTCTATCCTTTTCATTATATATGGTACAAAAAAATAATAAAAAACACCATCAGGCTTAATATTTGATTCGTCAAAAAAAATGTTAAATATGCACGAAACGAAATATTCACCCAGGCACATCAATAAAACGGTCTTACATAACAATAAAACCGATATTATGTTTTTTTATGGAACAAAGGGGGCAAACGGGCAGGAGGTTCACCTGATGGGAAGTGATCACCTCCGTCCATGGACATCTGCAACACTGCAAGCTTAGATTATATGTATATAATCTAAGACTGCAAGGCTTGCAGATGCGTTGCCGGCCTTTAAGGAAAGGGAGGGAGGGAAGAGGGACGGAGAGAATAGGGAGGGAGGTAATAGGGAGGTAGGGAATAGGGAGGTAGGTTATAGGGAGGTAGGAGGGAGAAAGGAGGGATGAAGAGTGGGCCTCCCGGACTCTCATATATCGGACGTAACGCGACAGCATAGCTGCCACTTCACGCCGGTCTTCTGTGAGAGAGTGGTACTATACGGGGCGTACCGGCCCATTTGGCTGCTACCCGAAGGTAATAAGTATTTCCCTCTCGGCACATAATATCAGTTTTATTGTTATGTAAAATGGTTATATAATGACAACGATGACTAAGTGAATATTATAATAATAAATAAGAATGTTATAATAATAAATTTATCTATTTAGCTTTAATGATAAATATAAGAAGATTATTCATAGGCCATTAAAGATATATTAACAGGGCAATAAAGATTAATTTTAATATAAAATAAAGATACCATTTTCAATTTCACGGAATACCTCATAGTAATCTGACAAGTAAGTAGCCTCCGACGCGCAGTCACTTCTTTTATTTCAAATATTTCTTCATGTATTCCATCACAAAATAAAGTAATAAAAATTAATTGTGTGTGTTAAAGTTTAAGTTCAATATTATCTAATTTAATTTTTAATCATGTGACATAATAAGTAATGGATTTGTATTTAGGAATTTTAAAACATGCTCTTAATATTTGATTCATTTGGCTTAAAAAGAAAAGAATTAAGTATTTCAGGTTTTTCGCGTAATAATGATGATTAGATTTTTATTTCCGGCGTGTCGAATGCTTTATAGCTCGACATAGCTTAGTAATCGATAGTGTACTTAACTATTTGAATTGTTGTGTCGTAAAAACGGTAGTAAAGTCATTCATAATTACGACGTAACGATACAATATCGATTCAATATCTATGACTACCTATGTCGAGACAATCGACTATGGTCATGAAAGATACTAATGAATGAATATAAATAATGAAAGCGTGTTTCGTATTAGTTTAGAAGATGTTTTAAATGTGTAAACAAATAATCGCCCTAACTTAAATTTATTCGTGTTTCAGACAAAAAATGAAATTCCTAGTAGTATTCGCTCTCTGCGCCCTCGCGGCTTCGGCCCTTCCTACTAAGCCTACCCCTGGAGTCAAACCCACTCCTATTTCCGTTGGACCTGCTATCATCGACGGTGAATACGAGCCCATCTCTGTGGGACCCGCTATCGTAGACGGTGAATACGAGCCCATCTCCGTTGGACCCGCAATTGTTGACAATGAAGTAGCCTCTCCCGCAAGCTCTCCCCTGGTCCAAATCATCGTCAATGTCAACCCAAACTCTGGCATCATCGGCAGTCCCGTGATTGTTGAGGGTATGCCCGAACCTGAGCCCGTTATCGTCGAAGAAATTGACGCAAGCCCTGTTATTGTCGACGAAATTGAGCCCAGCCCCATTATTATTGTCGATCAGCCTGAACCTGAACCCGAAAATGTGATCATCGTCGACCAACCTGAACCTGAAGCCGAATCTGATGTCATCATCCCTCCTGTCGTTGCCCTCCCTGAAATACTCAACTAAATAAATAAAATCATTTTTCTATTTTACTTATGTTTTTCAATTCTTACACAACATTTTATACCTACTTATTTTTTAATTATGTACACCCCTATTTACTGCCAAATATCTTAATAAATAATAATCTATTAGTTTTACGAATATGGTAATTTTAAAAGAATGTAAAATTTAGGTAGTAAGTTCACGTTTAATTCAATTTAAAGTGATCTTACTTACTGTATTAGCGGTTCGAGTTCTGCTAGAAGCATTAATTTGTGTGATGAGTAGTAATTCAGTCCATAGATGTTTATATTCATAATATATACAGGTTATCCCAGAAGGTGACGATAACCTGGCACGGGGAATGAGGCCCTCTTATGATGTGTCAGTAAAAAAAAGAATCAGCGCTCAACTCACATTAGTACTCGAGTACCAGCCATTTTAGTGAAAAACTAAAAATGTACTATCCGGAGTGAAATTTGTGGGCATTGTGACTAGAGTTTTCAATTGTTTGCATATTTTATTGCTGTTGCGGCCTCGCAAGAAGCCACACTAGTTGTTGCCGAATGAATTAAATAGGAAGCAAATGTATTTTTAGAGAAAATGAAGTAAATATCATCGTTACATGTTCTTTAAATTTACCATCACTTAACTTTAACTACTTCTACTGAAAAAATAATAAAGTAAGCCCAGCAGACAAGTTGGTTCAAAAAATGGTACATTTCATGGCGATTCTAAAGTGTTATCACATGTACATCTTCTTTGATAGAATAGTATTTAATTTTATTTTTTTCCGATAGATGACCCGTTTTATAAATGTGTCGTCCGAATAAAGGTATAGGAAACAAATGCAATTATTTGAATAAGATAAGTTACAGCGCCGTTTCTTTCATGAGAAAGAGATAGCAATAATACTTTTTGTAATTAGTAAGCTACCTGAAATATTGAATGGCGAAAAGAATTTCTCCAAAATAAGATAGTTTCTTAGAGAATTACCACATAATATTTTACGAAGTATGTGGTTCCAGCACGATGGATGTCCAGCTCATTATGCTCGACCAGTTAGCGAACATTTGAATAATGAATATCCCAATAGACGCGAAGACGCTCAAAAAAACGCGCTACACTTATAAAAAGTTTATTTTCAAGAAGAGGTAGAGCATGAGCGTGGACAACTTGAGAATTTCCTTTAAATTATGACTAAAAATAACGTATCATTTTAATCGGCTATCTTTAATTAATTTATAAGAAGCATTACGATCTATTTCCAATTAATAAATTGTTTATTTGAATGACACAGTTTTTGAAATGGGTCTATCTATCGGAAAAAAATAAAATACTACTCTATCAAAGAAGATGTACATGTGATAACATTTTAGAATCTCCATGAAATGGACCATTTTTTGAATCAACTCGTCTGCTGAGTTTAGTTTATTATTTTTTCAGTAGGAGTAGTCAAAGTTAAGTGATGGTAAATTTAAAGAACATGTACCGATGGTATTTACTTCTTTTTCTCTAAACATACATTTGCTTCCGATTTAATTGATTTGGAAACAACTAGTATGGCTTCTTGCGAGGTCGCAACAGCAATAAAACATACAAACAATTGAAAACTCTAGTCACATCGCCCAAAAATTCCACTCCGAGTAGTACAGTTTTTAGTTTTTCACTGAAATGGCTGGTACTCGAGCACTAGTGTGAGTAGCGCGCTGACATTTTTTTACTGACTCATCATAAGAGGGCCTTCCTCCTCGTGCCAGGTTATCGTCACCTTCTGGGACACCTTGTATATCTAATCACCATTTTAGGGAATCTCTTTACCATAGCTAGATATCAATTACCGTTCGTGCTAATCTCATTACCGTTTATTAAAAAAAACAAAGCCCCATATCTTCAATACTAAACGTCACATTACTGTACCTCTCTCATATTTAGTTTATTTTCATTAGATAAGCTTCCGAAAAGCGCATACCTCCGATCGATCTGAAATTTGGTATTTGAACGTATTTTGACCCCCTAATCACGAATATCATAATGAAAATTGGCGCAAACGCCATTTTGAAAATGAAAATCGAAGGAGAAATTCTTTTTTTCAGTGTGCATTATCGTACATTCCTAACCGATTTAAACTATTTTAGCTTTCTCCAGAAAGGGTATATGAAAGTGTACAGCTGAGTTTAGGAACTCTGTCATCACTCTCACACTTTTACCCGACTACAGCTAAGCCGAAAGGAAGGGCAAGGGTTTTGTCAGTCTACGTATGTATGCATGTTTGTATTATCCTCCGTAGCGCCTAAACTACTGAGCCGATTGTAATCAATGAGGTGTCAATAGATTCGTTACAATAGCTTAGATAACATAGGCGATATAAATTTTATGAAAAATTATACTGCGAAATTTAAACCTAAGATTCCAATCTCAAAAAAAAAAATAACTGAGATAATCATCACGTGTTTTTCGTTTTTTATGGAACAAAGGGGGCAAACGGGCAGGAGGTTCACCTGATGGGAAGTGATCACCTCTGTCCATGGACATCTGCAACACTGCAAGGCTTGCAGATGCGTTGCCGGCCTTTTAGGAAAGGGAGGGAGGGAAGAGGGATGGAGGGAATAGGGAGGGAGGTAATAAGGAGGTAGGGAATAGGGAGGTAGGAGGAGAGAGGAGGGATGAAGAGTGGGCCTCTCGGACTCTCATATATCGAACGAAACGTGACAGCATAGCTGCCACTTCACGCCGGTCTTCTGTGAGAGAGTGGTACTATACGGGGCGTGCCGGCCCATTTGGCTGCCACCCGAAGGTAATAAGCATTTCCCTCTCGGCACATAATATCGGTTTCATTGTTATGTAAAACGGTTATATTATGACAACGACGACTAAGTGAATATTATAATAATAAATAAGAATGTTATAATAATAAATTTATCTATCTAGCTTTAATGATAAATATAAGAAGATTATTCATAGGCCAATAAAGATATATTTGCAGGGCAATAAAGATTAATTTTAATATAAAATAAAGATACCATTTTCAATTTCACGGAATACCTCATAGTAATCTGACAAGTAAGTAGCCTCCGACGCGCAGTCACTTTATTTATTTCAAATATTTCTTCATGTATTCCATCACAAAATAAAGTAATAAAACGTAATTGTGTGTGTTAAAGTTTAAGTTCAATATTATCTAATTTAATTTTTAACCATGTGACATAATAAGTAATAGATTTGTATTTAGGAATTGTAAAACATGCTCTTAATATTCATTTGGCTTAAAAAGAAAGGAATTAAGTATTTCAGGTTTTTCGCGTAATAATGATGATTCGATTTTTATTTCCGGCGTGTCGAATGCTTTATAGCTCGGCATAGTTTAGTAATCGATATTGTATCTATTTGAATTGTTGTGTCGTAAAAACGGTAGTAAAGTCATTCATAATTACGACGTAACGATACAATATCGATTCAATATATAGACTACCTATGTCGAGAGAATCGACTATGGTCATGAAAGATACTAATGAATGAATATAAATAATGAAAGCGTGTTTCGTATTAGTTAAACAAATAATCGCCCTAACTTAAATTTATTCGTGTTTCAGATAAAAATGAAATTCCTAGTAGTATTCGCTCTCTGCGCCCTCGCGGCTTCGGCCCTTCCTACTAAGCCTACCGCTGGAGTCAAACCCACTCCCATCTCCGTTGGACCTGCTATCATCGACGGTGAATACGAGCCCATCTCTGTGGGACCCGCTATCGTTGACGGTGAATACGAGCCCATCTCCGTTGGACCCGCTATTGTTGATAACCAAGTAGCCTCTCCTGCAAGCTCTCCCCTGGTCCAAATCATCGTCAATGTCAACCCAAACTCTGGCATCGTCGGCAGTCCCGTGATTGTTGAGGGTATGCCCGAGCCTGAGCCAGTTATCGTCGAAGAGATTGACGCAAGCCCCGTTATTATCGACGAGGTCGACCCCATCATTATTGTGGATCAGCCTGAACCTGAACCCGAAAGTGTGATCATCGTCGACCAACCTGAACCTGAAGCCGAGTCTGAAGTCATCATCCCTCCCGTCGTTGCCCTCCCTGAAATTCTCAACTAAATAAAAAAGTATTTTCTGATCATTTTGATGAAATAAGTAAAAATATCATTCTTATAATTACTGTCTTTTTATACAACATTTTATTCTTATAAGTTAATGAATATTGATTCATTGGTATTATGAACTTGGGAATGTAAAAATGTTTCTATAATTTAGCTACTAAGTACAAACTTTAACAACTTATGATAAAAAATCAATGTGTCCTTTAGTTGAATGAATGAACCATACACATGACATACGTAATGAACTATACAAACCATATGATCATAGTATCTGGTATCTATAACACAAGCCATTAGCCACGTACTTAACCATAGAACTATATGATGTGTTTTAATGTTTTAACATATTTACCTATATTTATATAGGACTTACCAGTTAATTATTTTGTATTACGGTCGCCGGTCCGCTTCACTGAGCATAAGTTGAAATAAAATAAACTGTTTAATAATATTCTAATAATATACAAGTAGCCTAAGTTACTCCGTACAACATATTTTGCTATCTGCGAGTGAAAGTCCCGTTAAAATCGTTTCAGAGAATAGCCTGAAATAACAGACAGACAGACAAATTTGTATAAAAATGTTTAGAGCAAAATTTATTGAAACCATTATTGTAGAAATTAAAATTTCGCATCTTTTATGTCCTGTAAACTTTTATGTAAAACTTACTTTTATGTAAAACCGGTTCATTAAATGGGCAATAAATCGTAAACGGTAATTTTTACAACAAAAGTTTACGAGAAATAAAATATGCGAAATTTTATTCTCTACAATAATGGTTCAGATGAATTTTACCTTGAAGTGCATAGTTTCCGAGATAACCGCTAAAAAGCTTTTATTCAAGATTGCGATCGATGCTGGATCTGTCAGCATTTTGTGTTTTTATGGTCAGTAAGTGACCCTTAACCTAAAAAAAAAATTAACATTGGATCGGACATTTAGTGCGAGGTAAAATGCTTTATTTACTGACCTATGAAGAAGAGCAAATAATGTAGGTAATTAATGTTAAATACCAACACTAACCTTCAATTTTTCCTCTTTTTTTCTTTAATCGATATTTTATATACGCACCTATAAAATATTATATATTTCTAATCGATTTAAATGGAAGAACTCTAATCTAAAACTTTGCATATAGATCCCAACAAACGGGAACGGAATAATAATAATATATTTAAAACAACCTAAATGAAAACTCCCAAAAAAATACACAAACTAAAATTACATCATCCACGTAAATAAAAAAAAATGTTCATGAAATAGGTATAAGATATTGGACCAAACTATGTTAAATTTTGAAAAATGATGACCATCATACCCAATTTTATCAAAATCTGTCCAATGGATTTTTCGTGATGTCAGATAGACGAAACTTCTAAAAACTATAGACTCGGCCCCTTTCAATATCGATAGTATGTATAATATTCGATCTATTAGTAGGTATAATACGTACCACGAAAGATAAGACTTGACGAGCGTCAGTAGCGGGGGATTTTCGCACTTAAGTCTTGTTAGTAAGAGTTATGTATAATTAATTTCAAGTCTCATCTTTCGTGGTACGGTCTGTTATAAGTACAATGAAATCCAACTCTTTAGTAACTTTCTTAGTAACTCAAAATATTGCAGCTGACTCTAAGATCTGATTTTTTTGTATCGGTTTAATCATTCATTCTAACCATATACTTCTAATAGATTTAAGTGAAAGATCTCTTATCTTTCATCTATACTAATATTATTATACCTATAAAGCTGCAGAGTTTGTTTGTTTGTTTGAACGCGCTAATCTCAGGAACCTCTGGTTCGAATAGAAAAATTATTTTTGTGTGTTGCAAAAACGGGAAGGGCGGGCGTTAGTTCTGCGACTTCTGGTACCGTACCGCGCAACTCAGAAAGAATTAGTATTTAATAATGTGACGGTCCTTGTATGTACAATAGTATGTATGTTTAATACACTGTTTATAGATGAATAGATTTGATTTTAGAATTTGGTATGATAATGTCAGTTGAAGCGTATGTGCCTAGAGACGAACCCCAGCTGAGTGAGGGTGAGACTCATTTGTACATACAAATAAAGTTGAAGTGTCTGTTTTTAATTTCTAAGAAACAGCTATTCACTAAATGTGTAATATGAAAGTATATTCGATAATAACAAGAAAAACAATTTTAAAAATTTCTGTTTGTGTGTCTGTTTGTTCCGGCTAATGAAACGGCTGGACCGATTTTGACGTGACTTTCACTTGCAGATAGCTAATGTTATTCAAGCATAACTTAGGCTACTTTTAACTGATTTCAAAAAGGAGGAAGTTATATTTTAGAAATATTATTTATTTTTACTAGCGGAACCCGTGGCTTCGCTAAACCTAGAAACGAACCCGAGCGAAGAGAGTCGCTAGATTATATTTAAATGAGTCGAGACGCACCATTTTAAATTCAGAAGAAAACCATCCATAAATAAGGAAGATTTATAAGAAAGCTATCTACCAAGTCATCTTGAAATTAATAACATTATTTTAGACGAATTACAGAAAAGGAATTCCAGCGGCACCTTTCAATCAGATTAAGATAAGCTTAAATATTAAGAATGTATAATAAAGATAATCTTACCAATAGATATTCTTCTTCATAAAGTTAGATTATTTAAATTAACAACAGATAATATTTACAATTTCCTTACTATTATAAAGATTGAAAGATCACTACCTAACTATGAGTAACAAGATTTTCGTGCAACTCTCGCCTGCCTCTTTATTTATGTCGTTGATAATTATTAAATTTATTGAAATAAATCTTTTATTCTCAGACGATTTACACAATAACTTATTTTATAAAGTAGTTCTCATAAAAAAGCGTGAACTTTAAAAGGGAATCCAATTGTTGATACATTATAAGTTATAGCATAAAGCTAAAGATATTTTTGATTTTTTAGTACAAGCGAAGCCTTGGATCTCGCTAGATAAAACCTTTAATGATAACCTATTCATAGAAACATTGCGATAAAAAGATTATTCATAGGCCTATTATAAAGATAAAGTTTAATATAAAATCAAGAAGACATTCTCAATTTCACAGAATAGCTGAAAGTACCTTAACAAGTAAGTAGCCTCAGAAGGGCAATATTTTTAATTGTTTCAACTCATCCATTAGAATATTATATAGTCTAAATCAAAATTAGTTGCAATTCAATAATATAATTTATTATTAAATTTTTGTATATTCGTACATTTGTTTTATTAGTTAAAAAAGATTTGAAAGATTTAATAATAATATTAAAATAAAATAAAATTATTCGTGTTACAGACAGAAAAATGAAATTCCTTGTAGTATTCGCTCTTTGTGCCCTCGCGGCTTCTGCCAAGCCAACTAAGCCTACAGTTGGACTCAAGCCTACTCCCATCTCAGTTGGACCTGCTATCGTGGACGGTGAATACGAACCCATCTCCGTTGGACCCGCTATCGTTGACGACTCTGTTGCTGCTTCCTCAAGCTCTCCCCTGGTCCAAATCATTGTCAATGTTAACTCAAACTCTGGTATCGTCGGCAGTCCCGTGATTGTTGAGGGTATGCCCGAACCTGAGCCCATTATCGTCGAAGAAATTGAATCAAGTCCAGTTATTGTTGACGAGATTGACCCCACCCCCGTTATTGTTGTCGATCAACCTGAACCTGAACCCGAAAATGTGGTCATCGTCGACCAACCTGAACCTGAACCCGAAAATGTGATCATTGTCGACCAACCTGAACCTGAAGCAGAATCTGATGCCATCATCCCTCCCGTCGTCGCCCTCCCTGAAATTCTCAACTAAATCAATAAAATATTTTTTCTAATAGAATAATAAAAATATATTTTTTCCTTAATGTTTTTCTTATTACCCAACATTTTATACATTATATATTAATTGTGTAAAGGAACAATATAATAGATACGTATACTGTTTCCATACTCAGCTAGAAATTATATTTGAGCTCTATCAACTCTCAGATACATATAGTATAATTATGATAAAAATCCAAGTAAAGTATAATTTTGGCTAGAAATAAATACATTTAAAATATTGTGATTTATTTGAGAATGACTGAAAGACTGAAGTATTAGGTATTTGTATGTTTTTGTTGATAAGTATTACATTATATTGGTTAAGACAACATTAATAGTCTAAATTAAATATAGCTCTCTTTTATATCAATTAGTCAAATATATTGTTATATATTATATATTGTCCCAACTGCTTCTACCAGAAGTCTGTATTTGCAGTGCTCAAAAATCTATGCTTATAATAAAATTCTAACCGAGTAGTAGATTCTGTACATTATTATTATTATATTTTTTGGAAAATCTTATTGAAATTGTCATTCATTTTTTATTCGTAGAGGCCCAATCTATAGCGTTTTACAATTATTGTCTGTCTGTCTTTCTGTGACCGCATCACTTGAAAACTACTATTTACTGCTAACTAAAATTTGGTATTATACCAAATACGTATTACAAATATGTATTGACCGGGATTACTGGTTATTCGGGTCAACACATAGGATACTTTTTACTGCAGGAAAAAAATATCTATGAGCAATACTACACTTACGAGCAGTGGCGTAACTATACTATTTGAGGCCCGTGGCAAATTCTCCCTCTTGCATCCCAGAAAATAATATAATTTTTAACTGTATAAGATTTTGTAAAAATGTTAGGTTATTTCTGGGTTTCTTCTTGGGTCGGGGGCCCGTGGCATTTTGCCACCCCTGCCACCATATAGTTACGCCACAGCTTACGAGTACCGTTAAAACGTATATACGAGTAGTACTCTACTTACTTACCTGTAACTGCCTCGGTGCGGGTGGTGTAGTGGCTAGCATGGACTGTCATACATAGAGAGATCCTGGGTTCAAGTCCCTGATTGGGCCAAGTTGAGTTATTTAGTCTTTCTTTTTGACAGCCCAAAGTTAGCAGGTTGGCGTTGTGTCATCCCCGTGCCACTTGCCAGAGAGAACGTAAAGTCGTCGGTGCTGCGCCTTAGCTCTCACTGGTCGTGTCGAGCAGTCGTCACACCGGAGTATGAGAGTGAAAGGAATAGAGTGTGCACTTGTGTCTGCGCGTACATTTGTGCACTATAGTATGACCTGCGCAGTTGGCCAGTCTCAATGAGATGAGATTGGCCGCTATGGAATCGGTCGGAGAACATTATTATTATAATCATTAGTACTTAATGTATTTATATACTATCTATTGTAATTTGAAACGTTATGTGTAAAATATTTTTTATTTATTTTCTGTGTTGAAAATTTTATCGTAAAACCAATTCATGACAAACAAAATGTTTTGCAAAAAAATGATAAACGTACAGTATACTTGGAGATAGTTATCTATTTTAATCAAACCAATAATTATGTATTGCCAGAATATTTAGTAATCGGTCAAGAGACAAGATAAACAATAGCATTTGTTGGGCATCGTGTAGAGGAAAAGTACTGCATATAAAAAATGGCTTTATGTAGATTAATTTTCGATTAAGTGCCAAATTTTTGATACATCATCATCATTATTTATACCACAGGATGAACTAAATAATAATAATGAACTAAAAAATAACCTATGCTAAAATTAAATGACTAAAAATAAATAAATGCTTCAAAGTTATGATTTTAATTATACCTACGTATTAGAGTGCTCCTAAACGGGCAATATTTGTGACTGCAATATTGGCAACTATATACGCAGGGCCTTCACGAAAATATTGCAACAATTGCCGAGCAATATGTAGCTGGCAATGTGTTGCAATTATTATTGTCAAGGTAACGTAACAACTGACAAAATAACAATAGCACTGAATATAACAATTAATCACGGCGTTACTCACAGCAAACTTCAGTCGCGTAGAAAAGGACACACTATACCATTACAGTAGAGAGTGACCGAAAAACAATAGACTGGTCGGGCCATATCGCAGAAAATTGATCACTCAGTGATTGTCCAGCAATATCATATATACCAAAATATAACTATACCAAACATGATTGCGGATATGGTCGTACAGTACTGCAATATTGCTGGTATAGCTTGCAATGTTTCCGGCCACTCTATTGCAGCCGCAGAAAAATATTGTCCGTATAGAAACACCTTTATAGAGGTAGAATTATTACATTATCCATTTCATTTCAAAATATACTTAAAACTAGCGACCAAGCCACGTTTTGCTCGGATTCGTCCCTAGATTTAGCCGCAGGTTCAGCTTGTAAATAAATAAATATTGGGACATACTTTTTGTAAGCAGCCACACCAATCGGTATATTATCAAATAGCTACACTTCGTGCGTCTGGAGGAATGTTTGGCCCATCCTATTGGGAGATACGTTCAATACACGTAAAACGCAAAGTGAAAATTCAATACTTTGACAAGATTATGCAAACTTGCACGTGTAAAATTTTCTGTTTAATAATTAGGTCAAAAATAAATCAAGTTATATTGTAATAACATCCCATATTTTTATATTCACCCCAAATTACAACTTTCTAGTACTATTTATTCTTATACTTTGTTGTTCCTTGTTGACTACGGAACCCTAAAAAGTACAGAGACCTGAGCGGAACGAGGCTAAGCCTTTAGTATTAAATATGAATCATTCAGACACTTGACCAGATGAATAATAATTACTTCTGATAAAATATGTTTATCCAAGCATATATTTAAATCACTGATAATTCTCAGTAAGTAGGTACCACAAAAGATTACACATGTACATATTTTAGATATATTTTTATATAAAAACATAACAACATTTTTATTTATCTATACTTCATAGCAAATTGACTAAAGGTAAGTCAGAAATTAGTTTTTCAGACATAACAAGTGTTTTTGCAAATTGAATCATTCTATGGGAATTCTACTTACCCAAAAATATTTTATTTAAAATTTTATTTCATATTTATTTGTGTTTCAATATGGTTGAAGGAAGGATCATGCCAAGTGGGACGGTAAAAAGGTCTGAGTACATTACAACATATGGAATATATTTTATTGTATGCATTGAACCCAATAGATTTCATCGGTCACATATAATGTAGCTTAAACATAGCATAATATAAACTATTGAAGCCTTAGTTTTACTTTAAAATTCTCAAAAGACCATCCTTATGGCTCACCTTCATAAAAGGAATATTTGTCCAAAATGTCACGACTCATGAGAATAGACTCGGATTTATACTGTGCGTCTGTCAGCAGTAAGAGCTAGGTTTATTTATTATAAAGATAGTTTATTTATTATAAAGATGCAGATTTCAAATTTTAATTTATAATTTAATTAAGTACGTACGTATAATGTAACAATAATATTATTGTGTTACAGAAAAGAAAATGAAATACCTAGTAGTATTCGCTATCTGTGTCGCCGTGGCTTCGGCTAAACCATATTATGAATTACAACCTTCTTTTTACTCCGTGGAACCTGCAGTCGTTAATGAACGCGAAGCTATCTTCATTGAACATGGTTCTCTTGACGATGCCGAAATCTTTTCAATCGTCCAACGTTTCCATGTTAACGGAAATTCTGGCACCGTTGAAGGTCCCGTGATTGATATACCGAGTTTCACTGTGTTCGAAAGAATGGAGAACAGTCCCGTTGTTAACCAGCCTGAAGTCATCGCCCTTCCCAGAAATGCTCAACTAAATAAATAGATTTTATCTATAATATAAGAATATATGCCTTATTAAATAAATATGAGAATGTAATTTCGATTATTTTATAAAAAATATATTTTAAGCATATTTTTACTTTGTATACAACATTTTATACTTTAAAATAAAAATAATGTAATGGAATTGTGTTTGCCCTCTATCTACTTTCAGATGTAGGTCTACAGTAATGCAACGACTACCCGATGACAGTAATGTGTAGACATAAGGAGAACTTGTTACTTGTTAGAGCTTTTTTTAGGCTTTCAACGTTTAAATATTTAACAAAAAATAAGTATGTGCCTACTCGTGGGCTTAATAAATAATTTACTTACATTAATGAATGAAAACTAATCGGAAGTTTTTATGCTAGGAAATATAAGAAAATTTTTGAAAATGCTGTATTGCTTGTATGTAAACTTAGATAAACTCGCTTGGAATGACTAACTTCGTTATGAAAATACCTTCATTTTTTAAATTTATATCAGCAGTAAAAATTATAATTATTGTGAGCTTGTTATTGATAAAATTAATTGTGGGGTCATTTTATTAGATCATTTATAATTCAAATAATTTTATATTATTTATTGCATTAGTAAAATTTAATAGGTATCAAAATCATGCATGTGCTGCTGCTGACTACTGTATTACAAGTACGAATATCTGTTTATAAACGATTTATAAACTCTTTAAAGGTAGTACATGAAGTTCTAGAGGTACCTAAATAGTTTAACCTATCAGAAAGTTACACTTAGTTTATTCAGTTAATATATACCTACTTAGCTGTATTTGTACCAACTTTCCCATGAACCGTAAATAGAAAATCTATAGGTACTAATTTTATAAAGCTGAAGAGTTTGTTTGTTTGTTTAGTTGAACGCGCTAATCTTAGGAACTACTGGTTCGATTTGAAAAAATCTTTTTGTGTTTAATAGTCCGTTTATCGAGGAAGGCTTTAGGCTATATTTCATCTCGCTATGACCAATAGGAAAGGAGCATCGATGACAATTGTTGCAAAAACGGGAAGGGCGGGCGTTAGTTCTACGAGGTATCATACCGCGCGACTCAGAAAGAGTTTGGTGTCCAGTCTTTAGAACGCGTACGAAGCCGCGGGAAATGCTAGTCAATAATAAAACGTAGAAAAGTCAATGTTCTTTACTGTCTATTTGTATTTCTTAGTATAACTGAAGTTTTTATTTTAATATTTTTAGTGTCAAATAAAGTGAAGAAAAAAGTACTAAATTGTAATAAATATAAGTTAAATAAAGTCGCCTATATACGGAACTTACATTATAAAAACTATTTTTAATTTTTTTATCTGTATGTCTGTCTGTCTCTATTTTCCAGGTAATCTCTAAAACGTCTAGACCCATTTTAACGAGACATTTACTCGCAGATAGCTAATGTTATAAGGAGTAACATAGGCTATTTTTATTTTATTAGAAAATTATGAAAACCGTTTAATTTATTTTAACTTACGCCCAAGAAGCAAGCTGAGGTACCTACCTAATAACTGCGACACAGTTTTATACTAATGCAGTTATTATCGTTATGTTGTTTCTGTCATGCATGTATTAAATATTAAATAAATAAATTAATAATTAATTAATTAATAACCTAGTAAGTACATATAAATTCAGTATAAATTAAAAATATCATTTGCTGATAAAAAAATGTTTATCCAAACTGTATACCTATATTTAAATCTCTGATAATTCTCAGTACATCAAGTATTACGCATACATGCAGATATAATTTTTATATAAAATCATGACAAATTTTTTTATTATCTATACTTCATAGCAATTTGTCTAAAAGGTAAGTCTTGAAGATAATATTCTTCAGACGTAGCAGGTGTAGGTACCTACCATGTGGTTTATTCTATGGCAATATCTACTAGATCATATAATTAATCTATTTATTCTTTTTCTTGATCAAAAAGATTTTTTTCATATTCTGTTGTGATTTATTTGGGTAATATTATAATATGTAAATTTTATTTCGCTATATACCGTAAACGGTAATCAAAAGACTGTTCAAATATAAATTTCTATGTTTCTATTTTTTATAAATTTATGAAGGACCTTACATTAAAACTGTATTGTTTTAATGTAAGGTCCTTCAAACACAATATGTCCGCATAAATAGTGACAAGAATGCTAGCCGCAGAATGACAATGCCGATAAATTAGTTTAATTGCAAATCGTTTAAAAAAATAATTACCTTTCAGCCAAAATGAAATTCCTAGTTGTATTTGCTGTCTGCGCTGCTGTGGCTTTGGCCAAACCAGCTGATTTCAAAGATGCTTCAATCTCCACTGGACCAGCTATCATTGAAAATATACAGAAGTCTATCTCCAGCGGACCCAGTCATATTGAAGGCGCAGATGCAGCTCACTCAAACTCTCGACCCATAAAAAAGTTAGCAATTTTCCAGTATATCGATATTATTGGAAACTCTGGTCTCGTTGGCAGTGCCGTAATTAGACGTCGCTAAGCTAAATCGAGGGGATAATACCCCGTCGAGCAAAACTACAATAACGTCGAACGAACTAAAATAAAGTCTAGAGCATTCTCTTCAGTTGTTATCCTACCGTTAAATCAATGGAATTGTTAAAAATATGTAAACACGTAATTTAATATAATCATTTAGAAGTGAATGTTGTTACTAATAAGTATAATAAGTAATACATTTTATATTTTTAATCCATTAAGCGTGGAAATGGAGTGCTTTCTGTCAAATATAAATCGCAGCAAATGTTTATTTCATGAAAAAAAAATATTTCATAAAAAATCGCCTCTGAAATTTAATATTTTTTATACAGAAACTAATAAAAAAATTATGTTTTTCAGACTTAATTTATGGTACATTGTAATTACGTCATATTCTATAGAAAAATTAGAATCATCTACTCATATATTTTCATCAGCTAAAATAATTCCACCTATTTTTGTTAGATGTTAATTATAATATACCTAGCTATTTTTAATATATACTTATACCCTAATTATGTTGTATTTTATTTTGCTATAGCGGTTAAATCATAGATATAATATTAGTACAGTAAATAAAGCCGTTTTTTTGGTCAACCTCACACTAAATTTAGGATCCAATTTTAATTTTTTTTTAGGTTGAGGTTCAATTACTGACCATAAAAACACAAAATACTGACAGATCCAGGTGGAGCTTCGATAGCAATCTTGAAGAAAAGTTTTTGGCCTATATCTCAGAAACTATGCACTTTAGAGCAAAAGTTATTGAAACCATTATTGCAGAAATTAAAATTTCGCATCTTTTATTTCCTGTAAACTTTTATGTAAAACTTACCGTTACTTAGCAATTTAGTTATACAAGCCCTTAAAATATTTATAAATAATACTAGCAATTCTCGCGGCTTCACCAGCGTTCTAATAACTATTAAAAATAGGGATTGGTGGTAGATGAATAAGAATTTTGGGCTATAACCATAGATATAATTATATGTATGGTTGTAGAGCAGTTGTAGAGCTTTTTACAACCATCCTAGTTCCCACGTAGTCATCTACGATCGGCAACTATATGAATTATTATTAATTTTATTAATATTAATTAGACTGTGGTTACCGGCACATTAAGAAATAAATTAACATTTGTAAATAAATGAAAAATAATAATTCTAAGTGTAAAGGACAAGTATAATGGTATATTCTCAGTTTTACCTTCAATTGGATCATTGCACTACCCGTTGCCAGTGTTGCCAGATGAGGCTATTTAGCGCCAATGGGGCTATCTCTCTTACCGAGCGGCGATAATATTATTTTATCCGCTGGCTACAGATAGCCGATTCGGCTATTTTTGTTTTCAGAAATATTTTATTAAAAAATCATTTTTATGCAGAAAAAAAGAACTTTAATTTAACTTACAGCAACAATCACTTTCAATTATTTTTATGTCAAATCCGAGTACTAGTACGTTGTACTACCGTCACTACATATGTGTTGGTTCGATGGTATGTTACTTATTTCAACTTTCCCGCCTTAACTACCTGATGCGCCATGATGGGGCTATGTCGGGGCTACACGCGCGCTCCGGTAGGGCTATTCGAGAAAAAAATATTCTGGCAACACTGCCCGTTGCGTATATGCGCCTCCTTTAAATATTCAGCCCCTTCTTCGTCCTTCGGCACGAGCCTCAATTCAATACGAGAGGAATCAGACCATAGCCAAGCGTGGGTTATCGTCCCTTATATCAAAGTTATCTTAACTTTATATTATTGGAACGAAGTTCCTTACGGCAGGCTGGAGGAGATAGGGATTTTGCTGCGCGACCGAACTGAAAAAATGTGATAGTAAAAGCGTGGAATAAAACCGTTAAATAGTGCGCAGGCGCGACAGTCGTCATAGTAACAATGGCAAGTGAAGTAACAAGTGACTTGAATGCAATTGACAGTGATAATATTGGGAAATTATTTAGTGCAAAAGAATTAAATACGTACGTATTAGTTTATTTATAAATATAAAATATTTTACATTGGTTATTTTATTATTATTATTTTACTTCCGAACTCATTACTAATGTACTATATTAATATAATTCTATCTGATTAATGTTTTAGAACAAAAGTAAAGTCTTACAGTAAATGTGTGAGCACTGGAAATCTAATTCGTCACCTTCGCGATGTTCATGCTAAATAGACAATACAAGATTTTTTACTACCAGCAGGCCTTCAACTTCAAAGCAGAGTATATCCTCAGCGTCGTCAACTAATGACAAGTGGTTCCTAGCGCAAGATCTAGCTCTCTGGTTTTGTCGCTCTTTGATGCCATTTAACTCAGTATCAGACAAATGAATGCAGGACTTTTTCATGGTAGGTACACGTGGTGTACGTAGATAACTTAAAATAAAGAATTTCTTCATTTAATCCATAGACTTGACTTCAATGATTAAAGTTAGTTACTTTTTTTAGAAATACAAGGTAATTGGGAACACGGCAGATTTACCATCTCGTTTTACAATATCTGGAACGGATCTGGACGATGTATTTGAAAGCTGTTTATCACATGTGAAAAAGACAATTCAGCTAGATGCGTCATGCTGTGGAGCAATAACCTTTGATTTGTGGAGCGATCAATATCGGAGTCAAAATTATATCACTTTCACATACCATTATCTGACAGAAGGTATATATTTTTCCCCTTTCCTTTATTTAAAGTACAATGTAAAGTGAGAATCTAATTGTAACAATATGTTTTATACAGATATGCAACTCAAATATTTCAAACCGAAAATAACTGGTCAAAAAATTTGTGATATGATCGCTGAAGTAAGAAATGACTTTGGATTGCTTGATAAAACTATTTTTGCTGTCACGGACGCCGGAGCAAATGTTAAACGTGCAGTCGATTTGGCTTCACTTAACAGTCATCTCTGCTTGGGCCATGGTTTACATAATTTGGTGAATGTCGATGGAATAAATTCGACCCAAGAAGTAAAGAGACTGGTTACAAAGTGCAAAAAATAGTGAAGAAGCTGCGATATAGATTACCTGAATTAGAAGCTGAAGCTGAAAAGGAACAGCGAAAAATAATTGTTTTACTAGAAAAAACAGGAGAAGATTTGGAAAACGACGAGAGGGATCCAATCCTTGATAATTTTGTGTACGATTATAATGAGATGGATGATGGCGATTCCAGTGAAATCGATGATTTTATGAAGCCAATACCAAGCATAAAAACTTCTACACCGATCCGCTGGCACAGCGTTTTGGCCATGCTAGAAAGTTTAAATCATTCTTGCAATCGTTACGCTGTCAACATCTTACTTGACAAAATTGGCGAAGAGCAACTTAAATTAAACAATTTTGAGTGGAAGTTAATGACAGATTTACTCACATTTCTAAAAAAATCAAGGTCATTGTAGAAATACTAAGCTCTCAAAAATCCACATCTTTAAATGTTGCGCTGATATTCCGATCAGAAATTAAAGACGCACTACAGTCCTCAGATGATGATGAACCACTTGTATTGTTAACTCTTAAAAGAAATATGATGGATAAATTAAATCACCGATTCCCGATCACAAAACTAATAGTGGCTGCTACTTTGTTGGACTGTCGCTTTCAAGGGATACGTGAAGTAGATGTGTATCTTGAGATTTCCAATCAAACAAGGGTGTCTTTCTTATCAGATTACATCAGAGAAATTGTTAAAAGTCGTCCTCATCTAATCCCTTCTATGGAGACTTCTGAATCTCAAGCAGTAGCAAGACCGACTACGACATCTGATACCGTTACCGTTAGTTCCTTTTTAATCAGGCTTTCCGAAAAGCTTTCTGGCATTGAAACTCAGTCTGTACCTGTAGATGATCCAATTGAACAAGAATGTTGGAAATATTTTGCAACATGCAAGCTACAGGATCTTAAAGATGTAGATTTCTTGAATTACTGAAATTTTATTTATTTTTAGAATTACAGTTTTCTCGACCGCTGGGTTAGTTTTGTCTGCCAAAAGGTCTAGATTGACTTATAATCGTGTAAACAAAGTGATATTTATTCATGACAATTATAGTGCATGCAAAATCGCTATTTTATAGTAGTCCATATTTATTTAATTTTATTTATGTCAGGTTTCACTTCACATTTATTGTTGATTAATGTAGTACAATATGTTTTTCAGATTCAAGATTATTGTATATTTATATTTTATATAATATATATTTCAGGATTATTTTACGTTTCGGTTGCGGTGATTTTGTAAATCGATCTCATCGGATGGTTTACAAAACAATTTTGGGTTTAATAAAACTAAAGCTTTGTTTTCTCTTTAAGATAATTAGGTAAATGAAAATTATTCAAATTACTACTAAACTCTATTGTTATATTTATTTTATTTGATTTCATTTTAGTTTTAATTAAAGAGACATATTTAATTATTTTAGTTGATAATTTGAATTACGATTTTTTTTATTTTACGTTATTTATTATTTCCTAAAATACTGAATTTCCTAAATACTTTCCTGTACTTAAATAAAAACTAATCAGCAAAATTTAAGAGAAAAATCGAGAAAACCTACATAAAATTGAGCACGATTTTTTTTTGCTAATTGTGTCGATTCTACATTAACCGAAGGAACTTCGTTCCTACCTGGTGTCCCACGACACCATTTATATATTTAATATTCATACCATTCGCTGTAGAAGTCCTTGGTCCAAGGAGTCATAGTGCTAAACACTTCTAAAAAGCAAAAACGTAGTACCTTCTGTTATCGCCTCTATCGGTCACAAGAAAGCTGAGCTCATTTCTTAAACAAACAATCAACAATCGGCATTACCATAATATAGCAAAGGATTGAGGCTAGCATTCTTGCCAATGATTACGCGGACATGTAGGTATAGTTGTAATGTGTAGTTGCTTTGTATATTTAATTAGGTAAGTATTTGTTATTTCCCTTATCGTAAATAAGATAAAAAATATATTTATTTAGATAAAGATTAACGTCATGTTCTTCAAAATATTCCATTATTAATGAACCCAACTTGAATGATAAAATGACTCATCCTAAGAAGTTAGACATAGTATAATATACTAGCGGAACCCGGGGCTTCGCTCGCGCTTAATCGAGCCGAGTGAAGCGAGGGCGAGTCGCTAGTTCTTTATACTCGTACATGTTAATAACAGTCCAATTATTATATAGTAGGTTGTTATGGAAGCAAACATTGTAAGTGGATATTTTGTTGTCAAATTGACATTTTGAGTCTAATGTCTATCTAACCATATTTTTTTATTAATAAATATTATATTTTAATACTTATTACCCTATTCCTGACTAAGAGAAATCCAAAAAATCAAGTAAATTGTTTCTTATTTCAATTCAATAAAAAAGAAAATTTTCTTTTATGGGCGTTATAACTTTTTTTTTAAAAGTTATAAAGCGTTTTTTCAAAATGGCGCCCGGGGGACAACGGCGGCGGCACAATCTTGAACTCTTCCCCTACACATCAAAAATAAAATTGCGTCCTCTGAACAACGCAACCCTATGTAACTTTTCAATGGACTAACAAAGTTCATTAATTTTTATGTCAATTGCGAAGAATATTATTGAAACGTTTTAAAACATTTTTTTTAAATATATAAAAATAAAACAAATAATATGAATCTTTTATATCATTGGAAATAATCAATAACATGATTTGCATTAAAATCCTTACAACCCACTTTAGGAATTTGTACTGTAATAAATTTATTATATAATTTAACGCTACTTTATGAAATAATTATTCATCTTTGCTGGTAAAAAATCTATCTAATAAATGTTTAAATAACTCGGTAGTTTAAAAATTTGATTATTTTAAAATATATACTAAATACATATATAAACATAAATCATTGAGACATTTAATGTTTATTTAGTACGATTACAAATTGAAAATAACGACTACCGATAAAAAAAATTGTTCAAACATACTTTCAAATGTCTGATAATTCTCAGTTCATCAAAAGATTACGCATACACGCAGATATAATTTAGTATATAAAATCATTGCAGTTTTATTTATTATCTATACTTCATACCATTTTGTCTTAAAGGTAAGTCGAAGATTAGTTCTTCCGACAGAGCATTTGTAACAATTTGAATTAAACTGCCTCGGTGGTCAAATGTTGGTGGCTAGCATATATGGCATGCATATCCGGAGGTTCTGGGTTCAAGTCCTGGGTCGGGACAAGTTTTTGTCAAGATATTCTCAGTAACTAGCCCGGATTTGAGATGTTGACCGTAATTCACCCCCAAGCCTTCTTAGAGAGCAAGCCGTTGGTCCTTCGCCTTAATTTTGACCCATCGTGTCAAAGTATCGACCAATTGGACTTTGAGAGTAACGAAATAGAGACTGTATGTCATTCTGTCTGCATAATTATTTGTGCACTATAACATCTCCTCTAACACCTAACGTAGAAAATACAATCTATTGATTAAAGAAAAATCTGTTACATTTTCTTTACAATCATTTTTCAAAAATTTCAAATAATTTGAAAATTCCATATCTTTAATTTCAAAATTTTACAAATTACTTAACTTATTTTACTAATTACTAAAATACTAATTTTACTTAATGGACATTTTCGTATAATATTTATGGAAAATGCCGTTTTTGCGTTGTGCGTTTTTTGTCGGCAGTTAGTGATACTTTTTAAATAAAAAGAAATTACATATTTGAAAACTATTAATATTACGAAGACTAAATAGCTTTAATTCAATATTATTGTATTTCAGCCAACAAAATGAAATTATTAGTTTTATTCGCTATCTGCGCCACTGTGGCTCTGGCTAAACCAGCTGATCCCATTTCCAATGGACCTGCTGTCAATGACGCTGAACCTAGCTCCGATGGACTCGCTATCAATGACTATCCAAATGATGCTGCCGCAAGATGCCCCCCTGCCCAGATTATTTACATCGTCCAAGTTGTCGATGTTACCGGAAATTCTGGTAGTATTGGCAGTCCTATAATTGGTTTTCCCGAGGGTGGCCGCGCCAACTTCGAAGAGCTCGATAATAACTCCATTATTGAAGAACTTGACAAGATCGTGCCTTCTGTTGACCTTCCGTCAAATCAATACACAATTAATAAAAAAGTTTTCCTTGTTCGTCAGTAAATATGATAATTTATAATGAAACATATTTCGAAAATATTTCTTATCATAATATGTAGCCATTATTTATGTAAATGGAGAAGTTACTAATTTCACAATGTGTTCGAATTGTATTTGACTGCTCTCTACTTTCAAATATTTATAAAAATGCATGACAATCATTATTGACAATAATCATGGTTTCTTTCGACAAATAATTAAAACAGAAAGAGAGCATCAGCCATTTTAATACAATTATAAATAACAATATTTAACGAGACGAGACACCTGACGTAAGATTTCGTAGAATAATTGACCGTTTTGTTAAAAAAATAATGTCAAGAAACCAAAAGCCCCTTTAAAAAATGTAAATTGCAGGTTTAAACTTTTAAAATTTATCCTAAAAACATGAATTAGATGAAGACGAAGCTGAAGAGATTTTACTTTTAACAAAATCGTAGAGGGGTCAAATCTACTTGCACTGTTCTATTATGTTTTCTAATAATGGTTTGGAGATTAGCAATATTATCCATATATAGAGCATTAGGGTCCGATAAAGCTGGGCTCAAAGCATCGGGTATC
Source organism: Boloria selene (assembly GCA_905231865.2). Taxonomy (NCBI): domain Eukaryota; kingdom Metazoa; phylum Arthropoda; class Insecta; order Lepidoptera; family Nymphalidae; genus Boloria; species Boloria selene. The sequence continues at coordinate 8,620,635 of HG993149.1, forward strand.
GATGAGACAGAAAACTTCCTAACATAGTCTGAAGCCAATCGTGTCGTCTTATTCTCAGAACATAACCATACGCTAAATATACACTATAATCACAGTACATACCTATGTACTTTTGTATAATATTATGTACTTTTTATATATATATATGACTAGACGCACTAAACCTAAAGGAGGGTAACGTAATTGACCTGCACTATGTAAGTAGGTCGTGTTTTTATTTTTATAATGTTTTTATTATTATTAAAGCTATAAAAGGCTATACATACTTATCTCTGTTATTATTTCTCTATTTTCTTTATTATTTTCAGCATTTGTATTTAGTTAATTGCTTTATTATTTTGATATGAGGTCAGAAATAAAAGAAATTTGTTTTTATTTTGTTATCATTCATTTTATCATTATATTAAAATTTGTCATCTTTTACTGGTCGTTAGTAAGAATATAAGAAAAGAGCGAATTAACAGACCTAAAACTGGTATCATAATAAACTCGCTTCAATCACATACCCTATCCGTTCTTAATTTTAATTACAAAATATTCGCGACGTCAGCATTTTTATCAATAAAGATAATCAGCGTTTTGTAAATCTCTACGAGTATCGCAATAACAAATTGCCAAATATACTCTACCCATTTTGTAAAACGTTAATGCCTGTAAAAACATTTTTTTAAATACATAGATATTTGACATGACATGATTTTAAATCGCTTACTTAAGAAATTATTGATTTCCCATACAAACATTTATTTGCCTTACCTCCACCTTACGGGATTTTCGGGTCATAATCTATCTTCGTTCCAAATTTTATCTAAATCGGTTCAGCTGATTTTTAGTTATTATATATTTTTGTTATTCAAACAAACATACAAACACACAATAAACTCTCTTTAACATTTTTTCATTAGCAGATATTTTCAACGGGGATTTTTTTTAGTTTTTTTACTAAAAACTCTAGGAGAACTTTAAGAATTCCGGGAACATTCATATTATGTATTTACTACAGCTGAATTTCGAGTAATAAACCTAATTGCAATGAAGGAAATATTATTTTTCAGTATAATTAAAATAACCTAAAACATGTTTATCTTAATATATTTTTAATTCTTTGATAATACATATTATATCAATGATTACGTATACACGTAGTGATAAATTTTAATATAAAACTAACATAAAATTTTGCGTTATCTATACATCCTAGAAATTTGTACAAAGGGTAAGTCAGATATACTCATAATTATACAAATCGGTCTATTTTTTTAAGTTTATAATATACCGTTACAATTTGCTAAATATTGTGAAACAAGTGCCGCAATTTACCATCATTTTACAAAGCGAGCAATTCAAACATAATTGTTCATAGTTGTAACTTTATAATTTACAAAAACCTTTCGGTCCTCTCCTATTTCGTCCTTCTGTGGTTTAGACTACGTTATTAGTCAGTGATAGTGCCAGCGCTCAAGGGTTCGAGTTCCGCCAGTCATGGGTGCTTATATGTACCTATAATATGTACGTGTTAACAGATATCTACATGTTTTGTATCAATTTGGTGTCATATATTTAATCATATATTTAATTAATATAATTAATTGTGTTTCAGCTAACAAAATGAAATCCCTAATTATATTCGCTATTTGCGCCACCGTGGCTTTAGCAAAGCCAACTAATCTCCAGGACACCCCCATCTCCGTTGGACCTGCTGTCATCGACGGTGAATATGAGCCTATCTCCATTGAACCCGTTTTTGTTGACGGTGAATACGAGCCCATCTCCGTAGGGCCCGCTTTTGTGGACGACGAAGTTACTGCTCCAGCAAGCTCTCCCGTGGTCCAAATCATTTTCAATGTTATCCAAAACTTTGGTATCGTTGGCAGTCCCGTGATCATTCAGGGTATGCCCGAACCTGAGCCCGTTATTGTCGAAGAAATTGACGCAAGCCCCGTTATTAATGATGAAATCGAGCCAAGCCCCGTCATTATTGTCGATCAGCCTGAACCTGAACCCGAAAATGTAGTCATCGTTGACCAACCAGAACCTGAAGCCGAAAATGTAATCATCGTCGACCAACCTGAACCGGAAGCCGAGTCTCCCTGAAATTCTCAACTAAATAAATAAAAACATTTTCAAATATAATATTTTATAAGATTACTTATTATAAATTTTAATAATATGTAAATAATTTAATTATAAGTCTTACTTATTTAAATATTATTATTTATTTTTATCAATACTCGAATTATTTTGATCCGTCTCAACTTTACATATTTATAATATTAAATAATTATACATAGTAAATAGTTTAAAATGAGAAATTATAAGTAGAAATAAATAAATCAATGATATCTTGTTATCATACCGTCCTTATATAGTAAGTACTAAATAATACTCATAAACAGTGAAAAGTAAAAGTAAGTATTTTGAAACAGATTTAAAAACTTCAAACTGATTTATTTCTTATATACTTATACGGTTATACCTTCATTTGGCTACGAAAAAAGACAATTATTACTTTCTCCGTACAAAATTGAGAATAGAAATTAGGCACCTCTTTCGATAACAAATTTTTATCGTAATATAATTTTCAAATCTCTGATAATTCTTAATACATCAAAAGATTACTTATACGTGCAGATATAGGTATACTTTTTAAATACAAAATCATGAAAAATTTTTAATGATTAGATTACCCACATTTCATAGCGTTTTAATAAAAGGTTAAATTAGATGTGATGTGTAACATGATAATTATTCTATATCAAAACTCGAACCACCAAATTAATCAATCTATTGGTAATGCAAAAAAAAATATATTATATATAAATATTATCATATATTTATGTTTTTAAATATCTAGATTTTTTACAGTAAAATTAATACAAACTGTACAAAAAAGTAAGGGAAATCCATAGAATTTACGCTCTACGAAATTCCCACAGAGCACATGAATATAAATAATTTATCTATATCGTGGAAATTCCCAATCAGCAAAGTGAAACATACTATAATTTAAATTTCAAAAAGTACACAATAATTACGAATCCATATTTATATAGGTAGTTTGTGTTGTATTTTAGTACTTTATGTTAGATATATTAATTAGAAAGACTTTTTTTAATATAAACAAAATATTTTCTAAAATAATATAACCAACTTGTATTGGACATCTGTACCGCCACGGTTTCGGCCAAAGTGACTTCAAACCTGCCCCGTTGTACCTACTATCATTGACGGCAATTTATAAGAACTTGAAGTCGAGTGAGTCTAAGCCGATCATAGTTGTTGTCCTTCTAGGATACCTCAATATATTTATTTCAAATTTATTTAAATGTAATTTGATTGATATGTTTTTTACTTCTCATACGACGTTTTATTTAACATCATGTTTAGATTATGAAAATAAATAAAATAATAAATAAATATGTTGGGACATTATTTATTTATTATAACCCATTTAAAAAAAATAAGCATGACGATTTGACAAGACACCTATTTATTGAAATATTTGGCTTTTCGTCAAAAAAGCTTCTTTTAAGAAATCGAATAGGTACATTGGAATCACTTTGGAAAAGGACTTAAGAGTTTTTGACTACATTTATTAATTTACCTAACTAACTATACATATAGGTATTCAAATTCTTTAAAAAGACAAACAAATAACTTTTACATAACTGTATTTGACTCACACAAAGTACAAACCATTTATACAATATAGGCAAAATATTAGTTAATATTTTATTGTGTTCCCAACTGTTACAATGTTATTTCGTCAACTTGTTTATAATGTCTATTTCTACGTTTTTTTAATGTATTATTTTTAACCGTCTTATTTATCTGTTGTTGATCATATGATAATATATATAATCAATACACGTAAGTAAAATTGAAGTGTCTGTTTTAATTTCAAATTTATAACTTTTTACTACAAGTAAATGCATATGAAAGTAGGTATATACGGTACTTACATCAAAAAAAATTTTTTAAAAAGTTTGTGTCTGTCTGTTTGTTCTGGCTTATCTCTAAAACAGCTGGGCCTATTTTGACGGAACTTTTACTTGCAGATAAATAATTGTATAGATAATAACTTAGGCTACTTTTATTTTATTAGAAAATTACAAAAACCGTTAAATTCATACTAACTTAAAAACGTACCTGTAATATAGGAACAAACCTGTGTGAACGATGAACGATGATAAACGATGAAGTGAGAAACACAAGAATTTTAATTTTTACTTATAATACAAGACGTCTTCTTCAACTGGTTGCTACTGAGAAAATAAGTAGAAAGCGATAAAATTAATACTTAGAGAGAAGGGGGATGGGCTTAATACTTCTTCATTCCATTGTATAATGTACGCCCTAATAATTTTAATTAAATATATAAAACGTACTGAAATGACTACTTCACAAGATCAAATATTGTTCAATACAATTAACACTTACTTCTGCTGATAAAAGGGCTTATCCAAATATTACTTTAAATCATTGATAATTCTTACTACTTAAGATACTTAAGATTACGTAAATCCCCAAAGATAAATTTTAATATAAAACCAAAACCAAATTTTAAAGAATCTATACTTCCTAGCAATTTCACTAAAAGGTAAGTCAAATAATTAACGTTCTTCAGCCTAAATTTTTCTATACTAGGTAATAATAATAGAATCACATCATTATTTGATTTATAGCTTAACAAAATTATTTTAGTTGTATTTTTCTTGCATTTACATTTACCTATATATCTGGGGGCACGGTAGTGCCCCCGCCAAGACGAGCCAAGCGAAGCGCACGGGCACTACCTACCTTTTCTCGAAGCGCTTCGTCGTTTTTTTGAACCCTCATAACTTGGGTTTGGATTATGCTAGATCAACAAAATTTTCGGGATATATTGTCAATAGCGGACTTATTGAACATATTAAGTTTTAATTACATTAGCTTAATTATACTTCAGATTTTATTTATATCTAAAAAACGCTGATTTCGTCACTGACTCACTGATGATCATCAAAATTCTTAAGGTATTTCCTAATGTCCTAGAAAGCTGAAATTTTGTATGTAAGCTAGTATTAGCACACAAACAACAAAAAAATTATAAAACTTGTAACTTTCATCCCCCAACCCCTTAAACTAGGGGATGGGAGTTTGTATGAGACCTGTAATTTTAAATTAAATTTTGATGACGCTAGAGGTCTAATCTATAATCTAAAACTTGGTGCCCCCAGATATATATATGTATAGGTACTCCTTGTTAAAAAAAAAAAAAAAGAAGAAAAAAATAAAAAAAAATTTGTTACAAACAACTTACAAAAAGAAATGAAATCACACCAAAAACATTTTCATGTAAAATGTTGCCAAGACGAGCCCATATGACTCGCACTGTCAAAAAGTTATCAGATCTCATGTAGAGCCAAGCTTCTAACACTACACGCCCTAACTCTACAAGGCCTAACTTCACAAACTCTACACCTTAGTCAAAATATGTGGCTTGGCCGTTCGTTACTACAAGAACTATTGTATAACACAAAAGTAACGAACGGCCAAGCCACATATTTTGACTAAGGTGTAGAGTTTGTGAAGTTAGGCCTTGTAGAGTTAGGGCGTGTAGTGTTAGAAGCTTGGCTCTACATGAGATCTGATAACTTTTTGACAGTGCGAGTCATATGGGCTCGTCTTGGCAACATTTTACATGAAAATGTTTTTGGTGTGATATTTTTTTTTAAATCCACCTAGGAAATATCTTGTTAGGTTTTTGAAATCGGTTTTTATTTTTTAAGCTTTTATTTTTATATTTTAAGTTAAGACGTAATAGAAGCGAAGTAAGAAGATTATTAAAAATTCATTAGATGATAATGGTCTAATTATAATAACCTACACTTAGGGGTGGATTTTTACTTTCAAAGTTAATTGAATTTCAAGGAAAAATAACGTTTCCAATCGCTAAATACTATTATAATATGATCTTTTTAAATTAATATTATTGCGTTTCAGCCAACACAATGAAATTCCTAGTTATATTCGCTATCTGCGCCACCGTGGCTTTGGCAAAGCCAACAAATCTTAAAAATGTTCCGGTCTCCGTTGGACCTGCTATCATTGACGGTGAATACGAGCCCATCTCCGTTGGACCCGCTATCGTTGACGGTGAATATGAGCCCATCTCCGTTGGACCCGCTATCGTTGACGGTGAATATGAGCCTATCTCCGTTGGACCCGCTATTGTTGACAACCAAGTAGCCTCTCCTGCAAACTCTCCCCTGGTCCAAATTATCGTCAATGTCAACCCTAACTCTGGCATTGTCGGCAGTCCCGTGATTGTTGAGGGTATGCCCGAACCTGAGCCCGTTATCGTCGAAGAGATTGACGCAAGCCCAGTTATTGTCGACGAAATCGAACCAAGCCCCGTTATTGTTGTCGATCAGCCTGAACCTGAACCCGAAAATGTGATCATCGTCGACCAACCTGAACCTGAAGCCGAGTCTGATGCCATCATCCCTCCCGTCGTTGCCCTCCCTGAAATTCTCAATTGAATAAATATAAAGAACATGTTACGAAAATATTGTTTAAAAACGTAATTTAGGTTATATTTTTAAATAAATTATTTTATAACAAGTGTTTACGTTTTATTATTTTATTATAGAGGTATATTATTTAGAAATGATAAAGTACTAACTAGAACTATGTACATATGTTTATACAATACTCATATAGACATTGATCAGTCTCCACTTCTATATAATGTAATGATTAGTGATCGAAATATTAGACTGATCTGAATGTATTTATTTACATGTAACCATTTATCCACGAAATATCCGAGAATTTCTAGTTCAATGTCAACAATTTACAAAATACGACTGTGTATTATATATACATACACTTAAATAGCAATTATTATAGGGATATTGCACTCTACAAAAAAGATTATTCATATAAACATTATCTGGGTCAGTGCACAATATTCTGCCGCTCACAGTTCGCTCTCGGTCCGATGGCGGTCTGGTAAAATATTGATGCGGCCGCAGACAGACAGAAAAAAATCTAAAAAATATAGATTTAGGTGATTGAGCATTATAAGAAAAGGCGAAAAATAGGAATTTGATCGGTGGGGAGTTGAAATGGGTAGATGTTTTCTTAAATTGAAAACTTGAGTAAAGAAATAAAATCCTTAAAGAAGTGTTTGATAATAAATTGTAAAGCTTAATCTAGTTAATATGTGTGTTTGAAGGCTTTTACCAGGCCTCCGTTACTCACCTATACCTACCGAGATAAGCACCTACAGGCTACAGCGTCCGAAAACAAACAAATAATAGGTACTTTAGAGACGGTTAGAAATACATACAACACTACATTAAAGTTAAAAAATGTAAATACAATAAATGCTTCTTAAAATTAAGTATTTTATTTTGCTCGTATGTAACCCTGACGCTGTGGGCTGTGGCTGTGGTGTAGATAAATACTAAACACAAAGGAATTGTGCTCTTGTGAGCGTAGTAGTAAGGTGTGATTTCAAATGCACCAGGTGCGTTGAAAATTTTTTCAAGCCATTAAAATGGCGGTTTCTTCCAAAATAAAGGGGTGCAATTTCTTACTATTCAGTAATATATTCTGTGCTTTTACTGAGAAATCCTATAATTGTCTTCTAAAATAAAAGCAGCCTAAGTTAATTCTTATAATATTATCTATTTGCCAGTGAAAAGAAGAGATGAAAAGAAGTATCAAAAATTAAATGGAAAACCAATAGACAAACGGATTAAACAAACAAATATTTTTTTATTTGTTTGTTAAATCCGTTCTTACAATATTAGTACCGTATACTTTCTAGTGTAAAGTTGTTATTTTGACTTTACAAATAGACACTTATCTATAGGTATGTATAGTAACTTCTTTATTACTAAACATTTTAACAGAAGTTTGATTTAAAAAACAATAATATACTTTTTTAAGATAATAATTATATTTATTAGTTAATAATAAAACTCATTTGTTTAATTAGGAATTGCAGGGAGAGCAACAACAGGAGGTTCTGGTGCAGGTAGAGGATTCGATTCGGATTCGAGTTCAGGGTCAATGACGATAATAGGGTTGTGTTCATATTCATCTTCATCTGTAACGACGGCGGGGGGTCCGAAAATATCTTCAAAGTCAACAGGGTCGGGTTTGATGACAGGCGATCCCGAAGTAGGCTTAACATTGATGATTATTTGCACAAGGGGAGAGTTTGCGGGAACGGTAACGCTTTCATCAACAATAGCGGGTCCAACTGAGATGGGTTCATATTCATCGTCAACGATAGCAGGTCCAACGGAGATAGGCTCGTATTCGCTGTCTACGATAGCAGGTCCAACGTGAATGGGGTTAGGTTGAATAGATGCAAGGAGCTCTTCAAGCATCTGTTGCAGGGCAGCAGCGGTGTCGGGGTGAGTGCTTGGGTGGTTGATAGCGGCTATAATGTCCTTTATTTCAGACATTTGTTCACTTACCGCGATAGGTTGGATTAGCTTGGCCGAAGCCATAGCGGCGCAAAGGGCAAATACTACTAAGAATTTCATTCTCACGTCTGAAACAAATTAAAAACAAAATAAATAAAAGTAATATCTATAACTATGGATCATAATGTTGACACGCAATAGCTTCAATTGTATTGTAATCAAATTTTAATTAAAATTGGGTGTCGAGGAGTATTCGAACTCTACATAGTTGTTATTTTTTGGGATGGGTCATATACCATATTACATATATAAGTTATTTTATTTTTTTTAACTATTTACTTAAGTACAAAAATTCATACGATAGTTGTGACACAAACTGCATTACTACTTGGTTACAAAATAATAACTTACTTTTTAGACTCCTGTAAAACGAAGAATGAAATTTAAAAGTACGCCTACATTTTATACTACAATTTATCATTGTGATGCTATAATCTTTTGATACATAATCTACTTTCAAAGCCTTACAATCCCCAAAGATAGGGTGACGTCTTTATCGACCAGTTTTTATAATGTCTAAAATATAACAATCAAAAACTAATACGTTTCATTTAAAGAGCTTTAAGTTTTACAAGTCCTATTCTTAAAAGCCAAAACTAGTGAGTACACATACGAACAAAGTACATGCTAAATTACTTCACATTTGTTTAGTGAGACAATAAGTAAGGTCTAGCGGCCCTAGGAAGGCCACTAGGCCTTAAATAGACTACTATTGATTGTTCATTTTACGTTATAAGGTTAAATCATTTAGAGTTAATTTGTTTTATGTATTGAAATGATAGGAAGGTATGATAACGAGACAGCACTGCACCCTTTTCTTCTTCTTACACTTTCTCAATATGAATTGCTTTGTGCTATGTTATATCATTCTAAATATCTAGAGGTGGATACTGGTAAAAGATAATAATTTATGTATTAAGTGAAAACAATAATCATGTTATAATTTTTTTTTAATATAAATAAATAATAAGAATGTTTTTATTTATTTATTTGATAATTTCAGGTCGGACTGGACTCCTGGTGCCATATTCCCCGTCAATGATAGCAGGTCTATAAAATATTTCACTATTTCAGAAACTCTAATTTCAATTATGAAAACAATACTAGAATTCGGAATATTCGGACTAATCAAACTATGTTCTTTGTATCTTTCTAATTACTACTTACTACACTATAATGTACTAGAAACCTTGCATCAAAAGCGTATAAAAATTTTACTTGGGGGCCTACCAACCAAAATTATTAAGACTACAATGTTATCGGTCATTCAATTCGCATCATAGGGTGAAAGACCAGTACTTGTAGCATTTTTACTTTTATGTCAAAGTAGGACTCATTTAAAAGAGGGTTGTGTTTTAACGTGTTTCCCCGTGGGAATAAGATAATCTCCATGGCAAAAAATAGCTTAAATCACTCTCCAGCCCACCAACTATTTTCACAAAAAAAATCACGTTAATCCATCAATCTGTCTGTTTAAATGTGGACAAGCAAAAGAACAGAAGTAATTTTCATATATATTACAATATTAGTATAGTAAAATTGATTTAAAAAAATAAATGTTGTAGATAGGCGACTGATTATCATTTTTAAATTTATGACTTATGTACGAGATTACTGTGATTTAAATAGTTATGTAATTAATTTCTAATTTAATTTTAGATGCGAAATAATTACGAAAAGATTTTTAAAAGCACATAACGCAGAAGCTTCTAGTTCACGATATCTCGAAGTCTCGTTTTGAATGTGACCTAATCGATTCAGAAGAATTTACGTATTTAAACTAAAATATAGGATACTTTTTACCGAAGACAAGACATCTCAGAGAAATTCACATATTCAGCCATTTTTTACATGCCACTGCAAAGGCCGCTATTCAATACGAAGGTGATCAGGCCATAGTTGTCCACGCTGGCCAAGTGCGGGTTGGTGAACAGAAATATCTAGTGATCAACCCGAACAGAGCAAGGGTGAGTAGTAGTCAATAAGTGAACAATAATTATTTATTGAATATATCACTTAATGGAATTAAATTGAAATTAAAATTTTTGAATTCAGTGTAAGTAGCTGTATATATACTCGTATTTGGTATTTCAATGACCTACATGTTACTTGTAGCAGTTATAATATAACATGCATAATTATGTAGGTACTTATATGCTGTAACATGCTGTATGATTTGGTAGTCATAACTCTTAAAAATACTTATCTAATTTGTTAGTAAAACCACCTACAACATAATTATACTGTAGCAAAATAGCTGAAAAATTTTGTAGGATTTATATCAGCGGCTTTCTTCGAGATCAAAGAAGTGCAACTTCTGGTACATTATATATTCTGTGTTTTTACTTAGAAGATAAATAGGAAAAAGTAAAATAAACTATTTTTAGATTTCATATATAATAGATTTCGTAGGTACTACGTACAATCCTCGCAGGAACTTGAGGATTAGACTAATTTAAAATAACTCCTGTCAATAAAGATTTATTATCCATCAATATTTGAAGGCTCATGTAATATCAAAAGATAATAATTATATATAGTACAGATAAAATATAATATAAAAACTAAACATAATTTTTATTTTCATAGGACACTTCAAAGCATCGAACAAGTAAGTATTAATACTATCATCATCGCCCAAGATCCTAGCCCCGCCAGTCTTTTATTATTTTCTTTTAACCAAATCATTAGCTTATGTATCTTTGTTCATCTTCAGTTCATTAATGGTTTTGTAAAAGCACTTACACACATTGTTTTAGATTTAATAAATTTAATTAAATTATAACTTTGCTTATGTTTCAGGCCAAAAAATGAAATTTCTAATCGTACTTGCCCTGTGCGCCGTTGCGGCTTCTGCTAAGCCCACAAAAACCGAACAAACTGAATACGAACCCATCCACGTTGGACCCGCTATCGTGGACGGTGAATACGAGCCCATCTCCGTTGGACCCGCTATCGTTGACGGTGAATATGAGCCCATCTCCGTTGGACCTGCCATCGTTGACGATGAATACGAGCCCATCTCTGTCGGACCCGCTATTGTTGATGAAAGTGTTGTAGGAGCGAGCTCTCCTCTTGTGCAAATAATCGTCAATGTTAACCCTCCAAAGGGAAAACCTATTATCAAACCCGACCCTATTGACTTTGAAGATGTTTTTGGACCTCCCGCCGTCGTCCATGATGAAGATGAGCCCAGCCCTATCATCGTTGTCGACGAACCCGAACCTAAGCCAGAACCCCAACCTGAACTCCCCGTTGAAGTCCTTCCTGGAATTCTTAACTAATTATACAATATAGACATGTTTTTTTCATATTGACTAATAAATACATCCTAAAACAATTAAATATAATCTTTTATTATTAGGATTACGCAATTTGTATAACAAATTAATCATATATTATACAAATAATAATATGTAGTAGGTACAGTCGTAAGCAATGACATGTATACATTAACAACTTTTCAAATATATGTAAACATCAATCGTTTCAAAAGAAAGTATACAAGCTTTGTGTCAAAATAAAGTATACGTAAGATGTTTCATAATTATGTATACATTTTTATCAATTCATAGTAAATAACATAAAACGAATATTATTGTATACTTTTCGTAATATAAGTAGTTAGCCATTAGTCTGTGCACAAAAAAGTGCACAGGTTTGCGCTCGAAAAGCATAAAATAATGTATTTGAAACAAAGTTTTCTAATGCATATATAGTGTGTCTCTTCCATTAACATTTTTTAGTTCATATTTTATGACAATATTATGCTATTACTTATAATAATTCAATTCCCATTTAAATTTCCGCCACGCTTTTATGTGGGTGGTCCATAGAACCAGTTATTGTATTATCCAGTAAGAATAAACGATTATCCTATAGTAAACAGTATCCTAAATAATGACCTTAGTAGGTAATTAGCGTTTAGTAGTCGATTAGCGATAATGGTTGCTGATATATTTTATCTGTTTCATAATAAAACTTCCCAATAAAGTAACTGGCAGATAAATTTATATGTATTTAGTCCGTTTAACTCAAACTCAGACTTGAACCCCCATCACATGGATATCGAAGCAAGCGCGTTACCACAGCGCTACTACAAATTACAATGTGTCAAGATAAATTTATATTAGGCCACATGTTATTTGACGGAACGGCATAGAGAAAAGTAATATTATACTTTTAATAGAGAGCCCTCTCTACCGTTTTTTTTGCCAACATGAAACTAGCGCCATCTGTAATTTTTCACCCTATGGCCTATACTAGTCCTTCTGATATAAAAAATATATTTAAAATTAAAGTCGATCGATTCTAAATATGTAAATATAGTGATGATTATTATATCTATTAACACTAAAATAATAAAAGCAAGAAAAATATAATATACTTAACATCACCATATTTACAAATTTAAAATCGATCTACTTCAATTATTAAGTAGGGTTGAAGACTGTCCTTCTATGTAATAAATAATACAAGAAAATGTTATTTTTAAACTTTATTTTGTATATATTAGTGTAATACAGTTGTTGTTGTTGTATAACACAGCTGGCCGCGCGTGGCATTACGTAGAGCGTAGATATGAAGATCGTTCGTACCTAAATGTAATTCGCAATAATTAATTAGCTGTTGTTGGAAAAATACTTTATAAATTTCAGCGGTCCCGACGCGACAACGATCGTAAAATAAAAATATATAAGGAATTTACATAATATATGTGACGAGAATAATTATAATAGGTTAAAAATATTATTTCTTAGTTTTTAGAGTTTATTTTATATGTCGGGGACTTTTATTTTTAATTTTATTTTGTATTAGTAAAATATGTTCTTATATTGTTTAAGCAAAATAAAATCTTACCTCTGGTCATCGTCATACAGACACCCAAAGACACAACGGCTTAAGATAGGCATAATTGCTTAAACTAGACAACACAAAAGAAAGCGACCTTGCTTATTTAAAATAGTGTCAATATCATATAACTAAATTAAACCACCAACTAAATTTTAAGATATTTAATATTTTTATTAACCGTCAAAATGAAAAATTTTAAAGAAGTTTAAAATGTCAAAAAAAAAACAAAACAATGTTGCAAGCAATCCAATTCACGCATTTGTATAAATTTATTATTTGTTTGAAATGCTGGTTCCCTAAAAAGTAATAATGAAATATATCGATTCAAAAATTTCAATTGTTATTTTAAGCAATGAACAATATTATTTTTATGTGACATTATGCTTATTTTTTTCAAAAATTAAATCACTTTTTGCATGCAAATTTGTTTGGTATGCGTGTACTGGACTGCTGGATTGACGATTGCGACCGTAGCGACATCTCTTACACCGACTTATAGTCGCTGATAAATTTAAGCAAAAGTTTTGGGTGATGAGCAATAGATGACACTACCAATTTCTTATCTGTGGTAGATGTTCTAAGTTTCCAGCCCCTGCGGAACGGCAACCGTCGTAAGCGACGCGACGTTGCCGTTTTGCGCATCGATACAAAGACGTCAACTTAAAATCTATTTTGAAAAGTCAAATAATTCACTATCTATCATAAACATATATAATAAAATAATTGTAACTGAGTCAAATCTGTACATAATTTTTTTTAAATCTAATTAAAATAGATAAAAATGTAATTAAAATAGATAGACATTATTATCCATACAATCAAATCTATCGTTTTTAAAATTTTTGTCTGTCTGTCTTTCTGTGACTGCATCACGAGAAAACCTCAGGACAGGTTTTGATGATGATTTTGTAAGAAATATCGACTAACCGTTACAAACCGACTATAAAACGTCAATCTAAGTATTTTGTTTCCAGTCTTTAGAACGCGGGCGGGGCCGCGGGAAATGCTAGTTTCTTACATTTTTAAAAAGATACATTTTTTTTAATATTCTTTTAAATAAAATATGAATTAATCATAGTGTGATAAAAATCATAGATAAGTATACTCAACCAGGTGGGGATTTGCGAATTGACCTGGAGTGCAGACTTATACTCTTCCTCTCTTACCTCTCTTACACTTACTTATATGACCTCCTGGTCCTGTTACCTGCATCTTACAGGAGCTTATGCAATTATTATGGTGGCCGAGTTTTGGGCTTCTTTTTTTTTTAATCTTTATTTTTAAGGGGTTTTGGGCTTTCTTACTTTAACTATTGCCATCGACTCGGCAAGAAGAAGAAGACTCAATGCATAGAAAGTATATACGGCACTTACATCCATACATCAATTGTCTGTCTGTCTGTTAGTTTCGGCTAATCCTCGAAACGGCTACACTGATTTTGACGGGACTTTTGACCTCAGATATCGTAGCTAATGTTTTAAGGAGTAACTTATGCTACTTTTAATTATGAAAACTGTTTTATTTATTTTATCTTACGCCGAGCGCAGCGGTCCGGGCTCGCTAGTGGTAAATATTAATTATAAAAAAATTAGGTTTACGTTCAAAAATTTGCGTAAATCAATCAAATCAAAATATTTTTTATTCAAATAGACTTTAACAAGCTCTTTTGAATCGTCATTTTTACATTATCAAAATTAAAAGTCAGTCTGTAAGTCTGTGAGTAAACTACCACCGGCTCGGAAAGCTGTTCTGCTGAGAAGAACCGGCGAGAAGCACAAACTCGGCTCGTAAAATAGACACAGATGAACTTACCGTTTAATCACTAGCTATCCAAGGAAAACTCAATACAACCAATTATTATTTTTTCCTGTAAATTAAAATGCTTTTATGTAATGAAAAGTATCCTAAGTCATGGTCCGAGAAATATGTTATAGGTAACTACACAATTTGGTTAAAATCGGCCAAGTACTTTTTGTGTTAAACGAAAACATACAAACAGACAAAAAAATTAAAACATATTTTTTGGGATTTATATTCAATGCACTATACGTTACAGTATTTTTTTATAAAAACAAAAAAAAATATTTCATGTATAGAGTTTTTAACTCACTGTTCTATTATAATTATACGTATTATTGTATATTCTTATAAATTCACAAATGTGGAAAACATATACTCAATGATGATGACGAGCCACGTTCATCACGGCTCACTCTTTGTCCCTAAATCGCCATCCAGTATATAATGCATAAATTAAAAGATACGCACGAAACAAAAATTGAAAAAGTTATCCACGCGCGGGATTTGAACCCGCGTCGCAAGGATATTTTACGCATATTACAACTACGCCAATTGAGCTATGACAACTTAATATCATTGGGCGAATTCATGAAAAAGTAAGTTTCTCATAACAACGCAAACTAAACAAATAGAGAATTGTCAGTTGTAATTCTAATAATTTCGAATTCTTTTCAATGCTTTGTTACACATTAAAATTTTAAATAAACTGATCTTGTCCTCGAATTGTCAAAAGTTTAAAACTGTCATCCAATGTTGTGAATGTGTTACAAACGCTCTTACACATACACATATGCACAGTCTATTACGCGATGATATTTGTATTATACGTATGATTTAAAAATGTATTATAATATTTAAATTTAAATACATAATAATACATTTTTAAAAGCAAAGTATTATGCTTCATTTTCCGATGCAAGAAGCCTAAGATCTTAAAACATATTTTACTGTTAATTATCTAATTAATAAGTTTACGAATCATGGTGTTACAATATTTTAAATCCTGTCTGTGCTGTTGGCCGCAGAAGATATCTCATATACCCTGGGTAAAGCTGTTTAGGAGAGCTCTGCCTAAAGTGAATCCAAGGCGCTTCCTAGAGAATCAGGTCGCAATTAGTCGAATTGATTCAATCACTTAACATATAAAAATAAATTAAACTTCTAACGACCAGTTTAAAGAATTCACGTATTTAATGAAAGAGACACAGTATTTGTATTAGAAAACTTGTTAAATAGGAAAATAATATTTAATGCTTTATTCTTAGTTCTTAGACTAATGGCTACATAGTTATAACACGAAACTTGTATATACTAATATTCGTTTTATGTTATTTACTATGAATTGATAAAAATGTATACTTAAATATGAAGCAACATACGTATACTTTATTTTGACACAAAGCTTGTATACTTTCTTTTGAAACGATTGATGTTTACATATATTTGAAAAGTTGTCAATGTATACATGTCATTGCTTACGACTGTACCTATAAGAAACATATTATTATTTGTACAGTCGGTAGATTTATCGCCAAACATTATAATCTAAATACACATTGTAATATTATTCATTATACATTATAAGTACCTACTTATAGTACCCTCTTAAAGCTAGTTTTTTAAATCTTTATTCAAAGGACTTGTTCACATTACAAAAAGCGAACATGTCCGTATAAAGTTTGAAATGATGAATAACAATTAATGTAAGGAAACCATAATACAACCAAATAATATAGTGGTTTTAATAACTTTTTCCTACATACAATTTATATATACAACCATATAATTTTAAAGAAATTCAATTTATGTAAATAAACAGGGAAATTACGATGCCAAGAAAATTTGATAAGTTTGGATGAAAAACTTTTATTCGAAAAACTTTATATGTTTCATATAAAATAGTCCGATATAACAGTACTTAAGTTTACGTTTCAACTCCGCCATGTCTACCTGGTCTCTCCTAATTTGATGGAGACGTGGTCCATTTTTCCGATCCGTGATTCCTTTACCAATTTTAATATGAAACCATAACGAAATTCATCGTACCTACTTGATTGTGACCTTATGAAAGCAAACGCAGAGCAATATAGAGCAATGTTGTTATTTGACACAATTCCTTTTACTTCTGTGGCATCTGAATGATATTTCAATAATAAACTATAGTATATAAAAAAATATTTGACAAACTTGGATTATATGAATTTACAAAGTTTGGCTAGGACTTACTTTAACAATATTTTTCCGTGTATTGATCTCATTTGACGTCACGTTTGGCTCAGTTGGCAGTGACCCTACTTTCTGCGCCAGCGATCGCGGGTTCGAGTCCCGCTGTGAATACAAATGTTTACTTATATACTTGTTGAATACAAATGTTTGTTCTCCAGTCATGTGTGTTAATATTTATATTATGTATGTATTTAAAATTTATATGTGTAGTATATCAACTATCTGGTATCCGTAATACATGCCTCGTAGCATACCACGATACTAGATGGCGCTGTTGTAAAAAATGTTCCAATATATTTATTATTATTATTTTATATTTTTTATTTGCATATTAAATATTTCATACTGTCATTCGCCATCTTCTTTCAGTCTTTCACTAAACACCTCATAAAAACGACGTTTGACGAATTGCATTTACCCCATCTATACAACCTTGATACACATAATAAAACAGTAGGTCAGAAAAAAAATTGATGATATGAATCTATATCTATATCTTTTCGGATTTTGTCCCGGATTTAATTTGATTTTTGGTTTCCGACGTTTCGAATACTTTACAGCAATCATGGTCACGGGAGAGACCGTCTCTCAACATAGTTTCATTTACAATGTCAAATATTCGCGTAAACCAAGAAATTATAATTTGTATATTAAATATTTATATAAACCCCAAAACAAAAGTTATTAAAAAATTTGTCTGTTTGTATGTTATCGTTCAACTCAAAAATTACTGCACAGATTTTAAAGATTTTTTTTGTAGTGATTACTTGTTAGTTGTTACTGAGGTCGTAACTAAGGATATTTAATTTCTGCAGAAAAGCAGAATTGGTTTTATTGAGTCGCCCTTAGAAAACTGGTGGTGTTATGTAATAAGAAATTGTAGGAATTGAAAAGCCTTATAGAAAAGTCTATAACATCAAATATCTATCTCCTAAGTTACACTCACAATACCTATTATTATCAGTACGTATAGAAAACAGTAACTTTACGAAGCGATGTGCGCGTTTCACGCAAAAAGTACTGCACCGATTTGAACTACGATTACGATATTGATACGATTTCTTATAATTAACATATTATATTTTTTTAAAGTATAATTTATTGTTGAATGTGCTATATTTTATGAATTTTATATGTAAGTAAACACTGTTTGTTTTCAAAATAAATACTTAAATAAAAAAGCATGGTGTTCTTCACCAAGTTTTTTATATATAGATGAAGACAGATGACAAATGACAATATTTCACTTTAACCTTATCTAAAAATTTACTTATCGTTTGTTGTGTATAAAAATAAAATATAAAATTATCAATCTAATCCATGTATACAGTAGTTTGTAAATACACAAATTGTAATGAGATTACATAACATATCAATAACATAATGCTACAAGACTGTCAAAACAATATTATGACTGTATGTATGTATATATGTATTAAGCCCTTTTTAGACCGGTGCCTCTTTTTTTAACGTCCCTTTAAAGATAATCTATACTAATAGTTAAAACGTATTCTTCAGTAATATACAATAAATTAAGCCTATATAGTATACATTTAAGAATAATCTAAGATGCTAAGTCTGCAGATGTTACATACCTACTCGTAGTCGACTTTCATAAAAACCAAATACCTAAATAAAGTTCCGTAATAATTTATATAGTTTTTTAATTTATTATAAGATACCAAAAATCATAATGTGAAGTATTTATATTATGAATAATGTGAAGTATTTATATTAAGTGTAGGTACACTAGGACTAACGCTTCATACACACGGGATTCGTACGGGATTTTAGAAGGTACCTCTTCCTGTTAGGGGTCGTCCATTAATCACGTGAGGCTCGAAAGAGGGGGAAGGGTGTTTCGAAAAAAAATCGCGAAATATCACTAGAAGGCCCCCCCCCCCCCTGTAGTGAGTTTATCACGGTTTTTTCTTTGACTCGCCGTTGCTCGGACTTAGTCAGACTAGTCACCTGTAGTCTTAACCTCACCTCGTATCACCATGGGGAAGGGGGTTTAAAAACTTGCTTAAAAACACCACGTGATTAATGGACGACCCCTAATACCTATATACAATATACATACAGGTGGTTACATGGGACTCACCGGCTAAAAAGTCAGTACCACAGAACACTTATACTCAGGTCAGTACTGCGCAATGCACGCTAATACCCAGGACACGAAACCAGTTTAATTTAGGTGTTACTTAAAACCCAAACAACAAAATTTGAGGAATTTAGAGATTCCTTGACCAAATTTATATAAGTATAATGTAAGTTTTTATGTATTATTATTTGTCGAATATTCTTAAAGAAGGATATAATTCTTATTTCAATTTAAAGATTAGGATAGCACAGAATTAGGTACATAAACTTCCAGTTAATTACCCAGTTAGAGAACAAGCTATGAATTAACCATTACATTAATTACGGCAATAAACTTTTTTAAACCGGTTCGCAGACCGAGACCTGTAACTCCCCCGACGGCACATCAAGGGGTTATTCCTCGGGTCACACCGCTGTAAGAACAATATCTTTTAATGTTAAGAAATGCATTTATGTATACAACACACATTACTTATATTTTGACGACACATTTGGCTCAGTTGGTAGTGACCCTACTTTCAGCGCCAGCGGTCGCGGGTTAGAGTCCCGCTGGGGGTTTTCATTTGATGAGCACGAATGCTTGTACTCCAGTCAACGGTGTTTATTATTATAATATTGTCGCGGAATAGAGTGCGAACCCGTCATAATAGCACGCTTGTACCATGCCTTACAACAGCTTATGTCAATTTATAACTTTTGACAATTAGATAACAAGAACAGTTTATTGCAAATTTTAATGTGTCAGAGAGAGAGAAAGCATTTTCAAGAAAGATTTGGAAGTTACTAGAAACATTTTGAATTTTCGATACTAGAATGTTCTTTATTTACGCATATAAAAAGGCCGACAGTGTGTCGAGAGTTCAGTTGAAGTTCGGAGTTGAGTGAAGATTGCGAAGAGATACGAAATAGTGGAAAGGTGAAGAACATAGTGAATTATTAAAATTGGTGGTTTATAGTGCTCAGAGACTAAATTAAACTAGTGTTGTGTACAAACTGCGCGTGTGTATTAAGTGTAAATAAAACAACTTTAGTGCGAGAACGCTTTTAATTTCCGATCCCGAACCCGTAGAACGTAACAATTGGTGTCAGAAGTGGGATCGGAAATGCCGTTAGTACCGAGGCACGAGAAGGAAGGAGTCACTACACGCTCAATGGCAGAACAGCAAAGGGAAGATTCTGGGCCTAGTACGCCGAGTTATGAGTCTGCGGCTCAACAGAGCACCACGCCATACATGAACGCTCTTCTGCAACAAATGGCGTTCATGATGCAAGAGCAGGCTCGCCGCCAAGAGGAACAGCTGTGCGCACTCCAAGAGGAGCAGGCTCGCCGTCAGGAGGAATAGCTGCGCGCACTCCAAGAGGAGCAGGCTCGACGCGAGAAAGAGCGTGCTCGCCGTCAAGAGGAACAGCTGCGCGCACTCCGAGAGGAGCAGGCTCGACGCGAGATAGAACGTGCTTGCCGCCAAGAGGAACAGCTGCGCGCACTCCGAGACCAGCAGGCTCGACGCGAGATAGAACGTGCTTGCCGCCAAGAGGAACAGCTGCGCGCACTCCAAGAAGAGCAGGATCGCCGCCAAGAGGAACAGCTGCGCGCACTTCAAGAGGGCTTTCACAAGAATGTCATACCCGCTCTTCAACAACATACGGAAAGGGTGGAAGCCGTTGAGAGAGAAGTTGAGGGAATAAAGACGACACTCGCCACACACGGTAAAGCTTTAGAGGAGTACAACTCAAAACTCTCTAAAATGGAGAAGAGGATGGATTACTTGGAAACTCAGAAGTTACCGCGTGGTGCCGACATTAGCTCATCATCAGCAAAGATCTTTAAAGTCCCTTACTTCGACGGCAAATCTTCTTGGGCCGCATTCAAGATTCAGTTTGAGACGATCAAGGAGACGAGTGGATGGACAGATGATGAAGCCCGATCTGCCCTTACCGTCGCACTTAGAGAGGAGGCTCTGAATATATTGGAAGCTCTTTTTGCTAGCGACCCCGTCAGAAAGATCACATACAGTGAGTTAAGTACTTAGCGCTTTAGAGTCTCGGTATGGTGATAGTCACCTGGAGCACGTATACAGAGCTCAAATTAAAGACCGTACACAACGAGCCAATGAAACTCTGCAGCAATGGTCCGTAGAGATTGAGAGGCTCGTACGGAAGGCATATCAATCCTCGCCATCCACCATAGAAACCCGTTCTTCTGCAGGCTTTTATGGACGGGATTCGCGACTCGGAGGTACGTGCCGCTGTACGCCTAAGGCACCATACAAGTCTCAGGGAAGCTGTCGCTCATGCTCTAGAGATTGAAGCTGTGCGTCATGACTCAAGACCGTGGAGGGTGCATCAAGCTACCACGGGAGGATTATCCAACCGGAGACGTCTTTTCAACCCAAAGTGCTACGAGTGCGGTGAGCGGGGCCATCTTCGAAGTGACTGCCCTACAAGGAAAAATGGTCGACTACAGTCAGATGTTGGTGTAACAACCTGCGATCAAGTCAGAAGAGAATTGATCTCGGCCAGAGTTAGGACGCTGGCCGGGGGATCTACAACTCCACCGATAGAAATAAAACAGGCAGTAGATGGAAACACTTTGGTTCTACATGGCGCTATTAATGGAGTGACATGTAAACTGACGCTGGATACCGGAGCTTCGCGAACCATCATTAATAACCGAAAGCTGAAACACATTGCGGATAACAATTTGCAAGATAGAAGGCACATCATCCTTATGACAGCCACCGGTCAGCGCATACCTGTTTGGGGGGAAAGAAAAATAGCTATAAAAATTGGGGACAACATCTATTGGCATAACGCAATAGTTGCAGATATCGTGGATGATTGCATCATTGGATTGGACTTCCTTCAAAATTACCAGTGTACGATTGACATGAAATATGGAGTTTTAAAGTGCAGAAATAGAGAAGTACCGATAAGTGGTGGAGTTAAGGGAAAAGTTTGTTGCTTAAGAGACACCGCTCTTCCACCAAGATCACAGACTCTAGTACCTGTCGCTATACCTCAGAACAAGTCAGGAAGTCAATGGTGCTGCGCTATCATAGAGAAGTGTGAAGATGAGAGCTCGTGGATCCCAGCAAGAGTTGTAGTAGGTAAAACTTCGACATCCATGGTTCCAGTGCTGAACACCAGTGACGCTACGCAAACTATTCAGAGAGGGGAAGTTGTGGGGACTTGCGAAGAGATAGCCTGGTTAAGCAGATGTCAACGGAATCAGAAGGTGCTTAACAAGGATAAGGAGCAAGCAATGAAACTTTTAGAAGACTGCAAAGATCATCTCACAAGATCACAGAAGACAAAAGCTGAAAATTTACTTTACCAATATTCAGATTTGTTCTCGAAACATGATGGCGATATTGGAAGAACCGGTTTGGTGAAGCACAAAATTAATACTGGTGACATAGCGCCTATTCGACAACGACCAAGACAAATTCCATGGGCTAAGGAGAAAGAAGCTGACGACATGATCCAAGACATGAGAAGGAATAACATCATCGAACAATCTACTAGTCCTTGGTGTTCTCCAGTAGTACTTGTAAGGAAGAAGGATGGATCTACAAGGTTTTGCATCGATTACCGTAGACTCAACGATGTAACTAAAAAGGATAGTTATCCTCTGCCTCGAATCGACGACACCTTAGACACTCTCAGTGGTATGAAATGGTTTTCAACTCTCGATTTGAAGAGTGGCTATTGGCAAGTGGACATGGACCCCGTGGATAAGGAGAAAACTGCGTTTTCAACTGGAAAAGGGTTGTGGCAGTTTAAGGTTATGCCATTCGGGTTATGCAATGCACCAGCAACATTCGAGAGGTTGATGGAACGTGTACTCGCTGGATTACTAGGAGCAGCCTGTCTTGTTTACCTGGATGACATAATTATTGTGGGACGTGACTTCGAAGACCATCTTAAGAAACTCGAAGCAGTATTTAGAAAACTAAGGGAAGCAAATTTAAAGTTAAGTCCAAAGAAGTGCTCATTCTTTAGGAGACAGGTCAATTACCTTGGACATGTAGTGACGGAAAACGGCGTGGAAACGGACCCTAGCAAAGTCACCGCTGTGAAAGATTGGCCGACCCCTAAGGACAAAACGCAAGTGAGAGCATTTCTGGGATTATGCTCTTACTATAGAAGATTTGTAAAAGGCTTCTCTGACATCGCCAAACCACTTCATAGACTGACCGAAGAGAAGAGACCTTTCGTATGGGACAATAATTGTGAATCGGCCTTTCAAGAACTGAAGAAACATCTTTGCCAAACACCGATCCTTGGGTATCCAGACACAAAGGGAGAGTTCATTGTCGACACTGATGCCAGCAATATCGGTATTGGAGGTGTATTGTCCCAGCGGAAGGGTGATCAGGAGGTGGTTATCGCATATTTCAGTAAGTCACTCTCTAAACCGGAAAAGAATTATTGCGTTACTCGAAGAGAGCTACTTGCTGTAGTGAAAACCTTACAGCATTTCAAGAAATACTTGCTAGGACGCAAATTTTTGGTAAGAACCGATCACGCTGCCCTGAAATGGTTATTAGAATTTAAGGACCCCGAAGGACAGGTAGCGCGATGGATTGAACAACTTCAAGAGTTTCAGTTTGAAATAGAACATCGTGGGGGTAAAACACACAGTAACGCCGATGCCCTATCTTGAAGACCATGCGAGGAACACTGCAAGCACTGTCACAGACAGGAGGTAAAAGAGCTGGAATCTATTAAAATTATAAGAACAGATTCGATAGATGAACGTTGGAGCGATGATGCCATGAAGAGAGCACAAGAAGAAGACCAAGACATACGACCGATCATGGAATGGTTAAGTAGTGGTGGACCAAAACCTAAGTGGACTGACATAGCACAGTACAGTACCGCTACGAAAAGCTTGTGGGCACAATGGGACAGTTTGTTGTTACACAATGGAGTATTGTGCCGCAAATGGGAGCAGACACGTGGAAATGATAGCCATCTCCAACTAGTGGTACCTAAAATAAAAGTATCCGAGGTACTTCGAGCATACCATGATGGTTCTTCTGGTGGACACTTAGGGGTAAGAAGAACGTTAATCAAGATCAAGGAGCGATTTTATTGGTTGCATTGTCGAGATGATGTCGAGGACTGGTGTCGGAAATGTGTACAATGTGCCTCTGTCAAAGGCCCGCAAACCAGAAGTCGAGGGGCAATGAAATTATACAATGTTGGGGCACCTTGGGAGAGAATCGCAATAGACGTAGCAGGACCATTTCCGATTACTAACTCCGGGAACCGATACATTTTAGTTGTAATGGACTATTTCACGAAATGGCCTGAAGCATTCGCCATACCAAATCAAGAAGCTGTTACTGTTGCAAATAAATTGGTCAAAGAGGTATTTTGCAGATTTGGTGTCCCGTTAGAAATGCACAGTGATCAAGGAAGAAACTTCGAATCGCAGGTGTTTCAAGAACTGTGTAAGATCATGGGGGTGCACAAAACTAGAACTACGCCTTGTCACCCACAGTCCGATGGAATGGTGGAGAGATTTAATCAAACTTTAGAACGACATCTAGCCAAGGTTGTAGATAGTCATCAAAAGGATTGGGACGAGTACATATCACTGTTTCTTCTATCTTACCGGACAGCATTACATGAAAGCATTGCAATGACACCTGCCTTTGCCAATTTTGGAAGAGAATTACGGTTACCAGCGGATCTGTTAAGTGGTTGCCCGCCGGATACCCCAAGTTGCATCACCGAATATGCCAGTGAACTAAGAGCGAAGATGATTGGTGTTCATGAGCAGATACGAGATGCAGGGCTACAAGCAAGTGAACGCATGAAAACTCGTTATGACCGGAAGGCGACAGGAACGAACTTCGAGGAAGGCTCATTGGTATGGCTACATAACCCGGTGAGACGAAAGGGTAAATCGCCAAAGCTACAACCCAGTTGGGAGGGGCCTTATAAGGTAATAACGAAAATTAACGACGTCACTTTCCGAATTCAACGTACATCCAGAAGCCCGGCTAAAATCGTGCATGTGGACCGATTGGCCAAGTATCACGGCAGCAACGATGCTCGAGACGAGCATGTCTTAGGAGGGGGTAGTGTCGCGGAATAGAGTGCGAACCCGTCATAATAGCACGCTTGTACCATGCCTTACAACAGCTTATGTCAATTTATAACTTTTGACAATTAGATAACAAGAACAGTTTATTGCAAATTTTAATGTGTCAGAGAGAGAGAAAGCATTTTCAAGAAAGATTTGGAAGTTACTAGAAACATTTTGAATTTTCGATACTAGAATGTTCTTTATTTACGCATATAAAAAGGCCGACAGTGTGTCGAGAGTTCAGTTGAAGTTCGGAGTTGAGTGAACATTGCGAAGAGATACGAAATAGTGGAAAGGTGAAGAACATAGTGAATTATTAAAATTGGTGGTTTATAGTGCTCAGAGACTAAATTAAACTAGTGTTGTGTACAAACTGCGCGTGTGTATTAAGTGTAAATAAAACAACTTTAGTGCGAGAACGCTTTTAATTTCCGATCCCGAACCCGTAGAACGTAACAATATGTATGTGTTTAAAATTTATTATATAATATGTGTAACATATCAACTACATGGTATCCGTAACACAAGCCTCGTAGCTTACCACAAAACTAGATGGTGCTGTTATAATAATGTCCCAACATATTTATTTATTTATAATGTGACATTTACCGACAAAGCCAGTAAAACTCAACGACACCTCTTAATGGGGCGCCGCAGGATCTCCTACGTCCTCAACCACGAATTAATTAATGTACCTAATTATTTGCTATCCTAACCATGCTAACCTGTAAATAAAAATAAGAATACAGGAATAATTATTATTTATGTTTGGGCGGTCGCTAGTTGGTTAATAAAAAAAACCGTTTCTTTTGAGAAAGCAATATTATGATATGTATTATTAGTCTCTGATAGTTTACAACATATCAAAAGATAATGTTTATGAACATGAAGATAACTTTCTATATAAATGCAAGACAAAATTTCAAGAGTTATTCTATACTACATAGCAATCACACAAGTAAGTAGTCTATTAGTTTTCGATGTAATTTGGTATGGTTTACGCGACCTTTTTTCTTTGATAAATATTTTTATATTTTCTGTTTAGGTTTTATTTATTTAAAAAAACTAAAATTGTTAATTATTGCAAAATTTATATTTTTATTAATTTAATTCAACAGGCGACAAGATGAAATTTCTAATTGTTCTCGCACTGTGCGCTGTTGCGGCTTCGGCCAAACCCACTAGAGCTGAGGGTGAATACGAACCCATTCACGTTGGACCTGCTATTGTTGACGGTGAATATGAGGACATCTCCGTTGGACCTGCTATCGTTGACGGTGAATATGAGCCTATCTCCGTTGGACCCGCTATTGTTGATGAAAGTGTTGTAGGAGCAAGCTCTCCCCTTGTGCAAATAATCATCAACGTCAAGCCTAACTCGGGATCACCTATTGTTAAACCCGACCCTGTTGACTTTGAAGATATTTTTGGACCCCCTGCCGTTGTCCATGACGAAGATGAGCCCAGTCCTATCATCGTTGTTGACGAACCAGAACCTCAGCCAGAACCGAAACCCGAACCTCAGCCTGAAGCTGAACCCGCACCTCACCCTGAAGCTAAGCCCGAAATTCAGCCAGAAATAGAGACCCCCGTTGTTGTCCTTCCTGGAATCATCTTAACTAAATAAATATAAAGAGTGCCGAGCATATTATTAAATAAATATCATATTATAAATCGTATATAATGTTTTTTAATTAGCTGAATTTTTAAAAAGTAATAAATTGTTTTATACAATATAGGATCTAATAAAAAATGAGTTTATTTTTCAAATAAATTCTTACTTATTTACTATTTACATTTAAATTTGAAAGAGCTAAATTAAATTTGATGTTTTTGAAAGCACCCTGAACCTGATAAATACTTTTTTCCAAATAATTGCAATATTATAGCTCTATAATATGAAAATTATGAGTTAGTATTATTGTTTTTCTGTGAGAAAGAGTATATCAATCTCTACTCAAATCTGGCAAATCCGTCCAATCCATCATCTGTTTTAAATAAAATAAGATTAAACAAACACGCTTTCACATTTACTAAATAAAACTAGCGAAACTCACGGCTTGGCTCGCGCTAAAAATACGAAATCTATTTTTGGCTTTATGCCTTTATGTATAATGTACTAACGATTGATTACCCATTTTAAAAATTGAAAAAATTAAATTTGTAGCATAAAAAATGAAGGAATTTCATACAAACTTGCGAGAGCCGGCCCTGTTACAAAATTCGTTCTGAGCGGACGTTTACTAACAATTAACTAGGTATCTCCTTGCCAAATTTAAAGTTTGTAGCACAAAAAAATGAAGGACTTTCACACAAACGTGCGGGAGCCATTATTCTTAAAGAAACATAAGTCGTCGTCAGCTGATTGTTTGTGGGTTTAAAGATCGTCCGTTTATTTAGACTATGCAACGCTCAAATGCATCGACCTCGCGATATGCTTATTACGCTGGCACGGGCTTTCCATCAATAATGCATCTGGCGATTTACTTTATTATTTTAAAAGTATAAAAATTAAGATGTATAAATTTCATAAGGTACTATAAATATATCCTTTAGCTTCACGGTGCAGCGACTGACGCTCACTTTACTGATCTCTGAACATTAAACAACTGTTTGAAATAAAATTCAATCGGTATAAAATTCCTAGAAAAGTATAGCGCTACCTCCCGTAGTATGATTATTGATATCAGCTTCGATGTAAATCACCCCAAAATAGCTTCTTATCCTTTTTTACCCCTTTAGTCGATGGTTTCAATAAAATATGAAATACGTCTTCCATCAATTTTGTTATAGAAGGTTTATGCAAAATTTGAAGTATGTAGATTGGACCAAGGTATCATGTTGTCCCATACAAACTTTGCCCCCGTTTTTCACCTCCTTAGGGGAGAAATTAAAAAAATCCTTTTTAATCGGATGCTACGTAATACAACACACACTCTCCAAGTTCTCTACGAACAGCGGCTTAGGCTGTGCGATGATCCGTCAATCAGTCATTCAGGACAAAGGCATTTATATGTATAGATTAAGTATATATTTAAATTTTAATACTGAATTCTGTATTTGTAAATAACGCAAAACTTTTAATCTCTTATGGGATTACTATTGATTTTATTTAAGTCTACACTATCGTCTAGATTAATATTCTCTCCAATTTTTTTATCGTCTATTATCAGTTTGAACTTAGCCTTGACAAGTCAACTAATGAGTCGAATTTAACTTTACATGCAAAAAACAGATATTTCGGGTGTACGTTCAGAGATAAACATAATAAATGGTATAAGCACAGGGTATAAGGGACTTTTGTAGGCCTATTTTGAGATCTACAGATAGTACATTGTTCTGATGTAAGTATGTACTTAGTTCGTTTCAACGCATAGTACCTACGGTGTTATGTAAGTTCTAAAAGATTTTCCTGTAGTTAAAGCTATCGCAAATTTTCGTTCCAGTTTTAAGTTACGACTACACATAATTAAGGAACTAAATATTTAGGGTTGAATTTTATCGAATTACGAAAAAGTTATTTCAGCTGTAATTTCTTTATATTTCACTCGATAATCTCGCGAATTCTAAAGCGATTATTATTATGCCCTTTCACTCTCACAAGTTTGAAACTTGTTTGAGTAATAAAAGTGTTATTATTATTAAACGTGACTTGTATAATTGACATATAGTAGTCGCAAAACCTAGAGGGAAAAATAAACCGACTTCCAATGTTGTGAGGATTGCTAGTCCTGGCTCTTAATCTATTTCGACTCAACCATATGCTTATTTAGATGTAGTATTCAGCCCTTATTAACGTCCCATTGCTTGGTACGCTGCTCCCTTCAATACGAGATGTAGCTAAACGTAAAACTCGTACACTTCAGTCACTTATAACAAGTATCTAAACCTCCAATATTTGGGAAGATACCGAATTTACATCGTCACATAAGTGGACTGGATCGAAGTTATATTGGCAAAACGCAAAAGATAATAAAACTGAATGTCAAGATAAAAAAAAGTTAAGAATTAAATGATAGTTATTAAGCGCCTGTAAATTTAATTTTATCGTACCTAGATAAAAAGTCCGACATTGTTATAAATGAGTTATAAAAATATTATTACCGTACAACCTCCTTTATTGTTTTTAGCAAACTGAATATTTAAATTGCTCTTATTTAACAAATACATTTTCGCTCAGAGTTAGTCGTCATAAATTAATTCCTTTTTAAAGAAAATCATATCTTCAGCCCTTTTTAACGTCCCACTGCTGGACACGGGCCTCCCTCAATTGAGGGGGATCAGGCCATAGTCCACCGCGCTGGCCTAGTGCGTGTTGGAGGACTTCACAAGTCTTTTGAAAAACTTGCTAGGTTTTTCTCAGACATGCAGGTTTCCTCATGATGTTTTCCTTCACCGTAAGACAAGTGGTAATCATGATAGAAAATGATTCGCTCATAAAAATATCAGAGGTGCGAGGCCCGGATTTGAACCCGCATCACTCTGTTATCCAAGCGAACGCGTTACCGCTGGGCTACCACTGCCTTTCACTGGCTTTGCCGTACAGTGCCGCGTCGCGTAGCGTAGTGAGATATGTCTCATACTACATTAAAAGCCAAGCAGAGGCCTGATCTACAGTTTTTAGAATCTTTGTCTGTCTGTCAGTGATCGAGACCATCACGAGATGGAACTATCGGACAGATTTTGTTAAAATCAGTATGATTAAATTATCTGGTGACATAATAGGATACTTTTTATTGCTGGGAAATATCTAATTTCTGAGGAACTACACTAACTAATTTAGGGATGAACCCGAGCGAATCAAGGTTTCAGGAATCAATCGTTTATTCCTATAAGTGGCCCAATGCAAGTATAATGACAAAAGAATAATATATGTAAGATTATCTTCACTTCGTGTCAGTAATTAGAAATTTTTGCGATTATTACCGTGGGTTTTAAGTTTAACTTTTCTTTAAAAAAATTCAATAAAAATATTAATTTAATAAACAATAAGGAAATTGAGATGAAAAAAATATATCTTAATATTACCCTTACGATTACAAAGACTTAATAAAAAGATTAGACGAGTGCAAAGATAATTTTTTTCTATATAAACACATGGCAATACTTTTATAAGATAGTTTACAACAGTAAAAGCAAGTGAGTATTGTGGATATTATTTATATCTATAAATAAATCATTGTAATATAATGAAGCATAAAATATCCTAAGTAATATGAAATATGCTCTATTTATTTATTTATTTATGTTAGAGATATACTGAAAACTCATTTGTTTTGGATAATTCAAGATCGACTGCACTGATTTCATCAGCCATTTAATTTAATAGTGTTTAATTTTGTCTAAATGCTTTGAGTCTTTTAAAAATCCTTTGTAAATCTGTGATGATATTTTGTATTTATGTTGACAATGTACAATCTCGCCAGGTATTATATTTATACATATTATATTGTTTCAGAAAATGAAATTCCTTGTTGTAATCGCCCTTTGCGCCGCCGTGGCTTCGGCCAACTTGATCGGACCTATCACCGCTATTGACGAGGCTGCTGAAATCAAAGAAATTATTGCCGCCATCAACCACCCAAGCACAGACCCCGCAACCGCTGCCGCTCTTCAACAGATGCTTGATGAGCTCCTCGCTTCCTCTCAAAATAACCCCACCGAGGACATCTCAGTTGGACCTGCTATTGTTGACGGTGAATATGAGGATATCTCAGTTGGACCTGCTATCGTTGATGGTGAACATGAGGACATCTCAGTTGGACCTGTCATCATTGACGGTGAACATGAGGACATCTCCGTTGGACCCGCCATTGTTGACGAAAGTGTTGTAGGAGCAAGCTCTCCCCTGGTTCAAATAATCATCAACGTTAAGCCTAACTCTGGATCACCTGTGATCAAACCCGAACCTGTTGACTTCGAAGACATTCATGGTCTCCCTGTCATCGTCGACAAGCCTGAACTTATTATTGTTAAGCCCGAAGAACCTGAAAGTGAGCCCATCAATGTTGTAGACATGCCCGATAGTCCCCCCGCAATCGGACCCATCTCCCCAATAAACGTTCCTGACATTCTTAATTAAGAAAATAATACTATGGATTTTATAAATTAAATATATATTACTTACAACTTACTATGTTTTTAATAATTTCTTCTTAAATTTCTTATTGTTGTGGTCAAAATTCTACTATTATTATTATTTATAATATGTAATAATATATAAATAACCTAAATGAAAACTTATAAAAAAAGTACACATGTACTAAAATTACATCATCCACGTAAACAAAAAAAATGTTCATGAAATGAAAACTGTTGGGCCAAACTATGTTAAGTTTTGTGGGACCAAATGACAACTACATATTCCGCATCAAACTAAAGAAGAATACACGTTTAAATCGGATCATATATCACAGAAAAATCGGTACAGTACATACATTAAAAAAAACAAATCGAATTGATAACCTCCTCCTCCTGCGGAAGTCGGTTAAAAATAAAAATAAATATGATTAACACCCAATTAACACAAAAAAGAACTGAATTACTGAACAACTAACATGGACGATAGTAAAACCCTTATTATAAAGTAACTTAAAATTCTATAGAGGCTTAGTTCACGAGTTAAAAAAAGGATTACACTTAGTAAATCAAATATTTAAAATGTGCCAAAATTTAATATCCAAATACAATAATTTGAGGTTTTCCAAAATTCTTGTATGAATAATGTATGAATAATGTAGGTAATTATTTATAATGTACTTATATTAGTACATCAGTACACATAAATAACAGCTTTTCACTAAATGCATATGGAAGTGTATACGTTACTTAAATCAAAATCAATCAATCAATTTTTGTCTGTCTATTCGTTCCGGCTATCAGCCCTCTGAAATGGCTGGACCGATTTTGACGTGGCTTTCCATTTAGTTTATCAGTCATGACTTTAAGATATTTGTACCATGTCTTTTATTGAATTAATAGAACACTACTAACATCACATGGATTAATAATTATTTATTATTAACAAG
This sequence comes from Boloria selene, assembly GCA_905231865.2. Taxonomy (NCBI): domain Eukaryota; kingdom Metazoa; phylum Arthropoda; class Insecta; order Lepidoptera; family Nymphalidae; genus Boloria; species Boloria selene. Next base: position 8,653,232 of record HG993149.1, read on the forward strand.
CGGAACCTGCTTCGCTTGCGCTAAACGTACAAAAAATATTTTTGATTTAAGTTCCACCCCTCCTTTATGAGAACTACTCTATAGAGCCAGTTATTGTGTAACTCTTTGATGACACCTTACTCAGCTTAAAGTGAGCCTACTTTCTGCGCCCTCGGTTGCGGGTTCGAGTATCGCTGGGGCACTCATTTGTTGGGCACGAATCATTGTACTACGGTCATGGGTGTTTACATTTATTCTTTGTTGTATATTGTGGTGTTGTGTATTGTATCAACTATCTGGCCATCGTAACACAAGCCTTACTACGGTACTATAAGATGGCGCTACGTGTAAAAATGTGCCAACATATTCATTTGACCCAACGCGGTATTAATGGGACATATTATTATTTCTGTAAAGTCAAAGATTTTTCTGGAGTAGAAGGTATCCTAAATACTGAGTCACCCTAGTATTACACTACACAAAGTTTAGTTAAAATCGGTTCAGTGCTGAGCACAGTGTGAACGCACACATTGATAGTTAAGTTACTGTTTTCAATATGTACCTATAGGTAAAAAAAGTAACTGCGACTGTACCTGGGAAGATAAATACAAGCTGTTCTGTAAGCCTGGTTAAGACCTATAATTCAATACATAGTTTGAGGTATCTTTTAAATTTTAGCAAGAGTAAGTAATATTCATTTGCAAGGACTCCATCCCTTAGGAATTCTAAATCTTAATGTAAATAATAGTTTTTTATTTTTATATTTTTATTAATTATATAAGGATTTTTTTCTTTTAAAATAAATAAGTATTGTTATTTGTTTAAATATCTTATTATATAGTTTATGAAAATCATCATAAGTCGACTAATTATAATTGATGAGTAATAAAAGAATGTAAATGTAAACACTAAACATCATCATCTTAAATTTGCTCAATGTACCTAATACTTATATAATATAAGTTATTCGTTCTTAAGTACTGTTTAATTAAAGATTGATAAGAAACGATAATAAGTAGTTTCATATTATATTTATTTGTGGCAATTTATCTATATAGAAATTTATCTTACAATGTATCCTGCTAGGCTTGATCCAGTTTTAACATCGTCAATGTTTATTTTTATGATTATTAATTGCATGTGGAATTTAATTTTAATTTTCGAACATGTAAAAAGGAAATATTTCACTTTAATAGTTGAAGGAGAATGAAGAAAAGACTTTAAAAGTCTTTTAAAGGACTCGTATACAATCAGGAGAAACAATAGCTGGTTAAACAATGGCTTCAGGTGATCCGGCTACATCAGGCGATACAATAGCGGGTCCAACAATAATATCAGGTGATCCAGCTACATCAGGCGATACAATTGCGGGTCCAACAATAATATCATCAGGTAATCCAACTACATCAGGCGATACAATTGCGGGTCCAACAATAATATCATCAGGTAATCCAACTACATCAGGCGATACAATTGCGGGTCCAACAATAACATCATCAGGTAATCCGACTACATCAGGCGATACAATTTCAGGTCCAACAATAACGTCAGGTTCAGAGTGATCTTCAACAACTACGGGGCTACCGACGACACCAGGTCCAGATTGGACATTGACAATAAGCTGGACGAGAGGAGATCTAAACACAGGAGAAGGAAAAACTGGAGCAGGATGAACAGGGTATAAGGAGTCTGGGATTTCGATGGGTGAGGGTTCAACGGGAACCTCATCTATGATGACCGGGTCGACGATAATGGGCTCATATGCATCGATCTCAGGTTCCTGAACTATAATAGGATCCAGTACAATATGTTCCTCTGCAGTAGATTCATCTACAACTACTGGCTTAGGCCTTAAACTTTCCAATATTTGACCGATGATGTCAAGTAGACGACGCTCATGGACGACATTTTCAGCTGTAGCGACAGCGGCCAAACACGCAAGAATAACGACGAATTTCATGTTTTATCTGAAATTAAAAATCAAATTTAAAATATATATACCAATTTTTTAATTTATTTAATTCACTTAAGATATATAAAAATAATTCCCAAGAAAATTTTAGATTTTAGGTCTTAACAAGCCCTACAGAAAAAGCACTGAATTTTACATCTGAGCGCAGCAAAGGGAAATCATTATTAGCACAGATCACATAATACTATAATATCTATTAGTAATATAGAACGTCTTTGTTTTAGTTAACTTACATTGGTTTCTTCTCACTCTTTGCGAAGATATTTGATAATTGATTTGTTTTAATTCGATTTATATACCTATATGAAAAAGTAATCTTTATGTTATAACCATAATTATTTAACCATATTATAAACGAAAATATTAGAAAGATAACGCACAAATTGCTTTATTGCTTCAATTCTATCCACGGCGCGCGGCGGGTAGAAATTATATGACAAAGATTGATAAAATGAAAAAAAAATCAAATATTCAATCTTTATATTTTAATAAATACTAGAAGATCGAGACATATCACATTTTCTCAATTTTTTGAATCATTGGAAACGTCGGGAATCAAAATTCATACGATGAGCGGCGTGATTTTCTGTGTATAGGTAATTGGAGAGCTATATTTTTTTTGTCTGTCTGTCAGAAAACTCATCACGAGAAATCCTCTGTGCAGACATTTTGTAGAAAGATATGATAATCAATGCCGTCTCAAGCCACGCCTGGGGCTCGTGGGTACACAATAATTTAGGGCCTTTGAGTAAAATAATTTGAATGGTAAAAAAATGAAGTAAATAAAAAAAATATATAGACTAATAAATTGGAATTGTTTGTTACCCGTGTAAACGAAAAAAATAATTTTATCTTTTCGGGTCTCTCTTAGGCTGGGGCCCTCCGCCCTGGACACTAATAATAATAGCTGTTTGATGATGATCATGAGGATAGTGATCCAGGTCAACATATAATATACTATTGACTGTGAGAAAATAAAAAAATTCTGAGAAATCTGCACTCTCTCTATCAATAAACTTTTCCAAAACATATATAGGTATAATGTGCTGCTTTTAGTTTGAATTTTATTATAGGTATGTGTAGATTTTCTACATCTTCGGCCCATATTTTGTATGGGGGCTAATTTTCTTCTTTGAAGGTGATAAAAATTGACAGGAATTTATGCAATATCGCACAATCTTACCATTTTTCCCTTGGCCAAGGAAAAATTTGATTTGGATCGTGGATAATAGGACCCTAAAATAGGATTTTTCTTTAACAATAACAGAGATAGGTACTTCCATATAATAATAAAAGATAATATTTAGACAATCAGAAGTTATCGCGTTGTAAAATTGATGATAAACAGAGGTTAGGCACTGTAAATATTTGAACCATTAAGTAAATAATTTATTAAGCGTATCAGGCAGCCCTTGTCACTCGCCAATAAAAAGATAAAACAATCATGATAATAATTTCCATCGCCTTTTTTCGTGCCGAAATGTTAGTACGCTTCCGAAATATAAGTACAAAAGCCGTCTGAACGAGACAAACCAAATTAAACCACCACCAAACCAAATCAGCGGACCAAATAAAAGCAAATTATTATTAATTTTCCTCGCTGCTTTTATTTTCCATAGATTAGGACACTAATTGTTTCCTTTTTTTTCAATAAAATATATGTATTAGGTAGGTATGCTTATTGTGTTTCATATGTGGGTATTATTTATTAAAACACATTTGTAATATCAATGCTGAATTTTCAAAGTGACTAAAAGAGTTCTGATTGAAACTTAGTTTATAGAAGTTGAGACACAACAGGGCCATTTATTACCTTTGCAAAAAATTACACAACATAAAAATTAAAAGACTTCCCTTTACAAAATCTCCTACATAATATATCCATCGCAATCGGTGATTACTTTCGGATAATAGCTCACTAATCGTTCATTATTATCCCCTAATATATACGTACATTAAAATTTATTTAAGTGGAGTCCAGCAGAACAGGTATACCTAACACTGATGATCTATATCCTTATCAGAGTGACAAATTAAGAAGTGAAAATGAATAAACTAGTTAAAACTAGAAAATTTCTCCCGGAATAACAGTATACAACTTTTATCATCAATATTTATCATAATCGTAGCGGATTATGCCAGCTTAATGTTCTTAAAATAATAATCCATATAAGAGTGATGACGCGCATTAATATTTTAAATTGAATTACAAAACGTAATGTTATGTTGGGTTTACGGAAATATTTACCATTTGAAATAAAACTAACTTTTCTGATATTTTCGCGGATTGATTTTTGGTTTTTGTTTCCCGAAAGATTGAAGATTTGTTTCAGAAACATTGGAAATCAATACTCAAAATAAATCCGCGAAAAAAGTTAAAAAAGTTTTATTCAAAAACAACATTCAATGTTAACGTATGTATGTTTAATTCTTGTATGATTATTGTTTTAATTTACATTCAAACAGTTCATTCATAAAGATTTTCCTGTAATAAAAGGTATCTAAAACGTTGGTTCGTGTTATCACTAGACAAAATTTAATTAAAAACGGGTAAATACTTTCTGCGCGAGATGTGCAAAAATGTTGATGCTATCAGCGGAACTGCTCCTTTAAGTAAAGCCTCTATAAAAATAATGACCTAAGTGCTTATAACGTCATGAAACTCGGAAAAGCAACCGCCGGGGTTGCGGGGATGACATTTGTTACAAATTTGGATAGGACCGCCAGTAATCACTCGTATACGGTGGAGGTTCGTTTCACCTAGACTCTAAAGGGTTCGTATTACAAGCATTTTATACATCCATTGAAGTGTAAGTGTGAATTGATAATAAGTGAGCGGTTTCTATTCTGTTTATTTATGGTTAATGTATGATAATTTTTAGTGAATTACATTGCAAACTTTATAGTGCAGGAACTGGTTATATTCGTTACGTTCTTTGAGTATGTTTGTGAGTACTTATTATTTGTAATTTCTTGTATAAATAACTCCATTCTACATATTTGTAGTCTTAAGTTCATTTAAATATGTATTTCTTAATAAAAGTAACAATGTTATTACAAAATGAAACTCTTATTTATCTTTAATTCTTCTTCTTCTTAACGGATTTCTTCGCGAATTTATTTTGATTTTTGGTTTCCGACGTTTCGAATACTTTACAGCAATCATGGTCACGGGAAAGACCTCTCTCTCCCAGAGATAAAATCTGAAAAGGTAATTTCATTCAGAATGTCGAATATCCGCTTAAAAGAACAAAGTTTAATGTTGTATACTGTTATTACTATTACAAAGGACAGATACGGACACAGACGTTTTCGGCAAACATTTCAAAATATTTACATATCATAGAATGAATAGACATAGATCCCTCGATAACCTTTACTGACGAGGTTCATATTCAATCCGTATACAATGTTTCATTCATATTTGTGTTGCAAAATATTGAATAATGTATATTTAGACAGAAATCACGTCATATTTCCTCCCATTGTATATTAGGCTTTGAAGTAATATTTTTTTCAATTCAATATTCTTGTTATTGATGTTTTTATTTCTTAATCAAAAATTGTTAAAATTGTTTGTCTACCTTCTACTACAATAGTGTGGGGAATTTAGGATGAGTAGCTGCTAAGAAAAAAAAAAGATTTGTATAGTGGTGCCGTATGTAATTTTTTAAAACCAAAAGGTAAAAATGTATTAATAAGAGGGAACTAACAACTTCGAAATGTCAAAAAGTGGCAACGCGCTCGATATCGGATATCCGAGTGATACGGGTTCAAATCCGGGTCTTGAACCTCTGCTATTTTCACGTGCGAATCATTTAAACATGATTACCACTACCGGTGCCTGATCTCTAGAGATGTTTGAGACTGGCCGAGATGTTCGCTGAGTGGCACTTCTAATTACATTCCTGTCTTGAACTCAATATATAGATAACAAATAAAGCTGCGTCACGATGTTTTCTTTCATCGTAAGTTGACAAGTGGTCAGTTGGAAATAATTCGCATATGAAAATACCAGAGGAACATGACCGGCGATTTGAACGCGCTTCACTGGGTATACCGAGTAAATCGAGCCACACTATGTAAAACCTGATGTCAGCTATATTTACTCCTTCCTTTAATTATATAATAATCAAATCAAATCAAATCAAAATATTCTTTATTCAAATAGACTTTTACAAGCTCTTTTGAATCGTCATTTTTACATTATCAAAATTAAAAGTCAGTCTGTAAGTCTGTGAGTAAACTACCACCGGCTCGGAAACTGAGAAGAACCGGCGAGAAACTCAACAGTTGCTCTTTTCAAAAAAATATTTGGTAACAATATTGTATTACAATTTATCTATTTATCCTACGTGAGACACAACCAGTCACTAATCCCACACATTTACATCTACCAGGTATTCCGCTACAGTGTAATAAGCTTTATTCAATAACGTATTTTTAATTTTTGATTTAAATTGCCTCAAAGGCAAGTTCAATATGGACTGTGAAATTTTATTATACATGCGTACACCTTGCCCCATAAACGATCTATTTACCTTTTGTAGGCGAAAACTGGGTGTTACAAGTTTATCCTAATTTCTTGTATTTATACCGTGTTTGTCGCTGTGCTTTGAATAGCAATTAATATTTTGACGAACAAACATAATGTTACAATATATTGATTATATAATTATGGACAGTGGCATTATAGCAAGGTTATAGTTAAATAAGTATGGTGGCGTAACGTATCTGCAACTAATATTATTATATATAAATTATATAATATATATTATATATTAAATAATAATATGGTATATAATTATTGTTTTATATATGTAAGTAAACGTTTTAATACCAACATGCCTCTTAACAATCAACGGCCGTAAAAAATAAATCCGTATAATTTATTTCGAAATAACAATGGTACTAGAATAATGTTTTTTTTTATTTAAAAGGCAATGACAGTGCATGACAAGGGGTTTTTATAGTTAGGCATTAGCATCATTCTCAGCAATGTTTCCTCTCTTCTGCAAGAACGCGCGACTCTACATTTCGCCAGCCTTCAGTCCTTAAGTCAAATTAAATTTCATACCTACTTAAAATTTAAAGGCATAAAAGTTGACTATATTTCAATGATTGTGATATAAAAGTAATTAATACGTTTTCACATTTAATTCTGTTGCTCCGTAGTCGAGATGTTAAACGATACAAAATAAAACTAAACAGTTTTGCTTAGATAAGAATGCTTTTCCCAAATTTTCGTTCTCGTCCTATAACTCTTCTGCATATTTCTGTGTCAAACTTACGACAAACGATGTCGATATGACGACCCGTGAGAGATCAGAGGCAGAACCAACTTTACAACAGCCAGGGACTGGATTAACCACTGCTTTCTTGTCCAATCTTGAGATACTTCAAAATTCTTGACACTAAAACTAATTAGCTTAACTTAAATTCGACTTGGGACTCGAACTTTAGACCTTCAGATCTGCAGCCTTATACACTAATCACTAGACCCACGAGGCAGCTTAAAATATAATAACTAAGTATTACATGTAAACAACTCCTGTCAAAAAAATATATTTATATTGCAATTTTTGGTTTGTACACTTTGCCATTTATTAATTTTTACTTCATAACTCTCGAATGTAATTTCTAAGTAAACTTTTTAAATATCAAATGAGGGACTTAACCTCGTTCCGTTTCTATTCGTCCCTAAGTCGTTTATGTACGTTTTAACGGTTAGTTTAAACTTAGATATGTGTTATTTTCCCGGATAACCATTATACCATCAAAACCTGTACGGGGGTTTTCCGTGATGCGGTCAAAGACAAAAATTCTAAAAACTATAGATCGGATTTCCCAAAAAATATTTAATGTACAAATTGCACATATACAATTTTACTTTATGTAGGTATATTATGTATATTTTATACTTCTCTGTCTGACTGTCATTTTATAACGGAATGCTCTCCGATGCGTATTGCATTCCGGTATGCTAGTGTTTGTAATGCTTTTTGATGAATTTGTATGAAGCGTATGTACCTAGATTGGAAATCTTTACCACCACTACGTATGCCAGCCGTCCCATTTGGACAAATCCTTAAACAAGCCATAAAACGAAATATTTTTAAGAATTTAAATAAATGAGATAAGATTATGTAACAGTTCCATTAGTATTTATTTTACTAATTTGTTTTATACTAAATAAGTTTATATTAAAACAGTCTAAGTTACTTATTCACTAAATTCGTTATGTAACATATTACAAAGAATATTACAAAGTGTTGAGTTTGACCTCGGATAAACGTTTATAGTTCTTCTTGGATACATAAGTGGCTAGTTCCTATATTTATCACTATATTTTCTACAAAATTATGTTATATATAAGTATATTAAAATAATAACTGAGTCGAATCTGTACATTAAATATCTTTAGGAAAATCTTATATAAAAAGTATTGCCCAATTAGCAGTTTCAAAATTTTTTTGTTCTCAGAGAGGCTTGTCTGAGAACTCTACCAAGAGAAAATCACATTACAGATTTTGATCAAATTAGTGATGAGCCGGGTCATAAAGAATACTTTATATTAGTAAAAGTAGGTATCTTTGAGAAATCTAACTAATAAAACGTCTCTCCCGTGACCATCATTGCTGTAAAGCATTCGAATCCGCGTCGGGAACCAAAAATCACAATATATCCGCGACAAAATCCGAAAAGATAGTTTTATTTATAATATCAAATATGCGCGTATTCCTAAGAAAGAATTATGTTAAAACTTACCTCATAGGGACGAACCCGTTACCCGAACTGTGCGAGGGTGAGTTGCCAGACTATACCGACTCCTTAGCGAAATCAGTACATGAAAAATTTTTATAACGAACGTGTATAGAATATAGTGTAGAATAGTTACTAAATTTTCTGTTTAGGTGTTCGCGTTTTACGGATAAAGTACTTATTGTGTGAAACGTAAATCTTAAATAAGCTAAGCCTTAAAAGATACATCAAAATGTACCAAGAAAATAGAAGACTTGTCTGCAGAAAAGTCCTCAATAGCATTATGTCTATCTCTTCGGGTACAGTCGCAATAATTAAGTATTTGTAGGTACCTATTATACAACTCCATCGAACCGATTATTCGATTTTCTGAAGCAAAGATAATATTAAATATTAAAAATAATATAAAATTATTCTTCCTCTTAAATTAATTATTTTAAAATACATATAGTTCATATTATTATTTAAGAGTGTAATTTACAAAGCGCTATTAAAAGTACAAAAAAAACAAAGAATATATAGAAATGTTTTTCCATAGTATAAAGAGAACAAAGTAAGGCAACTTCGGCCCAATCCGCGATATAATTACCTGTCATAGTTACCATAGTTGCCTGTCACAGGGTTGTCACTGTAGCTAAATTTTAATTCAGTGCTCAGAAATTGGCATTGGGCCGGGAAGTGTGTTATTAAAAAATATTAATTATTTATATACATGTAAAACATTTTGTTTCTACATGTTTATGATTATTTTTATTAAGCCTGTAGTTACTTGCTTAACTGATATATCAGTAGAAAATAGTATTAAAAATGTTTGTTTGTTAGATTTATCTCGAAATTTTTAGATATTTTATTTTTGTAAATAAATAAAATAAATCCTTTAATTTCTTGCGTTTACAAAAACATAAATATGCTATTAGTAACAATTAAAAAAATTAAAAGTATAATATGTATATTAATCAAATTATATCACATCCTATTCAAATAATAAACTTATACAACAAAAATAAAAGTACCTACATAAGTATTTCATCATCAAGTATAAATTATATGCTAGAATAAGTGATTTGTTTACCTTTCCTGTTCAGTAGGTAATCTGAACAAAGACAACTCTGGAATCGATGAAGAATTTAGACACCCAAGCACACAGCAATAAGTTCTTCTACGAATATCACACATTTTTCATATAGTGAAAAACAGTGACGCGCGAAACTTGTGCGGCGTTAGCCTTGACTGGCGCACTGATAAACGGTTCGAGATATTGTTTGAGTGTGCGTGCGGCAACGTAAAGATACTATGACGCACACATACAAGCCGCGCGCGGTGCGTTTGTATAAAATTGCCTTACTTTGTCTATTCTTTATACTATGGTTTTTCTAAGTCATATACGTCATATTAAATAATAATAAATTATGTTGTCTAATTATAGTTATAATATTTATAATTATACATAAATGATTTATTTCTATTTGCGTAGAATTTTATAGGTTATTATGTATATAATGCAATACAAACGTTTTTTCACGACTCCGTCCTCGTCGTCTAATTTACCAGTAGGTATTCGTCCGCTCTCGAAGAGCGCATAAAGTGAAGAAATAGAGTCATGTGTATTCACGTTATATAGGTTATTACCTATAATATTTCTCAATAAATTTATAACAACAAATACAATATTTTGATCTAAATTTAGTGTAGTGATAACTTATTAGGTACTCGATTTAAAAGTTAGGACCTCTACAGAAAAATCTCTCGAAAAAGGAAAGTTGGCCGAATGGTTCTACGTACAAAATAATCAATGACTTAATTACACAAAAATTTAACTTAATAGCAGGCACTTAACGTTTTATTGTAAATCTAACTAAATTTTGCCTATTCTTCTCGTATCTCATACTACGAGAAGAATAGGCAAAATTTATACCCTCATCTGCACGTGGGAATCCCGAGGATTTTGAGCTCTAGATCGGACCAAAATTTTACTACATATTAAGATACTCTTAGTAACAGCCCAGAATTAGAAATATGACGGTTTGTCGGAGTATCGTCTCATTATATTTTGAGAGTGGGATGAGCGCTGGACGAGAAAATTTGTGTATGTAATTTGTACCTAAATATTTTATACTAAGTTAATCTAAGCTACATATTACATACTTACAACTTAAAATATCTGAGCTATGACGGTGTTTTGCCAAAAAAACTGTTTTTATATTATTATTATTGATTACCTAAGTACAATGTACATGGCTAACGCTTTAGAGATAGGTACATCAAAACAATATACTTACTACGAAATTTGATAGCATTTTTTTATCTCTTAACGTCAGTCATATTATTTTTTTAATTTATTCATAAGTACCTAGTAGGCTACAAAATGCACGAAGATTTTTATTATTTGACCAATACCCATTGTAGTGTTGTGTACAGTCGTAAGCAATGACATGTATACATTGACAACTTTTCAATATATGTAAACATCAATCGTTTCAAAAGAAAGTATACAAGCTTAGTGTCAAAATAAAGTATACGTAAGATGTTTCATAATTATGTATACATTTTTATCAATTCATAGTAAATAACATTAAATGAATATTATTGTATACTTTTCGTAATATAAGTAGTTAGCCATTAATCTGTGCACAAAAAAGTGCACAGGTTTGCGCTCGAAAAGCATAAAATAATATTTTCGTATTTGAAACAAAGTTTTCTAATGCATATATAGTGTGTCTCTTCCATTAACATTTTTTAGTTCATATTTTATGACAATATTATGCTATTACTTCTAATAATTCAATTCCCATTTAAATTTCCGCCACGCTTTTATGTGGGTGGTCCATAGAACCAGTTATTGTATTATCCAGTAAGAAGAAACGATTATCCTGTAGTAAACGGTATCCTAAATATTGACCTTAGTAGGTAATAAGCGTTTAGTAGTCGATTAGCGATAATGGTTGCTGATATATTTTATCTGTTTCATAATAAAACTTCCCAATAAAGTAACTGGCAGATAAATTTATATGTATTTAGCCCGTTTAACTCAAACTCAGACTTGAACCCCCATCACATGGATATCGAAGCAAGCGCGTTACCACAGCGCTACTACAAATTACAATGTGTCAAGATAAATTTATATTAGGCCACATGTTATTTGACGGAACGGCAACCGTCGTAAGCGACGCGACGTTGCCGTTTTGCGCATCGATACAAAGACGTCAACTTAAAATCTATTTTGAAAAGTCAAATAATTCACTATCTATCATAAACATATATAATAAAATAATTGTAACTGAGTCAAATCTGTACATAATTTTTTTTTAAATCTAATTAAAATAGATAAAAATGTAATTAAAATAGATAGACATTATTATCCATACAATCAAATCTATCGTTTTTAAAATTTTTGTCTGTCTGTCTTTTTGTGACTGCATCACGAGAAAACCTCAGGACAGGTTTTGATGATGATTTTGTAAGAAATATCGACTAACCGTTACAAACCGACTATAAAACGTCACACGGTGTGTGAAATCTAAGTATTTTGTTTCCAGTCTTTAGAACGCGGGCGGGGCCGCGGGAAATGCTAGTTTCTTACATTTTTAAAAAGATACATTTTTTTAAATATTCTTCTAAATAAAATATGAATTAATCATAGTGTGATAAAAATCATAGATAAGTATACTCAACCAGGTGGGGATTTGCGAATTGACCTGGAGTGCAGACTTGTACTCTTCCTCTCTTACCTCTCTTACACTTACTTATATGACCTCCTGGTCCTGTTACCTGCATCTTACAGGAGCTTATGCAATTATTATGGTGGCCGAGTTTTGGGCTTCTTTTTTTTATCTTTATTTTTAAGGGGTTTTGGGCTTTCTTACTTTAACTATTGCCATCGACTCGGCAAGAAGAAGAAGACTCAATGCATAGAAAGTATATACGGTACTTACATCCATACATCAATTGTCTGTCTGTCTGTTAGTTTCGGCTAATCCTCGAAACGGCTACACTGATTTTGACGGGACTTTTGACCTCAGATATCGTAGCTAATGTTTTATGGAGTAACTTATGCTACTTTTAATTATGAAAAATGTTTTATTTATTTTATCTTACGCCGAGCGCAGCGGTCCGGGCTCGCTAGTAGTAAATATTAATTATAAAAAAATTAGGTTTACGTTCAAAAATTTGCGTAAATCAATCAAATCAAAATATTTTTTATTCAAATAGACTTTAACAAGCTCTTTTGAATCGTCATTTTTACATTATCAAAATTAAAAGTCAGTCTGTAAGTCTGTGAGTAAACTACCACCGGCTCGGAAAGCTGTTCTGCTGAGAAGAACCGGCGAGAAGCTCAATCTCGGCTCGTAAAATAGACACAGATGAACTTACCGTGTAATCACTAGCTATCCAAGGAAAACTCAATACAACCAATTATTATTTTTTCCTGTAAATTAAAATGCTTTTATGTAATGAAAAGTATCCTAAGTCATGGTCTGAGAAATATGTTATAGGTAACTACACAATTTGGTTAAAATCGGCCAAGTACTTTTTGTGTTAAACGAAAACATACAAACAGACAAAAAAATTAAAACATATTTTTTGGGATTTATATTCAATGCACTATACGTTACAGTATTTTTGTTATAAAAACAAAAAAAAATATTTCATGTATAGATTTTTTAACTCAATGTTCTATTATAATTATACGTATTATTGTATCACTATCACTACATAGTATAAAACAAAGTCGCTTTTTCTGTCCCTATATCCCTTTGTAAGCTTAAATCTTTAAAACTACGCAACGGATTTTGATGCGGTTTTTTTTAATAGATAGAGTGATTCAAGAGGAAGGTTTATATGCATAATTAGCGGATCCCGCGACTTTGCCTGCGCTAAATCTAGGGAAGAGCCCGAGCGATGCGAGGGCGAGTCGCTAGTATTCTTATAAATTCACAAATGTGGAAAACATATACTCAATGATGATGACGAGCCACGTTCATCACGGCTCACTCCTTGTCCCTAAATCGCCATCCAGTATTTTTATAATGCATAAATTAAAAGATACGCACGAAACAAAAATTAAAAAAGTTATCCACGCGCGGGATTTGAACTCGCGCCGCAAGGATATTATACGCATACTACAACTACGCCAATTGAGCTATGACAACTTAATATCATTGGGCGAATTCATGAAAAAGTAAGTTTCTCATAACAACGCAAACTAAACAAATAGAGAATTGTCAGTTGTAATTTTAATAATTTCGAATTCTTTTCAATGCTTTGTTACACATTAAAATTTTAAATAAACTGATCTTGTCCTCGAATTGTCAAAAGTTTAAAACTGTCATCCAATGTTGTGAATGTGTTACAAACGCTATGTAAACGTATGATTTAAAAATGTATTATAATATTTAAATTTAATACATAATAATACATTTTTAAAAGCAAAGTATTATGCTTCATTTTCCGATGCAAGAAGCCTAAGATGTTAAAACATATTTTACTGTTAATTATCTAATTAATAAGTTTACGAATCATGGTGTTACAATATTTTAAATCCTGTCTGTGCTGTTGGCTGCAGAAGATATCTCATATACCCTGGGTAAAGCTGTTTAGGAGAGCTCTGCCTAAAGTGAATCCAAGGCGCATCCTAGAGAATCAGGTCGCAATTAGTCGAATTGATTCAATCACTTAACATATAAAAATAAATTAAACTTCTAACGACCAGTTTAAAGAATTCACGTATTTAATGAAAGAGACAGTATTTGTATTAGAAAACTTTGTTAAATACGAAAATAATATTTAATGCTTTATTCTTAGTTCTTAGACTAATGGCTACATAGTTATAACACGAAACTTGTATATAATAGTATTCGTTTTATGTTATTTACTATGAATTGATAAAAATGTATACATAATTATGAAACATCTTACGTATACTTTATTTTGACACAAAGCTTGTATACTTTCTTTTGAAACGATTGATGTTTACATATATTTGAAAAGTTGTCAATGTATACATGTCATTGCTTACGACTGTACTCAATTTCACACAAAATATGTTCTAGATTATCTATAACTAAGTAAATGTAACAGAAAATAACAAAAAAACAACATTTTCAAAATACCTAAACCAATTATTGGAACGTGTTTCTCTTTTAATAAATAAAAAAAATAATTAATAATAAATCAATTTCGTTGTAAAAACGTTTTAAACTTTATTTCTCTCTGTAAAGAATACTGAATATTAAAATATACAATTTGAGACCCACCATACTCTATAGTCTCGAATAAAGTAGAAGATACGAAACTATCAGAACGTGCAAGCAACAACAGTTAGGTACAGTTATGTAGTAAGTACCTACATCATACATGTAATTATGAACATTAACTATAATGTCTTTCTCACGATATGTAATAATAATGCACAAAGCAAAACTAATTATCAAAAATATCAATACTTTTTTATATTTAATACTAGCCTTTCCCGCGGCTTCGCGCGCGTTCTAAAGGCTGGAAACCAAATACCTCCCGTTTTTGCAACATTTTTCATTGATGCTCCGCTCCTAATGGTCGTAGCGTAATGTAATATAGCCTATAGCCTTCCTCGATAAACGGACTATCTAGCACAAAAATATTTTTTCTATTCTGACGATTAATTCCTGAGATTAGCTTTATATTTGAGTAAGATTTGAGAGTAGGTTCAAACCTAGTTAACAAGACGCATCACTTGTCAAATTTGGTACATAAGCTCAAAACAAATATCTGGTTCACAAAAGTGCATAGCACAAAGAATTTTTTATTACTTTATTAGCGCGAGCGAAGCCGCGGGTTTCGCTAGTTATACATATAAACCTTCCTCTTGAAAAACTCAATCTATTGAAAAAACACAAGTTGCTTAGTTTTAAAGATCAAGCATACATAGAAACAGACAGATAGCGGGAAGCGACTTTGTTTTATACTATGTAGTTTAACATAAAGCCAAAGTGCAATTAATGCCGAGCAAGAGCACCGAAAACGGGCGCTGTCCGCTGATAATCTCGCTCTAATCTTATTAACTTCTTCTTTTGTCGCAGTGTTACGAGAACCTAAGAAATGTAACCTTATTATCTCGAATCACCAATTTCAATTTAATTTTATTACTAAATATGTATCATTATCATCAGCCCTTTTTAACGTCCCACTGCTGGGTACGGGCCTCACTCAGTACGAGAGGGATCAGGCCATAGTTCACCGCGCTGGCCTAGTGCGTGTTGGCGGACTTCACACGTCTTTCGAAAACTTGCTAGGTATTCTCAGACATACAGGTTTCCTCACGATGTTTTCCTTCACCGTTAGACAAGAGGTAATCATGTTAGAAATGATTCGCACATGAAAATATCAGAGATGCGAGACCCAGATTTGAACCCACATCGCTCGGTTATCCAAGCGAGCGCGTTACCGCTGGGCTACCACTGTCTAAGTTACATAATTTAAGGCATCCCTTAAGTAGCTCTAGGTACCTACACAAACAAAAACACGCACAAAGCGTATAAAACGACTTAGGCATTTCAGACGACTATGAGTTCAAATACAAAATTTAGAGATGTATGTACCTCTACCTACCTATGTTGGGTACATAGAATGAGTTACCTTCTAATTTTAGTTTGTCATAATATTATGTAACACGCGTTCGAGTATTGTTATAGCATAATAAATATTAATGATTTAGCGATGGTGATGTGGAAAAATGAATGGAAGAAGGAATTGTAATGTAAAACCTATACGTACGTTTATTTGAACCTGCCTAAACATGATTAACTTGGCTATTCATATTATAATTTTTTTCTTTATTACTAGCTATAAATAGATATTGTTACTATACTTTTACATGTTAGCCGTTAGATTAGGTTTGTTTATGTTTCACTAGACTATAATTTTAGGTTTATTGTAACAATGCAAACTATTTGTGTAAACAAATACTTAGGTACCTACTACTACTGGTATTTTAATATCAAAAATACAACTTCTTAAGAGTTAGGTCAATTATACAGTAGAAAAGTTAGTCTCGGAATTGAGTGGGTGAACCGTGACAGTGAGAGTCAAAGTATTTACCCTCGCCCCAACCAACAAAAAGACAGACAGACAAAAATTTTAAAAGTAGATTTTTTTATGTAAGTATCGTATACTTTCATATGAAAAGCTATTAATTTGAAATTAAAAACAGACCCTTTAATTTTATTTATATGTACTGATAAAAAAACACATGTAGGGTTTATTTATTTGTTATACTCGTAATAGCCGTATCAAAGTCCAAATAGTAAAAGTTACAGGTGTATTGTATTAGGTTCCTGTGGTGGATAGAGTAAGCATAATTTATTATAGTCGTTACTCACTAGCATTATAATGGATAATATGTCATGGTCCTACAATATAAATCTAATAAAAAAAATTTCGTCTATTAGTAATCACGTACGCGGTGATGTAAAAATTTTAATCTTGTTTAAAAATACGTGACGCACATTATTAATTAAAAACAGTCATGCTCACAGCTTAGTAATATTGAAAGCGGTAGTTTACCCTCTTCACATAGCAATGGACCGATGTTATTTTTTAATAACAAATTAAAATAAATTAATTGATTTTTAGTTTTAAAGTCGCCTAAGTTACTCCTTAAGTTATAACATTAGCTATCTGCGAGTGAAAGTCTGTTCAAAATTGATCCTGCCGTTTCAGAGATTAGCCGTAACAAACAGACAAACATATAGACAAAATTATATGTATATAAATAAGAATATATGTACGAGTACATACTTTCATATACATTAAGTGAAAACGCTGTTAATTTGAAATTAAAAAAAGCACTTCAATTTTTTTATATGTATTACTGATTTTTTATATACCTATTTTATGGGAAGGACAAGAGAAGACAGTAAAGTTTTTGTTCTGGTACCTATTGATTCTCAAATCTCACTCGATATTAAAGTTATTATTTATTAAAATATAAATAACTGTTACAATCATGTAGGTTAATTATTATTTTTATTCATTAGCAATAAAATGTTGCTAATAACTATGTTAGTTTATTAGTCACTAGCATTTCCCGCAGCTTTGCACGCGTTTTAAAGACCGGAAACCAAATTCTTTCCGAGTCGCGCCCGCCCTTCCCGTTTTGCAACATTTTTTATAATTGCCTCGCATTGGTCGCAGCGTGATATAATATAGCCTTCCTCGATAAACGGACTATCCAACACGAAAAGAATTTTTCTAATTGAACCAGTAGTTCCTGAGTTTTGCGCGTTCAACCAAACAAACAAACTCTTCAGCTTTTATAATATTAGCATAGATAATAGATTTAATTCTTCAATCTGTAACCCCAAGTTCAACACGTAGGTTACTTCATATCAACGTTTCTTCCCTAGCTACGAACAAACATGTTTTGCAAAATTTCAATACTTGAATTATTTAAACATTTTTCTTCATATTAGGTATGTATACAATTACAATTTTTACGACATGAAGCAGTGAAGAGGCAATTAAAAATTATGGTAATGCTAACGGTACATACGGTACTAGACGCAGACATAATTTTGAACATAAAGCTTATATTTAAAATCACTACTTTACATTCGTTTCGTTTAGGTGCATCACTGGGAATGCGATTTTTGTCACTATTTCATAGGTTTTAATTTTTTTGCGCGATGCCATGATTATTTTTATAAAATAAAAGTATATACCTAATACAGTAATAACATCAGCTATCTGCTAATGGAAGTCCAATCCAAATAAGTTAAATCGTTTCGGAGATTAGCCGACACAACAAACTTAGAAAATCAGACGAAAAAAATGAGTTTATTTTTTCTAGGTAAACTTACCATTATGTACATTTAGTAAATAGTAATGTTATTTTAACTTCACAAACAGACACTTATATGTATGACAATATTTAAACTGAATTAAGCTGGTTTGCTTAGCAGGCAAAACTTAATCACGTTCAGCATGTTTTTGTTAATATTGAAAAAAAAACTCTTTCAGAGCTCTCTTTCAACTCTATTTACAGCATTGTGTTAAAAAAATAAACTATCAGCTTATAAGGACTGCCAATAAAAATACACAAATGATATTGCACCACTTTTTTTTCTTCTCCAAATAACTTATAAGTTTAACATTAAATTCATTTACACCAATATATATATATTAAATACTAATTTTCCATTTCTAATTAACAATAAATAATAAAAGAACAATCAAATGGAAACATAAATATAATATTAAGCCCTGTAATTTATTTAGACATACTATTTACAAAAACATTTTGTTTTATTTTGAATGTTATTATTATTTCAAATCTGAAACTATATATCTAAAACATTTACAACTTGAAATTTATTACTAATTTATATGTGACCTTAGCCCATTATAAATTAAGATAACATAAGAACATTCTAAACTTTATATAGTATATACATAAAATACATAAAAATTATATAGCACAAAGCTACAACAATATAAATATTTAATGTAAACCTTTAATTTGACAATGTCCTACACCAGCACAAAAATAAACTAAGAAAAAATACTATGCATTCATTGTTTTCTATCATATGTGCGTCTTCTTTGGTCATCTATTTTGTCAAGGTAGTATGTACCGGGAAACAAAACATCTATCGAGCCTGATGGCTCATAAGGTGCTGTGTGGTAGTTTTCTGTCCTAACTTGCATCAAATCCGAGAAAGTCTGAGGCTCCACACTTATTCTTTTGTCTAACATGTCTACATTTTCATGTAATGAGTTAATTAGTTTTTCTAGTTTAGAGCCTGCACTCATGTCATTGCAGATATTTATAGAGTACATTGTTGAAGCTAAGCCGGAACCATATGAGAATAAGGCAAATTTTTTACCAATTAGCTGATCTGCAGATTTACTTACTAAGTATGATACAAGTCCACCGTATAAAGAAGATGTGTACATATTTCCAACATTGCGAGCTATATAAAGAGATGGTTTTGTTTTCTCTTCGAAAAGGTCCTTGCTGTATGTCATAAATGCTTTTTCTACATCTCTATCAAAATAAGTGTTTTCTCTTTGGTATGTACTAAACTGTGACAGTCCAGGGAATTGCTTTTCTCGCTCACTTTCTTCTGCATTTAAAAAGTCATTAAAACAGACTCGAGCTAATGACTTTTGGACTAATTTACAATATGGTGAATGGAATAACATACCATCTAAGCTCAGTAAGCCCTTAAAATTAGGGTCTTTAATTCTCATTTTCTTGCAGAATAAATTGTAACAATTATCTAAAGCACTCAGATAGCAATGAATTGATAATTTTCCATCAACATAAGGAAATTCAGATGCCAAGTCTGGTTTGTAGAAATCATATGCATGAGTCATGTAAGAAGCACGGACTCCACAATCAAAAACCAATGGGGCATCTGGTCCTATAAGCATAGCCACTGCACCTGCACCCCCAGTGGGCCTAGCCGGGCCCTTTCCATACACTGCAATATCACCTGCAACCACTATTGCTTTTCTGCCATCCCATGACGAAGATTCTACCCAATTAATAGCATTGAAGAGAGCAGCGGTTCCACCATAACATGCATTTGTAGTGTCAATACCTTCTATATCTGTTGCTCCTTCTTTTGCAAATAATGTCATAAGGAAAGTTTTTACACTTTTACTTTTATCAATAATAGTCTCTGTCCCAACTTCCAGTCTTCCAATGTCATGAAGGTTTATATTATTTTTCTGAATAAGGTTATGCAAAGCAGTGAGACACAAAGAATTAATATCTTCCCGATCAGAACAAAATCCCATTTTACTTTGTCCCAACCCTATGGTATATTTACCAGCGGCCACTTCATCGAATGTTTCTAGTTCAACTTGATCAACATATTGTGAAGGAACATATAGCTCCATGGCGAGGATGCCAACATTTTCTACTTTAGCGCCCATTATTACGGTAAAATGACACGATTATAGCTTTCACGGTCACGATGAACACGTTAATTAGGCGAAAGAATACGACTGAACAACTATCGCTTGCCGCGGCTCAAGCGAGACTCCGCTTGGATCTTCACTCGTTACTCGTTAGTCTTTGCACGTTTGTCTGATGACGAAGCGACTCGCCCGTCCTTAACGTTGCCGGCACGCAATTTTTGTACCATTGACCTACTGCGGAAGTAACCAGCTTTCTTTTACACTTACGCGACTAAAACTTAACATTAGTTACGTGTCACTCGAATAGTAATTAATAAAATATATTATAAATATAAATTGGCTGTAAAATTTGTTAAAAAAATATGCTCTTCGTTACGATGACAATTTCATTCAAATTTTGTATACTTTTAAGAAAAACCGGTCGTAATTTCTACTATGCGCTGAGACAATGCGGCTTTCACACACTTGTGGTTTGACTTGAATGACTTGAATGTCACAGTCATCTGTTTGACACGTGACGGTTAGAGTTACGTTATGAAATAGATAAAGTTAATGTTGAATGCGTACATATTGCTATTATACGTATCTAAAAACTTTAAACATCTTTAGTTACATTATTTTCATATAATATACCTTCATTTTACTCAATGATTTATAATGATTAATTTATAGTTGTCAATAAAATATGCTATAAAACATAATTCGTTTAAAAATTAAAAAGGTATCTATATACGTATATTATGCTTACAATTATTTATTTTTTATAAATATTGTAATTGGAAGGTAATTGAGTTTACTGATGTTTTTTATATTTCTATATTTAGCTTATCTTAGCACGTTTCATCTATATTACGTTATTCTAATGAATAATATTTTATCATTTGAAAGACGATAGAGCACAAATTTATCTTAGGTACTATATGCATTTCAGTTACCACTTTTAATCTGATGCATCATAAAAAATCTACATATTATGACTAAGTTCTAGGTACTTCCTTTAAAACTTATGGGGATTTCATTTGTAATAGGTAGGTACTTTACAATAATTACGACAAGTTATGTAAATTTCATAAGTATACTTGATTATAATATATTTGATTTACAATTTCATATTATATTTAATGTAACTAATTTATATGAATATACCTGCAACATATCGCAAATATACATACTTATTACATTTTAGGGGACCTCGCTTAGCACATGCATACGTATTCCCAAATAAGTAGGTAATACCTATAAAGTATAAACAAGTACAACCTACTGTATTCGGATTTCGGACTAATTAATCTTTAAAGTGATACAATTTGTATCTTATCGATTGTCGGTGATAGTTACACACAAACTTTCGCCCTTACATTTCAGCTTACTTTCATGTAATTAAAAACAACAAATTAAGCTTTAAATTCCAATGGTGAATTTGGTATGAAATCTATAAATTCCTTTACGTACCATCAACTTTCACTCGCTAACGGTCATCACGCCATGCTTGACCCAGTATTAGCTAACCAGTTTCGAATTAAATATTGACTATGTTATAGTGAAATTACTTTTGATTATACTCCATGATTAACTAACTTAACTTTTTTCATAATAAAAAATTACACAAAACTATTAAACATTCGACTCGTCTTATATTTCTATACATCATTCTTACTAATTTTCATAAAAACCATGAGAACGGAGTAAGTAGTTTCTGCATTTTTTTTATTATGTAGTAGGTACTATTAACAGAAAACAAAGATGTCTATGCTCTAAATAATTTTAATTCATTCTAATTTCAAATTAAAAACAGTGAAAGTTTCTTTCACAAACTAACAGCTACTACGATTTGTAATGTTGGTAAAGATATAGGAAAATTAAAGGATACCTATCCTTACTAAATAAAGTTTGAACATATATGTAAAAGCGTTTATTGTGTGATTGCATATACCTTTTATTTTAAAAATATTTGAATTTAAAATTAGTTAATTTAACTATGAAAACAGAATATTTTTACTCGTTATACCTATAGGTTGTAAGGTTTAGCGTCAGCGAAGTCACGAGTCCTGCTACAATAAATAAAATTCCTATCTCCTCCTTTTTTTAAGTCGGATAAAAAGTAGCCTATATTATGCCTTGTAGCATTAGCTATCTGTCGGAACAAACAGACAGACAGACAAAAAAATAAAAAATTGTTTTATTGTTGCTAGTATCGTATACTTTCATATGCATTTAGTGAAAACCCGTTAATTTGAAATTAAAATCAGACACTCCAATTTTATTTATAGATAGGGTAAACTTGCATAATTATGTGACTCACATAATTCTGTGATATGACTTTTCGAACATCCTACCGCTTGATAGTAACAAAATTCACTATTTTAAGTTGAACCTAGTAATGGCGCAATAAAGCTTCTTTTTGTGTGTGAAATTTTGTTGAATTCGTGCCTGCGAGATAGTAACAATGAAGTGAAATGTCATTTTCCGCGGCGATTTTTTCTTTTCGAGCGCAACATACGACTGTGTTATGATAATTCATACATTTTAAATAGAAAACATTGATGTACCTTTTTGAAATTTCGACAATAAGTTGTAAAAAGCATATACTTATTGCTACTATTATTAGTTTTACTTATTTGAGGTTAGTGTTTAAGTAATATTTTATTTACATTGCTTGAAAATTAACGCTTTTCAAGATTTGAGCGCGAAACATTATCACCGAGTTAACCAAGGTAAATTTGACATTTGTCTGATTCTGAAAGTAAACATCGTTTTTATTGCGAATAATCAAGTAATTTCAGTTAAATAAAATACATTTATTGAGATTATAAAGCATCGACAGTTTTCAAATATGTTCAAAATTATTATTCAGTTTTTTATCACGGAATTAAATGAGTCATGTTATTTCATACAACATGGACGAAAAAGAAAACTTAAAAAAAAGAATAGAAAATATAATGAAGCAACGTTAAAATCAGCCATATAAAGTGTTTTAGGATCGAAATTTACTGTATACATGGCATCAAAAGAATATAACGTGCCGTGGAGTACCTTAAAGGCGAATGTTGAGCGAGTTAAAAAAGAACGCGAGGAGGGAATAACAGAAATTAAAATGCCCAAAGTAGTTTCTAATTGATTTGTGAAATTATATTTGAGTTTATGTAATTGTTAATTTTTAATATTTTATTATGGCTAATTCTGTGACAAAAAATAATTAATACTCACTTAACTCTGATACATCATAATTAGAGTAGTTATATCACCGAATTAAAGTGATTGTCACAGAATTAACCAAGTTATCGTCATTTTAACAAATTCATATTAAATAACTTGACCGTAACTGGAAGCTTTCTATATTGAGAGGGCATTTCCGTTTCCGTCGTAAAGTACCAGTTGCCGTACTTTTATTCATCTTTTAACCGGTAGTAGGTGGCGCCACCTGGCGGTTGCGCGCTATTTTATGTCGTCTTGTAAAATCGAGCGCCATATTAAATCATTGGCGTTTAAGTTTTCGTCGAAGTAACATATTATTTAAAATAGTCTCTGTAGTGTTGCATAAAATTGCAAGACAATTATTTTGCGTTAAAATTATTGTTCAAATTAAAATTATTTTAGAAGTCGTTTGGAATAAACTATAAAGTGATAAATCGTATAAAGCAAATTTTATACGCAGTGAGTATCTACCTTCAATTCAAAAAATAAAAAGTGAGTAATTTTTAATACACATTAATATATTCGTTTTTGCTTCAATTTTATGCAATTTAATATTATGAATAATTTATGAAGCCTTATTAAGGTATTTTTAAGTAACGAATTACGTTACATTGTGTAAAAAGAGACATTTTACCAGTTTTTGTCGTACAGGTTTTTACATATTTTGTATTTAACACATCTTTGGTTTTCAGAAATGAATGAGGATCATAGTAATTTAGAGCCACTGGCCGTAGCAGGTCCAAGTGGAGAGGCACACAAACGTAAACGAGATATCTCTGTTAGCAGTATTAGTAGTAGCTCTTCGAGTTCATCCTCGTCATCGGATGACAGGCAAAAAACTCGACGGCGCAAGTATAAGAAAAGTAAGCGAACTAAGCGTTCAGACCCTCGTATGGATAAGCTAATAAAGGAAATGGGTGAGCTGAGACAAATTATTAATTTAAATAATAATGATACTACGTGGCAAGATAGTGTGTCAATTTATCCGGACCAAGAAGAGTTATGCGAACAACTCGATTTTGATCCTGACCAAGTTGAGAATAGCTTTTCTTTTGATATAGAAACTAAATTAAAGGAACCTTCTGTTCCTAAGACCCCTGACAGTTATTTAAAAAGTTTATTAGACATTCAAAGATTAGGAAGCACCTCGTGGTCTGATGTAAGATATGCTGAAACACAAAAGCTCTATAATCATACTCCAGGTTTCACAGACCTGGAAACAAATGATGAGGTTAAAATGTTTGACAACTTACGTTACCTTGCGTATGCTGATAAAGCTTATGCTGCAATAACATATTGCATACTAAAACAAAAAGATTCACTACAAGAATGCATTCGAAATCTTATCTCTTGGGCAAAGAACACACATTCTGTTACCGTTGATAATTTAAGTGACAAAGTGGATGAATTATTTTTAAAAGGGAACTTATTTAAAATTTCATCCGATCTATTACAATTAGTATGTGGCCATAGGGCTGAAAGCATTGAGATGCGACGCGAGACCATTACAAGCCAGGTCCGCGATCCTTTAGTGAAAACGTCTTTGAATAAAATTCCACCATCAGCAACGCACTTATTTGATTCTGAGTCATTCTCTTCAGTCATAGAAAAATCTGGTGGAGTGCGTAAAACTTTTTGGCCTCCCAAAAATAATGTACCTTCGCAATCAAGGTTTACCCAATTGAATCACCGCCCCTCGCGGGGGCAGATAATGCGTAAATCTATAGTTCCATCGCGTGGAGCTCAATGTAATTGCTATGAACCAAGCAATCAAAGTACTATGCACTTGCATGGTTATAACAATCCACCCTCGCGGGGTGCAATTCATAACAATAATCAACTCCCTCAATACCCCACAAATATCAATCAATACAGGGGGTCATTTCAAAGCAGAGGCTCGCGGCCCGATCGAGGTAGTGTTAGAGGCCGTGGAAATTTTCGAAGAATTGCCAGAGGTGGACATAGTTACAATAAAAAACAATGACATGAAACAATTTCAAGCGGGTCAGTTGGCGCTTTATCACAAAGAATGGGAGAAAATGGGTGCACCAAAATTAATTCTAAAACTGATTCAAGGTTATCGCATACCATTTTTTCAAAAACCACCCCTTATTCATCCAAAAGTTTTGAAAGGATCATTTCAAACTCCGGTCTCAGAGATAATGTCTGTAATAGTGCAAAACATGAAATCGCAGGGCATTCTTGTGGCAGCACCATACACGCCCAGTTTTGTTTCCCCTCTGTTTCTTGTGCCGAAGCCCAATGGAACAACTCGACCCATATTCAACCTCAAAGCACTCAACAAATATGTACTGGCCAAACCATTTCATTTAATAAACATGCACAAAATAGTAAATTTTCTTCAACCACGGGACTGGATGTGCAAAATAGATTTATCTCAGGCATATTTTCATCTAAAAATAACAGAATCTCAAAGGCGTTTTCTACGCCTCATTTACAATCAAGAATTACTGGAGATGACTTGCCTCCCATTCGGTCTGAGCACAGCCCCGAAAACATTTTCGATTTTAACGAATTGGATAGCTCAAAAATTGAGAGAACGATGGCAGGTCAGAATAGTAGTATATTTAGACGATTATCTAATTGTACATCAAAACGCTCAAACACTTTTAAATCATGTCAAACTCACAATACAAGTATTACAAAAGTTAGGGTGGCACATAAACGCGGAAAAATCAATAGTAGTCCCTCAGAAGACTATAAATTACCTAGGAATACTTTGGAAGCCCTGGATAAACCTAAAAGCTCTACCAAACGAAAAGATAGACATCATAAAAGAAAAACTAAATGTGGTGCTAGGACTAGGGAAAGTGACACTAAAAGAATTGCAAAGAATAATAGGACTCCTAAATTTTGCCAGTTTTGTTGTTCCACGAGGGCGACTGAAACATCGACAAATGTTAATGTTTCTAAACACAATACCAAAACAATCATCGAAAGCCTACGCTCTACCACAGGAGGTGTGCAACGAACTGAGTTGGTGGATTCAGAACTGCCACTTAGCAACACCGTTACATTATCCCCCTCCAGTGAACTTTCTAGTAACCGATGCATCGGACGTGGCATGGGGAGCACAAATGAACAATCAGGCTTACTGGGGCAACTGGTCAATAGAGGAAAAACATCTACATTCGAACCAGAAAGAGTTGCTGGCCATATTATATGCTCTTCAGAATCAGGCTCATTCATTGCAAGGCAGCACAGTCCTAATACAATGCGACAACAAGACAGCAGTCGCTCAGTTGCGGAAGGAAGGAGGTACGAAATCCAAATACCTTTTGAACATAACTTATCAGATTATAGCATTGTTAGATCAATATCAAATACATTTCACAATACACCATATCCCAGGCAAGTACAATCAAGCGGATCAACTATCGCGTCATCGTCAGCTTCCCGAGTGGCACCTGCTACCGGCCTGTGTGGAAATGGTGTTTGCGAAGTGGGGAATCCCAGTAATAGATTTATTTGCCTCAAAAACAGCTCACGTAGTATACAATTATGTATCCCGCGATTTGAGAGACCATCAAGCTTTATTTCACGACGCGTTCAGCATTCCATGGAACTACCAGTTGGCATGGGTGTTTCCACCACCATTTCTGGTCCCCAGAGTACTAGCGCATTTGAATCGGTCAATGGGAGTATTTCTAATAGTCGTCCCCCGTTGGGAGAAAGTATTTTGGCGAGCAGACATCAAATCTCGAGCTCTCGAAGCCCCGTTAGTATTAACCAATTTACACAAGCATCTAATAGATACGTCAACGGGACTCCCACCACCACAGGTCCAACACATTCTTCTAGAAGTGTGGAAATGTGGGGGTGGACTGATGCCATAAGAACATGGAATACTGAACAATTATCATTGCTTAAAAATTCTTGGCGTAAATCAACTCTGAAAACGTACGAAGTAGCTTGGAATCGCTGGATATTATGGTCTAGAGAGAATAACGTTGATTCGAAAAATCCTAATGGATCCCAGTTAGCACAATTCTTGTCAGATTTATATTTAATTCATAAATTATCATACAATACTATACTCCTACATAAATCAGTAGTAGCTACATTATGTAATTCTGAAACATCGGGTAATTTAAGTTCACACGTGCTAGTAAGACATATATTAAAATCAATTGCTTTAAAAAATCCAAAGATTAATAAAACACCAATTTGGGACGTAGATAAATTAGAATCATATTTAGCAAGTTATACAGTAGATTTAAATAATATATTTCAAATATCACGTCATACAGCTATCTTGTTATTATTATGCTCTGGGCGACGAATTCATGACCTTACATTGCTAAGAGTTGATCCAGATCATATCGTAAAAAATAATGACAGTTTTACATTAATTCCAGAATTCGGTTCAAAGACAGATAGAAATGACTATAGGCAGTCTAGTTGGAGATTTCTTTCGAATCCTTGTAACCGTAATTTGAATCCTGTGTTTTGGATAGCTAAAACTATAACAGAATTAAGTGAAAGACGCGATACTGCAAATTCATTTAATCTTTTTATTACAGTAAGAGGAGTGGCAAAACCAGCCTCACGCACTGTCATAGCAGGCTGGGTAAAAACTATACTCAGAGACGCTGGTATTACAGCTGCGCCAGGAAGTGTTCGGTCTGCAGTCGCCTCTAAAAGTTGGTTAGAAAATGCTTCTGTCGATGATATCTTGGCTAGAGGAAATTGGCAATCAGCTAACACATTTCATAAGTTTTATAAACGTGAAGTATTAAGAAATAATGAAACCGGAAGTGTAACACGATTATTTTCCTCAATAAATTAAAAATTTAAAATCTCTTTCATGTAGATTATTATATCCAATTATTATGTATTATAGTAAGATTTTAATTCTTAATTAAAATTAATTCAGTTAACGTACAAATCTCTTTCATATAAATTATCATATTCAATATTAATAATATATATGTGTTGTAATTTTGATTTTTAATTAAAAATACTTCTATTATATTCACATTGGCGTTTCAATTTAAATAAGTCCTTATAAGTAATAAGTCCTAATAAATCCTTACAGGAGTAGGTTGCGCCACCAGGCGAAAACAAACAGACTCTCAATATAGAAAGCTTCCAGTTACGGTCAAGTTATTTAATAGCAGCGTTTTACCTGAAATAAAACGCTTATTAAAATACTTACCTAACTGGAAGCTTTCACTTTAATTTCTGCCTGGTGGATATTGAGCCAATGATTTAATATGGCGCTCGATTTTACAAGACGACATAAAATAGCGCGCAACCGCCAGGTGGCGCCACCTACTACCGGTTAAAAGATGAATAAAAGTACGGCAACTGGTACTTTACGACGGAAACGGAAATGCCCTCTCAATATAGAAAGCTTCCAGTTAGGTAAGTATTTTAATAAGCGTTTTATTTCAGGTAAAACGCTGCTATTACGCTAGGTTAATGGTTTTAAAATTACGATTTATACTTCTCATAATTTAAACACAAGGCTGATTATTGGGCGTACTTAAAATAAAGCGTATTGATTAAGATTAACCAGGGTTTTCTTGCGGTATTCTGTTTTATCACAGAATTATATGAGTTTACCCTACGTGTAGATGAAACTAGCTCGTATTGTACGTGTAATGAATAGATGAAAAATTATTATGGCACATCTCTCGCGTCTCATGTTTAAACTATATTTAACCATAGATAGAGCTTACGCAGGAAATATAATTGATAAAGTTAAACACTGAAAACACTTTTAGTTAGGGATATATGCCAAAGTAAGTACACAGTTTCCGCTATTAGCATCGCAATTTACATAAAATACACATAAATATTTTTTATTGTTTTTTTACTATTGAGGTAAATAAATTGCTATTTCTCATAGAGTTCTAGAAGTGATGGAAAATTCTGTTTAAAACATAAAATATAATATTCCTTTGGATTTTTTGCGGATTTATCATATTCACCGGTGGGACTGAAAATAATTAAGTACTTACTAGTTGTTACAGATGTTGGACGTCTAAAATCTTAGTCTCTCTGATGAAATAATATCAAAGGCATATAACTTTAGAAAACATATTTGATAGAAGAATAATTAAATGACAATATCTATACCAATATTAAAAATCTGAAGAGTTTGTTTGTTGTTTGTTTGTTTGTTTGGTTGAACGCGCTAGTCTCAGGAGCTTCTGGTCTGAATTGAAAAATTATTTTTGTGTTGGATAATCTGTTTATCGAGGAAGGCTATAGGTTATATTACATCACGCTACGATCAATAGGAGCGAAGTATCAATGAAAAATGTTGCAAACACGGGAGTAAAATATTTTCTTTGATTTTCAGCCTTTAGAACGCGAGCGAAGCCACGGGAAAGGCTAGTAATATAATAAAAGGCTAATGGCTAGTGACACATTATTTTAAAATAGGTTCTAAATAAATTAAAGTGAAAAAAACGTTTTTACTTTCACCACTCGATCCCATGAAACAGGATAGAAAAGCAAAAGAAAACAACATAAAATCTTATAAAAATAGCTTTATTTAAAATATGAATTGTTCTTATAAATCAGAAAACCTTATATTCAACAAGGACTTGGATTTTTGAAATATTGTCAATTGCCATACTTTAAAAATTAATTATTACGCCCTGTTGGATTTCTGCGGAATAAACTTGTAGAACTTTACACCTGTAACAATATAAAATAGTAAGTAAATACCTAATAACACATCACATCACTGAGCTGGCAATGTTATATCATCATGCTTATTTGTGTTTTAGAGACTTCACTCATTGTTAATATCGAGGATATAATTATTTTTATTACTAAATATTAAAAACTTATATAATCCTAGCAACATACACTCGCTGCACTCGGGTTCGTCTGACTGAACTGAAGTGATGAAAAAAGTCTGTGGTCCGAGGACAATGTCCATTAAATATATTTATGTACCAGTACAAACATATATGTTTTTCTAATGTTTATCGCCCTAATCTAGGGCATACACGCATGATTACAATTTTATTTGTTATTTTTATGTCAGTCAGAAACTACTAACCAACACAGCAACCTTAATGTCTCTCTGGTCATATTTATCACTGTGCTTAATTTACGAAAATCAAATTATATTATTCCTTTACTAATTATATTTTTAAGATACTTTGTAAAAAAAATACACGTGATTAATGGACGACCCCTTAGTATTATAGTTTTCTCAGAACTGAGAAACTAGAACAATTTTTTATCGTAATCAGTTAAGCAGTTTGAAGATCAAAGTAGCACAGATATCGACACACTTTCTCATTTATGATAATATTATATTATTATTGAGAATGTCAATAAATCAACTTACCTGACGGGTTGATTCTCGTCTCAAAGTCACCTTCTGGTCCAAAAATCCGCTCCCCTTCTTCGTTATAAAGATCCTAAAATTATTTGAATTTTATTTATAAAGAAATTAATATCGATATATTAATATCGAGAGATACAATAATTTCTAGAATAGTAACTATCGATATAATTGTCGTAATTTCCGTAGGGTATTTATAGATAAAGTAATTGTGATACTTAATTCATTTATTTAAAAATAGCCTCGCTCAGCTTGGTTTCATCTCTACGTACATTGGTCCATCCATTTCTCAGGCATAAAATATTTTTCGACAGTAAAAATTATTATGTATTATGTAGTAGTAGTTGATCCGGATATTTCTAAATCTATCAGCTATCATCATAACTATTAAAATCTGTCCAATTGCTTTGACAGACCAAAACTAAAAAACTGTAGCTGCCTGTATTCGGCCTCTGTATCAATAATAATGATATTTTTTTTTTAATCTTTATTTTTAAGGGGTTTGGTCACAAAGTGATCATGCCACCCCCATTGGGATAACTAAATATAGATAATACAAATCAAGTAATCACCGTTATAACTAAAAAAAATTAAGAATATCTACGTTTTAATCCGACTTGTACTACTTTATACAACACTCTTGACTGATCCGACAAAGGATAGGCTAGAATGCTGTTAAAAGCTCCTATTTCTAATAAATTTAAATTAAATCTAAACAGAAAAAAAATGATAATTGCAATAAGATCTTTCAACAATACTGTAGCTAAATATTGCATTTTATATATGTATGTATAAATTTCGAATTTAATACTATATTATATAAAAAATACCTGTATTTTATATGATTGTATTGGAATTTTCATATCTTCGAAGGAAACTTTTAAGGAGTACGGTGCCCCGTCGTCTCGCCGGCTCACGAATGCTATTGCGAAGGAGTTATCTGACAGCTCTCGGGTCCAAATCTTATAAAAATTATATATTATTAAAAACTAGCAAAAAGCTAAGATAAAATAAATTAAACTATTTTTTCTAATTTTCTAATAAAGTAAAAGTAGCCTAAGACACTCCTTAGTGTAGTAGCTATCTGCGAGTGAAGTCCCCTTTAAAATCAGTCCAGCCGTTTCAGAGATTAGCCAGAACAAACAGATTGACGAAAATTTTATAAATTACCGTAGTAGGGTACCGTATAAACTTTTTACTGATAACACATCTTCATTAGAATACTATGGGACGGTCGTGAATATGGCCTTAATGAAGTATATTTTTTGATTTGATTTGACTAAACTTACCTCGCAATTTGATTTATTCCATACTCGCAAACCTTGCTTTGCCATTGAATCTTGATCGATTGCTATAATTTCTTTATTTAGAAGTATATCTTTATACTCTTGCCTGATTTTAGCTAAATCAACACTCATGAGTAACGGTGCGGCTAATATCGACCATACCGCCATTTGAACTTTCGCTTGATCCAAAGATAATCCATAGTTGCCAATTATAAGCTGAAAAATTATACGCTTCAAATACTGTGAAGAAAAAGGACTAACTATTATATTAATGCGGTATCTACTAGCAAACCCAGCCCGCCTCGCTGGATGTAGGTTAAAATTAAACGGTTTTAAAAAATTTCTAATAAAATATAAGTAGCCTAAGTCCTTATGACATAAGCTGCGAGTGAAAGTCCCGTCAAAATTAGTCCAGCGTTTTCAGAGATTAGCCGGAGAAGACAGACACACATTTAAAAATTGATTTTTGGATGTAAGTACTGTTTATACTTTCGAATATGTACTACTGAATATGTACGAAGCGAGTAAGTCGGTAGCAAGCAAGCTATACACGCACAGACCGACTAATTATAAAGATTTCGTTTTATCCTTTTAGTTACGGAACCATAATGAAAATTACCTAGAGACGGCATTTCCGAAACTTACCTCATACTATTACGTTTACCGCATGACCCTGGTCGCTAGTATACAAAGATAAATGTTAAATTTAAAAATATATAATTGCATTTAAAGTACTAATAGTACTAAAATATCATACCAATAAGCACGCGATACATAATGTAGTAAAAAGAAAAATATTTGGGTATACCATGTCAGGGTCATTCCAATTTCCCGGTCCGGCGTATTGTGCAAAATCATTTTGATGGTCAGCGAACCACGTCATTATTTTGGTTAATGAACTCCACGAGTCGTCAATGTCATCCCAATTCCGCCACAAGTTGCAATACTTTGCAATTGAAGGGTAATCTGGCTAAAATATTTCTTAATTATATTTAACAATAATAAATATGTTGGATCATCGTTGCAACAGCGCCATCTAGTTCCGTGGCTTGTGTAGCTACGAGGCTTGTGTTACGGTTACTAGATAGTTGATATACCACCTACATTACTGCATTTTAAATACATACATAATATGATAAATATAAATTAATAATTTATTAAGATTAAAATATAGACAGCCCAGTGGTAACGCGTTTACTTAGAAAACTGAGCTAATTGGGTTTAAATCCCGCGTCTGTAAATCTGATGTGCGAATATTTTTCAACATTATCACCACTAGTCTTGCGGTGAAGAAAACATCGTGAGGAAACCTGCATGTTTGTAAGAAACTACCTAGCTCAAAAGAAATGTGAAGTTGAAAGGAGTGGCAAATTAATAAGGGCTAATACAAACAAAAGTAGGAAAGATAGCTTTGGTACCTATATATCTATAAAAGTTACATTTGAATAAATAAGTATATAAAATGTAAACATAAACGATTTTATTTATCGACAGCTTCGGCAT
This sequence comes from Boloria selene, assembly GCA_905231865.2. Classification (NCBI taxonomy): domain Eukaryota; kingdom Metazoa; phylum Arthropoda; class Insecta; order Lepidoptera; family Nymphalidae; genus Boloria; species Boloria selene. Next base: position 8,687,166 of record HG993149.1, read on the forward strand.
TGCACTAATCATTTAAGTTTTACAGCCGTTCCATACAGATTGCCTAAGAGCCAGCGATGGCCAGACCTTCTTTATTTTATAAAAGCTGAAAATTTTTCTATGCATGAAAGACAAAGACAGTTGAATTTTCGACCAAAATCAAAAACTAAATAAATAAATTATTTATTGTAATATATTCATAATACCAACCTTGTCTTGATAAGCTGGCCAACTACACGAATAGACCATAGGCCTTCCAGTTTCATTCATCAATCGCCCAAAATAGGGGTAACCTAAAAAGTAATACTTTTAAACAAAAATATCCAGTGATTTGCACCCGTTTACTTGATTTTTTTCTCCAGGTTTATTTACCCTACTTTATTACGTTTATTTATATATTTAGAGGTACCTATCTAAGTCACACACCATCTATGTAAAAAATTGCATCCAAATCTGTTCAAACTTCGAATAAAGAAGTAAGAAACAGTGGCATTTATTTAATGACTAGCTGACCCGGCAGACTTCGTACTGCCTCAATCGATAAATAAAAGACCTAAACTTTTGTATAAATTAATTTCAAAACAAACAAAACGTATGTATAATATACTAAATTGCTGCACTAAATTGCTTAGACAACAGTGAGTGATTATAATTTAATATGAACTTTATTGAATAGCAATAAAGTTCAAATTGACTCTAGAAAACGTTTGTATGGGAAATAGAAAAGGGCTGTTTTTAGGGTTTTCCCGAAAATTATTCGATTTTTTCTCGCCTTTTAAACCTTCCCTAGACCTCCACGAACATTTCAAGACTAAGATAAGATAAATCCGTTCAGCCGTTCTCGAGTTTTAGTGAGACTAACGAACAGCAATTCATTTTTATATATATAGATTAAAGTTTTTTTAACTATACAATTTTATATTTTAAAATATTTACATTATATCGTTACTGAATAGATTTCATTCGCATCATTTCAATTTCTACACATAATAATAGGATCATACCAGAATCCATTTTAGTCGCATTTACATAACATCCGTCTAATTTTATGTAATCAACGTCCCAATCGGCAAACGTTCTGACGTCAGTTTCCTCATGACCCAATACACCTGGGTAACCTTTGCACGTTTTGTTACCGTAATCTTGATATAGAGCAAACTTGAAACCTCTTTCATGAAGCTGCAAAAAATAATATTAAACTAGTAATTCATACAAAATCATAAAGTAAACAAAATGTATATCACTACTCACTACATAGTATAAAACAAAGTCGCCTTTTCTGTCCCTATATCCCTATATCCCTATGTGCGCTTAAATCTTTAAAACTACGCAACGGATTTTGATGCGGTTTTTTTTAATAGATAGAGTGATTCAAGAGGAAGGTTTATATGCATAACTAGCAGATCCCGCGGCTTTACCTGTGCTAAATCTAGGGAAGAGCCCGAGCGAAGCGAGGGCGAGTCGCTAGTAAAAAAATAAAATAAAAAATAAAAGCTGTTCGTTTGATTCGTCTCACTAAGACTCAAAATTGGTTGGATACTCAAATCGGAGTATTTTTTCTGTTTTGTTTGGAGGTTTAAATATAAAAGTTATATAGGTATATTTATTTAATTATAATAAACAATCTATTCCATATTAACCGTTAAAACGTATCGAAGCGAAAGAGAGTTGCTAGTGTTCATTTATAAGATTTATACACATTTATTAATCGATCAATCAATTATATTGATTCATCTACATAAATAATCTACGTATTTCTCAGATTCAGTTAAATGCTTTATTTACTGACGTATAAGTTTACAGCGAGCGCTGTTGTTTATTCAGTTACGAAATACGAGTAGATACCGGACGCGAAGGTCACCGATACCCATTTCTTTGCGGAAAAATGGAAGGTGAAGATGAGGATGGCCTCGAATCTCACACCAAGGAAAGCCGAATGCTAACAATTACACTCTCGCACTTAGTAAGCTTTAATACCTCTATATCGGCAAGAGTATATACTATACAGTCGGTATTACGACTTATCTCGTATAACAAATATGTATATACGACTATACGTATAACAAAATATATTATGGCAGTTAACAAAGCAATTTATTATGTAAATTAGATAATATTGCAGCAAAGTTATCAAAATTTTAATTTCAGTTATATCTAAAAACGTATTTATACATACAATGTAATACATACAATAACTATTATGATATTACCACACCTGTGAGTTAAACCCATGTTATATACCTTATAAAAAGCTTATTTTTTAAGTACATATAATAATTAAAATTTATATTTTTTGTCTAAATAACACAAATTATAATAACTTATATTACATACATAATCTGCAACAGCTTTCATGCCATTAGGAAATCTTTGCCTGTCAGGAACCAGGTAACCATTTTCATCTCGATCCTTTTCTAACCAACAGTCGTCTATCCCCACATATGTATATCCAGCGTCTAAATAACCTTCTCGTAACATAATATCTGCTGTACGCTTTATTAGTTTTTCGCTGTATTAAAATAAGAAAAGAAGGGTGAAATTATATACAACAGAACTATATTAGGATGGATAGAGTAGTTCTCGAGGAATGTTTAAGCATCAATTTTGTAAAATGTTTGTATATACATTTACTTGCTCGCGCTATTGTTTTTAAAGAATGGAAATCCGAAACCTGAAATATCATAATTCATAATACGTAAGACTGATAACTTTATTAGTTATTCAATTCATGTAGTCCGAAACTGTAACCCTAGACTTTGTCCTTCTTATTAGTTAAGAATCAATAGGTAAAATCTCCTTCCCTATTCTAAACTTGAAAAAAACTAATTTATTTCTTTATACCCGTTTATTATTATTTTAATATAAGGATTTTAAATAACTTATCAATAAACTTAGTAAAAACTAAGTAATCGTGTTATCATTTTCGTTTTAACATGTCCTAAACATGATTGGCATTTCGCAAACTGTCTTCAAATGGTAAACCACTCATCATGTATGACTATTATATCGTAATTGCTTTTATCGATAATAGTTTCGCCGTGACAAGATAATAAACAGACATAGACCATCGCTATTGTAAATTTTAATGGTACAAAAAAATGAAAAGTAATTTTAACCTTTTGAAAATAGCGAATAGCTTGCCAACGGCTTAACGGATTCATTATCTTGATTTAAATCTATGAACACTCGATTTTACCGGTTCATCGATTCATACTTGCACATATTCTTTGAACTTATAACACTCCTGTTACTTATGATAAATACATACCTGATACATTCATCTGGATATTTTTCACAATCTGTAATACATCTAAATCTTTGCCATGTCAGCCAGCCCATTGGCGGCGTCAGAGCTAAACCATTGTCAAGTGCTTCATTGCTCACAAACATTGCCGTAAAAACCAATAAAACAAATGTACCCTCCATCTGTAAACAATATAAAAATATGAATATTTAAAAATATAAACATAGTTATGTCTAAACATGGAATTAAAAAACAGTAAAAATAATAATATTATGTTTACAACGTCTTACTATTATTAATATGCCAGTGTAGTAATAAAAAGCCAGTAACCCCGACTATTATTGAATGTAGTGTACATGTATTGATTGCATGACGTGTTAAATAAAAAACCGTGGAAGATTCGCATATTTATATTTCTATTGATAAGGAGTAATGCTTTTGAGCATGCAAATATCTAAACTATCTCATAAATAATGTTTCTTATCAAATAAACAGCCATTATTGACAATAACATGGAGCATTATTTATTTACAAAGCCCGCTATGAATAGATTTAATGTTGAGATGATGATCCTGTACAGCGTACATTAATATTTAAAAAAAATATTATCCAAAATACATTATTGGGTTTAAAACATGATATCGAGTAGGTACTTCTTTTTTTAATAATATTTGCTTCAGTGCCTCGCGCTCTCATTTCATCCTTAACCTTTGTCTTTTAACAGGTAAGGAACTTGTCGGGATAAATAGATATTATAGATATAGATATTAGATGCCTAATCTAATATCTATATTATGTGAAGACTTCAAAATGTATCTTTGAAATATTATATTTCTTTAAATCAAAACTAAGTATTTTTAATTAAAACATGTTTACATACTTACCTACCTACTGCATAAAAAAATGTTTTTAAGAAAAATGACTGTTACGTATTGTGAGCGAAATATAGACCCAAAAACAATTGTTATTGAATATTGCCTGTATTTCTGTTTGTTTTCATATCTGTTATAAAGAATATTGCAAATACTTATAAATGAATTTAGTCCAACCTTGTACCCACATGCTGTTTACTGTTTATGCATGTAAGTGATGTAACATGTTTGTTTTTAAACTAGCTGTTACCTAAAGCTTTTTACGTTCTAAAGTACCTATTTAACTAGTAACTTAAGATGATCTTTGCTTCTAATTAATGTCCTAAAGCCATTGATTTCTATTTAGGAAACTGCATTATATGTAATAATTTTTAGATAATTAAATTTAATAATTTTTAGATAATTTGTACCAAATTTGACCCACGATGTCATTTTGTGTTTGACCATTTTGTTACCGTCTGATTTAGATTTTACCTTTTTTACTTTATGCTTTTCGCATTTTATAACCACAAGTTCTATTGGATTTCATAGATAATAAAAAATAATTTGAAAATAGTTTAATAAATAGGCGCCAAGTTGAATATTTTGATGACTAAATTTTATTCTCTACAAAAATGGCTTGAATAACTTTTGCTCTAAAGTGCATAGTTTCCGAGAAATAGGCCAAAAACTTTTTTCAAGATTGCGCTTGAAGCAAAACCTGGATCTATCAGCATTTTATCATTTTATACTCAGTGACCGTTAACCTTATAAAAATTACTGGATCGGAAATTTAGTGCGAGCTTGACCAAAAAAAAACCGCTATTTATACTGTAGTAACTTTGACATTTGAATAGTCGAATTCTTTACAAAAAGCAAATAACTTACGGTCCATTGAACCTCAATATTTGACTTGGCTAGTTTTCATATACCCACGAGTCAACTTATATTTAGCATCAGTTTATCGACTTTATGAAAACATTTTAAAGTTCTATCCTTTTCTATAAAAACCCATTTGATTTTTGATGTGCAAGTAAAAACTAGAACAAAAAAAGTATCTCCGACATCATAATACAATTTTTGTACGTTAAAATCCTTTAAAAGTAGTAATCTTCAACTTTTATGTTTTTATAATAAAAATATCAAGCGAATACCTACGTCCTATGACTTATGTTTTTTGAGCAAATCCCTAATTCTTTGTCTAAATAAGTTGTCCTAAGTTACTCCTCCTAACACACGCTATTTATTGAAAGTCCTGTTAAAATCTGTCCAGCCACAAACAAAGACAGGCTAACAATTTTCAAAATTCTATTTTTTTATAAGTACCGTAAATAATTACATGTATGCATTTACGAGGAGTTATAATATTAGATTACATAATATATTTATTAAACGTTTTTATGTTGATGTTATAAAAAGACACTACAGATTTATTTATATTATCTGTATAAAGATAATAAAATCCAACCGTAATGAAATAAATATAAAACATTTAAATTAACGATATGTAGGTACATCGCTATTAATAATTAATCCGCTTAGGGGCCATTCATTTATTACGTAAGACAATTTGGGGGGGAGGAGGGTCGACCGTGTCTTATGTTTCTTACAAGGGGATGGGAGGGAGTCTCGATAGTTCTTACGTAAGATCAAAAAAATGCGCAAAGTTAAAAATAGACTTTGAAAAAGCGGGAGCAACCGAGCGAAAGGTACTGTACCTTTAAAATTACAAATAAACATTTCAAAAAAATGTTACTTTGAAAAATAAACATTAAAATAACCCAAACGTGTATTCATTTTTTCTTTTAGACTCTTACGTAATAAATATTAAACAGGGGAGGGGGTCGGCCTATTCTTATTTTTTCTTATAATAGGGGGGAGGGGGTCAAAAAGTAGCGAAAATAGTCTTACGTAATAAATGAATAGCCCCTTAGTAGTACCTACTCACTACCTACTAAGTACCTAGTAGAACAGCGCTTAGGAGTGCTATTTTGTTATGAGAATAGATATGATGTTATGAGTAAACCAAAAAATCTCTCTATTTAATACTAAAAACAAAAACTTGATATTAAACCGTAACACTTTCTTATTTATTTAAAATCTAAAAAGAACCCTCACTTAAATCGGCTAAAATAAGCTAATACAAAAACATTATAAAACTAGCGGATTCAGTTAAAATGAAAAATTAAGAAATAAACATAAGTATACTTTACCTTATGTGCCTTAATTTAAGGATGAATATTATATATTATCTCGTTCCACTGATCAAAAATTATAAAATCTGAAAATTATATATTTGCTAGGTTATAGTATAGTTGCAAATGACATGGTCAGTGTACGACAACAATTTAGAATATACCAATGAAGTAACTAATTAGTATTCAAGTCGCAATATTCACTAAGATGCGAAACATTCCACTTACCTTACAAAGCAGTCCTCACTCCTACTTAATTTGTCTTCGATAATGTAGTAGAAATATCAAATATGGCGAAGATCGGTTAAATTTTAAAACGGTTTGTATACGTTCTGTTTTACGGTATACTTTCTTGTAATGTATAATTATTATCTTAAACTTGTTACTTTAGATTTTTTGTATTCCTTTTTATACATCACTAAAATATTATTCGGCTATTTTCCTGAAAACTTTTTTTTCAAAAGTTCTCAATGATTTAATTGCTTACTGCTTTTTAGATTTAAGAAAAATAGAAAAAAAATCGTGCTACTTAGTAAATCTGATTGAAATCAATTCAAAAAAGCCAAAAAGAAGAACGCTGAAGAATAAAATATTGTTATACTAGCGACTTAACCTAGTTTTGCTTGATGGTATGTTTATGGTGGTATATATTTTATTACAGGGGATTTTTTTCTAAAATAGAAGTAGTCTTTGTTACTCCTTATAACATCAGCTATCTGGCAATGAAAGTCCCGTCAAAATTACTAATCACAATCAGTCCAGCCGTTTTGGAGATCAACCGACACAACATCAACAGACGGACAAAAAAAAAGTGTTCCTTATAAAATGATCGATATACTATACTTTCTTTTTTTATTTATTTATTTATTTTATTTATTTCATATGCATTGAGTAAAAAGTTTTTTTTGACATTACGATCAGACCCTTTTTTTCTGTATATACAGATTTGTTACTTCGTCTTTACTTATATTATTAGCTTAAAGGGCTAACCAAATATACAAACAGCTTAATAAATAATACCTACTGAAGGGAAAAGGAAATAAAACACATTGCTAAGAAATAATTTATCTTTATTATTCCTTTTTAACGTCTCGAATTCTTTTCTAAGAAATCAAACTTGGTTTTACTTACATCGAAAAAATACACAAATGATATATCGATACACTATAATTGCAACATGGCGTCGCTTACCAAGTCACTGGTACCATACAAAATAATGAAAGCGTAATGTCTCGACATCGCGATCATAACCGTAGCTAGGAGTATTCGAATTATCATTTATACAATACAAATTCGTACTAAATAATATATAGCATCACAAAATTGTTAAATAAATATTTTATTTTTAATGAACTCTTGTAGATATATGTTAATTGAAAAATTAAAATTCTTAGCGCGCGTTATGACTTAAGGCGCCTACCTCGCCCGATGACCTTGAGGATTTGATATCTGTACTAGTATTTGTTATTTTAACGCCATCTACCGACCGACGACCATACTACAACGAAACGAAGTGAAGATTAAGCAAGAACACAGATGTGTCGCGTTGTCATCATTTTTTGCCTATTTGATTCGATCTCTGAGAAATCTCATTTTGTTCCTTTCCTCTAGTTTTTGTAGTCTTGTATGAGTATAGTGCCTACATCATAATCTATATTATTTATATTAAACTACACAATGCACTATGCCTGCTGACATAGCTTTCATTTTACTAAATGTTATATGGTGAAGGTCTGCTGATGACCAGGTAGGTAAGTAGGTAAACGGTTCTCAGTAACGGAAATAGTTAGGATGACCTAGCTTTCAACATTTACAAATGGCTTACCTTCTTTAAACGCACCTATTCTTTATTTGTAATATCATTAGGATGTAGGTATTGGTATATTTTTATGTGAGCAATAAACAATAACTGTCTATAAAGTGTGAACAAAATATTAAAAAAAATGCCTTAGTTATTCTTATATTTAGGCATTAGGCATATTTAGGCATATTATATTCTGGCTTACTCTATGATAGGTTCAAAAAACAAAACGAAATTACAAACCATTTTACATATACTTACAAACTTAAATTCTGTTTTTGTTTTACGAAATATTTATATTTGTATTATTTAATATATGGTTTAATTCAAAAATCATTCAAAACGAGAAGTTTTAGGTATTAATTGGAAAAAATAACGCGCGTGTAGTCCACTCGTCACAAGAGTCATCGAGACACTGCTGTATCGCATCCCGAGTACGCGCCACAGGCCGTAGCGGGGGTGCGTCAGTGGGGTAATGGTTAAGTTTCGGGTTTTTATTTATTATTTAAGAATATCAGAATAAATAAATAAAAAAAAACAATAGAAATTGTGAAATACGTCATTACATATTTTTTGGTACAAAATTCACGCCAAACTAATTAGCCGTTACAGAGAAAAAGTACAGTTTACGTTGAAAAAGGCCCTATTTAATATATTTTTTTTTCAAATTTGGGAGAGTTTCTTTAAATTTAAAACAATATCATGTATTTGTGATAACCTTAAGTAAATCATATATTTTTTATATGGTAATCGTACGAGAGGATTCATTTACAATCTTCTTTAAACTTATAGTGTTTTTGGAATTTGAGCGAGGTAATCCCCTTAACGATAGCTGTAATTCTACAATCGTTGAAGAATAGTTAAAAGTTACATGGAAATGACTTGAATAGTATATGTCATACATACATACATTTGTCATTTTCATATATGATTTTTTAGATATTTATTCTACAATAATTGTTAAATCACAACTTATATAAACCATATTTATATGTATATTATAATTATATGTTTTTGACTGGCTTCAAGAATTTCTAATTAAAATATTATGTTCAAGAACATATTATAGTTATTGTTAGTTATTATTACAAAATTAGTCAAGAAAAATTATGTTTCAGATATTTTTGTTTAGTAAATGTGTTTAACAACATATCTATGTAATATAAAGAAACAACACATTTTTGTAATTTTCTATACAATTGCAATAATTAAACAAAGCAATAAATTGTATTTATATCTAACATAATATTTGATAATTGATGTATTTATAAGGTACCCTAGCTACGGCTATGTCCGCGCCGATAGATACAAAGTAATCATCAGTCTATTAACCTATGCAGTAGCACGAGACTCAACAGCTCGTTCCTCTAAACATAAAAAAGCTTCGAATTCTCTCAATTTGAAAGATTTGAAGTTGTTCCTTATAAAAATAGAAGTTTGAACCAATCAAATGTGGTAATGCTTTAATGCCTTTTAACAAAATATTATCGGAAAGTAATTTTACAAGAAAATTATTAATTTGTACATTATTTTTGTATACGATTGGAAATAAGTAAAATATGTACATATTGCCACTGTTGAGTTTAAAAACTTATAATTTAGAAGAAACTTAGTACATGTTCTTTTAAATCAAAGGCATTAAAACACTGATTAACAAAATGGGTAATAGGAAATCTATAATGATTTCCATTAAATAACAAAATATTAGGCCCCAATTTATGTAATCTCGGTTTATTTCTGAAAACAGGTACACGCGTACATCAAATAACCGTTAAACAATAGTGAGTACTACATACAAACGTCATCTATTACAGAGGTTTCACTACTTATGAAATGCTCGACGGTTCTCTCACTCTAATAATATACTTAAAACAACACTTATGTGCCAACTAATGACGACTGTTCGTCTAAACGTTAGAGCAGTTAGGCGTTAGCTGGCGTTACTCGCCGAACTAATTGAAGCTGCCCACTGAGTGCGAACACAATTCATACATCACAACAGTCGCAAACATTCGACTGGAAGACTATTTTTTGCTTTTAAATCAATGCTTCTAACAAACATGAGTGTAACAAAAAATAACGTTATATTTACCGCTAAAACTACAGTGCAGTACAGAAAAATTTGGAAACACTAATCCCTTGTATTTGAGAATATTGGACTATGAGATTTTTATATTTATCATTAGAAGCCAGACAGACACGCACAGCGATATTCGAAACACTCCACAATTCTATAGAATGATCTCTACTATTAACAGTATCGTCTCAACATCTCGTATAGAGTACGATTTGTGCACGCTACGACTCGTCCGATCGTACGACCGTACGACTGTATGACCGTACGACCTTACGACTTACGATCACATAGACTTTACACTTACTCAATATTACTTAAATATAGACAATCTTAAATAACTATATACGTTCGACTTTGTTTTTGTGGAATGCCGTTTTATAAATAAAGATCTCAGTATTCATATAATTTCGCGGGGCTCCAAACATCAGTACAACGCCCGGACAGTGAGAGAATTCGATGTTCTATACAATATCGATTTAAAAGGACACTAAAATAGGGTAATTTACATATAATTCTAATATTTACAGAAGTAGTTTTAGTTTGTGCTTCCTCTAGTTATTAACGACGTAACAGTCCGATATCGATTTCAACCGTCGTTCGAAACACTTCCACAACATTCATAGGAGTCCGAAACAACACTCAGGTAACTTAGTTCACATTTTCACATAAACCATTCATCACACACATTCGTGTCACGAGATCACAGTGTTTTATTATGGCTACTGGCATCGATAATCACTTTAGTCCACAGTTTTTCTCGATGCTCTCACTAATGTCACTTTCACTTTTATCCGATTAAAGTTTATCGATTGAGCGATTCGATTCTCACAATCAGTCCATCGTCGGTATATTTCGTCGACGAGACGTCATAGTCTGTTCCTGGAGGTGATATTCGCGGTGACTCATTTAGGGGGTGTCGGGAAAGAGTTGACCACCGCTTGCGTGCTCGCGAGAACGGCGGCCGCTGTAATAAACCTTCTATTAACGTCTTTGCATTTAAAATTTTCAGCATCATGTTTCCCAAAAGACATCTTTCTAGTGCTTACACTTGAGCGGGGCTCGGCCGCTTATCGGCCGAATGCTATCGCGCCCCTGCAACCAACACACGGCTATATTAGAGGGGTCAGATCGAAATAAGAAAGATGTATTCGAGGAAAATGAAAAACTGATAAAAACTAAACAAACAGGCAAATCATATAAAATATAACTTTTAAAGTAGCAAGTATTTTTTTGAAGTAAACGCCAAAAATCAAGATATAAATAGATTAAGGATATAAAAGCAAATGGGTTAATGACTGCGAATTTTACGTACCGGGATACGGCGGTGGGTAGAGCGGGTACCCCACTCCGAGCCCCACGTGCGTGTGATGATGGGTGTGCACGTGTCTCTGAGGCGGGGGGGACCGGGGGGACTCCTTCGGGGGCTCCGGTCTCGGGGGCTTCCCTTGGGGGGACTTGGCGTGCTCTTGCAGTTCATGGATTTTGTGTTGCGCATGCGCATTATGCGCCCCATACGCATACTGTCCGTGTCCGGGCAATAGCTCGAGCTTCCCCGGTGCTCCTGGCCGGGATAGGTCTTCAGGAGCGTGGTATCTTGGCACTGTCCAGCCGCCTCCGAAGCCTCCGACTAGCATTGGGCTTAAGGGTGCTCTGTATACAGGGTCGAAGGGCAAAGCTCCATAATGCGGTGCCTGCATGTATGGTGGTAGATAGTATTGAGAGGTCGGAGGTGGAGGAGGTCCTTGGGTTTCCGTTGTCGGTTTCTGACCCTCTTGCTTCACCTGTAATTATATATTATAGGATTAGATTAAATTACAAACACATAATAGGTGATAGTAGTGATTTAATAATAATAGTATTAAAATAAATCCTATACAGTAGTTTCTTTCATGTCATATCATATAATACATATCTAGATTCGCTCAACCAAGTACATCTGAAATACACAAGAATTGTATGGAAACTACCTATGGAATGTACCTAGAAAAAAACTGACAAATGAACTAAATAGTTTATATATTTAACATATACTATATGCGTAGCAGAGAAAATGAAAAAAAAAATGAAATTTCGGTTCTGTTCAATATTATAATGATGGGCAATAATAGCCAACTGATAATGGAGCAAGCTTTGGAAACCAAATGAAGCGAGTTTATATCCCACCTCTCATATTTTCATAAGCTGATCATTTACAAACACTACATAAGCATTGTTAAAAACCTGCATGTATGAGAGAACCTAATAAGATTTCGAAAGTCATATGAAGTCTAAGAGCCGGCGCGAAAGACCATGCCCAGCATTGTTAAAGGAGAATTAAATGCATATTAATAATCTATACTATCTATACTAATATTATAAAGCTGGAAAGTTTGTTTGTTTGGTTGAACGCGATAATCTCAGGAACTGATCCGAATTGAAAAAAATTTTTTTCTTGAATAGTCCGTTTATCGAGAAAGGTTATTGGCTATATTACATCACGCTACGACCAATGATAGCGGAGTATGAATGAAAAGTGTTGCATGAAAAGTGTGTGTGTTCTGCGAGGTACCATACCGCGCGACTCAAAAGAATTAGGTTAGTGGTCTTTAGAACGCGTGCGAATCCACGGGTAATGCTAGTATATAAGAATTTCAATACATAATATTACCTTGACCTCTTCTTTAGCCTTGTCGTCCTTGTCCTTAGGTTTGTGCGCGGGCTGCGGGCGCGGTACGCCGCCGGGCGCGGGCGGCGCGCCCGCCTTGCCGTCCCCGCCCTCCTTGCGACGCTGCTCGAGACTCATGTAATATCTGGAATTATTAAATAATATTATAAATAATTCTATACTAATATTATAAAGCTGAAGAGTTAGTTTCTTTGTTTGTTTGTTTGTTTGGTTGAACGCACTAATCTCAAGAACTACTGGTTCGATTTGAAAAATACTTTTTGTGTTGGATAGTCCGTTTATTGAGGAATGCTATAGACTATATTATATTACGCTATGAGTAATAGGAGCGGAGCATCAATGAAAAATGTTGCAAAAACGGGAAGGGCGGGCGTTAGTTCTGCGAAGTATCATACCGTGCGACTCAGAAAGAATTTGGCTACCGGTCTTTAGAACGCGTGCGAAGCCGCGGAAAATGCTAGTAAATAAATAAATATGTTGGGACATTAGTATACACAGATCCATCTAGTTCCGTCGTAAGCTACGGAGGAAGCTTGAGTTACGGATACCAGACAGTTGATATACTACATGTATAAGCTTAAATACATACATATTACAAATATAAACACCCATGACTAGAGTACAAACATTTGAGCTTAACAAATATATCCAGCGGGAACAAACCCGCGACCGCTTGCGCAAAAAAATAGGGTCACTACAAACTGCGCCAAGCGTGTCGTCGTACACATTATGTTAAACCGACTTAAAAATTAAATAAAAGAGTATATATTTCTTGTATATATGTGAATCGATTTTTAATAGGCAAATTGGAAAGAGATTTCCACATGTAAACTGTAAAGTGGTAGGGTGTATTATATTAATAATTAATTTATTGCTATTAAAGAGCTTTTGAAATAAAATGTGTACATTTTTAATAGGTACCGCTGTGGGTGACACCAGACGGACTAATATTTCATTTTAATAATGTTTTCATTCAATGTCAAAAAAATATTAGATCTTAGACCTACGATATTTTTGCCTTATAAATCAGTGATTATTTCATACACTTAATTATTTGACAAAAGTGATATTGTGAACTAACCTTCTTAATTCTTCCTCTCTCGCATGCGGCGGTCTTTGGAAGGCGTACGGTCCCATCTGCGCTTTCATTTCTATACTCTCCTTCAAAATCTGATGGTTCTCATTCGGTCGGCTCGGATCCTTTCCCTCTGAAGATCTGGACTGTTTACTTTTGTCTAAAGGACTTGGTGTAGTTTTGGAACGATCTGACTCCTTCGCCTTGTCATCTAGAGGTGTTCCAGGAGGAGGGCCTGATTCCACGTTGTATGGAAAATTCGGAACGTAGTTGTATGGGTAGAAATGTGAGGGAAGAACTTTTTGAGGACCTCCGTCAGGTTTTCCATCCTAAAATCAGACGAGGTTTATTATTTTAATAGAACATTGTAAGTAATATTGAATATAGCTTAGAATTAACACTTTTACTATGTAATCACTGGAAAGCGTTGTCTTTGTTTGATAAAGATCAAAAACGTCTAAAGTGTAATAAGCCTTACTGTACAATTAATTAAATAATAAAAAAGAATTATTTATATAGTGGAAAGATAGAATAAACTTTTCAAGATATTATTTGAATTACTTGCAAAAACCAATCATTAGTAAGTTACTAGTTATCGACTTAATAGAACACAAGCGATAAAAGTTATAAGTAAATTAATTGATATAATATTTAAAATCCTCCTTACCTTGAGGTCCGACTTCGGGTCTCCCTTTGACAAATCCTCCTTGCCTTTGTCACTGGGAGGTGGAGCGCTGGCCGGATGCGTCGGCAAGTATGGCGGCTGGCCATAATACTGCAAAATAAAGAAGTACATATGTATAAGAATTTTCTTCTTTTTCCTGTCCTTATCCCACGCTATGTGGGATACGCACAACTTGTCTTCTTCTTCCACTCTCCTCTGTCATTCTTCAACTTAACATCCACCCCACCTATTCTCTTTTATACAATCCATCCATATCTTATTGAATACAATGAAATTAAATCCTTATAAATTTAGTTCTATACAAAATTATATTATAATTTTTAAATTTTCTATATTATCTACGATATTACACTGAGAACACTATTGATTATATATGACAATATATTTCACGACACGGTTAGATCAAATTTTAGGAATTTTAGGACCCTACTGCTGTGCCAACGGTCGCGGATTCGAGTTCCGCTGGGGGCATTCATTTGTTGAGCACGAATGCTTATAGTATGTGCAGTGTATCTGGTATCCATAGCAAAAGCCTCGTAGCTGACCAAAGAACTAGATGGCGCTGTGTGTAATGGTACACATGATTAAATATTTATTTCAACTGCGATTCATATATACATATTTGTTTAATGATAATTTAAATGTTAAGTATTAAACCGCAGACAAATAGTTTTTGTAATACAAACCTGACGTTAGGATTGTAACCTCCATTGGATGTATGAGTAACGTGATATACCTACACCAATGAATAACAACACCGTAAGAGACGGTTTGGTCTCCACACTCTGATTAGGAATGAAATTGTATACTATAAGTTGTATTGTAGGAATTTAGTGCTTTCTAATTGATATAACCAATTGAGACGAAATTTATATATAAAACTCTTTAGATTACAAGAATCGAAACTTAAAACGGTCAAGAGTGTCTAATATTGCTGTAAATGCAATATACTAATTAAGACTGTGGCTTTGCTCGAAATTGCAATTCTATTTAGTCCTCAACTACTAAACTTGACACTAATTTACGACTTATCCGTGATACAGTGTTTTTTTAACTACATATAAGGTTTTTTTAACAAATTCAGTTTTTTTCATTCACTTAATTCTATACTTTAAAGGTTCTATGTTTAATAGGTGAGTTTGTTTCAAGATATAAAGGTACACTTATAACTTATGCATTTTAAAAAGTTTTTAAATTCTGAAAAAACTCTTCCCCATAGACGAAGGAGTTTCTTTTGTCTAATAAATCTGGGAGTACTAAAAAGTTGCCGTAATATTCAAGCATTGCCTGTAATATGGACCCTTAAATACAGTAATATATGTACCTGATGATGATATCTAATTAATCTAGGAGTTCTAAAAAGTTGTCGTAATATTCAAGCATATGGATCTTAAATACTGTAATATATGTACCTGATGATGATAAACCGGGAAAGGCCGGTGCCCAGTATCCGCATCAGCTGCTCCCTCGGTAGGGGCAGCATCATCTGATATGTCTGAGTACGCCGGCGACCGCACGCCCGGGGTCGGCGACCGGCGCGCGCGACGCTTGCCTGGCGACTCGTCTGGCGGGGACTCTGTTGACTTACGTTCCTCTGACGGCATAAGTGCTGATCTGGGTTTAACCTGGAACGGATTATTAGGTTTTGTTAATGGCTAAGTTTATTTTTCATCTGTTCTTTCTTTGTTTTTGAACAGTAATATATTTTTGACTTAAATTTAAACATTACAACCAAACTCTCAAAATATTGTTTAATTCAATTCAATTCTCTTGTTAATCTTCAAAGCGTGCCAGTTGAGCACAGATTATTTCACCAATGTAGTATAATACAAAATATTGTTTTAAGGGGGTTTATTTATTCTCTTCAAATCTATTTCGATTTGTAAAACAAAGCTTCATAGAGCTTTTATATAAGTAAAATAAATGCAAGTATTTTAGACTAAGCGCCGTGTTGAATAGGGCTTACCTTGTTTTAATTATACCATCAAAAGGATTTGTATGGCCAATAAACGAATATAGCATAATAAATAGAGATAACCTAATATGCCTTCATTTTATATCCTGACCCTATTTATAATTAAGTTAGTTAGTTGCTAAAATTAATATCATACCTTGAATTGTGTCAACTGTGTTGCAGATTGTAATGTCTGCAGAGAGTCAGGAGGGGGAGTGGTGGAGGCCGATGGGGTAGGAGGACGTTCTGCTTGAGGTTGAGGCTCAGGAGTCGCAGCAAATTCCTCAAAACGAGGCTGAGGTGGTGACTCTATTGTCTCTGGTTTCTCAGGACTCTTCTCTGGTGACTTTTCACTCTTCTCCTCAGGGGATTTTGTAGGAGTAGGAGATTTTACAGGAGTAGCGGGAGTTGCAGGCTCTGATGGTGGTTGAGCTGGTGAAGCAGGCTCGGGCGTAGGTTCTTCTAATTCTGAACTAGAACCATCTTTATCGTCTTCATCTGGCGAACCGTGTGCGTGCGATCGATGGTATTTCAAACCATTCGCATGCTTGTACTTTTTCGAACAATTAGGTTCAGGACACTCAAGTAAAACAGGGTCTGGGGGTGGTGACGAAGGTGTCGGAGGCGGGCGTTTTGTTTTAGGGGTTGGAGGACGCTCTTCCGCATCCGAATTACGCTTCCTCTTCGAATCTGGTCTCGGTGGAGTAAACGGTGTAGGCGAAGGTAAAGCTCTTCGTCCCTTTGCACCTCCATTGCGGAGCTTACTATGTACTGAGGAGCGCGTTTCGGTGAAATTCGTCATATCAGTTGGCACTGCGCCTCGACCACGTTTCGCCCGACCTTTGGGTGTCCGTGCATCCAACTCTTCTGTAGGTGAGTCACAAAACCTGCAATTTTATGAAATGAACTTATATTCGTAAACATTGCTGATTTTTAAATAAACGAATAGAAATAAAATAAGAATAACAAAAATTTTACTCCATTATAATAAGTTAAAATTATCATTTAATGATTTAAGGAAGACAAATTATTATTAATTCACGTATATACAATTGGTAGAGTACTTTTGATTACTAACCGTGGTGGCGCCCAATCATGTCGTGTACAATCCAAAAGAGTTCCAACATAAGTCTTCCCTCGCCACGTTACATTTACAACTAAAACACCTGTAACAACGAAAACCTAAACGTTAAACACAAATATAAACCGATTAATGATGTCAAAACTTTAAAATAGGGGTCGACATGGGCAAAATGGATGCAGCTGAGTTATGGCTGAGCGATCCAATTTGTCACGGGGGCGCTCATTTGCATAGTGAGGCGGGTGTGCGGCGAGTCCGTTGCTTCAGGAACGTGACTTTAGCCGCATATTTAGAAACGCTCGCATTTCCCTAAACCACCCTCGCTTATCACGCTCGCGTGCTAACTTATGCAAATTTAATTAATCAACTTAATCCCTCGCATGGCTCGTACAAAAGTTTTCCACAATATTATTTGCTGGTTTTATGTTTTGTACGGCTGTAACAATTTTATTCAACGCGTTTATAGTTGGAGTTGCGAGTGCGTGATAATCCATTTGTCCGCAAAAGTTATTCGAGTGCGGAATAAACAAATCGAGATAAAATAAAGGGTATGGGTTGTCCCTTTTATAAGCCTCTGAGCATTTTTTACACGCCTATGAATAATAATGGAATAAAATTGAAGTGCCTGTTGTAATGTCAAAATAATATTTTTTTACTATTATACAAATGAAAGTATGTATATAATGGCTGGATAGATTTTGGTGGAACTTTCATTGGAAGATAGCCGATGTTATAAGGAGTAACTCGGCTACTTTAAAAAAAGGATCCGCTCAAAAAAAAGTGACGTAAACAACGATGTGAACAAAGCGAGGGTGAGTCGCTAGTTCTTTGAATAAGTACAAAAAATATATACGGAACATCTCTAAATACTATTAAAACCACTACGTACATATAGTCTACTAAAATCATAAACATCTACAATTTTTCATACAAAATTTACTAATAAAAATGAATATTTCAACAACAAACACAAATAACACTAATATTACAGTAAATCAGAAGAATAATAAATAGATGCAGTCGCTCAGTAGCCGACATCATGCGACGTCTCAATAAATTCTCTTTTAACATTTTATTGTTTCACAAACAATGAATCCATAAAGCATTTCACTATAAGCCATTAGCATTATAAGAGCAAGTTATTGTATAGAATGAAACGATAAGCACGATCATGATAGATAAATTAAACTGTCAACACTTTTTATCGATAAAATTAATTGAATTTAAAGAACAAAGACGTATATTGTGTGCAACCTAAATACTTATAGAAAAAATATTGTTATAAAAACAATATTGTTAGTCTTTGTTTAAATGCACTCCGAAAAAAATAATATTCGACAAACTTTCATCATTACAGACTGACTGTATTTTACTTTGTACTTGTTATTTAAAAAGAAACTAAACTTTCTAAGAGGGTAGGATAGCAGGAATATTAAAAAGTGGGCAGATGGAACTTCCGAACTCAGGAAATTGTTGGACGCGCGCCTCGCTTTTATTATTTAGGGGTGGATTTCGCTTGTAAATGGTTAATATGGACGACCGGTCACGGAAAAGTTAAATTAGACTTCCGGACCTTTTGTTTGCGCGTGTCCGCTTCGATTTGTACTGTTGTCACTAATAGGTATTGTTACCTCTGTTGATGATACTTAATATTATATGATTATCTTAAGAGTATTTTAATCGAATAACAGTTAGTATTGTTAAATTTAAAACATGTATTTTTTGAGATATTTCCAATACTAGAATACTCAGTAATAATATTAATAGGTACCCAATATACATACATAAAATGATTAACGAGTTATCGTAGCCATTTATCTTTTTAATACTGCGTTTATAGAGAAAATGTTTTTATTATTCAAAGTAAATAACACGAATAACCTTATTTAATTAATCCGTGCAATTAGCAGGCAGCACCATCTAACTAATGTTTCCCGATTGAGATCGCTACGGCCATACCAGGCGAGCAGAGCTCTAGAATAGGTTCATTTAGGGTGCTAATTACCCCGAGCCGTAATCAACTGACTAATGGCTGTCGAGCTCCCGGTCGTGCTTTCACGTTTTTCTCCTCCCATATCCTGTGATCTTGTGTAGTTAGTATAGAATCTGTTTTACCATTAGCTAAATTCTATTTATACTTTTTTTTAAATAATTTCAACGCAACCAATTAACATTTAATTTAAATTAATACATATTTCAAATTATATTAAGCAATTTAATGTAAAGTATACTGGATATGATTCATACACATTTTAACTCCTGAATTAGAGTAGTAGAAGCCTAAAGAAAAAGCTTAAGAAAAGTTTTATAAAAAAATAATAAAATTTACAACTTGTTACACAAAAATATTTTGCTTGAGTAATATAAGTCTCTCACGGACGTACTGAACAAATAGAAACGTAGATGGATCGTTGTCTTTTGTAAGTGGGCGGCAACTCTAGTCAGACCTGACCACAGCCATTGTTCTCACACCCATCCATACAAACAGCGCGCGGAGCATTCATTTACACCCATTCAACGCAAAGCAAACTTTGTGCTCTTAAAGCTTGTTCACAAAGTTAATTAAAGTCGTCGCCCAAGCCCGCCATTTCGCCCCCGCGATTCAAAATCAAATGACTAACTTTTTTTATTAATAAACTCGGATGCTGTCATTTCACGGTATTTTGTTTAAATTATGTACTTTTTAGGTTTGCTTCTAATTTAAGGTTGTCAAATACTTTTTATATTTTTTACATTAAACGCAAATAATATTTCATGTAAATGGTTTTGCATAAGGTAAAAATATGAACAAAGTTTCATAAAAACGCCGTAAGTCTTCAGTATTTAATTTCCCTAAGCCCCTCTGGTATTAGACTAAAATAAATAAGCTTGTAGGGCGTGAATTCGCTCCCCTCCGACAGAATGGATAAATTTGGAAGTGCCGACCAGATGTTGATTTATTATCGCGTTTTATAATGATTATACGTAACGTTGGGGAGACGTATTGTGTTTCTAATAGCGTATACAATAGATAGACTGAGATTGGTCTTATCTAAATATTATTGAATATAAAATAATATTCTTTATTGACGACACGTTTGGCTCAGTTTGCAGTGACCCTATTCCTGCGCCAGCGGTCGCGAGTTCGAGATCCGCTGGTGGCATTTGTTGAGCACGAATATTTGTACTCGTCATGGATATTTATACAATGTATGTATTTAAACTTATAAATGCATAGTATGTCAACTATCCGTAACACAAGGCTTGTAGCTTACCACGGAACTAGATGTTGCCGTGTGTGATACTGTCCCAACATGTTTATTTATTACTATTTACTATATAATGGTATTTCAAAAATATTGTCTATTCATAAAGGGCTCTGTGTCATGGTGGATAAAGGTATGAAATAAAGAGTAGGTACGGAAGATTTATCTTAAAATAGGTCTTTAAGAAAATGTCTTGTATTGAATTAACTACAATTGTTAGAAATTATGTAGTACATTACATACACATTACATAATTTTATATATTAAAATAACACTAAATTTGATATTTAATCTTTAATAAATTTTCATGGAGGCAAACTAATGTATATTATTAGTAATAATAATACTAAAACTGTAATTGGATATACTACCTATGTCAGTAATTACAGGATTAAACTTTAAAGCACTATCAATCAAACGTCACTAAAATATTTATGAAGATCGTTTAAAATTTAATTCGGGCTCGTGTCGTAAAGCTCGAAGTCAGAGCCAATGTGCCAACAGTATTTTAAATTCTATGCATTTACGTAAGTTCCATCATATATCAATCTTAATACAAATTGTAAATTGAATTTTGTAACTAATCATTAATGTTTTTATTTAACATTTAAAAATGTACTTCAAAATCGGAAAAATACAAGCCTGATTCGCATATTGTGTACGTAATTTAAATGTGTAGGTGCCTACTGTTTAAAGAACTCAGAAATAAACAATATATTTTTACATATTGTTTTAACATACATAATTTGTTTGTATACAACGTTTAGGATAAGAATTGAGGCTGACCAATTATTTACTTCAACGCTTAAAATATCTACATCAAATACAAGACTTTATAGCGCTTATATGGACTTTTTTTTTTGTCATATTTAGGATTGCAATTTTGATTCCCTATGTTCATTACTTGACTGCAGATTTATCAAGAGCTTTTAAGCTCTAGTAGTCTCCGAGTAATACAGCTACGACATATGGAAAGGAGAAAGCCATTTTGACATAGCATATAATAAAACAAAGTAAAACTTTGCATGTTTAACATTTAAATAATTTTAATAACAACTTAGGAGTATGTTTAAGTGTAAAATGACTTGAAAATAACATAAGACGCAGCTAACTTCGATGAATAGCGACGATTAAAAACTTATCATACTTCTGTAAAGGTGCAATGAAACTAAAGATATATAATTACGTGGTTCGATATGCGAGATAACGTTGTACTCGTTTACGTACGAGACAGTCATTAAATGTAATTATCGATATACCAACTATAATAAACTACTCCAGAACTTCAGACATGTGGAGCCTTAGGCAATTGTTAGTGATTAATATTGATTACATAAATGCCTTGTTATTTTGTGAAGCATATTATTGTTATTAGGGCGTAAGGTATCTCTACATTAAAGATTAATAAGCTCTTAAAGTAAAGCTTTTTATGTTGTAAAGTGGTTGAATGGAAAAAAGCTTTTTGACACATTTAATAATTTAAGTTATTATATATTATTTTCAAAGATTCCACTTAATACTTATGTTATTTTTTTATGAAATAACCTATAGTTAGGACCTAAGGTTAAACTAAAGTGGAAAGTATTATTAGTCATTTTAATCATTTTTATTATCATAAAAAGTGTTGTAAGATTTAAAAGTCTACGCAAATTATAAATCATGAGGATGAGTTCAAAGGAAATCTACGTCAATGAAATTATTGATGGATGCGCAAACTCCCCTAAGCAAAGAGGGTGAAACAATTTTGACTTAGATGGAGTATTACAATTGTACGGATTTTTTGTGCATACATTTATTTATTTATTTATTTATTTATTTATTTATTAGGATTACCAACAGAAATGACAACAGTAATACATAGTAAAAAATTTACATAATAAATTGGAGAGTAGGTATAATTGTATTTCTTTTTAAAGGTAATCACAACATGCATTGATTTTTTATAAAGATTTAAAAATTGAATTGAATTGCATATTATTATTAGACAATTGATATTAATAACTAAAAGAAATATAATTATTTAACACAATTATAAAAAAAAAATCATTATTATATATAGATTAAATTACATTTTTAAACACATTATAGATAGAAATATAATATAAAGAGATATAATTTAAATGTTATACTTATATTACAATTTATTTATTATTTTTAAAAAAAAATACTAATTTTAGTTTAAAGGCGGACAAATTATCGTGAGCAATATCTAGATCAGAAATCTTTGAGGACAGATCATTATAACTGCGTGCTAGTCTGGCTAAGGGGGAATACTTTCCCAAGTTTGATTTATATAGGGCTACATTAAATAAGGCTTGCGGTTTTCTAGACAGTCTTGATGGTACATTAAGACTAAATAATTGGACTATTGCTGGACTATCTATGCTGTTATTTAGTATTTTGTACAGGAACAACATGTCTGAGATGTTTCTACGCGATTGTAGTGATGAGATGTTATATTGTACCAACTGTTTATCGTAGGAATTATTAGTTGAACTGCTATTCGAACGGTATGCCAGATGACGTAGCAGTCGCTTTTGTATTCTTTCCATTCTGACGCTATGGATTTTGTAGTGAGGATTCCAGATTTGACTACAATATTCTAGTTTACTACGAACCAGACTACTATAAAGTTTGATTGTAGTTGATGACTGTCTGAACTCTCTGGAGTTTCTCAACACAAAACCCAGTGACTTCGTAGCTGAGGTAACTATGCTATCGATATGGTCGGTGAATTTTAATTCGCTGTCAAGTATAACGCCTAAATCACGTATCGCTCGAACTACAGTCAGTTTTTCGGTTTCAATAGAGTATTGGCTATGTATGTAATTTTGTCTTCTAGTGAACCTGATAAGGTGACATTTTTTTGCGTTGAGAAACATTTGGTTATCATTACACCATTGTAAAAGACGGTTGAGATCTTCTTGTAGTAGTTCATTGTCAGAGTTATTTCTAATAGTTTTAACTATCTTGAGATCGTCAGCAAATAGATAAACCTTCGAATGTTGAAAAATCGAAACAATGTCGTTTATATAAATGTTAAAAAATACTGGTCCTAAATTTGAGCCTTGTGGCACGCCGGAGTAGGCAATATATGGTTGCGATGAGTACCCATCTATCACCACAGTCGAGGACCTACTTTGAAGGTATGATGCACACCAGTTTAATAGTGTCCCATTTATACCAAATGATCTCAGTTTATTAATAAGTAAAGCGTGATTTACTTTGTCAAAGGCCTTAGAGAAGTCTGTGTATATGGCATCTACTTGTAATTTGTTATCAACGTTCTCAATTAAATCAGTGACGTATAGGAATAGATTTGTGACAGTAGATCTACCAGATAAAAATCCATGTTGCTGCCAGCTAATACGTCGTCCTAGATTCTTGAAAACTGATTCATAGACTAAACTCTCAAAGACCTTTGACATAGTAGATAATATAGAAATAGGTCTATAACTAGTGACACTCATAGGATTTTCACTTTTAAAAATCAGTACAATCCGCGCTTCTTTCCACTTTTCGGGAAAAATGCCAGTATTCAAGGAGGTGTTAAATATGATAGTCAGCGGAGGGGTCAACG
This sequence comes from Boloria selene, assembly GCA_905231865.2. Taxonomy (NCBI): domain Eukaryota; kingdom Metazoa; phylum Arthropoda; class Insecta; order Lepidoptera; family Nymphalidae; genus Boloria; species Boloria selene. Next base: position 8,711,598 of record HG993149.1, read on the forward strand.
AGTTTGCACACCTACATATAAATATAGGAGGAATACCGTCTGGACCAGCACTCTTTGATGTATCCAGTCTTTTTAGCCTTTTTTTAATTTGTTGTTCAGAAAAGTATATATTTCCTATATATGTTTTGGGTGTCTGTACTTGATGTAAATTAAGATGGCTATTGATATCATCTTTAATGAAAACTGATGAGAAGTGACTAACAAACAAATCACATATTTCTTGCCTGCTGTTTGCCTCACGATCATACAGATACATTTTATTAGGATAGTTTGAGCCTTTACGACGCATGTTTTTCATATGTGACCAGAAATATTTCGGATTATTGCTAATAGCTTCTTCAACATGTAGTATATAATGATAATAACATTGTTTTATGAGTTTGTCGCAATCCTTCCTTAGGTAAGAAAGTTCGATTTTATCTAGTGGATTATTGTATAGTTTAACTTTATTATGACATTTGTGTTTTTGTTTTATAAGTTTAATTAGAGCAGGTGTAAACCAGGTAGGATAAGATTTTGACGTTTTGGACGATCTGGGAACGAATTTATCTATCGCTACTTGCAAGATTTCGTAGAATTTAGATATCATTTCATTAACATTATTAAGCACACCTAAAGCTTGTAACCAATCAATATCATTTAGGTATAAAATAATGGAATCATAATCAGCTTTTTTGAAATTGTAAAAACATTTATTTTTTGTTGCGTGGAAATTATTTGGTAGGTTTATTTTAATGAAAAATTCTAATGGTGGATGTAAGATATCTACTTTACGTATAGGAAACTGACTTTCAAACACATTGATGTTTGCATTAGACACGATTAGATCCAAAATTTTTCCGCTGGTATTTTTGTTAATATTGTATTGATTCAGATCGTGCAAAGCGAAAAAATCTATTAAGCTACTTTTAAGAAGACAGTTAGAATAGTTACTTGGGCATGCATACTGACCGCTAATCTCGGGTTGAATTGTCCATGTGATAGAACTCATGTTGAAGTCGCCAAGCAGCAAAATTGAGTTATAAGCCGTATCTAGGTTGTAATTATTTATTGTATCTGTAGTGTTATTAATAAATGTTTCTAATGTGTTACGATCAACCGGCGGAGGGATATATACTGCGCATACATGTAAATATTCCGTGACATTACCATTGTTAAGTTCTATTGTAACCCATAGGTCTTCACAACGACTTTCCCACCTAATTTGTCTACTCGAGTTAATATAATTCTTTTTTACTGCCATTAAGACTCCACCACCATCTTTCTTATGATTAGATAGGGTAGATGATTCACGATCGCGTCTATATACGTGGTATCTGTCATCAAAGATCTCGGCATCATACACACTGCCATTGAGCCAAGTCTCCGTTAAAACAATTATATCATAGTTTGAATTAAGGACTTCATTATTTACATCTGTTAAACTAGAGCGAAGACCTCGGACATTTTGATAATAACACTTTAATGAATCGAATTTAACGTGAAATATTATAATCACATGTTTAAGATTATATTTAATTTAAAAAACTACGACAAATTTAAAAGAGATTCGGAATTTTTAATAAGTTTATAGTCCGATGATTTGTTTTTCCGCATAAAAACGCGACCGTTCTTAACCCAGACGAATTCATATTTCAATTCCTTAGCTTTGATACGTGCTTCTGCATGTAATGCCTTGGTAGCTGGTGGCAGGTGTTCGGTGACGTATATAGGATATTTTTTTCCTCCAATCCCCAAATGGCTGGTATTTAGCTTATCCTCGTTGCATTTTGCTTGTTTATTAAAAGTTATAGTCGCTGCGAGAAAAGTGTCCCGAATTCTTGGGCTACTGAATTTGACTAGTACAGAGCGTGGTCGGGGACTTTCCTTGTTAAATTTCATTATTCTGCTGCAGCTCTGAATATCAGTGTCCGAAATGTTACATTTAACGGAAGCGGCCAGTTGTTTTATTGTCGATACAATATTTTCGGATCGATGTTCGGGGATGCATTGAATTTCTACGTTACTGGCTCTAGATTGATTTTCGAGGAGATTAATTCTAGCTTGTAGATCACTTACTGTGGTCTTTAAGTTATTATTACTAGTCTGTAACAATTTAATCTCGTCGTTTTTGGCTGACAGATCTTTTTTAATGGTTTCATATTGATCTTCAAGGAAATTGATTGAAGCCAGAACTTCATTAGTTTTTGAGGTAAATTCATCCAATATACTTTTTTTAAACACATCTAGCAGCGATTTCATTTCTTCTCTGACAATAGATCGAACATCATCAAGATTTAGCTCAGCTGTAGTAGGTCCCATTACCTTTCGTTCGCTGTCTTTTATACGGCGAGTGACGTTGCAAGTTTGATCAGCATGTTCCTCCGAAACCGAGTGAGATAGTGAGCTTCTAATAGGTGTATTTGTGTTATCGCTCTTTGGTCTGGCGCAGATAGGACATAGCCATGTGTTCTTGTAATTATCGGTAAGTTCGTTGTAGCATGTTTTGGATGTCGTAATACAGCTATAGTGATATCTCTTTTTGCATGAGCGACACAACATTACTTCTGCTGAACTTGGGAGACGGTGGCAACATTCAAATTTATTTTTAGATGACATGACTAAATATTTTTATTTGGTTTTAAGTCGAACACTTTGATTTTTTCTTGGGCTCGGTGCAATTTGTACTATGTATAACTTCTTCGCTAGAACCACTCAACCAACGTATATATAATTAGAGCGGCGAAATTATGCAAATTTAAATGTAAGCAACTAAACATAAAATTTTTAAAATTCTTTAGAAAAATTATAAATTATATTTAGGTGGGACGCGAACCGGGGTCCGATCGAATACAGAGGTTTAGAGTCACTTGTTATACCACTAGTCCAATATTGTATATGACATCTTTTTCGAATTAGCTCTTTAGTTTTTATGTCACTCGTATTTTATTAACAATTGTATGTATTTGTAATTTTAAAAAATTTTTAAATACACTACCACAACACAAGAGTAGAAGAAAATTTCAAAGTTAATAGTTAATATAGTCACTATGTTTGCAAAACACTTGTTAATCAAGTTGATTTTCCACTAAAAAAGTCATTTGAAGTGTGTTCACGGAAACGATCACATTTGGACAAATTATTTTATATTTTTGTGTTCAAGCACTGAGATAACACTCACACATAATGATTCAGATGTATAGTTTGTTTTTATTTAATAATAAATGTTAAAATGTTAATATTTATATTTTTAAAACTAAATTTATACACTGAGACAAACAATGTTAAGTTGTGCTTCTACCCACAGTTAAGTATACAAAATTTATATCTTTAACAGTTTCTTTGATGTTAAAAAATTAATAAAGGTTTACGTTAAAATTTACGTTAAAATAAATATTATATTGCCAGATATAAAATTTGATCATTTTTATGGGAATGAAAAATATTAATTGGCAACGTCTGTTATTTTTGTCAACAAAATCAATAAATAGATGAAATTCTTTTTTCAAACTGAGTTCAATGAAATGAAGGGGTATGCGTGGATCGCAAAGCGGACACAAGTACCAGGCGTGCATAAGCGTGCTGGAGGTGTGAAGTGAGGCGCTACGGTGCGGGTTCGTGCGCTAGTAACAACTCACCACCTTCCGTTTCGTGCCACACGATGCCCTCCAACGTGACCGATGTACCAGGCTCGCAGGGGCCCAAGCAGTCCGGCTCGGTGATCGTCCCCACTGAAGTACCGACGCACACTTCTGCAGTCTCCTGTAATCGATACATAATATTATATGAAAAAGCTAAAATAATTTATGAACGATGACTATAAATATGCCGTTGCGATATCAAATTATCTTGTTTACATTATCCGATTGTGTTGGACCAATAAAAAAATTCATTTGTTTAAGTAACAACTGTAATTAAAGAAAAAAAAATAAGTAAACGAGTGCTTACTCTATTATTAATCTATTAATAATTCTATTAATAAAAAAATAAAATATAAATATCTTGACTACGTAATTACATAGTCAAAAACAACACGATTATCTACTGACTATATATGTACTAACTGGTTTAGGACTAAACGCTTAAACCCTGCTAGATCAAACGAAATCTTCACTAAAACGTAGATCAAAATCGTTTGCTTATTAGTAATAAACTGATCCTTTTATATTTAAAACACATTAACAAAGCTTCCTCGATTAATGAGCAATGTCGTAAAAAGCTGTGTTTTTATATGGCTGTTCTGTTTTTTATATATTAACATTTACCATATAGCATTAAGCCAATACATATAATTTTGGTCAATATAACAGGTATATTGTTCGAAGCGATGTCGTCGTACGGTTTTACGGTCGTTATAAATGCTGTGACATTTTAGTACTTAAGAATATGGAAATACAGGTAGTTAAGTGAACGCACGACCGAGGATACATTGGACCGAATAAGCAAACACAGGCATTGGGCAAGAGAGATCTTTGGTTTGAAGGGACGCGCCAAACGGTAGAGCAGGTAGGTCTCTAGATTTGCGAGTATATTCTAGCCGAAAAGATACAAAGGTAAGCTCTAGGGATTATTACATCAAATTTGCAAAGGCGGCTTGCCCCTTGACACTTATCACGTAGACCACATATCGTTATATCCTAGGAATAATCGAAACGAATAGACACGAAACATACAATACTCCATCGATCACGCAGTCAGTCGTGTGTTTTTCGAAATACTAGATAATTATTTATAACCGTAGGACAGCTTTCACTAGGACTAGGACAGGACTAGGAGAGCGGCTTGTTCAATTTCATTATTTATAATAATAATACTCAAAATATTTACCATGTGCAAACTTTGTTTGCTATAAAGATAAAAAACTAAAATGAAATATCTAATCGGTTCAGTCAAACATTCATGCCCTCATTCCGTAACGATATAAATTTATTCCAGATAAAAGATTACTTTTAAACGTCTAGTCATCCATTGTCCATAAAACCTTATTTTATTTTTATTCTTTTGCTCAGGCAAAAGGAACGACAATCGTCCACAGTACTCACTGGGATTGCATGAATGCAAAGAACGTTTACGGTGTGGAACATAATCAAATGAAGCCATTTACATTCAGCGGCCGATATGCGAGTAGCGCAACGACATTGTCCGTCTCTTTCACACGCACGGTTAATGGCATCGCAAATTATGGACTGGAGCATCCCAGCAGTGAATCCGAGGAGATGTCGACTCGCAAATGTACTATCGGAAAAATAACAAAATTTTATGTGAATTTCTCGATATTAAAATCTTTTCACGTTTCGGTACCAACTAACGGTATGCTTTCATAAACATAATGTACTATGGTTATGGAAAATTTATAAAACTTAGAGCCTTTATCGGAAATGTGTATAAGCTAGTGAAGCAAAATGTACGACGTGAGGTCATGAAACCATATTTACTTAAAAAACGATACTAGATGGCAGCACTTTACGAGTTTTACGTTAGTGTTACTACGAATACTTGATATTTTTTGCTGTTGTACGTTTTTAAATAAATATATATAAGTAAGATAATTGATAACTAAATATACATTTTAAAAGTCATAGTTCTTTACATATTATAAAATTAACAAACAAGTAAAGAACCGTTTTATTTTATATTATAAATGTAGAGACCACAAGTATTTTTTTAGACAACTTCTAATACTGTATTAATAAATAGCACGTAAAATCACTTAGTTCATTTTTTAGAATACCTTTACAAATCTTAGTAATTACATAAAAGAAATTTTAGAAATAAAGAAAAATATAAAAGCTGTAGTAGACTGACAATTATTCTACAACAGCACAAGCGTCTAGAGTCTAGACAGTATGTAAAAGATAAACCCCTTGCGAATTGCAATCGACAGCTAAACGCTAACTAGGTAATCTTATATAGAACGCTTAATTAAAACATGGTCTCTTTGTGGGGATCCTTAGACATGCATAATGTAACAAAGAATAAAGTTTAAATTTTCTAAATATTACTTATTAAAACTTGTTACGAAATGAATTACCTTTAAACGAATGTAACCTCACTTTATTATAGACTCATAGGAATTTAATCACATGTCTGAACATCTTAACGATAACAACAAATCATCGATTAACTCATACCCACGCGTAGAGTATAAATAGCGTAAACGTTGCATTGTTAGACGAAGACAAATGTACGATCGTCTTACGCCCACTCGAAGACTCGCCGTTACAAGAGACAATACTGTGTTTATTTGTACAGTTAAGCCGCATATTAATATTTCGACACGCCATGTCGCCATTAAATCCTTTATGAGAGCCTCGTCGCTGTAAATCGAAATAGGGGAGGCATTGTACAATACGCGGAACGACTAGAGGGGTCGCACGGCTCGCAACGTCAACGTTCGCTCCGAGTCTACTGCAAACAAGGGTCGCCAGCTGCCGCTATATCTCGCCGAACGAACTTTACGGCGAGCACTTGAAAAAAACTTCGTTTCGCATTAACATTTCAATAAAACTCGAGCTCGCACTAGCGTATCGGACGCAAATAAGACTCGGAGGCGCGGCGGTGTCAAAAGACAATAGGTAGTAAATCAATTCAGGCGACAGGAACAAAGGAGCGTGCTGGGACGAGAATGTAATGAGCGGGTAGACTTCGATTAAGACGCCGAAGGGAGACGTTTGAGGATTTCTTTTTGTGGCGCGTCGCAAGAACTAATTTGTAGTCTCCGTTGCTCTGTACCGCAAAAGGAAAGCGCAACGGCCGACACCTACACGCTTAATGATTTAAAACAATCTCCAGACAGACCCTTAATGTTATTATATTGCTAAACAGTAGCATCATTTGCGAATGGCCATAAACGACAAATTTCTCTTAGATTGTCATACACATTTGGCAGCTGCTATCTACTAAAATCTGGAAACGATATGCACAACGTAACCAAATTATAATACATTAAACCGAGGGAAGTGTTTATCATTGAAATAATTTAAGGAAATGGCACATTTTAGAGCTAACTTTCATGCTGGACGGGCGCCGTGTCGTGCCAACGGCAATAAATAGCGGGGCGGGGTCTAGAGCATCTTGTTTATAGTACGCTAGCTGGCAAGCAAAACATAAATTTTCTGCTATGAGGTAAGTGGCGACAAAGACTATTTGTACCGGCTAATGGACCGTAACGCTCGATTAACTTTCAGCGATTGTGTAAATCTGTTCAGAACTATTTCAATTATTTCGTAACAAGATATTTGATGTTAATATCGTAGACCTATAACGATGGTCTTTATTATAAATAAATTTACCATTCCAGAATATGATTTTCAATGACTAAATCCTTTATAATTGTCGAAATATTTATCAGTATACAGTTTGTTTAATATATCGCTCTGAAATTAGACTTGGTAAACATCCGCCAATCGAACGCTGTTATTTGCTCATTTAAACTGCTTTGGTAGTAATAATGGCAATTGCGCAACCACATTGCTGCCTGATTTAAAACGCCACAAATTCATTACACATATATACATATACTAGAAGAAGAGAACATAACATAAACTATAATTATTAATATTATAATTTTCAAAAATTGTATATTTCTCGTTTGCACAATATGAAGACGAAGGACTTTGAGGTACCATAAAACCTGTATGGTACATTACAATTTACAAACTTTTGTCTATAGTTTAAAATGATATTTATTTATATTAAAATTTTATGAGGTTGATTGAAAAAGATATGGTTTATGTTTAAAAACAGAAAAAATATGAAAATAAAAATCCAATAAAAATTTGACCGCTTTAACTTGAGACGCTATAAAAACCCTTTACGGTTGGATTGATAGCATCAGATTATATTGCAAAATATTAACAGTTTCGTTTATTACAACCAAGTTTACATTTAACGATGTTTCTGGAAAAAAATAAAATTATAAAGTCAAATAATAATATAAAATAAATTTCGATCAGATTACTTAACGAGAGTGTAGCAGATATAAATGAAAAAAATTGTGAGAAGTGAATCGAAAGGCATAATTTGAAACCTGAAAACAATCGCACCCTCCAGAGTTATGGCAGTATTAATTAAAAATAAACCTCCCTCCATCGGCTGACGCCCTGGTAATTAAAACAAAAATAACTGTAACGAAATAACATTCAGTTTATAATTAAAACCTTGGAAATGGATAAGCGATTCTCTTTCAATTATTTAGTTTTTACAGCTTCATTTGAACTGTAACAAGTTTTTTAATTGTATGGTTGCATTTATACCTACATGATTAATAAAAATTTCGTAACATTAAGGATATGATATAGATAATTTCTAAATGATAATTGAAGTTTTATGATAAATGATTATGAGTAATGATGACAAATATAATAAAAATTGATAATGATAATAATGCTGTAAAAAAATCAAAATAATTACTTTTCACGGTTTATAATTTTATTTCTTGTATTATATTACTCACTCTTGATTCGCTGGGGATCGTCCCAAGACATATTTTAACGGTCAGTATGTAATATATACATAATGCAAAATTAATTTTTCAAATCAGATAAGTAGTTCCTGGGGTAAGCACGTTCAAACAAACAAACAAATAAACAAACAAACAAACAAACAACCTGTCTATATAGTATTAGTATACATTTATTGCACACAAAATGAGTACGTACAAAGGCTGTCTAATTGCTAAAAGCAATCTCTACCAGGCAACCTCGGTGGTCTCCCTTTTAGGTTCCAACAGAAAATTAACTGCATGTTTTAGTGTATACAATAGTGTATGAATGTGTCATACTAGCATTTATTTATATATTATTACAGATATGACTACGTTATGTTTTAAATATAATTATTTTATTACTTCTATTTATATTATATACTAGACACTAGTCATCCACCATGGAGAAGTGTGTAAATTGTAGAAGACTGATGTCGCTTCATTATGCCCGACGGTAGAGAATAATGTTTAAAATGGTTGTAATAGTTTTTTTGTAATGCATTCTGTTAGAGCATTCAGTTTAAATAAAAAAGGAACTAGATTAAATCAGTAAAAGTTGTATGTGGTAGTAGTAAGCGCGATAGCTACTATTTTAGTATGATATTTAAAATTCCATGGAAAATATCTGTTATTATGAAACACTTATATTATACTAATATTATAAAGCTTAAGAGTTTGTTTGTTTGTTTGTTTCGTTGAACGTGCTAATCTCAGACTGTAGTCTCAACTGCTGGCAAATTTTTTTTCGTGTTGGATAGACCATTTATTGAGGAAGGCTATAGGCTATATTACATCACGCTACGATCAATAGGAACGGAGCATCAATGAAAAATGTTGCAAAAACGGGAATGGCGGGCGTTAGCTCTGCGAGTAACCATAACGCGCGACTCAGAAAGAATTTGGTTTCCGGTCTTCAGAACGCGTGCGAAGCCGCGGGAAATGCTAGTTTATATTATAAATTATTACTTATGAGAACCTACTATGACACTAAAATGCAGACACAAAGAGATAACAAACATTCCAGGCCATTTGAACTTACATCCAATAAGAATCTAAGTTGTATGGAATCTTAAAGGCAGATATTAAAATAAAAGTTATAAGAACGAATTAAATTCCAAGCGAAACATTTTTTGCAATAATAATCGGGGCCTTTGCTCGTTTAAAGAGACATTAAAAAAATAAGTGTCTTTAATTGCTTAATTAATATTATATTATTCTCATACTAACTAATTAGGTACTCGTACGAGTAGTATAATCTCTACTTCATTATTAAAACAATATCCTTTGCTTCAGTTATTTTTTAGGGTTCCGTACCTCAAAAGGTAAAAACGGAACCCTTATAGGATCACTTTGTTGTCCGTCTGTCTGTCTGTCTGTCTGTCTGTCTGTCTGTCTGTCAAGACCTTTTTTCTCAGGAACGCGTGGAGGTATCAAGCTGAAATTCATATCAAATACTCAAGTCTATGGTCTCTTGGAGCTGTGAAAAAATCAAACTTCTAAGTCAACGCGATCAAAAGATACTCCCGTTTATGCCGCAAATTTTCGACACTCGCAAGGGAATCAAAACCTACAGGGTACTTCTCGTGAACTCAGAATCTTGAAATTTGGTACGAAGCAACGTCTTATAACACAGATAAAGGAAAAATTGCGAAAAGCATAAATTTTTAGTTACATCATATAATAAAAATATTTTTAATAATTTTAAACTTATTACCCCTTTACTCATACACCGTTCCGTACAGGTTTGTACGGAACCCTCGGTGCGCGAGTCTGACTCGCACTTGGCCGAATTTTATTTAATATTGATACCCTAATGTATGAATTTATATGGATTTTTTAAGTTTTATATTTCTTTAGAGCTGTACTATAGATTAAAGAGGTTAATGATTTTTACAAAGGTAAAAGTAAAAACTATTTAAGTTTAAGAAAAACTTTTTAAAACAGTAATTTTATAATGTAAACCACTCTTATTCTATAAGAAAATTTCAATTTATTATAATAAAGCATTAAATTTGTCTTTTCAGTGTCTATACTCTCTCTACAAGAATTAAAATATACTCATTGCTTTTTGTGATAGTGCATAATTTTATTACTGGCAACATCACAAGATTTTATTTTAATGGAAGGACAAATGATTACGGATTTCAAAAGGCCTTAGGCATTAAAAATAAAAAGCTTTTGCATAATGGATGTACCTAATTGGAATACAATTTTTAATGTTGTATCTGCATTTAAATGTAACAATGTACCCTTTTAATAAGGCACCGTGTGTGTCATAATTACACTATAATCGAAAAGGTAATAGTGACAAGAATTTGGTCGCTAATCATATCATTAAATTATGGAAAGCCATTCGATTTAATAAAATTAATTAACATTTTAACTTATTAGGTATTCTAATGTGTTTAGCTCAGAATCAAATGAGTTATTATATATTAAAATAAATTCTTGAGCATATCTAAAATACACAGATTATATTATTTATCAAACATACATACATAATACATATACATACATATATTATATACAAAGTATATAATATATGTATTCCTTATTATAATCAGACATTGATTTATTTAAAGCCATTACAAACAAACTAACTTACTACTCAACTACCTTTTGTTCTCTTTTATATATCTACTCAGTAGCATAGATATTTAATTAGTGATAAGTAGATAATTTGGAGTTTTCGAAAATTAATCCGATTTCGTTGGCTATAAATTTTCAATATATACCAATATCAACGATACACATCAAAGATTATCTAAATACCAATATAATCCTCTTAATAAGAAGAGCTTATTATTTGATACTATTTATTAATTAACGTTTCGATAAGCTATCTCTAAGATACAACAACACACAAATAATTGATACGAAATATTTTTTAACAACGGCAACATATTTTGTCATTAAAATATTAAAAAGTTAAGACATTTTAATATTACGTTTAATATTTAAATCTCAACAACAATAAAAGAAACTGAACTTCATCAAGACAAAAAGCTTTCCAACAAAAAGTACCTCTAAAAAGCTCGAGATATTTAATTACGAAGAAAAGAAATACCAGAGCCATATAAAGAGCGTGTTGCAAAAAACGTGGTAATCTTGGAGTACTCGCTTATTTCAGAAAGAAAATCTGATTCATATCTTTGGCAAACCTCCTTTGTTATTACCTACAATATTCTTTAATTTGATGTTAACACGCAAAGCTTTACGAGTAAATAAAATAATGTAATCCAGACAAAAGAAAAATAAAGCTAAAACTCTTTGTGCCTATAAGCTATCTCTTTCATTATTTATAAAGTGTATATTTTTGCGATTTCTAAAGTTTATAAAGGAGAATGCATACTTTATTATTATGTATTTTATTGGACCGCCATCAAATGTTGCTTTAGACGTATTCAAAGCGTTTCATTTTAACGGTACAGTAAATTGCTAAGAAGCGCAGACGCCAATGTTGCCAACTTTAATTTTGTGAAATGATTAAGAAGTCAATTCTCGGAGATCAATATCTGAAATTAGTTATATGACTAAAATAAAGTGCTCGAATAGATTAATCTTAAATTTCAAGATAAATAAAATTGAAATATCAGTTTGTATAGTCAAAATAACAGATTTTTATGCAATTGAAAGTGAAAAAAAGAAAAATGTATTAAATTTTTATGTGTTTTGCTTTTTTCGTTTAAACAAACGAATCGGCTGGACCGGTTTTAGTGAGACTGTCACTGGCAGATATCTGATGTTATAAGGACTTAATTAGGATACTTTTATTTTAGAAAATGAATTAGCGACCTGCTTATAAAATATAACTCACGAAATAAATAAAAACAAGTTGAACGAACCCGAGAAAGCGAGGATGAGTCGCTAGTTGTTAATAAAGTATACCAACTGACAAAAAATATCAATATATTCATATAAATATCGGTATTTGTTTGTCTAATATCAATATATTTAGTAAAAGCATGACCTTCAGTTTACATTTTAAACAAAGCAGAATAACTTCTATCAAACGATACAGAAAATAATTTAACATTATTTTACTTTCAAATATGAAGCAAGAATAATGAAAATGTATATTGACTTAAACAATTATATTCAAAGAGGTTCGAAACTACAAAGTCATCTCAAGAATATTAAATAAACAGTATGAAAAGTTATTCTATCCAAGCACAATAAGATTATTGACATTAAACGGAGAAGAGACATAAAGTGATATCTTCGTTTTACCCTATTTTTCTCGGAGGATACAAAAATAAACAAGCGACGTAAACACCGATTGCCCCTCTAAATCACCCTCGGGCACGAGTGGCCGCGGCATCCGTGACTCTTTCGACGACATGTTATTTATTCCCCTTCTCAACCTCTTTAAGGACGCAATATCGAAAGGAGATTTTTATCCTGTCTAAGAGAAAGATAAGGACAGATTAATGCAAATCTTTCTTCACAATTTAGGATCGGATCAATTCGGAAATGTTTGATCATTGGTAAGACAAAATAAAACGGTCCCCTAACCTTTTACCTAAGCGATAGATCCTGATTTATTCTATTAAATAGTTTATTTCGCTTTATATTTTATATATTCACGAGGAAAAACCAGCTAAATTAAAAAAAAGAAGTAGAAAGCTGATAAAATTAGCTGCTCAAAATACCGACCGTATTGTAAATATTCATGATCTTCCTAACTCATATAAATATTTCTCGAGACAGCCAAGCGCGTTAATGAAACAAGATGCTAAGTCAAGACTCACAAAGCTTTTAAATTATTCCAGTCGCGTCTCGCATCTTTGTGCTCAGAGCATTATTTAAAATTATTTTTAATTGCGTAAAAGCAAGCGAAAAACACAATAACAGCACTTTAAGTTAATTACTCTTGCAATAAAGTATTCAAGGAGCTTCTCGAGACGCAGGACCGTACCTAATACAAATATTAAAGCGTAACCTTTCCGCTTTAACAATTCTTGAAAAGAAAATGGACCGTGAAAATCGTAACACAACAATGGCTCGTAATGAAATCTCTTTTTTACGGCTACGTCGGGACTGAGCAATTTTAACCTCGTTTTCATTGAAATTCACATTTCATCCAAATAACAAAGGGTTGGCTCTTTACGAAACGTCAATTGTGAGAAGGGTAGCCAGGGGCTACCAGAGCTCCTCCGCGGACATAGATTCATGGTTTGCGGACATGTAGGACGACACTGCACTATTTATACGGGCACAGGCACGGGCTCGTCCGCACTCGTGTAGTGTATACCTACAATGCCAGACTCACTGAATTATGCATGAGAGCCAACGAATGTTTTAAAAAGTTAACAAGGTTTTCCGAGCTTTTTCTTTGTTCTGCTATTTTACCGAGGAAAACAAATTGCCTGTACTCCGTACAACACTAAAAACATGATTCACCTTCGTGTATTAGATGCTGACGTTATGAATTTTTGAAGAAAGTCGTGAGCAAAATAAATAATTTTATAGAGTACCGGCAAATGGCACGGGCATAAAAGTAATGTGTTATGTCTAGTAACAGTATAGATAAGAGATATAAAATTATGATCAAATCATTATTGAGAACAAGTCTAGACTCTAGATGGAATTCTAGACTATATGATATAGAACATATAGATAAATAAAAAATATAAAAGTTTTTATAACGGGTAATAATTTTTAAGACAGTTATTAATGTTCATTTTTTTAATGGTTATAAAATTATTATTTTTTACAAATAACAAATCTAGATATGAAGTTAAATTACTTTGTTAAAGCACAAATATATAAGCGTGATCGTTTTTCACTAAAGTGTCCCACAAAATGCTCAGTTTGTGGGATAGTATTAGGACTCGCTTCACTCGCCCTATGTAAACATGACCGTTTAAAATAATTTAAGCGTTATTTTCATGGCGAGTACATCCTTTCCGAGCTTTATCACGAGCTAATCTCCTTAGTGGGAGAACAACAATTAAAGTGTAGTCCGACTAAAGTTAGCTTTTAGTGTAGTTCTAAAAGTTGTGGTTTCCCGTACCACAGGCTTTGGTGCGGATATCTAGCCGATAACAGGATTACCGCGCCCTCCCGCCTTGTTACCGGGTAATTCGCACGCAAACTTTATCCAACCCTCCACACGATACTTTCTCTTAATAATTTATTCAAACTTACATGTTTATCGTTAATATAAGACAACGTGCTACACGCAAATGGTTTTAACACTACATAATAGACATATGTATATTTCAAATTAAGAATGGCTACTCATATGCTGGTCCGGAATTTAAACATTTCTGAGAGAATGAAAATATTATTTTTCATACTAATGAAATAAATTTTGGAAACAGTATGGTTGGACATTATAACTTAAGTACACTAACAGAAAACAAAGCTTTGAAGTGATTTTACAGAAAACATGTATAATGCTGGACTTGAACACGCGATCGCTAGCGCAGGAAGTAGCGTCACTACGAACTGAGCCAAACGTGTCATCAAACGACTAGAACAATTTCATTTACGATGAATTACCGGTCGTCACTAACGCAAATACCAATTGAGAATATTATTAGATATCATATAATAGCAAATAAAGTTTGAACAGTTGACGGGAGTCGTGAAACCTTTACGACAGTATAAAATGGTAATGGATTAACTTGATCGCCGCAGTCGGCGTTTAACGAGCGACCTGAGCCAACTTCCTCAATAAAATAATAGTCTTTCGGCCTCGTACCCACGGGCATAAATACGGCTTTTAAAAAATATTAATGATCATGAAACACGAATACCTTAAAATAGCGTGGGCTCATCATAACAGGATTCCATTAACTATATATAGAGATAATGTTGAAAACATACGTGTGTTCATCGACGTTACCAATAATTAAAAAGTTTTTAAGCAATATAATAATTTAAATGATTGTACTTTAATTGAACCAATCTATACAATGTAAGCGTCAGTGTTATTTAACACCGCTATTGACGCTGTATAATAAATGTTGAAATAAACTATTATTAATGCTGAATTTCGAACAAATGGCACCTCAAATAACAAGAAATGATAGTTATGCTCTGAGGGGCGGATAGGACTAGCGAGATAATAGGGGTCAAAATTGGTTGGCATTTTATGGAAATATAAATCCGTTTATGTCCCAAATGATATTGTAATACAGGCGGAGTTGGGGCGGAAACTTTAAATAATATTGGTTTTTTATGCGCTAGCGTGGTGCTGACGACACGCGAGTTACAATGTTTGAAATTTAATGTACAATTAAATTTACGACTAAGTTATACAGGGAGTACTGTATTAACTTTACTTGTTTTTTAAATAATAATTTTAATTCATGATTATAAAATAAAGTACATTTTACATGTTTTATAACACAATCAAGAGCCAGAAATTTAATAAACAAGAAGTATCTGATATACATACAAATCTATGTAAATATTGCTTTAACTTTCATTTATACAACTGAATTTATTGAAAATCATCTATCAAAATAATTTTCATTGAGATAAAAACAATATTATTTAGATTTGATTCAAATAAACAAATTATTGGTATAAAATTTCCATTCGATAGGCCTTCATGAATACAAAAGATATTATGTAGCAGGTGTTTAATATATCAAAGATCCTTGAGATTTAAAAGGCAGGATTTAAAAGATTTAGATCTTTCTCTCTGTCTCGGCAACGTCTTTTCTAAATGCGAGAGGAAAGTAACATACGTCGAAGTATTCATATCATATGAGTAGACTTATACAACACGGGTCCCTTGACTTGTTTTAAACATAGTTTTTCGCAATAATATTTCTTTAAATATCTCATAAGGTGTAATATCTAAATATTCCGTGAAATATAAAATTAATCGTTCATAATATCTTTCATAAGTAATTTACCTGTAGACTCTATATCATAATAAATATCATTATGAAAGATTAAAACAAAAAATATGAAGCGTACCTTCTAATAACATATTAATTATGGCAAATAGAATAGTCTGTCGTAATTAAGAGTCCATTTTGAGATCCTCTTAAAATTCACTGCGCGCTGGGGAGGTTCAAAGGCGAAATAATTAAAGGCGAGGGCAAGAAAATGCTGGGAGATCAAAGGAGGAAAACACCCCTCGTAGTAAATAAAACGGTGTTGGGGATTTTCGTGTTTGCTACTGTTACCTGCGTCAGATTATATTGACGCCAGTTCGCCTCAAACTTGATTAAATATTTTGCTTGCTGTAATTAACAGCCGTACAAATGCGCATTTTGTGGGATTTTGCGACTTACATATTTAATCATGTATTATAATGAATTTTATCAAAGCAACTCTCAAATCAAGTGAATTGACATTTGAGAAATGGTTAAGGTCTCTTATCTTGATTTTTAAAACTCGAATATTAATGTTCTGAATATATAAGTTATAACTAAGCAAAATAATAAATAAAAACTGTTATGTATACATAATAAATAATTATAAAGTATATATAGAAATTGTAAAAGAATTCTAAATGCATTCGCCCAAACAGTACAAAACGTGAATCCAATTAACCGTGGTTACGAGTGACAGTTCCAAATGAAGTTGCAATTAAACTCAACTGCGTATTAATGGTCTTCCAATTAGGTTGCCATTAAAATGTAATTACAGCGTTTTCAATACGAATGCGTTCTGTTTCTAAAATATACCAAGTATATTTTTGTAGACAGTAAAATGATTTCAGACAAAGATCAGATGTAGACAGACTTTGCCTAATGTTGTAATCAAAACACAGAAATCAATTTCAGTTTTAAATCATCTAAGAAACTTTCTAACCTTCTGTCTAAAATTAAGTATTTTTTTTAAAACGAAATATGAATATAGAAAATACCTTATATGTATTTTAATACAACTACAGAAGAATTTTACTAATGTCACAACAAATTTATACTTTTTTTAAATATATCATTTTCATAAATATATTGAAGGTATAATAATATGGGTATGTTGACATAAAATTCATTTTCATACCTGTACCATACTAAATCAAACACCTGGTTCACCATCGCAGCAAAAAAAATACGCAGAATCGAAGAGCTTACCTGAAAAACAAAAAAAAACTAAAATTAAAGGTAATTCATGTTTGTGTAACCTCAACATAATTATTTTTTTACTTTATTGAAAAACGTTAATGTGATTTTGATTTGTTACCAATCTTTTTAGATCAAAAGAAGTTTCCATATTGAAGGAACGGAAAATTACTTAATTAAAAATGGGATTTGAATATTTATAATTCATTTATATTAATAACATCTTTAAAGCAAACTTCTACTAATTATATTTTATTTTATACTTTATAAATATTTACTGTTTACTCTCATACAATCTAGCGACTAACTCTCGCGTTCGGCGTTCGCTCTTACTCATTATGTACCTACGTTTTTAAGGCTAGTATTTAAACTACTAAATATGTATATTGATTCAATTCCTCTTAAAAGTTAAAGAATTGTCTTATGTCCTTCCCAAGATCTTAAAATATCTTCATACCAAATTTCATCCAAAACAGTTCATTTTCAAACCAAATTTCATCCAACTTTTAGTTTATCATTTATTTATTACAAACATACAAAAAAATCTTCTCATAATAGTATAGCATAGGTGTAGATTTCTTATAGCATGATACTCTTTAAAAATGAAAACCAATTGTAAAGAAATAATACTTGACACATTTAAAACATATCTCAAGTAATTGTTTTAAAATGTAAGGAAAGTAATATCGAAGAACATTCCATTCAATTTTCAACATAATATTATATTTCAACATGAGAGTAAAACTAATGTTTCGTAGCAAGTTATGATGATCTAAGGGCCATAAAATACTCAGTTTAATTATATCCTTCGCTTTTGATTTGATTAATATTTATTGATGTTGTATAAGTTCTCATCATAAAATCTTACAATTCTTGTGCTACATTTAACTAGCACCAATTAACACCTATTAAATTTTATTATAATTGTTGCATGCATATCAAATATCAATATATTGTACAATTTATAGCTCAAAGAAGACCTCGTATAATTTTATTTTTTAAATTAAGCTATAGCAACTGAAATCAAAGTATAGGAAAATCTATTAAAACATACTTTTTAGAATATATATAAATAATAATAACGGACGGAAACAGATGTAAATTAAACTAAACATGAAACATATTACGAGAAATACACACATACTTAGAAAGCTTTAGACCTAATGATTTCAATTTAAATAAATTTTCAGATTGAATCATCTGATAAGTTTATAATAAATTACATTCAATACCAAATATAAGTTAAGTAATTACAAAAATAAAGCTCGTTGTAATTCGAAGCCGACATTCAATTAAGATACTAACAATTAATAAGTCCGACGGCCTTCCAACGACATTTCCGTTCCACTGGAGATAAAGCGTACCGTTTTTGTCTTTAAATATTGGTTCTAAGAAGACTGTGTTTTTATGTTTATTTATATTAAACAAGCGAATCACCCTCGCTCCGTTTGGGTTTGTCCCTGGATAATAAATGTTTTAACGATTAGTATAATAGATTTCTGAGAAAAGAGATAGATTGTCCTTGAAAATAGCTATCATATTTCCAAATTATATCAAAATTGGTCCAGTGGCTTTCTCCTGATGCGGATACATATAGAGACAGATAAAAATTGTAAAAACTATAAATTCCGCCTCTTTATGCAAAATAATGACTATTTCAATAAGGTTTTGCAAAAAATATTTAATGTTAAGATTCTACTCAGAACTTTATTATAATGTATGTAGATTACTTTTATGGTTATGTCAAAAAACTTTGTATGTCATTAGAGGTCGCGTATCCAAAAAAGACTGTATAATTTTTATCTTAATCAAATCGGCGTCGACACAAGTTATTAGTACCTACCTACCTAAATTAGGGTCGCGGTAACACATAGCTCGGCCGATTTATTGCCAGCGTTCGTTAACCACAATTTATACATTGCTGCGCCATCGTCAAATTTAATCGCATCATTTTTTGTGCCGTAATAGGTAAAGAGTATTGTAACCACGAAATCTGGTAACTGGTATAATTCATAATAAGCTCGCAAAATAGGTTTAATTGTTAAAAATTAACATTCAAATTAGGGAAGTGCTGTTAGCGGAATTAAAACGAGTTTCACTCATAAATCGTCTGGAGAGGGTGGCGAGAGCTCGCCGCTTTATTGGCTCCACGTCGACATCGCGCTAATAAATGAAGCAGAAAACTTCTACGAGTGTTATGTAGTACGCCGTTTGAGCGGAAGACATCACACCGCATTCAACCAAAAACTGCGTCTATCTGTAGCAGTGTAGAGGTGAAGTTTCGATGGGACAAATTTTATAGCCACCTCGAGTATATCCATCCCTGTTCCTCTAACGGGAGACGAGGGAGATGAAGCGAGCGCATTATGGGTTATGAAACGAACTCGGTCGCTTCATGTTAGTGTTACCCGGCGAAGAAAATGAAATTATGACCTAGCGCGTGCAAAGAAAGCGCATGACGAGTCCAATTCAACGGAGCGCCGACGAAACGTTATAAAGTTCGTTCGAAATGTTTCCACTGGCTGCCTGCTTTGCAGCAAAACAAATTAACCCACCCTCCACTCTGCTTACATAATCTTTGTGACTGTTTATAATATAGGAGCACTGAAACAACAACCCTCGTGCATCTCTGGGCTGCTCATTAAAAATGAATAAACGTCTTTACGAGAACTAGAAAGGCTTTTAGAGTGCATCGACAAAGAAAATGTACTCCAATAACTTAAGTTCTAATGTTAAATTTAATGACCGAGACAACTCTTTATGGGACTTCTGTTGGGATAAACAACTTGATTATATTGTATCAAATGTATTATTAGGCACGGTGGGCGACGCGTTGATAGACGATAACGATGTCCTCTATTGTAGTATCTATTACGAAAGTGGTTAGCGCCGCACACACATCGTACCTATGTAGGAGGAAGTAAGCCATTACCAATATAGCAGATCAATATAATAATTACGGTGATTAAATTGAAAGCATGCTTTGACGTCTATAATCACAGACATAGTCCGGATAATTGATATAATTTATATTAATTAGCAACAATTATCGGTAAATTGCATATTTATATAAACTGTAATTGAGATATCTTCATTTATGTAATAGAAAAAGTATAGAGTAGACATTTTAATGTTTAAACTTTTCCAATGCCAATAAACTATGACCTATTGTAAAGTTTGGTTTATTTTGATAAGATTTAAATTCACTATATGTATATAATTATTATATTTAGCTAACATTAGATTAAGTTAATCGCATAACTTAGGTAATTGACAAAGGAATTAATCCTACTATCTAAGCAATCGATTATCGACAAACCAGTAGGTTATCGGAAGACGTTTAACACAAAGCATTAAGGAAATGATTAAGTAGAGCGAGCGTTTATATTTACACTATTCCTTTGTATACATTAATTTATATTGCTATATATTCATTGTTAGCAAAGTTTTTATTGACTTAGTAATAGTAGGTACTATGTATTAAAAATAAACTATTTAATTTCTAACATATCTCAACATAAAATACGCCTAGTCGTTATAAGGAATACTTTATTTATATAATCAAAAATCGATTTATTTACTGACTCTATTACATAGACGATATTATAAGCATCAAATCGAATTAATTTATTATCGAATCAAGCACACGCTATCGGTTTAGTTTATCGATACACAGAGGTTATCAAAGTAATAATCATTGTGAAAGGCACCATGGGAACAATAATATGAGTGGAGCGTAATAACTCTAGAGACACTAGCGGTAGTCTTACCGGGAAATATCTTTTGTTCTTCAAAACAAAGGCTGGAAAAAATTCTTTAAAACACATAAAAATAAAAAATTGTACAGTTATAGAAGTAACTACTATTAAAGACATTATCTTTAAAATTTCTAGAATATTACTTAGACTATAGAATATTACCAAGAGATTATTATCCAGGCTATTAGTGATTTATGGTTACGTGCGAACTCCACTTACAACCTACTTTCAACTAAAGGTAGACATATTTACACATTTACTCACAAATGAACATATAACTGTCTCATTACACTCAACGCCTCGACGCAGCAGTATTTTAAATTTTACACCATCAAAACGATATGTGTGACTGAGAAGATATTATGTGAGAACGGGTAAAGAAAAGAGATGGAAGATTTTATATTATGAAATAGGGTCTCCATATAGAATCACTAAAATGTTAAAACTTAAATAATTATAAAAACAGATATAAAGGAACTTAGTTTTATTATTTATATACTTTAAAGATATATTTAGAAAAAAAATAAAGTATGTGTACATTATGATATACTCATATATATAAATAATCTGTCGTACAGAGATGATATTACATGATATAATAACACTTGTAGATAAAACTCATATCTGTAACTCGAGTTTATCGAGCACAGGTATAGTAATTAGATCACATTGCATAGATTTAAAGTAAAAATTATGTTTTTTAATGAAACACACATTAATTATTATTAACATACTTGTATAAATTAATTCAGTTATATATTTAATTAGTATTTAATGTTATGTATTATGATTTCTTACGTGGAAGTTTCGACGTATACATATGTAGTTAAAGTTGTACATGTACGTCTGGTCACCCTATCACATGCCGTGTGGTGTGGTGTTAAGGTTAATAGCGCTATTTGTACGAGATGTTATCACTGCGACACCGGACTTAGCCTGTATTATGTATATTATTGACTTTTTGTACGTTTTACGCTTAACTAAATAAATGTGAGACGACTCTTGGTACTCATGGCATCTTTGAAAGACAAAAATATTGCTCAATTTAAATTCAGAACAATAAAGAAAACACAATGCCAGTTATTAATTGGTATTTTTTTGTCCGTAGTTTTTACGACTTACTTGTTTTTTAAGTTTATAATGAATAAATAAGGCATATTAAATACGATTTGTGAGTAGTATTACTTCGAATTAAAAGTTAACAATATTATTAGCTCTATTTTAATCATAACATAGTCAACAAAATTAAATTAATTCAGCTTTAGTATGGGTAATTAAACATAATGACCACTTTCAATTATAATAAAATGAATATTTAGTTTACTGTTAACATTAAAACTAATTTGATTTTTAAAAGCTTTGTCTTTAATACCTAGTAATTGCTTATAAAATAGGTAAAGATATATAGGTAAAGATTTCATTAATATATAAAAGTATTACATTTCTTATTTAAAGAAGTTTTATGTTTAAAGCCTTTTTAAATACATTTCTATAATGAAATAGTAGCATGCGAAAGCGTAGCAGCATTTTATCTTTTTAAGAATTAAAAAATAATTGAACTTATGGTCTAAGCCATGGGACCAAAGATCTAAGAATTTCCAGAGTTAAAAGGATTCACTAAAGAAATATTATATTTAAATTTGTTTGAAACTACTTCTAATTTAAAATGTAAATAGATGTAACAAAAAAAAACGGAAGGAAATTAAATAATGACTTTAATCTTGTTTTAAAATTCTGTTGGTCACTATTAAAAAAAACTTGTAGTAATTCTTGACATTACTCCTCCTTCCTTCCTCTAGATTCCATTAGAGCATATGTATATAAAATACCACTCAAAGAAACATCAATCTAAAAGGTATATTATATAAATTAACACTATAAATTACACCAGACGTCGTACTGACATTAACGAATGAATAATAGGACGATGAAACGTAAACGTAATAAAGATGTTTAGAAATACTAAATGTTCAGTTTAATTGATGGTTTCGTATTGCAAATATAGTGAAGTGTGACATTATGTTAATAATATTAATTAAATTTGATAGATGATTTGTATATATTTTTTATACAAAAGTAATCAAAAAAATCCTATTTATATACATATGCGACAAAATCTCGTAACATAGATATTTTTTATCCAAATAACGGTGTAATTCCGATTTGGACTTGACCGACTTCTATTTTATTTATGAATCAAATTACAATGTGTTTTTCCATCTGTAATAAATTCTGTCGGCCCTAAGATTCATCATTGATGTTGTTTTCGCATGCTCATGTAAGGCAGTTATTAATATCATAAGGTTTTGTTACACGCGATTAGAACGAGCAATATAAAAGATAATACACCTTTTTCTAACAATAAAAAAGATAGCATTCGATAGAGCTTTTTAAAGCACCACATTTTTCTTTGTAGCAAATTAAGAACGTCTGGATCTCTGAAGTGGATAAGTAGAGACAATAAAAACTTATAAAGAAATTCTATCGGGATTTACTTTTAATATAAAGGTAAAAATCTGAAGTTGAAAAGGAAAACGGAAATGCTTTGTTTTTAATCACGGAAGAGTGAAGGTACTCTTTTAATATTAATATCCCCTTGAACAAATTTTATAATGCCGAGGGAGTGCTTTTTCATCTGCAATAAGAACAACATCTTTATTATTATATTTAGAAATTTACTTACTCTTTTTGTTAACAAGTTCATTTTTCTTTGATTGTTTTTACTTACAAATCGAAATTTCTTACATTCCATTACATTAGTGTTTAAGTTGATATGACTTAATACACTGTCATGTAGCAACATTGAGTACAAGATTAAAACAAAAAATTAAAGAATAATAATGGCTTGTTTTTTATATTCACGACTCAGAGTCAGACTCAAATTATAAGATAAACGAGACAGCGGTTGACGCCTGAAATTGAATTAAAGAAGTAATTTTAACTATCATTCTTCTTTCTGTACTTATTGCTAAGTTCAAAATTACCATATTTAATATCTTTATTGGCATTTCAAATAATATGTTGTTGGGAAATTTTTACAACAGCGCTATCTAGTGCCGCGGTAAGCTACTAGGCTTGTATTACGGATACCAGATAATTGATATACTACACATATAATTTTTAAATACATACATAATATAAATATTAACACCCATGACTGGAGAACAAACATTCGTGCTCAACAAATGAATGCCCCCAGCGGGACTCGAATCCGCGACCGCTGGCGCAGAAAGTAGGGTCACTGAGCCAAACGTACATATATTGAGAAATATTCACCTATTTTACTTGATTGACATTTATCTGTAGGAGGCTGTAATGTAATAGGTATAGCTCATATTACATACGGTTTTTTTTGCCATCTCTAATTCTTTATTGCAGCTCTATTTATCACTTCGTAGCTTTGCGTCGTACTTTTAACCTAAGATTTAGTATCTCAACGCTTTATAAATACTTAATTGTGAATTAATGAAATAATTATTCTGAATAACAACTTAACTTTATTTTTTATGGTAAATAAAAAAGAGTACTAACTTATAATATTTTAAAAGGCAAAGAACATTTTACTCAGCCATCGACATCCGCTATTTTTTATAAAACGTTTAAAATCTCACATAAAAGGGGATGCTAACACCAGGAGAGCATAAGTGTAAAGGTGTGGTATTATAGGAAAACGTTGAGAAAGCTGTCAGTACATGCGGTCGGTGTAAGCGGGTCAAGTACATATAGGGTTGCCACGCCATAAAACATGTACTACAAACGACCAGTTTTCAAAATGGTTGTCCGACGCTTTTAATTGTACAGTACTTTATTTAAATATGTAGATTGTATGAATGGTTGTATTATATACGTAATTTTTTACAGCGAATATATGGACAATTAAGAAATATATAATTGCAGCTAAACATTTGTTATCAGATGTTTTTATCGGTCTGACATATTTATTTGTTAAGAATAAGGAGAATTTAATTCGTATGACTAAAACATAATGTGGTATGTCTGTATACTATAATTAAATTAAAACGAAGTCGAATCTGACCATTAAATATTTTTTGAAAAATTGTTATGATCGATACAGAGGCCGAATCTGTTGTTTTTAGAATGTCTCTATGTCTGCCTATCTGTGTTCCTATCGCTAAAAACACTGGACAGATTTTGATTAACTTAGTGTGATGATACACTTTTTATTGCGAAAATAAACAATAACCAGAACCTAGCAATAAACCAGATGAAAGTGAGGGTAATTCACCAGTATAGTTATAATTTTAATATAATATATTATATTTCAATACATTTGGTTCATGTATATTAAAAAAACAATTATGATTATAAAATTAGGGCAAAGGTATAAAATGATTGTCCGGAAAAACAAATTAAACTTGCGCCAATATAGATGGAACTAATTATTATTAAAGAGTTATATACGCATCAATTTTGTTTGGCATTTACGTGAAAACGTATTTCATTTATGTTAATAATAACACATTTGTGGTCGCTGTATTGAATATATTAAATTATAAAACCATTTTATTGGTGAATTGTTTTACTCGAGCGTAAATTTTCGTTTTATTGAAATACATTTACCTACATTAAGTTTATTCCAGAATTATTCATTAAAATATTGTTATAGGTAGTCATTTATTACCAAAATCTCAAATTAATTTCCAACATAATTCAACATTGCCGACCTAAACAAATAATATTTTGTTATTTCTATAAGAGGTTGTGGAGATTTAACAAAGGCTCATCTCGCCATGATCAAATGACAAATAACGAACAGATCTCGCCGAAACCCTGAGGGTACTTAGAACCTGTGTAAGTATCATTAAGCCGTTTGTAATAAAGCAAGTAGGTATTTGCATGAGAACGACAGGAGATTTGCATATGTAAATTACTTTCCGTCTTTATTTGGGCCGACGAGTTAAATTCTGCGTCTTTATGCAAATTGAGACCCATCGATGGTCGAATCTTCGACATTAATACGTATTTGGAAATATAAATCGATGCCCGATCGAATCTTTAATTATAAAAATTACGACATCAATAGTAGAGTGGTAAAAAGTCAAATCTAAAATGATTACAGTCGATGAAGCGCTGCAATACCAGAAACGTCTAGTCGTTAGACGAGAACAGAATAAACAATAACGATGCCGTTCATTTTGTGCAGCAAACGAAAACAATAAAACAAAGAGGGCGAAAAAACGACACGGTGCACGCAAACCGAGCTCTCGTCTCGAAAATGGCAGCTTCCACACGCGACGTGGTTGCGCCGAGGGAGCATAAAGCCACATGCAGGAATAAAAAAAACAGGCAAGTGCACACGAGCTTAGCCCCGTACTTGGCGAGGCATTCGTGCGTGATCCCGAGCGCCTGGTGTGCACACAGCACATACCGCACTCATTACCAGTACTTGCGTCGCGGTATCCATTACGCGGCGGAAAAAGCGCGCGGACCAACGGCGTGTGTAATTGATTAACAGTTTGAGAACCCGTCGACCGGAGAGCCGACAACCCTCGTTGCGCACTTTAAAATCTTAATAAATACATGTCATTCCGTCGCCGGCGAAACGAGACGAGCTGCTCAATTAAAATTTATGTATCGCCGTTGCAGCTTTTTGTGCGATAACATTTGCATTGAATGCGCATATTAATAACAAATTTTCATGCACCGCAAATTCATAAAGACTACTTCATACTGCAGTCTTATATTTAATGTTTCTCACTAAGAATATCCATTTTTTGCTTTTTTTGCTTACAAAAGTCAAACGTTTTCTAGTCTTTTTAATTGAGCAATTAATTATTGTATCAGCATTAATTTTATTATATTTATAGCTACCTACTTTGAACACGTACTAAGTTTAAAATAACTGTTGTATTTTATGAGTCTTTGTATTACCCAAGCCAGGAAGCTACGGAAGATCATTCTAAAGGTGGCAGGAAAAAGAATAATTTGTGACAATAAAATGGCGCGCATCGACCCTCGGCCCCCGCCCGCATCAATAATTCATGATACACCGCGCCATTGAGAAAGTGCTTTGTGATCGCCATACTAATTATTTAAACATTGGGTCGCTAAAATATTTTATTAGACTAGACTGCATACATGGCCGCGCACTTATATCATTAACAACGCATTACCTTTGTAGGACGAAGTTAGAATGCACATTTAGTGATGATATATTACTGCGGACTTTAGTGTGTTATTACTTTTGAACACTGCAAAGCTTAACATTTATTGTAAACGAAATAAACACGTCATATTTTCTTTTCAAATAAATCATAACTAGAAACGCCTCCACATAAACTACAACAAACACAAAGGAGAAAATAACAATGGTTATTGGTACAAGAAACGTTAACTTCATCCTCTTCAAATAGCGCAAAATAAACAAGAAATATCTATACCCCTGTAATAACATTGTATAGGGAAACTATTTGTTTTTATATTTGAAGAAGCACTAATTTATAATAAATATTAATGAATTGAACATAATAACTGATTTAAATTATATTTTTTTTAATAACTGAGTGAGTGAGTCATACCTATAAAATTTAACGAGAGGTGATTGAACTATTGTTATTGCTAGTATGTCAGAAAAAAGCTGAAGAGCAACGACTGACTTTAGCAATAATTACAGCGTAGTAGCGTATTGTTGTTTCCATAACGTATTATTTTTAATATTATTACGAAATATGTATTATTTTTAAGCGATACTTTAGACTATGCGTTGGATAAAAAATCAGTTTTACAGAAAAATACAGTGCAAAATATATTCAGTAAGCACATTCATCCCTCGGGACGCGAAGTACCCGCCTGGATTAATTCGTGTAATTTAAACTCCAATACCAGGAGAATACAAAGCTGAGTAGGTATTCAGACAAAGTGGCACTGCAGACGGGCAATGTTTCATCATTATTATTATCCTTTAAATGTAAATGTGCGTTATGCGCAATTTCATTTTTAGGCTGTTTTTAATTTAGTTTATTACATTTCATATATTTAAAAAATATATATTTATATTTTGTTAAATTATCGCAATTAAGTGTTACTTGTCCTCACCTTCATATCCTACGCTTACTCAATAACGTCGCAACATTGTATCATTAAGCGTCATACGAAATGAATATAAAATTACTAAGTTAATATGACAACTATAAATATATCACCATTAACTTCATTACCAACTATAAAACGGATCATTTTATTTAATTAATAGCAGTAAATAATAGCAGTATTCATAGAATAAGGAAAACAACGCCACCACAATGTGAATAAGGCGACATGAAAATTGTAAACTTTGGTAGTAAGCCAATAATTTGAGTCGTCCGTATCGAAACTAAAGCTTTACTTGCTTGCACAAGCATGTGAAACTGATAACAAAATCCATTGGGATATCTATACCTCCGCGTCCTCGCCCGTCTGTGCAGTGCGGGGTGGGAGGGAGACAGTGCTTCACTCCCGGAGTGGAGTGAGTGAGAGGTGGATATTTCATCGACTCCAGCTACAAGATGGCAGACGTTTGCGGTTGATAGTTTATAGTTATTGCGAGAGAGTGCGACGTGCGCCGTGCGGCTTTATCACATTGTTAGCGTTGTAACCCACGTCCAGAGGATTAAGCGGAGATCACTCAAGCCTCCTCGGCTTCCGGTAATAGCCTGTACACGATATCCGGTCAAGTTTGAAAATAACTCAATCAATCACTGTTTAAAAATTCCACCAAATTTATTCCACTACATTGTTAACGAATAAAACAATTTATAAAAACGAGTTTTCTTTAATTTTCCAGTTACACGTCACTTGAGCCAATGAAATTTCTTTGACTAAATAAAATTTTGTTTTAATAATAAAGTACGTATTAACAATATTTTAATTAAAAGGCTGAGAGCTTAGCTTAAATTTATTTTTAATCCGACTTCAAAGGATCAGAAGTATTGCTTTGAGATATAAATCTCCACGGGAAATACGATATATTCCTAGGTTATAAAAATGTTTCAATTTCAGTGACTGGTGTATGTTGGCTCCATTTCAATAGCGTCGTTCATTTATGTCATATTCCAAGTACCAGATATAACGTACCTACTGACAGAAAAGATAATTCAAGGTATATGTGTTGATTGAAACATGTATTTGGGATTTAGGAAGACATTTTGCGACAGAATGGTTCGTAAAATGTGAATGAAGTGCTCTGTTGAGCCAATTTGATGAGAGCGGATGTGTGGGCTCACAAAGCGAAGGAAATACACGGGTGCGGATCCGATCGTAAATCGAAGGGCGCAAAGAATACGTAATGCTGATTTACGGACCCCTTCCAAAACTTCCTTAGAGACTGAATAAGGTCAGGTAGGTTTCATTGAACAGAGAATATTAAAAATGTTATTTTGGGCTTCATTATAAATTCTAATTTTTGCACGTGGTTTTGTTCCAATTCTTAATACATCGATTAATTGTATTCGGACTGTATCGTTAATCTTATGTTATCGATACATTGCAAAATGTTAGTTCTAATAAACATAAAACATAGAGATAGAATAGTTTAATTCAAACAAAACTAAGTTTCAAAAGAATTCCTCTTACATATTTTCACAAGGTATTACGAAGCCATGCGCTCAATCCTTCGAGACGTATTGCTAACTCGAAAAATCGCCGTAACACGGACAAAGGAATTGTGAGCACGTGACTGGAAACCTGTAGCTACTCTTATTGTTGCCATTTATCAATAACTCGTTCCTCCTTTGAAAGCAGTGAAATAATAAGATAAGAAATATTAGGAAGATGGAACGTTAGCTGAGTCAGAAGGGCTACCATTAGACAAGTCTTGAAAGAATTGTGGACACGTGAGCGGAAATAGAGCAGTTCCTCACAGATAGTTTATCTTTACTACCATACATTTTTTTTATGTCACAGACGATAAAAGCTGATAAGTGCTTATTCATAAAGATCATGTATTCAACAGTTATTTAGGTACTATTTAACTTAAATATGAAGATTTCAAATAAATATAATCTTCATAAAAGAAAACATTTTAATGTGACGTTCGTTCAGTTATCAAAGACAACAGATTATTCAACTTGACACCCGAAGAAAATTGCTTTCCGTTAGAATTCAATTAAAACTTTTATTAATTTGGCAAAGAAAAGACAAAGTTCAAGCTAGAAACGGTTGAGAGTTAAGAAAATTTTGCTAATATAATTTATAATGAAACAAAGCTTTGAACTAAGAATCTGATTAATAATATCAAGTCTCTTCGTCAGAGATAAGAAAACATACACAAAATCGTTTAACAGCGCAGAACACGCGTATAAAATGAAACGAGCCGTTAAATTACAAAAAAATAAATAAAAATACATAATAGAACACATGTTTATTGCCCTATATGTAGTTAGCATATGAATTTTTTGGCGATTAAAGAGATATGAAAAAGTAATTTCATACCGCATTACGCCAAAAAACCTTTAAACAGCGTAAAATTATACATAGAGCATATGAAAGGCACTCATTACGTAGTGTAGTAACGTAGTACTTGCTATATGGAGTTCATGGTAATCAAAAAATAGAGCGCTATTAATTACGGGCAGGTGATTAGTCAGAAGTAGAGCTAGTAATTAGTGGCACATTTGCACGCCGCCAGTCATGGGCCGGCCCGCATTCATTATATAATTAAAACATTATATTCTATCTAATTACGTAAAAAAGCTACATGAGTTATGTGTGCTACTATTTTGTCAAGAGATGGATTTCATATTTTTAATTCGAGCTCTAACTTGCAGTTACATATTAGCGTTAGTTAGCATTGTGTAAGGGCTTATTATTGCGGCACGTATATGTATTTATCACGTCTTGCACACACTTCACAAGTCACGAGCTTGTGCTTAATCTTAGATCAAATGAATATTAAAAAAAGGATCTATAAAAGATATAGTAAGGTATATTAATATTAGCATATAGCAGTTTGAGCATTAACATAATAATGAAGGGTTCAACTTCAATCCTACCACAATGTATTGTCTATTTTGTTTACGAAGTAGGCAAAATAAATTTTTATTCTCATGCCGTCGGACCAATAAAAAGTAATCATCATCGTTAGATAACAGTCATTGAAAACAAACAGTAGCGAGCAAAGTGAATTACATCATGCCATCTGTGTTGCAACTCGGAGCGAACCGTTGCTGGCAAATTGCCGTATTAAAATTTTAAACCGGTATTATAAACGCTCTTGCTTTGTGAACATTGTAGTTTTACTGCGGGCTTCATAAAACGTTGTACTTTTCTATGATACGTCCCCTTTAAAATTTAACACTTTGTTTAATAGCACTAGAATGGTATGTTTATGATAAATTTACATGAGAACTTGTTATACTTTATGAAAGCATAATATACTGTTTAAAGCGTACATTTATTTTCTAAACACAACACAGCCTATCTAACTTAAAAGAAATATTTATTTATTCGAGATACAAAAGCTACAAACGTTTTCATGACCGTAATAATCTGAAATTTAATTTCGTTGGACGCAGACGTTAGAACAGTTTATTTAATAATAAAAAAGAAAAGTTATTTGCAAGAAATATTCTACTGTAGAATAAATTTCATTTATATAATAATCCATCAACGGTGGGAGAGAATATAAATTGAAGTAATTATGTGAAAGAGGCCGAGGCACTTAGGTCTCAGATTATATCAAAAGATAATAAGTCTATATCTACGAGATTTTATCTGTAGAATGTAAATTATATCAATGGTCGATGGTAATGTTTTAATTAAAGATAAATGTATCGAATTCTTTTATTCTGATACTGTGAGGTACTTTTTCTGTTGCTATGCTAATCACTACATAGTATAAATTATAATACAAAGTTGCTTCTCGCTCTCTGTCCCTATGCATGCTTAGAAATATGTATTTAAAACTACGCAACGGATTTTGTTGCGGTTTATCAAGGGAACCCGCGGCTTTGATCGCGCTAAATCGACGGGACAAGCCCGAGCGAAGCGAGGGCGAGTCGCTAGTGATTATAATATGTTATAGACTAAGCGGACCTATAAATATCCTAAGCCGCTAGTCTTTTACGTAATGTTAGAATAAATATAGCTTATATACAGCTTGAACTGTTAAAGCTACATTAGTAGCTAATATACGAGTATTATAAATGTAATAAAAAAAGTTCCTTCTGGATTATAATTACATATATTTAAATAATGAAACGTTTAAAATAATGATTAAAATGTAATGAAGCATTAATTTTAAATAGCAATTATATTAGAATTGAAGTGTTTTCAATTACTGATTACTAAACAAAAACGTGTTCTAATTCCATTTGTCGTTTTATCAGATTGAAGTATCTAGTAAATATATATATTATTTATAATATATAATAGTATTATAACATACGAAAATACTATTATAGATATGCACACTAGAAATACAACGCAATTAAATGTATATAATATTATAATGACTAGACGACTCGTTTCACTCAGTTTTATTGACTTTATTTGCTGAGCTAGCGGTCGCGAGTTCAATTCCACGGGGAACATTTAGTGATGGGCACAAATGTTTGTACTCATGGGTAATTATAATATTTATTTATTTAATATTATATGTGTAGTGTATCAAATATCAGTTATGGGCTTGTGTTAATGGATATCAGATACTTACTATGGAATGAGATAGTGATGTGCGTTAATGTCTTGAAAATTGACATATTTATATTTTTTTTAATAGTAAAGTGAAGTTTGGTGCGTCAAATCAATTTAAAAGTTCACTCTTAAATCTTTAGGACGCTTAATATTCCCACAGCTGCAAGACGGCAGTTAGTGTCACGAGCGGGTAATCAAAGAGTGGTTAGCGTCCCGCGATCTCCTAGCAATTTCCTACTGCTATCAATGCATCAACACGCATATTTTATCTTTAAAACCCTCGCAATACAGACTATATTTGTATGAAATGAAAAATTCACAATATAGTTACTTCTATTCTGGAGAATTACAGGTTTTATTGCAATAACATCCTTATTTCTTAGGTAGCACGGTCGATATATTTATTTGCGGTCCCCAAATGGCCTTCCCGGCGGGTTCGCCTCCGCTTTTTACCCGTGTATAAACGCTTGCACACATCCTGTCCATTGTTATTGACTAGCCTTTTATAGTAGTTATTTTTTAGCAGCAACACATGTTTATGTATGTGTTAGGAAAAATAAACCTTATTAAAATAATACTGCCCATTTTAACACATTCCAATGTAAATTAATCAGTTAGACTACCAAACCTAACACAAACGCTTTTGACGACTCAACTTCTTATATTTTTTTGTTTGATTTTGATAATTTCGACGGATTCAATCGATTCAAACATTTTTTTAGACAAAAATTGACGCTTCTGATAGGCCATTTTGACTTTGATTAAACTATAAAATAAATTTTGCCCTGTAACAATAATTGTGTTATCATTAATCTAATGTCGTATGAATCTTCAAAGTCACTAGTTCGGTCTCTAGAGTGCCACAAAGTAACAAACATACATATTTGTTTTCCATTTTTCTATTTATCTTCCAGATAAATACATAAATCAAAGTAATAAATGGGCTGATAAACGCACTATCACTTCTTCAATAGAGTAAAAACAATTATTTCCACTTAATTAAATAAATATTAGAAGACAGAAAAGAAATAGCATTGGTCGTATTATTTGTTTAGATAATTAATTATAATGTAAAAATATGTTAATATACCTGAATATGATACATGTATATTGTATACATAAGAATTAACTTCAATCTATCCGGGATCAGTTCTCCAAAGTAATATACCAGATAGATCCAATTGTAATAGAATTGTTCATATACAAATTAATTAATTGTTAATTAAAGTACGTATTATTTTAACCTAATATTGAAGTTAAATAATAATTTTAATTACTGAATAAAACGAAACAATCCTGTGTTTAAAACTTATTCAAGGTTGTTTTTGGTGTGCTTATCACGTAGAGGCACCAGCTGCCAGCAATGACGACCTCATGTCTGAAATACTGAACAGAGAACGTATTGTTACCTATTCTCGATATTACTACATTTACTAACTTCAATTATGTCTAAATGTCAGTATTCCCAATCATATGTATATAAAAATGACTGTTCGTATGTTTATACTTTATACTCAATGCTTTCTGAAATTGCTTCTCCGGTTTTGAAGAGAGTATTATTTATCCGAATGTCATGAAACTCCTGTGGGCTGTGAATCTTCCCATATACGACTGCGAAGGGTTCTGGCGCAAAAAAATCCTTCGACGTTTGCCTTTTATGCGTCCCTAAACCATATAAGATTAGGGACTCATTAGTAATTCATAAGATACTTAAATTAATCGTTAGAACTTTTGACAAGATTTTTGGCTGAAGAGACTTTTGGTGACTCAATAATTTAAATCATTCACCAGAACATTACTCGATAAAGAATTTATTATAGCATAAACAAAACAGCTTCTCCGCGAAAAGATGTATTGGATAATCCATGAATAATATTATCTTAAATTATGTTCAACAAACCATTCGATAAAATAATGTGATCAAATGTATAGCATGCGATAAATCACGATTTGCCGCGGTGTGTTAATATTAATTTTTATGAATGAAGTCTACGATATTAGAATAATATTGCCAGATTTATAGTCGGGTGAGAAGATAATTCATTCGCTGACGGCGTTACTTAAACCCGGCTGGGCAATAAATACGGCGTCATTAGGGGACGCCTTCGACATGTCGACGTTCCACGCTCTTATATCGTAGAAACAATAAAATGTTTAGCAATAAAGCTACAACGTGACTTTATCTACGTTGGAATGAATCAATCAGCTATCAACTGACTGCTTTTGGTTTATTGTTTCACATTTTTAGGTTGTCATTTGTCAAGTTTTTTTAAGTTCTGTTGTTCCTTAAAATAAATATTGAATGAAAAATATTTATGTATTAGATAATAATTTTATATATAGAAGCAATATTTGATTAATTCACAAATTAAACGAGTGTGTTGGTAGTGTGCAAACATCGTGTAAGGTCAGCCGTTAAAGATAACATTCACTTGGTGATACTAAAATAGGATTTCACATTTTGAACTCTTAAAGATAAGTTGAACATCTTGTAAGTTATAAAATTAATAAGCTCGTAATATATTCTGTATTATAAAGAAAGGAACAGATAATATATAAAATCATTTATCCAGCAAATAGGTTTATTTAAAAAGTATTTATTAAATATAAATACATTTTAATTTCTTTATAATCGAATTGGCATTTTTATTTGGTACGCAACCCTAGTGTATAAATTGAAGAAATCTATTGTATAAAATAAAACGTTCAAATAACCGAAATAAATATCACGTATAAGTTCCCACTGCAATTTATCAATTTGACTATAATATTTCTTGTGTTCTGTATTCTGTGTGCAATTCAATACACTTATAAAATATGTTCAACCGCGAATAATACTGCGGTGTTCCACACGCATCGGCGACTTTGCGAACAAAGACTTGTTCTCGTTCACGCTTCATAATGTTAAAATATGAAGAATTGAAAAGCTTCATTGCGTTATATGTAAACCAATGTTTACTTTAATGTAATAAGTAAATCTTGTTTAGAATAATGATGGATAAAAGAACAATGTAAAAATAAAAAAGTGTGAAAATCACACGAAAATAAACTAAATATCATAATAACAGTG
Organism: Boloria selene; assembly: GCA_905231865.2. Taxonomy (NCBI): domain Eukaryota; kingdom Metazoa; phylum Arthropoda; class Insecta; order Lepidoptera; family Nymphalidae; genus Boloria; species Boloria selene. The sequence continues at coordinate 8,747,556 of HG993149.1, forward strand.
CCATGTATAGTGAAGTGTGTAGTTTACTGCTATAACACAAGCATGTCGACAGTGAGAGAAAAAGTGAGCGGAGCATAACGGTCGCGCTAGACCGCCTAATGCCCGGCATTATTGATATAGAGGTCATTAAGGAAGAACTCGACGCTCGACAATAAAACCTGTAATAAACTTCACACATGTCGCATGGCCACAAAGAGAACAAAATTCTCACCCGCTCGCCCACTCCGGTCTTACCTGCGAAAGATAAAAATTCACTGTTATTGCATGCTTTTATATTACACTAAATTCTTTGTAATGTGTTTTTTATTTTTAAACTTGACGGTATTGACTCATCCAAATAATTATGGAAAAATTGAATCAATAATTTTAGGTTTTCCCCATTACGAGAATCGAACCCATACTTGTCATGTTTAAAATACACATACATCATGTATGATAATAAGAGGAGTGCACACAATCTTCGTGGCGCGATACATTCGGTTGCATCATGCATGTACCTCATGCAATTTTCGAGGAACGATCATAACCTCATTTGAACACTAACATTCAGCATATAACAAAAACAAAGACAATAAACACGTCAGATCAGATTAAAAGCAACATTCAATCTATATTTTACAAGTCACGTTAGAGGTGGAATCGAATAACCGGTGCTTACACGAGCACGCGATTCAGTCGGGATTTATTTGAACATAGTGAATTCAACTGAAAACTGACGTAGCTAAAATCGATTTTGTTGTATTTCAACCTGGCTCTGTACTCGTGTATTCGACCGTGAACAATCTAAAATGTAGAGTACGCTGTACTAGATAGGGGCTCCCATTCGCGTGGCAGCCGTAGCTCCAATATAAAACTTTCGTGATGCGACTTTCTGATTACCCGTCAATTTCCTTTGAAAATCAAACTGCAGTTCAGAAATACTGAACTGAAAGCAGTTACAATACGAGAGCTGGCAGATGTGTGTTTAAGCCACATATAAAATTGTGACGCATGATTTTTCTTGACGTTGCATTGTTAATGGATAACTCCTAATGGTCACTACTTGTTACATTGAATGGTACATATTATTTAGCGCTGCTGTACATTTAACCCTTTCAAGTTTCAAAAGTTTGAATAAAATTATAATAATCAATCAATACGAAAATTAATATTAATGTATTCAATAAATAGTGATAGTTTCATTTAAAACATGACTATTGACACGTTTTCAACACTTGTTTAATATAAATATTTATATCGACACAATATTAAATAAAGAAAAGAATATTTTTGCATAGTTTTATATTAGGAATGTACAATATAAAACGAATTGGATATTTGGGTCGAAACCTTCGTTCGACAATAAAAGAGCGAGCTATGTTTGCGTGAAATAGGCAATCTCTCAATGCTGTTTCTATATTAACCCAACATACGTTTTCCTATATGTCGCAAATTGTCCTGTCCAATAGCAAATATTAGAAAAAACGTGAAACTCATAGCTTTTCCATTGCATAATTAACCTATTCACGTCGGGTTTGTTCCGATATGAAAGGAAATAAAAATAAATCTTAATGTGAAATCCTGTCACGAAAGGTTCGTGGATAATACGGGCTCAAAGCTCTGAAAATAAAATGCTCGCCGACAAATGGACCGTCGTTTGTGCACTCCTTTTGTCACCATTCCCCCAACCACTCGCGAATGTCTTTATGAGTGCCAATAATTCACGCGATGGAACAATTCAGAGGCAGAACAAAAACTTTCATAAAACACTTAATTCCAAAGGTGGTTTTTTGTTTGAACGTTATTTAAAAGAAATGTCAAGTTACGCGGTTTTAGCGTTTCATGCAAAGTTGTCAATATTGACATCCGCTAATTATGTCAATATAATAGAGGAAAGTTGTTTTTTCTTCTTTGTTATTGATAAACTAAATGAGAAATAAAAAAATGTTTCGAAATAAAATGTATTTACAATTTACATATATTTTATTTCAGCTTTACAGTAGTTTAAAACTAAATATAAAATGTAAAGGTTAATTTTGAAAATAAACATTTTCTCGGAACAGTCAGTGCATGCGAAACAATTGCCAGAGTACCTAACGAGCAACGAGAGCGTCGATTGATTCACTGTTTTATTTTGGTAGCTTTCTAATTTTACTCAAAAACTTTTCCGTAAGTTATATTAATCCTATACCTACTTTTACATAAAATAAAATTGTAACTTAGTCGTATTTGTAAAGTAAATATTTTTGGTAAACCTTATTAAAATAGTCATTATTATCAATTCATAGGCTGAATCATGTCGATTTTTCGTCTGTCTGTCTGTCTATGATCGCATCACGGTAAACTACTTAGCAGATTTTGATGAAAGATACGGTAGAAGTCTAGAACTCTGGTTAATTGTCACTATATACTGATATTTTTACTGCGAGAAAATATTGCATCTCTAAAAAATCTATACTTACCAACCTTAGGCAACAAGTCTAAGCGAAGCAAGGGTCAATAACTAGTTCTTTATAAATTATTGAAGCGAGTAAACAACAAATGTTTTTAAACATATTTCTTTTCAAATAAAATCTAATTAAAAGGTAAAATTATCGGTCAAGCACCTTTTTAAATAGAAAACTTCAAAGAAAAATGTCATTTATATAAGGTATTTTATAGTGGGTCTTTAAAATTTTATTTATAGCAAAACTGAACTCAATGTCAGAGAGAATATATTTTATTCAGTACGCAGACGAACATGACGTTTCAATGGAATTCTGAAAAAGCCGGAAAATGTGCTCACATTTTTTTCACAAAAACAAAAATCGTGCAAGTTAGTCCGAGCCAAAAAAAATATTGATATTTTTACCACTTCCAGTCTCTGTGGATTATTTAGCGAATGTTAACTTTTTTGAGTACTTTTTCTAAAATAAATGTCCATTTCCAGTCGTTTCAGATACAAACGCGAACAAATACATAGACAAACTGTTAATTACTTTATTTTTCTTACTCATAAGTAGCTACCGTATACAATTATGCAAATACACATGGATGATAATAATTTTGAAAAAAAAAAAAGTAAAAACAAAGAACAATCTTTGCCTAATGACGTCGATTGAAGAAAGATTTGCTTAGTCACATCGAAATTAAGCAATCTATCTATCTAGAAGTCGCTTTCGAAACTGCGGTACTAGGGTAGCATCAATAGAGAGGCAATCGAGTGAGACTGGCGGGCGGCGGTCGGCCAGCCAATTACTGCGGCGCGTCAACAATGATTTACGATATAATGGCCAGCTCGCCTACATCGCTTAAATGCTTCGCGACGGATGAAATCTGTTCAATTCTACAAGCGCATTGAAAGGATCGATTTAAATGACATGCAGATTCTTTAACCAAACTAAGACTTGCAGAAAAAATCTGTTTTAAAATTTGTAACAAATGACTAGTAATTTCAATTGTTAATAATATCAATATAATCGATTATTGTGTCAATTATACATCATTTTCACACAAAAATAGTGTTACGATAGTTATTATGTTTTTTTACAAGAGCAGCTGTTGTATACTTTTAAGATATACGTAACGTTTTTATTTTCACTCATCTGTCGCGATCATTTGTACTAATCATAGTGACGGCACGTTATAATAACGTGTTCCCCCATGCTTCTCATGGGGTCATGACGTCATGTAATCTATCTTGATATTTGCATGATAATTGCCTCTTGAATAACGTGTTTGTATAAACGTGTAAGCTGTTGTAATGTAATTGTTTTAAACTAAGATTGTCATACATGGATTTATGATTATGTATTTGAGATAATATTTTATTCACTAGATATTGGAAAATTAAACTTGTTTATTCAACTTGCTAATAATATTCTATGCTTTGCAAATCAAAACAGATTTATTCAAAGACATAAAGCGTTTTTACTCAATTTTAATTTACAACAATGCATTTTTATTCATAATGACTTCATAACCATGAAAAAAAACTTGTATTGAGTTTAAAAAAAGTGCAACATTCCATTGAATAAACTTCAATAACACTAAAGAGTTAAAGAGTTGGTTACAGTAATAAAAAAATATTAATTTCGTGCGTTCAAACATTAGTGCTTCTCAAACAATAAATGCCGTAGTAAGACTCGAACTCGCGACCGTATCTTTAACAAAGATTTTGAATGATTCATATGATATTAAGCCAAATACACATTAAATATTATAACCTAACACAAAATACCCAATTAAGATAAATGGAAAAATAAAGTAATTAATGAATAAATATTTCTCGAATATAATATATAATGATGTAATCTAAAAATAACACGATATCAACATAAATTAAACATGTATATATTTTTCCTTTTAGGAGAAAACTAAGAAAACGAGTGGCTTTACACTTCTTCACTTTCCCGGAGAACGTTTACCTACTCAACGTTAAGTACCTTAAAGGATGCTGTGAATTACGTAGAATTGGATAACATTTATAGACTATGTTTCAAACGACTTTTCCCCCATATTTTTATGATTTAAAACTCCCTGACCTCTCGCATGTAATATAATGTATGTCAGAAACACAAAATGATAGTGTTCATCTATAATACATAAAAAATTGCTCTTTATATTTTTTAAAAATAGTCGTGGGAACTCGATAAAATACTTGTTAAAAACAACACCGTTACGGAACCTATTTAAGTGAGAATTAATCATAAAAAACTTTAAGAAATACCAAAAAGTAATTATACGTGTATATTATAAGTAAGGAATTCTTTTAAAAAACTTCTAGTTACACAGGTGTCATCGAGCCATGTTTAATGGCTATAACTTTTTATCCTTAATAGGTATTCCAACTTTTTGCACACTCGATGAATAACTTATTTTTTCTTCGTTGACTTTACAAACAATGCATTTTAATTAACAAGCCCGATTTATTTTTTATTTAATCTTACATTATTAATGAGCAAAACAGCATTAAGAGTGTTTCTTGCACAACATTAATCATAATAAAGTAGTATTGATTATGGCATATGACATTTTTACATTTTTTTTACATTACATTTTTATTATTTATTAAGTTATGCTCAAACATATTATATATAGGTATAATATAATGAAAATAATTTTGTTGATATAACTTTCGTATAAAACATATAATTGAAAGATATAAAAATTAGTATTCGTACATAAATAAGTATGATAAATAATAATGTTCCTTTGTCAACGAAAATAATTTCAAGAAATATATCTATATTCCTTAGCAAAAATACCAAGAATATTGTTACTCGGAAACGTATGTCGTAACAAAGGCTGAGTGAAACCTTAAGTAAGCCATTATTATAATAAGTACTCGAGCTGTATAGTCATGTTAACAAGACAAACAAGATCAACACACTTGACCGCGATTCCGCCACTGAGCCGTACGTGGCCGTACCTCTTCAATTCTACTCACGCTTACTAGACCTTATCAGAATAACAGTAGAGACGACTTTACATTTAAATTATTTAATATCAATTATAAAACTTTAAATTGTTATTTTTATACTTATCTTCGTAAGATATAAAATCGGAAAGATTCGCAGTGTTGGTTTTATATTTATAAAACAAATATTTACGCGCGATATAAATGTGACAGTTAATGGAACTTTTTATTCTGCTTAAAGTTAAAAATGTTATATAATATTTTTTACTCTTAAATAGATAATATGATACTTTTACATATATAAAAAAGTTATTATTCTTGATACAGAGGCTGAATTTATAGTTTTTAGAATTTTTGACAGTCTTTCTTTCCGTGACCGAACCACGAGAAACTTGACGGATTTTGATGAAATTTACTTTGATCCAACAACCAGTAGTCAGATTAACATGTAAAATATTTTTACAGGCAAAAAATATTACACATCTCTGATAAATCTATATCTACCACCTTTTTAAGAGACACCTAGGGAACGATTCCAAGCGAAGCGAAGTTTAATCCCTTGTACGAACTAAGCGTAGATACCTACATAATATCAAATTAATGAGTTTGGTAAATGTGTCATTGTTTAATCATCTGCTTTTCGTTTTTACTTCAAAAATATCTTCCAGTTGGTTTTATAAGATACACATATTATTAATATGGTATATTATACATAATCTACTGTAGTATTTCTTGCATGGTCCTATTAAGAGTTAGAAAGGTTAAATGTACATAATTCAACATCTATAAAAGCAAAGCTTTCAAATACTTAAGATAATATTAATTAAACACCTATTCTCAATAAGTAGCTAACAGTACTTGAATCAACCCAGTTGTTTATTTCAAATAAGAATTCTTATTGTATTGTCTTATTTTATCATAATAGCTCGAGTAATTTATCAATCTTGTTCTGTTCTGTCAATAAAAAACACAAAACCAATCAAGAGCGAGTTCGCCAATGCCAACTTGTACTGAACGAGTTGGAGCATGCACTCGGTATTTTCATTAAAGAAGCCGTCTCATTATAGACGTGCTCGGGGTTCATGGGGCCCTGGTGGCAATTATCGCGGTACGAAACTTTATTCAATTCGTTGTCGCCCGCTGGCAGCGCCCGAGGAAATTATTCTCGCCGCGGATTCCGCTTCATTTGCACAGACTCGCTCCTCGCTTTCCTGTTCGCCTGGTACTTCCATTACAGTTTATACAGCTACGATTACAGCTAGGAAAATTTATTGGCATCTTCTACTTCAATTTGCTTTTTACGTCTCACGCGGATATTTTCAAACTTGCAAAATAATTTTCAAGTAACGATGATAGTTCTTTCTAGTTTCACATTTATTTACATTATAAAGCTAAAAGTTTCTTTGTTTGATTGAACGCGCTAATTTTAGGAACTGGTTCGAATTGAAAAAATATTTCAGTGTTGAATAGTTCATTTATCGAGGAAGGCTTATAGGCTATATATCAATAACATCGCATCACATAATAATATGTAAAATCTAAGAATTTGGTTTCCAGTTTTTAGAACGCGGACAATGCTGTGTTTAAATAAAGAGATTCCTGCATAAACAATATGAGTAACAATAACAATAAAATATAAGTTGCACAGTCGAGTGTTAACCACATGGAAACTACAAAGTAAATAGGACGCAGGGAAGAATTTGAAATAATATGTTGCATTCCGACACGAGTCATACAAAATGAAAGAGTTTGGGAAAAATAAACTCGCATTTTACGTTGGAAAATGCTACGAGCAATGTTCTTTTGTTACTCAACGCTCTACGCTTCTCTTTGTTATTTTATATTTTAACTGCATGTGTGCTTGGATTCATCTGTTTCATTCTTTCAAAATCAACACACTCTTTTATTTTATCCTTTGTTTTCACGACCTTACAAAAACTTATAAGATTTTTCGCAATATACTCAACAATTCTGTAAGAACATCATCGTTAGCTTAAATCATCGTGTAATTAAGACGATACATTTCGAATTATTGCAAAGGAAATTAAAATGCTGAGAAGGCGTCCGTCATTAACACTATCTCCAGTTTAACATCTGCGGATTTAATTATACTTTAAAAATGTTTGCTGTATTGCTGGCTCGATATATAAATAAGCAATTAAGTCGATTTGCCGGGACATGCACAGCGAGGCGTTTTATTTTAAACATTTATCAGATAACCCGTCACATTCGCGCTGCACACTGATAAAAATAAATGAGTATATCTGCACTCACGAAATGAAGACGCGTTGCAAGATGTCGAGGACGTTTAGAAAACGGTCTATTACCCGGTGTAACCTACATACCATCATACTAATTATTTACTTCTTAAAATATATTACTTTCAGTTTTATTCCGTAATTATAAATAGTTTTTCATTTATCTTTCATTAAGTAGTTAATTATATACGCTTATTTAACATTATACAAAAAAATAAATAAAAAAAACTACGGTATTAATATTGCAATAGCTGACTAAATTATATATAATTAAATTTAAGAATCAAGTTCAAATAGATACTTTAGAAAATTGCTTTAAAAATATAATATTTAATAACAATGACTCAGCGCTCTAAGGCCGGTAATACAGATTAAATAATAATTAGTAGGTGCTTACGGTCTTTGGCAGCGTTTCAGATGAATGGTTTTAGCCGCACATTACACTACGCAATTCATCATAAGAATCCAAATTGGTTTCGAGGCTCGCTCATAAATATCTCGACTTTGACGTAACCATATAAAAGATTTCATGGAGTCATTTTCGAATATATTATATTCAAACTTATTATTAGACACTTACCTAAGTATTTAAGCATCATTATTTTTACATATCATTAAAGTATTACATTCCAAGTGGGATAAAAACAAAATAGTCAGAAGTAATTATTTCGAGCTCATAACAAAAATATCTTGGGTACTAAAATTATAAATCAACACTTTTTAGTACGTCAGTAGCATTAAAATATAACGCGTGCAGTAAGCGAAACGATGAGAACGAATGATACATGATTCAAGATGCCAAAAGATCTTTATAATTCTACTGTGCCTAGATTCTGCAAACATTAATATGTTAAACAACTTTGTTTAACATCTTTATTACTGTCATAAGAATGAAATGATTATTCTCTTTGCGATATATTTGAGTCTACAAACAAAATGTGCGTGTTATATTGCTATATTCTCTTTTATACATAAAAATTCTTTGATTATTATCGTGTAAGCTTGTCAATGTATTGTGGAAGTATACAATATATAATGCGACATTAGTGGTAGATTTTTTCGAACTATTGCCTCAAAAATAGATATGGACGGTTGCGTGGGCGAGGCATCAAAATATTACGGTAAACACGCCGAATTAGCGGCAGATTAACGGCTTTTCAGCGAAATAATGTTCCTGATAAATGTTAGCTTCGGTTTATTTATTACTAACATTTATTATAGGGGTAATGCTATAACTACTTTGTTTGTAATTCGTGTACCTACTATGAATGCATATTCTTAAACTTAGTTCTTGTAAACTAAATAATATATTAGATGTAAAATTAAGTTAGTACAAGAAAAAGAGACATAAATAAAACAATACAGAATAAAAATAAACTGATAAGATGGATTTGACAAATTCCGTGCCCAACACAATGCGAAATAACGAAATTTATCAAAGTAGGCTAATCTCAACCGTGTAGTAAAACTTGATGTCAATGATGACGGATCGGTTCGCAGATTACCACCTTATCCTGTAAGTATACACTATCGTATAATATGCAGTTTGCAGAATGCCGAAACGTTTAGAATATTCTTCCAACACTTTAGAACATAAATAAACGCAGCAGACTTCAAATCCGCTGTCATGTATCTCAAAGATACGTCGCCTTACTCAAACATTTACACACGTACATGCATACAGTAAAATATGAAATAAATTCGGCCATTCTCTGCCGAAATGATGCTCCTAGGGTTGATAAATAATACCGTTCGCCAGCCGACTCACAGATAAAAGAACTCATAAAAGTTTTTATAAGATATCATTACGTGTTTGGAATGCAATTATTGAAATCAAAATGAAATTTGCATTACAAAGGCGAGTAGGCAAGTTTATGAATAATTCATAAGATGATACGATTTTAATGTTTGCCATAGAATATTATTAACTTTTTTATCGGAAGGTTATTGTTATTAAGGATCTTTTCTATTACTTGTCGAATAAATTGTTTTAAAAACGTTTTTCAATCATGACAATCAATTGAATTAATCCTGTCATATTGAAGATAAGCCGTAAACGATCTGTATAGTTGCAAAACTACCTAACTGAGTCTATATAACCCTATTTAAAGTCAGCTCGCATATCTAGTTTATAAGCGGGCGAATTTTGTGGCACACCGAGCAACGAGCCGGGAATCTGTGTTCTGTTGTACCAGGAGAGCAGAACAGAGCCGAAAGTGCCCGTAATATGAACAGCATACATACGCTGCGGCATAGAGGCGCTCACAATCGATACGGGGGGCCGCCACCCCGAGCACAAGGGGATGAATTTAAATTATTCACAGCGGGTATAACTGCGTGCTGCCGTCTTTAACAAACAAATTACGTATGCGCGCCTAATAACGCGATACACCCGGCTTCAGACCCGAGATGCCAGGCTTTCAATTATAACTTAGGATAAATGACGTGAGTTCAACTTGGGTGCTCCCGCTGATAATGTATGCGCTAGCCATGTCCTAATTCTGCTAATTACATCCAGAATATTATAAATAATGCATAAAATTAATAATTAATATTTACGAACTTATTTTTATGAATAATTGCAATAGCTGTACGTTAGACAATAGAATCGTAAAAAACATTAACATTAAAACGAATGCTCTACACAACAATCTTGGACGGTTTGCGATAAATATTCATTCGTATGTGGATAAATAAAGAGCTCAAACGTTTTAATTAAAATTTATAATGCAATAAAAAGGAAGGTAATTCAGTAATTTATTATAATTTATACATTAAATTAAATAAGACGGTGTAAATAAAATGTCCTGATATTTTCTTATAAAAATAAATATCAGTATTATATGAAAGTGGAACAAGATGCGAGTGGGACTGCTCCTTTCATCTGTTGTAAACGCCGTCACAAAGTAAGAAAAGTAGGGAGAGCATAACGTCAAAGAGATTGAATATTGATTGTCGAGTCGACAGCAATCTGAGCACATCGAGGGGGGCGACGGGAGCGACGATAGAGGAACGAGGGGTTTTCCGACCGGCCGTGACAATTTATGTTATTGCCACGGAGCTGGCCGTCGCCGATACGGGACCCTCTCATGTAATTGTTAGTTGGACCGCAGGATATTGGGGAATTAAACGAAAGCGGTGATTGATTAAGCGGCGATAACGATTATGGTCGTGGATATTACCGGCGATGAAAAATTGGAGGGTTGATACTACTTCCAGTGTGTAATTAAACGCGGCAAAAGCGCTTTATAAACAAACAGATCGGTGTTAACGGGAGTGAATTAAAAGTGCGGTAATCTCTCGCCTCGAACAAAAATAAAAACACGACGAGGACGCGTATGCGAGCGAGCGCTGGTACGCTAACAGATTAAGCCGAAAGATCAACAAATAAATTTTAATCCGACCGAACAGCATTCTCGCATTTCCGGCGGCAAAAACTCGTGCAGCTCAACACATGGGCGAGAAAAAACTAAAGTTATTATCTTAAGTCGAACCCAACAGAACCCATTAGTAAACAACACGGGCACAAAAGAGGGTAAAATAGCTGCTTATAAAAAAGGTAACAAAAAATTACCTATTAAGCTTTGACTCCCTTGCACTTCAGTTGTGACGGTTTTATGAGTCTACTAGTTTACAAAAACATTATATGTATTATATGTATCTGGTATACACCGAGTATGTTATTTTTTTTAACTACTGACGTGATGACACTCAAACAATGAATTTATTATTTACTTTTACGACAAAAACATATATTAAGATTAACATGTAAAGAATGTTTAATATATTATGTATGTTTAAATTTCTGTTATAAGTAAGTATACATTAACAACAATAGTAATTGAGCTTTACATATAATACAAAACTAATAATTATGCTATAATTAATTATGTATTACAGAGATTAAGTACTACTATACTACAGTTCCACAAATTAAACTGCTCATTTGAAACGAGAACCAAAACTAAACTTCTGAAAGCGTTAACCAGTAATAACATCCGTGTTTATATATTTGGTGAACGTTTACCGCGACAAATCTGCTCTTGGCAAAACTTTCCACTCGAACAAAGAGACGGCCAGGTATACGCCAGCTGCGGATTATAGCTTCCACCAACAAAACCACGGACTCGTCGTTCAACTCGGTTGACCGTTTATAAGCTGGCTCAACTCGCATGCTGACACAATCGAGAGATCGTATATCGTACAACTTCAATGGGTTTATGACGGCTAATACTCTGGAATTTATCGTCGGGAGTCCAATGAAACGTGTTACTCGACAACACTCCTTAAAAGCTTAATTTAAAATGACACTATAATTGTTAAGTAGTCAGCTCGAAGGTAGCAGCTTTTTTATTGTAAGAACGTAAACCGTTAACAGATAACTGTAAATGTGATAAATATCGAATTAACCCGTACTAAAGGAGTTACTTAGCTAACAAACGATGCAATTAACTTCGAATCAATTTGCTATGTGGTGTTGAATTTATTATCATTTCAATTGTTCTTGGCATAATAAACGAGTAGCTAATAAACCGAGTTGGTATAATTCGAAGCGGAAATAATAATGGCATTTGTTAGAACGCAGGCTGTCGGCGCCGCCGGCCTTTCCCGGCCTCATCCTAATTACGCCAATAATAATTACCCGCACAGTAGTCGAGTCGACAGCTGCCGTCTGCTACTATCTCCTTACGCCTTCTGTGTTCCTACTTCAACGTACTCTTGAAAGCTCAATTAGGAACTAATAACTATAGTAACGATAGAAGCACCATCTATCCTCAGGCTAGTGTTTAAAAATATTTATTACAAGAAAGAAAACGTTTAGTTTGACAAACCTATTAAAAGTAGCATAAATGTATTAATAGATTAATAAAGGTCATAATCAATTAGCTACGGTAAATAATGATTTTATTAAAACATTATTATTTAATGTAGTCAAGGAAGCCTTCAATTTAGACGAGTGAAGGAACAAATATAATTATTGCGAGTCATTAACTGTAATAAGTGTAGCGATTCGTTCCGCAAGCTCTATCTGCGGGCCATAACCTGTCCCGAGAGGCGATTAATTTTATAACATCAATCAATTACATCGAGAATTCGATATTAAAATTTTAATTCGCAACAGACATCGCAGGCTTTCGGCCGAAGCAATAACGTTTTTGTGAAATGAATGATGATACGCCCGAGGCAGGTAACGCGATACGTCCGTTGTGGGATATAAATAAAGTCGTTGAAGCGAAAAATTCATCAGAATTTATCACTCATGCCGGTGTCTGTTCGCGCAAATAACATACCATCTGTACAACTAATAATACACATATTAAATCACATAATGCTATCGAATCAGTGACCGTTCAAAATTAATTAAACAAACTGTATGTATGTATTACATACATGTAGGTACTTGAGCGTGAAATTTAATTAACCGGATAAAACATTGTGTTAGAAATACATTATGTTTTATTAAGAAATAGAAATTAGTTAGCAATAGGTAGAGTATAAAATATGAATAAAAGTTTCTAAAAATTAGTAGGTATTAAAAGAACACGATCTAAATACATTAATTAAATACATATAAGCTATAAGAAGCCAACAGACAGTACAGAGAACACTGATCTAGCGGTAATCACCATGTAAATTTATTCAGAGCGATCAGTATAATCGAGCGAGGCAGTGATATTAACCTCGTTTGAGACGAACGTACATATTAAACACTGCGCCCCTAGTCATTTCGATAGGAACCTTATTAATTTGTAATGTATGAGGAGTGCGGCATCGGCTTCAATTAACTATAATATATTCGAAATAATCACGGCTATTTATCGATAATATATCAACAGAGCGGCGCTTTGATAAACAAGTTACAACATAATGGGTACCTACTATATACAATGTAGTTAGCACTATAGTTTCATAGTATGTAGTACATTTATTCAAAACATTTATTCGAAAATAAAAGCGAATTTGTTGTGCGGTGACTGCAAAAATGCGGTTAAGAGAACTTCAGCGCTAACCGTAGCAAGGGTCTAACCCGCAATAAAAACGTTCTATAGGTACTTTTATGTATATACCACAAGCACTGGAGTGCCATGAAATAAACATTATGGATTTAATTACCCGTATCATATTATGGTAAAAATGTAATAGCGTTTATGACTTTTAAGATAGTTCTTAAAATTTTATATCATAAAATTATATGAAGCACAATGTAGTTATACCGGGTTTAAAATATGTAGAGTATAATATAAAAATATGTAAAAAATATGTAGATATACCTAATGTTAATGTACTTTAATTGTTATCCTTACTAATATAACAAATGCGAAAGTCTGTCTGTCTGTCTGTCGCGCTTTCACGCCAAAACTACTAAACCGATTTAAATGAAATTTGGTATAACCTGAGAAAGGACAAAGGTTATTTTTCAAGGCGAAAAAAGGACGATAAGGGGTTGAAATTAGGAATGAAACGTTGTATGGAAAATACGCCATTTTTAAAACTTGAAACTTATTTTTAGGCCTTTGATTAGATATAAATAAATGAAACATTTCAAAGTTTGTAAAAATTTTATCCTAAAGAGGGTAGTCTCTTATACGTGTAGACGAATAAAAATAAAATTTACTATCCATCACTGTAAATAGAGTTACGGACATAAGGCGTAAAAGTATTACGGACTGGGGTGCCACCCCTTCGTGTCAACGCCATTGTTCACACTCATAATAATTGTGTAAAGCATATGGCATGAAATACTTTATTTCTAAAAAAGTAACGAGAATAATATTTGTACACGTAACAGTTAACGGTGTGTGTGTGTGATTTTATAGTGTGCGATAACTCTGTGTAGCTATTGTGATAGTTACCATGATTGCAAAAGACATTGACACAAATAGATAGCACAACAAGTAAGACAATGTCAGAGTCAAAGGCCGGGTAGACGAAAGGAATATTAAATTTATATCTGTTATTATCACGCTCAAGTTTTCCAGCTACAGGGTGAACGTTAAATTGATTCCGCAAGCACTTTAGAAATTTTTAGAACCCTCGACAGTGATTAATGAAAGGAATTTCGGAGTCTGCGACGTGTTCTTCTGCTCCCCTCTCGAATAATGCCAAGAAAAGCTAAGGGAGCGTCCCTTGCTTCGCCTAAAAGTACCTACAGCAGAAATGAAGCAATTTAGTTTGGTCATAAAATATAGCGGTTGCAATAATATCACATTGCTCAAGCGGCTGCCGAGTCTGTCGCGTAATTTGCTGTGGTTGAGCGTGATGAGCCGTAAGTGTACCACGTCGGGTCGCAGAGTTGGTGCAACAACGCCACGTCACGTTTTTGATTAATGATGTATGCATTACAAGATGCTTCTGTTAGCAGGTGCATGTTATCGCATAATAACATTACCTACCGCAACTTAATTTACCATAGGTATCATTAGTACGACTTTTATGTAAATTACTCAAACAAAAAAGAACTTAAGTATACCGGTTTTTAAAGGATATATAAGGAATATGAAAGTTATATAAAATACCTACATCTTCTACAAAATAAGTAACTAGTTGTAATTTCTGATCAATAAAATCCGTAAATAATAATCTACATTGGTTTACTTCTCCAATGAACAAACATACGAGTACCTTCATGAATTTAATTAATAGATAATACTAAGACAACATCTAATGTTACAATTCAAGCCGGACGTTGTAGTGTTTCAGATTAGCAAATAAGTAGCGCAGGCCACAATCGCATTAATTTGTAAAGAGAGGTAGGCACAGGGTGGGAGGAGTGATTTAATTAACCGCTGCGGTGGGCGACAGAGGATTACACCCCGCCGTTTGCACTCAATCAACCTCGCAAACACCCTAAGCCCGCCAATTAAATACACTCCGAAACAATCAGATACATGACCGATAAGAGCAATTGGACAATTAGCGATTATTGTAATTGATAAATGACTGATCGACACCGTCAGGTTGTCGCGAGTCACGCACGAGCGCGTCACTCGGATCTAGATCAAGGATTGTGTGACATTATGTCAATCGGTGTACGTATTACATCTGACAATAAGACGTATGTAATAAGTACTAAATAAATCAGACATTGCGGTTCTTTATAGTGAGTTAGATCTTGAACAATTCAAGCAAATATTTATTTTTCTGACTGAAAATTTAACTATTCTCAGATAAGCCAAACCTAAATAGACTTGTTGACACGCAATAACGTAGACTATGGCGCGTTGATAACGAGCAAACTTGAGTAATTAATGGTATCAGTTCAGCTCGTTCACAACTAGTGTTTTATCGGTGTTCTTGTGTTTCATCGTAATCTACTCGAAAGATCAATCTGATGTCATTTATTACTTTATTTCTTAAATATTTTCCTAGTAAAATAGGTTCGATATTTTATCGCCTAATCTTAATCGATATTTTAAGCTACCTCCAATATTTTCGGTAAAACCTAAAAAGAATGTGAAGATTAACATGAATGATTTTTCATTACCTTAGTTTCCGTTTTCTGTTTCTTTGCCGGAGGTTGAGGATTGTGGTCCTGCCGCGAGTCATCAGGTTCGGGCTTAGCCGGCTGGGGGGTCGCGGGGGCGGGGGAGGGTACGGGCGGCGGCGCGGGTGCGGCGGCGGGCGGCGCGGCTGCGGGCGCGGGCGGCCCAGCCGGCTTAGGGTCCATGCGCGGCGCGGCGGGTCTAGGCTCGGATTTAGGCTGCGGCGCGTGCTGCGGCGCGTGCGGCGGCGCAGGCGGCAGTGCGGGCGGCGGCGCAGGCGGGCCGGGCGCGTTCGGCGGCGGCGGGACCCGCGCCACGCCGTTCACGTCGTGCGGCGGGTGCGGGTGGTGATGCTTGTCACGCGCCTTGTCCCGCCGGTGGCCCCCCGAACCTCGCTTGGCCGCGGCCGGCGTCGTCGCTGTCGGCGGCTTCGGCTCGCCGTTCATTTCGTTTGACTTCACAATCTCGTGTTTCGCCTCGGAGCTCTTCGTGCCGGGCTTGGTGCGCTTGATCTTCATCTTGAGCGCGGTGCGCTGCGCGTCCGGTTCGGCGCGCGCCGCCATGCCGCCCGCCTCGTCGGTCTTCTCTATGTCGGCATCGAGGTCTATGATTAGGTCGCCGATGCCGATGTCCCACTCGTTGTCATCGTACTCGAAGTTGGCGGGGTGCGCGTGGGGCGCGGGGCGAGCTCCGCCGGCCGGCGCGCCCTCCCTCATTGGCGCCGCCATGCGCGCCGGCTGCCCGCGCCCGCCCCCCGCAGCCCCGCACACGCACACACCATTGTAGCCCTGTACAAAAAAAGTTACGTAAGATTTACATATCAAATTATCTGAAGACTATTGGTAAATAATAAATATGTATATAATACGCCAATAAATCAAAACGTTATCTAAACATACTTAATTAAAAATACAAACATGCAGATATTAAATGAAGATAAATTGACAAAAAAACACATAAAATGTGCTGTGGTCACTTGATGAGAATTTTGTAGTAAAAATGAAGGCATAAAAGAACTAAATGAATATGTCACATTAAATTTATATATTTCTTTATAGAATTTTCATATCTTACGAAGTTATAACCAATTCAAAGTGGCAATAATCGTAAAATAGTCATAAAACCTCTCAGATAAGCTCGCTTTAACTCATAGCGAATAAACCCGAGACCAAACGTACACGAAGCAAAGCTGTAGGTACTGTATTTATTGTCACATATTTACTACTCGAAGTATAATTTAATAGATATGAAGTTGGCTATATATTTGCTAAACACATTAGGAGCATTTAAGTATGAGTATTTGTACATAGATTAAAACAAGCTTACATAGGTAATTTATGACAAGAAGCAAAATTTAAATAATCGTACAATCAATTTCTTTTTATTTTCAAACCTTCTACTGTTTTGCTAGAAAAAGTTATATTGTGCAATTTGCGAAGGTATTCATGTAAAAAAGAAATTTAAAATCTTGGTAGCTAGTAGAGTAAAAGTGCAACAGAGAGTTAAGATTACTTGGAAAATAGTTTATAGCGTCGCCAAAGCCGGCTTTACTGCGCCCTTTTGATAACTCCTCGTAACTTTTTTATTACTTGTGCGCCTTGTCTGCCTGGTACGCTCATAGACTTATCCGATCTCTTCTATTCTTATATTTATTTAGTACCAGGCTTGAGGTGATTTTTATAGCAAAATTTTATGCTCTTCAAATTGAGTTTTTATAAGAACATATTATTAGAATACGAATGAGTTACAATATTATGTATAATACATGATACTTGATACTTTATTTAGGAATTTTGGTAAATGAGATGAATGAATGAAGAGAAGAGTAGGAATACATGTACATTTTTTTTTTAATTTAGTTATTTTAAGATTATGCAAGAACCAGGACTACATGACTAAATGAAAATATGAAAAGTGAGAAAAAAACCGAAATTTATATTAAATAAATTTCTGTTTTTTTCTACTTAAGAAACATGTTATTCAATTTATTCAATCAGATATTTTTTAAATCTTTCTAATATTTATCTTTACTCTAAGAAAACATTTACAATTCTAAAAAATATATTCTTATTTCTTATACGTTAGAGCTTGATATTAGTTCTTATAAATATTCCATTGGTATGATTTTTAAAAGAAGAGTTAGTATAAAAATATTGTACAAAGCATCCCATGCTTATTTCACAATAACATTAATTTTCTCGTTGATCACTTTACTCTTGTACTAAAACTCATTTTCACTTTTTAGTCCGCTTTGTCATTAAAACGTGATTTTTTGTTTTAATAAAAGTAGGTATAATTTATTTTATTCCTTAAGCTAGTTCTTCGAGAAATGCGAGCATTAAATAATCGTCAAGAGACCGTAAAAGTTTTTACATTAAATAAAACAGATGATCAATTTCATCCAGCCATTTTAACGTCCCAATTTTAGGCAAGGGCCTTTCCGCATCAAAGGTTGCGAGGGGGATCAGGTCATAATCCACCTCGCTGGGTTAGTGGGGGATGGCAAACTTCACATATCTTTTCAAAAAGTTAGTATGATAATCAATATCATCGAGCCTTTTTAAAGTCCCACAGTTGTGTCTAGTCCGCCCTCGAATCCAAGATTGTGTGGGGCATCAGGCCATAGTCCACCACAGTAGTCAAGTGCGGTTTGCGAATTTCACATGTCTATCAAAAATAGTTAGGTTCTTTCTAATGAATATGGTACTTCAAATATTTAATGCAACACGAGATATTATAAATATTGTAATTTCTATTAGAACTTGATGTATAGAAATGATTTTTCTTTTCAGATTAACTACGGCTTTGCTCCTCCACAAGTATATATACGCAATTAAGTAATTAATCGAGTCGGAACGTGCGCATACTAACAACACAGCCGACAGTTAACATGAGTTTCTTAGAACATGTCTCTCATTAAACAAGCTGTAATAAGTATGTAATAGCTTCCACATGTAAAACCGATTAAGATTATAAAATCAGTTAAGATACTAATGGCCGGATAATGAGAAAAGATAAAGCTATTAATATACGGGGGACTAATTAAATGTGTTGGTTTTTAATTGAAACGACAGTTATAATGTTCTATTGTGAATATCTCGTGTTAAGTGTGAAGACGAAATCATTATAACTTAATAACTAAAAAGAAACGCTTTAAAGTTTTAAGTATTAATAATTTTCTTTCCTAATCTTTTTTTTTGAATAGTCACTAAAAATAGTCATGTTAGAATATAATATATGTAACATGCACAAAAAATCTTTGTTTTAAAGTGATACTTATCAAAAAGTATAAAAATAAGGATAGCTATTGTTACGTTCTACGGGTTCGGGATCTGAAATTAAAAGCGTTCTCGCACTATAGATGTTTTATTTCTTCTGTATATACACGCGCAGTCTGTACACAACACTAGCTTATTAAGGTCTATGAGCACTATAATTCACCACTTTTATTAATTTACTATACTCTTCTTCACTTTTCCACTATTTCGTATCGCTTCGTAATCTTCACTTGACTCCGAACATCAACTGAACTCTCGACACACTGCCGGCCTTTTTATATGCATAAATTTAGAACATTCTAGTATCGAAAATTCAAAATGTTTCTAGTAACTTCCAAATCTTTCCTGAAAATGCTTTATCTCTTTTTGACACATTAAAATTTGTAATAAACTGTTCTTGTTATCTAATTGTCAAAAGTTAGAAATTGACATTCGCTGTTGTAAGGCATGGTACAAGCGTGCTATTATGACGAGTTCGCACTATATTCCGCGACATTACCCCCTCCTAAGACATGCTCGTCTCGAGCATCGTTGTTGCCGTGATACTTGGCTAATCGGTCCACATGCACGATTTTAGCTGGGCTTCTAGATGTACGTTGAATTCGGAAAGTGACGTCGTTAATTTTCGTTATAACCTTATAAGGCCCCTCCCAACTGGGTTGTAGCTTTGGCGATTTACCCTTTCGTCTCACCGGGTTATGCAGCCATACCAATGAGCCTTCCTCGAAGTTCGTTCCTGTCGCCTTCCGGTCATAACGAGTTTTCATGCGTTCACTTGCTTGTAGTCCTGCATCTCGTATCTGCTCATGAACACCAATCATCTTCGCTCTTAGTTCGCTGGCATATTCGGTGATGCAACTGGGAGTATCCGGCGGGCAACCACTTAACAGATCCGCTGGAAGCCGTAATTCTCTTCCGAAATTTGCAAAAGCAGGTGTTATAGTAATGCTTTCATGTACAGCAGTCCGGTAAGAAAGCAAGAACAATGATAAATACTCGTCCCAATCCTTTTGATGTTTATCCACAACCTTAGCTAGATGGCGTTCCAAAGTATGGTTAAATCTTTCAACCATTCCATCGGACTGCGGGTGACAAGGCGTAGTTCTAGTTTTGTGCACCCCCATGATCTTACACAGTTCTTGAAACACCTGCGATTCGAAGTTTCTTCCTTGATCACTGTGCATTTCTAACGGGACACCAAATCTGCAAAATACCTCTCTGACCAATTTATTTGCAACAGTAACAGCTTCTTGATTTGGTATGGCGAATGCTTCAGGCCATTTCGTGAAATAGTCCATTACAACTAAAATGTATCGGTTCCCGGAGTTAGTAATCGGAAATGGTCCTGCTACGTCTATTGCGATTCTCTCCCAAGGTGCCCCAACATTGTATAATTTCATTGCTCCTCGACTTCTGGTTTGCGGGCCTTTGACAGAGGCACATTGTACACATTTCCGACACCAGTCCTCGACATCATCTCGACAATGCAACCAATAAAATCGCTCCTTGATCTTGATTAACGTTCTTCTTACCCCTAAGTGTCCACCAGAAGAACCATTATGGTATGCTCGAAGTACCTCAGATACTTTTATTTTAGGTACCACTAGTTGGAGATGGCTATCATTTCCACGTGTCTGCTCCCATTTGCGGCACAATACTCCATTGTGTAACAACAAACTGTCCCATTGTGCCCACAAACTTTTCGTAGCGGTACTATACTGTGCTATGTCAGTCCACTTAGGTTTTGGTCTACCACTACTTAACCATTCCATGATTGGTCGTATGTCTCGGTCTTCTTTTTGTGCTCTCTTCATGGCATCATCGCTCCAACGTTCATCTATCGAATCTGTTCTTATAATTTTAATAGATTCTAGTTCCTTTACTTCTTGTCTGTGACAGTGCTTGCAGTCTTCCTCGCATGGTCTTCTAGATAGGGCATCGGCGTTACTGTGTGTTTTACCCCCACGATGTTCTATTTCAAACTGAAACTCTTGAAGTTGTTCAATCCATCGCGCTACCTGTCCTTCGGGGTCCTTGAATTCTAATAACCATTTCAGGGCAGCGTGATCGGTTCTTACCAAAAATTTGCGTCCTAGCAAGTATTTCTTAAAATGTTGTAAAGTTTTCACTACAGCAAGTAGCTCTCTTCGAGTAACGCAATAATTCTTTTCCGGTTTAGAGAGTGACTTACTGAAATATGCGATTACAACCTCCTGATCACCCTTCCGCTGGGACAATACACCTCCAATACCGATATTGCTGGCATCAGTGTCGACAATAAACTCTCCCTTTGTGTCTGGATACCCAAGGACCGGTGTTTGGCAAAGATGTTTCTTCAGTTTTTGAAAGGCCGATTCACAATTATTGTCCCATACGAAGGGTCTTTTCTCTTCGGTCAGTTTATGAAGTGGTTTGGCGATGTCAGAGAAGCCTTTTACAAATCTTCTATAGTAAGAGCACAATCCCAGAAATGCTCTCACTTGCGTTTTGTCCTTAGGGGTCGGCCAATCTTTCACAGCGGTGATTTTGCTAGGGTCCGTTTCCACTCCGTTTTCCGAGACTACATGTCCAAGGTAATTCACTTGTCTCCTAAAGAACGAGCACTTCTTTGGACTTAACTTTAAATTTGCTTCCCTTAGTTTATCAAATACTGCTTCGAGTTTCTTAAGATGGTCTTCGAAGTCACGTCCCACAATAATGATGTCATCTAGGTAAACAAGGCAGGCTGCTCCTAGTAATCCAGCGAGTACACGTTCCATCAACCTCTCGAATGTTGCTGGTGCATTGCATAACCCGAACGGCATAACCTTAAACTGCCACAACCCTTTTCCAGTTGAAAACGCAGTTTTCTCCTTATCCACGGGGTCCATGTCTACTTGCCAATAGCCACTCTTCAAATCAAGAGTTGAAAACCATTTCATACCACTGAGAGTGTCCAAGGTGTCGTCGATTCGAGGCAGGGGATAACTGTCCTTTTTGGTTACATCGTTGAGTCTGCGGTAATCGATGCAAAACCTTGTAGATCCATCCTTCTTCCTTACAAGTACTACTGGAGAACACCAAGGACTAGTAGATTGTTCGATGATGTTATTCTTTCTCATGTCTTGGATCATGTCGTCAACCTCTTTCTCCTTAGCCCATGGAATTCGTCTTGGTCGTTGTCGAATAGGCGCTATGTCACCAGTATTAATTTTGTGCTTCACCAAACCGGTTCTTCCAATATCGCCGTCATGTTTCGAGAACAAATCTGAATATTCGTAAAGTAAATTTTCAGCTTTCGTCTTCTGTGAACTTGTGAGATGCTCTTTGCAGTCTTCTAAAAGTTTCATTGCTTGCTCTTTATCCTTGTTAAGCACCTTCTCATTCTGTTGGCATCTACTTAACCAGGCTATCTCTTCGCAAGTCCCCACAACTTCCCCTCTCTGAATAGTTTGCGTAGCGTCACTGGTGTTCAGCACTGGAACCATGGATGTCGAAGTTTTACCTACTACAACTCTTGCTGGGATCCACGAGCTCTCATCTTCATACTTCTCTATGATAGCGCAGCACCATTGACTACCTGACTTGTTCTGAGGTAAAGTGACAGGTACTAGAGTCTGTGATCTTGGTGGAAGAGCGGTGTCTCTTAAGCAACAAACTTTCCCCTGAACTCCACCACTTATCGGTACTTCTCTATTTCTGCACTTTAAAACTCCATATTTCATGTCTATCGTACACTGGTAATTTTGAAGAAAGTCCAATCCAATGATGCAATCATCCACGATATCTGCAACTATTGCGTTATGCCAATAGACGTTGTCCCCAATTTTTATAGCAATTTTTCTTTCCCCCCAAACAGGTATGCGCTGACCAGTGGCTGTCATAAGGTTGATGTGCCTCCTATCTTGCAAATTATTGTCCGCAATATGTTTCAGCTTTCGGTTATTAATGACAGTTCGCGAAGCTCCGGTATCCAGTGTCAGTTTACATGTCACTCCATTAATAGCGCCATGTATAACCAAAGTGTTTCCATCTATTGCCTGTTTTACTTCTATGGGTGGGGTTGTAGATCCCCCGGCCAGCGCCCACCTCCTAGCTCTGGCTGAGTTCAATTCTCCTCTTACTTGATCGCAGGTTGGTACACCAAAATCTGAGTATAGTCGACCATTCTTCCTTTTAGGGCAGTTACTTCGAAGATGGCCCCGCTCACCACACTCGTAGCACCTTGGGTTGAAAAGACGTCTCCGGGTGGTTAATCCTCCCGTGGTAGCTTCCTGCACCCTCCAAGGTATAGAGTCATGACGCACAGCTTCAATCTCTAGAGCATGAGCGACAGCTTCCCTGAGACTTGTATGGTGTCTTAGGCGTACAGCGGCACGTACCTCCGAGTCGCGAATCCCGTCCACAAAAGCCTGCAGAAGAATGGTTTCTATGGTGGCTGGCGAGGATTGATATGCCTTCCGTACGAGCCTCTCAATCTCTACGGACCACTGCTGCAGGGTTTCATTGGCTTTTTGTGTACGGTCTTTAATTTGAGCTCTGTACACGTGCTCCAGATGACTGTCACCATACCGAGACTCTAAAGCGCTGAGTAGCTCACTGTATGTGATCTTTCTGACGGGGTCGCTAGCATAAAGAGCTTCCAATACATTCAAAGCCTCCTCTCTAAGTGCGACGGTAAGGGCAGATCGGGCTTCATCATCTGTCCATCCACTCGTCTCCTTGACAGTCTCAAACTGGATCTTAAAAGCAGCCCAAGAAGATTTGCCGTCGAAGTAAGGGGCTTTAAAGCTCTTTGTTGATGATGAGCTAATGTCGGCACTACGCGGTAATTTGTGAGTTTCCAAGTAATCCATTCTTTTCTCCATTTTAGAGAGTTTTGAGTCGTACTCCTCTAAAGCTTCACCGTGTGTGACGAGTGTCGTCTTTATTCCCTCAACTTCTCTTTCAACGGCTTCCACCCTTTCCGTATTCTGTTGAAGAACGGCTATGACATCTTTGTGAATGCCCTCTTGAAGTGCGCGCAGCTGTTCATCCTGGCGGCGAGCCTGCTCATCTTGGAGTGCGCGCAGCTGTTCCTCCTGGCGGCGTACACGTTCTTCCTCGCGGCGAGTCTGCTCCTCTTGGCGGCGAGCCTGCTCTTCTTGTAGTGTGCGCATCTGATCCTCCTGGCGGCGAGCCTGCTCTTCTTGGAGTGTGCGCAACTGTTCCTCCTGGCGGCGTGCACGTTCTTCCTCGCGGCGCGTTTGTTCTTGCATCATGAACGCCATTTGTTGCAAAAGAGCGTTCATGTCTGGGGTGGTACTCTGTTGAGCCGCGGACTCTCCACTCGATGTACTAGGGCCAGAATCTTCCCTTTGCTGTTCCGCCATTGCGCGTGTAGTGACTCCTTCCTTCTCGTGCCTCGGTACTAACGGCATTTCCGATCCCACTTCTGACACCAATTGTTACGTTCTACGGGTTCGGGATCTGAAATTAAAAGCGTTCTCGCACTATAGATGTTTTATTTCTTCTGTATATACACGCGCAGTCTGTACACAACACTAGCTTATTAAGGTCTATGAGCACTATAATTCACCACTTTTATTAATTTACTATACTCTTCTTCACTTTTCCACTATTTCGTATCGCTTCGTAATCTTCACTTGACTCCGAACATCAACTGAACTCTCGACACACTGCCGGCCTTTTTATATGCATAAATTTAGAACATTCTAGTATCGAAAATTCAAAATGTTTCTAGTAACTTCCAAATCTTTCCTGAAAATGCTTTATCTCTTTTTGACACATTAAAATTTGTAATAAACTGTTCTTGTTATCTAATTGTCAAAAGTTAGAAATTGACATTCGCTGTTGTAAGGCATGGTACAAGCGTGCTATTATGACGAGTTCGCACTATATTCCGCGACACTATTAATATAATCTAGGCAATTTCCTCAACTCATCTTTCAAAACAAAAATATTTACTGTTTCTAACATATTATTAAATTACATGAAAATAACATATTGTATCATTATTTAAATGGTTATTTGTAACCATTAAAATAGTTCATCGAAGTATAAAAATTAAGTATAATCTTACAAAATAAATGAATAGTGCTTATAAAATATGAAGGCTGCCAGAAGTGGTCACGCTAATGTTATCAATAAATCAAGCATTTTAGAAAATCTTAAAGTCAACCTGCGCTAAGTGACTTCATCCATAAGATAAAAAACACGACAATCCGTGCCAAGACGAGGAAAAAAAAACAAATGTTTTGACTCAACGATCTCGTACCGTATACTTATATGATAGGATAAAAATATTCGATACCATTTATAATACATGCTCATTGTTATCTTTGAAACATAAGTCGACCGCTCGTTTTCATTTATCTTAGTTAACGTCATGTTCAATAAAAAGTAACGAAACAAAATCAAATCATTATTTTTAATAACAACGAGTTTTACTAGCCGTAAAATGAAATACTCATCTACTCTATTCCTGCTTTGAAGTACCGATCAAATGGCGTATAAAGCCGAATATTTAACCATTATTCATCACTGACAAAGCTCAAATAATAGTAGATTGAATGCGAATTTCAAAGAGAGCCAGGAATAAATCGCGGGAAAAAGCATTATTCTCGAGCCGTATGTTTGTCAATAGGCCGGTTGATTGGGGGCTTCTCGGCGCGCTGCGAGCCTGGTACTAGTGATTTACGGGCAAGCCGCGCTACTTGGCGCGATGCCCGAGTATCGAACCCGGCCCTGCACTTTATATGAGAAAAATTGCTTGTGACGCGGAAACGGAATGCCTACACAGGGATTCTGAGATATTGCCTCAGCTGTACGAATAAAAATATTTCCCGACTGTGATTCATATTTTATAAAGAACTTTATATACTTACGACATATTTTTACTTCATAAAAATATTTATATCAGATTTGAGGACAAATTATTTTTCATTAACGCGAGATAACAATCAAATCTTATAAATTAGAAAGCAAACTTGTTTCCAGACATTTAAAGTCCCATAAAACTTGTCACATCAGTTTAATAATATGTATAAATTTAATACTATGACTATTTTTTAATATATAATTAAATACTAGTTTTTATGACAGTTCTCTCAATTAAATTATAATATATTCAGTTGACATATAAATTGTTTACGCTTTGCAGATTATTATTTGAGTCATTGCTGGCTTTAAGTTATTTAATACTTATCGGCGCCTTCATTAATAACCTTTAAAAAAGCCATCAAGTAGATTGCATCTAAAAAGTTAATCTACGCGAACTAATCTACGATGCGAGCGATAATGGATGTTGGTTGATTATCTCACGTTCTTATAACGATGTTGGTTACTATCGACTTAGAATATAACGTACCTGTAATAGAATAAGATTGAAGTATTGAACGCCGCATTATGTATGTATATAAGGTATATACCAAGTTCCTAATTTATTAATTTGAATCTAAGATGACCAATTCATTGTCGTATTATGAATGAAACTATCTTTTCGGATTTTGTCGCTTACTATTACGCTATATAGTATACGCTGTCTCAGATTAAAGTACGTATAATAATAATTATTAAGCATAGTTATACCTATAGGTATGTTCGTTTTAAAGGAAAGTAACTTCTGCATACTTTTTGGTAGTGATTAGGAATCATCTATCACCCATTGTTTAATATCTGACAAAGAAAATGTTTATTCAACGAGAAAGTTGTCCGTCTATTCCGAGAAATTTAATATATTCAGATATCATATATCTCTATTCCTTTATTTGTTTTAAAAGTCGACGCATCGAAATACGATACGTGAAACCATCTGTATTATAACTTTTTGAGCTATCAACAAATTGTGCTGCGAGCGTTAAAACGTAGCAATAATGAGGCAGGGTAATGACGTATATTATCGTATTAAATACACTCGCGATAAACGCCATTTACGTATATTAAACCTTTCGGCATATCGTGCAAATTGTTTTATAATTAACGAATCGCTAATAAACTGCACTCGAAAGGAAACAAATGCGCGTGAAATTTAAAACCAGCAATTAACATTACCGGTAGAACTGATTTATACATTTATTTCAATATTTTATGCAACACAACAAACTATATAGAGCAGTAAAAACGTTGTTACTATTTCACAAATGTACTGAAGGTATGTACGTTAATGAATGTAAGTTATATGTATATCGATTTAGATTTTTTATGTATTCCTGGATGAATATGCATTATTCTCTCTTTATGTGACCATCGTGGATTGTGGTCAACGGCGCTGTTGATTCACACAGATTTCATTCACATTTGACATGAATCGTTGGCAGTAAATGTGTTTCTTTTGCCTGGGTGTAGAATGTAGAGTATCGGATTTCAAGAACCGACTACATTCTACTAATAATATCTTATCTAACTCATAATATTTTGTTGTACTAGATTGTACATTTTATTAGGTTTTAGATATAATATATAATAATATGTAAAAAGTAATAAAATAAATATGATTTATTGACTCGAATTTACCGACCAATCTCCTTCGTGTCTTCTCCATTCTCGCAACATTGGCGAAGTAATCTGTGCTCAACTGAACGCTTTCAAATCATTAACAAGAGAATTGAATTGAATAAATACGATGGGACATAAATACACACCGCCATTTCATTCGTGTCGTCAAGTCAGTAATAAGTGTATTACATGTATTAGAAGGAAATTGTATGAAAAAATTGAAACCTCTTCCAAAAGGGGTTCAGACACAGCACATTATTATAATAGGTATATGCTATAATATGTACATAAGTTTAGATAAACTGGATGGATTGCCAAGTATTACAATTGAATGACGTGACGACTTTGCACTATTGAAATCTGAATGCCGATCAATACTTGAATATTTGGCACGAATTTGGATCAAACTTGCAAAATTGAATAGGCGAAGTTCCACTTACATTAAACAATGATTTATGGCACAGGCCTGTTACTAAAAATAAGAAAGATGAAACAATATCAAAATGTAACGAACGAAGCTAAACAGGTATTAAGGATTACGTTAAAAATTTATATTTATGTTCAAAATAAATCAAGAGTAAAAAGTGATAAAGTATATTAATAAAATGACAAGACTTCTGAGATTATACCCTAATAAAAAGCTTGAATTGATTTGGATAGGTAATAAAGCCCTCAGTATAAGTTACTCGTAAGATTTGGAGGCAATATAACGTCAACGCAATTACTAAGACACGCGTGGGATGTGAGCGGTAATCGACTTTTAACTTTGCCTTCTAGAGAAAATAGAGTGAAAACTTCTTTATTCATTATCATCCAATTTATGATATAGCAGATAAAAAATAAAGAATTTCTTTGTATTTTTTTTAAACTTATCTCGGAAAATCATGAAATGAAAAGTATTAACGAGGATTATTCTTATTGTAAAGTGAATCAAATGAAATCTATACATATATATTATATATAATAAAATTCTAACTAAATTGTATTTTTTTTTTGGAAATTCTAATAAAGATAGTCATTAGACCAGACTTTTTGTCTGTCTGTCTGTGACCGCATCACGAGAAAACCACTGGACAGATTTTAATAACAATCAGTATTATGATAGCTGGGTCAACATATCGGATACTTTTTACAGCAGGAAAATATCTCATTTCTGAAAAATCTATACCAATATTTAAATCGTATTCTCTAGTATAATTCTTTAAAAAGTTCAAGAATATCCGGTATTAAATACCTTCGCGGGTGAAGCCGCGGTAAATGCACAGCTAGTAGTAGTAGCGATGTACGAGGCATCTTTTAACACATTTACAACATATAATTTACGTATTTCAAATAATAGCGTTTATACCTACTTTAAGTGTATGAGAATTCATATTAATAATTCTCATTGTTGTTTGCCATGAAAATATCGTTTATACGATAAAATTTATTATTTATATCTTATGTACACGCAATATAGGTTGTTATGTACATACATACGCAAAGAAACCATTTACATATTATGTACATACCACAAGTAAATACGTTGATATATTTTTTATTTTAAATCAAAATGTGGTACAGATTAACTTTACTTGAAATGATATATGCAATAAATATTATGAAAAAAGTGTAATTTTTGTATTCATATAATATTAAGAAATTAAATAACTATTTAGGTCACACGCCACATGATATTGACTGAACCGTAATTAACGACAAATCGACTATTGGTCCAAATGCAATGTCGTAATAATAGATGACAAGCTAATGCATTAATATATTATTATTATACATTCATTTACGTACATATAATGCAATTCATTAATATTATTTATCAGTCTCATGTCAATTTGCTCTGACTATAATGTACGAGTGAGTATTAGCAATTAAAGTTAAGTCAAGTATTTCTATTATTATTCTGTTAAAAGATAACTAAAATAAAAATGGAAATGTTTCAGAAGACAAGTGTATCATTAAAAATAATAACTAGGACAAGTTGGCACCTAAGCAGTACTGTAGGTACACGTACGGTACGATATTTGCCTAACAGTAACATATTATTTCAAGTGTAAATCTATTAAAATATTTTAAATACTTAAATTGCTATATTTACATATTATAACAATAACTACGCAAATATTTAAGACTTTGCGAATTTCGAAGGATTTTCACAACGGCACAAAATTTTTGTTCTGTAATTTCCTTCAATAAACTAAAGGTTGCCTGCCTCTTTACAAAACCGTAATGGATTCTGACCCTCTTGATGTTTC
This sequence comes from Boloria selene, assembly GCA_905231865.2. Lineage (NCBI taxonomy): Eukaryota > Metazoa > Arthropoda > Insecta > Lepidoptera > Nymphalidae > Boloria > Boloria selene. Next base: position 8,777,679 of record HG993149.1, read on the forward strand.
AAAATAAACAAAGGATGCTCAAAGCTTTGTTAACAAAAAGATCCTTTTAGTATATCGTTAGCTGTACAAATAAAATAAGCCAATAAAATTGTTAGCATTCGCAAGCAAAAAATGTTATTTATATTAAATCTAGAAGTTTAAATGATTTATTACATGAACGCAGATTTAATACAAGTATGTATGATAAAATCTTCAAAATAATTTAATTATTTTAGATACCTACTTAATATTTAAGTACTAAGTAAAGCTTTAATGTACATACAAGAGCTTTTTGTCTATCTAATAATATAATCGCGACGATACATTAAGTATTTAATTATAAGGTTTAAGAAGTAGCTTTTTATAGAGACAGTATAGGGTTTAATAATTTTAACTCAATATGATACGAGTATCACTACATAGTATAAAACAAAGTCGTTTCCCGCTGTCTGTCTGTCCCTATATATTCTTAGATCTTTAAAACTACGTATTTTTTTAATAGATAGAGTGTTTTCGAGGAAGGTTTTAGTCATATAATTTGTTAAGTTTTTGTATACATTTACTAGCGGAACCGGCGGCTTCGCTCGCGCTAAATCTAGGGACGAGTCGCTAGTAGTCATATAAAGTTACACACCGTGTTATCATCACATCTACTACGAACATTTTCCAACATTAGAATTTAGACTATAGCAAACTTCGTCACTTATGCGGCTATTTAATGCTTATTACTAATTAGGATTAAACGTTATCCCATTATTTTTTTAAATGAAACTTTTTATTGTTTTAATCACAAGGCTATTTGCAGCGATGGACTTAAATGGTATTGTGACCATGTATCGCACATCTCGTTCGCCATCCGACGCGTCGAAATGCAGATTACAATTTTAAATACTTGGAAGTAGTATTTAAAGTATGTACTGTGATGAAAAAGTTTAATCAAATGGCAAAAAGGAATTAAATAACAGTTTCGTGTAGTCGTATAAAAATATTATTTTTATATAACTATAGTACAAACAAGCGAGATACGACTAAGCCGTTACATAGGGTAAACATACCGGTTATCGACCGTTTAAGCGACTTGTTGACTTCGGAGTTGATTTTTATCATAATGTTGTACTCCAAGATTTTTCAAAAAAATATCATTTCATCCTACAATAGTCTAGTTTCATTAAACCTAGCGCCTATAGATGTATCAGTGATACATAATTTAATAAAAATATATATTCGTAAAAATAGCAAATATACCGGTTATCGGCCTTTTCACTCAGTTATCGTCCACTAGAGCACTGGTTATCGGCCACCTATTTTACGGTAGAAAAACGACTCTTGTGTAATAACCTGTAAGGTTTATAATAGTATGATAATAATACAATTAATAAATTTACAAAAGCTGTATATTTTTACTCTCTTTTACGACTTAAAAATAAAATTAAGTAACGGTATTAAGGTCAAGATCACAAGAACCACATTTAACACGGGCTGGAGTTTCTTCTACTTTTTTTTTAATTCTCTTCTTTGATGGTTGGTGGTGGTGAAATAAATGTTCTTTTCTCTTTAGCTCTTTCGAGTTTTCTTTTCTTAATTTAGTTTTCTTTGTCCTCTTTCGCTATATCTCTTTTTCCATAGTATTGTTGCCAACCTAAGACTTGTGATAATTGAATGTCACTAAATGGTGATATTGAGATGTCGATAAGAGATATATAAGAAAAACTATGGAATCTTAATAGAGCTGTGCGAAATGTGAAATTTTCGCCCTGGCGTTTTCGTACGCTTGTTAGAAGGACTTTTAAATTCAAAGGAAAATTTAGGGGTTGAAGCGGCAAGGCTCTTAATTTTTTTTCTTTACTGATAGGTGCCATCTGATAAAAAAACAAGCACAATTCTAACACCAAGCACAGCAACCAAAATGTATCCATTATCATTAAAACATATAAGCTTATTTACAAGCTTGAATAAGTTCGCCTTTACAAAATAAAAACAGATATATCCCAAGGGAACTATATATTTTTCCGGGATAAAAATTAGCATGTGCTATTCCAGAGTATACTCTATCTCTGTACCAAATTTTGTGCTTGAGTAACAAACATTCAAACATACATCTTAACTTTCACTTTTATAATATTAGTAAGATTATAAGGGAGTTTTCAAACGGTCGGGGACAGGTTTTGTTTTTACTGGTCATCGGCCGTTAAATATTCGCTATTTTGGAAGGCCATATCTTTGAAAATATTAGGTATACAGGCGGTCGTAATCTAGTTGTAAATTCACAAAACTCTAGCTGTTCACAAATATAGTGCAATGTATGTTGGTGAATTTAAGGTTTCCGCAATAAAGGCAAAGAAAAACGACGCGAGTAAACCGGTTTTGCGACCACCCGGTCGGAAAGTAGATTTTGTAATTAATCGTTAACGTATTGTCCAACCACCAAAAATATCATAAATTATAAAAAGTTTGATGAGTTTAGGCACTTGAATATTGAAATTAAACATGCCTAATACACACAAACCAAATCAATGACCAATAAAGTAAGAGTAACACTTAAAAACTTACCTTTGAAAATCAATCCACCTACTATTTTTTTTGCTAAATTTTACACGCGTTCATACACCAAATTTTGAAAGAGCGACTGAGTGCTCAACAGCGTTAGCAACTTGAAGTAGACTAACTATCGTACCATGGGGCGTAAAATTATCGTACATGGATCGAAATTATCGTATTTTTTAGGATAATGTCTATTATAGATAAATAAATCATATAAATTGTAATATTGATATGCATGCAAGTACTCTATAGTTTATCTTTTTTAAACCACCGCTGTCAAATCAACAGAACACTGAAACCCAAATGTTTTACACGTGGTATACAGACCTGCGTACGATAATAATATGCTATCATACATCGTACGTAGGCACATTTAAGGCAAAATTATCGTATGTGTACGTATGGCGCGAAATTAGAAAAGATCGGTCTATAACACTGTCTATTATTTAAAATAACATGCGAAGTGGTCGAAAAGGGGTAGTGGTCGGTAAACCGGTATGTTTACCCTATTCGGTATAAAGCTTTTTTATCCCCTTCTTACGTATCAATAGTATCTTTTTACATGGTTTTTATATTCTTATAGTCATGACATACCTTTATAGTATTTTGCAAATATTTATTTACACATGAAATCTACACAAATACGTAAAATTTAAGTGTGTTTGTAATGTCAAAATTTCAACTTTACTTTAACTGTTTGTCTGTTTGTCATAGCATAACTTAAGCTACTTTTATTTGAAAAAAAAATTAGCTTAAAAAATAAGTCATACGAAAAGAACTATAAGAATAAGCTGAAGCTGTAAGTCGCTAATTCACAGTAAAAATAAAACATGCTGTATAAAGTTATTTTATAATAACTTAAGTCAAAAGTTATTGTTAAGAAACAAACCAAACCTTTCATTAAATAAGTATAAATAGTAAAACACTGTAAATATAATTAGGATTTTTTTATTACATTACATATATAGCAGCCAGCTTAATTGATTTAATTGACTGTAAAGAATTGTTAATTAATTAAATCCTCTTGTGGTCCATAAATTACTCGTATAAAAATTATAAAAAAATATGAATCATGTTCTCTAAGTATTCTTTTGATCTTGAAAATACTTAAATCCTATCGTAAAACATAAGATTATACAAACAATATTATTCATGCTGCCAATTTGTGTGATAAGGCACGTCGACATAACAGAATACACATCAAGCATACGTACTCGCAGCCAACACACATTAAATAAAACAAAGCTTTAATCAAATATATTAGATACATATTTAAACAAAAAATATAATGTAGTGTTAGTAATTGCATGATAACAATAATCTTGTAAGATATGATTAAGGCCTCACCGTTCCCAACTGGATCTATCGATGACTGGCGATGGCAATCCCAAACAGACACAATTCATACAGCACTAACAGCACTTAGTTAACACTATCACTGCGGGAGTGGCACCATCTAATGCACCATCACTTGAACACCATGGACCGATTCTCGCACCAGACAGCACGTCGACACACCTACAAAGAAACGGTATGGATGAGCACACCGGAACACATAGTTATTTGACACTAGCGTAAGATGCCTTACAAAGAACAACAAACGCGCGTCACGAATGCACGCTGCTCGAATACTGAGCGCTAGCGGCTAGCGAGAGCGACCGCCGAGCCGAGCCGAGCGGAGCGGAAAAGCGACTTCAGATAAGCGATGCCGTGCAGCGTGCTCCACGCTCTCAGCTCCCCGCGGCTGCGATCATTTCACGCTTCACTAAGTGGAAGAGCAAAGTGTAAAATTACACGCAAATAATGTCTAACTAGTGTTCGCCTTGTGAGTGACGTTTAATTCACAGCGCAAAAGTCGCAGATAGCCACGATAGTCGAGCCACGAGCTCGCAAAGTGCCAAGTAATTATCACAGATATAAACCGATACAGAAACGATTTTGCATGTAAGAATATCATTAACGTGCAATGAGCGGGCTGAGTGCCGGCTGTACGGCTGTTTATAAAACTTAAAGCGAGAAAGAGAGGTCCGATCCCGCTTAAAGCGTTTGCAACGTGGCGAGGAGGAGCGGGGAGAGGGGACTCGGGAACATGGCTTCCAAAATTATTACACAAACATTTATGCATGAAGGGATAACAAAATATTACTGCTGTTATACAGTTCTGATTGAAGCACATTTATTCATAGCGTAATATTATACGGGACGCGCTCGATTGATAATTATAAAATGTTCGAGTAATTGGGCTCGGGAGCGGAGACCACATGCCTGCCCCGAGCGCGCGGTAGGCGGCGATAACTTTTTTTATTTCCATGTGTGCGTGCATCCAAGAAGACATGTGAGATAATAAAAAGTTATGTTTAAACGTTCGACTCGTAAAGTTTATTTGTATAATACATTCTTTAAACAAACGGATAATTACAAAACGCTTTATAGATGGTTACAACGATACTCAGGAAAAAATAAATTACCAAAATGATTTTATTTTTAAAAGTTCCCTCGTGAAAGATTTGCAGTATGGCTAATTAAAACATGAAACCATGATACATATTACTATAAAACGTACAATTCTATATTTAAATGTAATTATTGAAGATAATATCTGGGATTAATTTATGATAACGCATAATTTTCATTTGAATGTGAAACTAATAGGTAGTCCAAAGCAACAACATATTATTAACATACAAATGATAAAATGATAACGTCCATAAACCGTTAACTTATTATAATAAGCATTTGTTATTTACTTTACGTAGTAGTTGAAAATATTAAATAACATAATTGATGGTACAACATTATGATGTTACATTGTAATATTTATGCTTATCGTCGTTGCATGCCAGTGGTTACACGCATGGGATTTACCTACATTATCCTCCTCAGGTAGTCGTTAATTCGTTTAATCAATAAACAAGTACACATCATGTTGTTATTGCTATGATATATCTACCTATATAAAAATACAATATATATTTACAAATAGTAATCATAATTAAAATAACCAACATGATTGTTGTAATATAAATTGGTGATGCAAAATGTCACATTAGATACTAACGTAGAAAATAACGTTACAGTGTCGTATAAAGCAATTTATTTTATACGCTGAAGCTATTTGCCATTCTTTTGATAAAATATGAGAAGAGATTTTAACTATGTACTCAGATATTTGAGGAGCAAAGAATATTTTCCGATACATCCGAACTCGCGATCCGAATCGTATTGCGGGGGAGATATTTCTTATATTCTTTTGTTACGATCACTGCGGTCGGCTCTTTGTTATATGAGTTATACCAAGACTGCGAATAAGAAAAACTAAGGCATTATTCTTGAAACGAAAGCCGAGGAATCACTGTATAAGTAATTCAAGTACGATATAGGGGTATGTTTGTAGGCTTATTAGTAGGTATTTCTTCTAGCTTCAACAAAAAACCCGAAAACTTTGATACAAATAATTAAGTTTAAAAGGTTATTTATAAATATAAAGTTCGTGTTCGTTTTTTCTTAAGTACTTATCACGTATTTTAATCTTCTTAATCCTATTTCCCTTTAAGCGAACAATTACATATTATTAATCAAGTATTATAAAAATATATATAAGCATATACAGTATATTATAGTTTAAATGCTATAAAAAATATGATAATATAATTAGGTTCCTCGTTTAGTTTAAATCTTCTTTATATTTTTTACATCAAGCGCTTTTTGTATCCGTATTTACCGTTGGCTATTATTTTACTGATAATAATACAACGTTTGCTACGAGAGCATTGTGTAAGGATTTAAATCGCCTTTATTCATCGGATCGTGAGATAGCTCGGCTATTGAGTCAGATGATTCTTTATACACACGAACTTGCATCGAAAAGTAAAGAATCGATGACATTTAGCATTTTCACTGCATATGTTGCATAGTTAATCACTGGAGCGACAGCAATTTGTAGCCAATAACCACAACTGCAACGCGACACTATACACTCAATCGGCCCACTCGCTCTAAAGTGATTGATGGCGTGGTGTCAATTTCGCGTTATCGCTGACACCCTGATCCCACAGCGGCTCGATGAGATTGTTGCATAAATTTACACGTTGGATAAGGTTACGGCTTCAGTTAATGCCTTGTGCAAACGTAACGTTGTCAAGCCTCGAAATTTAGTGGCCGTTATTTCTTTAATGTCCTTTTGTTCTCGCGGGAGCCTTCTTTATTTAAAGGTTTTCAACATTTATTTTTAATAGCCTTAATAATCATAATAGCTCGCCTTTTGTCTGTGTTTATTGAATTTTTCTTAAATACTCATTAAAAAGGAAATACCTATTTGAGGCAGCTTATCTTTATTGATATAATGAACATTTTGCCTGTATTTACTAAATGTGATCACGATAAGACAGGTCGGAATAATACGAAACGAGTAGAAAAGTAAATAAAAACAAGTATTACCATTTACAGATCACTAATATTAATCAATTAAAATTAAATCCATTGTCAATGTATGCCTATAGCGGAGTATTTCGTAATTGTATTTTGTATGGCAGTTTCAAAGTAACAGTTAGTGTCGAGTGAGGCGTGTGACGAATTATTTACGCCCCAAACAAATTCGACAATAGAACGAACAGCTTTCTACGACCCCTTGATCTCTCTTTGCTCAGCCCGTTACACATTAACGTTAGCTCCGTTTTTATTTGTAAGTTTAACGCACGTTTAAAGGAGGGTAAATCTGGCTTCACTCGAGTTGCTTAATTGGATTACTAAGAAAAGTCTAAACTTAATAATGTAATTTAATATACACATATTTTGTAATGTCGACTAAATTGCTAGCGTGATTTGTGACTGTATTTCTATGCAAATTTTATCACGGTAGCTATAGTGGTAATAAAAACATATTTGGTTATAAATAAGATAAATTATATACAAAATAGCTTCTATAAGTGCTCGCCCGCTTTTTATGACATTTAGTGCCCCAAATCATTAATTTTAATTTCAGTAGGATAAAAATCCCAAAAAAGGTTTCTTGTTGTCCTCTATATTTATAAAGAATGATATTCGTAGTTCAAGTTCTTAGTAAACTACTGTGAATTCAACCTTACAATATTCATTCTTTGTATGTACATATTAAAATGTTAAAATGCATAACAGTACATTTCTGTAATATTTAATTTGTACATCCATTACAAACAAAGAACGCAATTCGTCGTCCAACTCATTTAAAAAGCTTTAAAAACAACTGCTCGAGCTGTAGAGCAAAAAATTAATTACATGTAATTATTATGGAGTGTCACCTGCTGTATGTTTATGTTACCCCATTCTCCCCTCGCTCGCAAGTTACGGTATTTTGCTGACAATGTGTGTATACTTGCTTACACGTAACTCTTCATAACCGCTGTTTAATGCGTATGAAATATAATCATTCGTATGCTTTCTAGTGTGTGTTGAAAGCGGAGGGTTTGATAACAACATCTCTCAGTCATTTTCTAATCCTACTTATATTATATCTATGTAAAACATAAGTATCCGATAGTGTTTTAAGCAGCAGTGCACTAAAAATTGAAGTATTGTTAAGAACGAGAGTATTATAAAACTTTCTTAGATTACCTACACAAATACTTATTTGAAGTTTTCAATAAAACTATCTTTGCGAATATTTTGATGTTCGATACTAACAGTAATCATGGTCGTAAGAGGCTCACCCGTTAGTTTATTATAAACAAAAGCATTATTAATTAATAAACTATATTATTTATTTTGAATATAAGTTAAGAAAGCATTGTAGTACAGTACAAACGTTTACGTCTTTCCAACTTTTATACGTTGTAGGTGAAATAAACAATTCCAATTTGTATTTACCTACAAGCGAGAGTTCCCTTAATACAGACGCTCGCTGTTACCACAGCACGATTTCCATTACGAAGAACATAATAACCGAATTTCGTATTCATGCTACATTACAATATTTCCTGTCCCTGCATCAAAACATTTTGTAAACTCCGTAAAAATTCACTACCCTCGAAACCTTTCTCGATCTTATTTGAAATACTTACTTCTGATCTTTCTTTTGATATTACACGTATATTTGTTGCCGTTGGAGCGAAATTGGAAACGTAATAAAATAAGGCTTTGATGCCATATTCGAGGTGTTTTCATGGTAATATTATATTGAAACTTTTTTTGTAAATCTTTATTTATAGAAAGCTTAGGTACCTATTCGTATAGAGGTTACTTTATAAAATATGTATTATATATAAAAAAATTACATCATATTATATGTATTGAATATTTATCAGAAAGAAGAATTGTGGATGAACATGTAAGTTTTTAAACATTTTCTTTGTCTAACCATGCATCAACCGAAAATATTCTATCAAATTCTAGTGTAGGTCTTTTAATAATATGCATAATATAAGCCTCAATTAAAAAAAACTAAACTTACTTTCATTTTCATCGAATACCGCTTGAAATATAAAATATATTAATATGTATTATGTAGGTATGAACGCAGCACCTTTTAAGTCACACTGCTAGGTTCGAGCCTGACTTCAAAGGAAAGGCAATCAAGCCATAGCCCATCTTTAAGGAATAACATGCGCGTTTCTTTAAGATGTTACACGTTCTAAAGTTAAAAATATATTTGCACATTATCAGAGTTGCGAGAGTCGGAATTGGAACCCACTTTACTTGAGTTAATACTGCCTCTTTACATGTGTATACATATTATACGAGAATACTGGAATTAAGTACTAAAATGGTTGCACGATTTAGTATGTTTGTTCATTACGTAAATACCACTAGACGTTTATTAATGATCTTGCACATTTAAACTTCTAAAGGCTAAATAAATAGGTTTGGTTAACATCTGCACTTGAAATTGTCTCTATTTTTACAAGGCAAAGAATGTTTTGTAGATGCTAGAAATTCTAAATGAAAAGTTAAGCGAACGGTGTGCAGATTTACTTGCTCGACATTCCAAACCTTATTTTGTTTTGCGAAACATATGTACTTATTTAAATCATTTACGAGTTCATAAGAGAGAAAATTATATTTTTACATCAACTGATATTATAACTATTAAACTTTATTATATGTATATTTGTTCTGAACCAGCAGGTAGTTATGTTGTGAGAAAGTCGAGTGAATGCACTCAACCACACAGCCATTAGTAGTTAGTCTTTCCGACTTTTGAAGACAAAACAACCGTTTATTACACACCACATTGCTGTGAGTACTGAAGTACCATTCACTATATTGTATGTTATTGGAAGTTATATTTTTTGTTTCCTCGTTTTGTTGTTATTCAATATTCAGTTTTATTATTTAGGAATCCCAATTTCTTTAAATAACAATACGAAAATTCTGTATAAGTTAATAATTTATCCAATTCAAAAATTTATAATAATAGCGTATGTAAATTCGTTACTTTTACACGATGAAGTTTTGACATTTAGTACACAGATAGACCATGATCTAGAAAAAAACTAGTAGTAAAGAGTAGTAAAATAGCTCTACGTGAATATATAATATAATTTAAAATATAAATTATTTAAACCAATAATTATTTATTTAGAAAACGAACAATTTTTAAAGTTTTACAAAATTTTTTAATACATAAAAATAGCACATACACCAATAAATATTCCACTAAGTTTACACAATATCAAAAGGTTTGGCGAGAAGAAAAAGAAGGACAAAAAAGCTCACAAACTAAAAATCGAATTAATATTATTATTAATTTATTATTCAGAAGTTCCCGACTAACATTCCGTAAAATAACACAGCATGGTCCAATAATATCCACTGTATCTTCATAACGTCTGAAATATATTATTATTTAATCATCTATTCCCAACAAACAAGCTACCACTAGCAATTATCCAACAATAATTAAAAGCGTTGTTTCGCTATTTCGAATAATTTATAAAACAAACGTTATAAATTGTAGACATGCTAACAAAGTTATCATGATGTCATTCAGCTTCAAATGCTCGGAATACATAAAATGCTAAGAAACGCGCAGTTGATTTACAACAACAGAACTAAAACCAATTTAAAGAGTGTACGTCTGATCGCGCCTTGAAGATCATTTGATAAACAAGTTTGTACAACGTCCAGCGCACCCACGCGCTTCTAAATCCCTCACAAACGACATTTTTTAGCCGAATCGTTCACTTTACTTTCATGCCCGCGTAGTACCGAGCTAATAGATGCGATGGCAGCGTGCAGATATCGCCACGACATAAACAAAACGTTTTTTCACTAAAATACTTAAATAAGAAGCACTCGCTTTTGATAAATCTTCCATCTCTGAATCTTTACTATTTCGAAAGATTAGATGTTCAGCTTTACAAAGAGCTCATGTTATTTTATCAGATATCCAGGAGCTCGACCCGACGGGAGATTAATCATAAAACATTGTGTGGGGTGTTTCACCGTAAATTGCTTGTTTATTCAATCCTCGATTACGTTCAATAGATTTATGATGTTTGTCAGCTCAATTGAAGTATTTTGTGAATTGTAGCTAACGAGATATTTCGATGTGAATAAATTATATAATACAGTCACGTCTCGAGCTGTGTTAAACTGATTCAAATAAATATAATATGAGTGCGGCGGGGAGCAAAAGCTCTGTAATTATCTAAGTCGAGTCTATTGTGAGTCCATCACACGTCAACCACAATAAGAAGGAAATAATTGCATCGGTTTCTATCACAGCACGTTCGACGTTCGAACAAAAGCAATTTGTGTCCGCACGAAGTGGATTTGTACGTGCGTAGCGTCGTAGGTGTTTATTAGCGCCGATGGTTAGATTGTGAAGATGTATGAGGTGGGTCATGCCACGCTGCGCCGGTATCTATGCGGCTCGATTCGCCCCAGAGTCACGACCCCATAAGGTCACTCGATATCAATTCGCTAATCTTGAATTCTGCTCACTAAATGCACGTGTATGCTCTGAATGATGGCTTCTAATTAATTAATAAACTTTGACACACAAGAGGTTGCAATTTAGAACATTTCTATAAACACGAGAGAAATGTATTTCGGTTAGATCGTAATACATACCCGAGAAGTTGGAAACAAAGTTACATTTGGCGGATATCCAACGTCACTTACATTGTGGTTTAGTATGCTTGTATGACCAAATTAAGTCGTTTCAAGATTTATACTGGCTAAATTCGAGGATCAAGTTCTCAGTTTACAAGTAGAATGTCGTTTAAATTTTAGAAAAACATGACATAGTTGAATTATTATGTAATAAACATGTCTTTTGAAGCTCTTTGTGGATGAGCTCATACAAAGTTGGCGAAGCTCCAGTATTTGTTCATCACCATCATACAACACGATAACTTCATTTAGCAGCAGATATTCCGTATACAGGAAAATGTCATTCGTGAATCAATTGCGAATAAAAATCAAATGTGTATAATATTTCCATAGAGCGTAATACTTCGTGAAAAGAATAATAAAACTTCCCGCTTCACATACGAACGCGGCGTATGGTTCACGGTCCACGTATTTTTATTAGGTATCGTTCAACAATCGAGAAAATCTCGCAAACAAAATGAGTTAACAAGAAGCTCCGGCAGTTTTGATAAATATTCTTTCGGCGCTTTTCCATTATTCGACGAAAGACAAATGTCCCGTCGGTGGCTCGACGCGGCATCACGGCATTCCCTCATTAAAATGTCCCCGAGCGACTGTCGTCCCCTCGCGAGCATTTCGATACGAACGATACGATAATCGATTTTATTACCAATCGCTATAAAATAAACGATAACTGAACAGCCTTTGTTTTACTCACGTCGCACATTTCACCTTGTGTATCAATCACCGCATTATTTCAATACGAGCTAATAAAGATAAAGTGGTATGAATAATGTGTCTAATTTGTTGGCATCGTGAGCATAGTGTCATGAGAACGCAGTTATTTTGACATCGGTATTTAGGTTTCAAAATATGTCTATTTAATATTAATTGAAAGTAGTAGTATTAATATTTAAACATCTTGTCAAATGTATTTGAAGAAATAAAACCTAGGAATTTATTAGATTGAAGTAAAAATCATTGTTTGTTTAAAAATATTTATTTTAAGGCACTTATGTACATTACATGTTTTTATTAGGTATATCTTTTATATAATACTACATAGTGAAGCGCATAAAGAGATAGGTACGTATTGTTCAGGCAAGACATTATCTTCCTTACAGTTTGAGCGCTCTAGTTTAATGTACTCGCATAATAATGCAGCAGTAGAAAGCCAGCCGTGTCCCAAGCAAATTTGCTTTAAATCTGCCGCGTCGCTCCCATTTATGATAAAAATACGCGCCGTCAGTGCTTAGGGAAGCTTAAATTCAGGAAATTGATCACTAAAATAATTTTGTTTAAGCTATTTGACAATTTCAATTCAATTGCTACGGGACTTTTGATAGTTGATGTATTTTGTTTAAAATTAAGCTTTTAAAATCAGATTGTTCCACAGTAAATATTGCACATTGTACCTAATACAGATCTGCTAGGAAATATTTTTTGAGAGGTGACGATTATGAACGTATAAATATCAAAATAGAATTTCCATTAGACATACTCGTACGACGTGTGAAACAAAGTATGTAATTGCCAGAGTCGGTTCACTTAATTTAAATCGAGGCCGTAATTAGCTTGTTATACAATGGAGATGAGTGTGTAAACGTTGAGTTCGAGCTCTACCAACGGTGTTACATGTACCTAACTAATTTACAAACAAGCTATTATGGGGCTGCAGTCAAAAGCGGCAATAGAATTAAAATACTATTACGCCAATACAAAGTTGATTGAGTCGGCGAGGGGTGCGCGGTTGGCGCGTAGTGTGTCGGCAGCCGCCAGCCGCTTGCTCCGCTCGTGTAATTTGATTTGGAGTGGCGCGCGGGGAGAGGGTTTTTGGATCGATAAAGCGCGGGGGGTCCGGGGAGGAGGCACGGGGAGGAGGCAGGGGACCGGGGGGCAAGCACCAGGCGCATGTTGTTATGGAAACCGTAGCTACCCTCGCCTCCAGATTTTGTCCCAGTAAATTAAACAAAGGATATCGTTTCAGGCCCGACTTTGCGGTTCTCGTTCGGGTGACAATTGTTATCGGGGAATCTGATAGAGCGATAACAATAAGTTAGATTATACCGCACAAATCTTGACTCATTCATTTACTCCGGTAGCAATCACTTAGATGGAACTTTATACAATTAGTGAGCGTAAGCAAAGAAGAAGTAAGGCTTGGAACGCAATATTAGTGGAATATGCCTGAGAAATTTCAGACACAAAGGCCTACGCGCTCCTTTGGCGATGTGGTTCAGTGAGCAGCTTTACTCGTATTAAGCCCATCTATTGTGTATCCAGATTGAATATTAAACTACTGATTAGATACTGCGTTTGTACTACACAGAGAAACCAATTCGTGTCAGTAGAGTGCAGTTGGAATAGGCGTTTTATATGCTAAACGTATATATTTTTACTAATAGTGTTTCTTTGTATTCGTTCTTAACTAGAGAAAGTATTACATAATAATTATCATATATTTAATCTAGAAAAATGTTTTTATTATACAAATAAAGTTATTTCTTTTTTCTAATTTCGTTAATGCTAAAGATTTTAATTATTCGGCCTAGACTCGTAAAACTAATTTAATGGCGATAATGATTATGTCATAGCCACACTGTATCGCTGCCTCTGGCTGTTGTATTATATTTGCTTGTGAACATTAATAACAATTAATTAATAAGATAAAATATTAATATCTGATCTTTCCACCAAAGTTGACGTGTTAAATTAATTATGAAGTTACATGGGAGATGAAATACACAAATATTTGGTTTCGTCAAGGAAACAGTTAAATTGTAAGTACTTATATTGAATACGATAATAAATTACTTCAATTTATAAACTTAATGCTTTTGCTAAACCGAGCTCTTAAATAATAAATTCATGTACTATTGTTACACCTACCATTCAATTCACGATGATATCTGCCCGCAGGCACTACTTACGCCTATTCTAAAATGTGTATTTAAATATTCATTTCTTATTTTACCTGCAATTATTTAAACTTATATAACTTGAAATTATATGGAATTTATTTTAATTATTTTATACTGGTTTATTTAATTACTCCTTATAACATTTTCATTTTATTTCTTACTAAAGAAATACTGTTACATCTAAGTAAAATATTTAGAAACAAACAACTGTTGTTGTTTTCTTATTTAATAACAAAATAATAGGTACAGAAACGTTGGCAGCGCCATCCATCGCCAGTGGCTTCAATCAATAAGTATACAGTCAGTTTATGTCGCTGAGGACCGTTATTATCTTGTTAAGCGATACGTAAAGTACCGTTTATGTGTTACGTCACTTGCAACATGTCGACCTGTCAAACCGAATTCCTATTTCAATTAACATTTTCGTTATTCATGCTATTTATATTATTAATTAATCTTTTTATGTCTACTAGCTCAAAGAAACTAACGGCTGTTATTCTCTCAGCAATTTATAAAATATTTAGGTATAAATATCGTGGTTTAAATAGTACTAATGAGTATGTCGCATTCCGAGTGAACAGTTCGAAACACGCCCGAGGCCGTCTGTGGCACAATTGAATAGGCTCATTTAAATCGCCTAGACGGAAGATAAGCAGACATGAAAGGGCAGGCGATGATGCTAATACAGTGAACTTAACCTGGCCGCCGGCACCTTGCGGCGTCCCGCCAAACTGGTTCTACCGACCTTCGCACCGTCTCGCTCCTACGCACTCATGCCACCCTGGTCCTTCTGATCGGAGCGATTGATTTCTATACGATCGGAATGCATGTTCGATCGGCCAATTGACTCATGCAAATTTTATAAAGCGTTAAATTATAATTTTTATCGCGTAGCCAGCATGGAATATCGCAATGCAATTATTGCATGGAATGCGAATTCACGGTGCAACGAGGTAGATACACATCGTTTTACTAATATTTTTATATTAATAAATTTTTTAGTTAAACTTAACTTTTTATACCATTAAAGAATATAATTGGACCACACAACTTATAATTAATTTTAAATTGAAAGTATTAAATTATAGTAATTTTTGTCTAAAAAATAGTAAACAATACAAATAATGTGATTTTACAAAATGTTTCGGTATACTTTAATAGTTAAGTCAGTGATTTTGCGAAGTTTTGACGCGGCTATTTCATTTGAAACTAACATAATATCGTGAAAGTTGTATGCGTTGCTTTAACGTGGGCCAAAGTGTTGACTGTTGACGAGGCAAAGTCACGACACAAAGCTCTAAAACGAATCACAAATTACATACGTTTGAAGTTCAGAACTTTCTTTTAGTTCGTTTGTCACTGACGCTTTAACAACGAAATATTTTTCCTTTATTTTAGTGAACATTCTCACATCTATTAGTCTTCCTCATAATATTATATTTTATATATCGTATCAAAATGATCGGATCGTAGTCGATTTATATCCGCATTGTATACGATAAGTGGGCGTATTATCGGTTAGATCTAGCTCTAAGCCCTTGCCGAGCTGCTTTTCAAAACTACTCTGATATATTTTACTCAGTTTACACGCGATACATTTGTCAGTTAAAAAAGTTTTTTGAATGAAATGAACGTTCTAAAGATTAACCCTATTAGCGTCTATGGAATATACCTGTTCTAAATGGAAGGGACGGGGCATAATGAGGCCAATTTCCCTTACACGACCAATGACAATCATCATTTGCATTGATGGATACTTAACATGCTAAGTTATATAATTTAGGTATTAAATATAATGTCAAGAAAAAGAATTGCATTAAAAGCATGTTGAATATGTAAATTATTTAAATTGCTACCTAATATAAGTTTAAAATTTATATAATTAAAAGCATTAACATATGTATACATATAATATGAGTACATTTAAAATAAATTGGTAGCTTACGTCTTAGACGATAAAAATAGAACTTATCTATTTATAGCTTGTTTTAACAACTTTGTGTCGCACTGCAAGAAATAAATATATAAAGTTTAAAACTAAAGTAAGTGTTTTCAAGAAGACTTTAAAGACAATTCCAAAAAGGTAAAAGAGTAAGAGCAAAATTTATTACACAGAAATTTTTTTAGTCTTACAGTTGTAATACTTGTAAAGACTAAAGCACTTAAAGTTAAAAGAGACCACAATTCGCATGGTAATGAAACAGGGCTCCGCTTAAATGGAAGGGTTGTTCGAGAATGGCGACGGTAATCGCGTGAACGCCGTAATTGGCCTTAATCAAGCGAGATGGCGTGCGGCCCGGGGCTCTGTCGCTTCTATTGAAACTATTAGTAATCTTTATTGCTTGAATAATTTCATCGTGAATCCACTGGAATCCGAATCAACATAATCAGATTGAAATCAAACTCCTATTGTTTATTTAATAAACTACGAAACTGGTACATGTTTGTGTTGTTGGTGGTTGGTTTATAAGTGTTTATCGAGCTTAATTTGATAGGGTAGTTCATTAATCTTAACTTATAATAAAAATTTAACTAAGTTGAATTTGTACATTAAATATATTTTGGAAAATTTTCTTAAAATTGTATTATTATCGATACAGAGGCCAAATCTATAATTTGGTATAACGATTGATCAATCTACGACGATATAATATAGGATTATTTATGTATAAAATTTAGGATGTTTTTTTCCGGAAAAATATCACATTTCTGAACGAAATCCGAGAGGAGCGAGTGTGAGTCACTAGTTTTATTAATAAAATTTATAGATTTTAATAAAAATCTTGTAAAATTAAGATTAGGTACTTTTATGGAGATAAAATATGAAGAGTATTCTTACGTTACAGTAAATACTTATATATACTCTATACACATAATATATTCGTTCTTTACTAGCACTTTTACTAAATTAAGCCTAATACCTTTTTGTAAGGTTTCATGTTCTACTTACTAATTAACTAAAGCTCAATAACACGTTTATTACTAAAGTCAAAGGCGAGAAAAGCAGTGAAGTTTGGTTTGATGACGTTCGTTTAAATGGCTTTAGCATGTTTATTTGGGTATTTCTAAATCTACAAAGTCATTTCGTGTGTGCACAAATTAAGTATTTCAACATTGAAATAAATATTTACATTAACTTTAACTTCTATGAAACCTTAAATCATTAGATCCTCATGTTTAAAATATTTTTTTCATCGCAGAAACAAGCTAAATTATAGGCTTCATAGAGCCACTTGAACGCGTCACGTCACGCTGCTAATGTGCCTGAGAAAGTTAGAGATAGGGCAACAAATGAGAGAGCTCTTATCTACGCATTACCGCGAACGGTGATTTACGAGGCGGCTACCAACTCCACACATGCTTGCCAGATACCGGTTTCGTGGAGCGAAAAGACAAACCTGCTTGTGAAACAGACGTGAATTGAGTGTTAAACATGCAAGTCAAGACGTTGCATTAATGCTCCAACATAAACAAGATTGGACTGATGGATGTCATGCGAAATGTACCGATCGTGATCACAAAACTCGAATACGCAAACGATAAATTGGATCTGACAAATAGCATACAAACTGGTACATAATTTGAACTTATTTGCATAACTTATCGTACAAATGCATTTACCAGTATGCAAAATACGTGTACGCTAAATTGTTGGTAATCATAAAGAATTAGCCGGTGGGGTAATAGTTTTTGGACCTTCCGAGAATATTTATTGTGACTTGGTCAGGTAAATTAAAGGGAAATAACAAAACCGATAGATAACCTTTGTATGTCACTGGCATTTGAGAGTTCGACGAATTACTTTGATCTCAATGTTATTCAAATATATTTTGATTCAAAAAAATATTGGAATGTTATTCATGAAATATCACGTGCAAAAAATAACAATATGCTGATTGTGAATTAAAAAATACTAAATTACGGCAATAATTTAGAAAGAAAAATATTTAACAAAAGCGCTATTTGTAGGTTAGTATTTAAAAACAAACAATTAAGTTCTTGTTATTTTTTTCATAAAATCTTCAGATTGATTGCAATACTGCTCAATTAATAAAAGCTCTACAGTTCTGATGGTTTTATTCCAACCTTAAATGTCTCATTGAAAATTTGTAGAAACCCGTGGCTGTGATTAAATGGAGCCCCATTACATTAGCATAGCGCGAGCGTCGAACGATTCGTTGGAGAACACGTCCCAGAGCCGAGCATTCAGTCAGAGCGCCGTTGGCAGACGGCAAATTGCCAGTGGGCGGCCTGGCGTGATCCCGCGACCCCTCGGATAAATACTCCATCTATCGCACTCGTGCCTCCCACCGACAAAACATTTCAATGTCGAGAAACTTAATAAACATCACAAAGCTACAAGCAAAATACAGAAACGGCCTGCTTTGAATGAAAATTAAAATTAATCCATCCGGAAAACAGGAGGATATGAAAACTCCACAAAAGAGACAAAAGAAAATATTCAAAAAGGAATCAGACGAGATGAAGGAGCAAAAAGACAAAACTTTCGTAGAACGCCCTCACTCGGCGACGCGAGTACTCGGTACCAGGCGCGCATACCGCTCGTGGAGTATGCAATTAAACCGCGCCGAGATCTAATCAAGTGTGATTTTAATAGAGTGCTGCTGATCAAGCAGCCTCGAGGACTGTCAGGGGAGTAGATAACGACCGACACGAAGGATTAACGAAAATTGTAATGGTGTGACCATATCTCGACAAACCCGTTACAAAAACGACAACGAAACAAAAAGAAGATCTATTTATATTGAAAGCCAACATTTGTGTTAGTAATTTTACTTGGCAAGATATTTGTTAGGAATTAATATTATTTATTAGACGTTATCAAGTTGTTAATATCCAATACAAACTCGAAAGCGTCGAGTCGTATAAAGACATGACAAGTACTGTAAGAACCGGCATCGTACTAAGTGCGGCGACGTCAATAACCGATTTCATGCAGGGAATAGCAATGGGTTGCAGACTCACTCGGAGCCAGTGTATCGGTTTCGCGACCCCCCGCGGCGCCCCCCGTGGCGACCAAAAACTAACAAATGCGGAATCGAAGCTATGTGTCGTCGACACGCTATTATAAACGTTCTCTCTTGCCTAACTATTGTGATCTATATGAATTATTCAATCCATTACGTTTCAAATATATTATTATTTGTATGTCTGTCTAAGTTGAAGTACACTAAAAAAACTAAAATTGAATAATATAGTAAACTAACGTCTCATTTTCGCTGCGCTCGGGGCTCAGGCTGTAGTAGTTATTAGTATAGATTTCTCAGAGATAAGATATTTTCCTGAAGTAAAAAGGTATAATAATACTAAGTTACTAGCTTTAGAGCGAGCATAGCCGCGGGTTCCGCTAGTTATAAATACATATACTTTCCTCTTGAATCACACTATAAAATAACCGCATCAAATTCCTTTACGTGGTTTTTAAGATCTAAGAATACTATAATAATAATATGATTCTTTCCTAGACAGTTGAATAGGAAAAACTTATATAAAATATAGATACGGCCTCCGTGTCGATAAGAATATTATTTCAATAGGATACTCCAAAAACTATTTAATATAAAAATCCGACCCAGTTACAACTTTATTGTACCTATAAAGTATAGATAACGTAATTTTAAACGTAATAATAATATAGGTATGTTCGTCCCAATGTTTTACGTTATCACATGATAGGTCGCAATAATACACGATTTGAGATAATACTTAAATAAAACATAGACAAAAAGCTAACATTTAAACAACTTATTATTTTTGTCTACATATACGAGTACCATGACGAGTACCTATATAGTTAAGTGTTAAAAACAATTTATTTGTCAAATTGACTCGTCACGTTGCTTGTCAACTAGTGCATAAACTTGTTTCTAAATTCTGAAACGTTATAAGAACTATAAAAGCTCTGAAATCGTCTGGAAAGTCCAAGTGAGGTCCGAGGCGGCGCTAGTCTAGCCTATCTAGCCGTCGCAATACTTAATCAATTTCATACTTTAAATGCAGGCGAGTGGCTCGAGTGATTGCTATCATAATCAGACATTAGGCACGGCTAAACCTTACTGTCCAGGACACAAATCAGAATTACATTTGTTCATATATCATACTAGTATAAGAAAAAAACTGTATTGCTGTATGTTAGTAAAAAAAAAAAAAAAATCAACTGAGCCAATTTAGATGAAATTTGGTATGAAGAAAGTATAAGTAAATAATTCAGCAAACAATCCTTTATAGTTTGCGAAGAAATTGAGAGCCACAACGATTTATATTTTTATTTTTTATATATTACAATAATATTAATATATAATATTGAAACAACGTTGAAACACATAAAATATTTATTGACTAGGAATCCATAATTTAAGCGAGCGAGAAGTTTTTTATGTAGGTACTTTTCATTTGTAATAAATTCTCATAGTATGTAATTCATTAAATTCAAACATACTTTCATTTGAGTTTCATAAGATTTACACAGGTACTTGTACTGATTTCTATTTGCGTCCCAAGTTACGCGTATTTTGGCGAACGGTGGACTGGAAGCATAATCTTAATCACTACCTTGTTGAATATGGCTGTACAAGAAAGCCGGTTTTTGAGCATGTTTTACCTTTACATTAATAAATATAATATAAACGATTTGTCAAATTAACATTATGCTATATTAAGATAATTTTTACAGATTATGCAAGCTACATGATTGCCAGCAAGAATCTGGGCTGGCAATAAATTATGAATTTTTATGGCCAAAGAATTCGATACGTTATGTTGATACGTTACAAGTATTTATGAGGATAAGATGTGATTTAAAATTTTATAACATTTAAATAATTATCATATAAAGTATATGTTTACATTTTTAATAAGCAATTAAAATAAATTAAACGAAATAAGTAAACCGTAAACCGAAAAGTCAACAAAGCTTTGACTGAACAAAAGTCTAGCCTCTAGTACTAAAGCCCGTTCCTGACTATAAAAAACTGATCTGAATCTTTTAAAGAAAGGTGAGGGAAGTTTAAACGTCGCATTTCACCTCAACAGCGAGTATTTGCTGCGATTTTCTTTACATTCGACGAAATTACTTTTCTTCTTCGCGTAGATTTCAATTCTTTTCAATACATTATTGCAAAAACAAAATACAAAAGCCACAATCTACATTAATTACTAAAATAATTTCTTCTTCAATATATTAAATTGAGTCTAACATTTATGTATATCTTTATATGTTTAATCTCTGGTATAAAAAGTTGAAGGTGTTTTGATAAATAATGAAACTAGCTAAAATATATATCTTTTTACGAAAAAACATACTTTTTATACTTTTTGTTTTGCATCTGCCATTTTGAATCGATCGAACTTAAAAAAATGTTAGGTTGTTGCTCTTATTATTTTATATAAGGTGTACATGGCATTTATTTTTTATATACACATTAGTATTTCAGCAAAAAGTAAAAAAATAACTTATTTGTTTATTAACAAAAAGGTTAAAACTCATTTAAACCTCTATAATTGCATGCAAGCTTGTTATTTCTATCAATGAATAGCGGTAAATTCATTTCAATTTTATCTCTTACGGAAAGGCGTTCATAGAATCGCTTCAAGTGTTTATACATTTCGCTATACGTATTTCAAGTAATCTTATCAATTACAAGAGCCATCGAGTTCGACAGCCATGTTTAAGATCCTCGACGCTCTCAAATAAATCCTTTTTCAAACGACGCTTTAATGTTTTATTAAAATGTTTTATGTAGAAGGTTCTTTTAGGAGATGAAAATCTGTCTATTTTATAGCTCACTTGTAAAATGAATGAGTAGAATATTATATTCCTTTCAATTCATACATACAAGTTTTAACGAGCTCTGAATCCTGTACAACTGTACAATTGATTTCTTTTAATCGAATTTGTGTATCATTAATCATCAGGTCAATCATTTATTAAAGTAATCGATAAAGTGAAGCAAAAAATAAATTACGGATCACTCTTATTGAAAACTTGTCGGCCAATTAAAACGCATTGATATGGGTCTATTTATGAACGACATTGCAATAATAATTATAGTAGCCCACTGCACACAGCAAGTTGACGTTTCACGCGCATATTTGTTGGTCTGCAGAAATTCCATCAGTAACACTAATACTATAAGTACACGCTTAAGTAGGTATAAAAGTGTAAATTCATTACTCCATTGTACTTATATTTTCTAAGACCCAGAAAAATTCTAATTCATTCTTTTACAGTTTGCTTGTAGACTGCTTACGCTTGTAGGACTTCCGACAATCGTCTGTCTATGGCTTCATGTGAAAATAACCCGTGTCTTTATAAAATTTGAACCAAGTAAATCACTAAGTTAATACTTTACCTGATCTTGTTAAAATACATATTTTTATAAAAGGGATAAGATTTATCATACAAAGACTTGTCTTTTCAAAACAATAATTGTTTTAAATTTCAATAACCTATCTATATAACAACACTCACTAGACAACGGTATATAAAAAATATTTACATTATGATCTAACAGTGATTTATTCTTATTATATTGACAAAGACTAAAAGACATTCTGTATTTACGAAGGCAAAGTCAATAGAGAATAAAATATTACACAATAATGGAAAGAAAGACCTAATATACAAATATTTGTAGTCGTATTTTTTGACGATTTGACGCTTTTGTTTACACATCATACCTACTTAACATTAATAGTTATTCTATACATATAAATAAAATTGGAGTGGCTGTTTTTAATTTCATTTAATTTCATTTCATTCATTATCATTCAAATTAACAGCTTTTAACTAAATGCATATGAAAGTACGATACTAGCAACAAAAATATTTTTAAAAATGTTTGTCTGTCTGTCTGTCAGTATGTTCGTTCCGGCTAATCTGAAACGGCTGGACTGATTTTGATGGGACTTTCACATGTTATAAGGCGTAACTTAGGCTATTTTTTTAACCGACTTCAAAAAGGAGAAGATCATATTTTAGATTTTTTTTAACTAGCGGAAGCCGTGCTAAACCTAGGGATTGACCCGGGCGAAGCTAGAGTGTAGTCGCTAGTGTTATACAAATATTTTAATAGAACCATTTCAAATTATATTTTTATGATCGCAATATGTAGAGCAAATATTTAGTTCCAACAAGAATTTTCATATTTATGTTGTTCCAAGGTTTACGTAATGCAGAGCTCGCTGTTTGCCAATTTTCAACATAAACTGCTATTTTATCATAATCCCGCAGAGACACCTAATTATTATTGATTTATCAACGAGTTAAAACAATCAAAGTGTTATCGTAATCATTATTATGTTTACAGTTTCAACTAGCTGACCTGGCAAACGTTGTTTTGTCATATAAATATACTAAAGGCGCAATTAAAAATGGGGAGTGGGGTAAGAGGGAGAAAAATACTTTACGAACTATTTTCGTACCTATTAAATAAGCAAAAAAAAAATTAAAATCGATCGAGCCGAGTCGGAGGAGTGCGACCACAAGCACCGTGACACATTGTATTGTAATGAAGTCGGTTAAAAATAACATAAACTAATTTCTTTTAAATATAGAAATAGGTACATATATAGGTACTTATCGAACAATTTTCATATTATTTTAATATTATTTTGTACTTAATGCTTATATATGGGTTTCTTTATTTATATAAGTTATTACTCCTTTTGGGTGTGATAGAGATAGGAATGTTCGCTAAATATAGATTTTAAATTTATTTTTTCGATAATGTCGTAAGTATATAATTATAGAATAAAAATGGCTGTAGAATTAACGATAAGGCTTATCTCTCGGTTATGACTGGTTTGCGAAATATTTCAATAATTCGTAATACAGTTCATTATGTATCAAACTACTTATAATACAATTTTAAATTCGGTAATAATTAACTTAAATAGGTATTGTCCTACATATTTTTAATTATCTATGTTTGTAACATGAGATATTTTCCTCTTATAGTATGCAAGCGTTTTAAGAAAAGCAACGCTAGAGTTTCACAATATTGACGTCGTCAGCGCTCTCTTGATTTTAACATTAACGCTCTTAAACTATTCACAAGAGGAATGTTATGTAACATTTTGTATTTTAAATTAGTGAATCCTTCGCTTCGCTCAGGTGCATCATTAGGTAAGTTTAAATTTTTTTAAACTGAGTCCTAATTTTTTTCTAAAATAAAAGTAAGCCTAAGGTACTCCTTATAACATAAGCTAGTGAAAGTCCCTTCAAAATCCAGCCGATTGGCAGGAACAAGTAGACAAAAATGTTTAAAATTATGTTTTTCTTATTATCGTTATGTTTACGATACAAACAGACAGCAACAATTAAGTAAGCTAACTCGTATGTAGGTACACATAACACATGAGAAATATTTAATGAACTGAAATACATATTAAATTTTCTTTTACGTAAAACATACCTAAGTATGCTATCTTTTAAATTGTTACTTAGATAAACCGGCCAATAACATTAAAAAACTTCGTATCTTTTTTAAGCCCCTACAGCAATGAATACAAAAAAGCAGGTAAACCCGTAAAGAATTAAGGTAGGTTTGGCCATACCTAGAATATAATAGGAACAGCTGCTTAATCATCTGTTTTATTTCTATGGAACTATGACGAAATGCGAGTACGACGCAGCACTTAAAAAGTGACTATAATTATTACTAGTAGATAAAATAATATGATAGGTATCTACTGCGTAGTTTATTATTGATTTTGAAATTGAATATTTAGCATAAAAAGAGTCGACAAGTCTTAAAAAAATATTTTTTTAACTTTTAAGTTTTTAATATTATACAATATAGGTATAGGTACTAGAGGCAGCAACACCGCCACGACCGGGCGTATACTAGCAATAGAAGCGGCAATATCCATTATAAAGTTAATGATTATTCAAATTAGATCGTAAAATTAATAAGATATCTATTACAGCCTGCGTAAAGTATAATAAATGTCGTATTTCGAAGCCTGTAAAGGCGTTAGTTCCGAGGTTTTCTGTGATTAATATTTGATTATGATGTAAATGTCGCCATTACTCGTTAGTGAGGATAGTTTTAATTAATGCAGTAGGATCGTTGCGAGTTTATCTCGTTTGATATTTATTTTGGATAATACTTTTTTGATGTTTAAGCAGTAATAAGTGGACTACCTACTTTAGAGTAAGGACAAAGAAAGTTTCGATATTTTATTTGTTAAATCAGAAAGAGTAGATATATGTATATTATAATTAAATGATCCCCTTAAAAACAGGGACCAAGTAGGATATTATTCAGTTTATAGACAGCCTTAAATAATAATATTAGGAATTAATATAATAAACAGGATTATATGAAGCCGTTTGTGTCGGCTCTTAAGGTCCGTCTTATCGGCTCCCTTGTCGTCTAAATGGGAAGGCAAACAGTCCACCGCTTGTTGACACGGCGCGATTCGACCGCTTTATAAATATTTCGAGCGCGGCGGCCACCACAGCCATTATCCCATTAGGGAGGGCAATAGGCATTACTCACTCTCAATGTGTAGCTATTAACCGTTGAGGTTGCTCGCGGCAAGTCGCTTCCCCGCCGATATCAACTTGTATAAGTATGAGATAATATTTAACATTAAAGGTATAAGCTAGCTGAAATCCATAAAAGCTTTTGAAGTGCAGAGCGATGCCTCCCCGCCCTCCCTTAGTCCCCACATGCACCGGTTGCGTGCGACGTTTATATGATCGCTCGGAATGGGGCCCATTTACTGCACAGTATATACCATGATATAAAGATCGCTTACCTCAAGCTCCGCCGGCTCCTCCGCCGCCAAAACAATCCACTGCTTTGTTTCAATACGCGATCGATACGCACCGACCGACCCTCTACACCGTAAAAGCAAAGTAAATTGCTTTTAATCACCATTCAACACAAACGGACTCGGCCGACCCGTTCCACGATATTAGTAGTTTAAACCCCCACATAAACACGTACAGTACACCTCACTATTGACAGTCGATCCTCGGGGCCGTGTAATCAAATCCATAGTAGGTATAAACAAATAACATTGGTGATTTCACGGTGGAAACACTAGTTTAGCGTATCGCACGTCAGCGCCGCTGCGAGTCGGCGGCGGAGCGCGGAACGCTACGTGTCCCCCGGCCGCGCGGCCGGCACGAGAGCGACAGGGACGCACTATACTCCTCGCACATGAGCGACAGAGAAGGATAATCTAACAAAAATGTGAGAAGGGCGCATACTGGTCGCGACCGGTGGCGTCTCTCGCAACCGCCATGTATCGACATTGCAGATCTATACGACACGCGATTAAGATAGTGAAGCATTAGTATCGGCACTACTGAGGCATTTCATTCATTACAATAAATTATTTGACAATTACCGCGTGGCCCGAAGGTCGTTGACCCACATGTCGTAAGCTAAGTCAGCTCTCGCTCTTAATTGATTCCTTACCACTATTAGATCAAAAGATTGTTCAGAATGTTATTTTAATTATGATTTGTACCAAATTTAAGTCAAACATTAGAATTTAGATATGTACAAACATTTTTATCTGTTTTTATTTCAGTTTATAATTTATGAAGTGATTTTCAGATCTAAGATAGTCCGTAAATAGCTTAATTATTTCAGACAATAATTATGAAGAAAATATTAAATAAATTTTTCTTATATTATGAGAATTCTACTTCGCTGCTAATTGCACTAATTACCACACAAAAAATTCTTAAAATTTGTTAATTTTAATTCAACATTGGTACCTACTATGACGCAAAAATTAAATCCGCGTCGGGTCGAATTTATCGTTGCTTTAAAATACTATATTTTTTTGAAAATTTTATTGCTAGTCTCAATGGCCAAACCTAGTTTTCGAAATTTTTGTCTGTAACAGATTTTGATGAAATTTAGTATGAAGATAACTGTTGAACTCGATCAAAATAATATTATAGAACTTTTTACTGCAGAAAAAAACTACACGTCTAAAAATTTGTACTATTAATAGATAAAACATATTTAGGGAACGCACCAAAGTGGGCGAGTCTATACAGGCCTTTTTGTCACTTCTTTTTTGGGGGCACGCTAATTCTCAAAAGTAGTAAGTTCATAATTTTCTGTACACCCACCCCTTGTGTTTTGAGAAAAAAAAATACTTTTTTTTGTAAAATTTAAAAAATTGTTTTCACTTATTTTTTTCAATTTCGTTCGATTTTCTAGATTTTTAGCATTTTTTTCGATATTTTCAATATATTGGGGGCACTGTGTGCACCCGCGTGTCCATACGAAAAAAATCCGTGATAATATATATTACAATTTATAAAGTCCAATTAATGTCTAGCTAATGAAATATAGTAATGTGTAGCTTTAATGACTTGGTCATGGTAATAAATTTTAAGACATTTATTTTTTTATAAAATGCAGACCGCATTTTTTTAGTAGCTTAATATTTCTGTAGTAAATTAAATACAGATGAGAAATAAAAGACAGTCTCAATATTTACATTTATTGTTATTCTCTAAATTAACTTATTTTTTAACGTTTATATTTTGGAAATGTTATCGTGATTTAGTGAAGTCACTTCACAGTTTCACTATAATACATTACACAAATCTTAAGAATAAATAAATTAGAGCAACATTCTTTTTAATGGAAATTACAACTAACAACTGACGCTCTTTGGACACATTTAAATATGTCAATACATATTTATTCTACGCGTTCCAAAATGCGAATCATTTATCAGTTTATCATACACTTTAAATTCAAAATAAATACACAAAAATACTTATTTCCAATTAGGTACTTTTATTTACTTCAATATTATAAAATTGCCTTAAAATAATGTAATTTAAAAAAAAAATATTATAATATTGTCTATTAACACCAAATGCACTTTTACAGAAAATAATTTTAAAACATTATAAAAACACACCACAATGTTGCCATACAAAACTGCTGCTTGCTACTATCGGCAGCATCATACATACAATATTTAAAAGACGACACAAAAACGACAATAATCAAGTCGTATCGCAGATATTAATAGAGAATAGATCTTTTTTTATTACAAATGATTTATTCTGCGGCTTCGAGCGCACTATCGAATCAATGCACATGAAAAACGAATGTGCAAAGTTCCAAATCATCATTTATCAATTCACCATCTTCACCTCAACCATTCTATAATCAATGTTACCAGATGTCTTAATAAAAAATTTTTTGGTGGAAACATTTTCTCATATAGGAGAAACTACAAACTAAAGTTACTTTTCAATCTTGATATTTTCAACAGCCCTGACATTTTGATTACACCTGGCAATTAATTAATTTATGGTTGTAGAAGTGGTACTTCGGCGTAGGGAGGCTCCTGTTCGTCTTCAGAAGAATGGCCGCTGGCATAGGAAGTGCGACCACTCTTCTCCCTCAGTCAGTACCTAAAGAAATAAAATTTTAAAATAAAAGAGTAACTTATTAATCTTTCTTATTTAAGCACTAAGTAATCCCATATCCTGTAAATATACCTTATTAATATCGTAGTATAAAGTATCATAGTATAAAATAAAGTCGTTTTCCGCTGTCTGTCTGTCCCTATTTATGCTTAGATCTTTAAAACTACGCAACGGATTTCGCGCGCACTAGCGAAACCCGCGGCTTCGCTAGGGCTAAATCAAGGGACTAGCCCGAGCAAAGCTAGGGCAAGTCGCTAGTTAAAATATGATAAATGTGAAAGTTTGAAATAGCTGAACGAATCTAGATGAAATTTGGCACAGAGATAAAAACTGAAATAGTATAAGTTACTTTTTATCCCGTAAAAGTGTACGATTTTTCACTAAGGTCGTATCCGAGGGAATTGAGGGTGAGCCGCATTTGTATGAGTGAATCGTAATTAACTTGTAGCTTTTCGAGAATAACCACAGTGATAATAATTTATAACATAAACAGCTAAATATTAAGAGAAATTAAACTTGAAAATGTCACATGATATAATAAATGAGCAGTAGGTACATTAATTAATTTTTATTTAATAAGGAAAGTTTGGATTTACTTTAATTAAATTTTTATTTAATTACACGCGTATCCAAATTTAGGATAATAGTAAATCATAAAAAGCGGTGCGTTACAGATTTAACGCGATAGCTCTTAACTCTTAAAAAATTAAAAAGTACTCTTGTTCAATGCAGGTTACGTTAGGTTAGTTAGGTTCTTTACCCTATGTGTGTATGTAGCCTATTAATGCAAAATAGTATCAAAAAACTTGATTCACGATCGGATAAACATACAAAATAATGCAGTTGAATTGTCAATTTACACCCTCACTTTTAAAGCTTGTGTAAGAAAAAGTAAACTTTAATAAGATTTTACAATAACATTAAGAAAATCTCTATGTTTGAACCCAAAGTTTAATATTAACAAATGAAAAAAAAATGAAAATATTAATCCTATTGGCATATTCATAAAATTAAAAATATGAAAACGATCGCACTCTGCGAAGAAATGAGAACAGGTTCTAGCAGAAGCTTATCTAATATTCTAGGTCTTAGTCTACTTGACTTAGTAGTAGTCCTGAAAGTGCTGGATAACTTTTATAACAGTAGTCCAATATGTTTCATACATACCTTCGAAATGATTCATGACTGTCCCTATCTGAGTCGGCATAGGGCGCCCAGTGTGTGGGCGTGGCATCATTATCCTCACGGTCTGTGTTATTACTTGTACCTAAAATATATGAAATATTAATATGTTGTGTGTTACAAAATACAACACCGACAATATATAGGCTCACTGTATAAAACGACATTTTGAAATTCGACTATCTTAGTGTTAACAAAGTAATTTTCAGATTTGGATTAATTGGTTTAGAGATTATCCTTACATATAAACATTTACTAGATGTACAGATGGATACAAATCGGGGTCTCGCACTTCTGATATTTTCATGTGCGAATCATTTCGAACATGATTGTCACTTGGTGACATGTCTTACGATGAAGGAAAACATCGTCAGGAAACCTGCATGTCTCAGAAAACCTAAAAAGTTTTCGAAAGACATGTATAGTCCGCCAACACGCACTAGTCCAGCGCGGTGGACATATGACCTGATATCCCCTGAGGTAGGCCCGTGCCCAGCAGTGGGACGTTAAAAAGGGCTGATGATGATATTGTTTTAGCTAATAAATTTAGCATTATTTCCCAACATATAGGAGTCAAGGCGAGCACTCACAGTGGTCGGGGTGCGCGTCCGCGTGCGAGTCTGCGCGCGGCGAGGCGGGCGCGGGCGGCGACGGGCTGTCCAGCGAGATCACCGCGCCGCCCGGCGACCGGTAGCCGCTCGACGACACCGCCTCTGCTATAGACAAGACATTGGAAATTGGAATTACATTTGTTATAGCTACAACTGACATGGATTGTTCGCGAAGTATTTCTTTTCATGTGAAAAAGAAAGACAATTTTAGTATAGAAAAGAAATAATTTAAGATAAAGAAATAATACAAGAGAAGAGAACTACAGATTAAAGCCAAAAGTGGCCATTTTTGGCGTTAATCAGTAGTTCTATTAATTGAAAGTGACAAAAGTCATAAAAAGTGATTTAAAAAATACTACAGGTTATTTACTAGCATGATACTGTTCTGGATTTTTAAAATTTGATCTGATTTTAGAGTAAAAGAAATAAAATTGTGGGTGGCGCTAGTTTCGGTGTTGTAGTCCTCTTAATCGCAATAAATAAGATTTACTTTTTATTGCCACTGATAAAAAACGTGTTGTAAATTTATTAATATAAATATAATAAATATGTTGGGACATTTACATACAGCACTATCTAGTTCCACGGTAAGGTACGAGCCTTGTGTTATGGATACTAGATGGTTGATATACTACACATATATTAGTTTAAATACATACATATTATAGGTCTTACTAATAAAGATTTATACACATTGTATAAGCCTGTTATAAGAAAAATGTTACTAATAATTCCTGAATAGGTAAATCTGATGTATACATCTGTTATAACAAGCGTTTAGTTTGTAGGAAGACTTGTACAATGCTTATACAA
Source organism: Boloria selene (assembly GCA_905231865.2). NCBI lineage: Eukaryota > Metazoa > Arthropoda > Insecta > Lepidoptera > Nymphalidae > Boloria > Boloria selene. Next base: position 8,809,241 of record HG993149.1, read on the forward strand.
CCCTGAGGCCTAGTTTAACAGGTGTATAAAACAAAAATGGCGTCATTTGATCGTCATATGATTTCGCGGAAAGATTCGCAGAAATTATTTCAAGAAAAGATTTTATTTGTGTTTGCTGAAAATGGATTTTCTAGATCTAATTGACGATTTAGACAATTTAGATGCGATTGAAGATTTGCCGCCTCCAAGGAAAGTAAAAAAATACAAAACTCGGTGTAACCCGTTATTACTCTCAAATGACGAATTTAAAACCAAATACCGCTTTTCAAAGAATTATATTACGAAGATATGTGATATTGTGCGAGATGATGTTGAAAAGAGTAATAGAGGTGGAGGGTTTTCAACCGAGTTGCAGGTGCTCATCGCTCTAAGGACTTGGGGTCGACAAGAGGTAATATTATAACCTTAAAACATTTCTATGTAATGTTTCTTAGCAGTTAGCATGGTGCCATATTATGTTAATTAGAAAATAATTTAATTTTATACTTGTTAAAGGTTCAAGACGATGCTGCTGACTTACACGGGGTTAGTCAGCAGTCTATCACAAATATATGCCGAAGAGTAGCAGAAGCCCTTGCTAGGAGACGCCATCAATTTATAAAAATGCCTGCAACAATTGGTGAACAGGAAGAAGTGTCTGCAGGGTTCAGAGCCATAAGTGGTTTTAGAGGCGTGATAGGGGCTATCGACTGCACACATGTGAGGATAAAAAAAATTGGAGGTGAAAGTGGCCAATTCTATATAAATAGAAAAGGATTTGTATCCCTGAATGTACAGTGTGTGTGTGATGCAACACTGCGTATTCTGGATGTTGTGGCACGGTGGAGAGGCAGTACTCACGACAGCCGTATCTTTAGAGAAAGTCAGCTCAGACAAAGAATGGAGAGTGGAATGTTCCAAGGACGGCTTCTTGGCGATTCAGGATATGCATTGACTCCATATTTGTTCACACCAATTTTAAATCCTACTTCACCACAAGAGGAGGCATACAATCATTCCCATATAAGAACAAGAAATACAATAGAACGGTGTTTTGGTGTTTGGAAGCAACGATTTCGGTGTCTTCTGCATGGCTTCTCAGTGTCATTAGAAAATGCCAAATTATATATAGTAGCACTAGCAATCCTCCACAATATTGCTATTGATATGAAAGAAGACCTGGATGTAACATATGATGACACTGAGAATGCTCCAGAAGAACCAAGACCACCCCAGATGCCCACAGGCAATCAGACTGGAAGAGCCGCTAGAGCTGCTTTTATTGAAGCACATTTTTAAGGATGTTTTATTATTTATTATTAAGTTTGTGTTTAAATTGTAAATTATATTATTTCATATTACCATCATAATTAATCTTCCTGAAACTGTACTTATAAAAGGTGCAAGCTGTATTACACCTATAATTAAGGCAGCATTTAGATATTATAAACAATAAATAAAGTGTGTTAAATAAATAAAAAGTTATACTAATTAATTTGAAAGAGGATTTTATTATTTATTGTCACTTTAATTCAAAATATACCTATACAATAAAATTAAAAAAAATAAGTTCCTTAAATCTGCTATATTTTAACCCTTAGCCACCTGACGTATTTTTCAGTTACACTACCACCTTTAGTATTATTATATAATATCCCTTATTTAGTAGTATGTATGTATGTAGTATATGTGCGGTATGTTGTATGTACTGTATGTTGTATGTATTGTATGATATTATGTATAATATTTAAGTAATGAATTATCTTTGACTCTCAGCTTTGTGCACAATTTATACCTGCTTATTAACACTATTTCTAACGAACAAAGGTTGGCTGGAAGAGATCTCTTCTAGGGATAAGTCCACCTTTGCATACAAAAATTATATTAAAATGTCTGTATAACATTTTCTTAAAGGGCAATAAAGAATACTCAAATAAAAGTCACATCGTTGTTTTCATTATATTTTTATTTATTTTAAGTTAAACTATGCAAAAGCATGGATCTTCTTATTAAAAATCAACACAACGCCATAGTTTTTACTTATTTATGAAAAGTTCGATATATTATCTCTAACATAAAATAACTTTTGGCACGATAAGGGCACAATTATTAGAAAATCACAACCCACAAAGTTTCATAAGTTACAACTTCAATTAAAGCACCTTTTTTTGGCGGTATTCAATGCAAATAGATTCTAACATGCAAAACTCATGTAAGATGTTCTGCGTTGTTGTCTTGGAAAACCAAAAATTTACAATACAATTAAAGTAACGTAACTACCTGACGCCGGTCTCACAGACCGCATGTGAAATATAAATTACCTTTAAAGCTTAATGCGCGCACGTCTGGAGCTGTTGAGCGAAAAGGGCGTACTAGCGGGGTAGAAGAAAAAGTATATGGACACATAATTGCGTCACGTGCATATTAACAGAATAATTTGAAAAACAATATCTCCAGAGTCTCTGAGACCGGCGTCAGGTGGTTAAGGGTTTTTTATTTATTTAATTGGCATAACTGTTTTTCTAAAATCATATTTTTTAGTATTAAATTTTTCATCTTCTGTTCGTGTTCCTTTTGTGCCCATGAATGCGTCTCAGCCATATGCTTCATTTTTAAATCATGCTCCTCTTTAAAAAATGAAATAACTACAGCATCTCTTTCATTCTTCTTACTCTCTGATGGTAGTGGTATGTCCTGAAACATTCAATTTACACCTTAATATACAGAATTAGAAATATCAAGGCTACACATCATGTCTAACATTTTGTGGTAATCTTCATCTATTTTTTATCTTATTAAAACCATTAGACAAACTGAAGTATTAAAAGTAAAATGCATTACATTACATGGGAGTAAATTTTTATACTTATGGGCAACTGAGTTTGTTTTATAATTTTGTTTCAAAACAAAGTAAGCCCTCTTAATTTCAAACAATGAAACTTAAAGAAAATAAGACCTTTAAGTTAAATAAAACAAGTGTCATATTTTGTAATTACAGTATTAACTAACTCTGAGAACTATTGACTACACTACTACTACTGATTGAATATAATATGTATGAAAGCTAACTTGATTCCTGTTTCGATTTCTTTTTCTAGATTTATTTATAGTGAATATTTTCTGAGGTGTTTGACATTCCTGGAAAAATATATTCAATAAAATACAAGGTAGAGAATGATATTAATATATAGGTACCTAAACGGTTATTATAAGTCATATAATGTTGATCTCACCTGACTGACAATATAATCTTCGGTTATAATTTTGCTATTTTCAATTTCCATTTCATTTTGGTTACCCTGTAAAGAGGAAGTAAGTATAATATTGAATGTTATATTTTACATGTAACCAAAATGTTATATTAAGTCACAGAATGTTGATCTTACCTGACTTATGTGATCTTCGATTATAATTTTGCTGCATTCTATTTCCCCAACACAAACCTCATTTTGTTGATCCTGTAAAGAGGAAGTAATATTGAATATAAGGATATAATATTAATGCATGTATAAAGGCTCACGATAAATAAAGAATGAACTAATACCCCTTCTGTGTAATCACTATCAAATTTATTAACGTCCTGTTCAAATTCTAACGGCAACATTTCAATTATTTTTTGTGTATTTGGATCAGGACTGGGTGGTTTCGCACCTCCACCTGTTGCCTTAAGTGCTCTTTTGAAAGTGGAGTTACACTTTTTGGCATCTAGCTTCATAGTTCTCCATTGCTGCTTTAATTCAATCAAAGTCCTGGTTTTACTATTGATTTCATTGAAGCTGAAACATAAAAAGAAATAAACTAGACTCAATATTCGTTTATAGCCAGTACTACATTCAAGAAATACTTAATAGCCTTACCATTGCAACACATTTTGCCAAGCTTTTTGTTTGCTTTTATTGGTGTTCGTGTCAGTGCACTTATTTTCAATAATACCTAAATTATCCTTTACGCACTCTCTTAACAAACACTGAAAATAATAACCAAATATTTTTCATAAACATCAAAATATAAAAATATATAATATACAGAAACTAGGCACAAATACATACCTTTTCCACATCATCCCAATTAGGATTTCGCTTTCTCTTCTTAATTTGCACAACTTCTGCCATGGTTAAATTTAATTTTAAAAAGTACGCCCGGTAAAATCAAACTTTCAGGTTATGTTCGTAACGGTTCGCAAGACGTAAATCGTAAGCTGACTTGACAGTAGCTAGTTATACAGATCATAATACACTTTAATCCAAAACCAAATACAAAAATAGAAAAAAAAAGACAAATTTAGTAACAAAAGTACATAAAAATATTATTATTAAACTAAATTAAATATAAAATGCGAATTAATGAAATGTTAACTGTTACATTTTCACTGATTCTGAACTAATTCTCAACGCTTCTTACTAAATGTTGCCATAAAGAGGTGTATAACCAATGAATAGATAACCATTGCTTATGATACGTTTATTAGTCAGACAATGTTATAACAGATGTTTAACGCTATTCAACCCTTACTCATTGAATACGTATACAGCGTTTAAACAGTTGTATAAGGAACTTTTATTAGTAAGGCATTATAAATATAAACACCCATGACTGGAGTACAAACATTTGTGCTCAACAAATGAATGCCCCCAGCGGGACTCGAACCCGCGACCGCTTGCGCAGCAAGTAGGGTCGCTACAAACTGCGCCACGCGTGTCGTCAAAATTAATATTGGATAACTTTGAATATAGTTATAGAGTTCTCACATATACTTGTGACAGTTAGTTAATTGTCTACTATCTTCATCATGGATCATTTTGGCTCGTCGCATGCTCAAATTTTGACTCTCACAAATTTATTCGAAATACGCAAAGTAGTTTCAAAAGTATACAGATAGATATAAATATATTAGACCAATCGTAATGACCTAATAAATTAGTTAAATATAGTATTAAAAAACTTTTATAGTTTTACTTAATATCTTACCATTCGAGGTAGAATAGTTCTCTTCAGATTTCGTAGCACTATCAATAGATGCAGGGGAACTCTTAGGTAGTGGCACTTTCCTTTTCAGAGGCTGTTCATCTTCAGAGTCTGAGGTGAGATCTACGAGAACTTCTGATGATTTGGGTGTCCTCCCGTCGCCAACGGCGGCGCGTTTTGCCCCATTGTTCCCGTCTACTGGTATTACTTCTATTGAAAACAATTAATGAAACTATTAATAAATAATTAGTTAAAAAAGGTATTACATCTTTAGTAGTACTCTGCTATTTAAATGTACAGAGTCTTTGGCTTTTATTTATTTTTTAAGCAACCCAAAGTGCTACATTTAAAATTGTGATTGTTAGGATAGGCTATCTATCCAACAAAATATATGAAGACAACCGTATTTAGGCTTTTTTAATAATCCATTAATGGGCACGTGCCTCCCTTCAATGAAAAGGAGTTTGGCTGTACTTCACCATGGTGGTCAAATGTGGGTTAGTGGACTGCAAATGACTCTAAAAACTTGGATAGTTTACTCAAACATGCGGGTTCGTCACAATGTTTTCTTTCATCATACTACAAGTTGTAATCATATTAGAAATGATTCGCACAGGAAAATATCAGAAGTGCCTCAGAATTTGAACCCGCTTCGCTGGGTCACCCCGAGCGCCTTACTAATCTACCACTGCATAAAAATTATAATATATCATGCACAACGGGTAGCCTAAATGCATAAGTTCGGACACCAGCCGTGCAAAGAAGAAGAAGAATAATTATAATATTCATTAGTATTCCTTAGGGGCCATTCATTTATTACGTAAGACAATTTAAGGGCGGGAGGGGTCGACCATGTCTTATGTTTTCTTACAAGGGGGTGGGAGGTCTCGATAGTTCTTACGTAAGATCAAAAAATGCGCAAAGTTAATATTATACTTTGAAAAAGCGCGGGCAACCGAGTGAAAGGTACTGTACCTTTAAAATTACAAATAAACATTTCAAAAAAATTGTTACTTTGAAATATAAACATTAAAATAAACCATTTTTTCTTTTAGACTCTTACATAATAAATATTAAACAGGGGGGAGATGGTCGGCCTATTCTTATTTTTTCTTATAATAGGAGAGGAGGGGGTCAAAAACTAGCGAAAATAGTCTTACGTAATTAATGAATAAAAAGACAGTGGTAGCCCAGCGGTCAACGCGTCGCTTGGATAACCGAGTGATGCGGGTTCAAATCCGGGTCTCGCACCTCCGAAATTTTAATGTGCGAATCATTTATATCATGATTACCACTTGTCTTACGATGAAGGAAAACATCGTGAGGAAACCTGCATGTCTGAGAAAACCTAAACAAGTTTTCGAAAGGCATGTGAAGTCCGCCAACTCGCACTAGGCCAGCGCGGTGGACTATGGCCTGATGCCCCTCGTACTGAGGGAGGCGTGGGACGGAGTGGGACGTTAAAAAAAAAGTACGCGTGTACAAAGTACACATGTCAGAAGTAAAACTTCTTTGGCAAACTAATTTTTAAATCTCGTTTATATTTATACTAAATAACCCCGTCTAAGCTCGTCGAGAGAGGGAGATGGCGCGAAGGTCACACCCACGAGTTAGACAGAGCTAGAAATGTCACTGACTCGCGGTGGGCGAGATCTAACTGAGGCTAACTCTTCCCTGTCTCTGAGTGCCTGGTACTATGGACTTATTTTTTCGTTTCATCGAGTTTGAAATCACAACGATTCTAAAGAAGTTTCACTTCAAAAAGGGCTGATGATGATGAATAAATGAATGGCCCCTCACCAAGATCATCAGATATGAGTGTGACGGGCTCCGCGGAGGGCTGCACGGGCTGCGGCGCGCGCGGCGGCGGCGTGTGCGCCGACCAGCTGCCGTCCGCGTGCAGCTGGATCTCGTTGCACTCGCTGGAGAGCCGGGACGACGTTAACACTTCTTGGAAGTACCTGACAATGTTATATAGACATGTGTCTTATTACTAGAGTTTGACGACACGTTTGGCGCAGTTTGTAGTGACCCTACTTGCTGTGTCGCGGGTTCGAGTCCCGCTGGAGGCATTCATTTGTTAAACACGGATGTTTGTACTCCAGTCATGGGTGTTTATATTTATAATAAGTATGTATTTAAACTTTTATGCAGTATATCAATTATCTGGTATCCGTAACACAAGCTTCCTTTGTAGCTTACCACGAAACTAGATGGCGCTGTGTGTAATAATGTCCCAACATATAAATATTTAACTAGCATTCGCGCGGATTTTAAGACTGCTTCGACGATGTTAACATTTCTTGGATATACCTGACAATGTTATATAGAAATGTGTCATGTTACTAGCATTCTCCGCGGATGTTAACTGTTAAGGAATGAAATAGAAACAAAATTTTAGATATTATATATTATTGGAGATGTTTTTTCACAGTCAGACAGATAATAATTCTAAAAACTATACTACTTCACAGTAAGCTAAAAGTATGTATAAGTAAGTGATTAGTGAAGTATTAGATTATAATATTATCTACTAGCGGCTTCGCCCGCGTTTTTTTTATCACTACTAAACTTCATTCCATCACTCACTTGGTTGTTCTGTAGATTGCCTGATTTTTTTTTCAAAATTACTCCAGTTATTTCAGAACCTATCGTTAATATACTAGCCGCGCGGCTACCTATTTCCCGCTCTAGCCCCCTCCCTCTTGCTGAGCTGCGCTTTATTTTTCTATTAATATTTTGTTTAAATAGACATTTTTAAGTTTATAATATCTTTTGATTGGAGTGTCCGATTTGTATAATTCTAAAAGTTATCTTCTAACTATGAACTAACTCCCTGCCAAATTTAAATTTGTAGCACAAAAAAAATGAAGGAATTTTGTAAAAACTTATTTACAGACACTTTGTTTTTAAAATTAGTGGCGCGAGGTGTCATCCGATGTCAGATACTTTTCCCTAGGTGGCCAATATGGCGGCTTCGATTTGTCTGTCAGCACCATTAGAATTAAACAAAATACTCAACAATCCGAATTTTGCTGATATATTATGTTATCGACTCGAAATCTTTATTTTTTATGTTGTATTATACAGGTAAGGTTTCGATCGAGTCTACCGTACCGCTTGACGAAATTATTAATATAGACAATCAGGATATAAGCAAGACCTTTTGTGTAATAAAAAACAACATAGTCACACAAGTGACTCAGATCTTAAAATGAGAATATTAACCTCCTCCTTTTTTAAAAGTCGATTAAAAAGAAAAAAAACTATCTAGTAGATATCCATAACACAAGCTTTATGCCTTACCATGGAACTAAACAGCTTGTTAAATGAACATTCAAATCTTCTAGAACCTGCCCGCTGGGGACATTCATTAGTTGAGCACGAATGTTTGTACTTTAGTCATCATCATCATCATCATTTTCAGCCTGCTTTCGTCCACTGCTGGACATAGGCCTCTCCTATGGCCCGCCACTGAGCTCGATCTTCAGCTCTACGCATCCAACCGCTACTGAATGTCGTCGCTCCACCTAGCTGGAGGACGTCCTACGCTACGTTTGCCGAGTCGTGGTCTCCACTCTAGAACCCTTTTACTCCACCGGTTATCGGTTCTGCGACAAATGTGACCAGCCCACTGCCACTTCAGCTTGCTGATTCTTTGGGCTATGTCGATGACTTTGGTTCTGTCGGATCACTTCATTCTGGATCCGATCCTTCAGAGAAACTCCGAGCATAGCCCTCTCCATAGCACGCTGAGCGACTTTAAGCTGGTGGACTAATCGCACCGTCAGTGTCCACGTCTCGGCTCCGTATGTTGTAACGTAGTAGAAATTCATAGCATAGCGACATCTGCATCTAACGGCAGAACTACTATAGATCCTAGTATTGATTTGCTTAGTGAAGCTCACTAGATGGCGTTCTTTGAGAGTTGCATTGTGTTTCTCGTTTATTTAAATTGTTTAATATTCAGAGTCGTTTTAATTAATTACTTTCATCATTGTTTCATATGATAAATTATTTCATAAATAAATAAAATATAGATTTTTTTCGGTTGGTATTAGTTTTGAAAGTTTAGTGTGGCAACACTGTCAGGTTGTAAGATTATTTTTGCTTCATCATGATTCAGAGAAGGGAGAGGAGCAGGAGATTTAAGTTTCGTTTCTGTTTGGCCAGGTTCGCCTGAGCTTAATATAAAATTATGTCTTAATTTTCTTAATAATTATCTCAACAAAAGTGGTGAGTAATTTCGATACTATGGTGAGACTTTTCTTTTGTAGTTGTATTAGCCTATGGATGTCATATATAAATTCGTGTTCTACTTTTGTTGCAGCTTCCTCATGTTTCGTATATATGTTATAAATAAATAGTTTAATCTGATTTCGGGGATGGTGGGAACGAGAGATTTCAAATATACAATCTACTCTGGTAAGATTTCAAACCATTCTTTTGAATTGGCGTAGGTTATGATTCCGCCATTTTGACCACATGTTTCTTTGTTTCAGGGATTTCATTATTTAATTTAATTTAATATATTTCAAAATATTTAATATATATATTTCAAAATATTCCAAATATTTAATATATATTTCAAAATTTAATTTAATATATTTCAAAATATTAAATTTTCTTTCGATGACATTCTGTCATTTTCGTTAATCTTCAATTATCGAAGCCTGGACCTTTGAATCTGGAATTTAGATACCACCTAGAAGGGATATATTTGGATATACTGGGAGCTGAGTCTTCCTTGGAACATCGGCACAATATAACACCTGTCCGTGTCGATGTGAAGACCCAGGGAGCTGGAGATCCTGCTTCTCGGTTCCTGTGGAGAGTGTTAACGCCTTGTGGTTGTTCAGAACAATGGATCCAGGTGATTTGTGTGTGAATTGATGAAGAGGTCAGTACAGACTTTAGTTTTTGTTTAACCTTATTTATACAGCGGGTGTGTTTAAGTTCTGGTGGTATACTCGTTAGGAATTATACTCATCTTATTTTATTTTATTCAATTTAAATTCAATTAACATATTTAGGAACCCTTTCTATTCGACTGAGCAACATATTATGTATCTAAGGTTTTGTTTTACACATTAAATTCTGTATTTAGTTATGGATCTTTAAAATTATAAAAATTTAGTAATAAATTAATTAGAGAAAGTTTTGGATTGTAAAAAATAAAATAAAAGAAATAAATCACTATTTTGTTTAAAATTATTTACTGGTTTCTTATTTAATGTAATTGTATCGTAACCTATAACCTAGATATATTTATAAACATACATACAAATAATTTTGTTTTCTCTTTGTCAACGGCACATTGTTTCTGAATTAGCCGGACAACTCTTCCGACAATGTGTCGGGTGGCAAATGGCGCCCACGGATTAATTTAAATGTTAATATTTTTTTTTATACAAACAATAGATAGGTATTAAAGTAAGACACTAACATTTAATTTGAATAATTTTTTTTTGTTGTTGTTGTAATTGCAGTTTAATATCATTATTTATTGCAACTATTATATATTACCATTGTTATGTTATTTTGATAGATGAGTATATCACCAATAGGTCTTGAAAATACTGTAATATTAGTATTTTGAGTTTTGTTTTCATTGTTAAATGAGTATCACCCATATATTTTGAATATGCTGTACTATTAATATTTTGTGTTTTGACAGTTGTCATAGTAAGAAAATTTTAAATTTAACTTCAAAGGTACATATTTTGATGATTCTGTTAATATAGGTTATGTATTTTCTTTTATTTATGTCTGTGTACTTATAGAGTTATATGAATATTTCTACTGACCAACGTTAAACTGTATTTGGTATTTCATAGTAAGTTGGATGCTTTATGTTTAGAAGTATTATTTTTGTTGAGTTTATATTCTTGTTGAGTTGTGTATATGAAGGTTGTACCATACCTTACAATCTTGTTTGTTACTTATAATTGTTATTATTATTCTGTTAAGGGGAAGCATAATTGTTGAGATATATTATTTAAGGGTAAGTTAAGTTTTATAATTTTGTTTTCAAATAATTTTGTTTAAATACTGTGGAAGTTTTTTTTTTTTGATATACTGAGGAAGTAATTTTTTTTATTTGTGTTAAAACTTTTGTAACTTTTTTAGTAACGGTAATACCACCAAGTTAAGTTAATTTTCTGATATTTTGGCTGTACTGATTTTGATAAATCAAAATGGAACAAACTTTTGCACAATTTCACTCCCTTTTGAAAGATGAATTAAGTTATGAGGTGTCCATTCGTTCTGAAACACCAGCACCTACCGTGCTGGGATTGAAAAAGCAATTAAAACATTTGTTAATAGAGATTCCTTCTGAATCAATTTTGGAAACGGACATTCCTGCGGAAACCGAGTTGCAGGTTGTTACTCAAAAGCTTCAGGATTTAAGAGATTTGATTAAGAAATTTGAGGAAAATAAAGAACGACATACTCTTTGTAGGGCTAAAGCTTTAGCGTCTCATTTATATTTTAGAAATTTAAGAATACATTCTACCGAGCTCACCTTAAAAGATAAGAGGAGCGAATTAAGTTCAAAATTAGATATTCTGATTTCTAGATTGGAACCTAACAACGATTGGGCTCAAGAAGATGAATCTTTGACTTCAGACAGCACCACAGTAGAATGCACTGGGGACAAAAATGTTGCCAAGTGGAAGTTAACCTACAATGGACAAGGAGACCCACGTAGCTTTATCGAACGTGTGGAAGAATATAAGAAGTCTTATGGCGTTTCAGATTCGAAGCTGTTCGTTTCTGCCTTTCATCTGTTTACAGGTAAAGCTTTGTTGTGGTTCAGAGGTAATAAGTCATTAGTTTCAAATTGGCTAGAATTAAAAAAGTTATTTTTAGAAGAATTCGACGCAGTCGATTATGACCACAGGTTAATTGGGGAAATCAGAGCTCGTACGCAAGGCCCCGATGAACCAGTGTGTATTTATTTTTCGGTAATGTTCTGTATGTTTGCGAGATTAACGGCTCAGCTTTCGGAGGAACAAAAATTAAGCATTCTTTTACATAACATTCGACCATGTTATTCCGAGCAATTGGCCCTAGTAACCATAGATTCAGTAGCGGTTTTGAAGGAAAAATGTCGTAAACTAGAGGCTGCCAAACAACGTTCCGCTTTATTTTCAGAGCCCGGTAGTAATAAAACACTTCTAAGTTCTGAGTTTGCTTACAAATCGAATTCTAAACAAGTGAACACAGTCGCGACGACAGCAGCTAGGGTTGTTAGAAGTGAAAATAATAATTTGGTACACTCAAATAGAAAACTTTGTTATAAATGTGGTAAAGGTAACCACAACTTTAAATTGTGTAGTGTTGTTCCGAAGTCTCTAAGGTGTTTTTCGTGCGGATTGCAGAACTACACAGTTAAAACATGCCCAGTGTGTAGTAAGAAAGCTTTGGTCAGGCAACCACTTCCGAATAAAAATTCAAAAAACTAATAAATCAGGTCTGTGCAGAGCCACAATCTCATACTGTTGTCAATTGTAATAAAACAACTTGCATACCTGACACAGTCCTGTTTTCAATTAATGAAAAGGATGTTAGACCACATTTGCAGACTTTAGTAGACAACTTGGAGATTACGGGTTTACTGGATTCCGGTGCTTGCGTGTCAATTTTGGGTAACCAGGCGCACAAAGTTTTTTTGCAAATGGGTTACAAATTACATGTGGATAATGACACCGCATTTTCTGTGGCAAATGGGGACAGGCTCCATTGCTTGGGTTACATGTTTATTCCGATTACTTATAATTCTATGACTCACATTATTAAGTTTTTTGTAATTCCATCTATTGTAGTAGATGTTATTTTTGGTTGTGATTTTTGGAAAACGTTTCAGTTAGCGCCGGGAATTTTCGATAATTTGGAATTGAGTAAAGCACCTTCAAGATTTTACAGTTTAAATGTTATTGATAATGAACCAGTTCATACCATAAAATCTTTTGAATCACTATCAAACCAGCAAAAAGAATTAGCGAATTCAGTAGTAAATAAATTTTTAGATATTTCATCACAAAGGATAGGGTTAGGTAGAACTAACTTAATTGAACATATTATTGATACCGGTGATGCTTTGCCTATTAAGATTAAACAATATCCACTTTCTCCGGAAAAGAAAGATGCGTTATGTAAGGAACTAGATAGAATGTTAGAATTGGATGTAGTCACTCCAAGTGAGAGTCCTTGGAATAACCCAGCGATCTTGGTTAAAAAGGCAAATGGAGACTGGAGATTTTGCTTAGATTGCCGGAAGTTAAATTCAGTAACCAAAGGGGATTCATATTCGATTCCGTACATTCCGCAAATTCTGGATAGCCTAAAAGAAGCAAAATTTTTATCATCAATTGATTTAAGTTCTAGTTTTTGGCAAATTCCGTTAAGTGAAGATTCTCAGGAAAAAACGAGTTTCACAGTTCCGGGTAGAGGTTTGTTTAAATTTAAAGTTATGCCTTTTGGCTTATGCGGTGCTCCAGCACGTCAACAGAGATTGATGGACCGGTTATTTAATCAAAATTTTTGTAGTGATATAACAAATGGGAAAGTTTTTTGTTATATAGACGACATTGTAATTTGCTCTTCAGATTTTGAAACGCATTTAATTTTGTTAAATAGAGTTTTGGATAAATTAAAAATGGCTCAATTGTCTATAAATTTTGAAAAATGCAGTTTTTTTCGAAAATCATTACGTTATTTAGGGTACATGGTGGATGAATTCGGGTTACGGACTGATCCAGAGAAGGTTGCCGCGGTCATGAATTTTCCGACTCCAAAATCCGCACAATAAGTAAAAATATTTTTAGGCACATGTTCCTGGTATAGACGTTTTATCAGAAATTTTTCGACTATAGCAGCCCCACTCAATAGATTAACTAGTAAAGGCAAGAACGCACCAAAATTTGAGTGGAGTGAACAAGCAGAGGTAGCATTTAATACTTTGAAAAATGCATTAGTAACGGCACCTGTGCTTGCGGTTCCGAATTTTGACAAGCCTTTTAAGGTGCATTGCGATGCTTCAGCTTACGGAGTTGGCGGCATGTTAACACAAGAGGTAGATGGACATGAGCATCCCATCGCGTATGTCAGTAGGAGTTTAAATAAAAATGAAAGAAATTACAGTGCGACAGAACGTGAAGCTCTTGCTGTCATTTTTGCAGTGGAGAAATTTCAAGCTTATTTTGGTTCAAGAACAGTTACGATCATTACCGATCATGCATCGCTCAAGTGGTTTTTGAATTTAGAAAATCCCTCTGGAAGATTAGCCAGATGGGGTTGCAGATTGTCACAGTATAATTTTGTTATTGAGCATAGGAAGGGTAGTGATAACGTGGTTCCGGATACCTTGTCGAGACTCATGAAGGTCGACGTGATTAATGATCAACGAAGTAGTTCGGGAAAACAGACTATCATTGATGACTGGTATGACAAAATATTTAATGGTTGTAAAAATAATCCAGCCAACTTTCCGAATTTCTGCATTTTGAAAAATAAATTGTTTCGTTTCAGTAAATGTAAATACCAGCTTTTGAGTGAGTTCGATTGGAAAGAAGTAGTCCATAAGAGCGACATAAATAGGATTTTGAAAGAAAACCATGCAGATGCAACTGCTGGTCATTTCGGCGTGTTCAAAACTCATCGGAGACTATCACTTCGATACTTTTGGCGCGGTATGTACAAGGATGTGGTTGATTATGTTAAAAATTGCGATGTTTGTGCTGCTTATAAGCATACAACAACAGCCACTCCTGGTTTATTAGGGAAACCCAAGGTTTGTAGTAGACCATTTCAGGTTATTTCTGCTGATCTAGTAGGACCTTTGCCCAGATCTAGATCAGGATTTACGTTTCTTTTTGTAGTAACCTGTTGCTTCTCGAAGTATACAATGTTGTTTCCGTTAAGGCGTGCCACTGGTGCCGCTGTTGTAAAGGCGCTTGAGAATTTTGTTTTCCTGAACCATAGTGTTCCGGAAACCGTAATTGTGGATAATGGATCGCAATTCACGGGTTCCGAATTTCGTAATCTCATAAAGCGTTATAATATTCCGAATTTGCATTACACACCATTGTATACACCACAAGTAAATCTTGTAGAGAGGTATAACAAGACTATTATGACTGCAGTAGCTGCTTTTGTGAAAGATAACCACAGGTCCTGGGATGAAAATTTGTATAAAGTCCAATTTGCCATAAACAGTGCGGTAAATGAATCCACTGGATTCTCCCCGTTCTTTCTTGTCCATGGAAGAGAACCGGTACTAAATGGTTCCTTTTATAAGGACACGGACAAGGATTACGAGGTAGGAATGCCAAGGGAGGAATATGCCGGAAACTTTGGAATATTACAGGACATATTTCGTCAAGTTAGAGAAAATTTGTTCCAGGCTCATGCAGAGAATGCAACGCATTATAATTTGCGACGCAGACCAGCAAAATATGCGGTAGGCGATATTGTGTGGAAAAAGACTTATACACAAAGTGATGCTGAGAAATTCTTTACAGCCAAGTTGGCTCCTAAGTATGAAAAGTGCAGGGTAGTAAAAGTTTTGTCACCTCTGGTTTATGAGTTAGTTAGAGTAGCTGACAACCATCCTATAGGTACTTGGCATATTAAGGACTTTAAGAAGTAAATATTTAGCGTTACATTTTTTTGTTTAGTCGTTACTGTTTGAATATTTAAGTTCCAACAATATTTAATTAGTATTTTTGTGAGAGTAGTGATGTACTGAGTTAGCAGTTACATTACCATGGTTTAGATGGGGATTGATGAAGTTGATGTAAGTAAGGTTAGGATGCATGAGATTTGAGTGTTCGGGGAAGACTAGCGAAGGGGAGTAAATAAACCTGTAATGCTGATATTACTGTATAAGATTTTGGCTGATTTATACATTTTTTTTTTGGATTTTCCATTTTGTTTAGTTTCTGGGTCATTGAATTTATTTCAAGATTCTGATTTCAGACTATTTCCTATTTAGAATCAATTCTAAATAAATAGTAAAACCATTCATTTTACATGTGATAGTACTACTACACATGATTCCAGTTCAAACATTGTTCTGTTTGATACTGTATTCCGGCGATTAGTGGCGAGGAGCGAGTCACCGTAGACCTAGTTGCATTTAACAGAGAGCTGAAAATGATGTCAAGGTGCTCTCGCTCAAGCACATTCTGATATAACGCAATACTAATATTTTTCTTGCAATGCATATTGTATGTGTTAGTGTTTGCATTTATAATTTTTTTTTTTGGTTTATGTTCTGGCTAGTGTTAGTTAGGATTTCTTTAGTTTCAGGGTTGCAACGCTGAGGGCAGCGTGGTTCACCCTGTGAACCTTTCGTAGGGGGGGAGGTATTGTAACGTAGTAGAAATTCATAGCATAGCGACATCTGCATCTAACGGCAGAACTACTATAGATCCTAGTATTGATTTGCTTAGTGAAGCTCACTAGATGGCGTTCTTTGAGAGTTGCATTGTGTTTCTCGTTTATTTAAATTGTTTAATATTCAGAGTCGTTTTAATTAATTACTTTCATCATTGTTTCATATGATAAATTATTTCATAAATAAATAAAATATAGATTTTTTTCGGTTGGTATTAGTTTTGAAAGTTTAGTGTGGCAACACTGTCAGGTTGTAAGATTATTTTTGCTTCATCATGATTCAGAGAAGGGAGAGGAGCAGGAGATTTAAGTTTCGTTTCTGTTTGGCCAGGTTCGCCTGAGCTTAATATAAAATTATGTCTTAATTTTCTTAATAATTATCTCAACAAAAGTGGTGAGTAATTTCGATACTATGGTGAGACTTTTCTTTTGTAGTTGTATTAGCCTATGGATGTCATATATAAATTCGTGTTCTACTTTTGTTGCAGCTTCCTCATGTTTCGTATATATGTTATAAATAAATAGTTTAATCTGATTTCGGGGATGGTGGGAACGAGAGATTTCAAATATACAATCTACTCTGGTAAGATTTCAAACCATTCTTTTGAATTGGCGTAGGTTAACCATTCTTTTGAATTGGCGTAGGTTATGATTCCGCCATTTTGACCACATGTTTCTTTGTTTCAGGGATTTCATTATTTAATTTAATTTAATATATTTCAAAATATTTAATATATATATTTCAAAATATTCCAAATATTTAATATATATTTCAAAATTTAATTTAATATATTTCAAAATATTAAATTTTCTTTCGATGACATTCTGTCATTTTCGTTAATCTTCAATTATCGAAGCCTGGACCTTTGAATCTGGAATTTAGATACCACCTAGAAGGGATATATTTGGATATACTGGGAGCTGAGTCTTCCTTGGAACATCGGCACAATATAACACCTGTCCGTGTCGATGTGAAGACCCAGGGAGCTGGAGATCCTGCTTCTCGGTTCCTGTGGAGAGTGTTAACGCCTTGTGGTTGTTCAGAACAATGGATCCAGGTGATTTGTGTGTGAATTGATGAAGAGGTCAGTACAGACTTTAGTTTTTGTTTAACCTTATTTATACAGCGGGTGTGTTTAAGTTCTGGTGGTATACTCGTTAGGAATTATACTCATCTTATTTTATTTTATTCAATTTAAATTCAATTAACATATTTAGGAACCCTTTCTATTCGACTGAGCAACATATTATGTATCTAAGGTTTTGTTTTACACATTAAATTCTGTATTTAGTTATGGATCTTTAAAATTATAAAAATTTAGTAATAAATTAATTAGAGAAAGTTTTGGATTGTAAAAAATAAAATAAAAGAAATAAATCACTATTTTGTTTAAAATTATTTACTGGTTTCTTATTTAATGTAATTGTATCGTAACCTATAACCTAGATATATTTATAAACATACATACAAATAATTTTGTTTTCTCTTTGTCAACGGCACATTGTTTCTGAATTAGCCGGACAACTCTTCCGACAATGTGTCGGGTGGCAATGTCATAACAGGTAGGACGCACTCATTAAAGACTTTCGTCTTTAGGCTTTGTGGTATTGGCGACGAAAAGACTCGACGAAGTTTATTGAATGCTGCCCAGCCCAGCTGTATTCTTCTTTGAGCTTCTTTCTCTAAGTAATTCTTACCGACATGCAGTAATTGTCCAAGATAGATGTAATTTTGTACTACTTCGAGAGTTGTTCCATTAAGCGTGATCGGTCCCGGTATTACATTTGAATTAAACATGATCTTGGTTTTATCAAGATTCATCCGGAGACCGATGTGTTCCGAAGAACTAGCTAGGCTTTGCAGCATGTATTGCAGGTCTTGCACGGTTTCAGTCATGATGACGATGTCGTCTGCGAATCTCAAGTGCGAAATGTACTCACCGTTTATATTTATTCCACGTCCTCTCCAGTCCAGAGTCTTGAACACATCCTCCAATGCAGTTGTGAACAATTTGGGGGAAATTACGTCCCCTTGTCTCACTCCCCGACGCAGGAAGATAGGTTCAGACTGCCGGTTCTGAACTTGGACGGTCATTGTTGCGGTGTCATACAGACATTTCAACACTTGGATATATCGCCAATCGACTTGGCTCTAAGACTCTAAAACAGACCAGGTTTCAATAGTCTCAAAAGCTTTCTCATAGTCCACAAATGCTAGACACAAGTGCTGATTATACTCTTCTTGCTTCTGTATAATCTGCCGCACTGTGTGAATGTGGTCTATGGTGCCATATCCACTTCGAAAACCGGCCTGTTCTGGAGGTTGGTAATCGTCGAGTCTGCGTGTGAGACGATTTGTGATGACTCTAAAAAACAACTTGTAGATATGGCTTAAGAGGGAGATAGGTCGATAGTTTTTCAGCAGAGTTTTGTCACCCTTTTTGAAAAACAAGATCACCAAACTCGTACTCCATGCCTTAGGAGTTCTCCCCGAAAAAAGAACGGAATTAAATAAACGCTGGAGTTGTTTTAGCGTAGGAGTTCCTCCTGCTTTTAGAAGCTCCGTTGTAATTCCATCCTCTCCGGGGGCTTTTCCATTTTTTAGTTGTTTTAGAGCCATCACGATTTCGTCTAGGCTGACTTCTGGCAGGTCTTCTGAGTAGTGACGGGTAAGTGTGGCTCTGGGATCCTTGTTATTGGACGTGGGACAGGTCGCTCGTGATGTATATAGGCGACCATAGAAATCCTGAACTTCATTTAGAATCTCCGGCTTAGAAACGACGACTTTTCCGCTAGTTGTGGTCAGCTTAGTAAGATGGCTTCGTCCCAGTTTCTGAATAAAGACTTTGGATCCCCGATTTTGCTCAATGGCTTCCTTAATGGAGCACGTACTGGAGTTTCGGAGGTCACGTCTTACCAGCTTTGATATTCTTTTGTTTAAAGCCCGCTGGTTTGATGGAGTGACTGCGGTATTTTCACGTCGTTTATTTATTAGCTGCAGAGATTCCTCAGAGAGTTTGGACTTCCTACCGATATGTTGCATTTTACATATTTTTGTCCCTTCTTCCCGGAGAATACCTACCACTTGGTCGAGTTGTTGGTCAATGTCAACGTCCATTGTGGTTTCCAGGTCAGCAAATCGGTTCTCCAGTTTTAGCTGGAACGTTTCAGACGCAGCTGGAATTTGGAGCATATTGGGCCGGAGCGTAGATTTTATCAGACGGTCCCGCTCAAGCTTATAATCGATATCTAGAGTGCCTCTGACTAGACGGTGATCGCTTCCGGTGTTGAACCTAGCGATCACGGAGACATCTCTAAATATACGCTTTTTATCCGTCATAATAAAATCTATCTCATTTTTTATCACTGTATCAGGGCTGCGCCATGTCCACTTTCGTTGGGACTGTTTCTTAAAGAAGGAATTCATCAAGAAAAGCCCCTCTCTCTCTAGAAAATTGACGAGCATTTGCCCCCTATGATTTCTGCTTCCAAATCCATGTGGTCCTACTACCGATTCACCGCTTGTTTGTACTCCAACTTTCGCGTTGAGATCACCCATGACAACGTTAAAGTGGGCATTATAGGTGGTATGTAAGGCTTTTGAAATATCTTCGTACATCTCTTCCACTTCTTCATCCGAGTGTGTCGAGGTCGGTGCGTACACTTGGATAACCTTGAGGCTATACCTCTCGGTTAACTTAATCACAAGATATGCAACTCTTGCTGACACACTGGAGAGCTCTATAACGTTGCCAGATAGACCCTTGTGAATTAAGAACCCGACACCACCTTGAGATGTTTGGTTTCCCTCTCTGAAATACATAAGATGGCCTGATTCCAAAGTTACGGTATCCTCTCCGTTTCTTCGGACTTCACATAACCCCAGAACGTGCCACCTTTTTTCTTGAGCTCTTCCTCTAATTGTGCCAGATGTTCGTCGAGTCTTAGCGTGCGTCCGTTAAACGTAGCCAGTGTCAGTCGTTGTTGGCGGCCTACTGTAGCCCGGGGATTCTTAGCACCCCCTACACCGCCGTTACCATGGCCGCCGCCTTGACCAGGAATAGCGGGGCGACCGGGAACTGGGGGCCGTTTTATTTGTGCGCTTGCCATAGATGGTAATGCCCATAATCGCCACGCTGGGCAAGCGGGTTGGCGATCGCAGGGCGTAGCTTCTTACGCCGGTAACGCTGCTGCCCGTCACTGGTCCGTGACATTTAGCTACGCTGTTTTAGAGAGGTTATACCGCCATCTATCGGTCGTCAGAGCCTCGTTCGTTATTCAGCAGGATGTACCGCGTGCAGGTGAGGTTGACTGAGAGTACTAAGTTGGTATTTGTACTCCCTTACATCCCCGTACTTTAGTCATGGGTGTTAATATTTATAATATGTATCCCACCAAAAACATTTTCATGTAAAATGTTGCCAAGACGAGCCCATATGACTCGCACTGTCAAAAAGTTATCAGATCTCATGTAGAGCCAAGCTTCTAACACTACACGCCCTAACTCTACAAGGCCTAACTTCACAAACTCTACACCTTAGTCAAAATATGTGGCTTGGCCGTTCGTTACTACAAGAACTATTTGTTTGTGTGCTAATATAGCTTACATACAAAATTTCAGCTTTCTAGGACATTAGGAAATACCTTAAGAATTTTGATGATCATCAGTGAGTCAGTGACGAAATCAGCGTTTTTTAGATATAAATAAAATCTGAAGTATAAAAGCTAATGTAATTAAAACTTAATATGTTCAATAAGTCCGCTATTGACAATATATCCCGAAAATTTTGTTGATCTAGCATAATCCAAACCCAAGTTATGAGGGTTCAAAAAAACGACGAAGCGCTTCGAGAAAAGGTAGGTAGTGCCCGTGCGCTTCGCTTGGCTCGTCTTGGCGGGGGCACTACCGTGCCCCCAGATGTATTTAAATTTTATATATTATGTATATTGTATCAACTATCTGGTATCCGTAACACAAGCCTCGTAGCTTACCACGGAATTAGATGGCGCTGTTGTAATAATGTCCAGCATATTTATATTTATTTATTTATTATTCTAGAACCTACCCGTCCACCACCAGTGAGTCGTAGGGCGCAGGGCGGTCGCAGACGGGGCACAGCCAGGTGGGTTTCCTTTCATTCATCTGTAGGAAGAGCGAGGCGTCGAAGCACTGCAGATGCGGGCAGTTGGCGGGCCGGCACGGACACGACATACGCATCTTGCCTAGTGGGCACATCAGCGATACCCGGAGTGAGGTCGTCGCGATCTCGTTGTCGTAGTCTTCCGATAGTTTCTCTTTAACTGTTGACATTGAAATATTTAATTTACCTATATCTTTAATATCCCAAAGTAAACTCAAAGTCAGTGAAGTACTGATTTTCATGCTGTTTCCACCAATGGATAGTGGAAGATTTTAGTAATTGAAATAGTCATTATTAATACAGAAGCCGAATATCACTTGAAAAACAACATGTCAGCTGGAAAATATCTTATTTCTGAGAAATGTATTCTAATCGTTAAAACGTATCTTGGGATAAACCCAACCTAACAACAAGTGGAGCGAGCCTGAGTCACTGGTACTCAATATTATTTCTTACAAGTTATTTTAGTGTTAGTTAAAATTGTTATAATATGTTTAATTAAGATTCCCAAATTGGGGCTTAAAATCTAAGAGAAGTCACATTCATTTTATATAATTTTATTAATACACTAGCGACTCGCCCTCGCTTCGCTCGGGCTCTTCCCTAGATTTAGCACAGGTAAAGCCGCGGGATCTGCTAGTTAAGCATATAAACCTTCCTCTTGAATCACTCTATCTATTAAAAAAAACCGCATCAAAATCCGTTGCATAGTTTTAAAGATTTAAGCGCACATAGGGATATAGGGACAGAAAAGGCGACTTTGTTTTATACTATGTAGTGATGACTAGCTGACCCGTGCCCACTTCGTTGGGTATAATGTTAATAATCCTTTTTTAGTACAGAGTGTTTAACTAATTAAATTATGTTATTAATATTAAAAATTAAATTATCTATACTGATATTAAAAAAACTACTTTTTGTCACTTAAATATAAAAGTTAGACATATGCTGTCGTTGACTTTTTTGTAGGCATTTTTAAGCTCCACATCTTTTCTCTAGAACTCAAAAATACCTACATCTTTCATAGTTAAGGCAGCGTTCGTAAGAAACGCTTTCATTCGACCGTTTTTTCTCCGATTCACTTTGTAAAATGGACTACCACGTAAAAGCCTTTTTATTTTTCGGTTTTTTTATATAACCTATGACACTCAGCAATAATGTGGCTTTCTATTGGTGAAAGAATTTTTAAAATCGGTTCAGTAGATCCCGAGATTACCCCTTACAATTTAACAAATAAACAAACTTTACTTCTTTATAATATTAGTATAGAAGTATAGATGAATGTCACATTATAAAGTCAAATCTACAGTTCGCGTCATGTAAAAAGAACGCTGGAAGAGAGTGGTGGGGGGTGTGTTTGCGCATCGGTACATTCGCATACGAAATTCCTAAGCCTATTCTTTTATTTTTGAACTAGCCTTTCGCTCACGATGTATATTGATTATTGGAACGTACATTGAAAAATATATTAGATAGAATGTCATTAAATAGAATTCTATTAATTAATAAAATATGTTTAATTCAGTGTAGAATGTTTAATCTACTTACAAAAAATTAAATTATTTCGTTTGATATATTTTTTTAAATTATTAACTGCATTATTATCAGACTCTCTCTTTATAAAACAAATATTTATCAATGAGCATCTCACCCTAAAAAATAAAGGTTTGTTTCGGGAAGTACGGGAGGCAACAAAGAAATGTGCCTATAGGTATGCATGGATTAAACACGGAACTATATTGGTTCGCAAAAGTGACGCTTCGCCAGTCATTGCAATACGGTCACGGAGTGATTTGTGTAAAATTAAAAATGTGTAGAATAGTTAATTTTTGTTATTCGTCTTTTTTGCTTAAAAGTTATTTAGTTGGATTTTTTATTATTAGTTTATCACATTTTTATAATAAGATTAAAGCGTTGTACGACGGACGTATCTGTGTGGTGCGCTACTCTGTACTGATTGTGTTAACTTGTTTACAATTTATGTTACTAGTCTATAAATCTACCTGCATTTATATGTTGCTTTGCACTTTTAAAGTAGTAAACTATAAAATAATTACAATATACTTAAGTAATTACAATAATCATTTGATGATATATAATATTAAGTGGCATTTTTCGATTCGACCTATCCTATTTAGTGTTTTTATCAATAATAATACATTAGTGAGCTATCAGTTTTTAAGAAAAATAACTTTTTATTTATTATTTAATGCTGATGTACTTATATATCACTCAATGAGCGCCGGACAAGTTTTAGAGGTAAGTCATGATATCAATGTAATACCTGAACCATTTCCATACACATTTATGAAGCAAAGTTATATACATTCATATTATATGCCTGATTTTTTAGATCTGAATGACTGTTATCATATTATACTATATTATTTATTTATTATTATTATTTTTATTTTATTTAAATTGACAGTAATTTTCCTTTATATTAAAAAATACCAGCGATGGATAAGATAACAATATATTACCAAAACTGTAGGGGTTTGAAAACAAAGTTAGACACACTTTATGCTAATGTTTTATCGGAATGTTACGATGTAATAATCTTATCAGAGACTTGGTTAATTCCTCAAATCAGTGACAGTGAATTCATTGACTCCCGTTATATGGTTTATCGTTGTGATAGGGATCGACTAGCGACCGGCAGGAGGGACGGAGGCGGGGTTCTCATTGCTGTACGACATGAATTGCAAGCTAGACAATGTTTTTTAAGCGTTGATACTTCTTCGTGTTTGCCCTCTGTTGTTGATTACGTAATCATAAATGTAAGATCTAGTGTTAGGGGTAAATATCATCTTTTGTGTGGATTATACATTCCTCCCGGACAGGCATTACATGTATATCAAACTGTCTTTGATACTTTTCAAGATGAAATATTAAGTAATTATACTGATGTTTTTTGTATCGTCGGTGATTTTAACTTACCGCATTTGGTGTGGGAGCCCACTGATCAATTATACCTTTTACTCTCATCTTCAAGTTGCTTGGATGCGAAAGACAACGTGTTCGTTAATTTTCTGTCATCTATTGGTGGATATCAATACAATAATTTCAAGAATGATCAGGGCAGGACACTTGATCTTTTTATTACAAATAATGAAGTTTGTCATTGCGATCCCGCCCCAATGCCTCTGGTCCCTGTCGATAGCAAACACCCCCCATTTTTCGCTACCCTTGATTTTAATCTACATTGTAAACCAATGGTACGGTCATCAACGAATACACTTTGTTTTGTAGAGGGTAAATATGAATTTATAAACCTCGAAATAGATGCAATAGATTGGGAAGCTCTCTTAACAGAGGTACCAATCGAGGATGCCATTAGTAACTTTTATGAGAAAATATACGCTATTATTAAAATTCACATTCCTGTAAGACGCAAGAAATCGAGCAATTTTCCTATTTGGTTTTCAATACCACTTATACACATCTTTAAAAATAAAAAAAGGGCATGGATAAAATGGAAAAAATTTGGTAATAAACTGGACTATAAGGAATTTTCGGATTATCGTTACAAATTTAAAAACTTGTCGAAGAAATGTTACAATAATTATATTGAATCGGTTGAAAAAGGGCTTCGGCAGGATGTTAATAAGTTCTGGAAATTCGTAAACAGTCGTAAATGTAAAACAGGTATTCCTAATGATATGGTGTACGGTAATGAACGCTCAGATGATCCCCATAAGATTTGTAATCTCTTTTCAAATTACTTTGGTTCAGTTTTTGAAGAAAGCTATTCTAATGAATTTAATTTTCATAATTTGCCCCCTGCTCACCCAAACTGTGAAATCATATCTAATATATCTATATCATTGGGCGACGTTACCAAAATTCTTAAGAGCTTAGATATCACGAAAGGTCCCGGTCCTGATGGTATACCTCCATTATTTTTTAAATTAACTGCTCAGTCTATTAATAAACCTGTTCATATATTATTTAACAAAAGTTTACAGAGTGGCATAATGCCACAAATTTGGAAAAATGCTAACATTA
This sequence comes from Boloria selene, assembly GCA_905231865.2. Classification (NCBI taxonomy): domain Eukaryota; kingdom Metazoa; phylum Arthropoda; class Insecta; order Lepidoptera; family Nymphalidae; genus Boloria; species Boloria selene. The sequence goes on from HG993149.1 coordinate 8,834,737, forward strand.
CTCCTGTCTTTAAAAATGGTTCTAGAAATGACGTAACTAACTATAGAGGTATCTCCTTGTTGTCTACCTTGCCGAAAATACTTGAAAGATTGATACATAATTCCATATATAACATTTTACATCACATAATTATTCCTAATCAACATGGATTTGTAAAAAATAGGTCAGTAATAAGTAATCTTATGATATATACAAATTTTTTGTTTGAAAGTATTGATAGTCGGCAACAGATAGATGCTGTTTATACTGATTTTTCCAAGGCATTCGACAAGGTCGATCATTTGCTGCTCTTAAAAAAAATAGCCTTTAATGGGATAAGAGGAAATCTATTGCGCTGGTTTGCTTCCTATATTGAAAATAGAACACAACGGGTAGTCATCAACGGATTCGCTTCTAAGTCGATTATTGTCAGCTCTGGCGTCCCACAGGGATCAATACTTGGCCCACTTTTATTTATATTATTTATTAATGATATTGGATATTGTTTTCATAATGCCAAGTATTTACTATATGCCGACGACTTAAAAGTTTATTTAAGAATAGATGATCACAACAGTTGTCTTAAATTACAAGCGGACCTTGACAGACTATCTGAATATTGCATTGAGAACAAATTACAACTGAGTATCTCCAAATGTAAAAGTATTACTTTTACTAAAAAGTTCAATATTATAAATTACCAATATAGTCTTTGTAATGTTCCGTTACAAAAAGTATCGCTTATAAGGGATCTAGGTGTATTGATGGACTCAAAGCTGCACTTTGATTCCCATGTAGATTATATTGTCAACAAAGCCTATCAACTTTATGGTTTTGTTATTAGGGCATGTGCTTCATTTAGATCCATATCGTCATATTTGATTCTGTTTAAATCCCTTATTAGATCACAGCTTGAATATGCAACAGTCATTTGGAATCCTTTTTATAATAAATATAGTGATCGTGTGGAAATGGTTCAGCGTAAATTTCTGCGTGTCATTAATTATAAGTTTTTTCATAGTAAGTCTTCTTACGATAATTTACTAATTAAGTTTCGAGTACTTCCATTAGATAAAAGAAGGATAGTCTCTGACCAGATCTTTCTATACAAAATTTGTAATAATATGATTGATAGCAACGATTTGTGCAATCAACTTTACTTTAGAGTCCCGAGTAGGCCTTGCCGTTCGTGTAGCACTTTGAATTTTCATTTATTTATGCCTAAAAGTATTAAAACTAAAGCGGGTGAACGTGCACCTCTGCGGCGTCTTATGCAATCATATAATGATGAATTCGCAGGGGTTGACATGTTCTGTTTGTCGCTGTCTTCTTTTAAGAAAGATATTATTGGCATTCTACAATGATAAAGTTTAATAAACATATTATATAAGTTTCGCGTCACGTTGTTTAACTCCTAAACTACTTAACCGATTTTAATCAAATTTGCGCACCGTGTGCAGTTTGATACAACTTTAAAGATAGGCTATATTTTATTTTGATATATGTAATTATTATATTTAAGAAAGGAAAAAAAAAATAAGGCGGTAGGAAGTTCTCAGGTCGGCTAGTTTGCTGTAATTTGTGAACACTTTTTATTTTCATTATTTAAACTTTTGCAATACTGTAACTACTTCTTGTTTGATGCTTTGTGTTGCAACTACCGCAATACATTTACATTAGTGTAATCTGAGGATAATTGTGCTGGTTGTACAACAACAGATATGTTTAGTTATAATACTTGTTTATTTTATCTATTGTACAATTGTTTTTTATCCCTAATAAAACAAAATAAAATAAAAAAATAAAAAATATACGTCAAAAATATTTCTTCACTATTTTTTATATAAAATCATTTCGTAATTAATAACTTTTGTGTGCGCGATGGTATTTTAAACTGACAAACCAATAGCGAGCCGAAAAGCATGCGGCGCGTGCCTCGCCGTCCCGCGCCCCGCGTCTTACCACCAAATTGGCCGATAAATCGCCTCTGCGCAACTTGACAGCCAGCGTTCTTTTTACATGACGCGAATTATAATTATGTAAAAAGTACTTGAACAGGTGCCTTTAGTCCAGGCTTGTTATTAAAATACTAGCATTACCCGCGGCTTTGCAGAACTAACACCCGCCCTTCCCGTTTTTGCGACATTTTTCATTGATGCTCCGCTCCTATTGGTCTAAGCGTGATGAAATATAGCCTATAACCTTCCTCGATAAACGGACTATCCAACACATTTTTTTTTTAAATCGAACCAGTAGTTCCTGAGATTAGCGCGTTCAACCAAACAAACAAACAAACTGTTCTGCTTTTTTACTAGTTTACAAAAATTATACAAAATCATGACTTACTTAATGATCTGGTATAATCTGCATTCTTTGTACCCTTGTTCTTCAGCCTCTGGAGCAGTTCTGCTGATGTCAGCTTTTTAACCATGAATACACTGAGCACGTAAGCCCTTGTGAAATCTGAGGCCCATGTGACGTGGATAGTGTTGGATACTGTGGGTGAGAGCTTCACTAGTGAGGAGATGTTGACTGGCCGGGGCGGTCTTTTTGGTTCTGGGGTTGGTTTGTTTGTTGGTATAGGATTCTGCAAACATGTTGGTTTTAAGTATGATAATAAAAATAATGCATTGTTAATTGATTATCGAACATTTAATTTCTTATCATATAAACTATATACATATTTTGTTTTATAGAGCATAAAAATATATAAACTCCAGATGTAAGAAAAATATTTATTTATATTCATTTATTTAGTTTGACTTTATTTTTTTTGTATATAAGCATACTTACTGGTAAAGGACACATCTTATTATTAACTTTAACATTAACACTAGGTGGGAAGTAGTCTTCTTGTTCACAGGAAGTTTCTAGAAGACAAAACCTTAACTGCGCCTGAAACAACATTATTTTATCATATACCTTAATTATTATTACTTGATATTACTTTACATTTGTGTAATAATTAAAATAGTGTTACCAATACCATCATGACAATATTGATATTATTTGATCCATCACCAATTTTTATTTTCACTGAAATCCTTAATCAAATGAAAAAGTAGTAACAACTCTAATTTATTAGGAATAGTGACGCATTTATACAATGAGATTATAAAAGACTAGAGGAGCAACTACCAATAAAAACATTGCAAAAAAACGTACCCACTTATAATTCGCGTCATGTAAAAAGAACGCTGGCTGTCAAGTTGCGCAGAGGCGATTTATAGGCGAATTTGGTGGTAAGACGCGGGGTGCGGGACGTCACGGCACGCGCCGCATGCTTACCGGCTCGCTATTGGTTTGTCAGTTCAAAATACCATCGCGCACACAAAAGTTATTAGTTACGAAATGATTTTATATAAAAAATAGGGAAAAAATATTTTTGACGTATATTGTTTTATAAAGAGAGATTCTGATAATAATGCAGTTAATAATAATAAAAAAATATTAAAGGAAATAATTTAATTTTTTGTAAGTATATTAAACATTCTACACTGAATCAAACATATTTTATTAATTAATAGAATTCTATTTAATGACATTCTATATAATATATTTTTAATGTACGTACCAAAAATCAATATACATTGTGAGCGAAAGGCTAGTTCGAAAATAAAAGAATTGGCTTAGGAATTTCGTATGCGAATGTACCGATGCGCAAACACACCCCCCACCACTTTCATCCAGCGTTCTTTTTACATGACGCGAACTGTACGCGTTTAAAAGTCGTAGCTTTGAAACTGATAGATAAATATGTCAATCCGTCCCAATAATTTATGTTTGTCTCATTTTTTCTATCGCAAACTAATTACCATAGAGAAGGATGTATGTATAAGTCTAATTACTTTGAAAAGAGACAAGACATTGTCATCGACGAAACGGTTAGGTGCTGCCATTGATCTACTTTAATTAATTAATTTCCCCAGAATTTCAAAAAAAAACAAAGTTTGAATTATTTATTTATTTATGAAATATCTTTTATTCGATGGATCTTTTAGAGAAATTGATAAAGACTAGGTAGATTATGATGGAAAAAAGCGTTAGTGTATATTATATGTATTTAAAAACTATAAAATCAAGATGAAATAAGTAATAATAATAGTTTCTAATTGCTAGATTAACACAGTTAGGAACTAGAAACTAAATACTATCTAAAAATTCTCTAATATTTAAATACAAATTCAAATAGAAGTTTATTTGATTGTTAAGTTTTATTTATTTATTTATTGAAGTGAAACTTCTTTAGAATCGTTGTGATTTCAAACTCGATGAAACGAAAAAATAAGTCCATAGTACCAGGCACTCAGGGACGGGGAAGAGTTAGCGTTAATTTAAATTCAAGATTTACTTCTGATATGTGTACTTTGTACACACGCACTTTCTTATTTATTTATTTATTTAGCAATTTTATTAAATAATCGATTAATAATTAATTTAAGTTCTTCAATTAAAAGTGAACAGATTTTTTCTTCATACAGCATAACACTATTGCACGTATACCATAAGGAATAACAATAATTTTACATTTAAAAATAAATAAAATTTATTTTACTGGTTAGGTGGTTTAGGTGTTTAAATTTAAGAAAAATGTTATATTGAGGTAAAATAAACGTGATTGTACTATTTCTTCAATCAGTGAGTGAGTACTATACTGCAGTGTGTCTAACAAAACATTTTTTAATAATCAATTTAAACTTACACTAACATAATGTTTGTTTTCAAACGTTTTCATTTACTAAATTCCCAACAGTCAAGGAAATTCTAAATCGTATATACTGGAAACATTTATGACAAATACGATGTTGGATAAATTTATTTCTTCTTATAATGTTTTTATGGATAATCTGGAGAAAATCATACAAATTTACTTGTGAAAAGTAACACCACTTGCTTTATTAATCTTTTCAGACCGTGATTGATACACTTTAACCACACATTTCACCATTTTGATTATTTTTATTGCCAAGCAACCGCTCTGTTGACATCCAGCTGACAACTGAGATCTAATATGCCCGTGGACATATTCAATGTAGTCCCGCATCGATGCCGTACATTGCTTATCTAGTCCTATATAACATCATTGCATTTATAACTTTTGTTGACATGAAACTGGTATTTAAAAAAATTATAATAATCTTCCAACATGGTACTAAACATGTGTTATAATATTTTATACACACTACACAGCACATTTGGTAGACTATGATGACTTTCTTCATTTTTTTACTTACTTGTATAACATAATCAAGTTTATTACTAGCTCCAACGATATCTTTCCCTGAAGCAATCTCTGAGGCTTGTTGGGGCGTGAGGTGGAATATGAAGGTGCCTTCTTGCATGCGGCCCACTTGCATTGGCATCATGGTGGATGGCTTCATTAACTCCGCCAACACGTCGTAGAATGGTAACCTGCATAAAAAAAACTTTGGTTATATTGGTTTAAAACTAGTTCCATCTGTTTTGCTCGGATAGTTCTCACTATGTTATGGGTTTTAATTTTATGCGTGGAACCCTTATTCTTTTTTCTAAGATAAAATTAATCAAAGTTACTCCTTGACATGAGATATGAGATATAAAAATCGGAAACAGCCTTTTTACGAAAATTCTAAATGTCGGCGAAAATTTACTGTACAAAGATATCAACCTTTGGTAAAATAAAAATATTGACTGTTGCTTCCCAATACGTGTACGAAAATGTTATGTATGTTCATAAAAATATACACGAATTTCCCAAGAATTGCGACATGCATAGCATTAATACTAGGAGAAAACATAAACTTGTAATGCCTGTGACTCGCTTACGCCGAGTCAGTAACTCTTTTTATGGACAATGTATACGTCTATACAACAGGATCCCAGAAAACGTTCAAAAAGCTTCTATTGCCAAATTTAAAAAAATTGTGAAGGAACGTTTGTGTACTAAAGGCTATTATTCGATTAACGATTTTTTAGAAGACAGTACGCCTTGGGAATGATGTGATCGCCGCCAGGCTATTTCAACATATAGAATTTCGACGACTTCTGACGATTCGCCAGTTCTTCTCAGGTCAGAGGTTTCTTCTTTCCGAACTGGTGGTAGACTCATGACGTTCAGTAAGAAATTGTAACAATTTTTATGCTGAATAAAATATTTTGATTTGATTTGATTTGAACCACGGACTTTTTTTGTGGGAAAACACAGCTAATGTTACTAGATGATAATAAGCTTCCTATAAATCAATACATATTACAAAACAAAGTCTTCCGCCGCGTCTGTCTGTCTGTCTGTTTGCGATAAACTCAAAAAGTACTGCACCGATTTTCATGCTATTTTCACCAATGGATAGATTAGTTCTCGTGGAAGGTTTTAGTATAAAACTAGCGAAACCCGCAGCTTTGCTCGCACTAAATCGAGTCCTATTTAAATCTATAAATAAAAATACATATATAGAAAATAAATGTATGTATAAATAAAAAATGACTCACTTCTTAAACTTAACATCCGGATGCACCGGGAAGGGGGCCAGCGGCGCGGTGGGTGAGGGCGACGGCATGGGCGCGAGCGTGGCGCCGCCCCCGCCGCTGTACCCGTGGTACATGCTGCTCGGGTACATCGAGTTCTGCCGGGCCTGCGCCGTGTATACGTTTTAATTGTTCCACTTATATTTACTACTTGTTTTTTATTTGCTAGTCCTATTTAAAACTGTTGATAATGAATGTATGACGCCATAATGTCGAATTGTTATTGTATTTTTATAGAATTAGACGAAATAGAAATCAAACTTTAAAAAATAGGGTAGTGTAGTATTATAGTATTTATTTATTTCACTACATTTAATCAAAGACCATTTAAATTCTCTTTCGAATTCGTGTTTTGACCCGGCTAACTATGAATAGGCCATACAGTACTTCTACAAAGCAAAATAATAAAGTACATCAACGAAATTTAAAACTTTTTTTAAGTCTTTTGTAACTTTTTAAAATTTCAAGCAGATATAGCTTATTATTCTATGTAGTTTTAAATCCGACAGGGATTTTCCGTGTAAAATATATTTAGATTTAAACAAAACTTACATTAGCTTCATCGGTAAACACAGTCTAAATGTACCAAAACGACTCACCGTAACTGACATAGACTGTGCCCGGGAATCTTGTGGGTTATACCCCGTAACCGCGGGATGTTGGTACATAGAGCGGGACCCCGGAATCGTAGATGCCAGTGGGTCCTTCCCCTGAGACCCGCTCCCGGGACCTCCACTTGACAACGACTGGCTGTTCCTAAATACCAAAAGCACGCTTAGACCAATGTCTAATATTCAAAAAGGTAGTCTCACATATTTTAACATGTTTGACTGTAATAAGATTACCAAATTTATCAATAAATTATTCATTGGTAACCTGTTATACAATATATAGTTCGAAGACAAATTAGCTGATTCATGAGAAATATCGTCGATGTATTACTGTAAGATAAAGATGAAGATACCTACAGCCCAGATTCCTTAAAAACATGCACCAAACAATCTGTATCACACAATGTACTCAAGTCGCGATTTAAACTTGTTGACCGACACCGCAAGCTTCATTCATGCACCTTAAGCATAAACGATCATTTACGCTTAAGGATAGGAAATAATATACAAACAAGATAAGTTATATATTTCCTATGTAAAGAAGGTATTTTCCGTTTGAGAAGTCCTATTACCTGACACGAATGCAAATGATACGCAAAGCTGTGATGGACATTTTAGCTTAGTAACAATTATATTATTTAATCTTATTACAACTGTTTAAAACAAAAAAATTTCATGACAGTATTTTAGTTACCAAGATAAAATGTTATAGGATCGTGAAACCTAATGTAAAAATTGCTAATCCATATGTAGGGTTAAGCTAATAGAGCTGTGGGGAATCGCGATAAGACGTGACACTTGCCTAGTAGTGGTGGTCTTTTGCGAACGTGGCCTGTTGTCATAGGCTTTTACTCGCGAACTAATTTCGGAAGAGTTTCCATTTGCGGCGTTCTCACTCTGGGCAGCATTCACTACCCTCGCTGAAGATCGTGTTTTAACCATTGTTGACGACCGAGTGTCTCATGTCAACTGAAATTAGGAGTCCAAAAATGGACAGAAATCACTATAAAATCCTTTCAACCTACTGAGATATTCTGGAAAATTTCTTGGACACACCAAAAAATGAGAATGCTTCCTCTTATTTCTCTTACCATAACCAGAGTTCAACGGGACAATAGGGAGCTTAAGATCGTCTGCAATTGAATAATTACCCATTAGGTCTACAATGGTTAAAACATGTCTTACAGCTTTGTACTAGGCAAACCACGAGAATCCTAACGAAGGTATAATTTGGAACAATGTTGGCGGTCCCATTGTTACATAGAGAATTATTCCACTGCAGCTATGGAGCATTGCTAGGGAGAAAAATTATATTAAAAATTTAAAAAGTGACAAATTTTTAAAGTAAATTGGGACGACAGGAGCTAGGTAAGTAAGAGAAATAAGTTGAATGCCCTGTCAAGGAAATTTTCCAGAAGCTTACATTGAAAAGCTATTCTATTTTTTTTTCATATGTCACCAAGTGTGTTCCAAAGAACTATTTTGAGGGGGTAGGACCACCTATATTACAAAAATGATTTAACTAAACATTAACATTTCACAATTTTGTTTTATTTTTGTAATAAGGCAGCATATAAAAAAATATTTAATGATGAATAATATTTTAAAAATACTTTACTAACTCAATAGTAAATTTAATAAAAAATGGTATGCCCAATTGATATAAAAACTCACATGTTATGAATACAAAATAAATATTAAAGAAAATGATCAGTATACCTAAAATACACAACATTTTTTGTAGTGTTATTGATTACTTTACATATTAGTATTTTATTATAATTATAAACATAAATAAATAAAAAATACTATTGCTACTAAGTGTCTATTAAAATTTATTTATAAACAAAAATCATTGATATAGAAACAGTTTTTTGCAAGATAAAAGGGGCCAATACTTTTTTTGCTTTAAACTTTACTGCTATACTAGTACAGTATTATGTGATCTGTGCTACTATTTGCCACTTTTTAGAAAAGGTTTGTTATTCTGTTGTTATAATATGTAATCTATACAATAAAATGTTTTGGCTTTTATAAATTTTAACGCTAAGCAAGCAATGCCATTTCAAACTTTTTAGTAGGTAATGGTATTATGATCTTTCATGACCGATGAAGACTGTTACCACGTCTGGCAAACCCGGCAAAAAGTAAATGCAGTTATAAATTCATAATGCAATATATTCTTCATATTTTAGGTGTTCTACCAATGTTTTTGTTGCACATATAAACAAAATAAATTTATAAGTTTATAAACGTATACAATATTTAAAACAATATGGATGTCAGTGAGAATAATGATGTTTACTTACCATGATAGCGCGTTACCGTAATCGTAATATCTACTCATATTAAATTTAAGTTATAAAAGCTATACTGATACTTAATAACACCTTAATATAAAATATTTACGAAATACGAATGTCTTAACGCCATAACTTGACGCTTGTTGGCCTGTGTGCGGCCGCCACATTGGTTGAGCATAGACAATTTTTTTTTCTCCTAATGTCGTCTGAGTACTTCTTTTTCAAAATGTCTGGTAAAATCGTCTAATTTATCGATACCACTATGCAAAACCTAAGGTTAATAAATATTAAGAATATGAACACCATAACTGTAGCGCAAATATTATTTACAACCAAATACTTTTAATAAACAAATGAAGGGGTTTTACCATAAACAATGATTGTGATATCACATCCTTTTCCTATTAATTAGGGTTGAACATCTTGTTGTGATTTATTTTTAAAAAAAATTTGAGCAGGCTTACGTAGAGTAGACAGAAATACTGTTATAATGAAATAATCCTAGATTCATAATAAAAAATCGTTGCTATTGTTGTTAGTTTTCATTTATATAACATTTGGAAAATATATTTATATATTTGTTATTTTGAAGCTAATAACAATGAGAGATTTAATCCATTTTATAGTATTTTAGTTATCCAAAACTCCACTCTCGTAGTGAATTGTATAATGTTATTTAATGTATGATGATGTTGATGATGTCCTCCCGACCGATATCAGCCACGACGACCAATCTCATTGAGATTAGCCAACTGCGCGGGAGATATTATAGTGCAAAGTGTATGCGTAGACATAAGAGCATTATCTATTTTTTTTTTACTCTCATATTCCGGTGGGACGACTAGTCGACACAACCAGTGAGAGTTAAGGCCCAGGACCGACAGCTTTACGTGTTCTTCGGAGGCAAGGTGAATCTCCGACAACTTCTCAACTCCGGGCTGTTACTGAGGCTTACGAAACAGAAATACTCAATAACTAAACTTGATTACATGATACCCACTAAGCCACCGAGGCAGTTACTTAAATGTATAATGACTATGAAAATGCCGCTAGTAATAAATATAGCCTATCTTACTCAGTGATAATGTAGGTTTCTAATAGCAAAAGAATTTTTAAACCAGTCAAGTATTTTTTTAGATTATTCGTTACATGCAAAAATACAAATCTTTCCTCTTTATAATATTAGTACTTAAAGATGAAGATTTAAAAAAATCTATTCACAAGAAAAGGAATAAGGCTAATAGCATAGCATTCGTAAACGATAACAATAGTATGTACAATGTATCCGATTTAAATTTCGTTCAGGATTTTTATAAAACAGTTAGATGAAACGTCTATATGTTTATTTGTTTCTAGGTCCAACTGAATCATAATATAATCATCTTTAAAAACCTAAATGTAAAATGTGATAAATAATAAAATGTACCTACTCTTTTTTTCTTGTTACTGTAAGTTGTTAATAAAATTAATATTTACTTTTTACGAGCCTTCATTTCAGAACGCACGATTTTGTATCGGATACGGAAATTTGTAATAATCGTCGTTTCCGTTTCCTTAAGAATAGGGTTGTCTCATAGGGATGTCTATCAAAAAATTATGTATATGTAATATAAAATATATGTAAAAATACTAACAATGTAATTTATTGTAAGTACCTACACCACTTGGACCATACATGAGTGGAGTTAATACCTCATCTTATAAGACATCTTCTATGAAAATCCAACTTAATGAGTACTGACCATTTTAATTTTGAAATTTAAATAATAAAATAAATCATACATAAATATTTTTTAATTATTATTGATGCAGAGGCCAAATCTAAATATTTTAGATTTTTTGTCTATCCATCTGTCTCAGAATGCATCACGAAAAAACATGGCAAGATTTTGGTATGATGAGCAGCTGGTTATCTGGAAAACAAGATACTTTTTACAGCAACAAAATACCTTATTTCTTTGAAATATACATCGGTACCGAATTGTTAAAACGCTTTCTAAAAAAACCTTCGCTCAAAAAAGCAGCATAAATATTATTAAATTTCCTTTTGCAACATTAAGTAGCCGATACCAAGGTCCTTCTAAATCTTTATAATATGTATATAATATATTATATAATTCTACTGTACGTGTGTATGTCACTGAATTCCTCCTAAACGGCTGGACCGATTTTGATGAAATATTTTATGTGTTCGAGTGTATTCGAGAATGGTTTAGATTAAAAATTCAAGTCCATACCAAAATGTATTTTTTGAATTAATTAGTTATTTATACATTTGCACAATATATGACATACCTATTCAATTATTATATATTAGTCGTTCCAAGGCAACGTTTTTTTTTCCCACCGCGAGCATAAGTTTATAAAAATTTTTTATGTGTACAGGACAACATCTGTCGGGTCCGCTAGTACTACATCTTAAAATTCAAAATCAAAATGGTTTAGTGGTTTAGGCGACAAACAAACGGAACTTCTATTTCTTTTTAATATTAATAAATTGTAATATGTATTTGTTAATACGTACTTATCAATTAGTTTCTTAGTTGTTAAAAAAAATATATTGTTATCTAATATTGAACAATTCTTATGAAATCAATTAGGTATATATAAATAAAAAAAGCAATACTTTTCAAAATATTTTATTGGGTTATGTCATAAAATAGTTAATATTATAAATTTTGTATCAATATTCCATATTATTGTTGAGTGAATGTAAAGAAAGAATCCTAACATAAAGTAGGTAGCCACATAACGCCACGCCCAGTATCCAGCATAATAGCCCGAAGAAAATAATGACGAGATCTTTTATTAAATAAATATTAAATCTTCCATAGTCATTAGGATACAAAATGCATAGCTCCATCAAGGCGGGGAAAACAAGAGCAATCATCGTTGTGCATAAATTACCGACAAAGGCAACAAATGCACCTTGAATCGGCACTAGGTAACAAACTGCAACTATAAAAATATAATATTATGATAAAATAATAAACTAATAATAATGATAACAACAGAAATTTTCGAATGGCGATATATGAAATCCTAGCAAAAATTCTTTATTTTCGATAATAATCTTAATAAAACTATCATAAAAGCCTATAGGTACTTATATTAAAAAACTAGTTACACTTACAGGAAGTGATTACGAAGAGGGGTCTAGCAAAAAACTCAATTGTTTTCAATGTCTTTTCTGAAGGCGGGCTGTTGGTATCCCTATTTTTTATAATTTCCACTATAATGTGGATCGCAGGGTGACACTGAATTGGATATGCAAAAGCTACGGAAATTAAATACAATCCTATTGCAAATATAGCTGAGCTGAAAATAATATAAAAAATATCACCTGTAAAAGATTTGACGTCGTTGCACATAATCATGAAAAAATTTTTTAATAGGTAGGTATAAAGTAGGGTGGAACGAAATTTTTTTTGGATTTTTGTTTTGGAATAACGGTATATTATTAGTTGCCTATTGCCACCAATTACCTCCATGAAAAATAAAAATATTATTAGACAACGTTAAGAGCCCCACTGATACATCGAAATTATACGATAACTAAAACTTACCACGATTTTTGAATGATTGAACAATTGATTAATTTATGTTTATTTTAATTAAATTAAGTTAATATGATTACTTACAATAATACCTACTCACGAAAAAGGAATGCATGTTTTTTTTTAAATTGTTATGTTGATTAATTTTATTATTCTAATGATTTTTATGTTTGAATTTTTTTCACTTCATATACTGTGTGTCTATGTTTTGTGAATTGCGTGTAACACCTATAATTAAGGCAACACTTAAATTGTAACACTTGATATAAATAATGTTGTGCTATTGTTAGTGTATGTCTTGTTGGTGTTAAATAAATAAATAAATAAATAAAAATAAATAAATAAATAGCGACTAATTTTGCAGTCAATAAAACAGTAAATAAATTAATAAAATAGTGTTTTTTTTACTTAAAACGTATTAAAATATGGTTAACTGACTGTTGCAAACAAATAAATATTATTTTACTTAAATAATTTTAAACCTTAGATTATATACATGTATATAATCAAAGTTTTAAACTAACTTAGAGGCAAAATGCGCGACGAAAGAGAAAGAGGTTTGGAATGAAGCGAGGAAGACGGCACGCCGCACGCGCCATATTACGAATTGTAGTGTTTTGTTTCAATTAGTGTCGACAATTTTCTCAAGGTGAAAGGTCGCGCGAATTTCTTTCACGAGTAGTCGCTTATTTACGGTTTTTAAGTATTATAACGTGGTTTTAAAATGACTTCTACGAGACAAAAGTTAAAATGCCCGATATTTGGTGAAAGTGCAGAGTTCAAAGATAATATCCTACCTACTTACGAAAATGTGATGAAATATTATGAGTGGGTTCGTCAAGACTTAAAAATTAAACATGACACAAAAAAAGAACCAAAGTTTCTGGAAATTGCCGAAATAGTCGCTATGAAAATTGAAGAATTATGGATAAAATCTTCTATTCCGATTGTTACTCACAAACGTGTTCTTCCATTATTAAAAAGTTATCACTCAAAGTGTTATCATTTAAAAAAGTCATTGAAAAAACTGAAGGAAGAAAAATTAGAAGAGTTTAGAGTACAAAGTAGAAAGCTTTTTGACATAGCAGCATGTAAATGTAAAGATTTTATAAGTTGTACTTGTTTGCGAGAAAAAAAAAGTGCCCACAGCGGAACAAATGTTTTTAGAAGACCAACGTACAAACAGATTGATGGCTATAGGTAGGACAGATCTTATCCAGAGTAAGAAATTGCAGAATAGACGATTACGTGCCCTCAAACAGGAATCCAGGCATAACTCAACCACACTACTCGATGAAATTCCCTCTACTTCTTACCGGTTACAGAGACCTGAAGCTCGTTCTCACGTCGACCTTCCTTCCTGTTCATCGGCACTAGGTAGTCTTGACACTGATGACACAATCGCTCAAAAGCCTATAAATCTCACGGATGCCAGTCTCCATAGTTTATCGACTGTATGCGATAGATACGGAGTATCGGATCGGGCTGCAGCGCTGCTGCTTCTGGTGCCGATTCTGAGACGCAATCGACTAACGTCATGGATAGGATGAAATTAAGACGAATAAGATAGAAAATTCGCAAGGAAATTTTAACAGAAGAAAGAGTAGAAAAGATAAGACGGCTAAAATTATTATTAAAGGATCGAAGAGGTTCAAAACTATAATACAAGAGGAACATATATCGATTATAAAGGAACCAGGTTCTACTTATGTTGGGTATGTGGTGCCAGTATCAGGTACTGCAAGATATATTAAAAAGGCTATCTACAGTTTTTTGACAATACCAACAGATAGTTTAATGGCTGTTGGCTGTGACGGAACGAATACAAACACAGGGAAAGTGCGGGGCGTGATTCGTCTATTAGAATATAGACTACCTCGACCCCTGCAGTAGATAATTTGTCTATTACACGCTAATGAATTGCCATTGAGGCATTTATTTTCCTATTTGGATGGCCCAAATCTTTGCATTTGCAATTTGCAGGGCCTAAATCGTTTGCAGGTCAAATAGGAAAATCATTGGAGGCATGCGAGACGCTGCCATTGGTACATTTTGAGAAAATAGAAGGTGAACTACCCCCACTAACGTCAACCGATCTCAGTGCAGACCAAAAATATTTACGAGAAATTACTACTGCTGTCATAAATGGATCCTGTCCTCCTGGTTTAAGACACAGAAGTCCAGGTAAGCTATCTCATGCCCGCTGGTTGACAAGAGCTAATCGCATATTGCGTTTATATGTTTCTACAGGAAACCCAGCACCTACTCTTGTAATTTTAGCAACTTTTGTCGTAAAAGCATACGCGCCAACCTGGTTTTCTATCAAAATTCATTCATCCTGCAAAGATGGTTCAATACATCTATGGAAGCTCATTAACAACAAAAGATATTTATCTGACGAGCTGCTGGCGATAGTAGACCCTGTTATAATTCGAAACAGTTACTTTGCTCATCCAGAAAACTTGTTGTTGAGTATGTTAACAGATTCAAATAAGCACATCAGAGAACTGGCAGCAAGACGCATTTAAAAGGGTCGTCAATTGAATAAAAACTCTAGCCCGCGGACATTTGAAGTGCCGAAAATCAACCTAAATGCCAGTTCTTACATAGACTTGATTGACTGGCAACAAAATATATACGAACCCCCAATACTGATGAATGTTTCCAATGAGCAATTACAAGACCTTGTGGAAAATGGAGGTAACGTTGTTTTGGAATTTATGAGACTGCCTTGCCACACCCTGGCAAATCAAAAGTCGAAAAAAAATTTTTTTTCATACAAATGTGTTCCACCCTAGTATATAGTGATTGTCGTACAAAAGTTAAAATTAATTAAAGAACGACCTAGTGCTTTGATCGAATATCGTAATTACAAATCAGTATGCGCATTTCTTTTTTCTATTTCCGTGACTATTCAGACTCTTATAACTCCATTTATTTATATTATATTATGTTTAATACAAAAAGCTCGTTCAGATGTTAGACTTATACCACTTTCAATGACCCTCAAGATCTTTAACATTTTTGATACTAGTGTTATGTGATAATGTCTTACTCATCATCAAAAGGCAAAGACCGCAACAAATTTTCTTCCATTTTTCCAAACGCCCAATATCCAAAACCACCAAAAATAGTCAAAATAATAGTAGTAGTCAACATGCTGACGGTTATTATGCCGATCGGTTTGGTGAGCATTTGCGGTTCTGCTAAGGCTCTATCTAGAGAAAGAACCTAATAAAAGTATAGTTGACATTAAGTATAGCTATACTAATATTAAAAAGCTGAAGAGTGTGTTTGTTTGTTGTTTATTTGGTTGGTTGGTTGAACGCTCTAATCTCAGAAACTGGTCCGAATTGAAAAATTCTTTTTGTGTTGGATAGTCCATTTATCGAGTAAGGCTATAGGCTATATCAAATCATGCTGTGACCAAAAGGAGCAGAGTAATGCAAAAACGGGAAGGGCGGGCGTTTACTTCGGCGTACCATACTGCGCGACTCAGAAACAATTTGGTTTCCGCTCTTTAGAACGCGTGCGAAGCCGCGGGAAATTGATAATAGTGTAACAATTCATACAATATTCGTATTCAGTATTCATATAGTAGGTACACAATTCAGTTTCAATAGTAAATTAAAGTTAGACATTTCACCATGTTCCTGAGTTATTTGCAGGTTTCATCGAATAAAAGTTATACTTAATATAGATCTTGTTATTACTAAGTACAGTCATACAGCCAGATATAAATATAATATATATATATAGAGTATACTGCACCAGCCGGCAGCCATATCTTTATATTGATATAAAGTGGTAGTGCTATACCTACTGAAAATAGTACATTAAAGTTTTTGAACTAACGCTAATTAATGAGAATATAGTACCTAATTAGTGAATAACTTGTCTTGTATGAAATATCTGATAAATATTAATAAAAAAAAAAACAAAATAATATTTACCACACCAACAGCGCTTAGATTGAACAAGCAAGTGCCGATTACGAAGAAAAGCGCCAAAGCATCGCTAGTGGCGTATATCAGAACACCACCATGAGGGGCGAGAAATATGTGGTACATCACTAATGTCAAGCCAACGAGGTTCATAAAATTACCTGAAAAATAAAAATAAGTATGTTGGGACATTATTACTCCCAGCGCCATCTACTACCGTGGTAAAATATGAGGCTTCTGTTCCGGATACCAGATAGTCAACACCAATGATTGCCGATTGGAGTAAAAACATTCGTGCTCATCAAATGAATGCTGCGGGATTCGAGGCCGCGACCGCAGGCGCAGCAAGTAGGGTCGCTACAAACTCAGCCGAACGTGTCGTCATCTTAATCTTTAGAATTCTGAGTCAAATGTGAATATTATATGTTATTGAAATATTTCACTCGCAGATAGCTATTGTTATAAGTGATGCAAAAAAGGAGGAGGTTATGTTTTAAAAATGTTATTAATTTTAAGTAGCGGAACCCGTGGCTTCGTTGACGCTCAATCTAGGGACGAAGTAGATGAGTCGCTTGTATATATAAAATTTAGTAAAATAATGGCTCTTGTAACCAACACTAAACAGCCTGTAAAGTCGCTAGTTGACTCTTGTAGCAAATAAATATAATAAATCGCACAAGCATATTATATAATATATAATAGTATTCTTTCACACAATAATAAAAGTGCGTATTTTTAGCCTTCACATACATTCGTATATATATACCCATATTTTAATTTTAATGTGTGTTAATTAATATTAATTTTACTACTATTACCAAGCATAGATATATAACTGACTATTTTCAACGACTTCATAAAATATTCAAGTAAAAGGTAAAGCAATATTAACGCTGCCATTGCTGGTCTAGACGTTTTCCAATCCATAATCTAAACGAAAACAAAAGGAAATAAATAAATTGAAATATTCCAAAAAGTATAATAACATTTATTTAATTATAACTAAAATGTAAAATATAATGTAATATTAACTCACATCTCTCAGACTGTCCGTAGTGAATATAACGAAAACTGTACAAATACCAAGTTGACTCAGTATCATGAATGTCGCAATTATCGTTCTGTGGAAACAAACGCACGAAATAATTGTACACTTTAATTAAAAAAAATGTAATTTAAAATCTTCCTCGTTTAAGCTATCAAAATTAGCCAAAAACACGGTCCAGTTTAATGGTATTGATGATAAATCAATGGTAATAAGACGAGTATTTTAAATTAATTATATACCTAATAGCTATATGAAATTAAAAACTTACGGGCCGTTACGTCCAATACTATGAAAACACGAAGGACCATGCAGAAGAGCTAAGCGAAATCCGTACCGATACGACGTGTGAGGAATCTTTAGTTGCCGACTGATCTCATTCAAACACCAAAGCTTAAGTAAAAATATAACATAAATTAGGTGCGAGTATGCATGACAGAAAAAGAAAACGATTTTTGAATACTGTATGGTATTTTTGCGAAGCGAATTATTATTTTCCATGAAAATTTGTTACTGCGGATATGAAAAAAAGGAGATATATATACAAAGCCAATTTATACAAATAAATTTTGTCGCGATGTTGCTTTACGTGTTATTATACTCAATAATAATTTATTACCAAAGTCAAATGCATATGAATGATCAGTAGACCCGTTCCCATGGACATAATGGGTCCAAGTACAATTCCAGCTTGACTAACAGCTAACGGTAATCCTAATATTCCGGCGCCAAAAACAGTTCGTATAAGATTAAAATAAGCCATCCATAACCTGGGAAATAATCCATCATGAATACATTAGGAACTGACGTTTTCCATGAGATTTAAATATTTCCACTGTCTACCCCCGCTGACCATCATTAGATGAGCGCAATGGTATCAAAGGGTTGGGTTTACAAACGTTTGGCAGGAGTTGGCGAGTGAAACTTGTATATACTGTAGGGGTTTATTCACTGATTATAATAATAACACTCACAACACACGGTAATTCATATTTTTAGAGAAAATTAATAAAAAACTTAACGTGAAAGAGAAGGATAACCAATAGGATTTTGTATATATGAGACAAAGACGTAAGATCAGTTTGTCACAAATGGGTCGAATTACTAAAATGTCATTGTCAACTATTCTAACGCCACTATATTTAATTCTGCGTTTCTATGGACATGTGTGAAATTGCTTTCATCGAAAATAACAACTTTTTTTTCGACTTGGAAAACATCAAGTTACAAGTAACACAAGCAGTTCAAGTAACAAGTTCAGAAGGTTTATCTTAAAAAATTTTGTTCTTTCTAGGTAGGTTAGGTTAGGCTAGATGTGATCATATGACCACAAAGCACGCAATGGCCGACAAGTGCTACATTCAAAGTCTATTTTATCAGGAACTATGTATGACCTTGTAATAGGAGTACTATAGGGATAATAGCGAGCATCTTCCCTACCCATCCACTCCTTCCCCATTGCCATCGTTCTGCCAAACAATTGTAAACCGCAATTGTATCAAATTGTTGGGAATATAAATACAAAATACGCTAAATATAAACAAAAGAATTATATTACTTAATAGGCCGCTTAGGCTCTCTGTGCTGCAGTGGATCATAGTCATCGATTGGTGGCTTTTCTTGAGGTAAAAAGGTATATCTGACATCAATAACGGAAAACCGATTGTGCGGCTGTAGAGTAAGTTTGCTAACTGCTTCAAATGCAGCCCTACAACGTTACAACTACTTTAGTGCCTTAATTTCTATTGTTTATTTAGTTAATAGACCAATAAGTGCTATATTTACATTCCATAGAGGTATAAGGGAATATTGACATTTATAAAAAAAAAGAAACTGGTGACAGTTTAAGAGGCAAGTAATTATAGGCATATTTGTTTATAAATTATATTCGATAAAAAATATGTCTCATCTGGTTATCAGATCGGTGAAGGTCGATCTTCCACGGTCTCCTCTACTATAATATTTCATTCCTCGCACTTTTAGCTTTGCAGCTCTGTGACATGTGAGTGCAATATACTGTATATGGAGGCGCTGCTTTTGTTACATTTAATAAAATACAAATACTTCTATTTTAAAGTTATCTAATTTAGTTATACATATTTTAATACTGCATTTCTTTTTAGGTATTTCTTTAAATTCTTGATATTCTGTAAGCGTGATAAGGAATTCAGAATTGTTTGAGTTTGACAGTTAGTTTTAGTTTACATTGTCTATTATTCGTAAATGAATGACAGCAATAATTAGTAAAAGCCAGCGACTGTGATCTAAGGCGGAATTATTGCATTTTGTAAAACACTTTCATGTGCTATATTTATTCAACTGTGAATATATTTGGCAATTATGATGTCTACTACAGAAGGAGAACTGGATGTAGAGGTGTCCCATGAACTTGAAGATGGCGAGGTATAATAAATAACTTTTCGCTTAAAAATTGAGGGCTTGGTAAAAATACTACTTTAATGTAAATTATCGTAGTTTTATAAGTTATGAGTATGTTTCTTACAAATAAATACTCGATTCTTTTAAAGTTATATGTCCATATAATGAGTAGAATTTAATTGGCATTTGGCATTTTTTCACGTACTTCTTTGTAGTTAGAGGATTCTGACGTAGAAGAGGGGACGTACATCCCTTTGGCGCGACCTGAAGCCTTCAACCCGCCGTCTTTGGTGAACATGCAGATTCAAGATGAACAAAGTGACGAGGAATCTGTGGAGGAATCATCAGGCTCAGAATCTGATGAGGAACCCCGTAGACGTCCGAAACGAACTAAGTTACGGCCTCGGCGCCCACAGCCACAACCTCAGTCTGTCAAAAAAGATAAATACAATATTTGGTGCAAAGCATTACAGGTAAGCAATATTTTTAAGTACCTACTGCAGTATTATTAAAAAAGTTTCGTCATTATTTTTAAGCTTCAGGAGTAATGCTAATTTAGAATAAGTAACATTTACATTGGTTTGTCAATACTAGTGACTAACCCTCCTCATTTTTCTAAAAATGAGGAGGGTTAGTATTAGTAGTAAAATCTATCCCTATGCCAAACATTCAGATTTGGTCAGCCATTTTCATCAGACATCCATCCATCTCAACATTTATGCTTATCATATTATTTATTTTATTAATCAGATAGTTAAATTGACAGGTAATGTCTATAAAATAAATTATAAATCTATGAAAATTATACTTGATTGGATACATGAATGCCCATACATAAAGAGTGCTTTAATCTTTATTACTGTAATAAAAAAGAATTGTTTAATATTTCAGGAGGATCTGCTTACAGAAGATATGGTTACTTGTGATGTATCAAAGAAAAGTAGATATGGCGTTGAATCTTATGATTATACTATTAAGTATAGATTAGATGATGAATATATTTCTAAGAAAGTATTTACAAACAGTCCTGGGTTTAAAAATAGAGATCAAGCTTCTAATAAAAGAAGTTTTTCAGACAGAGGTAATGTAAAATTAAGGCTCGGTAAAAGAGTGAACAGTGAACAGCCTTTAGAGGAAAAACAGAATCCAAGAATCTTACTTGATCTGTTAGTGACACCAGATCATCCAACAGAAGAAATAGTTCAAGAAATAACTGAAAAACTATCAGAGGAAAAAAAGGATTTAGTTGGTATGATTCTAAGTTGTATTTTGTCTCAAATTATAAAATTATTAATACTTTTTCTTATTATTTTATGAAAATATATATTACATTACAAAAAAATATTACAGGAAGAATTATACAAGTAATTGGTGCAAGTAAAGCTATACAAATTTATAAAGAGACACAGAGAATTGAAGCAGATGGTGGAATGCTTGTTATGGTAAGTTACTCTTGGGTGTAGTGGACAGTAGTGACTTTTTTATAATTCTCTATGAATCATAAAGATAGGAGTTTCAGCAATATATATCTATATTAGAAAATGCTACTGGAAATACTCCTACAGGTATTTCATCCTAACCTGCTTTTACATATCTAACAAAGGAGGAGAATAAACCAAAATAAAAACATCCTAAAGAAATCAGCCTCTTCTCCTCAATGGCAAAGGGCATCACTAAATAACTGTAAAAAGAAGAAATTAAAACTATTTATATATACAATGACAATATCAATAAACCCCAGTAACAGCAAGCCTTTGCCACTAGTTCTTGCTACGGTAGAAACCAGCTGACCCAGAAGCCCAGCTTAACTCCTCTCTCACTCTTCCTACACTAGTCCACAAATTTCAGTAACCAAGATGTTGAACATTTACAAACAACAAGTAAATTGTAGGAATTTATACCTTATTAACTTCACTTAAATAATAGGTATCATCACTACATAGTATAAAACAAAGTCGCCTTTTCTGTCCCTATATCCCTATATCCCTATGTGCGCTTAAGTCTTTAAAACTACGCAACGGATTTTGATGCGGTTTTTTCCAATAGATAGAGTGATTCAAGAGGAAGGTTTATATGCATAGCTAGCGGATCCCGCGGCTTTGCCTGTGCTAAATCTAGGGAAGAGCCCGAGCGAAGCGAGGGCGAGTCGCTAGTATCAAATAAATAAATATCAATTTACAGCTATATTGGTCCCAAGGTATATTTTAATGGTTAACATCCTAATTGACATTATAAATTTCTTAATTATGGTTAATGGTTAAGTTGGGTAGTTTTCTCGTAATGCA
The DNA here is from genome assembly GCA_905231865.2 of Boloria selene. Taxonomy (NCBI): domain Eukaryota; kingdom Metazoa; phylum Arthropoda; class Insecta; order Lepidoptera; family Nymphalidae; genus Boloria; species Boloria selene. Next base: position 8,857,344 of record HG993149.1, read on the forward strand.
GTCACAGACAGACTACTGTACTAGCTTTGTCTCGCGGCTCTACACGCGTGTTGCAATCATTTATCGCTACACTTAATAAACATATATAACACTAGCATTTCCCGCGGCTTCGTACGCGTTATAAAGACGGGAAACCAAATTCTTTCTGAGTCGCGCGCCGTGGTACCTTGCAGAACTAACGCCCTTCCCGTTTTTGCAACATTTTTCATTGATGCTCCGCTCCTATTGGTCACAGCGTGATGTAATATAAGCCTTCCTCGATAAAAGGAGTATCGAACACAAAAAGATTTTTTCTATTCGGACCAGTAGTTCCTGAGATTAGTGCGTTCAACTAAACAAACAAACAAACTCTTCAGCTTTATAATATTAGTATAGAAGTATAGATAATATGTGATGATAACGTTGATGTAAAAGATATACCTATTAATTTAAAGTTTCATCAATATATATGCAGTTGTTTTTGCACACATCCATCCTTACAAATTTTCACCCTTCCTAATACTAGCAACTCTTCCTATTAAGTAATATTGACATGATAACAAAATATACATGATAACAAAATTTTATGATTTTCTGCCGAATTTTCTCTGTTTTACAAGATTTTATTTAACTTACAATGTATACATACTGTAATGTAAATATGTTTGTTCGTGTCGCATCTTGCAACTCAATTTTGAAGCAGATATCTTCAATCAGAACGGTTATAATGGGTTACAACAATATGAGTTTCAAATGAAAGGGCTTGCTGATAATAACTCGAAAAATATACTGACGTCACTCTAAATCCAATATGGTGGACTAAGTTTTTTACGATATCCTACAATATGGGTATCAAATGAAGGGACTTGCTGAGAATATGAATACGAGTTACAAAAAGCGATAGCTAAAAAGTAAAAAATAAATTGATTATTTAGTTATGTCTTATTGTACATTACCAATATTGACTAACAAGTTTTGTTTATTTTTATTTTACATCAATATTTATATTACAGAATGGTACTCGTAGACGCACACCGGGTGGTATTTACTTCTTTTTACTAAAGAGAGATGATGAGATCTCCCAAACAATGATAAATCAAATTTTTAATGAAGAACGAAAGGAAACTGCGCGCAGAATAAAGAAATCACGTGCCAAGACCCGCCAAAAAGTAATGGAACAATTAAAACAAAGCCTCACAGGTACATTTAATAATACTTAATTTATTTCATTAATTTTTTCCATAAACAAATTGCTCAAATAATATCAGTGACAAATTGCTCTTTGATATATTTATTGAGTTTTATATTTTATTTGCTATAACTCATGCAGACAAAATCTTAGATATTTTAAATAAGAAACTAATAATTTAATAATAGTACTATTATCTAATGAATCTCTCTTTCAGATTCTGAACTACCATCATTGCTGTCACGAGGTGAAGCGACAGTGCAATCGGAACATGGCTCGAATCCTCCGCCCTCCCCTGCCACGGATGCTCGCGATTGCTCGAGTGACACAGACGGACACTCACATACTGAACAGCCTCCATCTCCCTCTCGCCCTCTTTCACCGCTCCCAGACCGAACATCTAGAGCTATTCAACAATATGATGATGATGATTTCTTAGAAGTTATGTGCAACGAAGAAATGGACTTATTTTAATCTGAGGCATTATTGGTGCTGTTTCTGCCTCCTGTTGTCATGTCTAGAGTATAGTCAGTCAGTCAGTCAGTTTGATATTGAGTGTGTGAAGATGCACACAATCTAAGTGTGCCCAGCATGCATTCCCTATTGCATCTGAAAATGTGGCTGTGAATTTTTACACACTGTTTACAAATCTCAATAATACATATGGCCAAAAACAAATATTAGTATCATGTATTTGTTAGGCCACTACCTTACAAACATCCACTATTTTAAAATTGTTTTAAGGGTTGTGCTTGTATACATGAATAATTAAGAAAAGTATTTAATATACAAATTTTCATGGTTGAAATATAACTTAAATGAGTTCTTAAAATTTGAACTGGTTTATATGAAAAGTTTTCCAAAATAATAACTTTGATTTATTTCTATTTTATTCACAGAATACTAAAGTTCCAAATATGCGAAATTAAGAAGTCACCATAACTAAAATAACTTAGTTCTTGATATTTGCTACATTGCAATTGGTAACGGATTAATTATAAGTAAGATTTTATACCCTGAAAGCCCCAAAACTAATATTTTCTTAAGACAACAACAAAAATATTACATGCTCTGCTCATCACATTATACTCTCAATTTTAATGTAATGAATCTAACGGAAATAGTTTCGGAAAATGCCATTAATTCAGTGGTGTAGAAAGTTTTATTTTGCAAAAACAAAAATACATAGAATTTAGAAATAATAGTCATAAACTTAGAAACTAAACTAAAAAAAGTATAAATTCTAATAACTTTTTTTTCAGTTCATTACTAATTATTTATTTTTATTCTTTCAAATGTAAAGTATTCTATTTTTGTATACCAGTCCCTGGCAGCCTTGTACCTAATATTAGCCTATGAAATATTTTTTATAAATTCCGCCATTTCTCAGTGGTTACAAACTGTGCTGTATAAAATAGCTGTAGATGTAGACAATAATAGTTAACTATTTCATTAGATGGATATGGATGATTGAAATTGGTGAATTAACTTAATATGTACCAGAAATAAAACAGCAGGACTAGTTTAAAGCTATATTGCAAATTTTTATTTATTAATCAATAGTAACCTTAAAAATCTGTTGCCTAATAACATTATTGTGCTGACTCAGAAAGACTTTAAATATTACTAATATTATTTTATATATGTATAAGATTTTTTCTGGCATTATTTGTTATAAGTTACCCTAGTAAGATTACAGGAACGGTTTTTTTATTCTATTTTAAATAATGATCGTATTAGTGGCAAATGCATTATAATTTGGTAATTCAGAAAAAGTGCAAAAATTTGAACATTCAATATTGATTTATAGCATGTCAAGGTGGCCTGTTGTGTTATATGTATTACAAAATATTATGTGTAATCCTAAGAATTACCTTATGTAATTGTCTATTAAATCTTAGTAATACCTTATTTATTATAAGCTACCTACATGTTAGGAATAAAATATTACCATTTTTCATCTGGTTATCAATAACTAACATTTGCTATTTATTTACTCAGTAGTCCTGAGGTTGATGTTATTCTTTTTTACTGTAAGACTATCTTAATTTGTTGTGTGAAAAGAACTTGCGGAGTTCTCTGAATGTTAGAGCAGATACTGAAATATTTGTATAATAAAGTTTTTTTTAAAAAGTACATGATTATTTTTTAAACTTAAATCACAGTTGGTTCATCTGTTTTATTTAATACTAGCGACTCACCCTCGCTTCGCTCGGGCTCTTCCCTAGATTTAGCACATGGAAAAAATTGTGGGATCCGCTAGTTATGCATATAAACCTTCCTCTTGAATCACTCTATCTATTAAAAAAAACGGGTTGGCTTTAGTTAACGGCCGCACGATTTTGGTGTTTTGCGGTGGTGGGGGCGAAAGGGAGGGGGATGCCCTACCCTATGGTACCACTCCCGAGGTGCGGAAACCAGTAGTTTTTTTTTTATGATTTTTTTAATTTCATGTTTTTATATGCGCATAACGGAACGTTTTTCCAAGTAAAAATGGTTTGGTAAGTAAAATGGAACGTAACTAAGAGTGTAAAACCATTGTAAGATTGAAAATAAATAACACACAAAATAAATTTCAAATCAATACAAATAAAATTCAAATGACAATTAAAAATATTAAAGTCGCTTATGTAAACTTGGTAAGTTGTCTTTGAAACGTCAAAGTGGAACGAAACATAGATCGCCATTTTGTTTGATCACAATGACATTTGAATATGTGTATGACCCATATAAAAAAAAAAAAATTTTACATACCACTTTGTTTTAATTTAATTCCCAAACTTACTTTTAAACACTAGGTTAGCTAGTCGAGTACCATAAGCATTACTAGGCCAGATTGGTTAGGTTAGGTTAGAACATGATTACAAACATAAGCGACTTTAAGCTAAACACTAGGTTGGCTAGTCGAGTACCATTTAAGCATTACTAGGCCAGATTGGTAAGGTTAGGTTAGAACATGAATTGTCATTTCAATTTTATTTGTATTGATTTGAAATTTATTTTGTGTTATTTATTTTCAAACTTACAGTGGTTTTACACTCTTAGTTACGTTCCATTTTACTTACCAAACCATTTTTACTTGGAAAAACGTTCCATTATGCGCATACAAAAACATGAAATTAAAAAAATCATAAAAAAAAACTACTGGTTTCCGCACCTCAGGAGTGGTACCATAGGGTAGGGCATACCCCTCCCCTTCTCCCCCACCCCCGCAAAGCACCAAAATCGTGCGGCCGTTAACTAAAGCATTCCCAAAAAAACCGCATCAAAATCCGTTGCATAGTTTTAAAGATTTAAGCATACATAGGGATATAGGGACAGAGAAAGCGACTTTGTTTTATACTATGTAGTGATGATTATTAGTGTTTTATTATAATAATAACATATATGTACATAAATTTACAACATTTTGAAAAACCTAAAAATGCCAAAATATTATTTACTATTTAATTAAACTATACTAACATCAAAAATGTGCAGCTATTTACATAACTATTTCACAAAAAAGTTATTAAAATCATTGGACTTAAAATTATTTGAAAAGAAATAGTTGTATTTAAATTTATTAACTAATGTTATTATTTAAAATCTTTACACAATCAATAAAATGTCCAAAGTATTTTAAAAAAATTAGGGGAAGTCCAGCATCTGTAAAATAAAATAATATTAAATAACTATTATAGTAAAAGTTAATATAAATACATAATATATTGATTAAAAACTCACCAATTGTGGTAAACATTTCTCTATATGTTCAACATCAACTTTATCAGAACCTTCACGAAGAGCTTCATTTGTAGCTCTCAAACATGTTTCTGTTACCAAACATTTGGCTACCTCTACTAAAAGAGTCAAAGAATCATTCCCTAACTTAGTTTTGTTATCTTGAAATGAGCCATGAAGTAGTTCCTTAATAATATCCTTAAATAAAAAGCAGTGCAATATATAATTTTTATTATTAGTATGCAAACTCATTAATTATTACCTTATACCGAACATACCTGTTTTATAAAACTTTTTACATTGGACGCAACATATGCTGGGTCTATTTTATCCTCATTATTCTCGTTACTATATCGCGCCATTATTTGTTTATTGTTTTAAAATGAAATCCGAACAGCACTCTCCAACTGGTATTTCATATATATTATTATTTTATAATAACAATAAATATCAATAATGTAGTATAATACTACACAATTGGGTTAAAGTATTGGAACTAATTGAACAAATTCTAAATATCCGAAAATATTGCAAAGATTACATCTTTTGATTATAGCATACTATACCTCGATTGATACTCAATATTCCATAAATGGATGGCTAATTCCAATATGTAACTGAGTTCGGCATCAGTTTTCTGTAATCAATGATAACTAATTTTAATAGATAGATCAGTAGATGTGTTAGCAATCAGAATTACCTATAAATCCTATAATCTATATCATTTAAATTTTAAAAATTACAATTGACATCAAGGATTAAGGAACATTTTTACTTGACGTTGACATTGACTCAATTGACATGACAATTCAGATGTCATGAAATTTGACGCAGTCAGAGGTGACAGTATACATATAAGTTCAATTTCAGTCTACGATTTAAGTAGTAAGAGATTTGTACGATTTGTGTGATTAGCGTGGATGAGTTTATTATCGACATTGTCGTGTCCATGTCGATGAAAAACATATTCTTAATTTTATTTAAAATTAAAATACCTACCTGGCTGTTCATCATATGAGTTGTATTATGTCGTAGGAAGATTGACAAACCATTTTTTTGCAAAAATAACGAAACATTTCTGAAAGACACGGAAAGTTAGGTAACGGCTATGATATTATTTAATTAATTATATTGATAAAAGTTACCTTAGATTAGGTATTTTTAATCATAAAACTCCAAGTATTTTTTTGCGATATATTTGTTTGTGAAATATTCCTATCTATATGTAACAGTTAAGTCCCGTTTTAGTTGGAACTAGTTTAACCTAGTAGGTTTTCACTACTACTACTAACTTTAGTAGGTTCTCTCGATTCGTAGGTTTATATTTTATATCAGGCCCGAAGAGCCAAATTATTTATTTACTATTTTACTAATTATTATCGACAATCATTTTACATCACTAGACATGTATCAACGAAACATAATACTGAAAAATTAAGTTGATAGCCGACTTAAAGTTTTTAACGTCTTAGATAGAACTTTTGTATTTGTTAGCAATATAAGATAACCAAAGGTAACCATTTGACATTCCTCATGTTTTGCCTTGTGACACGTCCCAAAATAATAAAAATAAACAGACATGTTTTGTTTCACTCACACCTTATGACATGCTAACTGAAATAAATGAGTAAACAATAGATAACTCGGTTTTTATTTTAGTCTGGCTTCCATGCTTTGTTATTCTTCTGAGGTATACACCCACGGTCTAGAAAGAAGGATCAAGAGTAGTGAAATTTAAATAGTACTTATGAAATACGAAATAAATTTAAGTTATTAAGTAATGTGTTGAGGGTTTAGTGCGCTTGCATTACGTGGGATAAAAAAGAGACAGAATAATATTCTATTATAGTTCCACAGCACTCCAGTCTATCGTCACGCCATGGCCGTATATGGAAACTATTGTCACGACAAGCCGACGTACTCCCACTACACTCGAAGACCTTCTTTCTAGATCGTGTTATACTGTCATTGAAGACATGTAGATAATATGCGAAAGTCACTAATAATAACAAGTAAGATACATCATATTGCATAGGTAGTAAATTAGTAGCAGTTTACAATCGCTTGGCAGGACGATGACAATGGGAGGGAGTGAATTAGTAGGGGAGATGCTCCCTGTTATCCCTATACTACTCCTATTACAAGGTAATTCATACTTCATGAGAAAATAAATTTTGTATGTAGCACTCACCGGCCGCCGCTGCGGCACGCTCGCTTCGCTCGAGTGTGATGTGGTCATATATCTAACCTAACCTAACCTACCTAGAAAGAACGAAAAAAAATTAAGATAAACCTTCTGAACCTATATTATCCAAGTCGAAAAAAAAATGTTATTTACGATGAAAGCACTTTCACACATGTCCATAGAAACACAGAACTAAATATGGCGGCGTTGACAATGACATTTACGTAATTCGACATATTTTTGACATATTGATCTTACGTCTTTGTCTCACATATACAAAATCCTATTGTTATCCTTCTCTCTCACTTTAAGTTTTTATTAATTTTCTCTAAAAATATGAATTACCTTGTGTCGTGAGTGTTAATATTGTGATCAGTGAATAAACCCCTACCATATATATAAGTTTCACCCAATAACTCCTGCCAAGCGATTGTAAACCCATCCCTTTCTTTTTAATGTTAGTAACCCTAAATTATATTAATCAAAACTAATATTTAATAATGACTTATGACAATTGACAATTGACAGGTCGAAATTTTATTCAACTTCAGAGTTCAGCTCTTGTTATTGTAAAATAATTGTAATATAGTCAAATATATAGTCAAGTTTTCCTAATATCTAGGTAGATTTATTAAATAATTTGCGTTGTTGCTCTTCGATAACATTGTAAAGTGCTAATTTGGAAATTGCTTGGATTTGTTTACGTAATTATCTAACCTCGTCTCATAATAGTAAAATCTTATATCATTTTTCTAGCTTAAATAATGTCACTCTCACCATTTCTTCGTTCCCCTTTCACTGATATAACTGGTGGCTTAATATCGCACCAGATGTTGGGTAATTGTCAAAAACAAGAAATGCGCTATATGGATTGTCTTGAAGCCTATGGATTAGATCGTGGAAAAGTTAAATGTCATGATTATTTCGCAGACTTTCATGAATGTCAAACCAAGACTAAGCAATTTAAGAGATTTTTGGTTTGTATTGCAATTTTAAAGTGTAATATAGTATACAATATGTAGAAAAATCTGTTTTTATAGTAATGAATTATTTACTCTTCCTATAAATGCATTTGTTAATTTATAAAGTATCATTCAACCATGCCTGCCTATTGTACATAGTAGTATACAGTATAACATCTTTAAAATAATTTACCAACACATTTACTTATGCCTAATATTATTATAATTAATAAAATAAAATTTTCAGGCTATGAGAAGAGAGAGGGACAGACAAATAGCTGAAGGAAAACTTAAGGGAGATGAAAAATATTTGAACCCCAAGGTTGATAGTTTTTAGCTTACATCAATAAATACAGATTCAATGTAATTTTCAGTAATATAGAATTGTTAATTTATATATTTTTTCTCTTTAAAATTTTCTTTTGAGCTCTTCTAATTCTAGAATTATTTAATTAGGGTCTTACCTATATTAAATTGCACAGGACATGATACTATACTGGTATAAATGCACCATCCCACTTAAAGTAATTTGACAAATTGACAAGTTTCATTAAGTCTATTCACCAGACTATTTTCATAGCTTGAATTAATATCATGAATTGTGGAATGTGTACATACAAAAAATCTTGAACTGGTTGATTTTATAAATATGTTAAAATAAATATCATTTGACATTTATCTACAGTAATATTCCTCTTTTCTTGAGAGGAAAATAATCTAGATTTAACAGAATTCAAATTTTTGCTCCATAATTAACTGAACTTAATATTCTTCTGAGTTATTATATTTATTTTTTGCAGAGTAATATGTCTATTTATATTATATTTATCTTTTATAAAATCATAATCCCATGATTAGATGTGTTTTTCTCAGCAAGTTATCAAAAACTCTACTTGAAGTATTTTTAATAACAATTGGGGTGTTTGCGTTTAACAGAAAAATTAAATTAAGACCAATTTTATGTTTTGCCTAGTGATAACTGATAACTTATTTCTCCAGTCAAAATTTAGTACACCTTTTACTACTGGAAAATCTTTTACTCTCACTGAGAAATTTCTCTAAATGGAATCTAACATATAAATCGTCACAATTGGCTAATCCGTTTAATAATAAGGGAAGGAAGGGTTAGACATATATATCTAATATTTACAGTTAAATTACATAACCCTCTTTTAAGCTTCGCCGCAGTCAGGTAAATGCATAATTGCCATACATTCCTTTTTTTCTTATTAATTTCTTTCAGGTACATTTTCTTTATATCAAATCAGTAACTCGGCGAATGCCATTAAAATAATTAAAGATTAAAAGCATTTGCTTCTACTTAAATTAATTTATAATGATTTCTAACATTTAGCACTTTTTTATTAAAATAATAAGTCAATATAATAAATGATAGGGCGAGCGAAGCCGCGGGTTCCGCTAGTAATAAATATAAGACAATGTTACTCAGTGATAATGTAGGTTTTTAATGGCAATAGAATTTTTGAAATCGGTCCAGTAGTTTTTGTTATTCTTTACATACAAAAATACAAATCTTTCCTCTTTATAATATTACTAGTAGTACCCGCGGCTTCGCCCGCGTTCTAAGAACGGAACGGCAGTCGGTATCGTTGGGTAGACTGCTCCACTGTATTATACCGACTTAATAAAGTAAATTTTTATATAAAATACTATATGATTAATAAATTATTAAAGTTAAATTAAATTTGAAGTTTTAAACGTTCAAACTGTGACATTTTTCTTACTTCGAGAATTTTTATACCCATCATAACTTCTAAACGAAAAGTCCGATCCGAATAATTTAAAGTGGAATTTACACGTACGTACGTACATAATCACGGAATAGACAAAAACACATCTTTTCTGTGTACATAATCAACCCTAAATTAATAAATCATTTAAATGGATTAGGATTAATATAATGATACCAATATCACCACTATTCGATTCCACTCGTATTTGAACTTAATAATTTAATCAAAAACTGTTAATAAAATACAATTTGATATACCGTCAATAGTTTTCGCAGCGCACGCAAAATTGTGCCTTAGGTTACATTTACAGGTTTGTTCCATTTTAGGTGGGGATCTCTAATATTTTTGAAAATATACCGTATATAGCTACTGTAGCACTTTTCTATAAAAAAATCAAAATCAAAATATTCTTTATTCAAATAGACTTTAACAAGCTCTTTTGAATCGTCATTTTTACATTATCAAAATTAAAAGTCAGTCTGTAAGTCTGTGAGTAAACTACCACCGGCTCGGAAAGCTGTTCTGTTGAGAAGAACCGGCGAGAAACTCAACAGTTGCTCTTTTCAAAAAAATATTTGGTAACAATATTGTATTACAATTTATCTATTTATCCTACGTGAGACACAACCAGTCACTTATCCCACACATTAACATCTACGAGGTATTCGGCTATAGTGTAATAAGCTTTATTCATTAACGTATTTTTAATTTTTGATTTAAATTGCCTCAAAGGCAAGTTCAATATGGACTGTGGAATTTTATTATACATGCGTACACCTTGCCCCATAAACGATCTATTTACCTTTTGTAGGCGAAAACTGGGTGTTACAAGTTTATCCTTATTTCTTGTATTTATACCGTGTTTGTCGCTGTGCTTTGAATAGCAATTAATATTTTGACGAACAAACATAATGTTACATTACATTATTTATTTTACATTACATTACATTGTTATATTCCAAGACGGTGGTATCCCAGTGTTAATACGCTCGCTTGGATAATCGAGTTATGCGGGTTCGAATCCGTGTCTGGCACCTCTGATATTTTCATATGCAAATAATTTCTAATATGATTACCACTCAGTACTTACGGCAAAGGAAAACATCGTGAGAAAACCTGCATGTCTGAGAGAACCTAGCAAGTTTTCTAAAGACATGTGAAGCCCGCCAACCCGCACTAGGCCAGCGCAGTGGACTATGGCTAGCTGGCTATAGCCAATGCTAATACACCTTGTATAGAAGGGGTGCCTGTGCCCAGCAGTGGGACGTTAAAAAAAAGGGTTGAATCAAAAACGTAATCCAGTATGTAGGAATTCATTTCATTGTTTGGATTTTACTTATATTCAAAACTGTTCAATATTTATTTGGTACCATATCGAACCAATACAATTCTTAATTAACAAAAATGAAAACCGACTTCAAAACGTTACAAATCGAAACTAAAAAGAAAAAAAAATAATTTTAATTACTTAGTTATTGTTGGAGTCGGTGCCAGCCAAGAAGGACAGTTTTATCCTGCCTTTGCAATGAACTTTCGAACGGATATTTTGATTATATTTACAAATTGATACATTAATTAAATTGTATTAAGATTATTTTGCTTTGGCTGGCACCGACTCCAACAATACACAACAAACACACACAAACACTAAGTAATTAATTTTTTTTTTATTATTTTTAGTTTCGATTTGTAACGTTTTGAAGTCGGTTTTCATTTTGTTAATTTTTTTTTTGTGGAAATTAGATATTATGTTTAAATATAATATTGGAAGGCTAACTAAACTACTGCTCCAATAAGTCAGCGAAGTTTTGAAATGAACGACAATAGTCAATCGAGATTTGGCCACGTCTATTTTTCCACGTAACTCGTAGACGTTAATAAGATTTACCTTCTATTATCACCTAATATCCTGAAGGAATACGACTATTAGTTCATAATTACGTATAATATTAAAAGAATTTTCTTTCAACTCTTAATCGTTGAGGAGATATACCTTACATCATCACAAATTCTTGAACAGCTTTAGAAAATATATGAAAAAGGTAATCAGTGCCGATAAAATTTAAGGGTTGCCCTCGATTTCTCTAGGATCCCATCATCAGATGCTGACTTGGTGACAATGAGAACATCTCGAATGTAACCGAACCGAACAAAAAAGAAATTTTTAAAATCGGCCCACAATGCACGGAGAAATCGGTGAAAACACATAAAAAACAACTGTTGAGGAATTTTACCTTCCATCATCTCTCATCATCCACATGAGGTGATGATTTTCATACGTAAAAGCATTATCGGTTTCAGAAAATATATCAAAAACATAATAGGTGCCTGTAAATTTTGAGAGTTGTCTTCGATTTCCCTGGGATCCCAACATCAGATCCTGACTTGGTGATAATGGGACCACCTCGGAACTATACCCTACCAAACAAAAGAAACATTTTTTAAATCGGCCCACAGACGGCGGAGAAATCGGTGAACATGCATAAAAAAAATACAACGGAACATATAACCTCCTCCTTTTTTGAAGTCGGTTAAAAAACATTATGATCGTAGAAACGATTACCATTTTCTAATAGGTGTCATTACTCATTTTTATGAACTTGCAAAAAGTGAACATAATATGGACCACATGGTTTCAATATGGACCATGGCCTGATCTTTAATACTTACATAATATAAAAGAAAATATCGGAAAGCCCTTGGAAAAGGCAGAATGGTTTAATAAAATTCTTAATTTTCCAAGAAAATTGCATTGCATCGCTTTCAATAAGTGTAAATAAAATTAAAAATATATAATAAATATAATTTAATATTAACAAATTTAAATATAATATATTAATAAAATTAAATATTGTAAATAAAAATATATTTACCTAATGTATTTTCTTACCCGGTAAAAGACTAAGCTGTAGTAAGCAAAACAAAGTTTGAATGTTTCAATAGTGTATGTATTCTTATATTATTAGAAGAACTTAATTACCTATTAGTAATTTTAATAGTCGTTCCGATCAATGAAATCGACTTGATATTATAAGGACAAAAGTTTAAAAGAATAAATTAAATAAAATACGATACGAGGCACCAGCTTCTTACTATAAAATACCTATACTCATACTCGTATATACATTCCACACTTGAATTTACGCCGGAAGTAGTATGGAAATAGTTTTAGTTACAACAAAAAAAATCGCTTAAAATAATGAGCATGATACCTCTATACATAATTATGTAGGACATTGCACTTCTAGGCATAGATACTAGTAATGCTCACTTAAGCCCTATAGAACCTCCCCTGAATTTACTGTAGGTACATTTCTGAAGGTGAGCCTGAGCACCAGGAACAACCCCCCACAAAATGGGCCTTGTTTCAATACAAAATGAAAAGGTCGACGGGAAATAAAAGGTATATCATTTTTCTAAATCAGAATATTATTAATTGTAAGTATAATTCATTGAAGAAGCCAAGGTTACGTTGCTAAAACAAAATAAGATGGATTTGAAACTTTAAAATATGTAGCTACCTACTTACTGTCTTATGACAATGAGCACGATATCTGTAATATATCTATCAATTATCATAGACTGAAAAAGCCAATATCATAGAAAATTAGTTTTTAATTTTTGTTTTTATTATGTGACCTGACTCTTCGCCAACGCGTACTATGCAAATTGCAAAAATGAGAAACAAAAATTAAATGACAAATAATTATAAAAAATGTTGTTTTGCATTCTATTCATCGTAAGGTAGGTATTTAATATTTATATTAAAAAGACCGACGATGTTCTAAACTACGCAGGCATTGTCAGTAGAGACACGCGGGTGGCGCAGCAGCGATCTCGAACCAAGTTTTTGCTTCCAGTCACGGTCGGTCGAAGGCTTTTTTGCGCGGAATTTTGGCGCCAAACTATTTACAATTTATTCTTGCAAGTCAAATGATGGATAACAACCTTTTTATTTATTCACACACGCGGAAAATTTTATTTTAAGGTTACTCCGTGTTAATTTAATCTACGCTTAACTCTTAGACAGGATGTTATGCTACATTGTTGACGAATATAAATGAAAAAAAAAAATAAGGATTGGCATATTATGATTTTATATTATAACGATTTATTTTTTTATTTAAAACAATTTTCAAATCTATATGTCACATACTATATAGATTTGAAAATTGTTAATGGAAATCATCTGTCTGTTCAAAGGTTGCGAAGGAATCTATCTTTTACTAAACTATTTCACTTTTAGTTATCCCAATTTAATGGAGAAATTATCCAGGGAACCTTTTCTATAACCGCTTTATATATAAGAATACTAGCGATTTACGCGGCTCCGCCCGCGTTGTAATCACTATCAAAAATAGGGATTGGTGGTAGAAATCATAAGGAAATAAAAAAAAATTGGTCCAAAAAATGAAAAATAAAATATAGAGGGTCACCATTATAACCTAGGGGGAATAAAAATAGCTTACAACCTACTTTCAGACCTACCAAATATACTCAAAAAAATTCATAAAATCGGTCAAGCCGCAGGAGTATGATAACAAACACTGTGACACGAGATTTTTATATATTAGAAGTAGAGAGTGGTAGATCAATGGATGAATGAATGGATAATGCGCTCGCATGGAGGTAGTAGGAGTAGGTATTCCGAGTTCAAATCCGGGTCTCGCATCCCTGATATTTTCACATGCGATTCATTTGTTTTAACCAACGTTAATTTAACTAATTTTTTTTACAAAACGTGTAAGAAATTTTAATTTTGCATAAATATGTCTGATAATAAGCGAGTAGGTAAGTCGCAACATTTACCTGCGTGCCTTATTTATTACCTACTTCTTTTGCGTCACTAATTAATACAATTTTATTATAAAATAGATATCGAGACTAACATTTAAACAATTTAGTCTTCATAGGTTAATGACCGGCCTTTACTGATGAAATACGAGTGAAGGTTATACCAAATCATGCCCAGGTAGCTGACGAAATCGAGCGGTGCCCTCTGGCAAAAAATAATATTTAAATAAAAAATCTGATGTAAATGTATATGATACGGAAACTATTCAAAGGTTTTCGACCTTCTTATGATTTTAGACTCATTATTTAAAGGCTAAGGTCCTTTTTTTAGGAGAGGACAAAGATCCCGTATCACCCATCCTTAAGTTCAAACTATTATTATAATATAGTGGAATTGATAATTCATGTCATGAGCAATTAAATAGCAAATATAATTATATTTGATATAAAATCTAGATTAAAATTAAGTATAGAATGTAGTAATATCAACTACCCGCGTCTTGAAAAACCCGTCTTATAGCTTTTCAGGTGCTACTCGCGCTTGCTTATCTATACATATAAATAAAATTGGAGTCTTTTTTATATTTTTAATTAACAGCTTTTCAATAAATGCATATGAAAGTATATACGAGCGAGAGATATATACTAGCAACAAAAAACCTGTCTGTCAAAAACAAATGTCTGTCAAATTAGACATTTGTTCCGGCTAATCTCAGAAACGGCTGGACCGATTTTAACTGGACTTTCAGTTACAGATAGCTAATGCTATAAGGCGTAACTTAGTCTACTTTTTAATCGACTTCAGAGAAGGAAGAGGTAGAAATTTTATATATTTTAACTATAGCCGCTAGTGGAACCCGTGGACTCGCTGTTCGCTCGGGTTCGTCGCTAGTCTAGAAATATGACTAATATTATGTACACCAAATGGAAAATTAAATCCCAAACTCTAACGCTATGACTAACTCTGGTATTTAAAATATGTTCTACTATAAGCATAAAAAATAAAGAATGTAGTTAAAGCAAATTGTGTCTTATTCCCATATAAATATAAGTATATAAGTAGATTTCCATAATCCGTGTATAAAATTAATACTCATTTTTTTATTAAAGTATTTTTACATACTTATATTAACAAACTAGCGACTCACCCTCGCCATGCTCGGGTTCGTTCCTAGCTCTAGCGCGAACGAAGCCGCGGGTGCCGCTAGTTTAAATAAATAAATTTTCTAAAGTAAAAGTAGCCTGTTTCTCATTTTAACATTAACTATCTGTAAGTGAAAGTCCCGTAAAATCGGTCCAGACGTTTCAGAGATTAGCCGGAACAGACAGAGAAATAGACAAAAATTTTAAAAATAGTTTTTTGATGTAAATTATATATACCTAATATGCATTTAGTAAAAAGTTTTTAATTTGAAATTAAAAACATCCTCTAATTCTATAAATTATATGTATAGATGTTTATAGAGATTATTATTAAAAGGAAAATTAATATCCTAATGGTAATCTATACCAATATTATTATAAAGCTAAAGAGTTTGTTTGTTTGTTTGTTTAGTTGAACGCGCTAAACTCAGGGACTACTGGTCCGAATTAAAAAATCTTTTTGTGTTGGATAGTTCATTTATCGAGGAAGTCTATAGGGTATATTACATCACGCTACGACCAATAGCTCCTATTCATCAATGAAAAATGTTGCAAAAACGGGACAAAAATATTTATTTTCAGCGTTTAGAACGAGAGCGAAGCCGCGGGAACGGCTAGTATCTTATATAAGTACTTTTTAGATAATCTAGGTAGCTGGTAGATATTAAGTAAATTTTTAGGTAGGTAATTCTCTCTCAGCTTATTATAAACTTTTTAAAGCTGTAAAAGTTACAACGTGTGTGTAAATTGCAGATGCAACGTAAGACTTTAAAGGTCAAGACGTGTTACTTGAAACAGCATTTATTCTGACGGTCGAACAATCTTTCAGTGTGCCTTACAAGTTTTGATTAATAATTCATGCTGAACCGATTTTGACTGGGAAATGAATCGGGCGTACTTAATGTGTTGTATAACTGTGTCTGGTGGCAGCTTCGTATCGTTTCTACAGATAAGTAAGGAGCGAGGGTGATTCGCTAGTCAATATATAAAAAAAGATCTATTTTTGTACTTGATTTGCATGTATTGCAAAGTGTATAAAAACTCTGTAAAAGTCGCACAGAAAATTGGATAAGTTTGTAAAATTTTAATTTAATTTTTTCTATGGAATTTTTGTTAAACTGAGCTTGAAATAGGGACATGGTGTATGGTCAAGTCAATTCATAGATAGGTAGGTATACCTATTCAATAGATTTTACTTTTTAAATCCTGTAGCATAAGAGTCATTATATTAGTATCTATTCATATTTTTTGACAATTAACGCATGTTAAATAATATTTTTCATATCTATTTTTTTCAAGTCTATATTTTAAATATTTTATCAAAGTAGAATATTTGATAGCTCTGTCCATGTTGATCCGCTATTATAAATTTAAAGTTGTGTTTTACGAATTCTGTTGGCCCCGTCCGATCTCTGGAAAATATTATGTAGGTACTTATGTATCTACAGATGAAATAACAAATAATCATTATTTTTGTTCCTGTAACTGAAAATCATAACACAGTTTAGTGTTAACAGTTGATTAACTAGTAATAAGTGGCTTTTAAAAGTTTTCTAAAAATCTGCATAAAGAAAGCTTATTTAGCATGCAGAGTAACATCTATACATCTATTCATATAAATAAAATTGGAGTGTCTGTTTTTAACAGCTTTTCACTAAATACATTTGAAAGTATATAGAATACTAACAACAAAAAAACAATTTTTTAAATTTTTGTCTATCTGTCTGTTTGTTCCGGGTAATCTCTAAAACGACTGGACCGATTTTGATGAGACTTAGGCTACTTTTTAACCGACTTCAAAAAGAGGAGACACAAATATTATTTATTTTTACTAGCGGAACCCGTGGCTTCGCGGACGCTAAACCTAGGGACGAACCTGAACGAAGCGAGGGTGAGTAGCTAGTATTATGTAATGTTAAGTTATACCTATTAGGAAGTTAACAAGTACCTAAAATAGATTCTAAACATATAATAGTATCTACCTAAGTATAATATATAAAAATTACAACTTGATTAAGTATTTCGAACAAGATACCTACTTACAATTTTTAAGTAAGTAGGTATAATTTAATAAGCAGGCCGACCGTTATGATACTCAGTTTATTTTGAAAATATTATGATACTCAGTTATGATACTCAGTTTATTTTAAAAATTTAAGTGTCTGTAATTTCAAATTAACAGCTTTTCACTAAATGTGTATGAAAGTATATACTTACATATATAATATATTTTTTAATTTTTGTCTGTCTGTCTGCCTGTCTGTTTGTGCCGGCTAATCTCTGAAACGTCTGGGCCGCTTTTAACGGGACTTTCACTTCGCAGATAGCTAATGTTATAAGGAGTAACTTAGGCTACTTTCATTTTATTAGAAAATTATAAAAACCGTTTAATTTATTTTAACTCACGCCCAGCGAAGCAGTTTTTGCTAGTAAGAAACATAAATGTTATTGTTTTTTTTAATTAGAATATCTATATCTATACTAATATCATAAAGAGGAAACAGGAAAGGTTTGTATGTAAGTATGTTTGTAACGAATTAGTTCAAAAAGTAATGGACCGATTTTAAAAATTCTTTCACCATTTGAATACTACATTATCACTGATTAATATATGCTACAATATACAATAACAGGAGAGGAGGAGAAGTGCACACCGCACAAACATATGAAATAGTTAGCCGCGCGGTTCAGGACTTCAGGAGTATATTAAAGCTGGAGTAATTTTGGAGAATTTTCAACCCAGCGAGTGATCGAATAAAGTTTAGTAGGTAGCGATTAAAAAAATGAACGCGGGCGAAGCCGTGCGTATTGCTAGTTTAATATAACTGAGAAGAATATTTTGATTATTTTTCCAAAACTATGCAAGTGCATGTCATAATGTTATTGTTTTTTGTCCATAGTAACTGTTCTAAGTATGATTATGCAGTCGAAACAGCAATTTATGCGATTACTACTTGGAGTTTATAGGTCAACAAGTCGAATGGAAGGTACGAAAATGCTTGACCGAAATCTGTTTATATGTAAGTAATTTTGAGCATGAATCGATCGTATTGCTATATGATTATACATATATTGAATTATCGTAAATATGCATGACAGAATGAAATGATTGGTTTTGAATGAGTATTGGCGATTGTATTTAAAAGTTTAAGTGGTGGAAGTCGCCCGCCCGTAAGTTCGGCGGCGCTATCCGGTGCGCGGCGCCCAGTTCAGAACGTGGGGGCAATCAGAGTGCGCGATTTGTAATCACGTGCATTGTAAATAGTCATAAGTTTCTTAAACGCTAAAATTATTTTTATTAAAAAAAACATTTTATAATGTCCAGATTGTAAAATATTTAACTTTCATATAATTGCTTATAATTAGAGTTTAACATTTCTATGTAAAATACATGTTTTAGAAAAACATTTTTTTTTGCAGAAACATTGATTACTCTCAAAATGACTGTAATACCAGTAATATTATTTCTATTGAACCTGCAAGACATAAGCTCAACACTTGCTGAAAACTTTTTCGTAAAAGAGCTGCCTGCATCTGACAAGCAAATACAAGATCTTGCGCAAGCCGCATGCGGCGAAATGTTTTACGGATTGGTGAGTCTTTATTTTAAAGTATTTGAAAATAAATATTTATTATTATAGACATAATTAAACGTAATAATTCAGTAAGTTTATTTAAATGAAAATATATTTACAAAAATTAAAAAAAACGTAATATAAATAAAGCAAAGACACATAATATAATGTACGCATACATTATATTATCATATCTCCGACTGCATAATACTAAGTAATAAGTACGTTCCTTCATCGAATGGTTCTCATCTTTTTTAGTATGCTTTTTACGTAGTTACTTTTTTTATTTTTGAAAAATATTTTTTTTTTCATTTACAGCTTGTACTATTGGTCAGTTAGACATTTTTTTACATTTTTTAGGCTAAATTAATTTTAAACATATTTATGTTAAAAAAAATTTGCGCCTTAGATCCGCCGTTTCAATTTATTATGATATCTATGGGATTTTTATATTAATATCATTTAAAATCTAAATGTCGGATCGATGTCACTCGCGGTATTAAGTTGTATCGAACGAACTATCAAAATCTGTTAAGCCGTTTTGTAATAACGAGGGATTTCAAATTAACAGCTTTTCACTAAATGCATATGAAAGTATGGTACCGTATATTACATCAAAAAATCAATTTGTAAGATTGTCTGCCTGTCTGTCCATTCTGGCTTATCTCTGAAACGGTTGGATCGATTTTGACGGGACTTTGACTCGCACGTAGCTGTTGTTATAGGGAATTAATTTATGAAGGAATTAGATAGTGTTATTATATTAGAAAATTATAAAAACCGTTTAATTTATTTTAACTTACGCCCAGCGATGCGGGCCGGGTTTGCTAGTAGGAACATACATAATATTATACTCGTGTAACTGTCGTTTTCAGGCTGAGATGAACGAATTTTCTAATCCACCTCTGCACAATACAGGCAGAAATACCTCTATTAATTTGACGTGGTGTTTAGACTTATATTTCCTTCGGTAGTCTACGTCTAGAAAGAAAGTAAAAGTGGCTTATTATTCTTCATATTACTTATATGTTGTTGACGAATGGCGCGTGCGGCGTGTCGCATTATATTATAGAAAAAGTATGAAACCAAACTAAAGTTCTTCAACTCATAATAATCTAATATCTCGTCTCAAAGCGTTTGTTATCGAACCCCTCCGAAACGGCTTGACCGATTTTTATGAATTTATTTGGTAGGTCTGAGAATAGGTCGTAGCTCGTAGGCTATTTTTTATTCCGCTAGGTGATAGGGGTGGCGCTCTCCAGATATCTTATTTTTTTATTTTTAGACCTTTCTTTTTTAAATGTTGTTATGATTTGGCATCAAAAAATACTTATATCCCTAAATTTTTATCCTCTTACCACCAATTCCTATTGTTTAATAGTGATTAGAGCGCGCGCGGAGTCGCGTTTATTGTTAGTATGTTATTATCACAGAGCAATTTGTCAATTCAGTGGTTATTATATAATCCTACGTCAATGGAATCTAAATAATAGGTTACGTTAAAATTTTCGAAGCGTTTTTGAAAATTGGCATAATAGGAATTTTGAAAAATATGAAGTGAGCGAGTTTAATTTTCACACTGGTGGTTCCGTAACATATAAAATAGTGCCGTTTTAACTAACAGAGTTTGTATGAAAAACAAATTACACATTCTTGTAAAGCACGTTGAACTTATAATCCAAACCTCTTTTTTATTAGTTTGTAATTTAATGTAATATTGTGAAATTACTTATTAAGAATCCGTTTTTGCATTTTCACTCTCTAACCTAATTTTGGCCAATAAATAATTGAAAAAATCGTTCGCAAGCGACAGAGGTGACCGTAAAATTAAATATAAAGTTGAATTGGTCTATATTGAATTATTGGAGATTTAGATATTCTTCAACTAAGTTCTAATGGTTCTGGAATCGAGTCACGGGTCGGGTCAAGTTTATTTATCAGTCTTTTCGTTAAGAATGTTTCAGGAATAGCCCCTAGAAGCCGGAGAGTGAAGGAAATAGTGTCTGCGCCATTTTTTTTGCGCGTGCATCTGCAATATCTCCTGCGCAATTGGCTAGTTTTAGCGAGAGCGTCGTCGCCGAAATCGTGGCCTCATGACATTATTATGTATTTAGATTTAGATGATTCTAAATGACTTTTTTATTTAAGGCGATTGTTCCTAAAATATTTATGTATTTTTAAGGTCGTATCGGTCGTAGGCTTCAACCATTTTTAAATTGGCTCTATACTTTGTTTTTAAATTCTTGTCACAGTGTAGATATTAATAAAGTAGGGTGTAAGTACTAGCCAGACTTTGACTTTGAGACTTTATGATTTTAGGTGGTATTCACTATTCTATTCTGTTCATCAGGTTTTTGTCGGTTTGAACTAGATTTCTAAGTAAACGGTTATTTCGTTCGGCTGATCTATAGAAAATTCATCATTCATAAACATGTCTTGTGAATGTGATAAACATTTGATTCCATTTGTCTACATTACCATTTGTATAGATTTATTTGTGAAAAACAGAGTCACAACAGCGAACCATTTAATTTTAAGTACCTACTACTTATGACATCGATTAGGTATATTTCATACATAAATATTATAATAATGAGTATTTGGTGCTTAAATATCTAACGATTTTGTTTATTTAGTAAGAAATGATGTTGTTTACGATGTGTTATTTACGAACTTTTAATTTTTTTAATCACAATAGTGCGTACTAACGAAACACCAGGCTCGTAAATGTTCCCAAATGTTCACCTAGCAAAGCTTGTCCGTGTTTTTATTACTAAATATTTACTTATTGCGTCAACTTTCCTCTACGGATAGGGGGTACCACTTGCGTATATTTCAGTTTAGATGTTGATAAACAGGTCATAAAGTACGGCAATGAGGTAATAGCTCAAATTCGAAATCCGTTACCGACAACGGTGCTGGTAAACAGTAGGTATATGTGCCTTATAATTAACTTTTAATGGTAGTGTTTGTAAACACGTAAGTGCCTGTACGTAATAGAAAATATTTTTTTAAGCTTTATAAAATGTTCAATGTGACATTTTAAATGCTTAAGTAGTTTTCCGTGACGACTTACCTTACTATAAGAGTTAAGTTACTTTCACATCTTAATTTCTTACCCAACAGCAGCGAGCAGGGGAGTTATATTTGTAACCTGTATGTAAGTAGGTATACTGTATATATTATATGATAAATGTTCGCATGTAAGTAGTATGCATGTCTGTATGTATGTGTGTATGTATGTATGTATGTATGTATGTATGTACTTAGAATCTATGTTAGTATATCCGATCCTATGTAATATGATCCAAATCTGTTTATTGTGTTCTGTCTATTGTCGTCTAGTTGATAATGTGAGTGTCATAATATGGTACTATATAGATATCCTAAAAAAATAATATGGCTCTTCTCAGTCACCAATGTGTCTTAAAACATTTTACGCAGTCGGGGTTTTATTAAATTGTACAATTGTACCTATATTTTATTTTAAATAAATTATACTCGTAGGTCTAAGTCGTCAGGAGCTCAGTATTATCCAACTCTCCCTTAAAATACAAGTACGCTCTCTCCTTATAAATAAAATTAATATGTCCATCTGATAAGTCTCATAGCTCATACTATATTTACAAATTATTTAATTTATACTTATAATTAGTAAAGCCCTTTTATTTGATACCCATATTGAGGCAGTTCTAAAAAAAGTTAACTTATTTGCCATGTTGTGGTGGCTGCCATCGTGGATTTGAAATTTATTATAATACATTTATATAATGTACCTATAGTATTCTTCTAGTCCAGCTCTTTCATTTGATAAATATGTTATCCGCCATTTTGTGCCGCCATCTAGGACCGATCTTCATCAAACATAGATAAGAACTCTCCAGAATAATTCACATTTCAAACAAAAGAAAACAAGAAAGATAGTTTCTTTTATAATGTCAAATATTCGCGTAAACCTAAGAAAGTATTAAAAGAAAACAAACCAAAGTCGCTTCATCCGTTCCGGAGCTACGGTGCCACATACAGATTACAGAGAGACACAAAGACACACGAAATATACACATAAAAAGAACAAAGGACATACATAAAAGGACACTAAAATATTCTTACATTTTTGTGATGCGGAACGCATATAATCTCTTCTAGATAAAGCAATTAATAAATTTTATTTTGTATTTTTATGCAATAAAATAATTAGTAGAACATTTGTGAGGCTCACTAAGGGTCAATTCATATAATATTCAAATTTGTAATTCTTGTATTTTTTTAATTCGTAGGTGGAAGATCGGAATAATTGCGTGACGAATTTTTTAAGTAAGTGAAGTTAATAATTACTTACATAAATAACTTATTTAAGTTAAAAGTATAGTGGAGTACCTATTAACATTTTAAATTAGTTATTTTTTTCCTCATCGGCGGTTTTGATTAGGCAAATAATATTGTCTTCCTAGCTATGAACTAACCTACTTATTTTCTTAAACCTACGTACCAATTTACTTTTAGGCCAGGAAAATACATATTCTACACAGAGCAACTCTACGATTGAAATTGAATGCAACGCAGACAGTGAAATACTATTCAGGATAACGCCTTCACAATATACACAGTTAGTTACATTGATCAACGATGATAACGTCAGCGAAACGGTAAATTACAACTTTAAGTTTTTTATATACCGTGCCGTAAGCAAACAAAGGCAGTGGTAGCCCAGTGGTAACAGGCTCGCTTGGACAACCGAGTGATGCGGGTTCAAAATGTACGAATCATTTCTAACATGATTACCACTTATCTTACGGTGAAGGTAACATCGCGAGGAAACCTGCATATCTGAGAGAACCTAGCAAGTTTTCGAAAGACATGTTAAGTCCGCCCACCCGCACTTGGTCAGCGTGGTGGACTATGGCCTGATATCTTTCGTATTGAAGGGCTAGCACGACCGTACCGTATACCGTATACCGTAGTCCAATCGGCGATTATATTATACTTAAAAATGTGTGTTAGTAATGTATAAACTCAAAATACGCTAAACCTATTTATATGAAATGTGGTATGAAGATAGTTTGTGACACGTGAATGTATGATAGTTTTTATACCGGAAATCATCCCTCAAGAAAGTGAAAAGGGGGATAAAGTTTTTATGGGATTTAATTATTTCTCAAGTATAAGGTATAATACTCATATATAGTCTATAGCTATCTATTCCAAACTAACCGTTTACACTACCCTACCGAGGGACAAGTCCAAGCGAAGCGAAGGTAAGTCCCCAGTTAAGAACGTACGCGACGTAAACAAATTAGGTAAGTACGTTGAATTTCTACTGCTCATGTAAATAACTATTTAACATATCTAGTTATAATTTTTTTTCCTCTTCAGATTGACCTTTCCATTATTGAGCCTTACCATGAGAAAGCATCACTTTCCCTGCAACCAGGGAAATACACATTTTGGACGACTACAATGAACACGACGGGTTTTCTTTCCCCGTGGAAACGAGGGCCTTATATAGAGTCTTTTGCACCACCAAAGAGAGAACAAAAACCGTATATTTTCGATATAACATTTTTTAATAATTCACTTGCAACAAATGACTCTTTTGTAGCTGCAAATATATCATGGAATTCAACTGATGGTAAGTGCTAATATGGTTAAAAGTTACCTTTTGACATTTTGGATCTGATGAACAGTTATAGTTAATAAAAAATATCGTGTTGAGTTTAAATCAAAAATAAAAAGAGTTAACCGTAAGGTATTGAACACTCTTATATTATTTATTGTCCAAATCCTAACATGATTGCTGGTTCTCAAATAAAAAAATCGAGCGATTCTATATTATAAATATTAGAATAAGAATTTTATACTCTCTCAGTAAAGTTTTTTATAAAATCTTTAAAGATAAATATTTGAAAGTGTAATTACTTTGCAGCTGCAGACTCTTTAAAAGTGACAAACACTTGCAACAAAAATCTTCAAGGAGAAATATATTTTAAGAAAATTAAAGTAAGTTACAGTTGCTGGCCGTACAACAGATTTAATGTTTTATTTTCTGCGTACACATTTTTTTACATTATCAATGTTATAAATTTATCTTGCAGCCATGTGAAAACCGCAATGTTATGATACACAAATTATTTCTTAACGATACTTGCACTATTACAATTTATGGAAAATATGGCGTCACCCAGAAAGTATATCATACGCCCATATGTCGTAAAAAAGAATGCTTATATATAGGTATGTAAGTGTTTTGTTCAGACTTCAGAAATTACTTTAGAGGTTTCATTTTGAGATGAATTAACATAGTGTACACAATTAGAAAGAAACTAACATGTAAAAAATAAATTAAAAAATGACATCCACATTTTTTATCGATAATTTTCCTAACAGCCTCAAGTCTAGTATAAATAAATTAAACGGTTTTTATATATTTTAATAAAATAAAAATACTACTCATTACTACATTTTGGCCAAGCGCCATCTTTAATCTAGAAATACGGTGCCATCTACCGGATATCTGTGCAACTTATAAATTAAGATGTAAGCTATCCTATCTTTCAAGTTGGATCAAACTGCACACGGTGTGCAAATTTGATTAAAATCGGTTAAGTAGTTTAGGAGTCCATCGAGAACAAACAACGTGACAGTTAATTTAATATATATTAGAGATATAAATTAAGATGTAAGCTATCCTATCTTTCAAGTTGGATCAAACTGCACACGGTGTGCAAATGTGATTAAAATCGGTAATACATATATTAAGTATAACTACGTATCTGTGGGTAAGTTTATTCACGGATAGGGTAATTACGTGTTAACGCCACCGCATTTCCATTATTTTATCTATTTGTGTGAATGTACTTTCATCGTAAATTACTATTTTTTTCTACTTGGATATAATAAGTTCATAAGGTAATCTTAAGAATTTTTATTTCTAGGTAGTTAGGTAAGATATTATAAGGCCGATGAGTGCCATAGTCGTAGGCTATTTTTTCAGGTATTTATATTACCTAGTAAATTGTAATGCGTACCAAAATATTGTATTGTAATCCGCACCAAATAAATATCCTAATCCTAAACTGGCGTTAATACGTAAGTACCACGGATTAGTTTAGTTTAGAATCTATGAGGGCTGAATCCCCTTGGTTCGGTGGATGACATTGAAATCAACTGCTTAAGAAGAAACATCTGAAATAAGTTTTTTTTATTTTTACAAATTATTAAAAAAAATGATCTAGATATTTTATCAGTTCTAGTACCTAATACTTAGATAAATAAAAATGAAGTGTGTGGTCTCGCTCAGCAGACCTGTCTGGCCGTCGAGGTGTCGTGGTTGAATAATCCTATGACGCCTTATTAAGGCGGAGGAAGGTTTTGTTGGGTTTTAATGGATAGTAGGTACCAGTTTATTTTAATCCCTGAGTCTCACATAGGCTGGAGGTACGCGTTAATGCATTTCCCAACGTTAAAAAGCTAGTTTTATTTTTTAAGTTTTATTTTTTAATAAAAATTAGGGTTCCAAAAAAATTAAAATGTATCTAGAGACAAATTCGAGTGTTAATCGCAATATAAACAAATAACACTATATTTCTTAAGACATATTATGTGGAACATACTCCACAATTTTGACATTTCCTGGACATGCCGCTAGGAAAAAGGCTGGCACGTTTTATTTACGTTAGGTCTAATTAAAATAGCTTAGCAAAACTTTACGGTTGAGTGCGAAAGCGATCCCATAACGTCCCATTGCACTGCGGCGAAGGGTTCCGCTGTGAGTTTTAGTGAGGACGAGTCTCAAAATCCCTGCTGGTTGACGGACCGGCTGGTTGAAGGATCTCATGTAGAATTTCCTCAGCGTTAGCAAAAAAAGCTTAGCAAAACTGTTTTTCGGTTAAGCTTAGGAAAGTAAATTATCAGCGTTAATAATGTTTAACATAACTTTTAAAACACTTACAATTTTAGTTCCAGCACAAAATATGACGTTCAAAGCTATTTGGGATGAACACCAAAAGTCCTGGACAGTGCACGTGCATTGGAAACGGCCACTGTACATGCCCCACTACTACAATGCCACTTTACGCACAAATACGACTGTTCAAAGCGTTAGAGTTCCTGGAGTAAGTCTATTTTAAATGTTATGTACCTACATTTTTGTCGTACATGTAACTGGTATCTAACTGGTTGATGTGGTAGTTTTTCTCAATCAAACCTTCTGTTCTTTTAGTACAATCTATGTATAAAAAAAATACGAACATACCTAAGCTACGTGCTAAGTTATAAGGAAATGGAACAAAAAACGTATTTTTCCATCGATTAAAAAAGGTTCATTCATAAAATATTTGCAATCCTTTTACACCTGCTTTATTTTTGCTTCCACTTGTGTGACGACCACGGTTTTGTTTTATTAATAAAGGATTTTTTATTTCAAAAGAAATTTTTGATTAATACTCTGCTTTTAAATTATTCAAGTTAATTAAATACAGTTTAATAAGGGAGTGGTAGCCTAGCAGACGCGCTCGCTTGGGAAAACGATTGAAACGGGTTCAAATCCCGGGTTTCACACATTTCCAAACAGATGTCTGAGAGAGCCTAGCAAGTGTTTCAAAGACATGTGAAGTCCGACCGGGACGTTAAATAGTATAAATACATACAATAAACAAAGAATAATATTTTCAGCAATTTTATTTTCCAAACTTGCTTCGATATTTTTATTTCTTTTAAGCGTTTGACTTGCAGAATGCAACAGTAATGCATTTCAAAAATGTAACTGGCGAGGGAAGTTTCAATGTGTCGCTTGTGTCGCACGCTGGCTCCTACACGGTGCACTCCAGTGAACGCAGCTTATTTCCAAGTTCGTACCTTTTTTTTAATATTATTTATTTGTAATAGATTGTTTATAAATTG
Organism: Boloria selene; assembly: GCA_905231865.2. Taxonomy (NCBI): domain Eukaryota; kingdom Metazoa; phylum Arthropoda; class Insecta; order Lepidoptera; family Nymphalidae; genus Boloria; species Boloria selene. Next base: position 8,885,546 of record HG993149.1, read on the forward strand.
TATTATCAGTGATATATTTATATATGTATTTATTTTTTCTGTTTAACAGTAGTATATAAAATGCACTAAGTAACCTATTTTGAACTAATATTGACACAAATAGATATTTTGTCGATTTTTGAAACGCGACATTAAACGGATATGAAAAGTTTTTGAGAAGCCCTAGAGCGATTGTGACCGATTGAGAGAGAACGAGAAAGGGCATTTGTATTAATTATATCCGACACTTTTATTATTTTATAATATATAGATAAACCTAAAATTTTTTTTTTAATTAAAATAATAAAATATAATAATTATTATTTTATTTATTTATTTTTCTGTTTTCCTCTTTCTCTCCCTCTAAGTCTCGGAAATCTAAAGCTTTATTATAAATAAATATAAACGAGTACCAGTACAAGTACCAGAGACGGGGAAGAGTTAGCGGCACCACCCCTCAGACAGTCAAGATTCAGGTCGGGGGTCTAGCCCATCGCAAGTCATTGACATTTCTAACTCAGTCTAACTCGTGGGTGTGACCGTCGCGCTATCTCCATCTCTCAACGAGCTTATACGGGGCTAGTTAGTATAATTAATTTAAACGAGATTTAAAAATTAGTTTGCCAAAGAAGTTTTACTTGACTTGTGTACTTTGTACGCATTCACTTTAAAAAAAATCATACCTATTTTTGTATTCTTCTGATGAAAATAATTATGATTATTATTACAGTTACAGATTCACATCTTGCATTCAAACCTCTCTCGGGCTTGTTAGTAGGCGCCTGGTCCGCGGCGCTGGTCGTCTTTGTTGTACTTTTAGTAGCTGCTTTTTGTTGGAAACGTCGCTTCCATTTGACAAGCTCGGGCAATTGGAACGGGGTAAAGTCTATTTTAAACTTATTTACTTACATAAATTGTGTTGTCCTTATATAGGTATCAAGTATAATATGCATTTACGCATACCAGCTGTAGAAAGCAGGTGGTTATGTGGGGCACGCCGGCTAGAAGAGTCATTAATACCCACTAAACCCCAACAAATCATTCTCCGCCTTCCTATCCTATTAAGTTAGGGCGTCGCAGGATCACTTGCGCATTCAACCACGACGGCCCAACGCCCGGCAGATCTTCCGAAGTAGACCACACTGCCAAGAGGTTGCTGCACAGACCACTCTGCTATCAGAGAAATACCTAGAGCAACTTGCATGGCCTACGTCCATATGCGTTTCTTAGTTTCCCGCCCGGCAGGATTGCCGGTCGCTACTAAGCCCCCTACCAAGACAAGGTGAACGCACATTGGTTGATGTTAGTAAGTTGATGGTAGTATGTAGTATACCAGGAGCAATTTGAAAGTTAGCTAGTTTAAATAAAAAATTATATAAACATTTTATGTTAAAAAATAGCTATAGTATAGGTATTTCGTAATCAATGGTTAAAAATAAACAGAATGCATTGGAGAAGATACCTCAAGACGAGGAGGAGACCGACGTGGAGGTGGGAGCGGACGACCACTGGGAGGTGCGGCCCGAGCTGCTGCTGCTGCACGAGATCATCGGCGAGGGCGCCTTTGGGGTGGTCCGCCGCGGGACCTACACGCCTACTAATAAAGAAGTCGCCGTGAAAATGCTTAAAGGCACACTTAGTTTTTTTAATTATCGGTAATTTTAGGTTACTTCCGCATTATTATGTCAAATAAATCGGTAACAGTTCTTTTCTTTTTAGTAAATTGAAATAAGTTTTATTATTAGTTGGTAAATTACCGATCACGGTATATCAATGCCAACGAGGTAATAAAATAGCACTGTATATAGTAGGTATATTGCACACGACGATTTACTAATTGTATGCAAGTGGGTGGACCATGAAGGGGCCATGTTCCTTCGAAGGCCAATTAATAAAAAGTCGTAGTTATTGCCACGTGATGACGAATTCGTTTTACTTACACTAATACCTATCTAACTTAAGGACATAGAGGCGGCGGCGAGTCCTTCACGCCGATATTATGCCAATGCTGTGCCTCGATTTGTGTCAGTTTTTAAGTAATTAGCCTATTATTTTCTTTAATTTTGGTTGGCTATACCAATACAGAGTAATACAAAAAAAACTTTATTATTATTTCGGTCAAAATCAAAATAGGTAGTTGTCCTACAAAAGTCAATGGTTCTTTTTAAGGCCAATCAAACTAGATCTGTCTATTATTTTATAATTGTACTATTAAGGTCATTGACATCTTATTTTTTATGAATATAAAGCTCAGTAGAATAATTTTAAAACATTTCTAATAATAGATTCTGTGTTATACAATTGTGTTCAAGTTATTTGGCGTTGAGTATTTTATAAATGAATATACAGATATTATGTTGAGCATTTATGTTCCGTTATAATGAAAGATCTTTTAAGGTACTGTTATTATGTATAAGCAGATATTTTGAAGCATAACGTTAGTTTTCAGTTAAATGACTTATAATATTGGCCTTGTATGGACAAAGGAGCCCTGTTCTTAGCAAGGTAGTTTAGAAGAGCTTACTAAAACCTAAGTGTATTGGATAGTAATTAAATGTGCGATAAAAAAGTGTTTAATATGTAACATAATAAAACAAAATTTATTTTAAAATATGTTTGTATCATTTATCCAGTAAATAAACAAAAATTATTTAATTAAAGTTTAATAATGTAAAAATGACGATTCAAAAGAGTTTTTTTTATTTATTCTTTATTTTTAAAGGGTTTGATCATAGAGACCATACCACCCTTATAGGAACTACAAAACATATCGTATCTATTCTACTTCATTAAATTGTACAATTTTATACAGCATCCTTGCTTGACTCGAAAGAGGTGAAGCAAGAATGCTGTTTCAAATACCAACATCCATTTTATTTAATTGAAATTTTTCAAATAACCATCTTCTGCTTGCCTCATTCCGAACAACTCCATCAAAATATGATGACTCCATCAAATGAGCTTGTAAAAGTCTATTTGATTAAAGAATATTTTGATTTTGATTTTAAATTTTAATAATAGTTTTTTTTTAAGGCTTAAAGCTTCAAAAAGTAACAAACGCGAATTTCAATTATCATTTATCTTCTTCCAAAGTATAACTTTTTTAAATACATGTTGGTATTATTTTCTTTTGGAAAAACCATAATAAAAAGGCGTAACTAAACTTAATAATAAAGGTATATTAGGTATAGGTGAATAGGTAAAGTTAAGGTAAATTACTTATTTCGTGCACTAAAAATGGAAAACTAGAGAAACCAAAAAACACTTTCTTTGTTTGGATTGCACCTAGACTTCCCATCAGCGGAGGAGATCCGGTCGTTCCGCGCGGAGATGGAGCTGATGAAGAGCGTGGGCGCGCACGCGCACGTGGTGAGCCTGGCGGCGTGCTGCAGCGGCCGCCGCCCGCTCATCGCCGTCGAGTACTGTAGCCGCGGAGACCTGCTGTCCTACCTGAGGTACATAACCTTGTATATCCTTTTTTATTGCTGGGAAATGCATTTACGCATACCAACTGAACCTGCACGTGTTCGGATGGTAGGTACTCACCGCCAATGAGTCACCGGCTAGAAAGACCACTAAAACTCAACAGAACGTCCCCCGTCTTAATGGGTCGTCGCAATATTGCTTACGTACTCAACCACCACGTCTCGAACACAGGTCAGTTGCTTGTCGTACTGCCCACCGAAGTTGGCCACCTCGCAGCGCGTTTCTTGATTGCCTTTGATTGTTTCGCGATTGCCCGACGCTACATCCGCCCCACCACGACGCGACGCGACGTTACGTTGTGAAAACTGACTTGAATTGAATAAAAGCTACGCTACGATTTTGTTAGTTTATGAATGAAGAATAATATTTTTATGTAATACGTTTTGTTGAAATGTTTTCTTAACTTAATGCGGTTTTAATAATATTTTTTTTATCAAATAGGTATCTAATTATTATATGAGATAAGATTTTTATATTACTAAAACACTATTACATAACTATACATACATATGTAGACAATACGGTATATATTATTAATATTTTTAACTCGGTTGTGGTGGCATGTATTGTCGCACACCGGGAGCTTTTGGGTTCGAGTACCGGGTCAGGCCAAGTTTAGTTATTGAGCATTTCTGTTTCGTAAGCCTCAGTAACATGCCGGAGTTGCGAAGATGGCGGTGTTTCACCCCCGTGCCTCGGAGAGCACGTAAAGCCGTCGGTCTGCGCCTTTACTCTCACTGGTGGTATAGTCGTCCCACCGGAATATGAGTTAGTATATGAGGGTGATAAGGAATAGAGAGTGTACTTGTGTCTGCGCGTACACTTGTGCACTATAATATCTCCCGCGCAGATGGCTATAGTCTCATTGAGATTGGCCGTCGTGGCCGTAATCTGTCGGGAGGACATAATCATTATTATAATTTACAGATGTTCCTGGAATATAATGCTATCTCGACGCCATGTGAAATATTACAATAACAATACGGATGAAGTGGATTATAAGAATGACTTGTTTAAAGACAAAACAAATGATTTAAAATTCGCAACTAATCGACTATATGACCTACAAGGTGTTTGTGACACTGAGCTAACTATATTGGACCTTCTCTCTTTCTGCCGACAAATAGCAATGGGCATGGAGTTTCTTGCTTCAAACCGCGTGGTCCATAGAGACTTAGCTGCTAGGAACATATTAGTTACTAGCGATAGAACGCTAAAAATAGCAGACTTTGGGTTATCCCGAGATATTTATCAGGAAAATCAGTACAAGCAGAAAGGCAATGGCAAGATGCCGGTGAAATGGATGGCCTTAGAGTCGTTAACGCATCGTATCTACACAACGCAGACTGATGTGTAAGTTTATATTTTTTGCAATTTTCCTTTTTTAATGTCCGTTTTTTTGATTCCTACAAGATTTAATAAATCTATAATACAATATAATTAAATAAAACTGTACAGCGATGAACGTTCCATAAAATTAATGTATCAAGTTTTTACTATAATTAAAAAAATAAAATAAAATTATTTATTACTTACCTTACCAAGACCAATAGATATTTTCTAGGAATATAGGAACGCAATACACTGTTTTAAAAACCAATTAAAAAAATGAATTAATTAAACAAGATAATGTAAAAGTTGTTATGTATTATATGGTAATAGATTGAGAAGTGACTAATGAACATGAAAGTAGATTTAGCTTAAACTACCTACCTTTTTTATTCCCTCTCATACATAAGTGATAAAGCTACATGGCAATGAGCTCTACATTTAAAACTAAAATAAAAAAAATTAAATGTAAAACAAATATAACTTTAAAAGTTATGTGTAGCTTTATATTTTTAAAGATTACCTTTTTAGAAGAGGACCATAGCTTCCTTAAAACAAGGCAACAGGACTTGCTCTAAAGAAGGCACGGACTAATGCATGTGGTTACTAAAAAAAAGATATATCCTGTTATTATAATAATTTTCAATGACTTCTTAAAGAGGTGCAATATCATATCACCAGGTGGTCATTCGGCGTGGTGGTGTGGGAGGTGGTGACGGTGGGCGGGTCGCCGTACGCGGGCGTGAGCGCGGCGCGCCTGCCGCGCCTGCTCGCCGCCGGCTACCGCATGCCGCGCCCGCCCAACTGCAGCGCCGCACTGTCAGTTACTCCTTCAAGTTAACTACCAATAAGGAATTGTCTTACATTTTCATTTTTTACTACTTACACTACAAAGGCTTTTGGCACTTCAAAATGATTTAGAGTAACTACTATTAGGGATTAAATAAGTAGATAATAAGGGGGGAATAAGTAAATAATCATAAAACTTGGTTTACAAACGAAAAACTCACATATCTACTTAAGTTATGTAGGTAATTAAGAACATCATAATTATCTTCTGCTGTATCTTACTCCTCAGTCATTAGAGGTTATGTCCATCCATGCTGTAGTAAAACACTTCATACGTCCACTAATTCCATAATTTACGGATATAATAAGTACATGTGTAAAACTAAAAATACCTTTTAAAAAATTTACAATGAATTATCAGGTACGATTTGATGCTATCCTGTTGGGAAGAGCGCCCGCGCAAGCGTCCCTCGTTCAGCGAGCTGCACGCGCAGCTGGACGAGCAGCTGTGCGCCTGCGCCGACCACTACATGTGTCTGGCGGTGCCCACCGAGGTGCCCGAGGTACACTCGAAGCCCTACCGATATGTGTGCAACCTTTTAAGGTAACTCATATAATTCAACCTCGATTTAGTTGTTTTATAGAAAGTTCAAATGCGGCTTCATAACACAAAATTCTACACTCCATACAAATTTAAAACACATAAACCAATGTACGCCCCTGCGGATAATCGAAACTCGTATTTGTCCGTTTTATAGGTAAGTATAAATTTATTAAAAAAAAAGATATTTTTTGTGTGTAAAGAATATCCTATATGTTGTCCCGGATAACCAGCTATAATTTAACAAAATTTCATCAAAATCAGTCGTGGTTTTCGCGTTGCGTTGCAGTTCGTGATGCGTTTACAAACAGACAAAAAAAACTATACTACATCAGTCTCTGTATCGTTAATAATTCCTATTTCAATTTTCCAAAAAAATACTGTTTTACAGATTGAACCAAGTAAGAATTCTAGTAAATGTGAAATATGAAAGAGTTTGTTTCAGAGGTAGACGGAAACGTTCGATGAACTACGAGCGCCCGCTCACCGCGCCCACCAACCACTACACCGACCAGCCCGTCATCTTCCTCGCCTGAACTACGATACTTCTCAGATTCCTTCATCCTTGTTATAGGCCAGTGCTATTTGTTGTTCTAAGAACAAGATTTTTTTCCTTACTTGAGAATATATAAAAATGTAATATGAATTAATACTTAATATATTATTCTCTACAAATGCTTTAACAAAGTGTATCAGAGTCAGACGCATAACATAGGTAATTAATTAGTTTAACAAAAAAGTTAGATATTAAGTAGAGTCAATTATGTATTGAGACTTACTAGTAATTACTTTATTTTTTCTAATAAATAATAAGAATAAGTTAATTGCCTCGCTGTTTTAGCTTTTATGGAGTTTTATGAAATCTAATCTCTACTTAGAAATAATGTTTAACATATTGTATTATGGTTATATTTATCTCTTTTTAAGACGCCATATCTTTTTCAGTTTTTGCTGTATCTTTCATTAATTCGCTAAGTGATACCAAAAAAGGGGAAGGAAAAGGTGTTTGACCTTGATATGTAGATGTATTTCCGATTCTATGTTCCCTAAAATGGCTGACCAAATCAATTGAATGGAGTATCAAATACAGTGTTGTAAGATGCGATTAAACAAAAAAATAATGATTACATGTATGTATACAAAAAATGATAGTAATTTTGGATAATAATTTGTTACATAAAACTTAAAAGAAAAGCGAAATAAAAATATGAGAACAATTTAATAGAGCAACATAGTATAATATGCACTACATATTATTATGTACCTGATTTGTAATAGCAGTCTTTTGTCCTGTGTTTTGTTCTCTTTCTTTTGTTTTTTTAATATATTTTTTGTGATAAGTTGTTTAACACTGACATCCTTAAGATCGTACAAGATTATTAGGATTAGCAAATTGACTATTGTTAAGTTAGAACTATTTAGTAAATAATAAGGCTATTTAAGTTTAAGCGAATTAATAAAATTAAATAATCATGTACGATTTATTTTATAACCAAATAACCTATTAATAAACCATAAAATATGTATTATATAACACAATTTTTAAATTTAATGTCAATGAAGGGAAATAGCGAAGAAAACCATTTGTTTAATATTAATTCAATATATTAATTTACAGTACATATGTATAGCTTACTGCTAGATATAAAAATATTAAACCTTCACTTTCTGGTCTACACCACGTGTTGCCTTCAGTCCGTCCATTCATTGCCATGTGTGTGCGCAGTTTAATGAAATTATACACAAAAAATATCATAATTACGTAATTACATTAATTCAAAAATTTATATACTAGTAAATATCAAATTTTCTCTTTAAATCGAATAGTAAATATTAATTTCAAATAAATAATTACTACACGAAGCCTTCAATAAACAGTTCAACAAAACCGAGAACACACAGGTGCAACGACCCAACAACATTCCATATCAATAACATAATTAGGACGTACTCGACATCTGAGCAACATAAATCGATTTATACGTTTACAGCCCTCTTTACAAAGCTTAAATTAACTAACGGTTCATTAACCAAGGTTATATTTCAAGCATTTGATACGAGCATGTTTCGAATCGAAAGGTAGTTGTAATAACATTTGACAATATCAAAAGATATAATTATTCATTATGCAGTAATAACAACTAAACTTGATTACATTTGTTAAAATAATATACACTATACATGAACCTAAAGAGACATATCGACAATATTGATATAAATATTGGACTACAGGCACATACACAAAAAATAAAAACGCTCAAATACGAGTATGTATACTATGTACTTTAGTTTTAATGAAAGCATAAAATTTACAAAGAAACAATCCTATAATTAAAGAATGTTTCAGATAACTATTAAAATAAAAAGAAATAATAATTGTTGTAAAACAAGAGAGCGTGTAAACGTAGCTTACAAATTTCATACTTACCGCTATGATATGACTAACAAATACATTATACCTTTACAAATAGTACAGTAATATCACACTAAGATTCGTACACGATATCGCACGTTCATAAAAACCATAACTAATAACTATATACTGAATGTTAGTCAGCGAACGGATCGCTAGCTTTACTATTATTAAATTTTTATAATAATAATTTCTCTCGTTTCCTATGTAGCGATTAGATGAACATTATTTCGAATTGTGCCTGATATTTTACATTAAACATGCATTATTATTTTTTTAATTTCAGTCTAAATAAGAGATTTACATATAATATAACAAACTTAGGAGCTCGACACCTCGGCAAGATTTGCATGATTTCAAAATATGCATATAACATAAGACAATATAAACCCACTTCTCGCCTCTAAAATCAATATATTTATGTGAATTATTTTTAATAACTAGGCGTCACACGTGAGAGTAAAAGTATGTAGGCATCTTTAAAAATATGTCTCTTTTTTAAAACCTTATTTAAACCGAATATAATATTCTAAATAGCAAATTTTAATTATTATATGAATAATGCTTGCAGTAAGAAAAAAATCATATGATTATTTTATGTTTTACTATTAACATACATGATACATATCAGTTTTTACATAACATAGCCTCCTTACTTTATAAAATCCATTTTTATAAAAAAACAAAGCACTGGTCAACCTTACCTGTAATTCAATACATAATATCAATATATAAAATCTAAATCTCGCTTAATTGAAAGAGATCATTTTAATACATAATGACGACATATAAGTAATTATTCAATATACATATACTATTGAAACTCAATCTCTCACATTTAGATAATACCTCGATACAATATGACCGCATGTGCATATTATATATAATAAGTACATCGAAACAATTGTTGTGTCGTGATCTGAAAAATACTTAAATATATGTGAAATAATATAATACATAGCCGAGCAATCATCCAAAAGTACAGTAACAGCCTGACTTACCTATAAAAAATAAACAAATATGTGACTTATTAATATATCATAAGATCTTATTACAAATAATAAAAAAAATGTTAAAAACACACACACACACACACACTCATTTCTTCTTGTTTCTTTAATTTTGCCTTTTCCTTTTATTTCATATAAACAAAGTTTCTCAGTATGGGAACTGTTATAAACTCCTTATATAAGTTCTTTTGCATAAGTAATTTCATTTTGTCATAGTAAATCGGCTAGGAAAACTTAAACATAATTTGCAAATAAACCACCGCAATTATCAATTTCCATATTATTATTTTATTTATCATCTCATACGAGTGCAGGTATATGAAATTAGTATATAACGTTATTCACAATTTGGCAGTTTATTATTATGGTAATTTACCAAAATCACTAGTTAAAAGAAAAATATAATAGTTTTTTTATACCATAAATAATTTTGGTGGCAATATTCTTAGTTTAATAATAATATGTTACCTATGTGTAAGCATAAGGTGATAACTATTTATTAAAATAAATTTTCATTAATATATTTGAAATGTGACAATATGAATCATTTTCTATTATGTCTAATGTAAATAAAAACTTGGAATTATATAATCAACTCTATAATACATACATTTTCAACCAAATATTTTTTATAATATTTTTTATTTACACTTGAATTACAATACATCCTGTCGGTTTATTTAAATGTGACTTGATCTCCTAAGACTAATGATTGACAGACAAGTTTATTTTTTATTGATATTTTCTCACATATACACATATATCGCCAAACGTTAAATTTATGGTAACAAATTCAGTCGATATTTATGAATGGTAATAATAATATCATATTAAAACACGCTTATTAAAAGAAACGTAACAATGACCCTATGAGATTTAAAGCCTTTAATTGGTTGAGACATTACATATTACATAGGTTTATAATTTACAGGTGGCACTGCACTTTTTTACAGAGTTACTATACTTTATACAATACATTTTTGGCGTTTAGGCGATCCATTTGAGTAGTAAAGTCGTGCTGTTAATTATAATACTAAGTAAAATAAAGAAAGCAGTGCCATATCACAGTTTACTAATCCATACTGTAGTCTAACGAGGTCGTCGAGGCAATCGTGTGCGATGTGAAACGCAGAACTTCACTCGCACCCGACTGTCATACCGACATTAAAATATAATACAGTATTACCGCCTTTATTGATTTTAATAATTGGTATTATCGACAACCATGCATTTAACATTTATGATAAATAAGCTTTCGAAAAGCGCATCGCGCATTGCGCGAACTATATCTGGGGACATAACTATTTCTGGGAAAAGCTAAAAATAGTTTAAATCGGTTAGGAACGCGCGATAATGCACACTGAAAAAAAGAGATTTTCTCTTTCGATTTTCATTTTCAAAATGGCGTTTGCGCCAATTTTCATAATAATATTCGTGGGTGTCGAAATACGATATAATACTAAATTTCAGATCGATCTGTGGTTTGCGCTTTTCGGAAGCTTATCCAAACAAATTGCTTACTGTATGGATTTATATACTGTAGCCATATTGTGTTGGGTTGTGTATCGCGCTACGCGCAGGGCGGCACGTGCGGTCAGTCCAGCGGCGGCGGGTGCGCGGGCGGCACGGACGGCGGCGCCGACAGGTAGCCCGCGCTCTGCGGCGCTGCTGCGGGAATAGTTGTTATGTCAATCACTTCTTTTACTCATTATTTATTTAATTTTCTAAGGTATATCAACATTTTGATTATTAAAGATATACCAATTAGGGTTTTTTTGAAAATTTGCAAAACGGCGACTAAAAACCGTACTTCATGATATATTTTTAAATGTACCTTAGTTTTATTTATTTTTATAATTATTTTGTTTTTAAAATGTATGAGTGTACAGGAGAAACAACTATTGATGTTTTTTAACTAAAATTCATTTAGTCTTTTATCGTAGGGATCTAGAACTGTTAGTCATACAATAATTTTTCGGTATGACAACACATTCTTACCGTAATCATCAACGAAGTTTCTATAGCGTGTGATGTCAACTTTTTTTTGTATGACAACGCAGCATTACCGCAATAATCAATAGTTTGTATAACTTGGGACATTATTACAAACAGCGCCATCTAGTTTCGTGGTAAGCTACGAAGGAAGCTTGTGTTACGAATACCAGGTAGTTCATATACTACATATATAAGTTTAAATACATACATATTACAAATATAAACACCCATGACTGGAGTACAACATCCGAGTTCACAAATGAATTTACAGCGGAACTTGAACCCGCGACCGCTGCCGCAAGAAAGTAGGGTCACTACAAACTGCGCCAAACGTGTCGTCTGTATGGAGTGGTAGAATGATACACACCGGCAATAGCGTGGTGTTGCGGCGCGGAGATGAACAGGTCGTGCCGCTGCGCCGCGTAGCGCTCCCAGGCGGGCGAGCGCGCCAGCTGCGCGCGCACGCGCTCTGCGTGCGGGCCGGCGCGCGCCATCGCCTTCAGCGCGCCCACCACGCGCGCCGCCGCGCCGCCCTCCAGCGCGCCCCTCTCCAGCGCAGACAGCAGCTCGCCCACCAGCTCGCACTCCAGCGCCTGCGTACACATTATGATAGTTTTATATATTGCTAGCGACTGTTCGTCCCGTCATCCTCGTCGTCGTCCTCATCGAATATATATATAAATTCTATTTATTTTTTTAGTATCCCTTTCTTAAAAAACTATTGATCTTCATACATACTTTCACCTCTATTTTTCCTTCTTAAAAATAAGATATCATTTTTAAGATTATTCTTTTCGTTAATATATATTTCTATGGTATTGAAAACTAATCATACAAATCTGTACTGTATAATATAATAAAATTCTAACCGAATCAAACCGTCTGTATGTTTATCTGTCTGTGGCCGCATTACGAGAAAACCACAAGACGAATTTAAATGAAATTTGGCATGATGATACCTGGTTACCAGAGTAATACATAGGATACTTTATATTGCGGTAAAAAATCTTATTTCCTAGAAGTCTCGACTAATTGTTACTCACCGGCTATAAAACATCACACGGTATGTGAAATCTATTTTGTTTTCAGTCTGTAAAACGCGGGTGGAGCCGCGGGAAATCCTAGTATGTATCATATAAAATGTGTTTTTATTTATTGTTACTTAAATTTTTTTTAAATAATTTAGATAGTTCAATACAGTATCATCAATATGTTGATAAAAAACTAAATATCATCCATATAAAGAAATACATTCTGATAATTTCATAATAGTATACAACATACATAGCTAACAATAATACCTGTAGCACGAGTTTATCCGTGTTGGCGGAGCTGTTGAATATGGCGGCGAGCGCGTCGCAGGCGGTGCCCACCACCTCGCGGCAGGTCTTCACCGCCGTCTTCAGGCCCACCATCACGTCCGTCTGGCTCAGCGCCGACACGCACGCCTGCGGGACGACACTTGTTAGCAATCAGACGTAAACTAGGATCAATACTGTCGCCTATGCTAAAGGCTTTTGTTAAGATAAGACAAAGTTAAAAATGTTGCGATTTTTTTTAGAAATTTATAGTGCCTCGTAGTTGTAGTAATACCTATAAGTACGGAAAATAATGCAAATTTTCGATGTAAATATTCATGGGTCATAAGCATTTGCTGGTCATTTATCGAGATCTTGTTGAGTGTATGCTCATGTACTTTGCGGTAGCAAATCAATCCATTATTGTATGACAGGTCTTCTGTTAGGTAAACACTTTGTGAGTTTATAATATCTTCCGATTCTTCAGCCATATGCCTAATCTAGATATAGAATATAATCAAACTTAAAAGTGAAATATACAAGTACGAGTAACAATTATTGTGTATTTAAAAAAAACGTGTACTTTCTTTTTTTTTTCTTTTGAAAGGGGCGTGTAGTAATGTAATATGATTACATATACATTAGTATGAAAGCTTATAAAGTAATTAAGTATGTGCAGCATTACTGGACGGGTTCGGTTGTGTACCTGTGTGTCGGCGAGCGCGGCCAGCACGGGCACGGCGAGGCGCGGGCAGGCGGGCAGCAGGCGCGCCAGGCGCGGCAGCTCGCCCAGCTGCGCGCACGCCTCGCGCAGCGCCGGCCGCGCGCGCAGCAGCGCCGCCAGCGCGCGCGCGCACGTCTCGCCGCGGCTGCCCTGCCGGACGTACAACGGGTTCATGTTATTAAGATAAAAAAAAAAGTGCGTGTGTACAAAGTACACATGTCAGAAGTAAAACTTCTTTGGCAAACTAATTTTTAAATCTCGTTTATATTTATACAAATAACCCCATCTAAGCTCGTCGAGAGAGGGAGATGGCGCGAAGGTCACACCCACAAGTTAGACAGAGTTATAAATGTCACTGACTCGCGGTGGGCGAGATCTAACTAAGTCTTCCTTCCCCGTCTCTGAGTGCCTGGTACTATGGACTTATTTTTTCGTTTCATCGAGTTTGACATTACAACGATACTAAAGAAGTTTCACTTCAAAAATAGAGGATAATATTTGAAACTTATGTTTTGTTTGTTTTACTAAGAACGCTATTTTCAAATATTAAAATTTACTTATTATTAGTAATCATTAATTCATATCTACCAATGACAAAAGGCGATTTAATAGAATTACTAAAGGACTAAGAACAGAGACTAATTTATATAGTAAAACAAGAAAAGTTTATATGCAAATCAGAAGTTAAACATAAAAATAAATACCTAAAATTATCGACCAAATTAAAGGCAATCACTTATTTAAAAAATAACCTTTCCTTTGTAATATAACTCACTTCAGAGGAGTCCTTGTTCAACGCAGACAAAGTCTCAGCGACCAGCTCCTGCAGGAAGCGCTTGGGGCTGCGCAAGCTCCACGTGGGGTTCTGCAGGAACAGCTTGAGGTACACGCCGCCCACCACCACCTCGCCCGGCGGCGCCCACGCCTCCTCGCTGTGCTCCGTCGCGTCGCGCTCCTCGAATAGCACTGATGGGTCCCGGATTTGATTTGTGTAGAGCCTGTTAACATTTATGTATCACATTATATAGATTTATTGAAGATACTACAGAACTCTCGTAGACCGATATTGAAAAACACGAAATTATATTTTTTTGAATCGCCAAATAATATTTAATAAGGAAAAATAATTTCATAAAAAAAAGATAATGTGTGGCACTCGGGGATATGGAACAATACATATATGTATTTTATATGTTTTAATGAGAATTTCGGCATTTACTGATCCAATACTATTTATTTATTTTGTTTGAATGTTATACTGAATAGCGATACGATGTATTGTTGTTGTTTTTAAAAAAAGCAATTTTTTTAGTTACACGGTAGGCGGAGTTAGGTATTAGGTTTTATTTTCGTTACGGAATTACTTGATTCGGTCGCCGCGCTCAAAGCCCGCGATAAAAGCTATGCAATAGTTTAAAAATATACATCCGACTATGATAAAAAAATTCAAGTACGCCCGTTGCCCGGCTGCCATTCATTGTCTTCTTCTTAAGTACAAGAAGTAGAAAGAAACACTGGAGTAAGTATGAGCGAGGGCACCGACCGGTCGCGCAGCTGCGCCACGCGCGCGCGCACTTGCTCGCGCAGCTCGTCGCCCCACACCAGCTCGGGGTGCTCGTGGCCGGCGTCGAACGCGTGCACCGCCGCCGCCGCGCCCGCCTCGCGCATCGCCTCCGCGAACACGCCCGGCACGTAGCGGCAGATCGTCAGCCGCACCTGCGATATAATGTTATATAGCCCTCTCAATACACATGTAATATGTTATTTATTGTTATTCTTTTATATTGCTGTAACAAAAACCAAATTGTTTTTAGTCATAAGTAATTGCCTACGGAAGAGCGGGACATCCTGGCACAGGTAAAATTTTTACTTAAAAGGATGTCCCAACAACAAAGTTATGTATTTGTTCAACCTGTTTTATAAATAAAAATTTATTATTATATTATTATTATTATTATTATTGAAACATTAAAAGCTATTGCTTCAAATACTATTTTGCCAAATCCAAATATAAAATATTTCTTTTAATTTAGTGTCGTTATTAACTTAAGCATGCCAGAGTGATTTTTTTCCAATCATAGATTATACATAAGTAGATCAGTGTGGCCACCATAGATAATACTTAGATAGATTATAATTTTTATTTAATGAAGAGCCAACAGAACTTC
Source organism: Boloria selene (assembly GCA_905231865.2). NCBI lineage: Eukaryota > Metazoa > Arthropoda > Insecta > Lepidoptera > Nymphalidae > Boloria > Boloria selene. The sequence continues at coordinate 8,901,338 of HG993149.1, forward strand.
ATTTACATACATTACGTCTCTGTAGAATGAATACCTCGTATGTCAAAAATGCATTTTTTTTTGTAAAAATCTAATGAAAATTATGTATTTTATATTACGGCGAAACCGTAAACCCAATAGATGACTACTAGTGCCATATTTGGAGTAAAACGAAAACCTCTTGTTTGAAAAACATTGACAAAATGAACAATTTTTTTCGTTTCCTGTAAAGTTTGGATCTCTGGACATACGAGGTTTTCATTCTACAGCGATGATTACTAGATCTATTACTACATATTGTAACATTAATTGTTACATGTCTTAATTCTTAATAATCAAATAATAATAAAAAAATATATAAACACAATAAATTATTTTTTAATAATAATATTTACAATTAAAAAAAAACTATTTACAATATTTAAATAAAAAAATAATTAAACGCAACAAATCAGATTTTATATAAGCAACAATTTATCACCACGTTTGTATTAAAACAAGCGACATCTTAGGCACCCAGGAACGAGTTCTTTTGTTCGCGGCGCGTGCGCAGTGGACTACGCGAGAACGCTTCCACGTAGCGGCAGAACGATTTTAGTTGTCGAGGCGAACTCACGTCAGTCTTTTCTCGGTCCCTAATACGAGTTACTACTTACTAACGTCGTAATCGAGATTTTTAAGACTTTTTCTAACTAAGACGTCACTATCGTTCCCTCGACCTTTTAATTCTTAAATAAAACTATATAATTCTGCCAAACATATTCTGTGTGTGTGAATTAAACCCAAATTGGGTAAGTGTTGCACAATTTTTAAATTAGCTGGTAGCTTAGAAAACCGTAACGGTTTCTATCGCTTTGCTTTAATTTTTGTAATGTATATTTGTATTGATGCTAGTTTTATTGCTATTAGACACTCATTACTTTCCTTTGTAGTTCAACCCCACATTTTCGTAATTATATCATTTTAATATATTTAAATTTTTAGTTTCCGTTATTAATTATAATGTTTAAAATTAACTGTTAATTAAACGAATTTATTGTCATCTCCGTATCTGATAGTGAACATCCACGGCATCACATCTACATACTTAGTGCTTCCCTATTAAGCGTTGCTGTGGGTGCTCACCGTATACGGCCAGTGTGTAAGCTTTCGCTTGTTGCGCATTACAGGGTTCCAAGTTCACCTTAAGTTACCTGCTTCCCCGCGGTGGACATTAAGAGCGACGCGCAAAACCACTCGTCTCCAGCAGCGGCCAGTGACGTGTCAGGGGAGTGCTAGACCAGTGAGGGAGTTAATCGCTGCATAGGCCCTAACCCATAGTATCAACGACCCTCTTGTCTACCGAGCTATACGTTTACTTATTAAATGTTCCGTTTACTGACTACCTATTTTTTTAATTTAATATCCTCTTAGGTAGGATATAGTAGCGTAGCGGTAGCTAAGGCCGGGACAATATAATGAAATTCTATTTTAGTGGAACCTATACCAGACATCCGTCACTCGCCTAACGCGATATGTACCTACAGCGCCCGACAACTCGGAGTTGCGAGTTAAACTTGTTGGTATTTAAAAGGGCGGCTTTCTTCGAGATCAAACGAGTGCAACTTCTGGTATATTACATAATATTCAGTATCTATAATGTTTTTGAAAAATCTTATTGAATGAGTGATCATTATAAACACAACAATGAATCTATTAAATAAACTATTGTGTCTGTCGTTACTATTACGTAGATTTTTGATACATCATTATTTATGGATATTAACTTTAGATATATAATATTTAAATATGTTTACTTTACATATATAATAGAAATAATTTACTTATTTGTGTAGAAAGCGACAAAAGATGTGATGAAAAAAATATTTCCGAATTTAAGAAAGGTAAAATGATTACATAGGCTCTGTTACCTTAGGCCCTAGTAATTTGTCAGCCATCATTCGGGCCAACAGGTCCACTGCCATTTCTCTAACCTCTGGTATCTTACAATTGCAGAATAAATCTAATAAGTATATCACAGCACCTAAAATCAAAAATATAAATAGTTTCATTTCACCTAAATACGTCAACCTGTTATAGCATTTGTAGCAGGAAGTATTTTATTTTATTAAGGAAACAAACAGTACAATAATTCATATATTTAGATGATGATTATATAGCACATACACCAATAAAGTTTCCACAAGTAAATAATACAAAAAAGAAGCAGAAAAAAAAGTGCGTGTGTACAAAGTACACATGTCAGAAGTAAAACTTCTTTGGCAAACTACTTTTTAAATCACGTTTATATTTATACTAAATAACCCTCGCGGTGGGCGAGATCTAACTAAGGTTAACTCTTCCCCGTCTCTGAGCGCCTGGTACTATGGACTTATTTTTTCGTTCCATCGAGTTTGAAATCACAACGTTTCTAAAGAAGTTTCACTTCAAAAAAGGAAAAATTTACAGTTAACTAAAAAGTATAAGCATATAAAAATGTTAACTAATTTAATAAAATCGGCCTGTATTTACCTATTACTTGTTAAGTTACAGTATTTAAAATTGAAAAAGGTAAATTTAAAATGTTTACAAGTAATACCTTTGGCCAAGGCCTCCCTGACGAGCTGCGTGGCGGACAGCAGCGCGGCGAGCGCGGCCAGCACGTCGGGCGCGGGGGGTGCGGGGGGCGCGGGCGTGCCCAGCAGCGGCAGCAGGTGGCCCAGCAGCGCCGCCGCCGCCACGTCCTCCACGCACTCGCGCGCGCGCGCCGCCGCCCGCGCCGCGCGCACCGCGTGCGCCGCCGCGCCGCCCAGCGCGCCCGCCGACACGCCCGCCGACATCAGCCCGAAGATCACGCCGAAGTGACCGATGCATTGGATCTCCACACCTGGAAGTTGGATTCAATTAATAATTTCATATATTTACGCGAATATTTGACATTAAAATTTATCACGGATTTATTTGGATTTTTTGAATGACTCAGAGATTTATGTCTGTCTGCAACAAGTATACATCTGTTACCTGAGACGTCAAATATCTTAATCTCTCCCGTGCACCATGATTGCTGTAAAGCATTCGATATGTCGGAAACCAAAAATCTAAATTAATCCGCGACATAATCCGAAAAGATAGTTTCACTTATAAGATTTATAATGGATAACAATAATAATATAACAAAACATGCTTTGGCGAAAGCACGGTAACGTATAGCCTACACACTATTTGGGCACAACAAATAATAAATAATTATTTTTAAATCAAAAACTAGCGAATGAGACCTAAACTAGAAAAAATATAATTGCATATAATTTAAAAACTTATAAAATATGAAAATATGTTAATTATTTACCTGGATTCTTTATAATACAATTGGCAAGAGAGTCCAATGCTAAAGTGATGTGCTCTGCTCTACCTTCAGTAATTTCAGCCTTAATTTCTGTCTCTATAAAGTTGAGCAAGTCCAAAATAAACTGTTGAGGATTCTGTAAAAACATATTTAATTTTAACTAACATTAAACCGCCATTAGGACCTTTTTTAATAATTAAACAAGTAAGATAACTTTTCTATTTCTTATTAATAAAATTATAAAACTACTCACTTCTATGGGATAGTCGGGTTGCTCATTATATATGTGTAGGTAGACTCCACCGATGGGTAGCAAGCCTTCGTGGGCAGTGTACTGCAACGGCGGGACAAGAGGCGCGTCGTCCCCTATTGGCTTCTCTCTGAGGGCCTCTTTCAGCTCTGCCCGAGTACTGTTGTCCCACACGAGGTATGGCGTCCGCCAGTTTGATGTGAGAGTTTTAAGTAGCTGGAAATGAAGTTACATTTAGATACTATGTTTTCTTCATATTGTTCGTTTAGATCAAAGTACTTACTTAAGTTTATATATGATTAACAAATAAACTTAATTATTTTAAAGCAAAACCATCACAATTTATAATGTTCACACATTTGTATTAAAATGTACCTACTTAAAGAATCACCTACTTAAACAATCTGTACATAGTATAATAAAATTATTACTTTGTCTAATCTGTACATTAATTATTTTTTTTTTGTAATTGTCATTTTAACGATATAGAGAACGAATATATACTTTTTTTTAAAATTCTGGCTGTCTGGAAGATGATACCTGGTTATCCTGACCAACATATTGGACACTTTTGACTGCAAGAAAATTATCTAATTTCTGATAAATCTATACTAACAATTAAAACTCCAGTAACATAAAAAAACTAAATCTAAGACTTTAATTCCACGGTAAATGCTAGTATAATATTAATAGTAATAGTTATCATACATCGTGTGTGTCCGGGCTGGATAGTTTCTCGCACAGGTAGGGCGTGAGCAGCGCGTGCAGCGCGGCGCGCACGCGCGTGTCTTCCTCCGTGGCGTCCTCGTGCGGGCCGTACAGCGCCGCGAGCGCCTCCACGCTGCGTGTTGCGAAGCGGTTTGCCACTTCCTGTATTCATGTTGTTTGATTTATACTTCAAGTTAATTGTAATTAGGGTTTTTTTATTTATTTAATTATAATCGTAACGAAAGTATGCATGTGTATGTATGATTTAGACATTTAGTACAGAGCTAGTTATGACCTAAAGTAACAGATTAGTCATTGTTACTATAGCACTTAAAGCTGTTTCAGGGAGCCTAATAAAAATTAAGAAAAATCTTGTATAACATTAATTTTCATCACTTATATTTGAAAGTACATTTATATAACCTGTTTATTATCGCCCTCCGTAGGCACGCCGGACTCGGCGAGCGTGTAGTCGTAGCGCAGCGCGGCGGGCAGCAGCGCGTGCAGCGCGTGCGCGCGGGCGAGGCGCGCGCGGCACTGCGCGTCCGCCGACAGCGCCGCCACCGCCTCCGCGCCCGCGCACGCCGTCTCGCCCAGCTCCTGGGTTTACATACTTTGGATAACATACGTCGTCTGAATAATACTTTTATAATATAGAATGTGTGTATGTATGGCATTTGTAACATTTTAAATAAAACTTTATTTACGAATTTTATTGAATAAAATTTAAGATATCTAAAACCTTAATCTCTCCTGTGACCTTGATTACTGTAAAGTATTCAACACATCGAGTACCAAAAATCAAAATAAATTAGCCAAAAAATCAGAAAATAAATAATTCATTTAATATGAATAATATTCGGGTAAATAAAAAAAATATTAAAGCTACACAATACATGACATTATACTAACGGGGCGGCGCAGTAGGGGCACGATGTCCGCGCACAGCTGCGGCAGCTGCGCGCAGGCGAGTCGGCAGGCGGGGAAGCGCGCGGCCACGGCGAAGCAGCGCGCGCAGTGCGTGCACACCGCCGCCGCCGTGTCCTGCGCGCTGCCCAGCACCGACACGCAGCGCGACAGCGCCTCTTGCAGCACCTGGACAAATATTCCGCATTATTTCTAATCATCTGTATATATAAAAGAAAGTCGTGTTTGTTACACTATTTATAACTCAAGAACGACTGAACCGATTTGGCTGAAAATTGGTGGGGAGGTAGCTTAGAATCAGGAGACGGACATAGGATACTTTTTATCCTGTTTAACTGCGTTCCCTTGTGACGTGACATAAAACGTCAAAGAGAATACAAGTCACTATAAAACATGGTATAAGAAAAACGCAACTGACATGGAATAACAAAATGCAAATGACAGCTAAACATAATTTTGTCTATGGTTAAGTGTGATTGAAAATTTGATGATTATAAATTTAGTCAGAAATCAATAATCAGTAATTTGTATTCTGGCGGAACAGAGTTCGCCGGGTCAGCTAGTAAATATGTTCGGTCAGTAACCGAGCATTTATGTGGTACTCAGCAGAAAATACTAAATTAGGCCAACGCCGTGCATTTTATTTCAGTGCATATTTTATCGTGTATTTGATCGGATGCGCTCATTAACATTTAAATAACATTTTTTAATAAACATTTTGTACCTTTAGTTCTTTCTAATTTAACATTTAAATAAAACATTTCGCTAAGGCTCAAGCATCCTACAAAATAGATAAAAAATATATTTTCGGCTTCACAAAAATGAAATGTGTATTTAACATTAAAAGTTAGTAGTTGTACAAATGAGTACCTCGAGGCCTCGCTCGCGACACAGCTCCTCTGCGTTGAGCGCGGAGCAGGCCAGCGTGGCGTGCGCCAGCTCGCAGGCGGCGGGCAGCAGCGCGGCGTCGCGCGCGAACAGCGACTCCGCCTCCGCCTCCAGCCGCGCCGTGCGCAGCAGCGCCGGGTAGCCAGCGTACTTGTACGGCGCTAGTACTGCACATTTACACACGGTGTTATTCAACACAAACTTATTATAAAAAAAAAGTGTGTGTGTACTTATGTACACGCGTTAGAAGTTATACTTCTTTGGAACAAGATAAAAAATTATCTTTCGCCTTATTCTACGTTTGTAGAAATAATGACACTAACAATAGAAATAAATATCGTGAATATAGTTGCAAGTCCTCTAAACTGTTGACTAGCTAACTTCATACAGTCAGTATTTCGTGTCGGTGTGCGCGCGCATCGTAAAAATTTACTCTCATCATTTTTCCCTAACGCGCCAAAAGAAGTATAACTTCAAAATTGAGCTCGTTTTTTGTATCTCGAAAACGACTGTAACTCTGAAAAGCTTATTTTTTTAATAAAAATAGTAACAATAGTATTTAAATATAGATTAATTCGAGCTATGTACCTTCAGAATATCTTTGGAATAGTATAGTCTGTGTCCGAAGTATAAGTAGAATATTGTTTGTGTTCGGACCATCGCCAGTCCATACATTTCTACTACAGAGAAATTCGTATGCTTGATTCACAGCCTCGAAACGGTCCTGTACACAAGAAAATTTACATATTAACGTGTTTTAAACATAAAAACGACTAATTTATAACAGTTCAAAACGTAAACATAATACGTGGACTTGATGGTTTATTCGACTTATCAAAAGAATTTTAGAAATCAAGTTCAAAATAATTCTTTCGTTAACAATAATTGTAAAACTTGTGTCGTCTAAGTCTATGTTTGAGTTTGATCCAACTAGTTTCTGTTTTCAGACATGCAAAAACCTAAAAATTTGAATTACTTTTATAAAATAAAAACGAAAAGTCAGTAAAAAAAAACAAATTAAACTCACCCTGCCCTCAGGGTTCTTGTCGGGGTGGAACTGCTGCGCGAGGCGGTAGTAGGCCTTGCGCACGGCGGCCTCGTCGCGCGGGTCGCCCGCCGCCAGCCCCAGCGCCGCGTGCGCCTGCTCCGCCGTCATCGACGCCGGCTTCTTGTCCACCTCGCGCCGCCACGCCTCCAGCACGTCACGCAGCAGACCCACCTGCGGTTTACATCTCACATGTATTACGGACTTGTGGAACGAGATCGTGTAAACTGCAGTGTGATCGATGCGATTATTTTGTAATAATTATGAGATGACATAAAAAATGTCGAGGCAACATAAGAATCATGTCGTGTGTTAAATCATAATAAACAAGATCCTACTAATATTATACACTGAAACAACTAAACGAATTTTGATGAACAGTACAGTAAAATAGCTGACCTAGGTTATATTGTAATACATAGCTAAACGCTATTTATTACATGATCTAGGTAAATGATAGTCACACAACACAAACACAAACTAATTTTGTAAGATATGGTACTATTTGGTCTTCCCAAAGTCATTATAATATTGTGGATTGATTATAACAACTACATAATATATGCATTTTGAGACGTCTAAAACATTTGTCCCAACCATGCTGTAAATCATTAGAAATGCCAGAAACCAAAATTCATAATAAAAGGCACATATAAAACGCACCGGGTCCGGTATGGGCCAGTCGGGGAAGCGCTGCGTGTCGCAGAGGTGGCGCAGGTAGAACATGTTGCAGAACAGCTCGTGGCGCAGCTGTGGGTAGGCCACGGCGGGGATGGCGAGGTAGGGGTAGCGCGCCGCCACGTGCGCGCGCAGCCGCGGCGTGAACTCGCCGATGTGCGCCGACACCTTCATTATCAGCATGCGTCTGCGACATGCAACAGTACGTCAACTTTGATGATTTTACTAACATTTAATAAAATTAAAAAGTGCGTGTGTTCAAAGTACACATGTCAGAAGTAAAACTTCTTTGGCAAACTAATTTTTAAATCTCGTTTATATTTATACTAAATAACCCCGTCTAAGCTCGTTGAGAGAGGGAGATGGCGCGAAGGTCACACCCACGAGTTAGACAGTGTAGGGGACGCGACCTACTACTAAATGATTGATAAATTAAATACAGTCTGAGATCGTTGTAGAGTTTATTGATTTTATACTATGATATATTTAATGATAATTGATGCTATGATAATGAATGCAGCCGGTTTGATTGCTGTCCGAACGTGCACTGACTGTTTTAGGTGTGTTTTGATGTATTTATAACACACCTACTAAGCATTATTGCTTAGGTGTTCGGTAACAACGTTTGGCCCGAACATGCTCCCAGGGGAGGCAAAAAATGATAATGATACAAACAATAATAATGATACAAACAATGATAATGAGATGAATTAATGCTACAAGGTGAAGTCAATATTTCCTTAAATTAACATTTATCAATAAAAATCTTAAACTAAATGATTTACAAAATCTGGCGTAAATAATCTAACGTTAAATTCAATTTTTTTTTTTATTAAAGTTAAATCTCATAATCTAACGTTAACATTAAACTAAAAAGGAAGGTCTTTTAAAAATAGGAGAGCTCGCTTGATTTTTAAGCTCCACATTAACACTAACACTGGGCTGACGGTCAGCCTTGCTCTGCTTTCGCGACACACACATTTCACTGGCACTTACACTATCACTTACACTATTCACACTGTTGTTTCTGTATCTAATGTTAGGAGTGATAGGCGCGCTTTGCCGCCTTTTGCAACGACGCCACGCTAGGACCACTGCAGCGATCCCTACCGTCGCCACCAACACGTAGCATACTATGTACTGGTGGAGGTCGTGATATGATACACCAAGATCGATCAATTGACTATTTTGCTGAATTGACTTTAATTGCAAGCTGAGATCATCAAATGTTTTATTGATGTTTGAAACATTTAACCCAATTACTGTTTCAATCGGGATTGATATATTTATTAAATGATTAATTTCGGTCACCCTTGGAGCATATATCCGCGGTTGAAGATCAATAGTGTTTGTTAATTGTTGATATGAAAATAAAGTAAAATCATCCCCCTTAATGATACACCCTGGTTGTAAGTGAATAATGCCAGCATTGCTTAAATTCTGGGAAGTTACATGCTCGTCGCAAATAATTCTAACTGTGTAACTGTCGCAACAGAAATATAGATAGTTTTGCAAATTAAGCTCCGTCCATTTTTGATGACATACAGATCTAGTAATTTTACAGGTTTGTGTTGTTTGATTGATTAGGCAGAACTTTTCTTGACTGTCAAGACGAAAGATCATCTCTCTATGTTGACACATATAACTTTGATCATTTTTTAAGCACTTCTGTAACTGCAAATCTTCAATCGTAAAATAAGTGTCCTTTCTTAAATTGATTGCTGCGTAATCTGACACTGGAGTAACAGTTATCATATTATGTTCCACCTGACGCGGGACGGGAATTAATTTGTAAAGTATGTAATTATCCCTGCTTACGAGAGGAAATGATATCTCAAAAATTAAATTTTGTTGAGTCATTCTAGCTTTAATTCGTAAAACTTTGTATAAACTGTTTAATTCAGTGTGAAAATCGTCCACCGGCAATGTCAAGTCCTTCCGAAGATGACCTGCGATAATATTTAATTCCTTTTGTAATTGTTCGGGTGTTAATAAATATATGTTAAACTTCCCGTTGTGAATATCGGTAATAATTCCTAAGAGATTGCTTTGTATCCGGTGTAAATTTTGTAAAATATTACTGGCTGTTATTACTGAAAGTGTAAATTCTTGGTTTAATGATAAATTTCGTAATTCTTGCTGCACCGTATTCAATGACCCATATATAGTATTTAAATGTTTGTTTATGTATTTATGCTGTTTTTCAATTGTTGACTCTGTACGTTTTAATAGATTATATTCGGCTTCCACAAGCGACGTTTGATTTTTCATTAAATTTAAAAAGTATTTATTATTGTTCGTTATACGTTCAATGTCCTGCTCATATTTTTCTGCGAATCGCTCATCCAATACTCCGAACAGACTATTTGCAATATAACCCACTCCATTGATAAGCCCGCGCCGCCGTCGCGTACGCTTTCTGAAATGCTGAGTAAGAAGCAGCTGGTTATAGTACTCCAGTTCAGTGTACTCATGACGTAGTTGTAATAGAGTAATGTCGCAGTGTGTGCCGCCTGATATACTAGTACATGTTTTTTCCAAATGATTAATTAATTGATTATAGACCTTTATGCCTTGCCAATACGTAGTTATTTTGTAGAACACTTTAACTTTAAAAACTAATTTCCACTTATCTTGTATTAGTTTTGTTTACTGGATTTAACTATAAAAACTGATATTTTCGAGGAGCCGTGATATTATATGCACATTGAGATGTAGTTATTAACCTCATAAAAAAAATGAAAAAGGTAACAAATGTAAGAATCTATTTTTTTTTTTTTTACAATTTTACGTATGTTTGTTATTGATAACAGGAGTATTCGAACTCTCTGTGTGCTTATTATCTGTGTCGGATTCAGATAACGGCAATGTAGCTAATTTGATTATGGGACGTTTTATAAATCCATTGGATGTTTTTAAAGTGACAACCCGAACATGACCATCATTTCCTGGATGAAGCTCTGCTACTTTTCCCAAAAACCATTTTGCAGGAGGAAGATTATTTTCTTGAATGACTACAATATCTCCTATTTTGATATTTTGCTGGGGCTTAAGCCATTTGCTTCTAGCTGATAACTGTGATAGATACTCGGACTTCCATTTTTTCCAAATGTCTTGAAATAATTTTGTTGTTAACTGCCACCGAGATCGCGCTTCTTCCGCCGTATTAATTACGGATAAACCTGCTCTGCCAGTCAGAAAATGAGCGGGTGTTAAAATGTCTAAGTCATCGATATTTTCTGAAAGAGCACATAGTGGTCTCGAATTTAAGCATGCTTCAAGGCGAGCCAATAGCGTGGAGAACTCTTCAAATGTTAACTTTTGTTCGCCTAAAACTCTTTTTAAATGGAATTTTAAACTTCTGACTGCTCTCTCCCATAGCCCTCCAGCACTTGGCCAAGCTGGAGCGTTAAAGTGCCATTCAATATCTGTGATTTCTCTATAAAACTCTTCACCTAAAGATTGCTTTAAATCGAAATATTCTTTCTGTAATGCTCTGCTGGCTCCAACAAAATTGGTTCCGTTATCACTGTAAATATGCTTTGGAGCTCCTTTTCTTGCTGCCATACGACGGAGAGCTGATAAAAATGCTGCAGTGCTCAGATCTGACACAAGTTCTAAGTGTACAGCCTTAGTCACCATACAAATAAATATTGCAATATAGCCTTTACACGTTTTTATTCCTCTTCCTTTGTTTGCCTTAACCTCTACATAACCAGTAAAGTCCACGCCAGTGTGATGAAATGGGAGAGCAGAATTTACTCTCGCTGAAGGCAAATCTCCCATTAACTGATAATTTGTCTTAGTATTGTGTTTTCGGCATATAACACAATTACGAATGAACTTTTTTGTTGAACGATTTCCTCCAATGATCCAGTATCTTTGTCTTAAAGTTGATAATGTTAAGCGGGGTCCGCCGTGAAACGTAAGTAAGTGTGCTTGATTTATCAATAACTTCGTTAAGTGACTATCGTGTGGAATTAAAATTGGATGCTTCATATCATGATGGATGTTTGCGTGGCGTAGTCTTCCCCCAACGCGTAGAATACCAAAGTTATCTAAAAATGGATTTAAGTTTAAAAGTTTACTTTTCATCTGAACTGTTTTATGTTTCTTTAAGTATTCAATATCCGGTGCAAATTCAGTGCATTGAACGTATTTAATAATTAAATTACTTGCATATCGCAACTCCGGTAACGTGAGATAGTCACTCGATTGTTTATGTTTTCCTTTAATAAAACGCAAGACCCATGCTAATATTCTTGTTACTGTAGTATATGAACTGTATCTATTCAATAAATTAATAATAATATTTTCATTACTTTTATTTTGAATAATGCAAGTTTGATTTATTTTTAATTCATGATCCGTATTAAACTTTTGATCCGAGTTTTCTTTAATATTCATTGCTGATAGCCAGGGTGGGCCTTGCCACCACAAAGTATTTTTTAATAATTCTGAGGCTATTAACCCTCTGCTTGCTGAATCCGCAGGATTTTCATATGACTTAACATATCTCCAACGGTTTTGAGAAATAATGCTTGTAATTGCTTTGACTCTATTAGCAACGAATGTTTTCCAACGACCGGGGTCGCCTTGCAGCCACCCCAAAACGACCATCGAATCGCACCATCCGTAAACCTCGAGATTGTGATTGCTTAAGCATATTTTGATTTTATTCATTAGTTTTGCCAGTAGAAAGGCCCCACATAACTCTAGCTTTGGTAACGTGATATGCTTTTTACTTGGCACTAATTTCGTCTTAGCGGCGACCATTACTACCGAGCATTTTCCTTTATGTATAATTCTAGCATAAACTACGCAGGCGTATGCTTTTTGAGATGAATCACAGAACCCATGTAACTCTATAATATCATCTTGCTTACTGTTTAACCACCTTGGTAATGTGATTTTATTTATGTTACTTAAATCCGAACTGATCAAAATCCATTCAGTAAAAATATTGTCGGGAATAATATCATCCCATTTAAGATTAGACTCCCAAAGTTTTTGAAATAATAATTTTAATTTAGTTACGACAGGCGCTAGCCACCCTAAGGGGTCAAAAATTTTTGATATTTCCGACAGTAAAATTCGTTTAGTAGGTTTTGATAATAAGCTTTGACCTACATTGCAATTAAAAGAAAATGTGTCATTTAAGGAATTCCAATGTAACCCCAAAGTTTTTATGTATTCTTTTTTGAAATTAAATGTATTATTTTCACAATTCAATTTATGGTTTTCATTGATATTTTCTAATAATACTGATTTATTAGAAGACCATTTTCGTAATAAAAACCCCCCTGATGCTAATAAATGATTTAAAGATTCTACTAATTGTTTACCGTGCTCGATAGTATATGCTCCGCTTATTAAATCGTCAACATAGAAATCTTCTTTCAAGATTCTAGCTGCTTCTGGAAATCTGTTCTGCTCATCTGATGCTAATTGCTTTAAGGTCATCATTGCTAAAAAAGGTGCTGCTTTAGTGCCGTATGTAACGGTTAAAAGTTGATAAGATTGTAAGCTGCTATTAGGTTCCTCTCGCCATAATATTTTTTGATATTTTTGATCTTCTTTGCAAACTAATATATTTCGGTACATTTTTTCAATATCGGCAGTAAATACGAATTCAAATTTTCTCCATTTCAATATAAGTGACTGCAGATCTTGCTGTAAATTTGGGCCCCTATACATTAAATCATTCAAACTTGTGCCATTCGACGTTTTAGCTGATGCATTAAAAACGACTCTAAGCTTAGTCGTTATAGAGTCAATGCGCTCTACGCCATGATGTGGTAAATAACATTCCGGTGTCATATTGCTGCTATTGTTACACAATCGCATATGATTTAAATTAATATATTCTTTCATAAACTTTTTATACTCAGTTGCAAATATTTTATTTCTGCTGAATTTACGTTCCAAATTTTTAAATTGAGCAATAGCCACTTGTTTTGAAAAGCCTAACTGATTCTCAATACTTTGTTTTAAAGGCAATCGTACTTCATATTTTCCATTTTCATGTCGTTTTGTTGTTGCTTTGAAAAATTTAATACATTCTAAATCTTCTGATGTCATATTTGAGGGCTCTGTTATATCCTCAATTTCCCAAAACTGCTGAATATTTTCTAAGTTGTTTAATACGACATTGCAATGGTATGTTTGCACGTTACCGCATAATAGCCATCCTAAATGAGTTTGCTGGGCTATCGGTTGATTTTCTCCTTCTCCTCTGATAATACCTCCTAATAAAATCGATGAATAAATATCAGCGCCTAATAAGATATCAACCGGTTTACTGATATAAAATTCTGGATCTGCCAAATTTATGTTATTTAGATATGGCCAGGACGGTTTATCGAATGTTTTGTTTGGCAAATTCTTGATTAAGTTTGGCATTATGTATACATTAGACATAAAAGAAGAATCATTATAAATAGATGAAAATTCGATATTCGCCATGCCCTTGCAATTGCTTTCCTTTTCTCCTACGCCAAAAATGACACCCTTACATTTTGATCTCTTAAGCCCTAACTTCTGTGCTGCATTTTCGCTTATTAATGATATTTGAGACCCCTGATCTATTAGTGCTCTCATTGTGTGAGTCGAACCATCATTTGCCGTAACATGTATTTTTGCTGTAGATAATAAAATTTCATTCGGTCGATCACGCGCCACATGTAAAGTGCTGACAGTGCTTTCCCTTTGTTCTGTAGATTTCACAACCGGACTTTGTTTTTTAGTTTTATTTAAATGAATTTCGCTGTTGTGTAGCAATGTGTTATGATTTCCGGTGCAAATTCGACACCGTTTTACCAAAAAGCAGCTATTTCCTTTGTGATTGTATAGGCAGTTTTTACACAATTGCAATTGCACAATTGTTTTTTCTTTAATACGAACCGGCATGTTTAAAAATGTCTTGCAATTAAATATACCATGATTTTCTGCGCATATAGGACATTTAATATACGATATATGAAAAGTTTTAAAAGGCTTTGATGCTTGTTGCTTATTATTGAATGTATAATTTTTATGTTGATGAAATCTATGATTTAATGATGCGTTATTAGGTTGATTATTGCTTGATGGTTCCTGCTTTTTTCTAGACGATTCTAATGATGTAAATTTTCCTTCTAAGTATTGTAAAAATTCTTTTATACAAGGCAGCTCTCGCGGATTTTTTAATGATTCTATATATCCTGAATGTGTGTCCGCATCTAACTTTTGTGATAATATATGAACCAGAATAGGGTCCCATGTGCTTATGTCAACTCCTAGGTTTTTAATCGCGTGCATACACTCTAATGTAGTATCATGCAATCGTTTTATGCTTGCTAGGGATTGCTGTTGTATAACCGGTATACCAAGGAGGGAGTTCATGTGGGATGTGAAGATGCGTTTCTTGTGATCGTAACGATTGTTCAGTATTTCCCAACACGTTATATAGTTTTCACTGCTAATACACAGATGCTGTATAAGTCTGTCGGGCTCACCTTGTACTTTACCCTTTAAAAATTGCATTTTCTGTGAATTTGATAAGCATGGATTGTTATGAATGGTTTCAGTAAATAGATTTTTGAACGCTACCCACTGCTGATAATTTCCATTAAATGTTGGGACATCCATCTGAGGTGTGCATTTTTCTCTGTGTGATACCGACCACATTTTACTATTTAATGATTTCTTAATCTCTATGTATGTTTTTTCATGTTTATTGAAAACAAGATCGTACTCTCCATCTTCCCCGTTTAGCTCGGAATCTATTTCCCAATGAAGTGAGTCTATTGCAGCCCACCTTTGCTGTAACTGTTTCAAAGCATCTTCAAATTCCCATTTATCTGATATAGAATTAATGTCTATAGTGCTTACAGTCCGCGAAAAAGCCTTAAAATTAATAAACTGTTTACGCAGCATTTCATCTAATTTGCTATATAAACCTCGACTTTCTTGAAACCTAACTGATATATTTTCTTCTTTATGTTTTGCTGGCGATGAAGTCGATGCTGACGGCTCTTTTAATTGAGAATGAAAAGTTTCCGGGATTTTTTGAATAATTTCACTATATTTCTCATTTATGTATGATTTGATATTTTCATATTTTTTCTTTGTATTTTCAAAATGTGAATTTGCAAAGTACGGATGACTCGTATCTTTACACTCTCGTAAACGCTTATGATTCTCTTGATATTCAGACCAGTAAAGTTCTAGAGTTTGGAGCCGTTTTTTGATATGATACTCTGTTTTCCGCTCTTGATTGTCTTTTTTAAAGTTAATTAAAAGTTTTTCCATCGACTCAACGATCTCTAACTGATTGCAATATAAGTTTTCCATTATGATTGCTAAACAAAATAGTCAACTGATAAAATGGAAAGATCTTACTTGGTGCTGGGTCTGCTACTGAAGTGCGTCCTCTGCTGCTACCTGCTCGTCTGATTCGATAGCCCGACTCAACAGTCAAGACTATCTGCTGCTGCTGATGCCAGAAAACTCAACTCAGTGGCCAAGCTTTCTCTGCTGATGCTTATTCCCGGAGGCTGATTTACCTCCCGGATTCGACGCTATGATAAAACTTTCACTACACAGTTTCACTTATAACCAGTTTGCTAATTTAACTGATGAAATAATTTCACTGATAGATTAATGTCACTGATAAAATAATGTCTCCTCACACTCGCGAACTGCTTTAAACGCGAAGCGCGAGGTCCAAAAGCTCGAAGGACCAAAAAATGTAGGGGACGCGACCTACTACTAAATGATTGATAAATTAAATACAGTCTGAGATCGTTGTAGAGTTTATTGATTTTATACTATGATATATTTAATGATAATTGATGCTATGATAATGAATGCAGCCGGTTTGATTGCTGTCCGAACGTGCACTGACTGTTTTAGGTGTGTTTTGATGTATTTATAACACACCTACTAAGCATTATTGCTTAGGTGTTCGGTAACAACGTTTGGCCCGAACAGACAGAGTTAGAAATGTCACTGACTCGCGGTGGGCAAGATCTCACTAAGGCTAACTCTTCCCCGTCTCTGAGTGCCTGGTACTATAGACTTATTTTTTCGTTTCATCGAGTTTGAAATCACAACGATTCTAAAGAAGTTTGCCGTACGCGGCCGAAAATTTTTGATATGTAGAGGGGTAACATATAAGGAGATTTATTAGGAATTAGTATATTTGAAAATGACAAGATTACATATGGTTGGGATTATACATTCAGTCATGGAGGGCATGCCTATTAAGGTTTTCTTGTCGTTTTGATAAATAGAACCCTTCAAAAGTTTTCAGCCTCTCAATCTTCTATACTATTCAGACAAAATTTATTTAAATATGCTTAGATATCTTTCTACTGGAGATTAATATGTGTTCTATGTTTCATCAAGGTATTTACTAGTTTTTTGGTGCGAGTCATAAAATACTAGTACACTTTTGTTACTACGAGTAAGAGTAACAAGAGCAAAAGAAACCACTAACTAAAAATTTTGCTTTGTCAACATCAATTTCTATTTGTCTAATAATTTACATAAAAAAATTAACCTCATCTCCGAATTCCAAATGGCTTCAGGCGTGTCCCACTCGCCAAGGAAAATTTGGGCGAATTTTTCCGCACCATGGTTTTCTAAATAACAAACCATAGCTTCTGGTAGCAACTGACCCAGAATAGATCTTTGCATTATGTCTGAACTAGTCTGAAAACATTGAAAACCTTTAAAAAACTAAATAAAAAAACTTGACAATTATATACATTAATACTTCAAAAATAACTTTTTTAGTCATTTTTAACTTTATTTATAAATTAGTAAATTTACCGACCTGATCCGCTCTAAATGCTTGTTTCATGTGTGTGAGTCTCAAGAATCTTGCAATGGGTAACAAATTAGAACCAGTATACAGGAGCATGAAGTAAAACACTCCAGTTAGGTACAGTTTGGATATTTCCGGATTGTCTTGCATTACTTCATACAAAAGAGTTGCCACCTGTCAAATTCAGACATTCATTATTTTGGAACATTAACACACAGCATTATCTTATTCCATGGTAAGCAAGGCTCGCGCTATGAGAACCATTTAGTTGTTACACTACATATGACATATAAATTTAAGCACCTAAGTACATCTTATAAATATAAACATACAAGACTGGAATACAACTGTTAATGAATTACTGTTTGTGACACAAATGAATTCTCCAGTAGGACTTGAACCCACTACCGCTGGCACAGCAAGTATTATTTATGTTGTACTTTTCGTCCATATTACAACAAATAATATCTAACAAAATTAATTTATTTACATCAATAAATGAATCATATAATATTTTTGTTTGTATAAATAATTACAATAATATAACAAACCTTTTCGACAAGTATAGGATCGAAGGTGAGCAGTAGTTGGACGACGTGCGCTAAGCACGCCGGTTCTGACAACATCCGTTTTACTTTTGGCAAGGGTCTTATCACTGCATCTTCTGCATCTCTATAAAGGAATATTACTTTCGAAATTTAATTTTGAACATTTTATAAAAAAAATATTAAAATCCTTGCCTGTTTTCAATCATTTTATTTGGTGTCGTTTAACGTAGCCATCTCATGTTACATTATATAATAAAAAAAAGATAAAATCAAAATTCTTTATTAAATAAATTATATAATATGTAGATATGAGACTTAAAGCAGGCATGTAGTGAAATAGCAATGCCACATTTCTTATTCTGTTGACTATAACAACTAACAAATGCTATAATGATCAATAGTAAAATCACGTCTACTAAATTCTCACATATTATCTAAAAATCCGAGCGAGTCCTAAAGAAGTGTAATGACACGAATACACCAAAATCGATTTTGTCGGCCGATTGCGGACAGAACCACCCGGACGAATAATTCGGATGTGTATGTGTTTACACTGCAACAGTTACCATAATCGTGACAAGTTCGGACTCAACGCGGTTAATTTGCCGATTTCGGGCGTCGTCGGACGATGACGGTCGTGTTTGTGTACGCGCTCTCTTTCTTTTACAAGTGTTTGATTCAATCGTCCGAGTACGGCCGTCGTCGCTCGAGCAAACTTCGGCTGATGACGGATTCGGTGTACGCGAGCGTTAAGTGGCGTACCTGCTGGGGTAGTATCTGGCGCAGATGACGAGCAGGTCGAGCACGGCGGCGGCGAGCTCGGTCTCGGTGAGCGCGGGCGCGCCGCGCGCCGCCAGCGCCCAGCGCAGCTGCGGCACGCCGCCCAGCGCGCGCCACCCTTCCATGCTGTTGGCCCAGCACTTCGTTTTGTTGGTGATTGTGCCGTCCTTGTACAGCTCCTTCAGCTGCGGACGGGCGGAATTATTCATTACTAACATATTATACAAGACCACACTTCATTTATTAAAATAATAGTCTTAAAAAATATTTCAAAGTAATAGATGTAAAATAGTCCTCCTAACCAATTTCCGATTTTAATGGACAATCAATAAGGAAACTAGATAACTAAGCCAAACAAATTATCGTGTAATGTTTGTATTACAGTGCACACCAATTGTAAACCAATTAAGATTCAAAGGATCGCTGGAGAAGGCAAAACTCAAGAATGAGTGCTCAATGTGTTATCAAGGCTCGAGAGCAAGAATAGCAGCGATTTCCCAACTTCTATTGAATATTTCATGACAGAACAACATAATAACTGCATTATCTCAACCCTCAGTAATATTATCTCTTTTTTTATGGCTTGTTCAATCCGACACATATTACATACATAGACGTTTATTTTGACGACACGTTTGGCTCAGTTTCTAGTGCACCCCTACTTGCTGCACCAGCGGTCGCGTGTTCGAGTCCCGCTGGGGGCATACATTTATTGAGCACGAATGTTTGTACTCCAGTCATGGGAGTTGGTTTATATTTATATTGTATTTAAATTTATATATGTAGTATATCAACTATCTGGTATCCGTAACACAAGCTTCATAGCTTAACACGGAACTAGATAGCGTTGTGTGTAATAATGTCCCAACATATTTTTCAGGTTAACTTATCGGTTGGGTATCGACGGTTACAAGACACTGAGGCAGTATATAACAGTACCTGTTGGAAGCTAACGGGCCCCTTGCGCTGCACCTTGTCGCCTTGCTCCACGTTGTAGTACCACTCGCGGTCGCCATCGGTGGTGGGCGCCGCCCCCTCTAGTACGTTGCTCTGCGCCGGCACGGTGGCGCGCGACGTGTGCAGGTGCGCTAGCGTCATCAGCTCCACTAGGATCCTAAGGGCCAACGTTTGATACACTGCTTTATAGTTAATCACGTACATTTACAATGGTTTTTTGTATCTATCTTCCTAAATTATCTGATGTGATAAGCCTTATGTTGATTTCGTTAAGGTTGTTTGTTGCTTAAACTGAGGCAAGTGAAAGAAAGCAAGCGTGTGTATCGTACTACGCTTAATTTGCAACTGTTACTTGTTATAAAAGCGTTGACGGCGTAATTAATTTAATACTAAGCATATTTTCTATATCTTTAGAAATTTGACTTTTATGCTTCTAATAATAGAGACACTGTTATATGACAATGTATTATATTCATAAGTCTTTACAAAATTACATCCAAATGCATTCCACCGTATCAACAAAGAGCAACAAGACATAACAAACTCACATATGAAGTTTCAATTTTTTTTAATAGTGTGATATTTTCTACCCTAAGCAAATAATAAAGTATAGATAAATTCTGATTGATTCACACAATATAAACAACATATTTAAGAACCCATTTCAAAAATATATGAAGTAAAAAAATATATCATAGCTAATGCTCAGTATGTAGTATATGACTATAGTTATAATAATTTAACAGAAAATGTGCAAAAGAAGGCAGAATCTAAGAGCTTACCTTATACCATTCCACTCTAAAATTTCGCTAACGTTTTTTCTATGTAAAATTAATTTTGCTAAAAACTGCACCAGTCTATCTCTTTCCATTCTGTCGCATGTCTGTAACAAATCATTTATCCACATATACATAATTTGATATATCTGTAAAATATATTTTCAGCCCGTTTTTTTAACATCCTACTATTGGGCACAAGCCTCCGTTATAATAGACTTGAATCAGGCTATAGACCACCACGCTAGCCAAGTGTGGGTTGGCGGACTTCACATGTCTTTCGGAATTTTGCTAGGTTCTCTTATACATGCAAGTTTCCTTACAATGTTTTGAGTTTTCCTTCATCGTAATACAAATGGTAATCATGTTGGAAATAATTCGCATGTCAGGGCTGCAGGACTCGCATTTTGGCTCGGGCCATTGCATTAATAAAAAAAATTATATTGTAAAACAATAATAAAACTCCCAAACATTCCTTAGGAAAATCTTTCCAAATGACGCAAGAAGCAGATTTAAATTCGTACCCTGTCTAACATTTGCACAATGTATTTGGTGTCTGCGAAGGGGCCAATATCCTCATAATACCGACCATACACAATGGTCATCGCTTGCAAGCACATACACTTCATCTCCACTTTGGGCGTCGATAGAAACCGATGATATAAATCATTGAAGAATTCGTATCTGAAAACAATTTGTGTTTAATATTATATTGTACTAGTGAATCCGCGGGTTCCCCTAGTTATACATACAAAACTTTCTCTTAAATCACTCTATCTATTGAAAAAACCGCATCAAAATTCGTTGCTTACTTTTAAAGATCTAAGCATACATAGGAACAGACAGACAGACAGCGAGAAGCGATTTTGTTTTATACTATGTAGTGATTGTGAAATTCGAAAAAAGAAATTGTGCATTATAGCATAGCTTATTTATTTGAAATATATATACAATAACTTGATTCTTTATTTGAACCAACACTTCCCGCACTACACCCACTCTATATGTGAAAATTATGTCACTTAGACATATAAAATATAATGTAATATGGTACTGACGACTTGCGAATAGGGCTATCATCGTTGTCCTTCTGCTCGAGCAGGATGCGCAGGTAGTAGTCGCCGATCTTGACCTCGTTCTGCAGGCACTGGTAGTGCACCTCGAGCTCGGCGTGGTTCCACGACGTCAGCGTGTTGCCCGCCACCTCGCGGTCCGACGCGAACGCGCGCAGCTCGTTCTCCAGCGCGTTGCGTAGCTCCTCCCTTGTCTATGGAAGTTGGGTAATGCCTTGTTACGCGTACTCATCCTTAAGAAAGTGTAATGCCGGGTATCCTGCGAAACTATTTTGTACTTTCTAATACCTAACATCATTATAATGATGATGATTATATGGAATGCTTCATTGTTGGATCACAAGAACAAAAATAAAAATTGTAAAGCTGATGTTAGTGTTTAAAAGTTGCAGGAGACTGAAAATGTTTTGCTACCACTGTTTAGTTATCATGTTTAGTTAGTTTGCTTAGCTATTTTTAGAACCAGGAGATAGGCCTTAAGTTGTACAACAATTTCAACTTAGTTTTAAATTAGATAAGGTCATATGAGTAACTTAATAAAATTAATAGAAAAAAAATAAAAGAAATACCTATTTCCTAATTTTGAGTAGCCATTAAAGTACTATACAAAGTAAAAAAAAGAACAGGCACAGACAATAAATCTATGTGAGCGCCAACTCACAGTGTGGTTCCATATGAGGTTGGGCAGCGCGTGGTCGCGGTGGAACTGGTAGTAGAACATGGGCCAGTTGGCGGTGGACTTGACGCGCTCGCGGCGGCGGCGCAGCAGCACCGGCCGCGCCTCGCGCCGCGCCTCGCCGCGCGTGCGCTGCGCCCAGTGCTGCAGCGCCAGCGACGCGTAGTGCTGTGTGCGATCAAACAAATGTCATTTATTCCTTTTCTTCAGCCCTTTTTTTTAACGTCCCACTGCTACGAGCCTCTTAGAGCCTCGAGGGATTAGTCCTAGATTAGACCAATAGTCCGCCGCGCTGGCCTAGTGCGTGTTAGCGGACTTCACATGTCTTTCGAAAACTTGCTAAGTTTTCTCAGACATGCAGGTTTCCTCACGATGTTTTCCTTCACCGTAAGACAAGTGGTAATCTAGATAGGAATGATTTTGGATTCCGGATTTGAACCCAGTTATCCAAGCGGACGCGTTACCGCTGGGCTACCACTGGGTTTTTAATTCTACAAAAAAAAACATATCGAAACTTTTGTAACGTTGTGCTAGTACGTTACTGTATTAATTAAATTTTTGTAGTTTTCTTTCTTAATTAATATATATATCACGACTTGTAACGCCATCTATATACTTGACTTTGCTAACACTTCATAACTTATTGATTTGATTTTATTAATTCTAAACTGACTCAATAGATGTCGCTTTTCTAAATTCCATAATTGTTTTAATAATTTAATAATATTTCTTAAATAAATTTAATTTAATTGAAGTTATTACTAATCTGCTCTTAAAACTAAAAATAAATAAAATATCTTAAATAATTATAAAAATACAGACTAGGCTGTATGAACCATAGACAATAAATATTAGAATGTTCTTGGACAGAGGATTCTTTCTCTCTGGTTTCGGTTTTGTCATTTTTCGTTCGTTGCCGCCGGCTTTCGAGGCCTAACCTCGATTCTAAATTTCTAAATCGGATTGAATCCCGCTGGGGTAAGTTCCATGATATTTTGCTGGTGTTCTAAAGCTTATCTAAAAAGATTAAATTGTATTTTCTTAACGAGACACTGGTCCTGTAATTGTGTTTCCCTCTGACACGGAACTTTCTACGTTCCAGGATTTATTTTTAATTTTACAATCTACATTTTCAATTCACATCTTCTTCGTCATCACTTAAGAACCTAATAACCGGCTGTCTGATTCCGGCAAAACGTTACCGGTGGAGATCTCTGCCGGTCACCGAACAAGGAAACCGAAGTCACCATCGCCGAGGATCAGACAGGCCAGTGTCATTCTTTTTAAAAAGGTACGTGTCGCAGCCTGGGCCAGCCGAAGAAAATTAAAGGCTTAAAATCAAGGTGCCTAATGCGCCTTATTTCGGACCCTATCTTTCTAGTCTGTACGCGTAATTATAGCTCGCGCCAAACTTTGTGGCCGTCCCGAACTAGGCTCATTGCATTGCGCAGAACACAAAATCAGGTATTAGCGGGACGCACAAGAGCTTGGGGGCAGGGCCACACCCCGCGCGCCCGCACCGCTCACCCGCGACGCGCGCTGGCACCCACGCCTTAGTGTGAGTGCTACGTCCGTACACGAATCACGCACTTGTGAGCTCTGAGAGTACTGTAGCGTTCAAAATTCGTTCGATCGTTTCGTTAATTTGTTATTATAGTTTTTAGTTATTGTTACTTGTTGTTATTGTTACTCGTTGTTATTTGTTTATAAACATGCCTACCGGACGTAAAGTTATTAATATTGAGGAAGAATATAAGAAAAGTGATGTCATCATAGATGACCTAACTGAAAAAATAATAATTCACGTGAGCGATAATGAATCAGATGAAGAAGATTTGGATATTTTTTGGGAAGAGAGTGATTCGGATGCGGAACCATCCACTAGTAAGGGAGATGTTTTTATGGAAGGTGTGGCCCCATTGTGAATATAGTTTTTATTTATATTAATGTTTTTTATTTACATTTATCCTATTATTACCTAACCTATATGTTTTACAAATAACACATACATTGTATATTAAATTAAATAAAATAACCTATGAAATAAACACGAACTTTATAATCAACAAATAAAAATAAATTGACATAATATAATAAGTATTAAAAATGTTAGAAAACGAAAATTGTTTGGTTGATTACGTATTGCCCACTCGACTGTACCATGCGCAAGTTCGGACTCGCGACTATACTCAAGGCGGTCACAAAGTTTGGCGCGGGCTGTACTTCTAAACTATTTCCTACCACCTCATCTACCATAAAACGCGGCACTTTTCTTGAACCTGTACGTTTTTCACATATGAATAATTTAAACAATTAGGTATGTAATATATATTTTAATATATAGTGTGTTAGTATTTCTGTAGTTAATAAGAACAAAAATTTAAATGACGTATGACAAGTACTTCCTAAAATTTTGTAACGTGTGTACATTCATCACAAGAAACGGTGTGTCTAATGCCGTGTGTTACTGTAATAAAAATGGTATAACTAATAGATTTTAATGTTATTTTTGCATGGTAAAAATATAAGACATCTTGATGAACATTATTGTACACGCTCTGACACTAACCTCAAGATGTTTCTCCACGTACTTGACCTGCCGCTCGAGGGCTTCCCAGTGCGGTGCGCGCGGTTTCAGCGCGGCCTGCGCCAGCTGCAGGTTGTCGCGCTCCTCCACGCGCTCCTCCTCCAGCGCGGCCGCGGGCGGAGCCTCCGCCGACTCCAGGAATGCGAGCAGACCTGATGGCTGAATGTTCAATTAAAACATGTTATTTGTTACCTAAGCAAGAGGATTAAAGTAATCATTGATCTCTGCACTGCATTATTAATACTGGCGAAATTATTCGCTATTCAACTATAATTATTAAATATTGACAAACCCGTTGTCAATTTTATGAAATTCTCTAAGAGCATAATTGGCTTAAAAAGCTTAAAAGACGCACAAGTTCTTACAAATTTTTATTAATTATCGATATTGACAACATATCGAATACATACTTAAACCCTCGAAAACAAAATAAGATGAAAGTATCATTACACATAGGCAGTGCCTCACCATGATGCGTCGCAGCAGGTCGTCTGCGGGCGCGTGGTCCACCAGCCACAGCGCGACCAGGTGGCGCGCGAGGTGGCGGCGCTGCAGGCGCGCGGGCGCGTACAGCGCGGCCA
Source organism: Boloria selene (assembly GCA_905231865.2). NCBI lineage: Eukaryota > Metazoa > Arthropoda > Insecta > Lepidoptera > Nymphalidae > Boloria > Boloria selene. Next base: position 8,926,927 of record HG993149.1, read on the forward strand.
GCAGGTGGCGCGGCAGCGCGGCCTCGCCCAGCGCCAGCGCCTGCACGCGCGCGCCCACGCCGCCGCCGCCCTCCTCCACCAGCGCGCGCGCCACCAGCCCCGCGCCCTTCACGATCGCCGCCGACGGGTGCTGTCCACGCAACCTCCACGTTATGATATATAGAATAGCCGAGACTTGGATATGTCAGATCGTGTACCTGATCTCTAACGGGCCGTGTTGAGTTGTGGACCCGCCAGAATATGAGACTTATCGATACAGTGGTCTCGCATTGCATTGGTGGTTTACTCTCAGTGAAATCGGCCATCATATAACCATTGCAACCCAAAAAAGAGCACTACTGTATATGAAGTCATTTTATAGACCAATTATTATATTTTCTTTAATGTATTAGCTTATTTGAAGTCCTCCAATTTTAAGTTATATAACAATGACTCATACCCCAACACAAAAAGTCTACGACAAGTGGACGATCTGTCCATATGTCAGTAAATAAAAAAATATATACCTCAAAAAGTTTAAATATGATGCGGCCACGACTAGCCACCATCTCGAGCAGCTGGTCAAACTGCTTGCCGTCGGTGGTCTCGCTGTAGGGCACGCACAGCGCGAACGTAAGGAAGTCGAGCATGGCCGCCACCACCAGCGCGCCCGTGCCTGCCGACTGCAATGGAATTTCGTTCACGTCCACATCAATAAACATTAAAAGCATATTAAATACTTTTTTTTATATTTTCAAAGCCAAGAAAACAATTTCATTATAATTCACAATATTCTTTTAAACTTGATAAAACCTAGCAGAATGACGACTTTGCTAATGAGATGAATAAGATCTAATGGTTACAAAGTTCTTACAAAACCTTATGCAGTCTTCAGTAAAATGTAAACGCAAGCTTTGCTCACCACGTGGTCGGCCCACATGAGCAGCAGGCCGTCGAGGAAGGCGGCGGAGGAGAGCATGGAGGCCTTGTTGAGCTGCTCCTGGCGCAGGTCGGGCTCGGCGTGCATGGGCTGCAGCAGCGCGCACAGCGCGTCCAGCGCCGCGTGCGAGCACGCCGCGCACTCGCGCCGCAGCGCGCCCACCACCGCGCTGCCCATCCACTCGCGGAACCTGACCCACACACAAATCACCTATATCTACGTACAAATAAGACAGTCATAGCCCAGCGGTAACGCGGTCGCTTGGATAACCGAGTGATGCGGGTTCGAATCCGGGTCTCGCACTTCTGATATTTTCATGTGAGAATCATTTCTATCACGATTACCACTTCTTCTCACGGTGAAGGAAAACATCGTGAGGAAACCTGCATGTCTGAGAAAACCTAACAAGTTTTCGAAAGACATGTGAAGTCCGCCAACTAGCTCTAGGCCAACGCGGTGGACTATGGCCTGATTCCCCTCGTACTGAGGGAGGCCCGTGCCCAGAAGTGGGACGTTATTTTTAACGGGCCGATGATGATGACGGACAAATATATATACTGGTACAACACATGTGGCATATACTTACTGTAACTTGATTGCCGAAAACCTTCAAGCAAGTGCGAACAATAAGTTAATAATACGTAGTTGTATGAACAGTATGGCAGTGCTAGAAATACGTATACAAATTGATTTTTATTATATTCTTATAAATATTGAACAAGTTCGGAGCTCAGTTGTCAAGTATATATAATAATAAAACAAATAAGTTGTCGGCACAACTTGCCTTCTTGCGTAACGAGGTGGAATATAGCCTGATCCCTTCAACTCACCCAGACAGAGCGGTGAAGGCGGCGAAGCCCACCTTGCTGGCGCACAGACGCCGCAGCGCGTGGAACTGCGCCTCCAGCTCGCGCAGCGGCAGGCCGGCGCCGGCGGCCGCGCTCGACATGATGGCCGACAGCGCGCCCGTTATCAGCTTCTCCTTGTTCTCCGCGAACAGGCGCTGTTGGTAGACCACAGATGATCAACTTATAATAAAACTTTACATCAACTTTGATAGATTCCGATATAAAGATTGAGAAATCAATCAATTAAAATAGTTTTGTTAAGAATAATATAATTTTAAGAGTTATATACATATTATTTATAAGGAGTGTGATTAAACGTATTCCATTTATTATAGCGTTATGTACAAAGCATGATTAGCATTATTTACATTATTATTTCTTTCTTCTATAAACTTAAACGAGATTCAACTATATATTATTCTTATTATACTTGACATTATACAAAAACATTATATATATTGAATAAAATGAAATACATCTTGCAACTTCATGAATTTCTGAATAGAATGATATAATCAATTTCTAGCAATTACTTAAAAGGCTTGAAATCCCCCCATCCCGATAAAGGTAAATGAATTGTGAATCCCAATGCGTAATGAAAAAAGTAGAGGCGACCTTAGGTGTGCTTCTTATATGTAGAATTATTGGATATTATATGTCTAAGTTACACTTTTGTGTTATTTAACTCTTTTTTTTAATCTAAGGCCAGCTCTTACATTGCAAAGAGGCGAGGGACAGATAATAATATTGTAGGGACTTACAAGATCCCACGTAAGAAACAGCCACAACAGGGGGCTAACCTACAATGCAACAATATCAAATTAACATGTCCGTGCATCGCACGACTAGAACAATTCAGTCCATCAATACATCAACTGTTTATTTGCATAATATTTCCTTAGATTTACACGAATATTTCATATGGTCACGGGGGAGATGGCCTCTCCCGTGATCGTGTTTGTTGTAAAGCTCGAAATGTCGAAATATTGAGAACAAAAATATATGCAAAATAAAATACAAAATAACAGTTCTAATTTAAAAAGAAAATCACTTTTGCAATTACAAAAATGCAAAAAAGGTTGACTTTAAATTATTTTTATAATTATTATAGGTGTATAATTTTATAAAGATAGGTTATGGGTTCAGATTCCGACGGACACAAATATAGTATAGTTTATATAGATTTTAGTGTGTACTTATATTACTCTTTAAGTATAATTACATTCTAATACAATGATTTTACACATTAAGTTGCGAACGTCCAAACGTTTATCATAAGCATTCGCATCGTTAAATTTAAATAGTAATATTTATGCATCTTGCAGTAATCATATTAGTAATAGTGTATTTCATTGTTCTGGTAGTGCGATATGAGTATGATGTAGAAATAGAATGTGAAAGAAGCCAGAGTACAAAAAGACAACTTCATACAAACTTTGATTTCTTTAACTTTTTTGACTCTTAAACTCAGGAAGTTGTTAACTCATAAATTGAGTAGCAGTACTTTTTCAAGTGAATATCGTAACTTCATAGAATTATCAGCTAAAGTGGGCAAATAGTATAAAACCAGAGGTAACAAAATAAAAAAAAAACATAATAATTAAGAAAAAAAACTTCGCCATGTTGGATTTAGCTTAAGCATATGTATAGCAGGTGAAGTTTTATTATTTCGCGTATATAAAAAAATATAATCCGACAATTTTTTTAATAATAATAATACAAAATCTTAGATGGAAATCCCAGTTATCCAGAACAAATTGTTAACTTTTGACTAAAGCTATATAATAGCGTAGACATATCAGTTTTTTTTGTCTTATATCATATTACAATCGTTCTATTAATTTCGAATATTCATCGTAGATAAAAATACGCCTAATACCAATATCATCGCATATGAAGTTGTCTGTCTGTAGGTACATTTAGTTGTGGCAAAAGTAAATGGATGTTCTACAGATGATGTAATTCAAATGAAATATTTAAAATAACTGATAAAACATGTTGTTAGTTGAAACTTTAATTTTACTGGTCACTAGGACATTTACTAGCAGTAGTCAGAATATTTGCTTTTTTCAATAATATTTCTAATTTAAAAAAGAAAGAATTTTTAAGCTTTATTTAATTTTATTAATATTATTTATATAAAAGCGATAAATAGTGAAACTATAGAAAAAATTGTTTACATTTAATTATGTGGAAGCAGTTTAAACTATTTTATGAACAAAATCAACTCACATCTTGACTGACGGAGTATATGAGACCGCTGTAACCGACGTTAGCATTAAAACGTTCAATCACTTCTGCTCTTGACATTCCAACAGGATTTTGAAATAATCTGCGAACAGGAGATAAAATAAATAAAATAATCTATATATTAATTCACAAAAAAGAACAAAAAATTCTTATTAGTAGTTTTTATAGTAGTCTAATATATTGAAGTCTAATATGTTGTTCTTAAGTATGTATATAAATAAAAAGTTTATATAGATCTTGCAAGAGATTTAGATTAAATAGTTAGCCGGTGAATAGAGAATGACGAACCCATTATTGTATATCAATTTTTCACACAAATAGTTAAACTACTCGTATGTGCGTTGGTGCGTGCGTGTACCTGAGGTGGTTGGACTCGGTCTCCTCGTCCACGGGGTGATGCAGCGGGCCGAGGCGGAAGCCGCGCGGCGTGCGGGCCGAGCGCACGTGCACGTCGCGCTGCCCCGCCGACCGCACGCCGTCCACCAGCGACGCCAGCAGCGCGTCTCTGCGAATGTCACGCTCAGTTGCTAGTGACCCTACTTCCTGCGCCAGCGGTCGCGGGTTCGAGTCGCTCGGGTGTTAATCGCTTACGCCGAGTCAGTAATTCTTTTTATGGACAATGTATACCCCTATACAACAGGATCGAAGAAAACGTTCAAAAAGCTTCTATTGCCAAATTTAAAAAAATTGTGAAGGAACGTTTGTGTACTAAAGGCTATTATTCGATTAACCATTTTTTAGAAAACAGTACGCCTTGGGAATGACGCGATCGCCGCGCCGCCAGGCTATTTCAACATATACAATTATTGTTAATTCGCAATTTAATTTGAAAAAGAGAGAGAGAAAAAAAATAGTCCCACCGAGTTTTTCCAGTTCTTCTCGGGTCAGAGGTTACTTCTTTCCAAACTGGTGGTAGACTGACGTTCAGTAAAAAATTGTATAAATTGTATATTTATATTATGTATATACATATTTAAAAATTATATGTGTAGTATATCAACTATCTGGTATCCGTACAAGCCTGTTAGCGTACCACGGAACTAGATGGCGCTGTTGTAAAAGTGTCCGAACATATAAAAAAATTATATGTCAAGTTTTAACGCCCCACTGCTGGACACGTGCCTCCTCCCTTGAACTGCAGGGGATCAGGCCATAGTCCACCACGTAGGCCTAGTGCGGGTTGGCGGTATGTATTTCGAAACATTGCTAGGTTCTCTCAGATATGCAGGTTTCCACATTATGTTTTTCTTTACCGTAAGTGGTAATCATGTTAAAAATGATTTTCACAAGAAAACTATTTCGGAGGTGCGAGACCCGGATTTGAGTACGCAACGAGCGCGTAACCACTGGTCACTGTCAAGTTAACATAAATAAAAGTAAGAAGTAAAAATAAATTCTAAAGTTATTTATCGTACATAGCATTTCGCGCGGCGCCGTTCGCGTTCTATATGCATAATAAATTTAAAAAATGGCATATAATCTAAATATGAACAGAAAAGTTTAATAAATGTTTCTTCGTCTAAATTAAGTAGGTACTAAAACTGAATAACAGATACAACATCATACCTTTCTCCAGCTAAATATGTCCGAGTCTGTCCATTTAAATATTCAATCGAAAATTTCTGAGGGTGTTCTGGATCGCGGACTAAGGCAAAAACGTCACTCAACGGCCGCAGACATACTACCTATTATAAAAAAACATCATAATCATTCTATAAAATGATAATTACAAAATAAAAAACGTAACTGTGTAGATGCGAACAAGTTGAGCAAGGAACATAGTATTATGCAGTCAGATATATAAACATTTTTTATAATAGCCGCATAATGTGCAGGCAAGGGGGCATCACAAACAAAGATTTAGGAAAAAAAAAGTGCTGTGCAATTTCTTTGTTAAATGTGGCATCAATAATAGATTAGTAATAATATGTATTTTAAAATTAATGATAAGGGTGAATGGCACTTACAGAGTAAGTCTGAGGATCTCTCTCTAAAATGCAAGTGTCTGAAAGGCAAAGGGTCCGCCGCATCGGTTCCATATGACGCGCTGGATTTACTTTGTTGACCATAAATTCACTTAAAGAAGTTTGATGCTGATCACCACTGTAAGTAAATAAAGCTGAGATTACACAATGTATATATGTATTCAGACCTTTTTAACGTCCCACAGCTGGGCATGGGCCTCCCTACACTGCGTAGTGGGTTTGGTCATTGTCCACCGCGCTGGACAAGTGCTGGTTGGCAGATTTTATATGTCTTTCGACAACTTGCGGACGTACAGGTTTCCTTACGATGTTTTCCGTCACCCTTAGACAAGTGGTAGAAGTGGTAACATTAGAAATTATTTGCATATGAAAATATCAAATGTGCAAGACCTGGTTTTGAACCCGCGTCATTAGGTTATCAAAGCGAGCGTGTGAACCAATGTATACCTTATGTAAATACGTAGTATCTATATTAATTAATGTGTCCCTACAAAACCAGAGTTTTTAGGCAATGTTTTTCATATTTTATTAAATTCTGGCTTATTTTTTTGTTTAAATCTAATAATAATTCTTGAAAATCATACAGACATTATATTAGATCAACATTATATGTTGAATCAAGAAATTCATCAGCTTTTTGAAATTTAATATGCACAATTATTACATTTAAAATTAAATATGTACAAAAAAGCCTATTACCTTTCCTTTTGCAAAAGCTACATCATATTTGCTTTAATCAAAATATACATTAAGCAACATTTATAATATGATAATACTGGGCAACAAAACTGGGACAAATAGAACAGACATGTTAAAGGTCACATGTAGTGACAAATTCAGTATAAATTAACTGAAGTTAATGAATTGAATAATAAGTAATATTTTACACTTATTTATTCCCTACTATAATATGTATTTAAAAATATATATATTTCATATATAACTTTGTTTAGCTTTGTTTGTTATCAAGGCAATTCTGCCACCAATTAGCAAAACTTATACTCAGAGAGTGAGTTGAAAATATTTTTTTAAAAATAATATATGCGAAATAATTTTGAAATCTACTATATTATATTACAATTTAAATAAATATGTACTTATGCCAATTTCTATTGTTATTAATTGATAAACACAAAACAACATAACCTGCTTATCACTTCTAAATAAACTTTATCTAAATGCTATTAAAAAAAATTATAAGCATATGATACATGATATTGTACTCAAATTTCTATTAGTCATACATAATTCAAGCAAGATCAAAATTTTTTGCTTAAAATGAATATAAATTATTTAAAAAAAAAAAGATTGTATGCATCACATAATATATAGCTTTTATTTCCATGACACCATAAAATTACTAAACCAATTGAAATGAAATTGGGCCTTGCTCTTAATTGAACTGTATAATAAAGTATGGTCTGTTAAAACCATCCTAATTAAAGTTCATTATATATCCCTAACTAAGTTTTTTGTACTTTAATTATTTTAGACTTTAAACTACATACAAACAAATCAAACTAACTACTACAAATTCTAAAGATGTGCATAGTAAAATATTACAATACAATATTAAAAATATTATTGTATATTTACCTGTATTTACCAAAGCGTTGGTTGTGATAGTCATCAAGTGTAATAGTAGCTGACAGTACTTTAATAGTTATACTCATTGTCAGGCTAGCCATTTCAAGCATTTTATTTATTATTATCTGATGATCCAAGGCATTAGAAAACAAGTGAAGTCTGCTATAACCACCAACAGCTAACACAAAACCTCCCGGTATATCCCTTACTGGAAGAATGCCTTGTATATCGCAGTATGGATAACTTGCAAGCAGTGTATGTGTTGATGGATCTAGTTGCTCAAGAGAACATGGTCCAACTTCAAGAACTATTGGTAACCGTGTACCACTCCAATGGTGCTTATATGCTTGATATCTCTAAAATAAAATATGTATATAAAATTCTTACTGATATTTTCATATGTACATGATAAAAAACATAAATTGGTAGATATGATATTAGTGTAGTGACAGATTCAACATGTATAAGACTTCTGATTTATAACTTTCTTATTTAAATTCCTTTTATTTTAAGTGTCAATACTATAAATCTATTATTTTACAAAATTGGTCCAGATGTTAGTATGTTTATTTTATATTTTAAATTTATACATAAATCAAATATTACTTTATAAATTATAAGCACAAAACATTTTATTTAAATTCTTACAAGAACATCCTTTGGTTTTTCTGCGAACAAGTGCCTGTATTTGAAAGCTTCAGTTAAAATAAGACATTTATGTTCGGATGAGAATTTCATTGAATCTACTTTCTTGTCTTTCTTCATAACAAGAGTAAAGTCATGGTTGTTAGCAGAATTGGAATGCTTTGCTGAAGCAATTGTAACCACATCTGAATATAGCCATTTGTTTGTTACTTCCAAGCGATCAGGATTATATGTGGTGATGCCATGAGTTCCTATAGAGAATACTCTCTTGTATTTGCCTTTCCAGGAATGTTTAGTGACAAGGAAAGTTGCGACATCTTGGTTGTCTTTAAGTGGAATCATCTTAACATTGCCTATAACAAAGTATTTAAATTTTTTTATCGTTATAATATGATAGTTGTAAATATTATTCAATATATACTTTATAGTATCAGAGGGTCCCAATAATAAAAAAAATACTAACAAAGTTGGTGATCGAAAAATAATAACAAGTAATAGTCAATCTCATTCACTGTAATTACAGTCCGTAAATTATTTCGTTATAATAGTTTAAAATTAGCTGGTATTAATTAATTAATATTGTAATTATTACATCAATAAGTATCCTCCCCTTTGTAAATACGAAGAAGACGGATATTGGAGACGTGTAAACAATATGTTAAACAAAATAAAGTACGGAAAAGATTCTACTGCAGCTATATTAAAATACTTACAGGTTTTAGTTGAACCAATAAAATATATTAATTCATCTAGTATCTAGTAGGATTAACATAGTATACAAAACATTCAGCAAAATATGATAAAAATGATCTCAAAAGTAGCCGACCAATCGCCAATTTGACATTTTATTTAATATTGCCAGGCTCTGTTCTGTTTAACGTTTTCACTTTTTTCACTTTCTGACTTATGTTTTTAACCTATTAAACCTACCTAATTTATTGTAGATATTATCAATTATTTTTTTAATTATAAAAATAAATCTAATATTTTTTAGTATTACCTTTATCTACTAAATCATGTTAAATACGTTGAATAATTGGGTAGATTTAAATGTTAAGCTCCACTCAAACCTTATAACTCAATAAATTATGGAACTAATTAAATTATCAAAACTAATTCAACAAATATTTTTTCTTTGTCAATTTTAATTTATTTTTAATTATAAGTAAATTTTACCGAAATGGTCTTATTTTATCAATTTCAAAACTTCACTGCATACGATACAAATTACAACGTCAAAGTCAGCCGTAAACTGTCACCTTGCTGTCACCCACCAATCAGCATTCAGTATAAGTAGGTATTCACAAGTCACTTTCTTCTTTCAATATAACTTGAAATTTCGTCACCAATAGTTTGGTTACGTTATTCAAAAAAATATTATTTACTTAAATCATATTGTTTCTATTTTTATATTAAAATGGTTTTAGATTTAGATTTGTTTCGTGCTGATAAAGATGGTAATCCAGATAAAATTCGCGAAAACCAACGTAAACGATATAAAGACGTCGCTTTGGTAGATATTGTTGTAGAACAGGACACCTTATGGAGAAAATTACGCCACGACGCCGATAACTTAAATAAACTTAAAAATGTGTGTAGCAAAGAGATAGGACAAAAAATGAAAAAGAAGGAACCTGTTGGACTAGAAGACGAGCCTGTGCCTCGAGATATCTCGGATAACCTTATCAATCTAATTGGAGAACAACTTCGTCCTCTTACAGTTAACCAAATAAAAAAGGTATTTTTTTAAACTTTAAAAAAGTTTTAAATTTAAAATTAAATTTTAATTTTTTTTATACCCATTTATAGGTGAGAGTTCTTATTGATGAAGCAATCACAAAAAATGAAGAATCTCTATTAACAGCAGAGAAAACACGTTCCTCAGCCCTAAGGGAGGTGGGTAATCATTTACATGAATCGGTACCTGTTGATGATGATGAGGATCACAATGCTGTTGAAAGAACTTTTGGTGATTGTGCTGTCAGGCAAAAGTATTCTCATGTGGACCTCATTTGCATGATAGATGGTAAGCTTACATAATATAAATCTTGAAAAATTAAAATCATAGTTACTATGTTATAGGAACTTTGGATTTGTATCAAAATGCTTTTAAGACTTATTTTACACACAGACAGAATGAGATTCTGTCCATTCTTTTATTAATATAAAATTAACCCCTGGGGATTTAAAAAAAATTATAACTATTAACAATTAATAAATATATACATTTGTTGCTATAATATTATACTATAATAATATACAACACTACACTTGTTCAAATATGAGAAAAAAAAACATTTTTTGTTATTATACTTGTTTTCTTACTGTTCTGTGTGTGGTTAAATTGTAACATAGATTTATATTCAGAAACATATAGTGACCTTACCAAGAATAAATTTTAATATATAATGATGTTATATTTACTGTAATAATTTTCTAGGTATGGATGGGGAGAGAGGTACTGCAGTATCAGGTGGTCGAGGGTACTATCTTAAAGGTCCTGCAGTTTTCCTTGAACAAGCATTGGTGCAGCTCTCCCTAAGAATTCTTTTGAAAAAAGGATATACACCACTTTATACACCCTTTTTTATGAAGAAAGAGGTAACTAGTAATTTTTTTATTAGACTAGACATACTTTGATATTATAGAGCTTATTGGGTGAAGATATTATTAGTTTTATTTTCACAAAATAAAATAAAAGAGAAATTATTATAAAAATAAAATGTGTAATCATCATATTATCACTGTTTCTATTAATAATAGTGTCCGACCTGTGTGACCGAATGTTCGGTTTCGGTTTCGGTCGAGTTTCGGCAAGAAAACGAGTTTCGGTTATGTTTCGGTTTCGGCAGCAAACCTGCCGAAACTACGACCGACACCGAAAGTTGCATTCGGGAGTTTCCGCGCTGTGCTCGGGTATGTTCGGCGCGGTAAATGACATCCAAGCAATGATGCCATTTGGCCGCGTCCACCGAAAAGTAATTTAATATAACAAAGGAGTACCTAGATTATAGTAGAATCAAGTTTACCATAAAAAATTAAAAATCTAAACATTTTGTTGTTAATTTATCTCGTTCGCTAATGCTATATGTAAACAAACATTAGTTAGGTACATGGTATTTACTATAGTGCATTAGTGGTGATAATATTAAGGATTTAGAGTTCGCGTTCAATTTAATAATTATTAAATAGGTACCAATATAATAATTTTTTTTTACAAATTAACACTTATAATTAAAGGAGTAGATACCTCCCTGGTTATCCGTATAAAATTAACACTTACATTTATTTTACTTATTAAAACTGACTGATTATAATACATTTTCTTTATTTTTCTCTGAAAACATGATCCTTATAAGAAAGTTTCGGTTTCGGTTTCGGCCGAAACCTAGATCGTTGCCGAAATTCGGTTTCGGTTTCGGTCGTAAAAACCAGTTTCGGTCGGACACTAAATTAATTACATTTGTTCAATTCTAGGTCATGCAAGAAGTAGCACAATTAGCTCAATTTGATGAGGAACTGTATAAAGTGATAGGAAAAGGCTCCGAGAGCAAGGGAGATGCAGCTGTGGAGGAAAAATATCTCATTGCCACATCTGAGCAACCTATAGCTGCATATCACAGGGATGAATGGCTTCCAGAAGCTTCTTTGCCCATCAAGTATAAATTTTTCTGTTTTATATAACATGTACAAATAAATAGCATAATATAATTTATATTTTTTGTCTTTTTAGATATTCTGGATTATCCACATGCTTCAGGCAAGAAGTTGGATCACATGGTCGTGATACGCGTGGTATATTTAGGGTGCACCAATTTGAAAAGGTAAAATTTTAAAACTAAAATTACATAATTTTTATTATATATTATTCATTATTATAGTGAAACTAAAAAATATTGTAATGAAATAGCAGAAAAAAACTTTGTTCACTTAGACAGCAAAAAACATGCCATCACAATGCTTAATTTCTTTGGTTGCTAGGATCAATCATTTGTCAAATCTTTTTATAAATATGTACATGAAGTGTATGTGATATATCAGAAGTGTGTGACCTCAGATTTGTACTCACTTAACTTGGTTTCTTTAGGCATGTGTTATTTCTGGGCTACCACTGCCCTTTCACCACTGTCAGTTAAATATGAAGCACTTACAAAATTAAAAAAAATCATAATTTTTACTAGGTAGAGCAGTTTGTCTTAACATCTCCACATGACAATAAATCGTGGGAAATGATGGACGAGATGATTGGTAATGCCGAAGAGTTCTACCAAATATTGGGTATACCATATCGCGTTGTGAACATCGTGTCAGGAGCGCTTAACCACGCGGCAGCTAAAAAGTTGGACTTAGAAGCGTGGTTCCCGGGATCTGGCGCTTTCCGTGAGCTGGTCTCGTGCAGCAACTGCCTGGAATACCAAGCTAGGCGTTTGCTTGTCAGGTACTACTTTATAAAAGTGTAAAAAAATTGATATGATTTCATAAATCCATATGAATTTAAATACAGTGTCTACATCTGTGTTTGTTTCGGCTAATCTCCGAAATGGTATGGATTTTGACGAGGCTTTTACTGGGAAACACTCATATTATTAAGAATAATTAAGACTAGAAAATAAATTAGGGTTCTGCACAAAAAAAAATACTAAGTCGATTTTCTACTGTGTATGTATTTATGAATTTATGTATTTTTTAATAAATCTACACAGATATGGTCAGACCAAGAAGATGAATGCAGCCACGGAGTACGTGCACATGCTCAACGCGACCATGTGCGCGACCACGCGCGTCATCTGCGCCGTATTGGAAGTTCATCAGAGCGAGCGCGGTATTGAGGTAACTTCGTCTTTACCTGCTACCATTATTGATTTCAGAGTTTACTATTTATACACTGCGATTTTATTAATTAAATATATTATATTTTATTTTAAATTATATTATTAACATATTACTGGCCACTGCCATTTTTATTATAACTCACTGAAGTGATATATAATAATTATAATAAAAAATTGTAGATGCCAGAAGCTTTGAAGCCATGGATGCCAGAGCAGTATCAGGAGTTCATACCATTTGTGAAGCCTGCTCCAATAGATATCGAGGCAGCCGCTGCCTCTAAGAAGGGCAAGAAAGAGAAAAAATAGACACAAATGTCATTCTGCACCTATATTTACTTATCAAGCATTTAATTTATTTTTATGCTAAGCTTAAAATGTTATTTATGCATTTGTTTATCTAATAAACAATCTGATTTATAACATAACAATTCGTTTCATTTATTTTAACTCTATGAGCTGTTACTATTAAACTTGATTAAACTGCTTAAGTTGGTCATTGTGTGGTGATTATTGACTCTGCCATTAATAAGAACCAACAAAAATACTTTTTAATGTACACATTTGCTTTTCGAAATATCATTTTTAAAATGAAAGAATAGAAACTGTAACAAACTAATAATTATTAACAGTACTTTCTAAAAAAGTGAAATAATAAAACATTTTGTGTTTTATAATTTATTGTGACAATCATATTTTATATTTACAACTGTCAAACATATATACATGCTCCTTTAGAATTCAATGTATAAAATTACTAACGGAATTTACTATAATAAAATCACAACTTTTAACTCATTTCTTTCGCTTTTTTATATTTAACGGTAGAAAATGTGATGTCACCATTCAAGTTTAATACATGTTACCGTAAAACTGTAAATACGTTAGATTATAATGTATTAAAGTGAAACCGTCAAATTGTGAAATGGCATGTGATGGAACGCACCTCGCGTGCCGATTCGTTGTCTCAAAGTTCTAGTCGTCGTAATCTAACCAACCTAGTGAAGAAAGGCTTCTAAAAAACCGTTACAGTATTATTTTTATACACGATATTAATTTACAATCCCCAAACTTTGTTCACATTCGATTACAATTTTACTTTCAACCAATGAGCGCGGGAGGGGCATTCCGTTTACAATGTAGAGTAATGGTAGAATAAGAAATTATAATCTAACAATATTTACAATTTTACGGTGATATTTATGAGTCACTTCCCAATGTAATATAATTAATATAACGAGGTACTGCGAGGTAACGTGCCGGACAGAAAACCAAACATCTTTACATATTCATTGAAATCCGTGACCTTTGAGATTAACAGGTCATAAAGACAACAAATGTCGTCACAGTTAGCATTATCATCTCATGCATAGCACACTATTTGCTGTGCTCTGAAATTATACTTCCTAAACATCCACGTGATGTTTTGTGCATCCAAGTATAGCAACAGTATATTTTGCATTTAATTACAGCAATTGAGAAATAAAAAACAGTTCATTCTATTTTGAATGCGGCAACTACTCATGAAATTTAAATCCCACAAAATTTTATGCCCTACAAATTCACATTTTCTACTTCCAATGATTAAATTTTTGAAATAATATAATGTGGCAGTAGAATACATTATTTTAAATAAAACCTATTAGAATTTGAACCTGCAACTCCATTAGTAATAAAATAATGTAAAGCTAAAGACACTAAGTTACTTTATATATGGTATTACTTATTCCCAACTTCGAAAAAAAAAATATTCACATAAAAAATACTTTTAAAAAAAGCTTTTGAGTATATAATATAAAATACTACGATAATTATTATAATTTACATGATTAACATAGTAACATTGCATTTCCATCACTGGTGCAAATGACACACAGCAGATTTCTTTATAATTTTGAGATTCCAATATTAGTATTCAATATTCTTTTTGTTGTTTTCGATTTTCAAAACATATTATTAAATGAATCTCATAATTTTTTTCTTACTCTCTATTCACATAACATTGCAATAATATTTAAATCATAGAAATCTTAGATATTTTTTTGTATATTAGTTATTTAATACATTTTATTGAAGCTCTTTTAACATGCAGTTATTATAGCATTATCCAGATGAAAACAAATATTGCAATTTTGTATTACACAAGCCTTGTGATTTCAACCACATTCAATTATGATATCATGTAAATTCATTTTCTACACTAAATGAGTTTTTTATACTATAAATTAATGTTTTTTTTTGTAATGTTGAATTTGAAAAAATGTCAGGAAATATGTACTGCTAAATGTTATTATTTATTTCACATTAACTATATTATGTGTAACATAAATGTAGCCATGATAATACCGAGACCAATCTGGGTTGTAGTAAATACATGTTACATTACTATAAAACATTTTTTCTTTTTTATTCATATTTAGGCAATAAGATAAAGAAATGTACCGAGTTGAGTGTCTGGTAATAGCTACATTACATCCTATCTAGTAGCTTCTGATAAAGTTTATGATTTAAAAAAGTCAATAACATACCAAAAATAAAAAAATGAGCTTACATATATAAGTATAAAGTATAATGTGTTTAATATTTAACTTTTAATTTCAGTATTTACTAACATGCAAGTTGAGCCTTTTGCCTACACTTATGCATTAAAGCCCTGTAGGTAAATTGACGGCGAGCAAGTATACGCATTTGTTTTAAAAATGTATCCAAATCAATGACTTCTTTTCGTAATGCTTCACCCATGTAGTAAATTGCATCTTCTAAAGTAGCTTCTAGAGCAAAAGCATTCAACAGTTGCGAATATAGTGGAGCAATAGTCACAACTGCTTCATCAACATCAACACTCTCTTGCTCACCTAAATGTTCCAAGGCTGCCTCCAGTTCTTTTTCTTTTTCTTGTAAAGTAGCAACATTTTTATCAAGGTCTGCTTTTTCTCTTTGTAATCTTGTCAATATATCCTCTAATCTAGTTTTGCCTTCCCTCAGCTCTTGCTGGGTTCTACGTAATGTTTCAAGCTCAGCTTGTGACTGTTGAGATTGTTCTTTAAGTCTTCTTCTTAATTTATCTTCAACAGCAGATAATAAAGAAGCTTTAATATGCTCTTCAGTTATTGTGCCACTTGTTTCTGGGCCTGGATAACCAGATGATGGTTTAAATGCAGCTGGGTTTGAAGGAGAAAATGGATTGCCATTGGATGTAACAGATCCAGGATAAGGAGTACCGAAATTTGGATATGGCAAATTTGATGTTACAGGATAAGTAACATTCGGGAATCCTGTTGGAGCTGCGTTTGCAGCAGGAAAAGGATATCCTGCAGGTTGAGGCATAAATGAATTAACAGGATAGGGTGGACGGGTTTCATTACGAGGCTTAGAAAATACTGGGGGTAATTCCCCAAAAGCTGCTACCATGCACTGTATAAGCTGTTGTAGATTAGATGTTTTAGGATTCCATTCATGTAGGTATGGTAAGTATACTTTTCCATTATGATCAACGTATTTAGATACCTTAATCGACATGTCTGCGGTCGGTTTTACAAAACATAATGGTGCAGCCTGTGGATGTTTATCCATCAACCAAATACATACTGGAATATTGTAAAATGCACCTTTAAAGTTTACAGGAATTGTACCTTCAAGATTCAATAAATCTTTTCTTACGCCATTGTTAAAAACAAATCCTTCTAAGCGATAAGTGAGGCTACGATATAGTTGAATTACACTAATCACCTCTCGTAATGTAACATCCCGATGCTTGTAATTCGATAGATGCGACCTTAAAATAGCCTCGTTGTGGTCCATGATGATAAGCACTTACACAAATTACAGCAACAAAATGTTAATCTTTTATCAATTTAACGAAAGGCGAACAAACTAAATAATTTGACAACGACGTATCATCAATATTATTCATCTGATATTTTGTCTGATATTACGAATCTGTATTCTAAAATTAACAAAGGATCACAGATTATGTATTAGTTACTCTTACTACGTAATAAGGAATTCTGTTAGGTACCTATTTTAATCTATAAAATATCTATAGGTATTTTGAATCAATTTATGGTTCTTTTATGACCCAACAAAAAAATTAATTTGATATTATAGCCAGAAAAGTATATTATCTATACTAATATTATAAAGCTGAAGAGTTTGTTTGTTTGTTTAGTTGAACGCGCTAATCTCAGGAACTACTGATTCGATTTACAAATTCTTTTTGAGTTGGATCATGAAATAGAAAAAACGGTGGAATTGCCAAGTAGGCGTTGTACGCTCGCCACTACTATGCGGTGTTACGCATACCTAATCTCAGATGCGTTTTGACAACGCGTCAAGTTGGTCGTATCACATCGAAATTTATTTTTCGTAAATATGCCGTATTGTTCCATTTTGGAGTGCAAAAATGATAGTAGGAGAAAAAACATTAAAAATGGAGGTGTTTCGTACCATCAGTGAATACGACAATATTTATTTCCAAATAAAATCTTAATTCTTAGTTTATTTCAGTTCACTAATAATGAATTAGAACGTCTAGTAAAGTCAATCTTATGTAATTAAAATAAAGTTCATTTTGGATTGACTGTATTCAACATGGAATCGTTATGTCAATCTCGAAAATTCTTTGCTACTCGATTAGGGATGTAGAAGGGTTGAATGTAGATTATATCGTTAGATATCGATAAAAGAAAATCTTTTTTTAATTTTTAATATATCACATTACAAATACAAATTTAAGTTTTCTTTTCGCTTGTATGACATCTTTACCACCTCTTAAAATATTACGTATTTGTTATTTCCTTATTGTAAATAAAAGTCAAATAGAACTTTAAAAAATTAGATATAATATAAAAATAATTAGGTATGCTGCATTGCATACATAATTATTATTATAACGTTCCTTTGTGTAACTTTTTCTTGTAATAACTCAATGAACATCAGTGGGACATTAATTAAAAATATTTTTAGTTTTCACAAAAACGCTGGTATTATTTTTATTTTTAAATAATATCACGTCATTCCTCCAACAGTTTTACTGAACTTCTTATAAATCTTATTTCTTGAATGAATCATATAATTAAGGTATTTATCGATGTCGATAATGTAATTAAAAATCAATGTGTCACTACAATAGCGTGACCTTGGTCGAGTAGCGGTTGATTTCGACCTATACGCGCGACTGTCAACCTAACGGTACAAATAATTAAGTTTATAATTGCTGTCGCTGAGATTACCGCATTCTATTATCGAATAGCAAAATTACTTCATGTCAACGAATATGTTTGAGTTCAGATTACAAAACATCGTAAAAACTTTCTGCGCTTAAGTAAAATAATTCTTATCGATAGGATTTTAAGTTTATTTCCAGATTTATGATTTGTGACTTATGATAGTTATGACTAAAATTAAAACGACGAATCAAATTAATAATTTGTTTGTAGTGCATAATATGATTATCGGTTTATTTGTGTTAGTTTGGCGACACCGATTCCGATATAAATTTTGTTGTATTTCACTTCCACTGTTTTTTCTATTTCGTGAGTTGGATAGTCCGTTTATTGAGAAAGGCTATAGGTTATATTTATCGCGTTACGACTAACTGAGAGGAGCATCAATGAAAAATGTTGCAAAAACGGGAAGGGCGAGCGTTAGTTCTGCGAGGTAACGTGCGTAACGTGCGACTCAGAAAATATTTGGTTTCCGGTCTTTAGTGCGCGTGCGAAGCCGCGGGAAATGCTAAAGTATTATATATTTTAAGAGAAGTAAGTTCTTTGTTACTTTTCTTGAACGGTAGATGTGGCTAATATGAAAACTGTGATACTAAAAAGACACTTAAAGACTGAATAGGAATATTTATTAATACTTTAACATTTTGAATCTATTTCTGATAGAATGGAGTCATTACAAAATTAATATAGAATTACAAAATTATGTCGGATAACTAAAACATGTTACTGCTTTGAGAGCTTCTTACGGAATTAAATAATATATGACATAATAATTTTTACTAATAAAACTAACATTCCAAACTTAAAATAATTCAAACATAATAAACCAAACAGGTCACAGTTGATATCAAAATAGTTTGTATGCATAATCTGAGATTACCATTCAACAACTTTAGTGCCTTCTAGAAGTGCCGTGTACGGTGTAGGCACAATTTACTTCACCAATGACATTCATGAAGAAAAAAATTCATGCATAAGCATATAAATTGTAAAGAAAAAACCATCATTAACAATCTGTTTACTCTGTGGTCTTCACTTGACAAATGACAGTAAGTTTTACGTTTTCATGACATATTGAAATCAGTGTTGCCGTTTTGGCATTTTTAATGCTAAATTTGGCATGTTTTTGAACCTGTTGGCATGAAAAATTTGGCCTTAGCATATTGCATATTTTAGCATTTTTTGAATTTTATGATTCTACACATCAGATATGGCCTTAAAAAATCCGGAAAATGCTGTCATTCCTATAACGTTCCCGATGATGTATAAAATGAGAGGGGTTAAATGTATTAAATGAGATAAGAGGGGTTAAAGTTAGGTTCGCTTGTGATGCCAATGAATATAGATTTTGATGATAGGCCATCCACATCACAAGCACAAGACGAAGCCGATATTGATGATTTACAAATATTATTTGATTTACCGAATTAAATAAATTTACTTAAATATATCACTGCATTTTTAATTATACCTACTACTTACAATTAAATTAAAATTAAAATAATTTATGTATCATTTATACAAGATTTAAACAATTTAGCAGTTGGCATTTTTTTTAGCATATTAAAGTGTGATCTAGCATTTTTTTAGCATTATCATCGTAAAAATCTAGCATTATTTCCATATACAAAACGGCAACACTGATTGAAATTCGTAATAGTTCTTTTTCAACGAGCTGTCAACGTTTACGGAACGTTCTGCGGCAGTTCGAGTGTCTAATCCAAAGTAATCGCTTTGGATTTGGTTTAATATCTTAAATAGATATTTCTTTAACAAATCACAATGCCTCCTAAGTTCGATCCTAACGAAATTAAAATCGGTAAGCATATAATTTTGTGTTAAATGATTCGGTTTTATGTCGCTATGTTGTGCTTACAAATCTTGTGTTTTATTTTAGTTAACTTGAGATGTGTTGGTGGAGAAGTTGGAGCTACATCATCTCTGGCTCCTAAAATTGGTCCTTTGGGTCTCGTGAGTATTATATTTGTAGATATTATGGGTTTTACCTACTTAATTACTTATAGGTTAAACCTAACCTAATCAACCTAAATTCATGTGCAAGATTTCATTAATATCTAACTAAATTACTCATTTACTCGTGTTATCATTATAACATTGGGCATTTTTATATTTTTATAATTAATGAATAAGGGTTTATTAAATTTATGGTAGTGTCAAATGAAGTTGAGAGCAAACTGCTAAGATGGTCTAACATAGCCAGGAAACAAAATTAATAAGTATAAAAACGATTGAAATATGAGTTGCATGTTTGTGATAATGACCTCTTAATGTATCTCGTAATGTGATGTATGATCCTGGGGGGTGCCTCCCTACCAGGCGCGTCCTTCCGGGTGGCGGATGGAAGGAACCCGCGACTCAGGATAATTTTCCCTGTCGCGGCTACTCCGAATGCCCAATAAGGAGTCGCGGACCAGGCTTATTTTCAATATTAAAATTTTGTATGTAAAGCAGTTGATTATTATTGAAATTAAACATTAAGATATACTTTATTTACATATTAGTTTCTGATAACCTGTATATTAATTATTTTCCCTGTGCCACAGTCCCCCAAAAAGGTTGGTGATGATATTGCCAAGGCAACTGGTGACTGGAAAGGACTGAAAATTACAGTACAATTGATTGTACAAAACAGACAAGCACAGATCTCTGTTGTTCCTTCTGCAGCCGCCCTCATCATTCGAGCTCTTAAAGAACCCCCTCGTGATCGTAAAAAGCAAAAGAACAGTAAGTTAATTTTGATAGTTTAAAAGTGTTTTATGATAAGTGAAAAGAATTTAAATATTTATTCGAACTTAAATATCTACAGATCTGTGATCAAATGAATGCAAATGAAATAAATAAATCAAATGACTAGTAGTATATAATATGTAACATCTACAAATACATATAGTATTACATCTACAAATTTTCAATATATTATTATACTACTAAACCCAATTATTTTATTATTTAATAAATGTATTTTCCTATACTTTCAGTTAAACACAGTGGCAATATTACATTAGAAGATGTTATTGGTATTGCTAAAATAATGAGACCTAGATCGATGGCAAGATATCTCTCTGGTACAGTGAAAGAGATTCTTGGAACAGCCCAGTCTGTTGGATGCACTGTTGAAGGCAGACCACCCCATGATCTTATTGCAGACATCAACAGTGGTGCACTAACTATTGATGAATAAACTTCATAAGATTTTATTTTACCCATATTGTTTTATTTCCTCTTATACTTCATGTAAGGGAACTCAGTGGTGGGTGTACAAGATTGTGTGAATTAATGAAATGGTTTTTTCAACTGTATTCCATTAGACCTAAGAATTAGAATATATACACTTAGCAGCTATCAGATTGACTTGTCTAAGAATGTTTTAAGCAAATTTGTTGTGATAATGTGATTTTCCATGAGTAATCTTTATTATTTATAATGTAGTTACAGTATTAGGACATCTTAAAAATTATAATTTTTAGTTTTTTTTAATATAACAAAATTTTAGTTTTGCTGTTAAATTTTACTCCTACATAAAACTGAATTCTAAAAGTAACTATTGGCCACATGGTTAATGAATATGTACTCAAGGGAGAAATCCGTGGACATTAATGAGAGCAATGCAACTGTTAAGTGCTTATTTGTAAAAAGAAAAATCAACCAAATTAAAATAATAAATCATCAAACAATAAATATATTAACTCTGTTTATCAATATAAGCTATACGTACAGCTATAGTAAGGAGTATTCAGTATAGAATTATAATGAGTAAACATTGATATGGGAGACATGATGCAAAAGTAGACTTCTGTAAGTGGACTTATTAACATTTAACCCCTGAGTTAATACACTGATAGTTTTCAAATCTTAGCCTTAATTTACAGTTCGCCAATCGCGTCATGTAAAAAGAACGCTGGAAGAAAGTGATGGGGGGTGTGTTTGCGCATGGGTACATTCCCATACGAAATTACTAAGCCTATTCTTTTATTTTTGAACTTGCCTTTCGCTCACGATGTGTATTGGTTATCGGCAGGTAAATTAAAAAATGTATTAGATAAAATGTTATTAAATAGAATTTTATTAATTAATAAAATATATTTGATTCAGTGTAAAATGTTTAATCTACTTACAAAAAGTAGAAATAGTTCATTTAATATATTTTTTAAAATTATTAACTGCACTATTATCAGACTCTCTTTCTCTATTTTTTATATAAAACCATTTTGTAATTAATAACTTGTGTGCGCGATAGTATTTTTAACTGACGAACCAATAGCGACCCGCAAAGCATGCGGAGCGTGCCTCAACGTCCCTCGCCCCGCGTCTTACCACCAAATTGGCCGATTAATCGCCTCTGCGCAATTTGTCAGCCAGCGTTCTTTTTACGTGACGCGAATTATACTCTCCATAAACCGGTATAGAAAATTCCCAGCTTGCGATTTACAATAGTTTGGTAGGACAATGGCAATGGCAAGGAGTGGAGGGGTAGGTGAGATGCTCCCTATTATCCCTATACTTCTCCCATTACAAGGCAATACATAGTTCCTAAAAATTAGACTTTGAATCGCTCTCGTCGGCCATTGCTGCGGCACGATCGCTTCGCTCGCGTGCGATGTGGTCATACATCTAACCTAACCTACCTAGAAAGAAAGAAAAATATTTACGATAAACCTTCTGATTTCTGAACCTATGTTATCCAAGTCGAAAAAAAATACTGTTTTGCGATGAAAGCACTTTCACACTTTAAAAATGCAGAACTAAATATGGCGGCAAAAGGATAGTTGACAATGACATTTCAATAATTTTTGACATAATGATCTTACGTCTTTGTCTCACATATACAAAATTCTATTGTTATCTGTGTCTCTCACATTGTTTTAATTAATTTTCTCTAAAAATATGAATTACCTTGTGTTGTGAGTGTTATTATTATGATCAGTGAATAAACCCCTACCGTATATATCAGTTTCACTGACCAACTCTTGCCAAACGATTGTAAACCCAACCCAATTCCCATATTTTACGGAATAGGGTATTTTACTCCATATGAAAAACAATCTGAAAACCTATTATTGAGATAGCTTAGGCAAAAAGCAGGCGGGAAATGTTAGTTTTATTTCATAAAATAACAAAATCTTCTTCTTCCTTCCCTTGTCCCGTCATTCGGGGTCGGGTCTCCTCACTTTGTTGCGCCAAGTAGATCTATCTTGGGTTGTTGTTATTGGCAAATTGGCTTGCCTGAGGTCTCTCGCAATATTTGACCACCAGGTCGAAGGCGGGCGGCCTCTACCTCTCTTTTGTTCAGGTAAGTTTAACGCCATTTGTACTACGTGGTTCTCGTCTCGTCTTTTAATGTGCCCATACCAACGTAGGCGATTTTCGGTGATTTTATCTGCTATCGGTGCGACCTTAAAACTACCTCGGATGTATTCGTTACGAATTTTGTCCAGCCTGGTCACACCTCCCGCCCATCTTAGCATCTTCATTTCGTTAGTATGGACTTTTTGTTCATGCGTCTTTTTTACTGTCCAGCACTCGGAGCCATACAGTAGCGCCGGACGAACTGCCGTTTTGTATACTTTCCCCTTGGTTTTTATGGGGATGCGGGGATCGCATAATACGCCTGTGAGTGTTTTCCATTTTTTCCATGCGACGTTGATCCTGTGTGTAACTTCAGCATGTATATTGGCATCAGTTGTCAGTATGGAGCCTAGGTATTTAAATTTATCTACTGAGGGAATAGGTGTTGACACTATGTAGATAGTTTCCCGTGATCTATTTCCACTAAATGGGCATTTAAGGTATTCGGTCTTGCTTCTACTAACTCTTAGACCGTATTTCTCCAATGCTCGCGTCCACGTATTTAGCAGTACCTGCAGATGGGTTGCTGTTTCAGCAGCCAGAACAATGTCGTCGGCGTACAGCATAGTCCATGGAAGAGGGGACGGTATATCTTTAGTAAGATAATCCAACACAAGTTAAACAATAAGGGGCTGAGCGCAGATCCCTGATGGACGCCTACTTTGACCTGGAAAGCTCTACTTAAGCCTGCTAGGCTACGAACTCTTGTGCTAGCGTTGTTGTACATATCTTTGACGAGCTCTATGTTTTCTTCTGGTATGTTCTGGTTACGAAGAGCCTCCCACACTAGCTTACGGGGAACTCTGTCGAAAGCTTTTTCCAGGTCAATGAATGCAAGATGTAGGTCTTTGTTGTTTATTCTATATTTTTCCATCAGGATTCTAATAGTTTGGATAGCGTCTGTGGTTGATCTGGACTCTGTGAAGCCAAACTGATTTGGGGATATCTGAGAGATGTCACCGATACTTTCATTTAGAATTCGTTCCCAAATTTTTAGTGTGTGAGATGTAAGTTTTATGCCTCTATAGTTTTCACACTGCGCTATATCTCCTTTGCTTTTATAGAATGGCAGTAAGTAACTTTGGCGCCACGAATCTGGAATGCATTTGGTAGCCGCAATGATGTTAAATAGTTTAGTCAGCCAGCCTACGGCTATTGGGCCAACGTTTTTCCATAGATCGGCTGGAATCTCGTCTGGGCCAGTGGCTTTTCTATTTTTCATTTTGGCTATCGCGTGCTTTACTTCCACAATACTTATTTCGTGGATTGGTCCGCGCGTTGGTGGGCAGGGTAGAGGATCTTTACTTGGGAATTCTTCATTTAATAGTTGTTCGTAGTATTCAGCCCACCTCTCCCTAATTTGTGTGTTGTCTGTCAGTAATGTTTGGTTCTGATTCTTTATATACTTGTTGAATTTTATGTCTGTGGTGGCTCTATGTCTATATTTTGCAACTTTGAGGATTTCGTTTGCAGTCTTAGCATTTTCCAGGCTATCATAAAACACCTTATTACTATTTGCTCTTTCTTGTGCCACGCATTTCTTAGCTTGTTCTTTTGCAGCTCGATATAGGTCCTTGTCCTCGTCTGCCTGCGATATTTGCCACTTCTTAAATAGGTCTTTTTTATTTGCTAAAGTCTCTTTCACCGTACTGTTCCACCAATTAGGGTCTTTTCCGGTATTGAGAGGTCCTTTGGAGACTCCTAAGATCTCTTTGGTCGCTTTGGTTCTGCAGAGCATTTCAAACTTAGACCATACATCATCTGCACTATTGTATTCGACTTTAATGTCGGTCTCGAGATATTCCTTTATCGCAGCCTTAAACATTTCGCCTTTAGGTCCCTCTAGGTTCTTCCATTTAGTTCTAGGAGTTCTGTCCACCATAATTTTTATCGGCTTAGGTAGTTTATATACTGCTACAAGCAAGCGGTGTTGTGATGTCAAAGGCTCGCCGGGGATCACTTTGCAATCTTTGAACTTTTGTTTGATGGCCTGGTCTGCCACGATGAAATCCACTTGCGATACTCGTCCGGCACACTTGTACGTTATTAGGTGTTCTGGTTTTTTTTTCTTTTTTTTAAAATATCAAAATAAATTTTAAAATTAAATTCAAAATTTTAAGTATTTTTAATCTGTTTTGAAACACCACGAAATAGTAGCCGCCGCGTTATGACGTCATGCTGTCTCGTACACAAAAAAGTGTATGTGTTAACTGATCAGTGTATTTGCTTTAGTTTTATTATTTTCGTAAACAACGTCATTTTTATTAATTTAATACCATCGAAGACGGTTTCGTGAAGGGAGACAACACAAATTTGCCAAGAATAAGCTCTTTGATGGTCGGCAAATTACATAATACTTCGCAAGTTTGAACTAAGTCATATTTATATCAGTTGGCACATGAATCCATAATTTGTTCGGTGTTTTTACACTACACTAGTATTCTTGCATTCAGGAACAGCACACCAACGATACGTAGAATAATAATTCATTTTTAAATAATAAACAATTATATCAATTTCAAATTATCAGCGCATTTGTTTACATTTCGTAGTAGACACTAGACATCACGATGACATGACCACAGAGTAATAATGGCGTTCACTGTTTTCGGCGTATTCGTCCAATTAGGCGCGATATTTGAAAATGTAAACATTTAAATGCATTTTTATGATACTTATCGAACAAATATAAATATGGTAATTTTTTTAGTGGTTTATTAGCACTACAGAATGTAATTAAGATACTTTTCAAAAATTAGTGTAATACCCCATTACACAACACATTACGTATGTCCAAAAAGAATGTAACTACATGTCCACAAATAATGAATATATCATATGTAGTATGTCATAAACCCAGGTAATTGTTTTCTTTTGTGCCACTGGCTGCGCAAGTGTACAGAATGTACTGAATACCGATAAATACATTACTTCGCTCGTAAATATAAAAATAAATATGAAATTTCTAACACTAATTGATTTCCTTCTCAGCCTAGAAAATTAATACTCATAAAAAATAAAAATTATTACGTTTTTTGAACAATTTTAATAAGGTTGTAATTAATAAGATAGGTGATAAATATGATTTTTAATCGCTTGGTAAATATTTTTTGTCCTTCGAGAGTTAAATATGTTTCATCTGTTATTATTCTATGGTTATTATAAGTTATGGAAGATTACTAGCTGTCAACACTGCTCCCTCCAAGCAGAAATGTCAAAATGGCGTCAACGCAGGACGCTTGGTATATTTCATTACTTGGTTTAGCGGAACATTTTCGTACATCAAATCCTCCTGACATAAAAAGTTGTATTCAGTGTCTTCAAGCCGTATTTAATTTCAAACCTCCGCAAAGGGTCGAGGCCAGAACACATTTACAACTCGGAAATATCCTTTTGACACACACTAAAAACATCGACTTGGCGAGAACGCATTTGGAACAGAGTGTAAGTTTTTTTGTTATTTTATTGGATGTTCATACTCGTACGAAAATGTGTATAGAGTCTCGTTTATGTGAAGTGTTGTGAGGTTTGTTTTCTTTTCTATTTCATATTGGAGATAAGAGCAAAAGGTTCCGATAGAATGTAAACAATGATGTTGAAGTGGGTCATTTAGTGTTTTTGTTGCAGTGGTGTTTATCTCAGACTATCAGTGGGTTCGACGATGTCAAATTTGAAGCAGCAAGTGTCCTCGCTGAGCTTTTTGAACAACAGGGTCAACCAACACATTCTAAGCCCATATTACGAAAAGCTATTGAGTTATCACAACATAGTGTTTACTGGCATTGCAGGCTTATATTCCAATTGGCTGTAAGTTATTAATTTATAAATTTTCTAAAGTGATCAGTTTCAATTAAGTAATAAAATTGGGCCTGTAATATGTGTAATAAAAAAAATACTAAACATAAAACAAATCAAACTAATAAACTAAAAATTTAACTTAGTAATGTGATATTTCTTATAAATATTTTTTTCTTATCTTGGTGCATACAATATGTGTATTAGTGACTTTTACTAAAAATGAATGAATATGATTATTTTTAGCAAATCCATGCAACTGAAAAAGAATATGAAGTAGCTAGTAGTTTACTGGGTGTTGGTGTGGACTATGCTCAGATTTCAAGTGCACCATATACAAGAGTATTATTTCTTCTGAGCAGAGTTATGGTATGTGTAAAATCTATACTAATATTAAAGCTGAAGAGATTGTTTGTTTGTTTGTATGGTTGAACACGCTAAACTCAGGATCTACTTGTCCGAATTGAAAAATTCTTTTTGTGTTGGGTAGTCCGTTGTGAAGGTGTTTTATAAACATGGTATTAACCCTTACCTAAATAAAAATAAATGACTCATCATGAGTATTTAATTTTGAACAAAATTGCTCTTGGCATCATTTAATATCAATGAATATCTTACGAGATATTATCATAGTTTTAGAACGCGAGCGAAGTCGCTGGAAAGGCTAGTTAATAAATAAATGTTATATGGCTAGATATATAAGGAGGATTGATATGTGTAGAGTATAGATTAGTGAAGCTATTGTAAACAATAATTGTACCTGCTGTATTTAGATTAAAATGTTGTGACTACTAGTCATACTGTTAGTCATATATGTAAAATTGTTTACAGACTTACTTTAGTAACAAAGTTAACTAAAAGTATTAGTTTATTTATTGAACAGACAGACAATAATTTTAAAAATTGATTTTTTGATGTTGGTTCAGTATATACATACAATCATATGCAAATAAAGCTGTTATTTTGAAATTAAAAAAAGACACTTCAATTTTATTTATATGTACATATAGACATAAAATATGTTTTTTATGTTTTTTACAGTTATTGTTAATAGATAAAAAAATCCAAGAAGTGTTACCATTACTAAACCAGGCTGGACACCTTGTAGAAACTTGGGCAGGAAGCCTTCATCAAAAAGAGTACCTTAAAGTATTCTTCCTTGTATTGCAGGTAATATTTGACTATATCAAAATCAACAATTTATTCCTGTGAAATTTATAATATTAACTATGAAACCTTATTTACTATGTGTTTTGAAGTTGATGATAATGACTTTAAAAATTTTGCACTTTGCAATAATTTACATAAATCCAGTAAAATAATATAATCTGAAAATACCTATTGTTTAAAAATCACTTAATATTTAGTATTCTATAATTATAATTGCTTTCTAGAATGCCTTTAATAAAATACTCAACTATTTTCCTGTTGTTTTTTATGGTTAATAAATATATTAATAATGATTCTAACCAAAATTCAATTGACTATACCTATTATTTACTTATAAGGTTAAACAAAATGATTTCTTTTAAACGTAATGGTATCCTACTTCTTAAATAATTGATAATTTTTCATTAGGTAAGTCATTATTTAATGGCTGGGCAAGTGAAGAGTGTGAAGCCATGCCTTAAACAGTTGCAGCAGAGCATTCAAACAATTATGGCGCCTACATGGCCAGACGATGATGGTTAGTGAAATATTTATTAGCAATAACTTAACTGTTCCCAGATAGCGGCCTCAGTGATGTAGTGGCATGTAGAGCTGCACATTTGGAGATCCTGGGTTCTTCTCAAGGGTCAGGCCCAATTTAGTTATTGAGTAAACAGAGACTTTCTGTTTACTAGCCTCAGTTACAGCCCATAGTTAGGAACTTTGCAATGTGTCACCCCGTGCCGTAGAGAGCATGCTAGTAGGTTTTTCCCTTAACACTCACTGTGCCACTGGAGTATGAAAGTGACAAGAATAGAGGGTTAACTTATGTCTGCAATGAAATTGGCTGTTGTAACCGAAATCAGTAAGAAGGACATTATTAATATTACAGTAGTGTGCGGCACCGCGTCGGGCGAGTCGTTCGTGTGGCTATCTCGCCAGCAGCTATACGTGCTGGTGTACCTAGTGACGGTGATGCACTCTGCGCAGGCTGGCTACATGGACAAAGCGCACAAGTACACCGAGAAGGCAATAGCACAGATAGACAAGCTTAATTGTGAGACATTTGTATAATTTGTTACTCATAGTTTGATAGTAGTTGTTTTTTTTTTAGTTATATTTATAAGTAGTTTTTATAATCAAAAATTTTTAAGGAAGAATAGTTGCGTTTGCGTTACGTTCATTCCAGTTGTTCAACGCTCATTATTCACTAATTTCATGATCATGTTGTAAAATTTTATTAAGACTATATTTTTATGATACAGTAGCGTTTTATTATATGGAACAGTATTGGTTACTTACCACAAGATGTTGTGAACATTGTCTACTACTTAGTCGCCATAATAATATTAATTTCTCTTGGTCGCAAGAAATAAATAACATTTAAAAATTATATGTATGCAGCTTGCTATCTGGTATACATAATGCAAGTCTCTTAGCTTACCATGGAACTAGATGGTGTTAAATCAATTCATAGAAATATGTGTTATTGTTTATTTATTTATTTATAATTGTCATATTTGTGAGTTACGTTAGCCACAGACAAAAGGTCGAAAAAAAATCAAAAACTAATTTAAATTATTTACTATAATATAAAAATTAACTTAAACAATTTAAAATTAATTATTTAATCTAAAACTAACTACTAATAGTATGTCTAACCTACACGATGTAAGTTATTAATCTAAAGTGAAAATAATATAAAAGTAACATTCTTATTCCTATTATCTATTTATTGTTATAGTCGTGGGAATTAATACGTCAGCTATCCTCCTGGAGCATGTGTGCGTAACTTGTGTGTAAAGAATAAGAGTGTGTGTGTCCGCAGGGAGCGAGGAGGTGAGTGCGGCGGGTGGTGCGGGGGGCGCGGGTGGTGCGGGGGGCGGCGTGCGCGGGGGCGCGGCGCTGGCGTGGCGGCTGCGCATGGCGCTGCTGGAGCACGCCGCGCTGTGCCGCCTCGTGGCCGGCGGCAAGGCGCAGGCGCTCACAGAGATCGCGCGCGCCGCGCACCTGCTCAACTGCGCGCCCAACCGTATGTACCTACTACTTGCCACATATCTATAATAATAATAATAAAGCCTTTCATTTCCGAACTTTTACAGTTTTGAATTAAACATAACTTATACATAAATAATTTCTACAAAATGTCTCTTTGCTCGGTGTGCCTTACGGCAAAGGCCTCCTCCAATGCCTTCCATTGCTTCCGATCTGCCGCCACTCTTAACCAAAGGGGACCTAATGTCATTTTTAGATCATCCTCCCATCTTCTCGCTTTTTGACCCCGGCTTCTCAAGCCATCCTTTGGGTACCAAACAGTAACCTGCTTGCTCCATTTTTCCAATTTACTACGAAGCATATGTCAGTTGGTCGATACGCAATAGGATATCGATCAGTTTTGTCTTGCACCTAATATCTATGCTCCTTACTTTATCTTTTAGTTTTAACCCTAGCATGCTCCCACATGTCTACTACCGATCTATATTGTCCACTGGGTCCACCCAGTTTGTGTCAGTTATTTTAATACAAGAAATGTTGCTAAAGCTAACCATATGTACTACTTCCCTCACAGCTGCTACCGATCCACCCAGTCCTCCCAATTTGATTTAGTTATTTTAATACAAGATATATTGCTTAAGTGTAGTTGTAGTACTTTTTGAAGTGAAACTTCTTTAGAATCGTTGTGATTTCAAACTCGATGAAACGAAAAAATAAGTAACATAGTACCAGGCACTCAGAGACGGGGAAGAGTTAGCCTTAGTTAGATCTCGTCCACCGCGAGTCAGTGACATTTCTAACTCTGTCTAACTCGTGGGTGTCCTTCGCGCCATCTCTCTCTCTCAACGAGCTTAGACGAGGTTATTTAGTGTAAATACATATAAACGTGATTTAAAAATTAGTTTTCCAAACAAGTTTTACTTCTGACATGTGTATTTTGTATACACGCACTTTTTTTCATCTTTATTTTTAAGGGGTTTGGTCACAAAGTGATCATGCCACCCCCATTGAGATAACTAAATATAAATAATGCACATTAAGTAATATCTACGTTTTATCCAACTTGTACTTTATACAACATTCTTGACGACAAAGGATAGCCAGAATGCTGTTAATAGTTGTAGTACTTATAGTATGAATTTACCAGACCGAAAGCGGATTCTGTATAGTGTGTTAAAGCCCTTATTATTTTCTCATCTGTACCTTAACTACTTTTTCTTCATAAAATGTAATTGATTCTCTCTGAAATTCACTTGATAATTAACCTTGTTTGTGTAATTTTTGCATTGTTTATTTGACATTGTTTATAGACTAAGTCAGTGATTCTCAAACATTGTTTTGCCATGGCCCGGTAATTTTCACACTGCCCCTTGGTGACCCACTTAATATTATAAACCCAAGCTAATACACATTGAATAATACTAAAAATGGTTTATTAAAACACTGCAATGCGTCCATCGATAGAAGGTATTAATTTTTAAAACAAGGCGGGATCGTTGTGACCCGGTATTTTATTTTGATATCCCGCTACCGGGTCGCGACCCGGTAAATTTGAAACACTGGACTAAGTATAAATTTCTAATATTAATTTGTTTTGTTGTCCGCAGCAAACACGGCGGCGCTGCATACGCCGCAACTACACTGCCTGCTCGGCCTCTACGCCATGTCCATGAACTGTATGGAAGCCGCCGAGGCACAGTTCCACACTGCGATACATGTATTTAACATATTACTCTAAGAGCCTAAGCACACGACGTATTTTAAACGCGCAAACGACGCGCGTTTTCGGAACGCGCGCTTTCGGCGCCGTAGATGCCAATAGTTGCGTTTGTATTGCTTCAAACGCGCGTAAAACGCGATACAAAAGCGCGTATACGCGCGTATGAATCTATACAAACGCGCGTACAAAGGGGCAGAGGAGGGGCGCGCGCTCACGAGTCTCTGATCAAAACGCCGAAGTTATGAGCGATTACAGCGCGTCTGTATCGCTGTGTCTGCGCGTATACGCGCAGCAGACGCGCGTTTCACGAACGCTCCGTGTGCTTAGGTTAAAAGGCTGCGTTCGAATCTCGTTTGAAGCACGTATACGCGCGTCATTGGCGCGTCGTCTGCGCGCTTAAAATACGTCGTGTGCTTAGGATCTAAATTCTAGAAAGTTAGATAAGCCGTTAAATAATTTTATAAAATTTTTATAGGTCTTTTTGTTTTCATTGGTGCTATATTAATAATTCTATGTTTTTTTATAGATGTCACAAGAAAGGGATTTATGGATGTTCGCGAAACTTAATTTGGCTATTGTATATTTACGAGGACGGAGAGACAACGACTTAGCACAACTCATGGAACAGGTAAACTTAGGTTTATTTAGTTGATAAAATTATGTGAATAAATTAGTGCACTTTAACAAGTAAATGTTGCATATTTATTTAGTTATTGTTCCAAAAATTAATTTTGTAACTTTTCTATTATTTTTAACATCTGTCTCTTTGTAACATCTGTCTTTCTGTTGCCAAGTCTGCAGTAAATCTGTAGACATCGAAAACTTTAGCTTAAACTGTGATCATGATTTCTGTAAAACTTTAGAAAATACATAATAAAACCACATTCAAATATGAAAAGATTAAAATTTAAAATATCAAACATTTGCGTAAATCGATGTGAGTAAATTATTATTTCTTTCTAATTATTTGAAGGTAAAATAATAATTTGTACATCAGGTGCGGCCTGAGGCGTTACCGGCGTACGCGCACAGTCTGCGCGCCGCCTCCTACTACGTGCTTGGTCTGCAGGCGTTCTTCCAGGCGCGATATAATGAAGCCAAGTAAGACCAAATATCTCATTTATTTCTATTCTTATAATATATATGCCAAAGTTTATACTGTATTATTTGTTTAGTTTATTAGTTACTTCTTTAGGCCGAAACGGACAGATCTGCATAAAATTTCATATTTTATTTTCATCATGAGAAATATCATATTTTTTACCTTTAATTGTTGTGTTTAAGTACTGTCAAAATATATGTTATTGACTACTTTTAAGTTTTACGCTCATTATTTTTCTGCTCATTTTTATTTTTTAAGGAGTAAAAGATTTAGCCGTAGTTATACACATATATTTTTTATAAAAAAATAATTTTATCATTGCATTCATAATATGTATGTTTTTAAAATGTATGTATGTGTAGTATATCAACTATCTGGTATCCGTAACACAAGCCTCGTAGCTTACCACGCAACTAGATTGTGCTGTTGTAATAATGTCCCAACTTATTTATATAAATAAATAAAAATTATTAATAAAAACTTCCAGACGATACCTCAGAGAGACACTGAAGATGGCCAACGCAGAGGACCTGAACCGGCTGACGTCCTGCTCGCTGGTGCTGCTCGGCCACATCTTCCTCTCCATCAACAACTCGCGCGAGAGCATGAACATGGTGACGCCCGCCATGCAGCTCGCCAGCAAGATACCCGACGTGCACGTGCAGCTGTGGGCCAGTGCTATACTTAAAGGTGATTTTGCTTGTTATATTATAAGCCTATAAATAACTAGAAGACAGAGCTTTGCTCGTCGTAGTTTTACTATTATCGCCCATTGGCGACAATGCGGCGACGATATGATGAAACATGACATTTTCAGATTGAAGTGGGCTCATATTCAAAGTAAATGAATGTTCAAATTTTATCATCATGTGAGAATTGAAACTACAGCTCTAGAGTAGTACAAATAGTAAATAATCAGTTTTGTTATTTATTTTTATTGTGTTCATTTATTTATTTATTTATAATTAATTTAATTGCAATTCTTGTAAATCGGTTTTACATCCTAATTCAGGCACATAAGTTATTGGAGAGTTGGTAACTTGAACATTCTTAATTCCTATGGACTTACTTCTTTTTAGATTAGGCTTTAGAATAGGCTTTTTCCATTAAAATAAAATAATATAGAATATACAAGTTATTAAAACTACAACTATTCCTTTCAGACTTGTACAGGCTAGCGGGGGATACGGAAAGAGAGAACGAAGCGTACCAAATGCACTGCAACTTCTCCCAAGCCCTGCTGAAGGACCACTTCCAAGCCACGCAGATGCCGCAGCACGCGCTGGTGCACTGGACCAGCGGCCCGCCGCCCGCGCTGCCGCCCCCGCCCACCACCACCAGCTCGTAGACATTATAATAAAACACACATGATTTGGTCATTCGAAATAGTTATATATTGTTGGCTATCACTCATAAGCTTTTAAATACCATGAAAGATTTATTTAAAATTAATATACTAAAAATATATTAAATATTTAATATAGCAACTCACCCTCGCTTCACTCTTCATACCATTTTTTAGAACATAAGGTACCCTTATGTTCCATCCCCTCTGTACCAAATTTCATTAAAATTGGTTCAGTAGTTTATCTGTGGTTGTTGTTGATTTAATTGATTTGAGTAATATATTATATTTTTATTGATGTTGTAGCCAATAATATGTGACTTCTACAAATGATGACTCAAATCTACTGTGGTTTAATTAGGACTGTGGAATGTATCAGTGTTGTGAAAACAAAACGAAGTGGTGGCAGTGACCAATGTGACCCCAGATCTTTGGTGTGATTGTGGCCGTGAATAGTGAATGTGAAATAATGACTTGGTTGATGAGAAGATTTTGGTGATTGAAAAATTATTAATTAATTATTTTCTAAAGCTCTGCCCTTAATCAGTTTTAAGACAATATTTTAGTTTCAAAATTATAAATCGACTTAATATGATTTTATTATATGGGAATTTATTTTAAAGTTATGTAAAATTTCCTTATGGCTTATAAAACTTAAAATTGTTTACCACAAACGATAATTTTTTTTTACCATAAATAAGACTATTTTATAACAGTTATTTTAAACTAGAAACATATAACAACCTCCATATTATTATGATCATAAACTTAGGCTCTATTTCACAAATATCATATTTATGGTTACATATTAAATATTCCTATCAAATACATAAAGCTTAAGCAAAAGCCTTTTTATGCTTTGAAATTTGTTGTCAGTGTTATTTTATTTTAAAACAAAGAGCAAGCAACTGTATAATAATAATATGTACAATTTTGTGTTATAATTTAT
Organism: Boloria selene; assembly: GCA_905231865.2. NCBI lineage: Eukaryota > Metazoa > Arthropoda > Insecta > Lepidoptera > Nymphalidae > Boloria > Boloria selene. The sequence goes on from HG993149.1 coordinate 8,962,637, forward strand.
TTAGATGTAACTTGACTATTATTTTCTCATTGTGTAATTTTAAATTAAAAATTTAAGTATGTTATATCTGACAATATTAATCATATAAAATAATAATAATGTTATTCTGACCAATTTCTGCCATTGTGACCATCTCACTGTATATAAGATGTGTTTAAGTGGGGTTATCATCCCGACGACCTTGCAGGTCTGCCAAAGCAGACCACACAGTACCAAGAGCAACCCACATGACACACCACCCACTGAAGTGGACCCTCCCCACCTTGCGCGTTTCTTGGCTTCGTGCCTGGCCATATTGCCGAACGCTACTAAGCTCCCACACCATTACAACGTGAACACACGTTGGGGAGGTGGAAGTTAACTTGGCCCAACCTGAGACTCAAACTTCCGAACTGCTCTCAAATCTGCAACTGCACATGCTAGTATGCTAAAATAGCTGCAGTTTATAATTAATGGAGAAAAAGGCAAAATTTACATTTCCTACTGAATATGTATGTATAGACTAAAAGTTTATGTATTCTTTGTTGCAGTCTGCAGATGTGCTCAGTAGGTACTGAATATTTAAAGTTCAATTATTTCTTGGGTTTTTGGTCACTAAAATTATTAAAATAAGGCATATGGACATTTTAAATGTATACTTTTATATCAATTTATTTAATATTCCTATTACTTTATATTTACTTTATAGTAGAAATTTCTGTTTATCTCAATATAAATTAAAAATGTATCAAAAGGGAGAGCATTTTGTCTTGTTTTGCACAATTTGTAAGAAAGGTATAATTAAAAGCAGATTTTGCTAAATTAAAAGGACTGATTTTATGGTGTATAATTGTACATACTACGTGTCAAATACAAACATGAGAGTGAACAAAGATGTTTCATATTTATTATCTTTTAGTAAGTTGTTGGATGCGACTGTTGTTGATGTCTGGTTGATTAATTTTAGTTGTAATTGTGTATTCGTTATCGACGTTTCAATGGATGGATCTATGATGATCTTAATGTTAGTCACGATAGCTGTTAATACTTCTTTCCATTCTTATATTATTTTTTTATAATCGAGTAGGGGACGCCCGCTTCCGGTGTACTGGATCCGTCCATTGGCACGCTCCGACGGTTATGTTGTAAAGCAAACGACTAACCTGTACACATCTTTTATTTTAATAATTCCCTCAAACAGTGAGATGTGGCCTTAGGAAGTGGGTACATTGGCTGTTGTTAAATATGTAAATAAAAGTTGAATTATTGTAAATAATAAAACTATAAAATATATGTTTTTTGCTATACATTGTCTTTTTATTTTGATCTGCTCGATTTTAGTGCGATTCTTAATTAGCGTTACATGAATATTCGCTACATATAGAGAATTCTCCGCCGGCGGGGCTCGAGTAGTGCGGTGGGTCGGGCGCGAGATTGCTCTTGCGGTAGAAAGTATCTCGAAGTATAGCGCAGCGCCCGTGGTTTTCGTCGCGGGCTTTCAGGCGACACTGCTTCTGCTGCCAGCCGTAATCCCAGTTCGACGTTAAGCGAAAATAGAATCTGCGATTGAAATTTACTTCTGTCTCTACATTTTAACTTAATGCATATGTAGGATTTGTTAATGTAATAAGAAGGTACCTAATAAAAAAAACTAACACTGGTCAACGAAATATTTAGTGACTAGTCATTAAAAGCTGCATGGAAGACCCTCTAATTAGCCTACTCATCTTACTTCGTTTTATCCGTCGTTACAGCGAAAAGTTTTGAAAATACGGTTCTTCACACATACGAACTTTCTCATTTATAATTATTATTATAGTATTTCAATTGTCAATGTGATCAAAAAAACATACTTGTCCTCAGGAGCCTTTTTACATCTTTCCCTAAGATATTGTCTAGCAGCACCTTTTTCAGTACAACCATACAATAGATTTAATACTTCTGGTTCTATCGGCTTCATAAGACTATGATCCTCTGAGGGAACAAGTTCGTGTAAAGGAACCAGCTTAGGCTTTACTATAGGTTCTTTGTAAGCCTAGAAATTTGTATAATTTATATTAATTTATTTTGCATCCCTAGTAGGTAATTTTAATAATTAATAAAAATATTTTATTGTAACGTACTTCTAAAAGTTCATTAGCTAGTGCAATGGAAGCATCAATTTCCCGGACTCGCCTCTCCTTAGCTGCTAGCAAAACTGGCATTAAATTTTCCTGACACCACAGCCTGTTTCTTCGTTTAGATTTTTGCCAAGCGTCCTCATAGAAAGCGTCAGACATTGCTGGTTCTGGTATTGATTTTTTTTATTAACACAAAAATATTTTTTTAATGCTTATCTGATTTTTTTTATCATTTTTAACCCTAATACTTATTTTGACATCTTTGTGTGATTTTCCTAGTATATAATTTACTCTTTGGTGTGATTGATGTTATACAAAGTATCAAAGAACCTTTTTGTATAGTTAATCACTAAAAGTAAAAAAAAAAAATCCGTATGCATAAAAAGAAAACTAACAAGAAGAAATTCACATAAGGTATGCCCCTGTTATACTTAATTGAAGTTTTCTACTTCACTTGCCTCGACTTGCCTCTAGTATAAAACTTGTTAGCATATACCATGTGTTTCCGACTGCACAATGACTAACGAGAAAGAATAGTTTACTCTTTTATACAAACATAATTTTTAAAATATAGCAAATATTGTACGATTTTATAACAGGCACTATTTTGGCAACTCTTGGAACTACTCTTTTGGTTCTGTCCATGGATTAACAGTCAAACAAAAAAGCTCAATTTAGGCTTCATTATTTTAATAGTGAAGCCTAAATTGAGATTCATTATTTTAATAGTGAAGCCTAAATTGAGATTAAGTACCCTCCCAGTACCTTTACTAAAATAGTATTATTATTTGTCAGTAATAAAGAAAAAAACACTTTTATAATAAATTAAAATATTTAATACTAAATTGTTACATATAGATAAAAGTTAATTTATTAAATATATACAGATCCATCAGCTGGGCCAAGGTGATGGATGCCAATCAGGAGTGCATCCACTAGAGTCCAGACACCTAAACCTCCAAAACTAAAAAGCTTTCCAATGCCTTCTTGCCAATGTCCTAGGTAGAATCTATCTGCACCAAAGCCACCAAGAGTAAGAGCCAAGACAAGTGCAGTGCCCCACCTAGTTCCGGAGGTCCAGGAACATCGGACTTTCTTCAAAAATTTTCGTTTTCCCAAGCAGATTATATCATCAGATACTGTGCAGTTTGTTCTAAAAGTAAAATAAGTATAATTTATATAATAAATAGGTAGGCTTTGTTTTAAGAGATAACTTGCAAAATAAATATGAACTAAAGAGAGTTACACATTTCTATCATAACAGTATCAGTATAGTACATAACTCACAAGTAATACTTAGTAGGTGAACCTAAAGAATTGCAGTTTGCTTTTTGTTCACATCGGTGTTCCCATTTTTCTGTCTGATAACAAAATCGGCACATAGCTGTTCTGTTAAATGTCTTTGAACCCTAAAATAAAAAAGAATAAATATATATAACAATATTAGAAAATATGATGTACAAATTACAAAACATTCAAACTCTGCCTTTGCCGGTCTCAAGCCCGGATGAGAAAAGAGGAGGGTTGGCCGAGAATGACGAAACTTACCTGTGGAACATCTAAACAGGCCGGCCATAAAAAAATCGTCAACGCCGAGTCATGGGCGGCGGTCAATTAACCCATCGAACTGGTCATCGGAGACCATGAGTGACTAAATATCCTCAAAAAGACCGAGGGCAAGTACATGGGGAACACTTGCTACTATTCTCCCACTCTCTTTTTTATGGAATAATGGAAAAAGAAGAATGCGATTTGTCATGCGATCCGGCTAACCCCCGGCGCCATGAAGTACCCGGGCCTTGTGGTGTGAAATCTGCTACCGAAGACTGTTCAGGAGCGGGTAACCAGGCTCCTGCCTCAGTAAATGCTACTGAAAAACGATATATTCAACAGACCTTCCACCCTAGTCTGTTCACAAGAACTAGAAGTTCGTCACTAGGAAACATTTCCCAGCTAGAAACCACCACAATATTACAGGACAGTAATCTTGATATGGCTGTACCAAAACCGCCAGACTGGCAAAGTGTTTCAGGAATCAGGAACCAAAAGCGAAAAAGACTAAAACTATAGTACCCTTCTCCAGAAAAAATCACAACTAGCAATAGTTTTAGCGAGCTACCTCTTGATCCCAAAGAGCCCGTGAAGGAGCCAATGGAAAAACGACCCAGTAAACCACCACCAATTATACTATACGGAGTAGAAGATGTCAACAAACTTGTAGAATTGCTGGAGTCCACAGTAGACAAAGACTGTTTTACAATAAAGATTGTCAACAGAAACCAACTGAGAGTAGTCTGCAAAGACACAGAAATATATAAAAACGTAATCACACTAGTTCCTTATAGGGCATACCTTCAACTTAAAAGTGCAACGCTGCTACAGAATAGTCATAAAACACCTGCATCATACAACCCCACATAGCGCAACAAAGAAGAAGTCGAAAAGACGGGAAATAAAATCCATGGTGAAATTATAAACTCTTAGTTTGGACCAGACAAAAAACCAGTGTCTACATTCTTTGTCAATATCGCACCAGGCGCCAACCACGCAACAGTAAAGGACATTAAATATATATACCACCAATCAGTTATAATCGAGGATCCCAAAAAAAGAACAACATTGCCACAATGTCAAAGATGCCAGCAATATGGTCATTCCAAAAACTACTGCATGCGACCATACCGATGTGTGAAGTGTGCCCAGGGGCATAAAACCGCAGATTGCCCGAAAAAAGACTGCAACACACCAGCGAAATGTGCTCTTTGTCAAGGCGCACATCCGGCGAATTAAAAAGGCTGCGAGGATTTTAAAGAAATCTTAAAAAGACGTACGACCAGAAATCTAACCTCCAGATCTCAAACACAAGAAGTGACAAGCAGGACTGTCACAATAGACGCTAGACCACAACCTTTTAAAGAACCGCAAGAAAAACCTCTCTTCTCCGACATACTTAAAAAGAAAGAAATCCAGCCAACAACCAGTTTAAATAACAAAATAGAAGAACTACTTATCAAACAATCGGAGAAATTCGAACTAATCTTACAACAGATGAACACTCTCATGAGTCTCATAACCACCCTAGTCGAAAAAATTTCAAAATAACTGCACTAAGAGTTGGCACCTGGAACATTAATGGCCTTGCCCCAAACAAAAATGAATTAGAACTGTTGATATATAATAACCAGCTTGATATTGTACTTGTCTCTGAAGCCCACTGCACAGCTAAACGCAAAATTAACATCAAAGGATGCAATACCTATATGTGTACCAGTGCAGTCATCCTGACGGAACTGGTCATGCGGGAACAGCCGTTGTGATACGAAAGTCAATAAAACAAAAAGTGCTACCAGAATTTAGGACAAACCACATTCAAGCAACCACAATTGCAGTCGAAACTCGCTGTAGGCAACTGAATTTGTCAGCAGTATACTGCCCACCTAGACATACAATAAGTGCAACAAACTTCACGGACTACTTTGCTACACTGGGAAAAAAAATTGTGGCTGGTGGAGACTGGAACGCCAAAAACATTTACTGGGGCTCAAGGCTAACAACAACTAGGGGCAGGCAACTAAAGCTAAGCCTAGAAAAAAACGACCTAAACCCTATTTCGTCTACAGAACCGACATACTGGCCTGCGGATCCAAACAAAAGACCAGACTTATTGGACTTTTTCATAGTTAAGGGACTCTCGAGAAATTACGTCAAGGCCGAGTCCTGCTTATGATGATAATTCATTATGACAAGCCTGAACACCTGTACAACAACCTCACTGATTGGGAGGGCTTCAAAGATTACATTGAAGAAAACATCGAACTGAAAGTATCGTTAAAGACGCCTGACGAGATAGATGAAGCGATTCAATACATTACTAACCTCATCCAAAACTCTTGCTGGTTAAACACACCAATTCCAACGAAAAATTGTCAATTGGCTGGAAATATACCTCTTGAAGTCAAACAAAATATTAGAGAAAAGAAGGTTGCGTCGAATATGGCATCAAACAAGACATAAAAGGGACAAGACAGCATTTAACAAAGCTATTAAAGAACTGAAAATCCTAATAGACAATGTGAATAATGCCACGATACAAAGTAATCTGGAAAACCTAACAGCTACGAAATCGACAGACTATTCACTCTGGAATTTTTACAAAGGCACTGGTAAGACCACAACAATACAAATGTCTTATTAGAAAAACTACGGGATGGGCCAGGACAAGCTTAGAAAAAGCGAACACGTTTGCACAACACCTAGCCAATATCTTTACACCGAACGGAAGTATTAACATCGAGTTTGAAAACGAAGTTGAAAGTACACTACAGCAAGATCTACAATTGTCCACTCCGCCAAGGCCAGTTACGGTACAGGAGCTGAAAGGGGTTCAGGGGGCGGAAATAAACTACAAAATAAAAAAGTCCCTGGTTTCGACCTCATCACCAAAGAAATTATCACACAACTCCCCAGAGGAAAGCCCCAAAGGCTCTAGTATTTCTGGTGACGTTCTTCAACAGTGTGTTCAGAGTGCAATATTTTCCAAGAGCATGGAAGGTCTCCATAGTGACAATGATCCACAAGCATGGAAAGCCCCCAGAGGAAGCCACATCATATAGACCCATAAGCCTGTTGCCTGTGCTGTCAAAGATGTTTGAGAGGATCCTCTTGACTAGAATACTACTCATACTCAATGAAAACCAAGTCGTACCGAAACATCAATTCGGCTTTAGATAGCAACACTCGACTATAGAACAAGTGCACAGAGTGTGCGAAAAAATTAGATCATCCTTTGAAAACAAGGAGTACTGTTCTGCTGTTTTTAGATATCCAGGCTGCCTTCGATAAGGTGTGGCACAAAGGCCTTCTATACAAAATTAAGAAATTTCTACCCCATAGTTACTATCTTCTTTTAGAATCATACCTGGCAGATCGAATATTCCAGGTTAGAGAAGACGGAGTGCTATCTAATATCCATGATATAATGGCGGGAGTACCTCAAGGATCTGTTCTAGGACCCGTCTTGTATACCATCTACACTGCTGATCTCCCTGAAGCACAAGGCGTCACAACGGCTATATTTGCCGATGACACTGCGCTACTTGCAAGCAGCAAGGACCCAACTGTCGCCTCTGCTATTTTGCAGAATAATCTTAATAAAGTAACTGAATGGCTCCAGAAATGGCGAATAAAGGCCACTGCCACAAAGTCCGTGCACATAACATTCACGCTTAGAAAGGGAAACTGCGAATCGGTAAAAATGTGCGATGTCACCTTACCACAATATGACAGTCCGATACCTTGGTATGCACCTAGACAAAAGACTGACCTGGAAAAAACACATCAAAGCCAAAAGAGACGAGCTAAACATGCGGTTCAGAAATATTTACTGGTTGATGGCACGAAACTCGAAGCTTTCCATAGACAATAAGCTTCTAATTTACAGAATGATTCTGAAGCCAATATGGATGTATGGATTGCAACTGTGGAGAAGTGCATGTGACTCCAGTATAAATAACATACAAAGAATGCAAAATAGCATCTTAAGAACCATAACAAATGCACCATGGTTTGTGACAAACATTAGCTACATCAAACGACAGAAACGCCATGATATACAGGGAGTTGGCGACAGATGGTGAAGAACCAAAAGTCTCCTGATGAGGAGCCTCTTCGGGATGACATGGATGGCCTACAACAAATCCGCTCATAGCCTTAGGCTGATCGCAGATATGCACAGAAAAAAAAATTACAAAATATAAAATGTTGGATTGGATGTTTATCACCAAAGTAGTAGATTAATATTCTATAAAAATGAAAACGAAAGATTACTCAAGTTAGATATTTTTTAAAAAGCACTAATTAATTTTAAAAATCTTTACTAAGGGGAATCAAATGAAGAAATTACATTGCATATTATCTTGGCCTTCACAACACATGTGTAATTGTAGAATCCTCCATATATACAGTCTATGTCCCGATTACAGTTGATACAAGGATAATTAAGTCCAGAGCAGTCTGATACATTTTCCTGTTCAATTGGGCAGTTCTTCAAATAATCTTCATTGCTATTAAAATTCACAATCTTGTTGTTAGAGTCATCTTTTGTTTTGCTCTGCTTACTTTGAATATCCATATCATTATTAGCTGTAATAGAACAAGACATACAAAAATTACCTAAGAAGCATATTAATCATTTCGAATAGTAGTTTTTTTTACAATTGTACAAAAAGAAATATAAAGCTGTTACTACTGAACCAACTTACCCAAATCAGTTACATGAATTGTATTAAATATAACTAGAAGAATTAAAATCAATGAATCTTTGATAGCTATCCTTAAGGGCAAGAAACTACACATTTTTGTGTTACTCGAATAACGGAGAATTGCAAAAAATCATAGTATTTATTAAAATAATTATGTTTTACTTTATGTATCCTATATTTTAATAAATTAATGAATAAACAAGAATTAGGGAGCGTAATGTTTATGTATTGTTCGACACTGACATATATAATGTACTCTGTGACACTGACTTTGACAAGTAACAATTGTTGTTGTTTTTAAAATTTATCCTCAATAGGGACAGGCAAAGGAAGGACAAGTAACAAAACAAACAACAGAATTGAATTGAATTGAACAAAACAATTGTGAATTGACATATTCAAACAGAATAAAAATATATTATACTAGTGACTTTTATTAGTCATCTATGCTAGTGACTCACCTTCGCTCCGCTCGGGTTTTTCCGTTATACATTTTATTATATTTATATTAGACGTATAAGGATTTTTCATAGATATTTATGTTCTCACATTAAAAAGTATTCTAGTTATACTCGATATTGAATCGGATACCCAGCTATCATCACCCCAACTTTCATCAAAATTGTGATTCTCTTGTCGGCATCACGAGACAGCAGACAAAAATTCTAATAACTATAGTTTCGGCCACTGTATCGATAAAAATGACCTCTAATATTTTGCATTAAATATTTAGATAACATTTAAAGAAACGCAAGTATGGCAGAGAGTGACAGTGTTTTGTTGCCATCCGTATTAACCTCGCAGAAAGGCGACAAAGATGCAAAATGAATGTACGGCCAAAAATCTGTATTTAAGAAATATTTCATGTTTATATTAATACAGTATTTATTGTTTATCCTTTGTGTGCATAAATGTGTAGATATTTTTTTAAGGACTATGGCACGTGACGGTCTAGCATCAAGAGTAGCTGGTACGTCGGGTTATCGTGACAATGGTTTCCATTTACGGCCGTGGCGTGTCGATAGACTGGAGTGCTGTGCAACTAAGGTAAAATGTCCGTATTTATGCAAAAAGGAACCATCATAGAGTATATTGATACATATATAATTAGAGGTAAAACTTCGCCGTCGAAATTGGCAATGCTTAAAAAGCGCCATCTGTTAGTTGAAGTTGGAACTATTTTTGTAGGTATATACGTAGCTATATATATATTCATATTATTGTTCATTTTTAATTTTTACTTAGAAAGGATGAAAATAAAAAAAAATATGATGTATTATAATTTATTTGAACATGAATAAATCTAATAACAATAAAATTCAAATATTTATATTGTCCTTCAACTAACTTAACTTAGTAGTAGACTTTACAAAGTTAGAAATGCTTTACCATCGTTTCACTAGTTTTACACATGCTAATAATGGTAATTATCATATTTTATGACCAAAAACATTTACAGTAAACAATATTAAATACAGAAACAAATATATTATGTATATACATAATTGTCAATATACAAGGTCTGGTAGTCTCTATTGCCGCAAGAGAACTGTATTATGGGCATATTCTACAAATTATTTATTTATTTATTTATTGAAATACCAAGTTACAATAATACAATACTTAAAACTAGGTTACATAATATGATTTCTCATGATAATTGTACTTTTAATTACAGGTAGTTACAACTTGCTACTTTTACAGGCTATCACAATAGTTATTAATAGTATACCAATTTAGATTTAATTTATTTTTTAAATAATTAATTAATTACAATTACAAATTAAAATAATAAAATTTTAAAACAAAGATAATGGTTAATAGTCTATGATATTATGTTATATTTTACAAAATAAAAATTAAAACGAGACAAAGCAAATTAATCAAGAAGAAAAACGGCATGCAATCTGATTAGTAAAATATTAAAAGAAAAGAAAAATATATTAAATTTGAATTTACTCAAGATAGCAATTAATTTTGTTTTTGAAGGCGTTAAATGTGTCATGCAAAATGTCTATCCCCCTATTTTCTGATTAATAGACAGCACAATATTAAACAAATAATAACAAAACATTACATAAACCAATCAAGTTTTTACATATAACAAAAACAAATAAGAAACAGAAAATAAGAAAAACAAATAAACAAGTAAAACAAAAATAATATTTATACATCTAGTTAAAAAATAACAGAAACCATGAGTAAAATGTATGCATACATTTAACAAAATTCTAACTTATTTGAATCTGTAAATTAAATATTTTGTTTCAAAATCAGTTTAGCAATACAGATGTCGAATTCTTACAATTTGCTTGTCCGCTGTGACGAAATCATTCGAAAACCACTGGACAGATTTAGATGAAAATTTGGGATGATGACAGTTGGTTAACAAAGTAAACATATAAATTAACATATAAACGATATAATGACGGATTCGAGCGAAGCGTGGTCAAGTCATTAGTATATTTATAACATATACATAAAGGACATAAAAAAATATTTAACTTTCATTTGCATAATGACAAGTTCGACTCACTTTGTAATGACGCTACTGGCTATACAAGCGGTCGCGGGTTCGAGTTCCGCTGAGGGATTTCATTCATGAGCACACAAGTCAATATGGCTTAATATTAAAGACATTAATTTTACTATTATTACATTTGCTTTTCTTTGGATTGATGTGGTTTGTTGGTAACAGGGGTTCAGATCAATTCTTAAATAAATACTTTAGAGATTAATCTGTTGCCCCGGTTGCCTGGGTCTTCAGTTTTCGCCACTGCTCTCAGCTCTCCTGTAAAAATAAAAATAAGACTTAGTAAATAAGCCATCTGCTACTTCTGATAGTAAGTAGGTTCCCAAAACAAACATTTTATGTAGCAGTTGTCTGTCTTTTTTAAGCACATTTGATACTAGATCTAGATGTAGTTTTAATGCAGTTGCTTATCGCGATATATTTCTACCCCGACTATATTTCTAAATGGATAAACACCTTGGAATTCAAAATATTATTTGCTTGCTTACCATGATTTTGCTGGTTCTTATGTATTGACTATTCCTCTGGTTCTTTAGATTAAAGATAACTGCGTCGATACCCCGGCTGTCTGTGCTCCCCTGTAAAAAAAAAACAAGACTTAGTTAAAATGCAGGTACTTATCACAGTAAGCTACATTTATAAGTAAGCTACATTTATTTTAATCTGTTACATACAAAGTAACAATAACAGCAAACATAATATATTATTATGTATACATTATATAAGTGTAAGATTATTATTTAATGTAGATGTGTATATATGTAATATGTAATATATAATATATAATACCAGTTGTTGAATATCTATTATTAACATAATATACATTATTTTATTTGGTCAAATGTATAAATCTATACATATAATAAAAATCTAACTTAGTTGAATCCCATTTTACGATACTTCTATTCATTTAACAGGCCTAGAGCCTGTTAATTTTTCTTACCATAATGCTCTGACTATGTATTATATCTCTATTCTATTGTATCTGCATTAATAATTTTGCTGCACTTGAGTAATTTTTTAGGATATCTAGCACTGCAGGATTTTTGTGTGCAACTGTTTTTTTATCCAATTCTTTATATAGCTTAGTTTTATTCTAGCAGTTACAAGTTTTTTTAGAATATGTTTTTTTTTGTAATTTTTTTTTTGCTGTCTTCCGTTTTTCTATAAAGATAAAAACAAGACGTTTTGAAAAATTGAACTATTTATTAAATCTTATAGTCCTTTTCTTAGGGCACCATACCCAAGTTTCTATATTCATAAACACTCCTCAAAATAAAAAAAATAATTGCTTGCTTACCGAGACTTTGCTGGTTCCTATTAGTATTTCTTTGGGGCTTGTATGAAGATGAAGAAGCCCCATGGTCTGCAAATAATAATATATATGAAAATTAAAATCTAAAATCTGACTGCAAACTCCTAAATAAATCGTGATTTAAGTCACATGATTTTTTTCAATAAAAATAAATGATTTAATCAAAAATGTTAAGTTTCACTTTCTTTCAGAAAAATCAACATAATAAAACATAATTTAGAAATTACAATTAAGTTACAAACTATTATAATATGTATTTGAATAAAAAAGCTAGTTTTCCAGCCTTTTCAATTCCCAATCGGTTTCTCAATTTGTTCTAATTTCAAATCTGAATTCAAAAGAACTTGTAGGGGTCTATGTGAATAGAATATAGTTAAATTTAATTTAATATTATTTTTTTAGTATTTAACTTAATTTAATATTTAACTTTAAATAAATCAAAATTCAATTTATATTTATAAAATTTTAATTTTCTTAATACTTATATAATGTTATATTGATCAAATTAATACTTAATTAAATTATAACGTGTAAAAGTTTAATATTGCCCAATTTATATTTTAAATTCTTTATTAATAACACAATATACATATTTTTATAATAGCAACAATACATGTAACAAATATTATAAATAATGTAATAATTATAATAATATTAGTTAAAAATAAGTTAATAATATTTTCATATTTATAATATAATAATTATTAAATTTAAAATGTGTAGACTTTTAATATACATATAATTTTTTAATGTACTTTGGTGTCATTTTGATTTTTTCCTAAATTGTGGGTAGTGCAGTGCTGTTTGTAAAAAGTATATAAACCTCTGAGACTCCAAATACCTTAGTCTTTCCCGTGACCATGTGCGCTGTAAAGCATTCGAAACTTAGGGGTCCAAAAATCAAAATGAATTCGCGACAAAATTCGAAAAGAGTTTCTTTCGTAATGTCAAATATTGAATTTTTTAAAGACCTTGCAAGCAAAGTGTAAAAAACACTAAACGGGGATTTTTCTTTTGCTTGGCACTTATGTCAGACAAAAGGGATATCCCCGCGGTGAGTCCCCGCAATCCCTTGAAGGCGCGTTCTATTTTATGCAAAAATATAGTAGAATTAAATAATTAACTGAATAAATCAAAAAAATCGTGATTAATTAAGATGTTTTTATAAAAAACGTTTTAATCAGATTTTTTAAAAAATCATGATTTTTTCCAACCCTGTGTAATATTAATATTATACTTTCCAAAACTTTCTTTTTGTTTGGCAATTTATTATAATTAATTTTAGATACATGTGGCAAATAATTAGTGATATAGTTGGGATCTAAAAAGAAAAACTTATTAGAACATTAGTACAAACAGCACAATGTGAGGAACAAAATACTAATAATATTGTGAAAAAAAATTAAATATATTCTAGAATGAAAAGATTTCAACCAGTCTAAACTATGGTTAGTTAAAAGTATAAATATGTGATGATGTATTTGGTAGTGGCTCGTCTTGAATTTGTTGCAATGGCTTCCTCTTTAATATACATAATACTAGAAAAAAGTATATAATTTTAAAAAGCTATGTAGATTTATATAATTAGAATTAGAAGGGCTCTAAAGTGGAGACCACGGCTCAGCAAACATAGTGTAACTGTAATAATATCAGATTTCTGTCACAAAAAAATATTTTATATCCTTTCCAAACTCCTCATCTAAATTTTTAGAGTGGGCTTTACATGATATACAAAAAACCTTTTTTAATAATATACCAATATAGAAGTATAGACATATCACCTGGCATATTTAATGTTGGTACAGCATTCTTACTAATTCTGTTGTAGTGACATAGGTATTTCAGTTCAAAATGTGTGTGACACACAGGGAGATACTTAAATATGCTCTCATTCTGGGAATAGATGAAGCACTTGACAAACACCTAAAATAAATAAAGTTGAAGTGCTTAAAATTGAAAACTTTCTACTACTATTTTTCTAACTTAATATTAAAGATATGTGAGCAGACACATGAAAAGTAATGAATTAATACTATAGGATTTTGTCGCTGATTTATCTTGATTTTTGAGTTTTGACATTTTAAATGTAATACAGCAATAAAGTTAAGGTTTGGTATTTTTAATTGATTTTAATATCTTAATATATAATTATTATAGACTGGATTATGAAAATATGAATAGGAATAAACTAAATAAGACAAAAATAGAGTACCTACGTCATGCCATAACAATCATAATCATGACTTGTAGCAATTAATAAAATAATAAGAAAAAAGCTAAATTCAATAGTTTTAGGTGTTTATTAGAATAAATTTAAAATAAGATGTAGGTGCAGTAAGTCGGCAGCTATAACTCTAAGGTAGATAATTACTTTTATGAAGTTCTAAACTTTGGGTTTTATAGGGAGTTAAAACACTTCTTCATATATCTGATATAGGTACCTTCAGTCTCCTTTTATCCAGGAACGAAGCTTTGCTTGTCTGATGGCATAACTGGGCCTTGAACTTCTTGATGAGCACACAAAAAAAGAAAGGTAACAATGCAACAAAAAAAACGGCAGAAACGAGTCCTAACTCAGTTTTACTAACTACGAAGTTGCGATATATTGAGATCACAGTTATATGAATTTATCGGAGGAACAGAAGCTCAATTCAATGATAAAACACAATAATCAGCACATAGTTTGGGAAAAATTATAAATTTCTAAAATAATGTTCAAGATCAATGGCGTCATCAATGGCGGACATTTAAATTTTAAAAATAATTCATCTCATGACTTCCAGCGTTCGGAACTTGAAGTGGACTAACTATCGTACCAGGGGCGTAAAAATTATCGTACATTATCGTACTTTTTAGGATAATGTCTATTATAGATAAATAAATCATATAAATTGTAATATTGATATGCATGCAAGTACTCTATAGTTTATCTTTTTTAAACCACCGCTGTCAAATCAACAGAACACTGAATTCTGAAACCCAAATGTTTTACACGTGGTATATTTAATTTATTTGGATACTCAATTTAATGTTAAGTACAATGTAGGATTTGTTTTAATTATCCTTTTTTATTATAATTATTATGAATTAATGTTAATATTTATATTGTACCTTTAATTGAAATGTATTATTACTGTGATGATTTTTTAGAATATATATTTGAATTTAATTTACTTGGATACTTAATTTAATGTTAAGTAAACTGTAGGAATAGTTTAAATTTAATTTCTTTTATTTTTACTATGAAATGTTGAATATCTTTGATTGCAGGAAATATTAATATTTGTTTTTATTATGATTTCTTTACATGTATGGAATTAATAAAGCTTTATTATTATTATTATTTTTATAAGTTACAGAAAATATACAGCCACTGAAAAAATGTATTTGATAAATATATAATTCGCGTCATGTAAAAAGAACGCTGGCTGTCAAGTTGCGCAGAGGCGATTTATAGGCCAATTTGGTGGTAAGACGCGGGGTGCGGGACGGCGAGGCACGCGTCGCATGCTTTCTGGCTCACTATTGGTTTGTCAGTTTAAAATACCATCGCGAACACAAAAGTTATTAATTACGAAATGATTTTATATAAAAAATAGTAAAAAAATATTTTTGACGTATATTGTTTTATAAAGAGAGAGTCTGATAATAATGCAGTTAATAATTAAAAAATATATATTAAACGAATTAATTTAATTTTTTGTAAGTAGATTAAACATTCTACACTGAATCAAACATATTTTATTAAATAATAGAATTCTATTAAATGACATTCTATCTAATATATTTTTGAATGTACCTACCAATAATCAATATACATCGTGAGCGAAAGCCTAGTTCAATAATAAAAGAATAGGCTTAGGAATTTCGTATGCGAATGTACCGATGCGCAAACACACCCCCCACCACTTTCTTCCAGCGTTCTTTTTACGTGACGCGAACTGTACCTACTTGTGTGTGTAATCAAAATTTTGCTGCTCTAGAAAATTACTTCTTTCTTAGTTTGAATAATTACTTGATTTGAATAATTCAGTTTGTCAGAGCGAATACAGACATATAATCATAATAATATAACGAAATAACTGCCAACTTTTCTACACAAAATACACGATACATATGAAGTGTGAACATAATCTAAATATCGAAATATCGAATCGAACTTATATTCTCTTGTTCGCATTGGTAGATGCTATACTAACCAATAAGAAAGCGTGTACAGCAGGCGCTGGATAAAGTTACAGTATCGGCAGTGGTGAAACTTAGTAGAGCGGATCGTAAGGACCAATAGGAATAGAGAACTTGTACTAGTAACTAGGAATAGAGATTTCCCGGTATTTTCCCAAGATTTTATTGGACAAAATAAAATCATGCTACTGCGATTTAGACTATCAACGCATGAGTGAAATAATATAAATTCTCAAATTTTGCATCATGATAGAAATTATCGTACAATCGGCGTACGATAATAATATGCTATCGTACATCGTACACAGGCACAAAATTATCGTATATGTACGATAATTATCGTACGGTTCCGAACACTGAACAATAATACTCATGACTCATTTAGCTCGCAGTACTCAGTAGTGACATCTAGTTCGTGCAAACGAAGCTTAGCCTGCCATCTGTTAGTTGAAGTTGGCATCTTCGTCAATATTAGTTTCCAAATTATTAGTACTAAGATGAATACCCCTGGGAACCATCCAGCAAACGCGCACTTCTGAGATATTAAAGGATTTACAAAAACATGTGCAGCTCTTTTAGATGAAGTAAAATTACTATTTATTTAATTTAAATTTATTGATAAATAACTTATTTATGTATGTGTATTTAAATTTGCTCTGAATACTATTAAACTTTCTAGATAATTAAGAAAATGTGCATGTGGTTCCTTTTTACATTTAGTAATTTATAGGATTTCTCATATACAAAAAAGAACCACAACCAAGGGATTTGCTAATGTAAATGAAACTATGTATTTATATTATCGTAATAAAGCTTTAATTCATAAAAAAATATAAAACAATACATAAAGAGAGCGTTTAGTCGACGTTGTCATCAAAATGGATTTCGAAATCCACCGTGTCTAGAGCATCTATGTCGTCTTCTATTGCATCATCACAAATGAGACTTATAAAAACTTTGTACATCTCGTGGAATGAGATGTAGTATGGACTGAATACCGGCTAGTTTCGCTGGTGATACTGGCTTTCAGCGTTCGGAACTTGAAGTGGACTAACTATCGTACCAGGGGCGTAAAAATTATCGTACATTATCGTACTTTTTAGGATAATGTCTATTATAGATAAATAAATCATATAAATTGTAATATTGATATGCATGCAAGTACTCTATAGTTTATCTTTTTTAAACCACCGCTGTCAAATCAACAGAACACTGAATTCTGAAACCCAAATGTTTTACACGTGGTATATTTAATTTATTTGGATACTCAATTTAATGTTAAGTACAATGTAGGATTTGTTTTAATTATCCTTTTTTATTATAATTATTATGAATTAATGTTAATATTTATATTGTACCTTTAATTGAAATGTATTATTACTGTGATGATTTTTTAGAATATATATTTGAATTTAATTTACTTGGATACTTAATTTAATGTTAAGTAAACTGTAGGAATAGTTTAAATTTAATTTCTTTTATTTTTACTATGAAATGTTAAATATCTTTGATTGCAGGAAATATTAATATTTGTTTTTATTATGATTTCTTTACATGTATGGAATTAATAAAGCTTTATTATTATTATTATTTTTATAAGTTACAGAAAATATACAGCCACTGAAAAAATGTATTTGATAAATATACCTACTTGTGTGTGTAATCAAAATTTTGCTGCTCTAGAAAATTACTTCTTTCTTAGTTTGAATAATTACTTGATTTGAATAATTCAGTTTGTCAGAGCGAATACAGACATATAATCATAATAATATAACGAAATAACTGCCAACTTTTCTACACAAAATACACGATACATATGAAGTGTGAACATAATCTAAATATCGAAATATCGAATCGAACTTATATTCTCTTGTTCGCATTGGTAGATGCTATACTAACCAATAAGAAAGCGTGTACAGCAGGCGCTGGATAAAGTTACAGTATCGGCAGTGGTGAAACTTAGTAGAGCGGATCGTAAGGACCAATAGGAATAGAGAACTTGTACTAGTAACTAGGAATAGAGATTTCCCGGTATTTTCCCAAGATTTTATTGGACAAAATAAAATCATGCTACTGCGATTTAGACTATCAACGCATGAGTGAAATAATATAAATTCTCAAATTTTGCATCATGATAGAAATTATCGTACAATCGGCGTACGATAATAATATGCTATCGTACATCGTACGTAGGCACAGAATTATCGTATGTGTACGATAATTATCGTACGGTTCCGAACACTGCTGGCTTTCCTGATGGCCATAGAGGAACTAAATGTTCCGTCAAGATGACAGCTGGTCTGCCGCGAACAGGAGCTCTCCCTATATTTACTTCCACAGAACTACCAAGGAAATCTGTTTCAAAATAAATTGAGTTTGGTGAGTCCCTACATACTAGTGGTTCTACTGTTTTACAATATTTATTTACACATGATAGAATCGAATGCTTGTGGTTTCATTTAGCAAAAAAGATAAGCAATTAAATTATGAATAAACGTACGTAAAATAATTACGCAGAACGATACCACAGAAACTTGGTTCCATTTGGTGTATTAAAAATAATTGTTAATAATAAAAAAATGTGTAATGTATAATGGTACTAAGTATGCGTGATTACTTAGTAGTAATATCGTTTATTTTTTTGAACAATCGAGTCCCGTTGGGCTGTGGTTCGGTTTTGCTTTATATGTAATGTTTGTTGGTGCTGTTGGTTCTATTCTGCTTTTAGTATACCTTGTTTCCAAGGGAAAAATCACGTGGTTCTTTTTTGTATAAGAATTTAGACCACTTTTAAATAAGTATTCTTCAAAAAACTAAAAACCTAAATTTGTCGTGTGGTTCCATTTTGCATAAATACGGACAAATAATATTCTTATTATTCCACGTAATGCAAGCGTACTAAAAACCCTCATCACATTACTCGACTTTATTTCGTAATTCATTAATACCATTTAATTATAACTTATACGGCGTGCGCAGCGCGTCCAGTATATTAACATTAGATTTTTTATAAAAAAATAATAAATGTACTATAAGAAAGCTAAAACTAAAGTATAAGTGGACTATGGCCTGTCCCCCCCTGATATTAAGGGATACCCATGCGATGGAAAGGAACCTAAGGACCGTTAATATCAAGGGATGGATACACAATATGTCATTCATTATATATTTTATTAATTCATACCATTTCACAAAGATAACACAGCAATAATAATTATAACAATTACATACATTATAAAATTATAATAAACAAAAACTAATTATTAAAATTATAAACTGCGAAACTACATCATTTCTAGTTCGTATTCGTATCTTCATTTAACTTCCTTGTATTTTCATCAACATCCTTAGACATTTCTGTGATCGTGGACAAGTCTGGAACCGCACATGTTATTGGGAATATTTCGTTTAAATTTGCCCCACAGGAAGAACTACGATCAATTTCAAAGGCATTCGTATTTGACGTTTCATCTTCAGAGAATAGGTACCATTTAGGATTTCGTGTGGGCTTTGGGAGAGAGTTATTAGACAGATCCTCTGTTATTAAACTGTCAGGTGAAGACAGACTTCCCAGCGGAGTGTGGAAGACTGTATCAGTAGCATTGTTTTCTTTTAATTCCGAAACATTTTTCGAGGTTGCTGTAACAATATATAAATAAACATAAATAAGAAGTGCGCGTGTACAAAGTCCACATGTCAGAAGTAAAACTTGAATTTAAATTAAGGCTAACTCTTCCCCGTCTCTGAGCGCCTGGTACTAATTACTATGGACTTATTTTTTCTTTTCATCGAGTTTGAAATCACAACGATTCTAAAGAAGTTTCACTTCAAAAAATCAAATATTTAGAAAATGGTATAATATAGAGATAATATTTTATTAAGAACTTATTGTTCCATCCAACTACTACAGATATACTGATTTGATTGATATTAGATATACTTTATAAGTTATTAAAAAAGACAATACCTTTCATCATTAGTGTTCCATCCTGAGCGTCATTACAATACAACTCCTGAACCAAAATATCTGACAAATTCCTGAAATAATCTTTTTTACAATCTTCATCATATGGGGTCGAATTTGAATCAATAGATATAATAGATTTTGAAAAATTTTCAATGATTTTTACACTAGTTTCCAAGCACTCATGTGCGTTGACACATGTTTCCGAATGATTGTGGATCAAGTCTACGCTGTCCTCGGAAATTTGAAGAAAGACACTGGATTGTGTCTCGTTTATACCACTGTCTATTTGGTTATTGTTTACCTTGTCTTGACAATCAGGCTTGTTTTCTTGACTTTTTTTCTTAGGCTTATTAATTTTTACTTTAATGATATCTTTCTTTTTTCTATTTTTCGGTTTATCAATAATTGTTTCAATGGCGGCAATCGGTTCGTTGATATTATTTGTTTCTTCGCACATTTGCAAAACGGGTGGGCAAGACTTGCGGCTTAGTTGGGAACAAGTCTCCATGTGTTCTTCTTCGATACACGGTTCATTTTGAGCTAATTTCAATTTACGTATGTTTTGCCTTTTGCGAGGCGTTGAACTTCGTTTTTTGCTTTTACTCTTTTTATCATTATTATTTATATCTTCGTCTTGTTCCATTTTTTCATCAATAATGTTATTCTTTTTTGTCTTCTTTTTAGTACTCTCCAAAATTAAGTTCTCTAACTTATCGTTTATGCTTTCAGATGTAACCTCTTGGATATTAACCGTGTTAATCTTATTCAGCAATGAGTCAGAGACAACTGTCGATGTTTTTGGAGGGCACAAATTATAGTGATATTCAATACCATCTTGGATTTTCGTATCTATGTCACACTCTTGTTCCATCAAAGGCATGGAGACATCAACTGTAGGTGTCATGAAGTTATTAAGCGTTATTCTTTCTGGCGCATTCACATTTAAGTCATCATTGAACACGAAATCATCTGTATTATCCAACATGCTTTTACTTATAGATATATTTTCAACTATAGATAAAACTGGTGATGTTGGCATTGTTACATTACTTGAACTATCAGTATTTGTTTGGGAAATTGCGTCTTTGCGTTCAGAACTGTCTTTTTCATTTAAATTATATGTACCATTATTCTGCTCTTTCATATATTCTGTTTCATGTGAAATTGGAACAATTTCGTCAATTTTATCTAATTTTTGGGATATATTTCGCACCGACATCTTATTATTCATTAAAAGTTGATAAGAATCTGACTTATGTACGTCGGACGACATTGAATTATGGAAAGTTAGTGTTTTAACTGGACCTTGGAAGGAGTTACTAGAGTCACTCGATGTGTCATCAGTCAAATAGGGATGGGTTGCATTTCGTTTCCTCGTTTGTGTTTTAGTTCTATAAGACGGAAAAGTGATGCTCGACAGTCTTTTTTTTCTTAAAGTGACTCTATTCGGGCTAGGGTCTGAATCGACGTATCCTTGAGTACTTTCAATAGAATTTTGACATAAGTTGTCTGGCGATGCGTATATTTTGAAGGGCGACGAGCTGTTAAAAGAAAGATGTATGAAGCAAACAGCGGTGACATGCAAGTTGGAAGAGACGGCAGAAGCTAAAGTGCAAAAAGACAAAACCAGATATAGTAAGCTTTGAGGGCAACTCAATGACAATGGAAGCAGGTTAACTATAATAATACATGCTTACAATATGATATTATTGTGAAATTATTTATCTGACAATGATCCATTTTATAAAATAAGTAAACTTTATTAATATATAACATACACAATAAATATTATAGAAGGTTATTGTAATATGAGTTGATAAATAAAAAAGGTTTGCATCTTAACACATTTATTTATAAGACCTGCTCCCATTTATAATTTAATGGTATTAACTGTCTAGCTCTTTAACTACCGCATATGACATGTAGATTGAAAAATTACAAAGACATTTGAAAAATATTTTTTCAATTTAAAAATAAATGGAATAATGTTTTAAAATTTACATTATAAAAGTATTTCATTTAAAAGAGTAGATGTAGAGTAAGATTTTGGGATAAGAGCATAAAATTTCATGATTTACTTAATAACTCCACATAGAACGAACTATATTTAGGGTACACTGAGTTATCTGTAACAATGCAAAAGCATTGTGCAATGCTTATACTATTATACTATACCGAATTATATTTAGGTTACACTGAGTTATCTGTAACAATGCAAAAGCATTGTGCAATGCTTATACTATTATACTATACGTACTTAAAATTAAGATTTACGCTCTATAGAGGAAAACAAATCTTATATAAAAACATTTATTTAATATAGGTACCTATATAAAATTGGTATTTAGTTTAAAAAGATATAATAACATTAAATTTAAATATACCTAGTATTTAAAAAAAGCATTTTAGTGAAATTGATTTTAAAATTGTTTTTATTAGAAATTATAAAAAAAATCAAGTAAAAATATAATCGAGCAGAATCTCATTAAGATAAATATGTTAATTTTCAACAATTTTGGCAACTTTCAGCCTCAAAAAAAATAAATATAAGGAGGCCATTTATAAAATACTTTCGCTACATAACAGAGAGAGAGAGAGAGAAAGAAAGATAGAGAGAGAAAGAGGTTAAAATGGCGAATCTTTCCTCACGTATTTTATGAATGGACTTAAAGGATAACTCAGTGTAATGTCTTATTTTAAACCTTATTATAGACAAAATATATATTATATAATCTATTTCATATCTAGTTGACTTACTTCTTCTATACTAATATATTGACACCCATTTATTTTTTTGTATTTTTTTTTCAATTAATTCTATGATATATACCAAAACTTACTAGGTGGTACATCACTATGTTTTAGTTAAACAAATAGTCCTTAGAATAAAAAGAATAAATAAAAAAATGTATTTATTTCTTTTAAGACAAAAATAAAATTATTAGTAAAGACAGTAGTGACTATTCAGAGATATGACATTTATATTATAAAAAATATATATATTAGTGATGTACCATAACATCTGTGAATAAGTTAATTAAGGTTTACGGAATGGCATCCACTTACTACACGTTAGATTTTTGTTGTTTTGTATTTTTTGTATCCTTTTTAGCTTGTTTAGTACTTTTGCCGGCAGGAGAAGGTAACTTGTACCTGGCTTCTATCGCAGGGGTCTCCACTTTCTTTGATTTTGCCGCTGTATTCTGGCGAGTTTTCGGAATGCTATTTTCTGTAACTTCATTATCTGTGTATTCAAAAAAAATGCATGGAAATAATATGAATGAAGTAGTATTTAAGAAACAAATCCCGTATCAATTTTATGTCAACTAAAGTTTTCACATTCCAAGCATCAACTAACTACT
This sequence comes from Boloria selene, assembly GCA_905231865.2. Taxonomy (NCBI): domain Eukaryota; kingdom Metazoa; phylum Arthropoda; class Insecta; order Lepidoptera; family Nymphalidae; genus Boloria; species Boloria selene. The sequence continues at coordinate 8,986,358 of HG993149.1, forward strand.
CGCAGGTACAAAATAGGTCAGAATGTGAGATTTTAATAGAAAATTGGGCTTTAAGCCATTATAAATGCCTAATTTCACAGAAACTTTTTAGAACATTCTTTATTAAAATAATAACATAAAAGAAGGCGGTCACTTGTTTTGTCTATCTTAGACTTATAATATGACCCATAATAAAAATTTAAATGGGAGCATTGGCTGACACTTGATTTGCTGTTTAACCACTGATTCTACTTTCTTGCGGTTGAGTTGCGCTAACCACGCGATTATGTCTGAATGATTATATAAATACCTACGTAAATAAGAAGATATAATAAGACCGGCGCGGTTCCCGCCGAGTCTGAAGAAGCATTTAACATATGATACAAGTTTATTTGTACAGATAATAAATAACCAAACTTCCTTTTTTTTTCTGTGAATTATCATGCAATCAGTCGCAAGACTATGAGCAGATTAGATGAAGGAAGGATGTCATGGAAAGAAGTATTTCTAGTGAATACTTTCTATACTATCATTATGAGCACACATCAGTTATGTGCCTCCTTTTTAATCTTTGTATGCTCTCTGGAATAGTTAGTTGTAAAGCTAGCGGGTTGGGATGTTTACTTAGTTTAGCCTTATATTTGGAACTGTAGAGCTTAATTTCTTTCCAAACTTCCTCTGGTAAAATCATTCTGTGTCTGTTTGTTGAGGTCGCATCAATAAAAATGTAATCTTAGCTCAAAACAGTAAAATTGATGTAAGACCCGTTAAGTTTATAAAAATGTTTTCTTACCTAATATCTTTTTAGGAGTCCTTGGTGTCCTTCTAGTAGCTATAGGTTCGTCTGGTAGATCTGGAACTAGTTTAGGTTTTTTTACAGGTGATGGTGCATTATCCCCTGTTTCAGACTTCCTCGGCCTGCCTCTGCTGAAAACATATAATCAGTTCAAGTTTCAAACTTAATAGTTATTTACAATTATTTAATGTGAAATTACAATATTAATTATATATGTTGGAGACGGTCATGAATACGCAAAATTAAATTTCACGAATCGTGGGAATCGCGGAGGGTAACTGAAAGTTGTTTTCAATAATTACTATAATTTCATAGAATAAAAATGGAATCTGAAGCAATAATCTGCAAAACTTATTACATTCCACGACCGCAAAATAAAATATTCACATACACATAAAAGTATATAAATATTAAGTATATAACCAAAAAAAAACATACCGTTTAGTGATTACATTTGACTCAGTGTCATTAACATCTGCTTTCTCCGGGGTTGCATCTGTCTTTGCTAGGTTCACATCAAATACTTCCTGTTCGGAACTAGCAAGCTCATTTTTTTTTATCGTGCTAAATATTTCGTTTTCTAGTTCGGCCACTCTTGCTGCGGTAGCTGAAATATATTCATACTAAATGAAATTTCATAAATACAATAATAGAATTAACTCTAAGCCTAAAGTAAAATAATACTAAACACCCCAGCCAATTGATATAGTCTACTTTAATACCAATTGAAAGGTGGAAGGTGGTGAAAATGTATTTGGTAGTTTTACTTGATAAGTTTTCTAAGAGTTTTTAAAATTGGAAATTTTATTGATTTTATTTCAATACATACTGGTAAAATGGTACCTTAAAGGAGTTTCTTACACTATCTCCATTCTTACTTACTTTACTATATGAATATTTTTATACAAAATTATATTAGAAAAAGAACCTATAATTTATGTACTATTAACCATTTTTGTAGAATTATTAGTCTTAGCGTAAAATTTCGAAACAAAACATCGAAATTCATAAAATTTCAATTTTTCATAACTCTCGGAAAACTTTCCACGTAATCTTTTTTTCGACTAAATGATTGTATTAAATAACAAATTAGATAATTTAATAATAATGAAGGCAATGTAAACATACATATGTGATAAAGAGAGAAAAACTGGGCGTGAAACACAAATAAATAAACGTAGAAAGAGACAGAGAGAGAGAGATGGGAAGAGGGAGAGAGAGAGGGAGAGGGAGGGAGAGAGAGAGGGGGAGAGAGAGAGAGAGACGTACCCACGCTCGGGGGCGTGGAGGACTTGACGCTGACGACGTCGCAGTCGCGCGCGCGCCGCGCCGGGTACAGCAGCTGCAGCACCTGCGCCAGCACCTGGTTCACGTGCGCGCTGTGCCCCTCCACCTGCACCTCCTAGGGGACATCGATATCACTAACAGACCTCTTGTAATGTACGCCTCATTGCAGACTGATGACGCGATGTGACGCGTCATATGTGATAATTAACAAATAACCATTGAATTGCATTCAGCCTCTTTTTAACCTCCCACTGCTGGGCACGGGCGTTGCTTTTAATAGAGGGCATCAGGTCATAATCTATCACACCGGTCTTGTGCATTTTGGATGACTTCTATATCTTTCGAAAAGTAATAATGTTGAAAATCATATCATTCGCACACGAAAATATATAATCTTCAGCCTTTTTTTAACGACCCACTGCCTCCCTCAATACGAACTGGATAAGGCCATAGTCCACCGCGCTGGCCTAGTGCGGGTCAGCGGACTGAGCATGTCTTTCGCAAACTTGCTAGGTTCTCTCACACATGCAGATTCCCTCACGATTTTTTCCTTCACAGCAAGAAAAGTGTTAATCATGATGATAGAAAATGATTTGCACATGAAAATATCAAAATAATATTTACTTACTTCGTTATAGTTTGTTAACTTCAGTTTCACTATTTTTTCTTCTGTGGTAGCTTTATTTATTGTTGAACTGTCTATAAAAAAACAAAAAAAATTATAAGCATTGATACATAAATATAAAAATATTTTTTTTAATATCGATTTATTAATATTTTTTTATATAAAGCTCATATTATTAAATAATTACCTGAGACTACCTGTACTTCCTCTTTCTCTTGTACTGGATTGTTCACTTGCGGTATACTTCTAAAAAAGAAAAAATTGAATAAAATTTACACATATAATAAGGTTTATATATAATATTATGAGGGCGAATGTACATTGTAGTGTTTAGAATTTTTTTCTGTCTGTGAGTCACAGCCACAGGACAGTTTTGATGAGCTATTATGTGATAGCTGGTTATCTGGGTCAACATATAGGATATTTTTACTGTTGGAAAATATCTAATTTTTAACCGACTTCAAAAAAAGGAGGAGGTTCTCAATTCGTCGGGGACTTTGTTTTTTTTATGTATGTTCCCCGATTATTCGACGATGGCTGGACCGATTTGGAAAATTCTTTTTTTGTTTGAAAGGGTATAGTTTCCAGTTGGTCCCATAGTCACCAAGTCACGATCTGATGATGGGATCCCAGGCAAAACGAAGCCAACTCTCAAATTTTATAGGCACTTATTACATTTTTCATATATTTCCTAAAGCTGTTCAAGTATTTGCGTCTGATAATCATCATCTCCTGTGGTTGAGCTAATGATGGAAGGTATATCTCCTCAACAGTTAGGCGTTGAAAGAAAATTCTTTTAATATTATACGTACTTATGAACCGATAGTCGTATTTCTTCAGGATATTAGGTTGATCTGATAATAGAAGGTAAATTTTATTAATGTCTAGAAGTTACGTGGAAAAATAGACGTGGACAAATCTCGATTGACTATTGTCGTTCACTCCAAAACTTCGCTGACTTTTTGGAGCAGTAGTTTAGGTAGCCTACTAATATTATATTTAAACAAAATATCTAATTTCCACTAAAAAATTAAAAATATATTATTTTTAACAAAAATAAAAACCGACTTCAAAACGTTACAAATCGAAACTAAAAAGAAAAAAAATAATTTTAATTACTTAGTTATTGTTAGAGTCGGTGCCAGCCAAAGCAAAATAATCTTTATACAAGTTAATTAATGTATCAATTTATAAATTCATATAATCAAAATATCTGTTCGAAAGTTCATTGCGAACGCAGGATAAAACTTTCCTTCTTGGCTGGCACCGACTCCAACAATAACTAAGTAATTAATTTTTTTCTTTTCTTTTTAGTTTCGATTTGTAACGTTTTGAAGTTGGTTGTCATTTTTGTTATTAAGAAATCTATAATCGTTACAAATGAAACTATATTGTCGGATTTTGTCGCGGACTTATTTTGATTTTTGGTTCCCGACGTAAATAAATACCGCGACCGCGACAAAATCCGAAAAGATAAGTTTCATTTATAATGTCAAATATACGCGTAAACCTAAGAAAGTTTTAAATCTATAATCGATAAAACATATCAAGTGTATAACAAGAAAAAAGAAATGATTTTTAAATATAAACATTTTAATAGTTCAATTCAATTTTCTCATTAATTTAAATATTGCCACTTGTTTTAACTTTAAATTTTAACTTATGTTAACTCACACTGAAGTTGAAGGTATAACAGGAACTCTGGTGTCAGTGTCACTTGTACCTTTATCTTGGTTTAATAATCTGTAAGTAAATATTTCAATTTTCATAAAGTATACATATCTGTTAATTACAATAAAGGAGTCTGCTAAAATAAATGTCAATCAAAAAAGTTGCATGATTTTCAGTTTACATTATTTATAGCATCTAAAAACACTCATCACGAAATCTCAAAAACTGCTAGACGTATAAGGATGAAAATTGGCAGGGAGGTACTTTATAAATAGTATAGGTGCGCTAAGAACGGATTTTGCGATTGAGCCGGATTAAGGTGGCCTAAGGGATCCTGCAAGTTTGTATGAAAGTCCTTCATCTTTTGTGCTACAGACTTCAAATTTGGCAGGGAGGTAGTTAATTGTTAGTATGGGTCCGCTAAGAACGAGTTTTGTGACAGGGCCGTATTAAGGAGGTCTAAGGGCTCTCACAAGATTTTTTTTAATTTCTTCATTTTTTGTCCTAAAAACTTTAAATTTGATAGGGAGGTAGTTTAAAGTTATTAGATGTTTGTTTAGGAAAGGATTTTGGGATTGGCCGGATTGAGGTGGTCTAAGGGCTATCGCAAGTTTGTATGAAATTCCTTCATTTTTTGTGCTACAAACTTTAAAGTTGACAGGAAGGTGGTTTTAAGTTAGTAGATGTCCATTAAGAACGGATTTTGTGATTGGGCCGGATTGAGGTGGTCTAAGGGCTATGGAAAGTTAGTATGAAATTCCTTCATTTTTTGTTCTAGAAACTTTAAATTTGGTAGGGAGGTAATTAATAGTTTGTAATCGTTCGCTAAAAACATATTTTGCATCAGGGCCGGATTAAGGAGGTCTAAGGGCTGTCGCAAGTTTGTATGAAAGTCCTTCACCTTATGTACTACAAACTTTAAATTTTGTAGAGGTGGTTATTGTTGTTACCTCTAAGAATGGATTTTGAACATCCGGCCCGGATTAAGGTGGTTTAGGGACTCACGCAAGTTTGTATGATGTTCTTCTATCTTTTCTGCTACGAACTTAAAAATTGGCAGGGACATAGTTAATTGTTAGTAAACGTCCGATAAGAACAAATTTTGCGACAGGGTTGGATTAAGGTGATATGAGGGCTCTCATTATTTTGTATACTGACTTTTATATAAAAGATTTGTATAAAAGTTGTATATAGTTAGTAGATAGCTTTTACGATACTACAAATCGGATACTCTATTCAAAGCCTTAAAGGATATTACGAATTTAAAAATAACAATAAAATAACGCGCAGCACAGCGGGCAATGGGGAGAGGGAGGGGGAGCCAAGAGCGAGAGAGGTAGCCGCGCCGCTCAGGAGTATATTAACGATGGGTTCTGAAATAGCTGGAATAATTTTTGAGAATCTACAGATCAACCGATTGCGAGTGATCGAATAAAGATTAGTAGCGATTAAATAAAATTAACGCGGGCGAAGCCGCTGGTACTGCTAGTAATCTATATAAATAAAAATGAATGTGGGTAAGCGCATAATTCGAGAATGGCTCGACCAATTCGGCTAATATTTTTTTTGTATGTTCCTTAAGGCCCACGGAATGTTTTTTAATAAAAAAATTATAAAAAAAAACAAAGTTTGTAAAAACCCCTACAAAATGTACCGTGTATTAAATATAAGTAATAACAAACAATAAACAAAGAATACAAATAAAATCAAATATTACTTGGTAAGTTCTGCTGTTTTTTTCTTTTCTTCAACATATTTTAATTTCCAGTATGACTCCTCCGGTTCAGCATCATCTAACAAGACAAAATTGAAAGCTATTTAATCTGGATTATACTTTGTAAAAATTACTTAATTTAATTATAATTTAAGTTAAATATCAAATTAGATTATTTAAAACTTGAGCATCGTTCAAATTTTTAAGATGAAAAATATTTAAAAAAAAAAGTTAGTGTTTTAATTATTTAGATGATTTTTTGTTATAATTTTATAGTAATCCTTACCTTCCGGTATATAAGAGACAAAGTTTTTCATAATTTTGCCATCTTTCACGACAGGGTAAATCTTCTTCCCGTACATTACAAAAAGCCCGCCTTCTTCCTCGAGCGATAACACACGGGCTGATTTGGGTTTTCTATAAAAAAATAATAAATATGTTATGTTGTTAATTATTTTACAAACACCTTAAAAGATATAATTACATCCAAAATATAAACAAGTAAATAGTTTATAAAACAGTCCACTTGCGTCCCACTGATGGGCAGGCCCTTCAATACGAGGGGGATCAGGCCATAGTCCACCGCGCTGGCCTAGTGCGTGTTGGCGGACTTCACATGTCTTTCGAAAACTTGCTAGGTTTTTCTAAGACACGCAGGTTTCCTCACGATGTTTTCCTTCACCGTAAGACAAGTGGTAATCATGATAGAAAATGATTAGCACATGAAAATATTATCAGAGGTGCGAGACCCGAATTTGAACCCGCATCACTCGGTTATCCAAGCGAGCACTAAATAAAATCAATACATATATTAAAATTCTGAAATTAGAGTCAAATCTGTACATATTTTTTAATCTTATTGATATAGCTTTTATTATTAGTATACAAGCTGAATCTATAGTTATTAAAATTTGTCTGCCTGTCACAAGAACACAACTGGACAGATTTTGATGAAATTGGTAATTGGTCCTCATAAAAGAGGAACATGATTTAACATAACCTCTATGTTAGAAATAACTATAGTCATTTGTTCATGTTTACACTACCTTTTTTATGTTTGAAAAATTTATGTAAATTTTTCAATCTTGATTGTTTAGTTTCAAAATTGATAGATGATGTTAGTAGATAATCTAGTGGGATATGACGTCCGAAAATTTCACATCCTGCAATACCGACCGAGTTGCGCCCTATCTACTGCTGTACCGACTGATGTCAATTTCTGTGGATTATTTTGTTAATCTGTTTTACCTACTGATTAACTGACTGTAGTCTACATCTGTCGGTAATGTAGGTTTTTTTTTATCTACCGTTGATAATAAGTACATCATTTAATGATAATTTATGTCGGTAACGTAGTATATACAAAAAATTAAAATAATTCTTCGAATTGTAAAATTAACCTTTATTTTAAGAATAATTGATTATTTTGCCTAATAAAAGAATTTATTATGTTTGTTCTCCAAACCAAATTTGACTTAACCTTACTTATTAATTTAAAATATAAAAATATAATACATATGAAGAACCAAAATAAAAAAAGAATATAAAATGAAAAAAAAGAAATCAAAATAAAAAATATAAATATTACTAAATATATAAAAAATATAATTAAATTTACAAATATATCGTAGTATATATAAAAGTTTCTTACAAATACATTCTCGTTTGCCTGTTCCTCCGACCTCGAGGCGGCGACACGTACTCCGGCTCGGTATTATCAGAGGTCCACTCGCTCGAGTCTGTATTCAAATTACTGCGAAAAACAAAATTGACACAAATAACAAAACATGTACCCAAATTGAACACCTACATTTTTTATTAAAATTTAAAGAGAAAAATAATTAGCTACTTTAACAATAAAATAAAATTAGTACTCACAATGATTTATTGCGAGATCTTGAACGTCGAGAATTTCGAGACATTCGCAAGCTGTTCTTTCTTCTGCGATTTTTATTTACTCCACCTGTAAAGAATTGAGTTAAGTTTTTGGACATAAAGAGACTTTTTAACCGACTTCAAAAAGAAGGAGGCTATTGTATACATGCACTCAATACATTACACAAATTTTGAACTTAATTTCATCGAAATTAGGTTTTTAGAAACATATCACCTTCAGTCACTCATGCCAGTATAGTAGTGCGCTGGGTTCACGTCATTCTAATTAATAATAACTAGAGACTACTCTCGACTCCTAGCAATTAAGAATCATGTCGATTTTTGCGTAGTTTTTAATAGGAGAAACTTTGAAATCATGAACTTCAATTTTATTTAAAATCGAATTATAGATGTACCGGATTATCTACGTTAATACAAAAGTTTACTACCTCATTGGTAATGATTAGCATGCAGGCTACAGATCACAGCAAACATAGTTATGGATTTTGTTATAAAATTCTCTTTGAGGATGAAGTTGAAGAGGAAGAGGTATGTCATCCTAACTGGGAGTGTATGTTCGTGTCACGCCATGGTTCGAGGGTAAAAGAAATAAAATGCATATTGTGTTTGAAAAACTCTTGCATGTAAAACCCCAACCCTCGTCCCTCAAGCTTACTGCATATTATTACATCATTAGATGTTATAACTTTTATTTGTCAAATGAAAAATTTCGTTTATTTATTTTCTTTATTAATGCTAAAAAAAAATTCTCACCTTATATATAGAAGAAAGCACATGCTTTATATACTGAACATTTCACTTACCAGAGGTAAATCCAAAAACATTCGCTATATTGCGATTTCTTTGCTGACGAAGTGTATTTGAAACTCTCCTCACTGGCTGGTCGTTTGAATCGCTTAAAGATTCAGAATTTGATTTCAATACTACCACTTCGTTAGCTTCACTGCTCACGGTTACTGTTTTAGAAGTACCCGGCTTTTCTTTCTTTTGAGCGTTCTTATTTTTTTCTTTCTTCCGATCTTTAGCGTCATTGTTTCCAGAATCTGAGCACTTGCTTGAAAACTCTTCTTCATAGAGACTAGCGCTTTTTAAACATGGATTTTCAATTTCTGGGGTACTTGTCTCTTCAATTTGCGATTTCTTCATTTCATTTAATTTATCTTCCTCTCTGCTTGCAGCTAAATTTTGATTTTTAACTTCATTTTTAGATTTTTCATTCCTGTTACCTTCCACAACCACCGGTAATTTTGCTTTAAGATTTTTTAGATCTATTTTTTTACTAGCTTTTTTGAGAAATTCTACATCTGAATGAATTTGCTTTTCACTTTCGATGCATCTCTTTTTGCTGCTAGCAGATGTGTCGTGAGAACTGGCTCTCCTTTTCCCAAGGTTCTCATCACTTACTTTTAAGTGTGCTTTGGTTTGCTCTTTTGTTTTAGTTTCTTTATTTTTATACGCTTCTTGATTTTCGGGCAAAAACGTGTCAGTTGTTGAGTTCGAAGCATTTTGTGTTAGTTTATTTTCGGTACTTATGTTTTGTACATTATTTTTTTTTAGCTCAGTAACACTTAGCCCTTTGTTAGGAGTTGTGTCACTTCCATTATGTAATATAGAAGATTCATCATTATTGTCTTTGGCCGGCACATTTTCATTTGATTTTTGTTCATCAATTTGAGTGTCCTTTTTGTTAGATGTGGACGCTTTATTTGAAGTTTCCTCACTTTCATTGGTTTTTGAATATTTTATATCACCAGGCTTTGAACCTTCTAATAGAATAACAGCTGGATCGATAGCACTAGTTGCAGCATCTGGTTCTTCTACTATTTGCATATTAGGTTCGTCATTGGATCCCTCATCATCTTCAGTACCATAATCATCAAAAACTGCTTGTAGCATTGGTGTTAAAGGATCAGAGTAGGTTATAAGTTCTCTAAGAGATTTTGATGGGCTTGGTTCTTGGTTTTCTTCAGTGGCATCACAGTTGTCTATGACTAGTGTTTCTGTGGAGTCTCTTATATTTGATTTTGATTGGTTAAGATCCTCACCTGTTTTGTCTTTATCGCTGTCAGGTTCTTCAGTATTTTTGTGGATTTCATCTACATTTGTAAAACATATAATTGTAGTATTTATTATTGAAATTAAATGCAGTAAAGAAGTTTTTAGATAGAAGAAAGATTTTTTTTACCTTTTGTATCTGAATCATGACTCGGTGATCTAAACTGCAGCCTGTTACCAATCCTTGCTTCTATGTCGTATCTGTGAAAATAATTGCTCTTTACAATATTACAGGCACCATGTATTTAATTTTATTGATTCTTCATGAAAACTTACCCTTGTTTGAAGCTAGATATTTGTTCCTTTGTCAGTTTATAATATGGATTGCTAATATCAGGAAGTATTCTTTTGATGAAAGTTTCTTTTAAACTTTGCCATGTTCGATTTGTCACCTGCAAATAATAAAAATCTATTAAATACTTGAGATGGGCCGAATATTCGTTTTATATTCGGTATTCGGCATATTCGGCAGCTTTACCGAATATTCATATTCGGCTGAATCACCTAATATTCGGCAAAGTGATATTCAAAGTTTTTACTGTTATTGACCCGTGTATTATCATGATTTGAGTGTACAGTGTAATGAGGTAAGTATTTTAGAGTATAGCTTTCTGTTTTTGTCGTCACTGAAGCTTTATTTTCAATTAAAGTAGGTTGGTAAAAAGATAATAACTTAATGCAAAATATAGGTACCTACTATCTAGCTGTTTTGGGATTAGGCTGCTGTGTAAACTCTTTAGAAGTTTAGACCTGCATTTGTGCGACGGAACGGAATCAAATGTACCGAATATTCGGTTCGGTAAAAGTTTTACCGAATATTCGGCCGAATGTTCGTATTCGGTGAAACCCATGTTCGGCCCATCACTATTAAATACATATATAGAATATGTAATGTACAGTTATAAACAGGATTTTGAATGCCAAAATACATATGATAAATAATTTAATATTAAGGTTGATTGTTCTTATTCTGATTTGTAGCCATCAGTGTTTGAAAATTGGTTAATGTTTGTTAGGAAAATGTTTTTAAAACTATGTATGTAAAATCAGATGACATTATACTTTACGAGTATTGGATATGTCCAATAGCTGATTTGGGTTAATTTTATAATTCACTTCCTTATATTTGGTACATTGTTCAAAATTAAATACTTATAATGAGTACCACAAGTCAAAAAATTAAAATAAAATGGTAAAATGTATGGAAAAGTTATCATCGAAATTAGACGAGAAGCTAGATCAACAAACGTTACTCATAACGACTTCTGTCACTATGAATGTTATGGAAGCTCTTAACGAAAAAATGGATACAATATTGGAAGAAAATAAAAACCTCAAAATAGAAAATAAACTGAATATCATGGAAAAAGAAAGACGAAAAAATAACCTAGTCTTTTTTGGCATCGATGAGATGGGAAAGAAGGAAGCCGAATTGGTAGATTGTTTCAAAGAAACCATAATAGGAACAGGAATACCTTTAGAAAGTCACGAAATTAGCAACTTATATAAGATTGTACAGCGCAAAAAGCAACAAAAAACGTCCAGCAGTAGTGACAATCACGTCTAAATGGAAAAAAACACTTAATACTGAGACTAAAGTCTCAACTACCACCAGGCAAGAAGACTATACTAAGGAGGTTCTTGAAAAACAAAACAGCTACAATCACATGTTGAAGAAGAAAAAAGGAAAGGGAATAAGGCTTTTCTGGTATACGATAAGTTAGTATTTAAAACACCAAAGGATATGGCACCCGAAAAAAAGGAAAAGGGAGGAGTCAGGTTCACCAAAATCCCCAACACAGAAGAAATTTAACACATCAAAAATCCAAGGTCACCGTGGGGGAAGACGACCACTACCCTCATCCCTTAAATAAAAGAAAACAAACTAGGCAACAAACACTTAAAATATGCACATATAATGTAAGATCATTAGCATCTAATGAATGGTTAATTGGATTGATTTATGCTCTAAGCGAAGTAAGAAAAGTGGGTTGTAAAATTGAAGAACTACAAGAACACATACTATGCTATATAGGAGAAACTAATGGGGTTTATGGAGTAGGTTTTTTAATAAAGAAAATATTTTTACTTCTTTATATTTACTGGAATATCAGAGAGAGAGTGGCACTACTAAAACTAAAATTTGGAGAAGAAATCATTTCTCTAGTACAAGCTACGGAATCAGCCACTGAAGACGATATTGACATTTTCTACAATGATTTGAGGAAGGCACACCAAGGCAAGACTATTATTGTTGTGGGCCACTTTAACGCCAAAGTGGGGCAGCCGAAAAAATATGAGAGTATACTCATGGGAAACTATGGATATGGAAAACGGAATAGGTGAGGTAACCCACTGCTCCAATACGCTTCCGAACAAAAGCTATCCATAATGACCTTCTTTAATAAAAAACTGAACCGGAGATGGACATGGATTTCTCTGGACCACAGAACCAGAAACGAAATTGACTACATAATGTGTAACAAACCAAAACATATAACCAATGTAGAAGTATTAAACAGCGTCTCATTTCCTTCTGACCACTAAACCCAAACTAAGTAGAAAATCTTTCAGCTTGAAGACAATGACCCGAAATATATTGAGAGCCTAAAATCCAATCTAGGAAATTAGTTCAATCTACAACAGGATATCTGTGATATACAAACCTACTATAATAAATTGGAAATTGAATTCTTAACCACCTTAAAAACTATAAACAAAGGATATGAAAACAAAATATTAACCAAAACGACAACAGACTTATTAAATAGACGTAAACAACTACTAAGCACAAAAAATAAAACTCGTCAAATGAAAGAAGAATTAAAAACACTATTCAAAACATCAAATAAGGCCATTAATAAAGACTACATATCATGCATAGAAGGAAAATCATAGAGAAGAATTTGAGAGACTACAGGTGTTTCAAACGCGCTTTCAAAGAATTAAATACTCATAAAGAGTGGATACAAAAACTTAAAATTGGTAATGGAAAAACAAACACTAGGAAAGATATCATCAATCAAGCTACAAAATTTTATAAAGAGCTTTATAAAAAACCACTAGACGAGACAGCTGAAGAATGCATAAACATTGTAGAAGGAACAATAGAATCATGTGAGGAATCTGAAATACTAATAAAGCACCACATTAAAAAGTTAAAACCAGAAAAATGCCCGGGCCCAGATAAGTAATGAGGCTATAAAAGAAGCACCAGTATTAGAAAAACACCTTTACAATCTCTTCAACTTAGAATTCCAAACAAAAGTGCCGCAACAATGGTGTAACTCTGATATAGTCCTACTATATAAAAAAGGTGATCCATTAGATGTAAACAAGCCAATCAGTTTACTGTCCAGTATCTACAAACTTTTTGCCTCATTATTTTTAGGCAGAATATCAGCAAAAAATAGATGAAGCACAACCAGTTGAACAAGCAGGGTTTCGCTCAGGTTTCTCAACCATTGATCATATCCATACAGTTGAACAAATATTGGAAAAGTACAAAGAATTTAATTGTCCTTTATATATAGCTTTTGTCGACTACACAAAAGCATTTGACTCAGTTAGACACAACTGTATATGGGAAGCACTTAACTAATGTGGAATAAATGTAACATACATCTAATATTTTAAGAAATATATATTCACAATGCACTAGTCGGATAAAGCTAAAAAACAAAGGCGACACAATAGAAATAAGAAGAGGCGTAAGGCAGGGGGACCCTCTCTCACCAAAAATTTTCATTGCTGTGTTAGATCTTCAAAAAATCCACTGGAGTAACAATGGTATTCAGTTGCTAGGTAGGAATTTGAACCACCTGAGATTCGCTGACAATATCGTTCTGTTCGCAAAGTCTGCCATTGAAATGGAGCAAATTTGGCAGAAGAAAGTATAAAAGCGGGATTGTACATGAATCCAAACAAAACAAAAGTTATGACAAACAGACATGAAATAGAGTATGTCAAAAACTACATCAACCTAGGAAAACTAGTTTCATTTAACACAGTAATGAAGATGAAGTAGATAGGAGGATTAACTGCACATGAAAAAAGTTTTGGTTACATAAAGAAATCTTAAAGGGTGAATATGAACTTAAATTCAAAAGACTAATAATGGACACTTGAGTTCTTCCTAGCCTTACATATAAACGAGCCTTAATATAAAGAAGCCAAACATGGACATTTTCCAAAAAAATAAAAACTAAAATAACAACCTGTCAACACTCCATGGAGGAGTATGTTAAAAATGAGAAAAATACAACAAATCAGGAGTGATACAATTAGGGAAAAAACTAAAACAAAAGAAGCTCTAAGTCTTGATGGCGATGGACAGGATTAATATCATATTTTTAAAACACTTTCGCAAATAATTCATTATCTTAAAACAAATTTTCAAAAGGAATAATTCTGTCATATGTTTACGATATGTATGATATTTAAATAACTTTAACCGTTTTCGCAGTGCATACAATGGAAGTTTTCAAGAGGAATATTTTTCTCCCATTTTTGCAACAAACTCTTCAGCTTTATAATATTAGTATAGATAAGAACCAACCATTTGTTTACTTTACACAAAATTTAATAATACATCAATACATATTAGCATTATAATAATACTTTAGGACAGATTGTAATAAAAAAATAAATATAATAACAACATTTATCATAGAGATTCATCTGTTTAAAACTGACATATTAATTAAAGTATGTATTCATGATTGTAGCTCATTGGGAATCAAAATAACACAGTATTATTCGCGTCATATAAAAAGAACGCTGGCTGTCAAGAGGCGATTTATCGGCCAATTTGGTGGTAAAACGAGAAGTTCGGGGCGGCGAGGCACGCGTCACATGCTTTTCGGCTCGCTATTGGTTTGTCAGTTTAAAATACCATCGCGCACACAAAAGTTATTACTTACGAAATGATTTTATATGAAAAATATTGAAAAAATATTTTTGACGTATATTGTTTTATAAAAAGAGAGACTGATAATAATGCTGTTAATATTTTAAAAAATATATTAAACGAATTAATTTAATTTTTTGTAAGTAGATTAAATATTCTACGATGAATCAAACATATTTTATAAATTAATAGAATTCTATTTAATGACATTCTATCTAATATATTTTTCAATGTACCTACCAATACTCAATATACTACATCGTAAGCAAAAGGCTAGTTCAAAAATAAAAGAATAGGCTTAGGAATTTCGTATGCGAATGTACCGATGCGCAAACACACCCCCCACCACTTTCTTCCAGCGTTCTTTTTACGTGACGCGAACTGTACATGTTTCCTAGATTTGAGTACAGTAAAAATACTTTGGACATGTGTAAAAATTAGAAGTGCAGTGTAATGAAATTCATAAATTGTTTTAAAAGTATGTTACCAGGGCAAGATTGAATTCTGATTGACACTTGAGTTCATTGCTCTTATTTTAATAAAATATAATTTATGTATAATAATTATTTTAATGCAGTTTTCTTAACATAAATAATAATAAATATGTTGTGATATCAACACACAACATTTAGTCCTGGTAAGATACAAGGATTGTGATTAAATTGCTATGTATATTATATTATAACTTATATAATGATCCACAACTAGAGTTCCTGAAAAAATATAGAACATTCCTGCTCAGTAATGAATTTGTGTAATGTATTATTATTAGATGAAGGAAGCCAGATTTGCTTGAATCCACCACTGTTGGCACAGAAAGTAGTGTCACTGCAAATTGAGCCAAATATGTCATCAAATTATATTTTTCATATTCAAATATTAAATATTTTCATTTTTCATCTTGAAATATTTGTATCTACCTATGTAGGCATTTGCTTATTAAAATATATTTATAATTTAGTTTTTGGAATAAAAACAAAGCTTAAAATTCTGTAAGCATAAAAAACCTTTGAATTTTGTAAGTCTATCCACATTTTTCTGCCTCTGATTTCACTGTAAGATTTGTGTTCAGTTAAATAATCCACTATAGTTTTCATTTCTTTCATTGTATAGGATTTCCTGAAAAATTAAAATTAGATTTATTATACTTTCTACATTTTTGTACAAGTAGTTAAAATAGTTTTTTAATAGGTAAAAATAATTAATTATTCTAATAAAGGGTAGTACTAGAATTATAGTAGGTGAGGAAAAAGAAAAATTATAAGTATAAAATGCTGGTAGGAACAATGAAATTATAAAAATATTTTTCTTCAATTTTATTTTATTCATTGAATTAGATTTTTAATGATAAGACTACAAGTTATAACTTTATCATAATCAATAAGTTTGACACTTACCCCGACATTTTGGAGGGCAAATTTTACCACCGCGTATATTGATAAAATTTAAACGCGTGATATTAATCCAATTATTATATAATTATGCAATGAAAGAATGACATATATATAATATTATTGTTTAAGTATATTCAATAATATATTTCTTTATATTTGCAAGAGTAAAAAGATTAAGCGTCCAACTCCAAAAACAAAACCGGCTTGCTTTCAAAGTTTCAAGTTTCACGTTCACCATGTTGTTGTTTTTTAAATTTATCCCCAATAGGGAAAGGCAAAGGACTATTCAACCATAGATGACTAATAAAGTTTCAAGTTCAACCATAGATTAAATCACTATACAGATACAGAATAATAAACATTTGAACTTTCAACCTCCACATCCTATAATAAAGCAAGGAAGCCAGGCTAAAATAAAAACCGAGTTATCTATAGTTTACTCATTTAGTTCAGTTAACATGTAATAAGGTGTGAGTGAAACAAAATATGCTGTTTGTTTTTATTATTTTGGAGCGTGTCACAAGGCAAAAAATGAGAAATGTCAAATCCTCCAAGGTTTGGTCACCTTATAATGCTAACAAATACAAAAGTTCTATCTAAGATGTTAAAAATTTTAAGTCGGTTATCAACTTAATTTTTCAGTATTATGTTTTGTTGATAGTAAGTAATAGTCTAGTGATGTAAAAATTATCGTCGATAATAATTAGTTAGATAGTAAATAATTAGCTTGGCTCTTCGGGCCTGATATAAACCTACGAATCGAGAAAACTTACTATACCTCATAAAAGATAGCTTGATCTCTGCGACAGCTGTCAGTAAAATCACGCCTATGAAGTTTTGAATTTCGTATTATTATTATTGGGCTTGCCGACCTAATTAGCGATCGGCGATGATTCATCGCGACCACAGACTTTAAGCTATCGATATTTTAAATAAAACTTAATTTAAAATTAATCTTTCTGTATTTTAATTTTAATGTATATTTTAATATCATGACATTATTTATATTTGTACAAACTTGATCTAAAATAATAGTGAGTAAATAAAATCCCATTTCTCACCTATTCATGTATCACGTCATCTGGTTTAGTGCTTGATTGCCTAAAACTACTGAATACCACGAGGAAATAAATTTTGAAAAAATTAAGGTGTGGTTTTTAAAATTATTAGATAATTTAAAGGAGCCACATTGCATTATTATGGATAACGCCCCATATCACTCGGTCCAAAAGCAGAAACCACCAACTTCGGCAAACAAAAAATTAGAAATCGTTGCATGGCTTCAAGAAAAAGGAATAGAGGCCAATAAAACTATGCTAATAAATGAGTTATAAAGACTCGTTGGTCTGCACAAACCAAGTACTCCAACGTCTGTCTTAGATGATATAGCCCACGAAAAGGGTCATACCGTCACAAACTACCCCCGTACCACTGCCAGTACAATCCGATCGAGCTTATCTGTCCAAGTCAAAGGTTTACTTGCTTGAATTTCGTTAGATAGGTACTTTAAGTATTAACTACTGTATAATTAATCTTAGTAAAAATATGTTTTCTTTTAAGGTTACGCTCCCAGATACAACACAACACCGCCTTTCACGGCATATAAAATGTTGCCATAACTGGGCACCTTTAAACAAATAAATAACTCGTTAATCGTTAATCCGTTACTTAAAAAAGTTAACTTCGTTTAACGTTAAGCGTTACATTTCGAAAGATTTAACGCTAATCGTTAATCCGTTAACACGTTATTAAAATTGTATTTTTATATCATTGCAACAATAATGATCTCCTTATAAAATCTGTTGATTTGGGTTCTGGAACTTAAAAGTTTCTCAGCATTTCGAGGAGGCGGGACCGGGCTTATCAGAGGCTCAGTTCAACGCCTTCAATATCCAGCCGTTTGGGACTCTACAAGAGCCACTTCGCTATCATGAGGTACCTCTCTCTGGCCTTGGATGGACGCTGGACGTCCTTTTTTCATTTCTCCCACTTCATCCCGATACTGATGGAAGCCGTCTCGACTTCGGTTTTTTTTACCGAATGTCCGGGGCATTGAATCTCTTTGCCGGTTTTGAGATTGTGAGGTACATGGCACTGTATGGTGCCCCCGTTTTTTTTTATTTTTTTTTATTTTATTCTGAATTAGTGCTTGACTGCGTTCCACCTGATGGTAAGTGGTAACGCAGTCGGAGATGGTAAGTCGCACTAATTCAGTAGCCACCTATTCACTCTTGCCTTGAAGACACCCATATTGTAATCGGACGGAAATACTGACGTGGGCAGGTTATTTCAATCCTTAGCCGCACGTATAATAAATGACGAAGCAAAACGCTTCGTCCGGACGGGTGGAATGTCCACGACATAAGAATGGAGACCAGCCGTTCGTCGAGTCGTCCGATGATGGAAAGGGGATAGGGGAATTAGGTCGTGTAATTCCTGCGCACACTCTCCGAAATGCAACCTATAGAATACACAAAGGCTGGCAACCCTACGTCGGTGATCGAGTCAAGGTAAAAGGACTCCTTTTTGTGGTGAACAGACACGCCTGTGTTTTGGTGGCGTTGAAACTCACAAGATTGGCATCGCCCCAAGTGGAGACTGCCTTGAGTGTGAGATTCAAACGCTCTACCATGGCCTCTCTTTCGGACTGAATTTGATCTCTACTGGCTCGAGGATTTGGCAGGTATCTCTCTACAACAGTGCTGTCGTCTGCGTACCCACAGATACCGGGTATAAGCAGATCGTTAATATGCAGCAGGAACAAGGATGCAGAGAGAACAGATCCCTGAGGAACTCCAGAGTTGGTTTTTAAGGGTTCTGATGAACAGCCTTCAACCACAACTCTGACTGATCGGTCGCTCAGGAAGTCTTTTATCCAGCCGATCAGGCCAGGAGATATGCCATAGGCTGAAAGCTTGCTTATAATGCTAGCGTGCCAAACCCTGTCATAGGCCTTTGAGGCATCGAGGGAGACTGCAATCGCCTCCCCACTTCGCTCAAGAGCTGAGCACTTTCAGATAGGCAAGTAATTATAGGCATATTTGTTTATAAATTATATTTAATAAAAAATATGTCTCATCTGGTTATCAGGTCGGTGAAGGTCGATCTTCCACCGGCTCTTAGACCATATGGACATGTGTGAAAGTGCTTTCATCGTAAACTATTTTATTAATTTACGATGGTACGATTACGATTATTTCAGAAGGCTTATCTTAAATTTATTTCGCTCTTTCTAGGTAGGTTATGTTAGGTTAGATATAATATGACACAACCACAACGCACGCGAGTGAAGCGAGCGTGCCGCGGGGGCGGCCGGTAAGTGCTACATTCTCATGAACTATGAATTACCTTGTAATGGGAGTTGTATAGAAATAATAGGGAGCATCTTTCCTACCCATCTACTCCCTCCCATTGCCATCGTCCTGCCAAGCGATTGTAAACCGCAACTCTCATCTCGATAGACTAAAAGTTTTTTTGAAGTTTTTCTTTAATACTTATATTATAGTCCAGTCATATTAGGGTTTTCACTTCAAAATTTAGATAGACATAGCCATAAACTTGTATATACCTTTTTGCCATTATTTTGACATCCTAAAACTTGTCTCAAAACATACTTATTGTAGAAAGTCAGAGTCTACAATCTAAGGTCAAGGGTCAAAAACACCTAATGAAAGTCAGTGGGAACGAACATAAAAGCTAATTATAAGAGTCTATTGCTTCAGAACATTCAAGTGTGACATATTAGCGAAACCGCTGGAACTAGTTGAACGGAGACGCGCATAAAATTGAAAGCAAAAAGCAGATAGTAATGATTTGAATAAGCTTGACTCTCTCCACCCTCTCCTATCCTATCTGTGCGAAATATGTAAAGAAATCGAAGCTCACGCTAGCAGACATGAGACCGATAAACCCATTTAAATGTAAATTGGTTCACAGATATTCTAGAGCATTAAAAAGGACTAAAGATACTTTTCAGGCGAAAAAAGGGCTGTAAGGGGTTGAAAGCTTAAAGCTTAAGGTTAAACTTAGCCTCTGGTGCTCGTTGTAAGTGGACGCGTATTGGAAGTTGTAGCAAAAATTATATCTATTTTTTTTTTCCTCAAAAATTCATAGTTTCAAAGTGTTCTTTAAACCAAAGTAATTGTGTTCAATTCACATTAAACACAGTGTTTACGCTAATAACCTTCTGATTCTCAAGCAAACGCACGAAAGCAGCAGGTTCGCAGCTCCCCTCACCCCCTCGAGTAAAGAGAAGCATTGCATTTTTTGTTTCTATTGCACTCGTACGTAAATTCTTACGATGAGTTTGCAACGAACACCGCCCGGAACTGCATTAATGAGCGGAAGCGGGAGTGCTGGCGGTTCAACACCTAACCTGTCGAACTTTGGCAATGAGGACTACTCTAACATAACTATTAGAAAACGGAATAACCGCACTGAAGAGCAAGACTATAAGATGGAGTTTGAGGACTTCCGTTCAGACATACTGAAGCTCTTAGAAGAGTTCACAAAAAAACAAAATGAAAATATGAATAGCATCAAAGAAGAAATATCTGGCATTAGAAACGAGGTAAAAATAATTAAATCGGCATTTGAAAAATTAAACAACAAGTTTGATCAAATAGATACTGAAATAGAAAATATTAAAACTACTAATAGGAAAAATCAAGAAAAAATTAAGTGTATAGAGAGCGAAATAATAGAAATCAAAAAGGCACAAAACACTGAATGCTCAACATTGAAACCGCTTCCGCTTATGCAAGAAAACCTATACCTAGAAATAAAAGACAGATGTGAGCGCGAGAAAAATATTGTAATTGTGGGTATTTTAGAAAAAAATGATTCCAACTATAAGACTAGACAATGTTATGATGATGTGGAGGTTATGAAATTGTTAACATCGGTATATGAATCCTGTCCCAAACCAATAAAAACAGTACGACTTGGTAAATATGAGCCTAATAAGAATCGTCCCATTAAGGCGTATTTTAGTGATGTTAATACTGTGAGATATTTACTACGCAACAAAACAAAATTGTCTGGTAATGCCCATTTCTACTCCGATCAAACCCCAATGCAGAAACAGTATTTAGATTCATTAAAGAAGGAAATAAAACAACGCGAACAAAGTGGCGAGAAAGATCTTATAATTAAATATAAAAAAGGAATACCCACAATAATTGCAAATAAAAATAACCAAAAAAACTAGAGGAAATACCATTACAGAATACATTTATAAAAAAATATAGTAGATTAGAACATTACATTTTTAAAAAGTACGAAGATATACAGTGTCATTCTAATTCATTACGATGTTTTTATGCTAACCTACGTAGTATCCGTACGCCGGGAAAGTTTGATGAATTACTATGCATAATAAAAACAATACCTAAGACTATTCACTTAATGTTATTTACTGAGACATGGATTAATTCGGAACATGAGGCGAACTTGTACAACATCTCAAACTATCAACATATATATAACTATAGAAATAAAAGTAAGGGAGGTGGTGTTTCCCTTTACATACACAACAGCATTTCGTTTGAGACAACAGAGGAATTATGTGAAAATGGGAATCATTACTTGTGGATACATATGAATAAATTAACCTTAGACGTTGGTATTATTTATAGACCTGGTGACACCAATATCAAAAACTTTATGGATTTGTTTTCGACCCAATTAGAACGCAGAGAAAGAGCAGTAGTATTTGGAGATTTTAACATTGACCTACTCAGTACAGATAACCATGTCATTGAATACATGAACGGATTAGAGGAAAGCGGATTTAAGATAATAAACAAAATAGATAGTAAGTTCAGTACTCGCGAAACAAGCACAACAAGCACAATATTAGATCATGTTTATACAAATGTCAATAATCATTCATTCAACATGTCGATAATAGACTCATCTTTGTCCGACCATAAACAGATTTTTCTAGAAATTGGTACCCTAGCACCGGAAATAACCAGGAAAATACACTACGAAGCCCTAAATTACGAAAATCTCTATGAAAATGCTTTAAAGGCAGAGTATTGCAATGAAACCAAAGAATATCAGAACTTAGAGAAGTTTATTTTAGAACATATACATAATAATAAAGTTAAAAAGACTAAATTTTTAAATGTACCTAAAAAAGATTGGATAAATAAGGAAATAATTAACTCGATTGATAAGCGAAACAGATTATGGCAAGAAACTAAAGTAAATCCAACTGATGAAAACCTTCAAAGGCAGTATGATGACGAGCGTATAAAAGTGAAAAACCTGATAAGGACCCGCAAGAAAGATTATTATTATTCTTTGTTTAGTACCAGCAGTCATAATCCGAAGGAAATGTGGAAAACCATAAATAGTTTAGCATTAAATAAGAGTAAAGAAAACTGTGCTCCCCTCAGACTCGTATTGGATTCTGGACCTGTTACGGAAGGTAATGCAATTTGTAATTGCTTTAATGATTTCTTTTCTTCAATCGGCGTAGAGTTGGCAAGTGCAATACCTAACAAATATCACACTAATACCGATGACATATTAATGTATGACCGTAGTTATAAGCATAATATAACATTAAATGAGTTAGCACCGTGTAGTAGTGAGGAAGTATCAAAGATAATTGATAATCTAGATAGCAACACAAGTACTGGGATAGACGGAATTAGTACCAAAGCTATTAAATGTATAAAAAATATAATTTCTCAAAGGTTAGCTGATTGTATAAACAAGTGTTTGTCTGACGGCACCTTTCCCGATTCGCTAAAGATCGCAAAAATTAGTCCTATTCACAAATGTGGTAGTAAAAGTGATCCAAATAACTATAGACCCGTTTCTGTGTTACCAGTGATATCCAAAATATTCGAGCGAATACTGTACAAACGCTTAAATACTTACTTGTCTGAAAAACAATTTCTCATTAGTCAACAATATGGTTTTCGTTCAAAATCGAGCACTCTTACCGCCGCCATAGACTTAGTTACAGAAATAAGGTCCCAAATCGATAAAAAAAATTTTGCTTTGGGAATCTTCATCGACTTGAAGAAGGCTTTCGATACGGTAAGCCATAGTAAACTATTGTTGAAATTAGGGAATATTGGTATCACGGGCAGGGCTTTCAAAATTTTCGAATCATACTTACAAAATAGGACGCAAGTTGTAAAAATAGATAGCTTTACCAGTTCTATTAAAAGTGTTACGTGCGGGATTCCACAAGGCTCCATAGTTGGTCCGTTAATGTTCTTAATTTACGTTAACAATATTATTAACATTAATCTAATTGGAAAACTTACAATGTACGCGGATGATACATGCCTTTTTTATTACGGTAGCTGTATTCAGGACTTAATAAGTAAAGCTCAAAATGATCTTGACAGGCTAAGTGAGTGGTTACAGTACAATTTGCTTACAATAAATACAAATAAAACGTCCTACATGATTTTCTGTGCAAAAAATAAACATATACCTAATTTCACACCCCTTACAATTAACACTAAGGTCATACAATGCTCATCAAAAGAAAAATATCTGGGATTATGGATAGATGATAAGTTGACTTGGAAAGGACACATAGAACACGTTAGAGCCAAACTGCTACCTATACTGGGCGCATTGAGAAAGGTATCAAACTGCATTCCTAATAAAGTACGAATGATAATTTATAATACCTTAGTTAAATCTAACATTGAATATTTAATAGAAGTGTGGGGAAGTGCCGCTAAGACAAATTTAATGCCATTACAAAGAATCCAAAATAAAGTTATCAAAGTACTATTTCGCTATCCCTATTTTACATCAACCAACAAATTGTATCAAGAAACAAAATTGTTAAATATCAACCAATTATATACCTATTACACCTGCATACTAATTAAGAATATTATCAACAATTCAATACACTCTAACATCAAAATTGATAAAAAAATAACTAAACACAATTTAAGAAACAAGAATAAATTAATGCTGACTAGTGTACGTACAAAGTATGGTCAGAAAACGGTATTGTTTGAGGGAGTGCAGCTATACAATAATTTACCAAATCATATTAAAGGTTCGGACAACATAAATATTTTTAAATCAAAATTAAAAGAACACGTTTATACATTGTAATTATAAATATTTCGATTAAGCGCTCCAGAGGTAAAAATTGTTACATCCTACTATTTATATTGATTGTATCTCATTATAAGTGAACGTTATGTTTTTATGAGAAATAAATTCTTTAAACCTAAAGATGAAAATTCCAACCAGTTGAAAAGTTATCGCCAGTCCCTGTTCAAGGATAGTCAGTCAAACAAATTTCCTAATACAGAACCCAAATTAGAAAACCGAAAGCCAGACTTACTCAAGTCTGAAGTTAGAGCTACCATCATGTACCTTAAAATACACAAGCTACCGGTAGAAAAGCAATCCCGATAAACACACTTAAAGCTCGAGACGATATAAGTGTCTTCGGGAACATGGCCTACAGAATGGACTCATGCGGTTTTCACTCCTTTACATAAAAAGGTTTCAACCAAGAAATGTAGCTACCTCCTTTGTATTGCAATAATATTTTCCGCTAGCAACATCTTGTTACACATTCTAAATCTACGACTGATTCCTATCAAAGGAGATAGGTCTCTGGAAGACCAGAAGAAGCTGGTTTTGTAATTTGTTAGGCGTACGGTAAAGGTACACATGAGTAGATCTAGTTCGTCAGATGGTAGAAAAGGCAAGGGAGTATAACAAACGGTATATGGTTACTAAATAAAAACAAAAATAATGTATGCTGTTAGTTACCTAAATTCTACACATTTATACGAGAGACTTTTCGTAATATTAGTGCGTTTACCGTATGAAATTCTGTGTTTTATTTTCGCCAAGTATTGGAAGTGTAATCGGTTACCGATTGTCTGATGTGAATCGTGTTAATAGGAAAAGGTGTAATGTTTCATGTTTCTGTGACAATAAGTAAATTCAGTATACCGCGTCTTAATAAGTTAAAATACGCTCAGGGAAAGGCGGCTGGGCTTAAATGTGCGGGAAAGATAATTTCTTCTTTGTACACTTAAGTTGCATAATTTAAATTTGTAAAAGTAATTCTGTATCATTTGTCAAGTGAGACAATATAAATTCTAAAATTTCAGTTATTTTCATTAGTTTTCAAATAACAATGGGTAGTGGAAAACCCGTGTTGGCAAATAGTTTGAGGGGTCGATGCTGGCAAATCAAGTTACCAAGTATCTAAAGACTTGATACTTCAGGTCTACAGTCCAATCTATCATTCAGCACTATAAAAAGAATAGAACGACTTCTTGTTTGAAGAAAACTGGTCGACCACGCATCACAAGTGCAGCAGAAAACAAAATCCTGAAAAAATATCAAAAATAATCGTCGTGCTCGAGCTGGAGAACTCACGGTGCAATGGAAGGACATGATTAACAAAGACGTCTCAGTTAATACATGCAAAAGAGTCTTAAAAAGAATAGGTTACGGATTTTACACCGCTAAGGAGAAACCACTGTCAACTGTTGTACAAAAGCAAAAGAGGTTGAAGTTTGCTCGTGATCATTTAAATTGGAGTTCCGGTCAGTGGCGTAGTATCATTTGGAGTGACGAGTCCAAATTTGAAGTGACAGTCGGCGATGAAAGGAAAAAAGTGATTCGGAACAAAAATGAGGCACTTCATATCGATTGTCTCAAACGCAAAGTGAAGTTTCCGGCGTCTCTTATGATATGGGGCTGCATGTCTGCATAAGGTGTAGGTGGTATGCAGTTTGTGGATGGTTCTATCAATGCTGCAAGGTATCAAAACCTTTTGGAAGAGAATTTACTGCTCTCTATTCCGTTACTCAAACATCAAGATTCCTTCATTTTTCAACAGAATGGTACTTCCTGCCATACTGCAAGGACAACAAAGACGTGGCTTCTGGCGAAAAGCATCCCTACAATTGAATGGCCATCTAACAGCCCGGACTTGTCGCTGATCGAAACCCTATGGTGGTAAATGAAAAAAGTTCTCCGTAAAAATCCATCAAGATGACGAGCGACTTAAAGGTCAATTACGCCTGAGGAGTGTCCAGCGTTGGTTGCAACCATGCCTCTTCGCATTAAAGTTCTAATTGAGAGCAAAGGCGACACAACTAAGTGGTAGACGAACTATTTTGCGTGAGTGACAAGGGTAGACGAATACTTTTGCGTTATGTTTTATAGAATATTTTTTAAAACTTTTTATGTTATGTAAAGTCATGAAAGAATTTAAGTTATGTTAAAATAAACTTTAAAATGTTCCTCAAATTGTGCTTACTTTTTATTAAGCGTTCTTAATTATTTTACCAATATTTACTTTCTATATTTTACGCTTTGCACTACTTTCCATACTATTGCAAATTGCAATCTATGGTACAAGGAATCCCCTCTGCATCACAGGTAATAGGTAATAGGTATTATAATTAAATAGACCCATCGCTTCATGTGATGGCGCTTCAAATGCCATCCAAAGAGAATGTAAAGGATGCCATCTATACGCAGAGCAAACAATTATGATAATATGAAATGAATGTCACAAACTGTGGCATGTTCGGAAAAGTTTAGATACCTATCGCTACAACTTTTTTTATCTCAAACTATAAACAAACAATTCAATTATAATAATTTATCTTAGTTTTTGGTATTTTTAAGGTAGGGCATTGTGATTTCAAGGTAGGGCATTGCCCCACCCCTCAGCTACGGCTTACGGCCCTGAATGCGACATAAATGAACCCACGTCGTAGGTCACTGGCATTGAATGGGTTAAAAATTAAAATATAATTTACCTTAAATTCATAAAACATACATGAATGCCTACTTACCTACACAAAGAAGGCAAAACTCGCAACTACATGATGGAAAAATTGAAATATTTTTGGTACTTATTTAGTTAAATTAAAGCTGAGATGCATTACTTCCTATGCTCGATAGTAAATACAAAATAAAATAAACAAATTTATTTTTCAAAGGTCTTTCATTTTAATTATATCAATACTTATAAAATAATTTAATAGTGTTTAAACTAGTTTTGGCTTTGAGATCTTCCAGTTTTTCTCCCCATAACAGGACTTCCACCCATTTGCCTAAGCAGTCCTCTTAAACCACGAGCTTCTCTAATGCCACTGTCTAGCTGTTCAGATGGTATTGCAGAAAAATCATCAACTAATGGCAAAGGCCCACTTAGACGTTCTGAATATTGGGCAAGCCTGGATTGGTGACCTATGGGTGAAGTTTTTTCGGTAGGTTGCTGTGACTAAAGAGAAAAATATATTGAGAAACATATTTTAAGTAACAGTAAAATAAAAGAAATGTAAAATGTGACAGACAAATAATTGCTATTACATACATTGAATCCTAAAAATGGTAACTTACTTTAATTCTTAATGAGGCTATTTCATTTTGTAGTTGCTTAATTAGTGCAGCATCACTTTCATAGTTTATTAATGTGGGTTGTGGCATGCATTGAAAAACAGTTGCCAATAAATTATGGAGCGAGACTAAAACACTATCCTGCCAAGCCTTGGTAAAGTAAAGATTAAATGAGGGGTGCTCTTCAGGTTTCTGTATATAAGGCAGCACTGAAATAAACATGATAATAAAATTGAACAATGTTGTATAATTTTGTTATAATAATGATCTTTTTACTTAACAGATAAACAATTAATTTGGTAGTAATTACTAATTAATAAATAATAATAGTTTTTCTTATCAACGTGTCCCTAGCACTTACTAAACCAATCTTTCCATTCATTTTGTCCTTGCAATTCTGGCATCAATTTATAAAAAAATTCAGTCACTTTTTCATTTCTGGTGGAGCTTGTGGATTGTGAAGCTGTTACAAAGTACAACTTGTATAGGCTATATTCTATTTTGCGTACAGCTAAAAGTGAATTATAATATATTTAGAATAATTATCTCATTGCATGTCAATGTGGAATACTTTAGAGTTACGAAGAATAAATTGTCTTACCGGGTTGCACATGAATTTCCAACTTAGAAAAAATTAGGCTATCTAAATGAGACCAGTATTCTTTAAGACCATTTAAGTCCGAAACATTAATACAATGGCAAATTTGTTCAATAATTTTATCCACTCTGAATCCTTTATCTTTATCAGATTTTAAATCATTATCAAATGATTTTATGGTGGAAGTGAATCCTCTGAATAGTAAATATTCACGTACTAATTCATCGACTAACTGTATATGAGCCATTTTCAATTTCGTAAAGTTTTCGTTCTACTTTTTTCACTGTTTTACTTTATGTCAGAATGAGTTCATTCTGACATAAAGTAAAACTCATAATTAAAAGTATTTCGGAGTTTAAACTTTAAAGTAAAATATAAGTCGAAACACAAAGAACGGCTAACAATAACAATAAATGCAATAATAATTTCAATAATAAATATAAAATAATATTATGATCTAGATAAATATGATCATAGAATATAGATAACTAATAAAAATTATTTTGTTGTTGTTTTTAAAATTTATCCCCAATAG
Source organism: Boloria selene (assembly GCA_905231865.2). NCBI lineage: Eukaryota > Metazoa > Arthropoda > Insecta > Lepidoptera > Nymphalidae > Boloria > Boloria selene. Next base: position 9,015,193 of record HG993149.1, read on the forward strand.
GGAAAGGCAAAGGACTATAGTCCATACAGCCTATAAAAATTATGATAGTGGGCATGTTCGCGGCCCTCTTCTAAGTGAAGATTTTCTTCACTTTGATAGAAGAGCATGCGCACGACGTCCGTTTAATATGCGCGGAAATGAGACATGCGCATTAGTTTCTTGTACATACACAATTAGTTTTTTGAATGTGATTTTTCTAACTAAAAAGTGATAATAATATTTACTAGTATAAAAAGTATTTCAACTGTTGTAAAAATATTTTAAATATTAATAATTAATAATATTATTAAAAATGAGTAACTGTGAGCCACAAGAAATTGAGAATGTGGAAGCATTCAAGCAAGCAGAGAAAAAATTTTGTTAATAAGATTCGAAAATTTAATGTCTTTTATTATACTTTGTCCATTTTGTTAATGGTTTTTTGACAGCTCGCCGACTGACAAGCTATAGTGATAACAAAAGGACGTAATAATCGATTTCTCTTATTTTTTTAAGTATATAAAATAATATTTATTTTTATATTTATTAATATGAAAATAAATATTATTATAATAAAAATCAAGTGTGGTGGAGAGAACTAAGAGAATCATAATGTGATTCGGGCCGTGACATTGCATATTTTGATAATTTATGCACACAAGAGTTAATAATATTAATATAACTGAAGACTCCTCATCGGACAAATCTAATATAAATGATGATTCTTACGAATCATTTTAATAAAAGGAATTAAACTATTTTAGTTGTTTTATTTGTATGCCTTATACTAAAAAGAAAGTAAAACTTTACTATTAACTTTAATATTTTAATTTATTGGTTTAAATCTTAATTTTTTTGTCTTCCTTATTAAATAACATATTACACCTTATTTACATATTAGCATTGATTTCTATCGATTATTTGTAATCTGTGGCACAATCGTAGTAATCGTTATGTGTGGCACAGCAATAAGGGGGAGGTGCCCGTCCATGAAGTACACTATTAATGTGTATGTCATTTTAACTTTAATGGCTAACCAATAAATACGAAACTTCGTGGGCGTGAGCTGTCAAAAAACCATTAACAAAATGGACAAAGTATAACCATAAAAATTAACAAAATGTTGACAATTATTTTCTGCATACAAACCTATTGTTGCTATAATTTGAAGACTCTTCTTTAAACTAAAAAGTGAATTTTATTGTTGACTTCAATTAGTTTTTATTAAATTATTTTTTATTATATTTATATGAGAGGTAATAAGCAAATTTTTTTTGTTACATTTATTAATTATTATTATTTATTTATTTTTATACCGCTGGTCACATAAAAAACTAATGCGCATGTCTCATTTCCGCGCATATTAAACGGACGTCGTGCGCATGCTCTTCTATCAAAGTGAAGAAAATCTTCACTTAGAAGAGGGCCGCGAACATGCCCAATATTCGATTGATTTGATTGACCACAGATTCTTCTGCTATATCTTAATATATATAAATCTCGTGTCACAATGTTTGTCCTCAATGGACTCCTAAACCACTAAACCGATTATAATAAAATTCACACACTATGTGCGGTTCGATCCAACTTGAGAGATAGGATAGTTTAAATCTCAAATTATAGTCGCAATTTTAATTTATTGCTAATTATTGTCTGTTATTATTTGACAGTCACAATTATCTGTTAACTTCAAATGATTCTAACAGATGTCGATACCTTTCGAGTGGGTTGAGTAAGTAATCAATAGATGGCGCTGCTATGGTAAATCTACGAACGTGTCATATAAGCTACATTTTAACAGCATAATTACCACGTGAATTGAAATTATTATAAAGTTAAGTATTATTAAAAAGTTAACGCGGGCGAAGCCGCGGGTACTGCTAGTAGATTATAAATATTTATCTATGGTATATACTATATAGTCACGGTCTAGATAGAAGGTCTAGCATCAAGAGTAGTGGGAGTACGTCGGCTTATCGTGACAATACTTTCTATTTACGGCCGTAGCGTGACGATACACTACAACTGCAACTAATAAATTTTGTCTCTATTTTATCCCACGTAATGCAAGAGTACTAAACCCTCGTCACATTACTCGATTTTATTTCGTATTTCATAAACCAATACCATTTAATTGTCACTTAAACGGCGTGCGCAGTGCGCAGTGTGCACACAACAGAGCACCCCAGTCCATCGTCATGCCACGGCCATAAATGGAAACTATTGTCACCATAAGCCAACGTACCCCACTTCTCTTGATGTTAGACATTCTTTCTAGAGAGTGGTGGGCCGTGGGAACCAAAGAGAATGTAACTGGTGGGAACTGGGAACTTGCAAATTCCAATCTACTCTCAAGTCTCAACTCCCTACTCTCAATTGACTCAACTGTGTGAGACTCAGTAGTCACAGTTACTTTCTTAATTCTTGTTTCCATTTAAGGACTTCCATAATTCAAACTTACTGCAAAATATTTTAAAATTATTTGTTTGTTCAATCTTTGTTTTATTAATGTTAATGATAAATTTAAAAATAATATAAACATTATATCTAGTTATAGTCTAGTAAAGTTATAACAAGTAAATTTTTATCTCTACTTTAAAGGTTCATAGACGAACATTAAAAAAACATAATGTCAAATTGTCAATCGAAATTGCCTTCAATCAGCTGTCGATTTATATTATTGGCTATAATTTTTTTATCAGGACTAATCATAAAATGTGTGTTAAATGGCGTGAATTTTTATTTAATTATTAATTAAACCAGCACCGTGGTAGTGTTAGGAGGTGGTTTATGTGGATGGCGAGCACGAGGAGCAAGTGGTGCAAGTGACCGCGGCGGGCGCGGCTTGCCTGGGCCCCCAATCGCGCAGGCATGCAGTGGCATGGCGGAGGCTGCAGGCACGTCGCGTGGCCTCCGCGTCTACAAAATTGTAGTACTCGGCGACGGGGGAGTGGGCAAGTCCGCGGTCACACTGCAATTCGTCAGTCACAGCTTTCTGGATTATCATGATCCTACAATAGGTAAGGTTCCACTTGTATTTTAACACCTGCTGAATTTAACTGTTAGAAATTGCTGAATAAAAAAAATAATAATCATCATGTATTTCATTCAGTATCAATATATTTTTTGGTATTATAGTAAGCCATATGGAACAATTTTTTTTAATAATAATTGTTGTTTATTGTAAATCTTGTAGAAAATAGCAAATAACACACTGGGGTGTTTAAATTACATTACATGATGTTGATGATATCCTTCTTTGAATCTTTACAGAGGACTCATATCAACAACAGGCTGTGATTGATGGAGAGCCTGCATTATTAGATATTTTGGATACAGCTGGACAGGTACTAATACAAGTGGTTTAATATATAACAGAAATTAGCAACTGTTATCTCCTTAACTTAAATTTCTATTATTAAAAAATAATAAACACTAAGGCTACGTCCGCACAGACAGGCGGCTTGCTTAGCGCCTAGAGCCTAACGAGTTACCTAGCTAGTAGCTTACTAAAACGAACGTTCCAAAATGTTCGCGACCGGCCGCACTGCGCGCTTAGCGTCTAACTAGTTGCTAAGCGTGTATCTAAGTAAACAAACATGTTGGTTTTTTGACACTAGGCGCGAGGCATTTTATTTCAAGAATCAATTTTTAAGAGAGAACCTTTGTGGAATACGGCAAATAAACTACATAAAAATGCGATTATTTAAAAAAATATGGGAAGAGACATCAGTCGAAGTAAAAAAAGATCTTAAGTACTAAAAAGTTGTTTATTTACGTCATGAACCCAACATGATGGATAGGACCTTGAAATGGTATATTTTAAATGTGAAATTTGTGTAAGTAACAGTTTTACAGCTATTTTTAAAAGTGACAACGGCCCGCAAACCTCCTGCAGTGCGGCCACTGTGTATCCTAGCAATTTGCTAGAGCGCAATCCACTAGGCTCTAGGCGCTAAGCAAGCCGCCTGTCTGTGCGGACGTAGCCTTAAGCTTGAATTACTCAGGTTTGACCATAGTCCATACATTTTGACGGTTATTATTAGATACACAAAATAGGCACGGCAGTTGTGGATAACAGCCTGTTTTAAACAATAGATTTCTCAAACATGAGATCAGTGATATATTTCTAGTGGTTTTCTCATGATGTGGTCATAGAGAGACAGATGAAAAGAAAACTATGGATTTGGCCACTGTATCAATAATAATGACTATTTCAATCAGATTATGCAAAAAATATTCAATGTACAACTTTCAAATCAACTTAGTATTTTACTATATTATGTATAAATAATAGAATATCAGTTCAAATTATTTAGAAATATTTTTAAATTTAGTTAAGTATTAAGTTTAGTTTATAAAAATAATTTTTAAAATATTTTTTTTTTCATTAACAATTAAAAACTAACAAACTTGTTTATATGTAAGTGATATTTACTATATTTTTGAAATTTCTCTATCAACAGGTAGAGTTTACAGCAATGAGAGAACAGTACATGAGGTGTGGAGAAGGCTTCATGTTATGTTACTCTGTGACAGACAGACGTTCATTTCGTGCAGCGGCTGAATATAAACGATTACTAGCCCAAGCTCGTCCCTCAGAGACGTTGCCTTTGGTTCTTGTTGGAAACAAATTGGATCTTGCCCCAAGGTTTAGACAGGTGATTTTTCTTATAAATACTTTGTATAATTTAATAAATTGTTAAATGTTGTTTAAATACCATGAAAATACCATAGTTCATTAATTCTTGTAATTAAGAATGTCAGTAGTAAATTCAGTCTTACAATAAAATATAATAGAAGGTAGCTTTGGTGAAATGTATATTATTTATGAAAAAGCAGTGGCAGCCTAAACCTAATGGTAACACATTTGCTTGAGGCTTGTTTTACCCAGGGAGCATTAACAAATTAATGCCCCCAGCAAGACTCGAACCCGCGACTGCTGGCATAGCAAGTGACAGAAGAAGACAGACTCACTGTCTGACATATGGAACCAAAGCTGTCGTCAATATCATCATAAGAAAAAAATATTAGATACATAGTGTATTTAGAGTGTTTAAGCTATAGGTCTTCTTGATCTTTCTTGCTTATAGTTCAAGTTACATATTACTATAAGTTAAATGTATTTTCCTTATAATGTATGTGATATACATATATAATAAATTGCTTTTATAATGTTAAGGTAACAATAGAGGAAGGTAAAGCCCTCGCGATTCAACTTGGTTGCCCCTTCTTTGAAACTTCAGCAGCATTACGTCACTTCGTAGACGACGCCTTTCACGGCCTCGTGAGGGAAATACGTCGGCTTGAACGGCAGCGACAGGTATTTTGAAACTTAATGAAAATTATTAAATAAGAATAATTTATCTTTTCTAAAAATCAATTTTGTTATTAACTTGTGGTTTTGAAGACAGTAATAGCCAATAACTTTAATTATATATCAATCAGGATGTGATAGGCTCTATATCTGGATAAGCTATTATGATAGCTTTAATCAGATGTCGTTATTCTGTATAGGACATACTCTTCTTTCCTATAAATTAGTGGGCCCTCATTTGGGTCTAATAAAATAGATACCATGTAACTACCAGGTAGGTATTAATATCTATTTCTAAAATTTATGCGAACATTTAAAAAAAATATGTTGGGACATTTTTACAACAGCGCCATCTAGTTCCATGGTAAGCTACGAGGCTTGTGTTACGGATACCAGATAGTTGATATACTACACATATAAATTTTTAAATACATACATAATATAAATATTAACACCCATGACTGGGGAACAAACATTCGTGATCATCAAATGAATGCCCCCAGCGGGACTCGAACCCGCGACCGCTGGCGCAGAAGGTAGGGTCACTACCAACTGAGCCAAACGTGTCGTCAAACATTTGATATTTTTAAATAAAAATATCGTTTTTAGAATTAATTTCACTGTTGTTGAGATTTTAAATAACGGTTATCCGATCACGGTAATGGTTCTATTGCAATCGATATGTCAGGAAATAAAAAGTCCTAAGAAAAAAAAGCAGGTGCATGTAAGTTGTAACCTTTACGCGCGGTTGAAGTAATGGTATGGTAAAAAAGGGGGCAAACGGGCAGGAGGCTCACCTGATGGGAAGTGATCACCTCCGCCCATGGACATCTGCAAGCCAGGCTTGCAGATGCGTTGCCGGCCTTTCTGGAAAGGGAGGGAGGTAGGAGGAAGGGAAGAGGGAGGTGAGTTCGAAGACGGAGGAGGAAGGGAAGAGGGAAGGAGGGGGAGGGAGGAGGAAAGGGGAGTGGGCCTCCCGGACTCTCACTTACCGGACGAAACGCGAAAGCATAGCTGCCACTTCGCGCCGGTCTTCTGTGAGAGAGTGGTACTATACGGGGCGTGCCGGCCCATTCGGCTGCTACCCGAAAGTAACAAGCATGGCACTACAAATCGAATTAGCTAAATTTAAAATAAAACTGTACAAATTTTTTTTGTTATTAATGGTAATAATATTGTGACATAATACGCAGTATAATTATAAAAATATCAGTCACAAACCATTAAAATAATACGGTTATATCGTGAACATAAATAAATATTAGGTACGTGAAATAAAGTAATAGAATTTTTATATTCTAAGAAACAGAACACAGCGCCATCTATTGGGTGTATTTGCAACATAGATGTCAAACAATATTGAAGAATTTTATCGATGAATCAACGTTCACCGCCATCTATGAAAACTTCATAAAACTAAACAGTAAATAAACACTTGCTTAAGAAACAATTAATTGATACATTCTATTCGTTTACATTTACGACATAAGCGAATAATTGAGATGATAACTATCCTATCCAGTGAGTTAGACCAAAATACGATTACATGTGAAATTTGATTGAAGTCGGTTCAGTAGTTTTGGAGTTTATTGGCAACATACATCGTGACACAAGATTTTTATATATATAAGATATATTTGTCAGACAATAACAACGGTCACCACGGAAACATGGGAATGTATTTTTTTTATGTTGGGAAATTATTACACAAAGCGCCATCTAGTTCCGTGGTAAGCTACGAAGGAAGCAAGTTGTTACAGATACCAGATAGTTGATATACTACATATATAAGTTACACCCATGACTGGAGTACAAACATCCCAGTTTAACAAATGAATGCCCCCAGCAGGGCTCGAACCTGCGAGCGCTGGGGCAAGAAAGTAGGGTCACTACAACTGCACCAAACGGGTCGTCAAATCTATTCTATCTTTTTCTCTCGACGACTTAATCTTATACATTTATGTATTTCTTTCTTTATCATGACGCATTTTCGTTTCATCGATTTTCAAATCACAACGATTCTATGGAAGTTTCATTTCAAAAATAGTTTTATTTAAAACTAGCCTGTCCCGCGGCTCCGCTCGCGTTCTAAAGGCTGAAAATCAAAAGAATTATTTTTCTTCTGTTTTTGCAACATTTTTCATTGATGCTCCGTTCCTATTGGTCGTAGCGTGATGTATTATAGCCTATAGCCTTCCTCGATTAACGGACTATCCAACACAAAAATAATTTTTCAATTTGGACCCGTAGTTCCTGAGATTAGCGCTTTCAAACAAACAAACAAACTCTTCTGCTTTGTAATATTAGTATAGATTTATGTTGTCCTCAGTCCTCCATAATCGGCACCGGCATCTCGACGGGCGGCGGGCGGCGGCGTTGGCGGCGCTTGCGCAGTATATTCGCACTGGTGTTCCGTAGACGCCGCAGACCGAACTCGACCTAATCAAGAAAGGTCTAATATGTATCGTATAACCCTTGAAATGCACACTTTATATTTTTGGACAGTGAAATTGGTATAAAAATTAAGTAAAACGCATAAATGGATAATTTTAAACCGCTTCGCGATACTGTTGAGTTTTCTTAGGTCTTTTAGAATGCCGTTTTTAGTTTTATATTCAAATTAACAATTGACTAAATAGTTGTTTAATTAAAAGAAATATGGTTTGAATAAGACTAAAACTTTTTGTTGATTTATTATTCAGATTGAAACTAAAATTTATTTAAAATTAAATTTAAAGCGTTCACAAAATTAAAAAAAATTACTGTTAAAACGCTTACACGTAATTTAGTATGACTAGATCATAACAAGAGATGTGTTTAGGGTCAGGTGCCTAATTTTCCACTACCTCAATCTAATGCAATTTATTTAATTTAGTTATTTTATAAACTTAGCTGTAGCCATACATAGTTGTATTAATAGTATTTAATTATCTATTAGCCTAATATATATTTCCAAATATCAAATAAATATTTACACAGTTCTACCTCTTTCGTACTATTGAATGGTTCTATTGACGTTCCTGAGTAAACGCCATTATTAGATTTTAAAAATCCTTTGATGAAATTAAAGTAGTAAAAAAGTCAAAACAAACGTAGGCCTAATTTTACTCGTGTGTGTACTTATAAATACGTCATTAATGCTTAAATACTTATTTAATCGCTGTCACTGTCAAATGGCAAAATGACAGCGTTGAAATGTCACATTTTATGACCTTGATAATTTAGGGGCCTGGTACGAATTTTAATGTCAGTAAAAAAGAAAAAGAACGTGCTATTTATATAGTATTTAGGAATTCGTGTCATAACTCTTCCCGTTGTTCTTCCCGGTAGTGTATAGAATTAAAAAAACAACAAGTTCAATATTTGTAACATATTTTTTCTCACTCTTAAATAACACAAAGAACTTGAAAAAAGGGGAACATCCTTAGCTGCAAACAAAAAATAAGATGTGTGACAAAATTATTTGGATAACAAAAAAAAAAATAAGATTTAAAAGTAAAATTTCATTTTACAGCTATTCTTGATGGATTAAAGTTCAATAAAGCCTATTGAACTGACTTCAAACGTAATGGATGTCTTCCGCAAAGAAATCCAAAAAAGCAATAATAAAAGTGTTTTGGTGATATTTACAATGTGTTTAATAAAAAGGCGAATGGTCGGAAAACGTAACGTTTTTATAATAATGAGAGGTGTATAATAAAATGTATTATATATATTGTAGTATTCTACTCCCAGTAGATCCTACGAATATTTAAAAGAAGTATAGTAATGAGGGTTTGAAAAATTGGGAAGAATTTATGGTCATTTATGGCGTAAATTCCAGCTTAAAAATTAGACCAGTTGGTTTATCTAGATTATAGACACTAAAACAGTTACTTTAGTAGCGATGTAGTGATTAATGTTGTACCCCAGTCCTAGTAGCTGTGAAGATAGCATAAGTAATATTCACATAATTAAACACATTGAGAGAATTAAATAATATATAGTGGCTTTGAATAGTTAGATTCAACACAAATTGGCTAAATGTAATGTCAAGAATTCATAAACGTTTATGTCTTCGTCAAAACGTAATCCCTCCCGCGTACTAGGCGACCGCGACCACGTATACGAATACGACCACGAATACGACTGCAACTATGACCATGGTCACTACTCACTAGCGTAACATCTGTGCGCAATGCGCTCACTTGCGTGAGGACTTACATTTTATAATCATAGTTTGTGCTTAAGCCTTAAACTTTAAACTATTAAAAATAACCCAAAATGTTTCAAAATAAAGAGAAGTAACATATTTTTTTTTGTTATGTACTTATTAATGTTTATAGAATACATACGTAATGTTAAATAAAGAGCCTAAAAACCCCTAAAAATGAAAAGCAGAAGAAAATATGTAGGAAATAAAAGGAATCGTTTCCACAACTAGAAGTAGATGTAGTGTTTAGTAGATTCCGCCCAAAATCTATTTCACATTGTTTTATTCCTTCCAAGCAAAATCGTACAGGTTTGATATTTGGAACAAAGTTAGAAAACAAACAAGGTCTAAATGGCACATTATTTGTCGTGTTTATTTATAACAATAATTTATAAATGTTGTAATTTTTGCAAGATTTTTGTCATATATTTATTTAGATTCGGCCCTAAAGTACAATTTAAGTGTATAAGAAAGCAGCGTGCCCTTCGTATATCTGTGTGACAGAGACAGCAATAAAAATGTAATAAAAAATATATTTATATAATAACTAATTTATTTGGCGTGTGTGTGATTTTAGTGTTGTGAGACGTCGATATTTAATGTAATGTTAGGTTGATACGCACAAATTTTAGAGTAGCTGTTAATGTGGTTAAGAGGATGATTTGAGTCACGCTTAGAAGAGATTATTTACATTTAATATTATTAATATAATCTAAATAACTATTAGATAATAAACTAAGTCAATATTTATTTAAAACAAATATTAGCATAGATATTTCTTTTAGAGTATGCCAGTGTCGCATCACACCCTAGTTACGATTTACGTTGGGGTTCGTCCGTAGGTAACTAAAACCATCTTGTCACGTTTGAGACCACTAACACTTCAACCTATACTAAGTTCCCTATAAACGGTAGTTCACCAATCACCTCCTTCAAGTGCTGTTTTTGCGACAATAGATAGGCTTGTCCTTCCCTAATGTCCGATCTGTCTATACCATAATTCATTACAATTGGTTCAGTGGTTGCAAACCTAACAAACAGACGAAGTACCTTTGCATTTATAATGTTGGTATGATGTTATGATAATATCTAATTTGAAATTTTAAAACTTTAAATTGTATCCATAAGCGTAATATAAACGCATAAGTAATATAATAAACGAAAAACATAGCTGTAGAAAATGTAGAGCTTTCGATTATACCTCATTGTTTTCATTTAGAAAAAAAATAGAATAATCTTTTTATTCTAAGCGTGATATCTAAACTTTTAAATTAATTCTCTCAGTACCATGGTGTCAAACTAGAGTATTTATAGTTAAAGGTAATTTTAAGTAACATGAGCTTCGCGGCGCTTGTCGCTGAATTCACCCTATAAAGGGTAACATTTCTTGATAAAAACAGAAGGCTTGCATTTATACACATACGTTCACTATTATTTATTATTTGCTCATTCGTCATTTTATGAAAGTAAACATTTTAAAACACAATAAACATTAGTATTATAAATATTATTTATATGAATGAACGAATATATTCGGTTTTAAAGGTTATTTTCATAATATTCAATTGTTGCTCTATAGTGTCATATCTAATGTTAGAAAAAATAGAGTTCGTAGGTCATAAACACACATTTTCACAAGTTTTACATTGAGTGAATATGCAGGCTTCTGCTGTCTTAGTTGCTAACGTTGGTCATACGCATAATCGTACCGCCCATTATGAATTGTTGATAATTGAACCAGTATACAGTATGCATAATACATATTATGTATATGCTGTATAATTCGCGTCATGTAAAAAGAACGCTGGCTGTCAAGTTGCGCAGAGGCGATTTATCGGCCAATTTGGTGGTAAGACGCGGGACGCGGAACGTCAAGGCACGCACCGCATGCTTTCCGGCTCGCTATTGGTTTGTCAGTTCAAAATACCATCGCGCACACAAAAGTTATTAATTACGAAATGATTTTATATAAAAAATTGTGCAAAAATATTTTTGACCTATATTGTTTTATAAAGAGAGAATCTGATAATATTGCAGTTAATATTTAAAAAATATATATTAAACGAATTAATTAAATTTTTTGTTAGTAAATTAAACATTCTACACTGAATCAAACATATTTTATTAATTAATAGAATTCTATTTAATGACATACTATCTAATGTATTTTTCAATGTACCTACCAATAATCAATATACATCGTGAGCGAAAGGCTAGTTCAACAATAAAAGAATAGGCTTAGGAATTTCGTATGCGAATGTACCGATGCGCAAACACACCCCCCACCACTTTCTTCCAGCGTTCTTTTTACGTGACGCGAACTGTATGTTGGTGTGAATGTCGTTTCTAAATTGGGCAATACGAAATTATGAGTATGGCATTCATTAAATGCCATAAACAAAATACTGATTAATGATAAAAAAGTTCCATTTTACATTTGTTAGTGGATTTCACCAATAGGTATCTAGTCATTTATTTAGGTAGGCTATTCTAGTGTATCTTGCAGTATGAACTATAAAAGGTCTTCTTATCTCGTGTTTAAACCCCCAAATATGGAAACCCCTATATTTATAGTTAAACATTGAATAAAGTTTACGTGTATTTATTTATCAGTATTTATTTTAAGATCATTTTTACTATTTCTATAATCCTAAGTCTTAAATAGTTGCTTAAGACGATACGGAACCAATCCTCGTTATTTATTAGATAGATTATTTACTATGTTTTAAATGAATTGTTGGTAAGAAAACATGTTATAATTTCATTATATTATCTATGTATTATCAAATAGTAAAGAATATATTATACCAAGTTTCTAAAGCATACGAAAAAAAGGTAATATATGTATTTAATATTTATGTTATAAGTGAAATTTACTTAATAAGAAGCTCCAATTTAGTATGTGCATTGTAAATATATCAATCTTTCCCAACCTTAGTTAACTAACAACTCCTTTTAGGTAAGCTTTATTAATTAACTATGAATTCTTTTATTGACAAGAATCAATAAATATACTTTTTACCGTACATTAGGCTAAATCATAAAAAAACCTTAAGTGTGGAAATATTTTTTAATATGATTGTTTATTGTACCTGAAAAAATAATATTTTAGTAATTATGTTGTTCTATTTAATTATTTGTTAAGTGATCAATGGGGTCTTATAACAGGTTGGGAGAGGCTGGATCGACATGATTCTTTGTTGAAAAATTATGTTGAAATTATATTGTTAATATTTATTGCATAGAAATTGTAGTGGCTTTAAAAATTAATTAAAGCATGTTTACTTACAAATATGTTGATGTTGTTGCAAATTTATATCTTCAAATATTTATAGAAATTATGTTATGTAAATTTTTTATAACACCAAATAGTACCTTTTCATATTTATGATAAATATTTTATGCGAAATTGTAAGGAGTGTGTAGAAGTTTTGTTGAATAAATGTCCTGTTTTAAATGTCTATGTGTTTTATTCCATTAACTTTAACCGAGTTCCAATGGAGACGATATTATTACGATATTTTTCATTGTTAAGTATCTCTAAAGTTTCAACCTACATATCTGCTATACGTTAATGGGAAACTAAGGGTAATTTTAAATTAAATTATGTAGGTACATACTAGCAGTACTCGTGGCTTTACCTGCGTTCAAACTTCACATGATTACCTGCTGGGTTACTCTGAAGATTGCCGGAAAATTTCATCAAAATCGTATCCTATAAGTTATTTTATATACCCGGATATAATCAGCACACTGGTTTTCATGAAAATCTTTCTAATAGTTTTCTCGTGATTCGGTCACAGGCAGGCAAAAATTCTAATAACTGTTTAAATATTTTGGGACATTATTACAAGCAGCGTCATCTAGGTCCGTGGTAAGCTACGAGGCTTGTGTTACCAATACCATATAGTTGATACACTACATAACTCGCAGATAGCTATTCTTCCCGCCTTAAGCTCAGCTTTGCATTTGTATGCTTGCAATGTACACATGGGTACGGCTGATGGCGTAGCACGTTGCGAGTGGTTTAAACCCGTTTTAACTAGTTTTTGATGCGCGGCTATTGGCTTTTAGCTATCACACACACAAATGCAAAGCTGAACTTACGCCTCGAGAACGGAATAAGTAACTTAGGCTACTTTTATTTTATTTAGGGCCAGTTTCACCAGTTTCTGATAAAGTGCCTGATAGCGTATCCGGAACTTATCTGACGGATGAACTACAAATTTCGGTTTCACAAGTCTTGAATAGTGGTATCTAGCAGTTAAAGTGGCCGGTAATTTATCAGCCGAATCAAGTAGCCGTTAAAGGTGGTATCTGGTAGATAACTAAAATGATTCGAATGGAGGGCGCGAATAAAAATATCTGTCATTTATTTTTGGTAATAAATAATATCATACTCGTTATTAAGTAGTCTGCAGCCACAAGATGGATTTGTTTGAATTTTTAGAAGACGAATTTGGTGAATATTATGAACGTATTTGGCGACCTCAAAGGAATAGAGTAATCCGCCCTAGAGCAAATTATTTTATATTGCCACCATATATTATATACCAAAAGGTCTGTACAAAATATTCATACGTTAATAGAAAGTGATATAAAGATTACAACCGACTGGTAAGTAGATAGTAGGTAATATTTTTCAATGATCTTTATGATTTATTTATTTAATGGACTTTTGATTTTTTCAATAATGCAACGATTGCTTCTATTTTGCAACGGGAACGTTTTTGATTGTATGTGATGATTTCGGTGGAGTAAGCAAAGCGTCAGCTTGCAGAATCATACACAAGGTTTCTAAAGCAATCGCCAAATTGAGACCTTTGTATGTGAAATTCCCCACAAATGCAGAGGACATATCACTAGGTTTTTATGAAATTGCAAAATTTCCTAGGGTCGTTGGAGACATCGATTGATCGATTTATTTATTATTTATTTTTTTATTTATTTATTTTCAATAATATTTTTTTATTTTCTACAAGTGAAATTAATAGCTCAGTTTCAACTTTTTGTTCTAATCAAGCGTCTATTAAATATAACATACAACAAAAAAGCGCGAAAGTTGAAATAATTATGACATCCGTGGGTTCATTTTACGCTAATTACATTTGGAACGCAAACTTGTAATCATAATAACATTTACCATCGATTTAATTACTTTTCATCACATTATAACAAAATTATATTCAAGAACATTAAAAAGTAAAATGTCTTATTTTAAATTCATATTTTAAATCATATTTTAAATCTTATTTTAAATAAAAAAATAATTAAAATATTTTAGTTTTCAAACTAGATTTTAAATAGCGATCATATGCGTCTGTGTAATGAAACGCAAAAAAGCGACGTTGCCGTTCTGTAAAATAGCAAGTGGCTTGTAATGTATCTGCTGGTTAGTTTATCAGGTAGTTTAATGGTGAAACAGAAAAAATATATCAGCAACCGTTATCTGTTAGTTAGTGTTAAGTGGCGGATTACTAACTGAAACTTTATCAGAAACTTGTGAAACTGGCCCTTAGAAAAGTATAAAAAGTCTCGCCCCGTGAATGTCCCGTCAAAACAATTCTAGCTTCAAAGATTAGCCGGAACAAACAGACGACAAAAAATTTAAAAATTGATTTTTTGAATTACTAAGTACCGTAGATACTTTCATATGCATTAAGTGAAAAGCTGTTAATTTGAAATAACAAACAGACACATCAATTTTATTTATATGTACTGATGGTATATTAATGACAATTATTTGTAAGTATTCTATATAGCCAGTAATCAGTCAGCTATATGTAAAGAGGTTAGAGATAGTACCCTCCATAGTGATGAGTAAATGAATGTTAAAAAATAACAGATTAAGTTATAATAAAGATAAATTAAATAAGTAATTATATCTATATTATGTTTCATTTTTTACTCAAAATTTTTAAATTAATGACTAATGTACATACCTAATATAATTTCAACTTATTATATTTGATTTACTAATTTAAATATTAGGTTTTAATAAATATATACGCGTATATGTACTTTTCTAGCTATAAAGTAAGCCATTATAAAACTGAGGTAAAGTGCTTACACAGATATGAAGAATGTGTTATGTCACCATTATGTCCATAATATTCCGCACTAACAATACAGGTCGTAAACTTGCATTTAATGACGGCAGCCGACATCTTGACCATCGTGGATAGCCCATCTTGAAAAGCTATGTCTTAACGAAAATAGAAATAGATTTCTATATTATGATGACAATATACGGCACAGATTCTATGATTTGTATAGTCTAAGGGGGTGGTAGACTAGTGGTAGCGCGCTAACTTGGATAACCGAGTGAAACGAGTTCAAATCCGGGTGAAGAAAAACATCTTCAGGAAACCAGCATGTCTGAGCGAACCTAGCAAAATTCCGAAAGACATGTGAAGACCGCCAACCCGAACTTGGCTAGCGTGGTGGACTATGACCTGATCCCCTTCGTACTGAAGGGAAGCCCGTGCCTACAGCGGGACGTTAAAAATGCATTATACTGTAAGTATTTTTGTTATATTTATTATTCACTAGTGACTAAAATTATACAAAAGGGGGTACCCCCTTTCGTATATTTTTTTTACAAATTTTGAATTTTTATAGTCTTAAAACCTTCCGTGGACCTTAAGGAACATACGACAAAAAATTAGCCGAATTGGTCCAGCCCATTAGGGTCCAGCCATTCTTGAGTTATGCGCTTTAACCAACATTACCTACGTTTGCTCGTTTTTTTTAAATTTTATTCATACCAGAAATAATATAATAATGCTATTAAATTCAATTCGTTCTATTAATCTTTTTGTTGTGGAATAAATATTTGATTAGTTTGATTATTGTTTTAATAACCGTGTTACTGCAAATAATTTTATAGGTCAGTATACATTTCTCAGAGGTGGAATTTTTTCTGTAGTAAAAAGCATCTAATTTATGGACCCGGATGTCATCATAACAAATTTCATCAAAATCTTGGTTTTCCCGGACAGGTAGAGAGACAAACAGGAAAAAATGCAAAAACTATAGATTTGACCTGTGAAATTTTCTAAAATATGTTTCTTGTACAGATTCGAGTCAGAATTTTATTATATTTTTAGAAGCTTATATCAAAATTAGATATTTTAATGTTCTTTGTAGCGTAATGACTAAAAAAATATCTATTTCGAATTCGACTTCACTGGACAAAATAACACACATATACATAAGCATACAAATATTTTTATAACAAACCCATTAATCAGAAGAGCTCTTAAATGTGCTAAAATAATAACTCTAACATTAATTTCACGATTTCTCATCAAGGGTTAATGGCGAGGAATGGCGGGAACTTGTTGCGTCACTGTCACTTGTCGCGGCGGCAATTTCACTTTTCAGTCAGTTTATCATCCGTCTCACAGGAAATCGCACGCTCCACTTTCCCGCGAATATACGGACGCGATATTATAACTTTTCACTATAATAAAAAAAAATAGTTTATATTCATAAAATTAATATTAAATTATTATAGAATAATTATGTATTTAATAAAATTGTCTCGTCTTTTTATGATAACACAATTGTTTTCGATATGTTTGTCAGAACGCACTGTATATAAAATAGGGGTCCTGATGGCCTCAAGACTGGACTCTCCTTTCGATCTGGAACGATGTGGCCCAGCTGTGGACTTAGCTTTGGATAAAGTGAACGAAAAGTTCCTCGCGCATCACAATGTCGAACTGCAAAAAGTTCAGGGAAGGTAGGGTTTGCATGTTTACCTTTTACGGATTTCTAATTATTTAAAATTTAAGTAGATACGTATTGGGACTGTAATTATTTTTTAACAAAAATGAAAACCGACTTCAAAACGCTACAAATCGAAACTAAAAAGAAAAAAAAATAATTTTAATTACTTAGTTATTGTTGGAGTCGGTGCCAGCCAAGAAGGACAGTTTTATCCTGCCTTTGCAATGAACTTTCGAACGGATATTTTAATTATATTTACAAATTGATACATTAATTAAATTGTATTAAGATTATTTTACTTTGGCTGGCACCGACTCCAACAATAACTAAGTAATTAAAATTATTTTTTTTTCTTTTTAGTTTCGATTTGTAGCGTTTTGAAGTCGGTTTTCATTTTTGTTAAAAAATAATTTATTTTAATTTTTTTTGTGGAAATTATTATGTTTAAATAAAATATTGGAAGGCTAACTAAACTACTGCTCCAATAAGTCAGCGAAGTTTTGAAATGAACGACAATAGTCAATCGAGATTTGTCCACGTCTATTTTTCCACGTAACTCGTAGACGTTAATAAGATTTACCTTCTATTATCAATCCACCTAATATCCTGAAGGAATACGACTATCAGTTCATAAGTACGTATAATATTAAAAGAATTTTCTTTCAACTCCTAACCGTTGTGGATATATACCTTACATCATCACAAATTCTTGAACAGTTTTAGAAAATATATGAAAAAGGTAATCAGTGCCGATAAAATTTAAGGGTTGCCCTCGATTTCTCTAGGATCCCATGATCAGATGCTGACTTGGTGACAATGAGAACATCTTGAATGTATACCCTACCGAACAAAAAATAAATTTTTAAAATCGGCCCACAATTCACGGAGAAATCGGTGAAAACACATAAAAAACAACTGTTAAGGAATTTTACCTTCCATCATCAGCTCATCCACATGAGATGATGATTTTCATACGTAAAAGCTTTATCGAGTTTAGAAAATATATCAAAAACATAATAGGTGCCTGTAAATTTTGAGAGTTGCCTTCGATTTCCCTGGGATCCCATCATCAGATCCTGACTTGGTGACAATGGGACCACCTCGGAACTATACCCTACCAATCAAAAGAAAAATTTTTGAAATCGGCCCACAGACGGCGGAGTAATCGGTGAACATACATAAAAAAAAAATACATACAACGGAACATATAACCTCCTCCTTTTTTGAAGTCGGTTAAAAAGAAAGAGATATTTTTATTTTTATTTCAAATTAACAGCTTTTCACAAAATGTACATATATGAATAAAACTAAATATACGGTACTTACATCAAAAAATTACTTTTAATTTTTTGTATTTCTGTCTGTCTGTCTGTTTGTTCCGGCTAATCTCTGAATTGGCTGGACCGATTTTGACCGGAGTTTCACACGCATATAGGTAATGTTATAAGGAGTAACACAGTAAATACAAAAGTAGGCTACTTTTATTTTATTAGAAAATTATAAAAACCGTTTAATTTATTTTAACTTACGCCCACCAAAGCGGATTTGAAATAAAAATGTTTTCTTATATTCAAAATAGGTACTACTAGATAAATTTTGATATAAATTAGTATAATAATATTCAAATACAAATAGAAAGAAACTTCAAATAGCTTTTTGTCAGAGGTAACTTTCATAAAAAATGAGAGTTCATTTTTTTACGAAAAACTTTAGTGTTATTAATTTCCATCTTATTGGGACATTTATGTCTGGTTTTTTAGGTACGTCTGTCGTTGGTACTTTTTGCTTAAGAAGTTTTTGAATAAATTTCAAATTTAGATTCAAAAGCTTTAGTTAAGGTTAAAAATAAATCCCTCTCGTACTGAGAGAGGCCCGTGCCCAGCAGTGGGACGTTAAAAAGGGCTGATGATGATGATGATGATGATGAAAAATAAAGGAAAATATCCAACAGTATAAAAAGTTAACTAAAAAGTTGACAATGCAATTGATTGATTGGTCTCCCCATAAATTAGATTGATTGAAAAAAATTTTTCAATACACAAATTGGTGTTTTAGATCCACCATTTTGAATTTTACTGATATAATAATATACCCCATGCACACGTTATGACGTGCTGATAAACCAAAAATTTGAATCGGTTAAGCTCAAATTAATTATGAAATCATTGCATGTATTTTAGAAGTAAGAAATTATTTAGAAATAAAGTATTGCAAGTAATTTAATCGGTATTTTACATTATACTATAGTGATGAAACTTTAAAAAATTTACTAATTAATAAAAAAAATATTTTAAACTTTAAACAAAACTTTTTGTGAAAAGAAATAGTTTCAGTTGAATGGTAGACCATATCCCTTTGGGTATAGCTTAAATTATTTTGGGTTTCTAAGAGTTTATCTCTAGAAAACGTATATAAAATACGATATTTTGATGGATGGAGTGAAAATAGTATCTTATAAAAGCTTTATAAAGTTCACGATAGCTATAAAATATTCAGTGTAAATAGTCACTTATTATGCCGCTCATGGACGAGTTTGCTCGTTTTTGAATAAATATATGTAGCGTAGAATAAAATAATTTGTTTTGTTGAACAAGCCAACTTATCGTATGCGTCGAAATTGAAATCTCTCAAAAATTGTGTAAAACTCGAAGTTACTCGAATCTACGTTTCTAAACTTCTACAAATGCATCGGGGCGTATTAGAGTAAGTTGAATGAATCGAATCTGTATATTAAATATTTTTTGGAAGTTCTTATTAAAAAAGTTATTATTATCTATCTGTACAGAGGCCGAATCCATAGCTTATGTAATTTTTACCCGACTGCGTCAGAAGGAGGGTTATGTTTTTTGAGAGTATGTATGTATAATTGTTTGGCCCACTCTGCGGCTTGAACGGCTCGATGGATTTTAGCTTCAAAGGTGTCGTTAGACTCGTTTTAATTGTGAAAGTGACACCGGGTATAAATTTTGAATCAGAACACAACATATTTAAGGGTTTTCTCAATTCCAAATTACACAGAAACGCAGTCGGGTTTTTTAGTTACACGAACTTGTTGTCTGTCTACATATCTGTAAACTATGCGTTTGTAACGAGAAATCCGCTGGACAGTTTTGATGAAATTTGGTATGATGATAGCTGGTTACCAGGGTCGATGTAAAGGATTCTTTTTATTTCAGGAAAATATCACATATCTGAGATATATATACTAACCGTTAATACGTACTCAGGGAACGAACCCGAGCGGAGCGAGGTGGAATCACTAGTAAATATATATAGCACTTTTATTGTGTGAACTCTTTTTACTTTGATATACCCCAAAATATACGCATAAATATATTAAAGTTCTCAGTTTCAATATAACTTCAAGGTAAAGAAATATTATGATTAACATTCATGAGCTCTATAGCATAGAATATATTATAAGCATGGAAATCCAATCTCAGTAGTTTCAATATGTAAAGAAATGAAAAGGGCAGTAGATATTACTCGTATAAGGAAAATAATAATTCATGTCCAATTTTATTTCAAAATTGCTTGCTCTGGAAATGAGATTAATTTTGAAATCAATTTCTTCGGGACATATCATTTCAGTGTTGATATTAGAAACATGTATAAAACTTTTATTCAACAATTATATCATAGATCCTATATCAGTTTTACCTAAATAAATACTTTTTAAATTAACGTATAAATTCTTCATTTTTCCTTTTCAAAAGTTATCCGACGTGCTCTGGAGCTCTCGCTCCGGGGTTAGCGGCGGACATGCACTTTAAGGACGACGTTATAGCCTTTGTTGGACCCGCTTGCGCTTTTGCCCTTGAACCAGTAGCCAGATTAGCTGCATATTGGAATACACCTATTATTACCGGAATGGGAGATCAGGTAAGATTATACTTAACACTAGTTAGAGCAAGGAGCTACACTCTTGTCTTTTCTATTGCACTACTACTAAGTACTACTATAACTAATACATGATCACTGTTTTGTTCCATAAGCACGCAATGAGCTGAACTGTGAATCTGAATTTCTGCCGATTGAAATTAAACATAGTTATATTTTAACCCAAATAGTTATCAACCCATTGAGAATTCGGTTCTGTAACTTCCCTACAAGATCCTTATTCTCAAATTAAGTTTAAGTTTCCTACATATATTCAAACTGTACTTTAATATTCATATTTAAGACAGTTAATTTAAATTATTCATTTGGCGTAAGCCCATATCTTGTAACAATATATTAATTTTAGTAGAGAAAACTAAGAAAAAAACAAAGAGTTTTTTTGTTTCTCGCCAGCTACATCTGACAGGAGGAATCAAGAGTATTCTCTGTTCTGTTTATCTCTAACTTTAATTGACTGTATAAAAATATGTAATATGATTGTTTATATGAGGTAACGAAATAAATCTCCAAAAATAAGTGGACCAGGACTATTAATTTTAAAGTGCTATTTTTTTTAATATTTTTGGTAGTACTAGTCATTCAAGAGATTAGCGCTTTCAAATAAACTTTACAATTGTATTATTAGGTTAGGTTAGGTTAGGTTAGGTTAGTTTAGGGTACCTAATGTAGATGTACTAGCACTGATATGCTATTCAAACAAAAAAAAAAGATTAGATAGAGAAGACAGTACTTGATGAACGTTCTAGAACTATTTTATCAGGCGTTTCAATCTTCTTTTAAGGTTTTTTAAGGTTAAACTTTATTATTTTATGAAACTCGATTTAGTATGACGAGGAGTGCACAAAGTTAAAAAACTCGATTAAAAGTGCAGGATACGAAGTTATAACTTATTACTAAGTGAAGGGCGAACCGATCGAGATTTAATCTGAGAACTCTTGTTTTATTTGCTTTAAAAATTATTTAGTGCTTGAAAGCTAACTAAAGTCAGAGTTATTTTTAGAATTTATGGTGTAGTAAATACGCTATTATTAAAACTTGTAATTCGTAGTGGGAATAGCATTAAAGTAGTTGATCACATAAACATAAATATTTCTAATATTATGAACTAAAGCGATGCCATGATTTCTTTCATAAAAACATTTTCATATTTATTTTATCCTTATTTTCGTTAAACTCTCTGGTCTATACAGTCATTTATTATGGTACGATCGTGATAACTTATATCAAATCCGTTCATCAGTTTCCGCACAGCGACAGTATTTTCCAATAAATCTTCGTTGAAATCAAATCGTATCTTGAAAGTTTACTCGCTATGAATATATCATAAAGAAGATGAAAGAGAGAGCAAGACCATGGATTTGAACCCGCTGTACGTTCCCAAACGCCCACTGGGCTGCTGCTATATTAGTGCTGCTTATTTAAATGCATAATTAAATAATACTAAAAATTCAAAATCCTTTGACAAAAACCTTTTTACCTAGCGTACGCTTTGTGATGATGTTATATTACGTTCTTACTTTAAGTCGTTAGGCGTAATGAAGCCCCAGTCTTTGTTGTGCGGTCTCTGTAGTTTCTCTGTTGATAAGCGATCTCTGGCTTTTACTAATTACTTAACTAAGTTCTTTAAAGTAATGAGAAAAACGCGGGTAATTTAAATGTGTATTTATTTTCAATTATATATATTTTGCGACTGAATACGAAACAACTTAATTGTTTTTTTAAACCTAGTCAGTTTCGAAAACAAAGGTGAATAGAATTTAACAGATTCTAAAATGCCCATAGCAACAGTTTTAAAGCGAGTGTTTGCTTGCGCGAGAGATAAGCCATCCCTACACCCCCAAGTGACCAGTCATTACGGGCTCCATTTACCTCGTCCGGTGGTCAAGGGTACAAACAAATCAGTGAAAGAGCTATCGAGGACGGGGATCCACGAACTTGGCATTGAGATCACAATGAAATGGAATTGAAATGTAATGGCTTGAAAACTCTCCATTTACCGTTTCAATGGGCTTTGATTTAACGAAATCGATGTATTAGTTTTGTTTTCAGCTATGTTGTTAGAAACAATCGTGTTACTTAATGATTCATGAATTACAAGAAATACATGTTGTTAACACCTATAGTTTGTACGTTAAATAAAGAGTAATTTATTATATAAACAGTATCATTTTATTACTATTTACATTATTTATACTTAAGTATTTCGCCAAGTAACACGTCGCTTGGATAACCGAGTGATGCGGGTTCATATCAGGGTATCGCACCTCTGATATTTTCATGTGCGAATCATTTATATCATGATTACCACTTGTCTTACGGTGAAGGAAAACATCGTGAGGAAACCTGCATGTCTGAGAAAACCTAACAAGTTTTCGAAAGGCATGTGAAGTCCGCCAACTCGCACTAGGCCAGCGCGGTGGACTATGGCCTGATCCCCCTCGTACTGAGGGAGGCCCGTGCCCAGCAGTGGGACGTTAATAAGGGCTGATGATGATGATGATTTCGCCAAGTACCCATGTATTCGAAAAGTCGGACGTTGGTACTTGGTAATGCTAATGTGGCATAATTATTATTTATTTGTGTACTCTAACTATTATTTTACGATATACCCAAAACACTGTCAATTACATGTATCTAGTGTAACACTTGTATAGTACTGTATTCAGCTAGTAACCTTAATGCATTATTGCCATTACAAACAATCGTGTTTTTATAGGTTTATTTTTTTTTCTACTACTACACTCCTTTACGACCGACCGATGATCTTGTACCTACTACTAACACTCCTTTCGCTCGGAATACTTCTTGGACCCTAACATCTATGTGTTAGGTACTCCAGGTAGTAGTAAATGATGTACTCATCCAAATTGGTCCAGTATTTCAGTGTGAAAAAGTATAAAAATAAAGAAACAATGAATTTTCTTCAGAGATGCGAATGAAACAATGTTTATATATTGATATTTGTTATGTTGTTATTTATTTATAAAAATATTGTTACTATTTTATTTTTCTACAGTGTCAATAGTACAGCAATATCAATTTTTCCATTCGAGTTTCTATTACGGCAATAGAAATTGAATATCACTTTTTAAGGCTCGTGTACGTAAAACAACTAGATTGTTCTTTTACAACAGATTATTCATAAAATTATTTTAAAATATTACACACTAGCTGACCCGTGCCCACTTCGTTGGGCATAATGTTAATAATCCTTTTTTAGTACAGAGTGTTTAAATAATTTAAATTATTTCATTAATATTAAAAATTAAAAATTAAATTATCTATACTAATATTAAAAAACAACTTTTTGTCACTTAAATATAAAAGTTAGGCATATGCTGTCGTTGACTTTTTTTAGGCATTTTTAAGCTCCACATCTTTTCTCTAGAACTCAAAAATATATCTTTCATAGTTAAGGCAGCGTTCGTAAGAAACGCTTTCATTCGACCGTTTTTTCTCCGATTCACTTTGCAAAACGGACTACCACGTAAAAGCCTTTTTATTTTTCGGTTTTTTATATAGCCTATGACACTCAGCAATAATGTGGTTTTCTATTGGTGAAAGAATTTTTGAAATCGGTTCAGTAGATCCCGAGATTACCCCTTACAATTTAACAAAGAAACAAACTTTACTTCTTCATAATATTATATAGTAATATAGTATAGATAATAAATAATAAATAATAATAATATAATATATAATATTATAATATATAATATATAATATTATAATATATAATATATAATATAGTATAGATAAGCTGTAGCATGTTTCAATTATCTGAAATCGTTAATTTGATGTATGGAGGAAGGCTACTTAGTGTTTCTTCATTATTATAGCCTTTAATTAAAGTAGTGCTTATATCGTAATTGCTTTAGTAAATTTGATCATGAATTGGCCTTTCATCTTAAAGCGATATGGGATCGATGTAATTTTAAGGTATTACCTATAATTATGGGCATTAATTACGTTTCATCTTCGTACTTTAACTAACCAGTTATATTGTTTTGTTTTAAGTAATATTAAGTATTAAAATAATAAATATTTAATGATAACAACATTTTAGCCTCCTTCAGAAGGAGAGTTAGCGGCGCCTGCAAGTGTTGTTAGTCGGATGCACAGATTGAGAAACTTGCGTAAGGGAACTAGAGTAAGTTTTCTATTACAAAATAAATACATCAAAATTAAAAATAAAATAAATTCTTGATATCTTAAAATAAATATGTTTCATGTTTTATTATTATGTAACTTACATTCCAGTATGATAATACGAAGTAAAAATTATATATTTGGGTATCTTTATTTCTTATACATGATACATATTATGTAAAGTAAAATGTAGAGTTCGATTTTTGTCGTATAGCTAAAGATATATATATGGGTTTTTCTTTAGTATAATAAGATACCTCTTAATTGTTTAGCCTCAAACACTGTTCAACGACAAAGGCAAGTACCCGACCCTCACACGTATGTCGTACTGCCAGTGTCGCTTGCCGCGCGTCTTCACCAGCGTTTTCGAGCGGTTTGGTTGGGCCCATGTAGCTTTACTTCTAGACAAATCCGATTTATTTTCACTAACAGTGGGTAAGTTATTTAATTTGTCTATTCTTATTATTTTAATATATTAAATTGAAAATGTTTCCTCTGAAGATTATTTAATTCAGATGAAAGGTATTAATACGTAGTGGTAAAGTGTACAAAACAATAGTAATGGTACAAACTTTTGCAATAAATTTGGAAACTACAAGCAAAGTAATACTTGAACGTAAGTTCGAAGACATCTCAATAAGACTACAGAAATACAAAACTACTTATTAAATTTTTTTAGGTAATATTATCAATTTTATTAATGTTAAAAGTTTTATCATTATCAAATTTAAATAAAATACATTTTGTAAATGTTTAAATATAATGTGAGCAATGTGAGCGGTCTTCGTTGAATAGGAAAATCCTTGGAGTGGGGTTTAAGAAAGGAAGGAGTGCTCAAGGCTGTGAGGGAATTAGATGGAAATGAAAGGGAATCTTGCGAAGCTCTACTTAAGGACGTTAGCATGTACGCAAGGGGTAAGTAAACAATACTACAGTTTATTTATTTATTTGTTTGCTATTTATAACCAAGACGATTCATAAAAATAACATAAAATACATAAAGCTATCATTCATAAACATAAAATTAATCTTAATAATATATAAATTATTATATTATATACGTATGTACATATAATACACATCTGCCTTAACTTTAAGTGGTTTGGTCCAATACAAGAAAACTTCGAGTCTTTAATGTGGATTTGATTATATTTTTTTACTTTTGAAAAAGATATGCCTTTTGGATACCGTGGAATTCTAACGCTAGGATTTGTCTTAGCTAAGATTTCGGACAGTTTTGAAATATATTTTTTTCGTATTTTTCCTATGTATTTATTAAATGAAATACTTCAACATTTGATACCTTACTCAGCCTTAAACTTATCACCATACATTAAATCTATTTAATAGAGGAATCGTTGTATATAAAGAAACAAATCCTCGGTCTGCTTGGTTTAATTCCCCAGGTATATTTAAAGGGTTGGTATACATTTCTCAGGGGTGATATATTTTCTCGCAGGAAAGAGTATTCTTTATGTAGACCCGATTAAACAGCTACCATCATACAATCCAAAGAAGTCAGTGATGGCGTTACAGACGTACAGAAATTCATAAAACTATAAATTCGGCTTCTATATATATAGATAACTATTTCAATAAGATTTTTCAAATAATTTAATGTGAAGATTCGACTCAGTCAGATTTGTATTATATATGCCTATGCATATATTTGAAGCACACAGATCAAAGAAGTTTCTTTACCTTCTTTTTTATGTGATCTGTGCTTTACCGAGCTATCCACTATCCAGTAATATGCTAACTGTGTTTCCTAATCAAAGCTTGTGTAATTTGAAAATAACAAACAATCACGCAAAGTTATTGTTTACGTGGATTTAGCTCTACCGATTTTAGTTTACCGAAACCAAAACAATCTCTTTTGATTAAAATATGGACCATTGGACGTTAAAGCGTAGAATACGCTTAATAATAACTCATATACTTACGTCTTAGAGGAAAAGGGATCTTTGTAGCATTGTCAACCACCGAAAAACTAGTCTAGTTACTGATAGTTTGAAAATTATCCATTTAAAATGGCTATTGCTCTCTTCTGTAACAACATATTCAGACTTCCCTCGATATATAAAAGTAACGAAAAATATGTCAGTGTAATGAATTCTATAAAAATAATATGAATTCTTTAAAATTTTAAAGGTTTGCCTGTCTGTCTCGTTATTCCGGCTAATTATTGAAACAGCTAAACAGATTTTGAGGGAACTTTGACTGGGGAATGCTGATATTATAAGGAATATCTTGGGCTACTAAAAAATTTATAGTCCGCGCAAAAAAATTAAAACCCATAAAATTGTGAACATAATCCGCATCTAACACGCAGGAGCAAAACGTGGGTAATTCGCTAGTAAGACAAAAATATTTTAAACATTACTAAGCTAGTTTAAGTGTGCAAGTAGACTTACGGCCCAGAAATCTAGAGGCTTCTGAGCAAAGTTCAAAGTCAGAGCGTTCAGTGATTCGCGTCTAATTTGGAAACGCGTCAATATGTTGTGCGTTAATAGCTTTTATCCCATATTGTTTTCTATTTGTATCATATTCAATTTAATGCGGATTACTTATGTGTAAACTGCTCTTTATATATCTTTCGATTCTTCCACATTTTTAGTTTAAAATAAAAGGTTTATAAAACATTCGTGGACTGTTTGAATCGTGAATCGACTACCATTGTGATTTTTGTAGAATTGAATTAACTAATTGAAATCATTTTGCACGATGTCAGAATATTTAACGACTTTTTTGTAACACAACAAAAAAATTAAGGGAACAATGAATAATTATTGGCTATTTTATTACAGTAATAGAAATGGCTTAGGAAATATTAAGGTAATTAATTTACCGCTAGATAAATATAATTTACAGCGTATATTGTTCATAAATTTCAGCAGTTTTACTTTTGAAAAACAATTACAAGTGTTTTTTTTAGTTCTGTGAAGGCAAATTTAAAACACAAATAGCAAATTACTTTACTACTTGAGTAATCTTTAATTTTAATCCGGTCAATTTAGGCACCCAAGGTTTCAAAAATTCACACTCGGCTGAAAATTGGTAGGATTGTTGAAAACATTATTACAAATGAAATGTGAAAAGTCCTTATCGATCCGAAACCTAGAAAAAAATTACTTATACAGGTCCATATGGTAATCAATTATTTTCGATAGGAAGAATAAAAATTGTAAACATAAAATCGATCGTCTTTGTAAAATGTTAAACGATACTCGATACTATTTTAGTACCTTCGTCAAATATTTCATATTTCTTGCAACTTAAAGAAATATTTTATTTTATACATCAGACACATATCATATAACAATATATTTTTTAGTTGTTATACTCAGCGTAAGAGGATCTTTGGTTCGGGAATTCCTGCTCGCCGCGCACTCCCTCGGTATGACACGCGGTGACTGGGCCTTTCTAGATGTGGAAATATTTCAGGTACGATATAATAGATAATATGACATTAATTGTCCCCGTCATCATTGCTGGGTCTGACAGGGGACAGGTCTTAATCAGTCGATTATCAAAAGTTTGTAATAGTCTAGTTCAATAATGTATATATGTACCTACTATCCAATCTTAACTTTACTTTTGTGTTATGCTCATATAATGAAATAACATACATAAATAACATACATTATGTTACATACATTTTTTTAACGCGAGCAAACATACATACAAACATTTTTTTTCATTCTTACAACAGCGCCATCCAGTTCCGTGGTAAGCTACGATGCTTGTGTTACGGATACCAGATAGTTGATATACTACATATAAAACCTTTAAATATATACATATTATAAATATAAACACCCACGACTGGAGTAGGTACAAACATTCGTGCTCAACAATTTATTGTCCCCAGCGGGACTCGAACCCGCGACCGCTGGCGCAGAAAGTAGGGTCACTACCAACTGAGCCAAACGTAAACGTATGTTACATACATGTATTCTAAATTTCTTTCACGAGTAGAAAAGTTTTAATTATTTGTTTCTAGAGTATATTTTTTCAAATTATTAATGTTTTTGTACCTTAATATTATTAAGCATATAATTTATGAATTAATTAGATGAAAAAGGTGCTAAATAACAATCATTACGGTTGTTTTGTAGGGTGGTTACTGGGGTGAGACGGGGTGGGCGGCGGGGGACGAGCGCGACGCTGCAGCCCGCGTTGCCTACGAGGCGTTATTGCGCGTATCGCTAAAACTTCCCACTGGCGATCGCTTTGACGAGTTCGCGGATACTGTGCGGACTAGAGCAAAAATGCACTATAATTATACTTTTTCGGACGGTGAAGAGGTTTGTTTCATTAGAATGTAAATACTTATTAGATATAATTTCAAGAAATGGAGATTAAAATCTCGTTTAAATGTTTTCAAAAAGTCTTTAATATACATTGAAAATATTTGTAAAATGGTTACTTATTATACTCGTATTAGTGAAACTATCTTTTCGGATTTTGTCGTGGATTTATTTGGTTTCGAATGCTTTACAGTAAAGCATTCCAAACGTCGGGAACCATAAACCTAAATACAATATAACTTGTATATATGAAAAATGCCAATCAAAGGTAAGACAAATTGTGCAACATGAACATTAGTTTATTATTGTAATACAACATTGTTGCTATTTCCAAGCTAATACATAGGACGATATGTAATCCATTGTATTGTCAGCAGGTGAACTTCTTTATAGGCGCTTTTTATGATGGCGTTTACTTGTTGGGTATGGCGTTAAATGAGACATTGACTGAGGGCGGGGACATCAGGGATGGAAGGAATATTACGCGACGGATGTGGGGGAGGGATTTTCATGGTAAATATTGTTTAGACAAATTTGATATCATGTAATACAAGTTCAGTTCATATTTAGTCATAAGTACAGCGTTGTTATAAAAGCTTCATAACGAAAATTTTTTAGGTCTTTATTCAAAGACTATTTTTTATGTAAATTGATTTGTTGTGTAATTTTAAATTTACTTTAATACATAGAAAAACATTTTGTAGGTTTGTCAAGTAAAAATTATTTTTTTTGTCAGGTATAACGGGTCACGTGCGCATCGACTCTGTAGGAGATAGAGATGCTGATTATGCTATTTTAGATTTGGATCCTGTAACTGGAAAATTTGAAGTTAGTTTTCACAAACAATATTTTGCTTTTAGTAATTTAATAATTAAATACTTCTATCACTCTTTTAGTCTTGTTGTATGTAAACTAAACAATAATAGGAATGGTCGCTGACCTGAATCAGCGTTATCTGTTGAAACGTCATTATACTTGCATAATTTTGTAGATATGGCATTCGTTATTCAAATTTTATAAACTTTATTTTAAAATGAAATGTTAAACGTTTATATATTGTATTGTATAGTTTCTATTAATAGGTAGTTAAGATTAGAAGAGTATTTTTAAAATATTCGGCAATTTGCTATATTTACTTAAATCCGGTGAAAGTCAAAGAGTTTTAGGAAACCCATAAATTCTAAATAAGTATTGAAATTGGTTGTTTAAACAAAACAAAAAAGTTTCTTCTATAAATAAAACTTACAAACTAGGCTTCTCTTAGTGTTGTTCTAGTAAGCTTTGCAAAATAACTATTTGACATTTCGTCTTTTGTTTTTCGTCTTTTAAGTAAAAAAGAATGTTTTTGATATAATTTACATGTTTAACTTATAACTTATTTATAAAAATATTAAAGTTTATTGATTTATCTCATACAGGTAGTAGCTTTCTACCATGGTCTTAACATGAGCTACAAGCCCGTGGCAGGCAAGGCCATCCACTGGCCGGGCGGCCGGCGCGGGCCGCCGCCCGACACGCCGCGCTGCGGCTTCCTCGGGACCGACCCTATGTGTCAGGGAGGTGAGATAATCCTAATTATTTTATTAAAATACTAGCGACTCGCCCTCGCTTCGCTCGGGCTCTTTCCTAGATTTAGCACAGGCAAAGCCGCGGGATCCGCTAATTATGCATATAAACCTTCCTCTTGAATCACTCTATCTATTAAAAAAACCGCATCAAAATCCGTTGCGTAGTTTTAAAGATTTAAGCGTACATAGGGATATAGGGATAGAGAAAGCGACTTTGTTTTATACTATGTAGTGATGCGATACGAAAAATTTTCAAATTTAAATGAAGCATTTTTTCGGATTTTTGTATATGTACTGTTTGATTTTTATTTTAGTTTTAAAAGATTGGTAGAAATATACATATATTTTAATGTAAAGTTTGTATAAAAGCTTTTAAATGGCTACATTATCCTTGTAGTTTAGTTAAAACAATTTATTAAATTACACTAAATTGCTTAGCGGACTGTGCCCGAAATGAGAGAGAATCGAGTTCAATGAACTTCGTTTTGTAACTGATGGACATAACACGAATTTTCTGAGCCTTTACTTGACTTCGAATTATCACGAATATTAAATTAAACTGGAATTAACTTACTACTTACTTCTAAAATAAAAACTACTTACTTATTTCTAAAATAAAAATTTAAACAACTTGCTGTGCCAGCGGTCGCGGGTTCGAGTCCCGCTGGAGGCATTCATTTATGTGATGAGCACGAATATTTGTACCTCAGTCATTATATATATTATGTATAGTGTATAAAGTAGGTAATTATCTAGTACCTATCTATTACACAAGCCTCGTAGCTTACCCTGGATCAAGATGGTGCTGTGTGTTAATGTCCTAACTAAAAGAAAGTATTATATGCTATACCTTCCTTATTTGTGTTGTAGGTATATACTTTTTTATATTTAAAATCTGCATTTTGACTTTTAATAAATAAACTAACAAGACACATAGTTTTATTTGCTAGATATATCTCATACTTAGTAAAATACCATTACTTAAAATTATAGTCAGTAGGTACATACCGTAATTAAATTTTAAATATAAGGTAAAATTCTTCATAACACCATTAACTATCCTTGTCAAAATGTCTAAAACAAACACTACCTTAATGCCAACTTTCATAAGCTTTGTTCCTAAAATAAAAAAAGATGTGGTAAGCAGTGGTTTAGACACAAATTGTAATTTATCGTTCCTTTTCACGCTGCTTAGAGGCCCAGGCAGTGTTGATATATTGCTTTATTGGGCTGGCTGTTTTCTTAACGCTCGCGTTTACCGCAGGTTGCGTGGCCTACAAGTAAGTATTACGTAGTATGAAAATGATCTATCAGGTTTATTTCAGGAGAATAATTAACATTGCTTTTAAATAGTATTGAAATGATTTTAAATACTTTTTTAATTCATTTGTAAGGAATTCTACATTTAAAAAATTTCTTAGAAGGAGAAGATTAGCAAAGCATCCGTAATTCCTTTTACGTTACGGATGTCTATGTGCGATGATAGCTAAGTTACCACTTACCAGGTAGATCGTCCGCTTGAACAGCGAAATTATTTTTAAAAAGTTCTCGTTTTAACTTTGGAGCTTTTCGTAACAACCATAAAAATATATCAAATTTTTGATATCTTTATGTGTCAACGTCTACAACATTTTTATAACACTTTTTATTAGCGCGAATAATGAAAAAGTTTGAAAAAAGTTTCAAAGTGTTTTAATAAAAGTATAGTACTTTATAGTAAAGTACTTAATGGTTTACAGCACTCGTAAAAACTATTTTTTTACTGAAACTTAATTTAACTATGTCTTATTTTGTTAATGTTGTTGTGATTGTTTGATCTCTTCTAAAAAAAATCTTTCTGAAGCTTCAAAGTAACATTGCTAAAATTACGAAAATATTTTATTCTCAAAAATGGCTGGTAAGTTGTTTAGGGGTTTTTACAAGGATTCATTATTAATAACGAATCCTTGTAAAAAAATAAAAACCTACCTATAGTACAGTCCTTTTAATATATCGAAGAAATCCTTTGCTTTATAAAGTTTATTCACATCAGTTCACGTTTTAATAGAGGAAATATGTAAATGGGTTGTCATCATAAAGCCATTTTATGCATGTGATACTGCTACTGTACTATTTATGTATGTTATATAACCACAATGTCCTAACGATATCCATACCAATGTTCGTAGAATTATAATC
This sequence comes from Boloria selene, assembly GCA_905231865.2. Taxonomy (NCBI): domain Eukaryota; kingdom Metazoa; phylum Arthropoda; class Insecta; order Lepidoptera; family Nymphalidae; genus Boloria; species Boloria selene. Next base: position 9,048,520 of record HG993149.1, read on the forward strand.
CTTAGTGTATTACTTTATTTAATCATCCTTATGATTTTTTTCTATTTTTTTATAATGTATGATTCACTCAATAATTATATGTTATTTTTAATTATAAAAAAAAATGTTGCGACACAATTTCATATAATATGACGAGAAAATACTCATGAATTGATCTATATAAGAAGAATCTAACTATTTTCTTAACGTGGTAACTGATAAGTAATTGTAGGTTGTGACTGCTTAATAAATAATGTCCATTTGTATAAGTTCACTAATTATCTTTATACATTCCTCTTTATACATAACTGTTCAATTTCCACATCATAACTATCAAATTATCCTTAAAGGTCTTAATTATGTTTTCACAAGCCGTGACAGCAAAAATGTTTAAAATAAAGAAAACAAAGTAACAGAATAAAGATAGTCAGTTTTTTAAGTTATTTATTTATTTATTTAGTTATTTATTTCAACAAATTAATAAGTAAACAAATTTTCATATAACATGAAAATTATTAATTATAAAAAAACAAAAAAAATGGTAGAAATATCTTTCTGTCTATACAATTACATTATTATCGTACTAGGCAAGTGCGAATAGATGCGGAACTAAACAATACGTCGTGGCGCGTTCGTCCTGAGGAGGTATTGGTGGAGGTCGGCACTGGCCTCGGCTCGAGTCCCGCACTCCACAGCATAAATGAAGTACTTAAGGTAAAACACCAACTTATTTTTATATAATTCATAATATAGAAAATTTTCAATGTAAAAATTTGTCAAAATTTTGTGTTTAATCAATGAAAAAATTTGGAAACTATTTTTGGATTTGAGAAAATTATTTTTAATAGGTATAATGATTTTAAAAATATTTTTAAAAACTTGAAATAACAGCAGATATTACAATTTCGTTTATATTAGTGGCACATGGTTTTTATAAAAATTGTGTGAATGTATACAATACAAAACGGTATTAATTACTAATTTCTGATTAGCTATAATAATAAATGTATAACAGCCAATTCGTCGTATCACAAATATCAATTATATTCAACATGTTTCATTAAGCCCTACATTTCAGCGCAGTGGCCTTCGATATATTGCTAATTAACGCGAAGTAATTATTGAGCTGTAACTAAATGTTTTCATGTTGTTTTCATTGTATTTCAGTTTGTTCAGTCAAAAAAAACTTAGGTGGCTTCAGTAAATCAAGGTCAACCTTGCTTTTGTTAAGGTATAAAGTCTATTTAAAGGATGTTTCAAGATTACGAAAATAATTTATTTCCAGCAAAAATAGAACTTTTTTATTAAAAATCATATTATAATTTATATGTATACGTAAAATGTTGTATTAATTAAAGTTATGTATAAATTCTGCAGAACTATTTAGTCTGTACGCAGTACATGTATAAAAATAACAAGAAATAACAATTTTGCTGATAGTCGCCGATATTAACATTCCATAGTATTATGAATATTACACAACATCAATACACATTATGTTAACATATTATGTAGGTTATAATTATTAACCCTAATATTTACGTATAATATATAATAAAAAATGAATGTTGCTAAGCGCAAAACTCTAGAATGGCTCAACCTATTCTGCTAATTGTTTTTAAGGGAAGATTTTAATAATAAAATAAAACAAAGTTTTAAAAAGTTATACTAAATGGTACCTAGGGACGAACCCGAGTCAAACAGGGGCTAGTATTATTATATATTTAAGTAACATATATGTATTTCCTTTATCAGCTATCCTTAGGATGGACCACTCGTAGTTCAAATTCTACAGTGAGCCCTTCTCTCACACTCTCTTCTTTTACGGTTGGCCTCTATAAGGGCAATCGTGTGGCTGTGAAGAAGATACACAGGAAGAAATTGGATTTGAACAAAAAATTGCTTTGGGAGATAAGACAAGTATGTTATTTTGTGATATATTTGTATGGTATAAAATACACACAATAATTACATTCGTTTTAATTTGAGTAAATCTCCGCTCTATATGTATATATAATTTGTATTAATAAGACTGAAATTATACGTAATTCTATTTATTATATGGCAACTTAACTTTATTCGAAATCAGTAGAGGCCTACAAAGTGGAAAATTAACAACCACACACATTTATTTAATCATCATTTTATGCATTTACAATATTAGTAGAGTGTAAAAATAAGAATCTAAGTTAAAGAAATAATAAGCATATATATGTTTTTAAATGCTTTTTTTGCTGTAACATACTAACCGAGTTGAGACCTCCTTCTTCTTTCAAAGTCGGTTGAAAATATGTTATGTTGTAGGCTCGTAACGTATCTCACGAGAATACCGCACGTTTTATCGGGGCTTGCGTAGATTGTCCGCTGGTCTTCATTCTCACCGAGTACTGCCCGAAAGGATCCTTGAAAGACGTCCTCGCTAATGAAGAATTACAACTGGATTGGAATTTTAGGACTTCACTGGTACATGATATTGTTCAGGTATGTTCTTGTGTGTCTTACTTATTATTAATATATACATTATATATATTATGTGATCTTTTGAATAGTTTTAAGGTTAAAGCACGTAATCTATACAGGACATAAAATCTAACTGTCTCTTTGTTATATCAAAAAAAGCTTATTACTAAATGCATATGATGAAATGAAATTGTATATGGTACTTATAAGAAAAACTCAACATAATTTTCTATATCAGTCTATTGTTTCTCGTCTGTTTGTTCCGACTAATCTCTAAAACGACTGGACACAATTTGAAGGAACCTTTACTGGTAGAAAGCTGATGTTATAAGGACTAGCTTAGGCTACTTTTATATTAAAAAATAATTAAGTTTCCGCTTAAAAAACACTAAGGGAAACTAAATACTTAGAGTTAACGAAGCATAGTAGCTTAAGTACAACAGTGGCCTTATCTCAAATATACTCGTATATAAGTCCTTTCCAGGCAAGTTGATAAGACTGTCATCGGTCTTAACTCTCAAGTGCTGCCGTCTGATAACTGCTTGCACTCGATCCGCACTTGTCAGCTGAGTGTGTAACAATAAGCTTAGATTTTATGACTTTGACCCATATTATACTGAGCTAGTTTAACTGCCAACTTGTTGATTTATCCCGCACAGTAACTCGTAACTTGCAATATTGTTATATGAGATAATATATATGTTCGTATTTTCCTTTGGAGTTGGTTTTTTCTATTCTTATAAGTACCTATTGATATAACAACACTGTTTGACTTATTTCAGCGTTAATTTCTTACTAAATTTTTATTTAGTAAGAAATTAAATAATTATGGTGTAGTAGGTATTTTTATTATAATATAAATATGAAATAAAGTATCTAAGGAACTCTTAGTCCTTACAAAACAGATTATATTACTTATCTCAAGTTTATCACATCGTATTACTAGGGAACAAATGTCAGATACCAAATAAATTAAATTAAACATTAAACAAAGAACCTACCTGTCAAAAACTTTTATCTGATCTTATTTATCTATTACCTACATCTACGTACTACGCCTCGTAGCAATGTTTGTGAAATCTCTCTAATCCTTTTAACTTTGTTCTTTGCGTATATCCATTCATCTTATGAACTTCTTGTCCAAACAAAACTTTGGTTTAACTAATAGACTTGTATTAATCTGTAATTATATTGATTTAATGTTGATTATTAGTTATATACAAATTAACTAAAAATGCCAAAAACTTACTTTTTATTAAATATTTTAACTAAAATGGAATAACCAATAATAATAATATTTATTTATATTTTGTTGTGTAGATTGTGTGCGGTTATCTCCATTGTGTATCTATACTCTATAGTGTAACATAGCCGTGACCTTTGTGGTAAATCCGGTAATCCGTTCGATCTACCAACGCCTTGTACATACGCGGGTCCGTGTTACAGATTAATTTGAACGTGCTCAATTTACCCTAATCTAAAATAAAAGGCTTAATTGAAAATCCTTATTGATAATTACTACTCTTCTTAAACTAAACGTTAACGCCCTTTAAAGTATTATGTTCATCGTGTTGTCATATTTTGATGATGAAAAGGGTTGAAGCTTATTTAATTAACGGATTCAGAAGTTTTATATAGATGAAGAGCACGTTTCATATGTTCAAATATAGAATTTCAACGTCAATCAAAGGATTTTAATGGTAACGCAAGAGTTTGATATAAATATTATATTAAGATACTTTTTTATTAATTTGATTTAAGAAACGTTAATCAGGCCGAGTGAAATGAGCCCTAACGCTATCCCACAACCTGAGCATTTTGTGGTACACTTCACTGAAAAACCATCACGCCTACGGATTTGTGCTTTAACATAGTAACCTATCTTTATATCTAGATGTGTTATCTGTCAAAAAAATATAATTTTATAACCATTAAAAAATAAACACTTACAACCGTCTTATTAAAAATTAAAACCCGTTAGAAAAACTACGCGAGCTCAGCTTTTTGCTAGTGTAATTTAAATGATAACAAACACCGAATCGTATTTTTATATTTTATTAAAATACTTTTACTTCATATTATACGTTACTTGTTTATTTTATACAGGGTATGTGTTATCTACATAGTGGACTGGGGGCGCACGGCAAGTTGCGATCATCAAACTGCCTCATCGATGGACGCTTCGTATTAAAGATATCCGACTACGGACTCAACACGCTTTGCACACCCACAGACTTGATTAAAGACGACTCCTATTATTACAGTAATTATCAAAAAAACCATTGTTTTTTAGTTTTTTAAGCTTTATTTGAAGAATTATAATCTTAAATGGTTTACGGTACGGCTGGGCTTCAGACAGGATTACAAAAATTTGTTTAAAATGAAAATAGGTATTCTATTAAACAATTTTTATTATTTAAGTATTTCATGTTATTTTTGAAAATCTAATTACTCAGACAAATATACTCGTATATTTTTTATCATTTCCGCTATTTGAATAAAATGTTATAATTATATCTCAAAATATATTTGAATTCCCTTTTACACGAAAAAAACGAGTAAGAAGTTATAAGATATGATCATAACACCGAAATGTAAATTGAATTTGTTTCATTTTGAATGTAATTGGTTTCAAATGGGGTGTCCTAGCGTCGTAGCGCCGCTCGTAGCACTTGCTTTATCGTTGCAATGCTTAAATAAACCATTATGCTTTTATATGGCAGTCTTGTTAATTAAATATGAAAATAATGTAAACGTTTTTCGTAGCTTATTATACATTTACTTAGATATAATTTCTATTTATGCATAGTTAAGTTTACATCAATTAAATGTTATTACAATTACAATTAAAATTACATAATTAAACGATTAAATGTATAAGCAAATGTATGAGTAAATATTCTTACTGGGTTAGTTTTGCTTCGGTGAGGTAAAATAAAATTCATTTAATTTTCTACTATTTTTATAATAAATATTACATTATACGAAATTTATATTTCTTTTTACGAATAAAAATTAATTTATGTATTTCCATAAACCATACTAATTTTATAATAATGTATAATTTAAAGTTTACTACGGAATAAAGTTTACATGAATGAAACTACTTTAACAGAGAACTCCATTCCATGAATATCATAGCAATCGTAGTATCAGTGTAGCTGCTACGTTAGCCTCGTAGAGCTCGTAGCTATTGGATAGCATTCTGAGAATATTATGTTCTGCTATATTGAATATGAAAATAATTTTAGATATCATTTTATAGCTTTTTGCTTTTCGTTTAATTAATTTATATTAAAATAGTCGATTGAATATAAATAGATATCGATATTTATATTTTTTTTTATCGTGAAGTAACCTCTGTTGTTAGGCATTGGTTCAAAAGAAATCATTGTTTATATGTTTCTTAATATAATGTTGAAATTTTATTATTTTTCGGTTTGTTTATATTTCCTTAAACTCTGGTGGTATCATTGATTTCATTCGAAATTCAGCTGACTGAATGAAAGCACCATTATGCGAGTACAACAAATTTGGAAGTCATGAAATTGTAGATTATGTAAAAAAAGGATTATTTATTGCGCCAATGGTCGCGGGTTCGATTCATTTGTCAAACTCGGATGTTTGTACTCCAGCCATGGGTTTATATTTATAATTTGTATACAGTATTTAAATATCTGGTATCCGTAACACAAGCTTTCTTCGTAGCTTACCACGGAACTAGAAGGTGCTGTGTCTAATGTCCCAACATATTTATTTATTTTTCCTACAATAAACACGCATTATTAACGCTTACTAACGAAATATTTACGTTTTTGGTTAAAAGTTGACTGAGACGCACTTAGCCGATTTGGGTTGCTTAGCCGAGTTGGGAACCGTTGTATTAATGTTAACAGAGTGTCGGGAAAACTTAATTTATTATTAAAATAGAATACTGGCTTATAGAGCTGCTATGGACGGCGCCGGAGCTCGTGGCGGGCAGCGTGTACCCCGGCGTGGTGGCCTCCCTCAAGGGGGACGTCTACAGCTTCGGCATCATCCTCGAGGAGATTGTGTTACGCGCGGGCCCCTTCCATCATTATACCGCCACAATGACTAATAAAGGTTAAAATAGCTCATGTTTTAGATTTATATTTGTTAATGTTTCGTGAAGTGAATTTCTTACAAAAAGTTCATAATATAATGTATGTATACTGTATACCATATATTTCTTATGCAATAGGATAAATATCTGATTTCAAAACCTTGGCATATGTTGATATGGTTGCTATTACAAATCCAAATACAATCCAACCAAACGAACGAACAACTAATCAAAATAAATCTATTCAAAAATCCGCAAAAATACTTTTTTGTAGTGGTAGTGCCATGCTTGTTACCTTCGGGTAGCAGCCGAATGGGCCGGCACGCCCCGTATAGTACCTACCACTCTCTAACAGAAGACCGGCGTGAAGTGGCAGCTATGCTGTCGCGGTTCGTGCGGTTAGTCAGAGTCCGGGAGGCCCACTCCCCTTCCCTCCTCCCTCCCTCTTCCCTTCATGCTCCTTCTTTGCTCCCCCTAAAGGGAAGAGGAAGGTAAGAGGGTTACCTCCCTCTTCCCTTTACTGAAAGGCCGGCAACGCATCTGCAAGCCTGGCTTGCAGATGTCTATGGGCGGAGGTGATCACTTCCCATCAGGTGAGCCTCCTGCCCGTTTGCCCCCTTTTTACCATAAAAAAACTAACACGTCAAATATTTGCTTAAAAAAATAAATATTAAACCGTGAACACTCAGAGATAGTGTCCCGCGTGTGCGCGCGCGAGACGCCGCCGTTCCGTCCGGTGGCGGCGGGCGCGGGCGGCGCGGCGGCGGCGCTGCTGGAGCTGGCCGCGCGCTGCTGGCTCGACGCGCCCGACGACCGCCCCTCCTTCGACGCCATCAACGCCAACTACATCAAGTCAGTCAAACACCATGCTTTATATATGTTTCCAAATATTTATTTATTAGTACTCGCACCCCCCCCCCCCCCTCAACAGGCGTTTATATTGGGGGGGGGGGGGATTAGTTGGTGTTTTCTCAGTAGCATCAGGCACTCCGGCCTAGCGTTTAAGAAACGTACATAGAGGTGGCCCTTCGGAGAGCGGTGTGTTATGCGGGTTGCAATAAATAAATATAACCATTAAAGAACGGAGAATGAAATAATATTTAATATAGGATTGGATTGCCGATTGGTTAATATTTATTTATATTTGTCGTATTGTGTCCATTTGTTAAGTAGTCTAGAAACTGGAGAAGCAAGAAAATGTTACTTAAACATATATTATAAACTAGCGACTCGTCCTCGCTTCGCTTGGGCTTTTTCCTAGATTTAGCACTCTTGAATCACTCTATCTATTAAAAAAAACCGCATCAAAATCCGTTGCGTAGTTTTAAAGATATTTTAAGTGTACAAAGGGATATAGGGACAGAAAAAGCGACTTTGTTTTATACTATGTAGTGATTATTATATTTTGTAGATCAACGATTTCATAACTTATATTAATTTTGATTAGGGGATATTGTGACAATTTGATGGATGATCTATTACGTCGCATGGAGCAATATGCGAACAACCTCGAGACCCTCGTAGAAGAGAAGACGGAACAGCTATCTTTGGAAAAGAAACGATCAGAGGAACTGCTTTACCAAGTTCTTCCACGGTAAGTTGTGAGTCATAAATTGTACATTTTAAGTAATATTAAAAATTACTTTATAAAAATATTCTAATATTAATGGCCCGTACTAATCCGGCAACCCGCACTTGGACAACTTAGTAGACTATGGCCTGATCTCCCTCATCTTGTAGGGAGGCTTACCTCCCGCAGTGGGACGCTAGAAAGGGCTGAATACAATATTCATGAAAATGATTTCATTTAAAATACATTAGTTGTTACGTACTTTACCGTGTCCAACCTTTAATTAGGCAATTTGTAACATTTTGTAGATTAGTTTAGCAGTAAAAGATTATAATTAAAATTATAATTATTATCTTTAATAAACAGGCGGTAGAAAGTAGTAAAATGCATATTTAAACTAATTTGTACTGCGGATTTTCAATTGGAAAAGCGTTTTTTTTCAACATTAGTGGTTAATAAAAAGTTGATATTTAAATATAGCCAAACAAAATTTATCATGATACTCGTGTGAGTATATAATATATACGTATTTGAGTTCGTACAGGGCCTCAAGTCTGCTATTGCAATGGTCTTACAATTGTCTATCAATGACATCGTAATTGCTACTTTTTGCAATTTTGGTAGTCTACTAATTCAATGGTCTTCCGATGGTGTATCACTGACACTTCAATGACACTTTGTAAATAATTGGTAGTCCCGTACGTACTGACAAGTCGTTGATCAAACGTATTGCCTAGTCTGTTAATCTATCTTTTTGGCTTTGTATGATCATTTTACATAATGCTTAGTCTTTAAAACATATATTGATAACATATATAATCGAACTCAGCCTAAATAAACGTTTTACGAACGCTTTTACAATTGACAAAATTGTCAAAATGACAAGACCATTGATCGACCATTGTAAATTTAGTAGACTACGAAATTTTTGACTATAGTTTGTCCATTTTGTTAATGATTTTTTGACAGCTCGCCGACTGACAAGCTATAGTGATGACAAAAGGACGTAATAATCGATTTCTCTTATTTTTTTAAGTATAAAATAATATTTATTTTTATATTTATTAATATGAAAATATATATTATTATCGTAAAAACCAAGGGTGGTGGAGAGAGCTAAGAGAATCATAATGTGATTCGGGCCGTGACTTTGCATATTTTGATAATTTATGCACACAAGAGTTAATAATTAATATAACTGAAGACTCCTCATCGGACAAATCTAATATAAATGATGATTCTGACGAATCATGTTAATAAAAGGAATTAAACTATTTTAGTTGTTTTATTTGTATGCCTTATACTAAGAAGAAAGTAAAACTTTACTATTAACTTTAATATTTTAATTTATTGGTTTAGATCTTAAAATTTTTTGTCTTTTTTATTAAATAACATATTACACCTTATTTACATTAGCATTGATTTCTATCGATTATTTGTAATCTGTGGCACAATCGTAGTAATCGTTATGTGTGGCTCAGCAATAAGGGGGAGGTGCCCGTCCATGAAGTACAATATTAATGGGTATGACATTTTAACTTTAATGGCTAACCATTAAATACGAAACTTCGTGGGCGTGAGCTGTCAAAAAACCATTAACAAAATGGACAAAGTATAATGGTAATTGAAATAAAATTGTATTGTTCTATAATGACAATTCATGTAAAATAGCAGACTTGAGGCCCAGGACAGGATCTGAGTGTCAAGTTTCTAAATTCATTAAAATATTACGCTTGATTGATTAAAATCCACCTTACCTCTAACTACGCAACATTCGAACATTATAACAAACGTTCAAATCTGTAATATTTGTTCGCTTTGGTCGGTGGCGTCCCAAGAGGCAAAGTAGTAGGCCACTAATGAAATTATTGTTTCTTCTACTATTTTCGATTTTTCCATACAATTTCGTTTATATTAACTATTACATATAGTTAAGTGATTAAATACAATTTTTAAAATATATAAATATCTTTTTCTTGAAAGCAAGACAGTATAATACGAGTATTAGGGTATTGATTTCTTGTTTGTTATAACGTCCATTTATTTTTGTTTATTAATATTTATTGGATTATTGCTTACTATACAAATTGTTATTTTTATACTATTTTCCAACGTTATTGTTTCACTTTATGTTTAGTTTAATTTTATCTTTTTTCTCCTATGTAGTAAAAGTATATTTAATATGTGTGTCTGACCGCGTCACGAGAAATAAGGTGGATAGATTTTGATGAAATTTTGTTGGATGATAACTGATTATCCGAGTCAACATAGTGGATACTTTTTATTACAGGAAGATATCTCATCTTTGAGAATATTATACTAACCGTTGTATTTAGTGGGTTCGGTGCTGAGGTCGACCAGTTTTGATCAATTGTAGCTACCGTTAAGAGTTACCACTAGTCATATATATATTTCTTACTCTGCGGAGTATCCTAGTAGTCCTACATACAAACAAACAACTTATTACCTATCTATACTAATATTATAAAGCTGAAGAGCTTGTTTGTTTGTTTGGTTGAACGCGCTAATCTCAGGAACTACTTGTTCGAAGTGAAAACCTCTTTTTGTGTTAATTAGTCCGTCTATCGAGAAAGTCTATGACCAATAGAAGCGGAGCATCTATGAAAAATGTTACAAAAACGGGAAGGGTGCGCGTTAGTTCTGCAATGTACCATACCGTGCGACTCAGAAAGAATTTGGTTTCCGGTCTTTAGAACGCGTGCGAAAACGCGGGAAATGCTAGTTAAATAAATAAAATAAATATGTTGGGACATTGTTACAACAGCGCCATCTAGTTCCGTGGTAAGCTACGAAGCTTGTGTTACGGATACCAGATAGTTGATATACTACATATATAAGTTTAAATACATACATATTATAAATATAAACACCCATGACTGGAATACAAACATTCGTGCTAAACAAATAAATGCCCCCAGCGGGACTCGAACCCGCGACCGCTGGCGTAGAAAGCAGGGTCACTACCAACTGAGCCAAACGTGTCGTCCATGCTAGTTAATAATACACAACACAGGCCGGTGGCGCAGCAGCTGATGGCGGGCGAGGTGGTGCAGCCGGAGAGCTTCGAGTGCGTGACGGTGTACTTCAGCGACATCGTCGGCTTCACGGAGCTGTGCGCCGCCTCCACGCCCATGCAGGTGGTCGACCTGCTCAACGACCTGTACAGCACCTTCGACAGGATCATCGGGTACTATGACGTCTACAAGGTGAGCTTTAGTTATTAATGGTAATTTTTAATATTTTTTTGATATTAAAGTGTAGTTGAATCGTAAAACAAATAATTGTTCAAAATATGGTTTTGTTAAAAGAAGCACTAATTACATAATATTTCGGATATAAAACGATTAAATTATCATATTTTCTTTTTACTTATTTAAACGAAAAACTTAGAAATTAACAATTAAGGGATCAACAAAATGAATATATTTTCTTTTAATTTTTATATACAAAAATAATCATCATTTTCTGTCACAGAAACGGTGGACTTCACATGTACTTTGAAAGCTTGCTAGATTCTTTCAGTTTTCTCATGATATTTTCTTTTACCGTAACATAAATGGAAAACCATGTTAGAAATGAATCGAACATGAAAATATCAGAGGTTCGAGACCCGAATTTAAATCCGCATCACTCGGTTATCCAAGCGAGTTACGTACTGCCTTAAAGTGAATAATAAAGGTAGTTTTGTAAATAAAAGTGAAAATATGTGTGTCAGGAGGCAGTGGTAGCCCAGCGGTAACGCGCTCGCTTGGATAACCGAGTGATGCGGGTTCAAATCCGGGTCTGTACTGAGGGAGACCCACACCCAGCAGTGGGACGTTGAAAGAAGGGGGGGGGGGGGGGGTCACTCGGGGACTGCTGCGGTAAAGTTATTGCATAGCATTTTTTATCAACTTATGCAATTATAATTATAATTATTTATATTTTATTTATGCAGTATTTTTTTTCATTGATATTAATTCAAGTTACACTTTTTGAGCGTGCGAACATTTTTTTTTCTTTTATTGAATAAATGAGAAGTTAATATCGTTTAAAATATTAAAAGTTACATGGTAGGCGGAGGGTGTTAGGTTTTATTTTCGTTACGGAATTTCTTGATTCGGTCGCCGCGCTCACAAAGCCCGCGATAAAAGCTATGCAATAGCTTAAAATAAATTAATTCCTATTTTAATTACTATTCATAATTAACATAGTTATACAATGTAAATTATAGTAATTTTAGTTAATTAATTAATTGTCTTTTATAATTTTTTGTATTTCATTTTACTCATTCTACCGAATTGTTAATTGTACTTTAAAAATTCTGTTATGTTTGTTTTTATTTGTTTAGTTATAAAATTTTAAACGGACAAAATATTGTGTTTGCTTTCAAACGATTATGCATTATTGTATTTTTTATAGTATCTAATTAGAATTAGAATTTAGAATTTAGAATTTAGAATTTTAGAATTTAAAATTTAAAATTATGTATTCAATGTAATAATCAACTAGCAAACCTGATTAAATAAATAAATTAATAAATGAACGAACGAACGAACGAACGAACAAAGAAACAAACAAACAAACAAACTAATCAATAAACTAATCAATAAACTAATCAATAAACTAAGCAATAAACTAATCAATAAACTAATCCATAAACTAATCCAAAAACTAATCAATAAACTAATCAATAAACAAATCGATAAACAAATCGATAAACAAATCGATAAACAAATCGATATGCAAATTGATAAACAATTCGATAAACAAGTCGATAAACAAGTCGATACACAAATCGATAAACAAATCGATAAACAAATTGATAAACAAATCGATATGCAAATTGATAAACAATTCGATAAACAAGTCGATAAACAAGTCGATAAACAAGTCGATACACAAATCGATAAACAAATCGATAAACAAATCGATAAATAAATCGATAAGCAAATCGATAAACAAATCGATAAACAAGTCGTTAAACCAGTCGATACACAAATCGATAAACATGACGATAAACAAATCGATAAACAAATCAATAAACAAATCAATAAACAAATCCATAAACAAATAAATAGATGATGATGATGATGCGTGTCAGGTGGAGACGATCGGGGACGCGTACATGGTGGTGTCGGGGCTGCCGGCGCGCAACGGCGACCTGCACGCGCGCGAGATCTGCCTCATGGCGCTGGCCGTCGTGGACGCCGTGCGCGGCTTCGTGCTGCGCCACCGCCCCGCGCACCGCCTCGAGGTATCATTCATTGACACTAGATAACAGACAAGACAGGACACTGGCACCAACGCAGTCAATTTCTCATGTTTTTTCTAAAATATTTGAAACGTCAGGAACTTAAATTCTTATAAATAAAAATAAATGTATACTAATATTATAAAGCTGAAGAATTTGTTTGTTAGTTTGGTTGAACGCGCTAATCTCAGGAACTACTGGTCCGAATTGAAAAATTATTTTTGTGTTGGATAGTCCGTTTATCAAGGAAGGTTATAGGCTACATTACATCACGCTACAACCGCAAAAGTCGTGAATAGTGCTTACAAATATGTATTGCAAAGCTCAGTCAAAGCCATACATCAAAGTTATTTGTACATTAAGCGCGGCTTTAATCAAGCCAAGTTTGATTTTCATACTATTTACCTCATACCCTTTTAGGGTATAAAAATCATAAGACCCTTCTGAAGGTTTATGTAAAAACACACAGAGTACCTAATTTAAGAAATCAATTTTGCTGGTAAAAGTAATCTTGCGAAGTTTCGATTTAATCAGATCGAATATTATCTTTCTTAGTATAATTTTTCATAATAATTTTGAATTCACGTTTCACGCTTTTATGAATTACTTGGTTACCACTGTGTAGGTGCGTGTGGGCGTCCACTCGGGGCCGGTGTGTGCGGGCGTGGTGGGAGTCAAAATGCCCCACTACTGTCTCTTTGGGGATACTGTCAACACTGCTAGCAGGATGGAGTCCACTGGACAACGTAAGTGTATAGAAAATAGAATAAATAAATATGGTTATACAAATATGTACATAATATTTAAATTAAGCTTTTTAAAAATAATAAATTTATAATCTTGACTAATGATGGAGAAACTTGTTTTTATATAACTAAAAATTACTAATCGATAGAGTCTTACATTTAAAACTAAACAAATACTATTAATTACAGCATTAAGGATTCATTTAAGCGAGAACACACGTATACTACTTGAACAATGGGGTACTTTCGTGGTGGAGAGACGTGGGGAGGTAGAGCTGAAAGGGCGCGGGAGAATGCTCACGCACTGGCTGTTGCACTGCTCCGAGCCCGAGGCGAGGCTGCTCTCGCAAGAACCCCAACCTCCTCCACAATATCCCATTCTGTTCCCGGCTTTGCCTCAACCTGCTATCTTACATACACCCTATTTGGTAGTGGATCCACCGACATTGACAGCTTAATTTAAAAAAAAATAAGCAAAAAATATTAAACTTCGAGTGAGTGTAACTTTATACAATCTTTTTTCCGATTTAATTTACACATATCATAACCGGTAAATAGTAATTTGAAAAAGAATAAAATATAGCATAATATGTCTATAGATAAACTCTCTTTTATATATAAAATCCCTACAGTAGATTCTTTTAGTTTTTCAACTTTTTATCATAAGTATAACATGTTATGTAGTAACTGGTATATTACATACGTACATATATTATAAATGTAGTAGGTATGTAGTGATATGAATTTGAGACGTAGACAATTATCACTTAACAAATACTTAAATAAATAATAATATATGTACTTAAAGCCACGTCTGTCTGTTTGTAAATTTTTTATAAATATTTTCCCCAACCTCAAATGACCTGATTCAAATTAAACATTAAGTAACGATGTTTAAACAAGCTGGTTTATTAGTTGGGACGGGAAGTGAGGCTGTTAGTTCTCTCTATCGTTCATTTTAATTTCAATCTTAATTACTCACATAATACTAGTAATTTACTCTCGCTCTGCTTGGTTTTTATATTGTTTACCATATTTTCGTAAATAAATCATAAAATTTTGCTTCAAAATTTATATCATACTTTATATTCATTGAAAAAAACATTTTTTATATAAAGTCGTTGTCAACCCTATACAATGTTATTCTATTTCTTTAAAGGCTTGTTAATTAAAAGCTAACGACAGAGCTCGTTGTTGGAAATAAGAGAGCTAGTTAGATGCAACGATAAAATTTGCATTTTTCATTCAACTAACACGAACAGTATCAATTAGTTCCTTAGGAAAAAAACGGCCGTGGATTATTTTTATTAAAAGAGTAGGTATCTACATAATTGTGAATATGACTTCGGTACGTCGAAATTTCTATACTATACTGTTATATATTTATCACTAGAATATATTAGTATAATTATACAATTAAAATAATTATATATAAAAATAAAAAAACGGTATTAAAAAAATCTACCTTAGTGATTCTGTTATGGTGTAGTTTTAGTTCAGCGGTTTTGGACGTGTGTATACTCTATTATATTTACACATATATATCTAATAAATTAACACAATATTCGATAGAATATATATTATTGCATATTCCCTCGTATGCTTATTTAATAATTTCCTAAAGTTTAATTCATAGTAGGTATATTTCGGGATTCAAATGTAGACTTCGCATTCCTTTAAGCGTTTTTTTAAAGCTCTATAAGTTTTGCCTACATATTATTTTTAAATATTTTTTTATATTTTTATAGCAAATTACAAGAAAATATTTAATCCCGTTAAGGATAATATAGATCTTAAAAAATTTCATTCTGCTTCGAAATAAGAAGCGCCTTCGGTTCAATATTTCCGCTATATTGAGGATAAAGATCAAGAAAATTATAACCAAAGCTTATTAAAGCTAACGATGAAAAATAAAGCATCTTTTTTAGAATGTGTTTTATTAAAGTTATAAGAGGAAAAAATATTGAAATATGAAATAATATATTAAATTATCTGTGTTTATATAATCTGCAAATAAATAAATACGAGTATGTTGTGACACTGACAGGCTTGTGTTACGAATATCAGTTATTATAGTTGATACACTCCACACATATAACTTTAAATAACATTTTAAATATTATAAACATAGCACCCATTACTAGAGAAAAGGCGTTTGTGCTCATCACACAAATTAATGTACCCAGCGGGACTCGAACCCGCGACCGTTGCTATCGCAAGTACTCTCTCTATATATCTTTAGTACTAGCGAGTTTGTATGTGTAGAGAAATATCTATGTTTTATGTATTATACGATATTTTTATATGTAATGGGTTTACTATTTTTGTAATATGTACTCGTAGCATCATCACTACATAGTATAAAACAAAGTCGCCTTTTCTGTCCCTATATCCCTATATCCCTATGTGCGCTTAAATCTTTAAAACTACGCAACGGATTTTGATGCGATTTTTTCCAATAGATAGAGTGATTCAAGAGGAAGGTTTATATGCATAAATAGGCGATCCCGCGGCTTTGCCTGTGCTGAATCTAGCTAGTTAAAAAATAAATTATAAAGGTCTTCATTTCAAAATTAACTTTACTTTGATGGTCACAAAATTTTAGTAGATACATAAGAGCAACTACGTACTATGTAATAGGTTAAGTACTAATTATTGCGTTAAATCATTCTTAAAATAATGTCATAATATGTATTAGGTAGCGTTAACGGTAATTAAATGAAACAAATACTTCATTGTGTATAAAGCTTGTAATAGATATGCTTAATGTGTAAATTAAATTTACGAAAAACTTCTGATTTTGTTTAATGTGGCTTTACAGTTCGCGTCACGTAAAAAGAACGCTGAAGGAAAGTGGTGGGGGGTGTGTTTGCGCATGGGTATATTCGCACACGAAATTACTAAGCCTATTCTTTTATTTTTGAACTAGCCTTTCGCTCGCGACGTATATTGGTCATTGTTAGTTACATTGAAAAATATATTAGATAGAACGTTATTAAATAGAATTCTATTAATTCATAAAATATGTTAGATTCAATGAAGAATGTTTAATCTAATTACAAAAAAATAAATTGATTCGGTTAATATATATTTTAACTGCATTATAATCAGACTCTTTCTTTATAAAACAATAAACGTCATAAATATATTTACTCAATTTTTTTATATAAAACCATTTCGTAATTAATAACTTTTGTGTGCGCGATGGTATTTTGAACTGACAAGCCAATAGCGAGTCAGAAAGCAAGTGGCGCGTGCCTCGCCGCCCCGCGCCCCGCGTTTTACCACCAAATTGGCCGATAAATCGCCTCTGCGCAACTTGACAGACAGCGTTCTTTTTACATGACGCGAATTATACATATATATTTATTTCTTTCTAATCTTAAAAAATATATTTCTAAGTAGTATTGAGTAAAGTTCTAAATGTATGTCCTGTGATTTTTTTTGCATTAATGTTAATAAAATATTTATTATGACTAAATGACTTTTATTTAAATACTTATGTCTACATTAAAGTTAAGTCCCTCATTAATTTGAGAAATATTGCAACGTATAACGTATACTTACTTACGCAAAATGAACCATAAAATTTTGATTAATTTAAAATATATTTTTTATAATAATATGTAGTTATGGCTCCGTAAGTGCTAATTCTAGATTGAAACATAATTACGTCGAGTATTTATTATTTTAAAAAGTTACTAACACGAAGTTTCTAATGAATAAATTGTATGGTTAGTATTACGAAATTAGCCCATATAACAATCGAATAAGATTTTTTTTATAAATACAATTTGACTAGCGCTCTCAATTCTCTCGCATTCGTCCCTAGGTGCTCCCTGCCAAATTTAAAGTTTGTAGGACAAAAATTTAAGGAATTTAATCCAAACTTGAAAGAGCCCTTAAACCGCCTTAACCTGACCCTGTCGCAAAATCCGTTCTAAGCAAACGTACTAACTATAAACTACCTCACTGCCTTTAATCTTTATTCGCGGTTTTCGATGTTTCGTGATAAGTGAGCGCCTTCCGCTCTCATATATTATGGTATATTTTCGTAAATCTTATTTTTGTCATTGTTTTAATATTTTTTCTAAGTTTAACTTACAAGCTATATTATACATAAATTGATGTCATATTTATCTCACAAATTTCATCTTATTTAAATATTTTTTTCTAATGCAAGTATCTTTAGTTTTAAATCTTATTATTTCTAATATAAACACTGCAAAAGAAATAAGATAACCTATTAAGAGACATAGAATGCTGCTAAGAACTTGTTTATTTTTTAACGCGGTCGGTTCAGTTGATTTCAGCATGGATGCAGTAGACATCTTCATTGTATCTTTTTCCAATAAGCCACTCTCTAAGAATCGTATGAGCCAAATAGATAATATTTTTTTAAAGGGAGAGTTTTTAGGCATCCATATTACTAACGGGACCGTCATGATGGAGTCAGGAAGAATGTGACCACATTCGTTCTCATTAATTCCTTGCGACATGCAATAAGCCCATAAATATTCCAGAGATATAGCAAAGATAAATTTTCTCTTGCCTTCTAACACTTCTTGGAAAGATTTTTCAAATCCCACCTCTTGTATTACTTCATAGCCATCACGAATAAAAGGATCATGCTCGAAATGTGACAAGACTCCTGCTCTACCTCCAAATGAATATCCATTGTCGACAGCTTCTTTTAGATCAAAAAAGTTGCCTACTGTGGTATCTGATTTCAAGGCACCAATCAGCACACTTTGATAAGCACTTCTGACCACGAAGGTAAACCATATCCAAAGGCTTAAGATGTAAAAATCTCTGAAGCGTTTCGGTGCGACTCTAATGGGTTGCCCCATCATTACAGCCCAAATTCTTATGGAAATTCCATGCAATTTTTTTGAATTTCTAAAATTTTTATGACAAAATTTTCTTACCTTTTCTATTTTCATTGTGAACGGTATAAAATTAACTATAGTAATGACAAGTAAAAGGATCAGCCACAAGTAGTCATTTAAAGGGGTTAGCAGCCGCCACCATATCGGACCAGGTGTTAGTGGTGGACCAAGCCACGCTATACTTATTCTAAAATAGGGTATCGAATAGTCTAAAATACCAATTCTATCCATACCCGGAGAAATGCTGCAGGTTGAAATATTTGCAGTACCGGTCAATATGTCATCCAGAGTTTCAGACCAGTTCTTAGCTCCATCCGAGTCAATGCTTAAATAATCCCTACTAGAAATTATAGGTGTAAAATTCATTACATCCCTAAGATACCGTATGATTGCCCGTTTGATGATTTCCAAAGGAATCTTCTGTTCTGTAGCAGGATGATATACTTTATTAGTTGATATATAAAGTGGGCAACCTTTCAAATTGCTCATTTTATCTGGAAATAAATCTTTTTCAAGTATCGTGCCGTCATTCCAAAAACCAATGAGGGTAGGCTCCACACTTTGACAAGTCAAATGGTTTTTATATGGATAGTACGTATATAAAGCAATTTTCTTATCTTCATTAACAACAACGATCACCACATTTGTCGTATAATAGCTCCATAGAATACTATTTATTCGTTGAAGCCTGTGAGGGTATGAGAAAACCACTATTAAAAAATGTGCTCCGCTGTGAAGTAAAGTTCTGCCTTTTAGATCTGGCTTTAACTTCCCAAGGCTTCTTACTAAAGAGTAATAAGATTTTATTAGGATGACTACTTGCTTGGGAGGTGCTCCGATCGTATGCTCTAAGATAATGATGCCCTGGTACGCCTGGATAAATTTGTTGACGATACCATCTTCGATGTCCTTAGAAACTACTACAGTTGGCATTCTAGAATTATAATAAGTATTCGCAATTTCGACTGCACTATTAATAATACGTTCATGTTTTAAATGATGATCATTTTGTATCTTTAAATTTGCAAGAACTGAATTTGTAAATAATAAAACGAAAACTATGGTAGCTAAATTGACCATGTTAATACATAAAAGCTTTGACTATAACTGCGTTCAGATTTTTAATGGTTCAGTTTTAGTGCATTATAAAACGGTTGTTCCATTTGCAAAAGCTATCAATCAAGTATTGTTTCGAAACTTACATAAATACACACGACAATAGTAGCATAAGTTAATGCAGTGGAGAAATAACTATTTTTAAATTTCCGGTAAACGCATTAATTAGCAAATAAGTTGCACGTCAGAGTTTTAAACAAATTACTTATTATTTGTGTGAAAAATGTTTATTATTACATAACCTTGGGCGCATCCTTAGGTACGTCTTAAATAATCTTAGGAGATACGGTTGTACCTACATGTTGTTGTATGGATATCCCCCTCAGTACGAGGCCTTAGTCCACCGCACTAGCCCAGTGCGGGGTGTGCGGACTTCACATGTCTTTCGAAAAACTTGCTAGGCTTTCCTAAGACACGCAGATTTCCTCACGATGTTTTCCTTCACCGTAAGACGAGTGGTAATCATGTTAGAAAATATCAGAGATTCGAGACCCGGATTTGAACCCTCTTCTCTCATTTACTTAAGCGAGCGCGTTCGGCGTTACTACTGGGCTACCACTGTCCTCGATTGTAAAATATACATACCTACTCATTAGGTATATACAAAAGCCATTTCTATTCTATTGTTTCTTCTTTGTATTGAATTAGTGAAAACTATATCAAAATATGTGGCATTGTTTAGAAGAAATATGTAGCTTGAGAAACAAATAGAGGGAAACTGCAGACAGTGACTGTTTTAAACTACGAATAGGTACCTAGGTAGGTGAGAGACTTTCGCTCGAAACTTACATTTTTCTATAAAAATGTATATATTTTTTATTTTACTATAACTGTAATTGGTATGTGTAATTCAGGGGGCGTACCATTAAGTATCTTAACTTTTTACTGTACTCTTTTTCTATTACGAATATAAGCAAATTTGATGAAAACGTTAAAAAAATTAAGCGTTAAAAAACTATAAGATATATTGCGTCTAATTTTGCATTATATTATAATAATAATCTACATTTTACACAATGTAAATTATTATTCTATGATTGTTAAATTGTACTTAATTTACATGAAACATATTAAAATCCGGTTGTCATGTCCCTCTATACTTGCTCGTCTCTAGGCAACCTCAACAGAATTACGTAAACAAACGATATCGTGTCGCAGAGTGCTTCACTTGTTATTATATTCTTATAAATTCCCTTTCTCGTTTCTAATAAATTAAAATCAAATATCAAAAAGTTTACATAATTGCGGTTGTTTAATCAAATTATTTTAAGAGTATATTAAAATTCTTTTTCAACTATGAATTAATAACTACTTTAATCTTAGAGATTTGTTATTACTTACCCTAATTATACTTCATTTTTTATTTAATGGCTAGAAAAAATGCTATGTCTTGTTTAATTAAGGAAATGTTATTAATTTTCTTATTGCTTAGTTTTGTAAATGGTTTTAAACTGCCTGGAAGTTGTGACGCCGGCCACTACTATGAGCCAAGCTCACTGAGCTGCATACCATGCCGCACCAATGCATCTTTAGTTACATCGGAGGATGGTAAGTTAAATAATATCTGACAACTAGACCTCGGAGCTTTGCCCGCCAGCTTTTTGATGTCGTATTTCACGAATATATTAGTTTATTTAGTTTTATGTGTTTGAATCATTTACATTTATAATTAAAAGTAAATAATTATATATCGTTAATGTGACATTATATTTTTGTAAAAAAAAATTTTTTTAGGTTTCGGATGTGTTTGTAATGATCATAGTATCGCAGTCGGAATAGATCAGTGTAAACCTTGTAACATTACTGAAGTTGTGTCCACTGACGGCACTATGTGCGTATCTCGTAGATGTCAGAGTTCTGCCGGCAGGACTGTTTGCAGGAAATGCCCTAATGACTATATATCAGGTAATAGTTTATTTCTTTTATTCATACATTGAGAGATTTAAATATTTAATCAATAGAAAAACGTATTTAATTATAATGCCAGGAGAGCTGAAATTAAGAATTTGGTATGTGTAAATTATGTAAAGTTTTGCTTTCCTAATATTTCAGTAACGCAAAATTTCGATGGCTCACCAATGAAAGAGGTCCAGTGTATAAAATGTGCTCGAGGCTACAAAGCACTCAACAATATATGTGTTAAATGTGAAGCTTGTACGTGTAATAAAAGTGAAATAATCGTTAAAGGAAAATGTATTCTGAAAAAATTTGTACTGGACAGACCTAAATACGCTGTGAATGAGTTACACCCCGACGAATTGTTAGAGATAGTGAAGTTGGAATACTTATGTACAGTAAGTTTCATACGTAAATAATGCCTTACTTGGTTTGGCCTACGAGTTACTCCTATTCTTACGTTATCATAGCCTATGCGTTAGGTACTCCAGATCATAGCTTATCTGTGCACTAAAATTTATCAAGATCTATCAATCCATTTGTGCATGAAGTACCAAATGTGCAAAATTTCACATATATTATAAAGCATACATTATGTATGTTTGATACTCGTACATAATATACATTTGCACGATATCATTCTACGGTAAGTGCTTTGAAGCGTTAAGTCGTGCACGTACCTATATTGCTTTATATTTTATCATCATTCTCTTTATACTCGCTCATCGATGACCTCAGATATCTGACCTGACCTTCTTTAAATATACAAAAGTTTTATTTGTCTTATAAAAAGTACTTCTAAGAAATATGATAGGCAACGAAAAAGTTTTAAATTACATTTATATGGCTCTTGTTTTTAGGACGTCTTAATACATTTTTAAAATTTTTTTAGCAACATGATATTCGAGCTTGCCGAGCTTTAGCAAGTGCTTGTGTTCGAAATTTTTATACTTCAAATCTCGCAGGTCCCTGTAGACTGTGGTTACAGGGCAATGTAACAGGTGTGCAAGGTAAAAAAATAATGTAAGCTTTTAAGGATGAAAAGCTTATATGTTATTATTTTGATCTATTGCATTTTTTAGGTCTGCCATTACTTACGATTGATGAATCTAAGAACAACGAATATAAAATACTTTTAGAACGTGGCCAAGTAAGTATTGATAAGTATAAAATTTAACTACTTTAACATTATTATTACATTATTTTTAATAACAATTTTTTAGGATACATTAAAAATAGCTTTGGGAATACACAAGAAAAATGGCAAATTCGAACTTATTCAAGAGACCAGCAATAATCAAGATAGATTTTATTTTTCGACATTGAATTTAAAAATTGGACAAAACATTGTGTAAGTATATTATGCGTACATATTCTTCTTCATCTTCTAATGCTTAGCCCACCCTTCTGACCTACAACCTTTACCTTTTTAAGCTATTGCATAGCTTTTATCGCGAGCTTTGAGCGCGGTGACCGAATCAAGAAATCCCGTAACGAAAATAAAACCTAACACTCCGCCTACCGTGTAGCGGCCGAGGCAGCCGAGCGTTCGCTTAACGTGTATGTACGTGTATATGGTACGACTGTACGAAGCTCGCACGGATCGAGACGAGCTGCTCCGAAATCGGTCGAATGCGTTTCTTATTTCAGTTACCATAAACCTATAGTTTCAATGATATAACCTACATAGTATTGTAAGATAATAAAAATATTTTAAACGATATTACTTAACTTCTCATTTATTCAATAAAATAAAAAAAATGTTTTCTTATCGATCACCACGCCCAAAAAGTGTAACTTGAATTAATATCATCATCATCATCATCAGCCCTTTTTAACGTCCCACTGCTGGGCACGGGCCTCTCTCAGTACGAGGGGGATTAGGCCATAGTCCACCGCGCTGGCCTAGTGCGAGTTGGCGGACTTCACATGTCTTTCGAAAACTGGTTAGGTTTTCTTAGACATGCAGGTTTCCTCACGATGTTTTCCTTCGCCGTAAGACAAGTGGTAATCATGAAATATCAGAGGTGCGAGACCCGGATTTGAACCCGCATCACTCGGTTATCCAAGCGACGCGTTACCGCTGGGCTACCACTTGTCTAGAATTAATATCAAATAAAAAAATACCGCATAAAAAAAAATTATTATAATTGCATAAGTTGATAAAAAATGCTATGCAATAGCTTTACCGCGGCAGTCCCCGAGTGCCACACGTTTAATAGTTTTTTTCTTTACCACAAACCTCACGGACCACTTTACCACGAACGCAAGTTCACTAACACTTTAATAGTACTTTAATAGTATTTGAAGAGTATTAGGTTTGTTATATTCTATGGCATAGATTTAAAAAACACGTATCTTATCTTTTTATTATTTATTTTACGGGAAACAAACAGTTTTGAAACACTATGAACCAATAAAATTTCCACTAATAAGTAGCATATATTAATAAATAATAACATATATTAATTAACAGAACTGTCTGAAGAATAATCGAAAGTAAATTAGGCCTGAAAAATGCTGTAACTTTACCTCGCTGTAACTTATACAAAAATTATTGTGATGGACGATGAATATCGGGTACGGTACGGTAAACTTTTCCAGGATTCAAACATTTTTATGCTATAGAATAACAATAGCGTAATATTTTTTGCTTGCTTGTTTTAATTAACGCGTAACGTTAGTTAAATTATTTGAGTAAGTTCTTAGTTTATAATATATTTTTTTTTCATTTAATTGAAAGTCGCGCAAAAACTTATCGTCATTAGTGTAAGTTATTCCGGTAGATCTACAGTTAGTTAATTGTTATTAGTTTTATAATCGCATTATATGACAGTGTACTTAGTTAATTAAATGTACAGTTTGTATGGGCGTGCAAGAGTTTACGTCAATGTTCACTTTCATATATAATTGTAACAGGTACTAATTCTAATTAGAAGACAGTATTGTTTTAAGTACAATTGTATTGTATTATGTATAATTTAGTAAACTATTACTAAATATTTTAAACTTAAGCTTCAGTTTGTTCCTTCTCCTAGAAAAAGCCTATTCTTGTTCTGGAGAAAAAATGTATCCACAATTGACAACGTCAAAACCAATTAAACTGGCTCGAATATCATGTCAATCATGTTAAACTCGACATTTGGGAATTATGTCCTATGTGCTACGCATCACGCAAACGAATTAAAAAATATGTAACTACTTATGCAAAAATTAAATGTGCCCAATATAAATATCAAACACATTTTAGCATATTATTTTGATAAGAAAAACCAAAATGGTGGTTCCTAAAATGCTGATTTTTATATAATGAGAATTTCCATTTGAATTTGAATTAGATAAGGATCTAAACACCTAAAGGTATTTTTAGGTGTTTCGAAACGTACCCGTTGATAGGTAATTAATTTTAGTTAGCTTGTGTTAATTAAAAAGGTTTTTATATATAAGTACTTCATTCAAACCTATAATTGGATTTCTAAAAACTAGTTTTAGCGTACCCGAAAATGTGACAAAAAGGGCTTTTAAATTCTACGTTTCAGAATGGTTAAATATCAAATTAATTTCCCCTTTTATTAAATACTTGTGATTATTGGATATAATATTATACTGTATGTTTATTTTAGGCGTCATTTTTCAAGAAATATATCCTACTTTAAAAGTGAATATGGAAATGTTTTTGGGCTATACCTGCTTTCATCGTCCAAGATATTACTGCCTCTTCCAATTACACTACTCAAGCCAAATCAACATTATGTAGAGGTAATTCTTTAAATACGATTTTCCTTCGCTTTTTTTATGAATATTAGTAAAAATAAATTATATAACACACTGTTCACTCACAATATGTTTTTTGTTTGTTTTATGTATTTCATTCATTATTCAGAAAGCTACATGGCCCTCAAATAAGTTTCGAAGATTCTTTCTAATTAACAGTTATCTTTCTACAACCACAAATACAACAAACACCGTTTACTTGCAAACTCTACTATTTCGAGTGCGGTAAGTATGTATATGAGAGAACGAGTTATAATATTTTAATTTTAAATTAAATTAGCTTTAAAATTTTATTTATTAACAAAATAATTAATTATTGGAACGAAGTTCCTTACGGCAGGCTGGAGGAGATAGGGATTTTGCTGCGCGACCGAACTGAAAAAATGTGATAGTAAAAGCGTGGAATAAAACCGTTAAATAGTGCGCAGGCGCGACAGTCGTCATAGTAACAATGGCAAGTGAAGTAACAAGTGACTTGAATGCATTGATATATATACACTAGATTAGCAATTACCGCGTTACGGCATTGACATTGGAATCTTGAAAATATTCAAGATCGTAGCGAATGTCAGTTCAGTCTTCTATGTGACGCCTACCGAAGTGAACCGAGTGACACGCGACAAAAAAAATGGGTAAATACGCAGTAAAAGAGTGCGGTTTTGAATCACAAACACATAATAAATTAAACGGAATTATTTTCCACACTTTAGTTATTGTTTCTGTTTTTATATTGACGTAAAAACGCAATTTAATAAATAAAATGTTAAATTTTATAAAGTAGGTTCAGTGTTACCAGTAAAAACTTAGTTTTAGTTTCCACATTTGTGGGAGTTTTTAATTTACGGAATAAGTGGTTTTAAATATTATTTTTTTATAATAAAAACTAACTTTAGAAAAACACAAAGAAGACAAGATATTAAGAGAATTTGCGATACCCCCGGGAGATCATTTATCATCGATACAAGTTGATCATTCCCTTTTATTAATAAATGACATATTTATAAATACTTAAAAATAAGATAGTAGGTATCCTGAAAGCGAATTATCCACTCAAATTCACAAAAAAGAGTAAAAAACACAATTGTATACAAAACTAATATTACATAGCGGAGTATGATTAATAATAAATAAAAAATATTTAAAAGAAAATTGTCTTAATAATTTATTAGTAATAAACGTCTATTCAAAAATAAATATTTAAATATACTAAACTTAATTTATTTGTATTAAGTGTTTTTAATGGCTTAAAAAGTAGGTTAATTTTCGTATGGGTAGGCAACCCCCATTCCGTCATTGCAAGTTTATACTTTGGTCTCTCTCTAATCGAAGCGACGGTATTGTTCTTGTGACTGATGTAAGTGAGACAGATATATGTTTCATTACATATTGAGTGGTTTCAAAGCTGCGTCGCAGCGTGTAAAAAGTGGTTACACATTTTTGACAGATTTTATTGAGGTTTACTCCTCTATTCGCTCTGTGCGCGACTTCAGCGCCATGGTACGTTTGAACTACAGGGGGCTATTGTAATATATTTTACTAAGTATTGAATGGCTGTCAGTAATAATAATATCGAATGATAAATAAAAAAATGCTTTTTTAATTAAAGGGAATATTTATAATAAATATTTGTTAATGTAAAGTGTTCTTGTGCATTAAAAAATAAAATGTAAGTATAGTTAATACCGAAAAAGTAGCATAGAAGTTAGCACACATAAAGGTAGGTTAACTGAAATCAGACTGAAATCAAATAAAAAGAAAATAGAAAAAGTTTTTTTTAAAATTAAAATTATAAGAAAACTTGAATAAACATTCAATTATTTTTTTTTAATAGCAAATTTAGATTAAACGAAATTACCAAAATATTTTATGTTTCAAAATTCTACAAATTAAAAGTGCTGATTGTTTTTGAGTACAAAAAAAATAGATTATGTTTGCTAACTAAAATTAACATATTACAATTCAATAATAAAGCTGGGAAAAATTGTTAATCGATAAAATTTATCATTTTTATTTTTAGATTTTAATATTTAATATTTAAAATTTATGATCATTGGTATGGATAATCTTTTTGTTTAATATAATAAGTGGCAAAGAGTAAATGAATCTTAAATAATTAATGAAAAGTTTATAATAAAAAAATTCAATCTTATTTTTTAATATATAATTATGCTAAATTTAAAAATGTTTAAAAAAAATTTTTTTTTTAATTAATAATAATATTTCCTAGCATTTTCTAAACTTACTATTTTTTTAAGTTTTACTCCTTTCAAGATTTTTATTATTACGGATAGTAAGGTTATGATTCTACTTACTTTTGTCTCCTAACAGCGGCTATCCATTTTTTCCTCTGATTTATTTTCCAACTTGCTGTTGGAAATTTATAAAAATGACAAGCACTTTTTCTACCTGTATTCTTACAACTTACAACACAACAACTTTTGTGACTCATTTTATGTTATTTTATTTAAATAAATTTTAAATAACAATTCACTTGTATATTTAGCTAACTCGAAACATAAAAACAGCCCCCCGTAGTATCGGATATAGCCACGGGTAGCGCTGACGGTAAATCAGTTTCTCCCCACCACCGGCTTCGCACAGAGCGAATATATTATAACTCAATGCTTGAATGCAATTGAATTTGACAGTGATAATAGTGGGAAATTATTTAGTGCAAAAGATTTAAATACGTAAGTATTAGTTTATTTATAAATATAAAATATTTTACATTGGTTATTTTATTATTATTATTTTACTTCCGAACTCATTACTCATGTACTATATTAATATAATTCTATCTGATTAATGTTTTAGAACAAAAGTAAAGTCTTACAGTAAATGTGTGAGCATTGGAAATCTAATTCGTCACCTTCGCGATGTTCATGGTCTACGAGAAAAGGGTATAGCTGCTAAAAAGACAATACAAGATTTTTTTACTACCAGCAGGCCTTCAACTTCAAAGCAGAGTATATCCTCAGCGTCGTCAACTAATGACAAGTGGTTCCTAGCGCGAGATCTAGCTCTCTGGTTTTGTCGCTCTTTGATGCCATTTAACTCAGTATCAGACAAATGAATGCAGGACTTTTTCATGGTAGGTACACGTGGTGTACGTAGATAACTTAAAATAAAGAATTTCTTCATTTAATCCATAGACTTGACTTCAATGATTAAAGTTAGTTACCTTTTTTTAGAAATACAAGGTAATTGGGAACACGGCAGATTTACCATCTCGTTTTACAATTTTTGTTTATCACATGTGAAAAAGACAATTCAGCTAGATGCGTCATGCTGTGGAGCAATAACCTTTGATTTGTGGAGCGATCAATATCGGAGTCAAAATTATATCACTTTCACATACCATTATCTGACAGAAGGTATATATTTTTCCCCTTTCCTTTATTTAAAGTACAATGTAAAGTGAGAATCTACTTGTAACAATATGTTTTATACAGATAAGCAACTCAAATATTTCACGTTATTAACGACCTTAATAACCGAAAAAAAAACTGGTCAAAAAATTTGTGATATGATCGCTGAAGTAAGAAATGACTTTGGATTGCTTGATAAAACTATTTTTGCTGTCACGGACGCCGGAGCAAATGTTAAACGTGCAGTCGATTTGGCTTCACTTAACAGTCATCTCTGCTTGGGCCATGGTCTTCATAATTTGGTGAATGTCGATGGAATAAATTCGACCCAAGAAGTAAAGAGACTGGTTACAAAGTGCAAAAAATAGTGAAGAAGCTGCGATATAGATTACCTGAATTAGAAGCTGAAGCTGATAAGGAACAGCGAAAAATAATTGTTTTACTAGAAAAAACAGGAGAAGATTTGGAAAACCACGAGAGGGATCCAATCCTTGATAATTTTGTGTACGATTATAATGAGATGGATGATGGCGATTCCAATGAAATCGATGATTTTAGAAAGCCAATACCAAGCATAAAAACTTCGACACCGACCCGCTGGCACAGCGTTTTGGCCATGCTAGAAAGTTTAAATCATTCTTGCAATCGTTACGCTGTCAACATCTTGCTTGACAAAATTGGCGAAGACCAACTTAAAAACAATTTTGAGTGGAAGTTAATGACAGATTTACACACATTTCTAAAAAAAATCAAGGTCATTGTAGAAATACTAAGCTCTCAAAAATCCAGATCTTTAAATGTTGCGCTGATATTCCGATCAGAAATTAAAGACGCACTACAGTCCTCAGATGATGATGAACCACTTGTATTGTTAACTCTTAAAAGAAATATGATGGATAAATTAAATCACCGATTCCCGATCACAAAACTAATAGTGGCTGCTACTTTGTTGGACTGTCGCTTTCAAGGGATACGTGAAGTAGATGTGTATCTTGAGATTTCCAATCAAACAAGGGTGTCTTTCTTATCAGATTTCATCAGAGAAATTGTTAAAAGTCGTCCACATCTAATCCCTTCTATGGAGACTTCTGAATCTCAAGCAGTAGCAAGACCGACTACGACATTTGATACCGTTACCGTTAGTTCCTTTCTAATCAGGCTTTCCGAAAAGCATTCTGGCATTGAAACTCAGTCTGTGATTAATGTAGTACAATATGTTTTTCAGATTCAAGATTATTGTATATTTATATTTTATATAATATATATTTCAGGATTATTTTACGTTTCGGTTGCGGTGATTTTGTAAATCGATCTCATCGGATGGTTTACAAAACAATTTTGGGTTTAATAAAACTAAAGCTTTGTTTTCTCTTTAAGATAATAATTAGGAAAATGAAAATTATTCAAATTACTACTAAACTCTATTGTTATATTTATTTTATTTGATTTCATTTTAGTTTTACTTAAAGATTATTTTATTATTTTAGTTGATAATTTGAATTACGATTTTTTTTATTTTACGTTATTTATTATTTCCTAAAATACTGAATTTCCTAAATACTTTCCTGTACTTAAATAAAAACTAATCAGAAAAATTTAAGAGAAAAATCAAGAAAACCTACATAAAATTGAGCACGATTTTTTTTTTGCAAATTGTGTCGATTCTACATTAACCGAAGGAACTTCATTCCTACCTGGTGTCCCACGACACGATTTATATATTATTATATTTTTTTTCTACACCTTCCAGACTTACACCGTACCTTGTAGACATTAATTTCAATCTATACTAATATTATAAAGCTGAAGAGTTTGTTTAGTTGACCGCGCTAATCTCAGGAACTACTAGTCCGAATTGAATAATTCTTTTTGTGTTGGGCAGTCCGTTTATCAAGGAAGGCTATAGGTTATATTACATTACTCTACGACCAATAGGAGCGGAGCATCAATGAAAAATATTGCAAAAACGGGAGTAAAATATTTCCTTTCATTTTCAGCCTTTAGAACGCGAGCGAATCCGCGGAAAGGGCTAGTGTCTTATAAAATTTTAACAATGATCACACAATTTAACGAATTTGAAATATTGGTAATCGCAAAAAAAATTACCAATCTACGTGATTAAAATGCACCTTGACCTATTTTAACGGGAGAAAATGAACATTTTTTAAATATTTAACTTACATTTTCTTAAAGCTTGGAACGAAGTACATCTCTACGATTGTATCTAGACATCGAAGCACAATATACTACAAAGTCTCACCTTGCTGATGTAATAACAACTTATGTTAAGATCGACCATGACATGCCAAATGCTGGAATACTACGTAGTTTAGAAGTTAGTAATTTTATTAGGGTATTTAATAAATAAATGAAAAATATTTTAAATTCTTTTTATCTTAACAAAAAAATTATTTTAATTGAAATTGATTAGTGTAATCTTTGTTAATAAAATATATAAGCAAATTACATATTAATTAATTTATTTGCATAAAAACAAAGGGTAAAGTTATATTAACGTGTTGATAGATATGGGGAGGAGTTTTAGTCTCGTTAATAACATTATATGCTCTGATACAATGGCGTGGAGCTGTGAAAAGAGGAGGTCTCTACATCTCACTACTTCCTATAAGTTTGAATTGTGTCGCTGATGCTCTGTATTGTGTAAGTAATATTCAGAACAATAAAACAATTAATTACACAAATTATAATATAGCTTAAGCATTTATTACGTTGGAAACATTTAGACTATATGGCAATAAAATATAGACATCTTTTAAAATAATGAAATAAAAATATATCGAATATTACTTTTTAATTATTTCTATTTAAGTCAAAAAACAAATTCATTAAGTTTTGGTAATTAACAAAATTTTAATAATAAATTAATATATTTATTATTTGACATGTTTTAAAAACTTTAGGCGACAATCATTTCAACTCTCCACGCGCTTGCCGCTGAGGCCGGTACGTTAGAACTGACTCTACCACTCTCACAAGTAGAGGAACATTTGATTCAGTGGATAATCTACACCGTTGTTGCTTTAAAGGTACTGTTGTATATATATAGAAGTAGAAAAATAAAATATTAAAATGAAATTAATTCTTAAAACAATATTTTATCTTTAATTATAATATTATAATTATATCTTTAAAAACTTTCAGGCTTTAAAAATATTATGGGTAACGTGGAAACAGTGTCGCTGCGATATATTTTTTATAGATTGGTCCAAATATAACCCGCCAACAATAGGTAATTATTAAAAATATATGTTATATAAGGTGCTAATTATACTCATAAATAGAATATTTTTAAATTGCTACAATAACCTCAGAAAATATAACATTCAAAGAAGATAGGAAATTATATATATATCAAAGATACTCGTACATAAAAATATACTCGTAAGTTACATACGACATTATGAATTTACGAAGTTAATAATTGCGAAAGTACCTACTTTCGCAATTATTAACTTGCTTTCCATTTACTCTCGTTACTCCAACTTGCTTCTCGTTATTCTAACGTTACCAATTTTAACGTTACCAATACTTAACCACTGAAATGTTTGAGTCACACTTGAATTATGCTTTATCAGTTAGACAAATACAAATACAATGGTAGCTAGAAGTACCTATACTTAGAGCAGTTTTGAGCCTCCAGAAACGAAATTATTCCAATGTAAAATTTTATTCCTTTCTATTTTCTAAGAACAATTAAAATTGATAAATTAAACGTTGAAAAAATTAAATTAAAACCTTATTTAATTTAATTTGTTATTTCCAAATAGAGTTTTCAGTTCAACAAAAGTCAAAGAATTGGAAAATAAGACTATTAGTCCGAGAATGGACGTCAATGCAAACAAAACGAAGGGTGTCTCCGGGATTCACTGCAACGTGTACCCTTCTGATTTTACAAGTCAGTAATAGTTATAAATCTTTATTATGTAACCGATCTACTTGTTTTTCATTTTTTTTAATTCTATGTTCCACTGGCAGAATAACTTAATTGTCACTGCAATGTTTTTATAGTGTTTGCATCTAAGGAAGGTGCATACTGCATAGGCAGTACAAAAATTGTTACGGTTTTTAGGAAAATCTTTTTGACTTATTTTACAAGATATAAGCGTGAACATATAGACTTTTCTCAAGTATTGCTAATTTTCTCAAAATAGTTAGAGTTTCGAAAACGTGATTATAAATAAAAATATTGGTAATATTATGTAAGTTATTTTTCTTTTCCAGATTTTAAATATATGGGATTCATATATACCAAAAAGCCATGGCTACAAATGGGTCATAGCGACAATTATATGGTGGAGCTCATATACAATACTTATATGTATTCGATTACTATTGGACAAGTTATTTGAATCAAGTTCTAAGAGATTGCTAAAACTTTGTACTGATTTAGAGTTATCACTGATTGTGTTTCAAGAAGAATTTTACGCTCATTATGTGGATGGAAGGTATGTGGATAAACCAAAAATTAAATTTAATGCTCCTCGATCTTCAGTATTGCTTGACAAACAAACAAAAAAAAATTATCTTTATATTGCCAAAATAGTCAAGGGATCTCTGGGAAATAAAAATAACTTATACTTTCTTGCTTTAAAAAAATCTCTCCGGCAGAAATTTAATTTTATTTTATTAAGAATATTTATTATTTTATTAAGAAAATATAGATTTTTGCCTTTTTTAGAAATGAAGATTTAATGGGCTTCAGGTCGAACTCCAACCCACTACAAACCTGTCGAATTATCTGTTCCTCACAATTAAGGTACAATATTGTCTATTATTCAAATACCTTACATTAAAATAATATTTAAAGTACGCTTAAATGCCTTTGTATAACTAATTAACAGGTAGGTAAATGTTTTTAGGACGGTGTACAGAAAGCTGGCAAACACTGGTACGTATTTTCAATATTTTCTGAAATTAACCTATTAATTATTAATGTATTGACATGAATTATTAATAAAGTGTGTCTCTTTGTAATATCAAAACAACAACTTTTAAATACATATGCAAGTATATGCGGCACGGTGTACATATCAGAAAAACACAATTTAAAAAATTTTTGCCCGTCTGTCTATTTGTTTTTGCTAATCTTCGAAACGACTCAACCTATTTAGACTAGACTTGCACTGGAAGGTGATGAAATAAGGACCAACTAAGGCTACTTTTATTTTTGATAAAGGGTTTTCGCTTAATAATAATAATAAATGTTATCAAGTACTTCATTGTCCATTTTGGCTTTTGGTATCATTAAAATATGTTCCTTAATAATTACAAATACTTCTTACAGTTAACTATGGCGA
Organism: Boloria selene; assembly: GCA_905231865.2. Classification (NCBI taxonomy): domain Eukaryota; kingdom Metazoa; phylum Arthropoda; class Insecta; order Lepidoptera; family Nymphalidae; genus Boloria; species Boloria selene. Next base: position 9,082,974 of record HG993149.1, read on the forward strand.
TTATGAGAGAAACCGAGATCTTTTGTCCAAATTTTTGGGAGCATTTTTCGAAAGAGTAAGTGTAATATATATTCCGAAATTCATAAAAGTACCAGTACCTATCTAGTAAATAAGAAATTACTTGTTGACATTTTCTTTACTTACTTTTTGTTGTCCGACCTTTTTGTAAATTTAGGTCAAACAGTTTACGTAAAGTATGAAGCAAGATGTAAAAGGTATATAAAAGATTATGAGATAAAGCTTTTTATTACTACAAGCTCTAGAGCAGTTCATCTTGTGGAATTCGAATAAACAAATAGCTTATGTCATTTTCAAATTAAAAAGTTATTATAAAGTCTGCTATTTTTGTTAGGAGCTTAAAAATAACATTTTATATTAGATTACAACTATTTAGACTTACTATTCAAAAGCAATCAATTTATATTATTTTAAAATATATTATAATGTTACATTACAATATTTTCGACAATAAGTAATTGCGTTGCGGGGTTTAGTGTAAAGCAAAATCATCGCAGTTAACATGTGTAACAGTAACAAACTGCGCACTAATCAAAATTTACGATATAGGCCCTCGAAGGTCTAAACTGGGTGGCAAGTGAGAGGACTCTATTAGAGAGGTTACTGGACGTAGAACTTATTACAAGGGAGGGAGGCAACACCAGTGTTTTGTTATACGATACTGCTATTACAACGCCCTCTTGTTTTGCTGTAACATGGTATGATTTTGAAGCTTATTGTAAAATGTATGTAGATTTAAAACCTCTTTTCTAAGAAGTCGGTTAATGATAAAAAAATCTATTTTTTTAGGTTGGGAGAAGAATGGCTTTTTGCGACATTCGATGCCATGCTTTTTGGGAGCGTTTTAATAATAAACGGGCAACACCTTGTAGCAGCTTTAGTTACCTTAATTGTGTGGCAGGTAATAATATAACTGATATGGTAAAACAGTAATAAATTATTCATTTATACCATACCGTAGTAAATATTGTATGATATATTTATCTTTTCAGATAATGAAATTCTTTCGAGTATTGCTTGGAAGTTGGAATATAAGAAATAAAATCGGAAAAGCAAATTAATATTACCTAGTGATTACATTTAGGTATAACTTTTCAATTTAAGTACTAGAAAATATCCACACTTTAAATAACATTTTAAACCATTAGGAAATGCTCACACAACTTCTCCTATTAACTTTTGTTCATTGCACCATTAGCCAAAGTAGAGAAAATGAAGTGTTTCAAGACAGTAAAGATGATGTTGACGATATTGAATTGGTTGATTTAAGTAAGTACCTCAAACCACAGCTATATAAATCAACATCAACAACTAGCCCTGTTTCACCGATGGGTGGTCCATTATATAATTTCATCGTTAATATATGTAAAGCATTATTAGATGATCATTTCTCGAAATCCAGAATTCAAAAATATATGCGAATATTAAGTAAAAGTCTTAAAGGCTTAGGAACTGGTTATTTAATGAAAATGACTATAAGACTATTAGCCAAGGTTTTACGTAAAATATCTAATTTCAACAGCAAATTTATAAGATTAAATATAACAAGTTTTAAGACTGTTATATCTAAAGATACTCCAAAGAAAAAGGAATTATTTAGAACTCTGAACTCTATTTATACAATATCGCAAGATTTGAAAATGGATGCTTACATTTATCGTCTCAAGCAATATGGTCGAGGACATAAACGACGTATTGGGCGAAAAACAAGAGAAATCTTTGAGAAACTCATATTTTATACTATTAAGAAACAAGACGATTTGATTAAAAATAATATTCAAATTAAATTTACTTCAGCTATGCTAGAGTATATGGAAAACCACTAAATAAAGACCTATTAAACTAAGTTACAAAAATGTTATAAGTATATTTAACTTTAATTATTAAGAGTTATGGTTTCTATTCCAATATTCCATGCTAATAGTTAAAAAGGGGATAGTCGCTAGTTATTGTATAAAAGTAGTATCAGAAAGAAATATCTACAAATACACGAGCAAGACATAAAGAGTCAATACTTAAGTACAAAATAAAATATAATTATTTTACATAATTATGATTTTCATGCCGTGAAATTGAATTAAATTACGATAGAATACTCTCCGCTGAATATATCGTGTGTAATTCACAATCAATAAGTAAATTCTTTAAGTATTGTATTGGAATGTTTGATAAAAGATTAAGTTTACTTTTATTCGTGATAAATATGAAGGTATGTCATTGTATTAGCATAACAGGCATTATTGACCCACAAAACTCTGACCGTATGATATTACTACCAAATATGAAAAAAAGAAGTGACTTGAGAACCGAGGGTATTTTCGAAAGATTTCTTCGACGCTTATTAGAACTGTTAACTACGTCATTTCCGGAGCGAAAGTTGCCAAAATATTGTCGAATTTTAAGCCGCCATATATACGATGTGAAGTACAAATACGCTCAAAGGTTAGCTAAACACATCAAATACATGTCTCAAATGTACCCGGAAGACATTAAAAAGGAATTACTTTACTACAAGCAAGCGTTGGATACAAAGCGACCTCATCGTGTAGCATTTTTGGAGGCTATAAACACAGCTTTTACTTTAAGAGAATATATGCTTTTTGATGACTATGTTTATGAGTTGCAGAATTATGGCACCGAAGATAAACTTTATATGGACGAAGAAACAGAGAAATTGTTACATAACGTAATTTTAGGGAACATTCATAAATTAAGCGCAAAAGATCGCAAAGGCTTAGAAAGAAAATTACGATTTGCTATTAAAGAATTTCTTTATGATAAAGAAAAGGATCAATATTTAAGATTTTCTTGAATAACTTTATCTATTATTTATTGTCATTTAAAAATTTGTCATTTAAACCTATACTAAGTAAATGTAGATATTCATAGTAATGTAAAAATAATAAAATTAAACATCCACAGCCAATAATTAATATACCTACTATGCAAAATAAATTCATAATTCGATACCTTCATTCGTAAATCGGCTAACTCCGTTTTCGTTAACTTTTCAAGGAGACACAAAAATCGTTATTGTTTCCATAATAGATAAGTATTACACACTGAAATATGAAATTTTTAGAATATTTAGTTTTGATATTTAATTTTAATAGCCATTGAAAAAATTATTGAGAAGAAGTTAACCGATTTGCGAGTTATTATGTAACTTATTTCAGTAAAGCTACTTACATACATTTACTTTTTACACACAAACCATAAGGCTCGATCTAGAATATGGAGTCGGAAATCGGAATTACTAAGCCTAGAAGTAACGCGCTCGCTTTATATGCGAGTGATGCGGGTTCAAAGTCGGGTCTTGCACCTCTGATATTTTCATGTGCGATTCATTTCTTACATGATTACCACTTGCCTTACGGTGAAGGAAAATATCGTGAGGAATTCTGCATGTCTGAAAGAACCTAGCAAATTTTCGAAAGACAAGTGAAGTCCACCAATCCGCCATCACCACTTGGCCAGTGCGGTGAACTTTGGCCTAAATGACCTCATATTGGAGGGAGGCCCGTGTCCAGCAGTGGTAGGTACGTTAAAAATGATTCAGGCCTTTACATTACTAAAAAAACTGTTGTTTATCTTTGCCAAAATAATTGTGATATCAAAAGTTTTAAGAGAATCTGTCTCATCGGAAAAAAGAGATAATTAACATTAATTTAATTAACATTAATTTCGTCAAGTTCGTCATGTTTTCTTGTTTCGTTCATTTCTTGTTTTAATAATTCATGTATTCAATGTAATAAAAATATAAATACTGATCTTTCCCCTTGGCCCATATTACGACAAGGTAAGACCCTCTATGGTAAGACGAAAGACCACAGAATACTAATACTCCTAACTGAGGGTAGATGACACAATGATTGCGAGTTTAGTTAGGGGCACCAGAAACTAATAGGCCAATGGTCTCTGTCTCTCTTCGAAACATCCATCAATCTTTATTTATACTTTAAAGAAAAGTTATTATTTATTATTATATTATAGTATACGTAATATTTTATATAGGTTATTTAATAGGTTTTAGTAGCAAATAAAATAGAATTATTTTTAATATTTATACTTATTACAAAACTAAAGATTAAAAAGGCACAATAACAAAAAAAATAGGCCGCTGAAACATCTTTGCGCAACATGGTGATGCAGATAGTCTCAATGATGTCACAGAGAAGTTTCACAATCAAACAGCGTCATATGCGCACTAATACATTCCTTGTATTTATGAAAATAAAGGTCAATACTTATTGACAAGCAATAAGCATGTTGTTTGACAGTGTATTTCTCTACGATGTACGAAGCAGCGTTAGCAACAGCGTTCGGAACCGCTGGTTAGCAACTTGAAGTGGACTAACTATCGTACCAGGGGCGTAAAATTATCGTACATGGATCGAAATTATCGTATTTTTTAGGATAATGTCTATTATAGATAAATAAATCATATAAATTGTAATATTGATATGCATGCAAGTACTCTATAGTTTATCTTTTTTAAACCACCGCTGTCAAATCAACAGAACACTGAAACCAAATGTTTTACACGTGGTATACAGACCTGCGTACGATAATAATATGCTTTCGTACATCGTACGTAGGCACAAAAAGTTATCGTATGTGTACGATAATTATCGTACGGTTCCGAACGCTGGTACGAAGCACGATTTCATTATTGCATCAGTCAATCTAAATCATGTTGGGTTTTGATCAAGTGGCAACACAGAAAAATAAATTCGCTTGTAGGGGATTTTTTGGATATTATTTCATACACTAAAAATTTATAGATACTTCTTATTGTTAGTTTGGATAAAAAAAATTTTTGTTAATTTCTCTGTCTAAAATTTAGAATGTCCATGTTTAAATAAATTTTGTTAATATAATATCTTAGAAGATATTTTATTCAAATTGCATTTATTACATAGTACATAATAACATTTATTTATTAGTCATATTTTATTTATACGACCTTATATATTTCTTAATGTTGTAATAAATAATTAAATAAAGATCGATTTACATAGATACATAAATGTGAAATTCTTTTAAGTTGTGTTTTCTTTACACATTTTAATATAACTCAATGACTTCGGCAAAATGAAATCGATTTAACCAGAGACTAAACAATTGCTGGCAACACTTACATATCAATATCAAGGAACAAATGAAATATAGCAACGTCACGCACAGCGGTTTCATGAAGTAGAGAACCAGAACAAGTGATTTATACGATCGGCGATACATATAATTGTTAAATTTACAAATTTTAAGCTAAATTAGTGATTAAAATGGCAGATAATAAAAGGTGAGATTCTTAATCTATGTTTTAGGAAGCAATTCTGATAAAAATTACTTTGAAAAAAATATGGAAACCAATATTCGAAAATTGGCTTGTCATCATGTCTAACATTATAGTATAACATAATGATATTAATGTTATTCCAATTTGAATATGTAATTTACTCTATAATTTTAAAGAAAGAAGTAAATTTAGTTGAAAGAACTAACTTTTAATTTTCTAAATTTTAATGGTACGCTGTTGTCAAGCCGGGCATTTTGGCTTAATGATATGTTTTATTTAGCCCTGATGATCTTTCCACCGCGATCTTGCGCCGCAAGGATAGGCCCAACCGTCTCATCGTCGAAGAAGCCGTTAGCGATGATAACTCTGTTGTCGCCTTGTCACAGGTCAGTCCTTTGTCTTTTTTAACAGATTAGTTTTTTTAACCAAATTATTTAGGACTATGTCGACTCTAGTTATTAAGAATTAGAAGATCATATTATATTCAGATTCACTAGAATTTAATTTAGTGTTACTAATAGAAATTGGATTTTTGATTTATTAATGTCATACTATTTTTGTTTTTGAAAAAAATTTAAACACCTACACTTGTTTCATACTTGTTTTAAATAATATGCTGCCTTGGTTATTGACCCAGCTGGTCCTTTAAAATTATTAATAATAAAATTCATTTGGATATATTTGCAAAATTTATTGAATTAAATGTATTATTTAATGAAATATAATATATCTTGGTTGAACTTAAAACCTTTTAATACACTAATTATTGTAATAGTTATTTTAAAACAATTAATAAGTCCAACACTTGAAAATATTTTAATATAATATATATAAATATAAAAGGAAATTTAGCATTTACATGTTTTAATTTAAGTTCAGGCACTTTAAAAGTTTCTAAATGTTAAAAAATAGCTTGATATTTTAATAGTATTTAATTGAGAAATTTAAGATTGCAGGTGTTAGTGATATAGTCATATGTATGTATAGTTGTGCAATCATTTCCATAATTTTCATAATAGGTACCTGAATAAAAGCAATCTGTCCAATTCCCAGTTGGAATTTTTAAATTGATTTTATCAATTATCAATTTAGCTAATTGTAAACAAAAATAAATAAATTGAAAACAAATAAAATGTTTTAAGTGGATGGCTCCTTTTTGTTCCCTTTTTACATTTTTTATTTTCTTAGGCTAAAATGGAGCAGCTACAACTATTTAGAGGAGATACAGTATTGCTAAAAGGGAAACGTCGTAAAGAGACTGTATGCATTGTCCTCTCTGATGACAACTGCCCAGATGAGAAAATACGCATGAACAGAGTAGTGAGGAACAATCTCCGTGTACGTTTGTCGGATGTTGTGTCAATAGCACCTTGTCCTTCAGTTAAATATGGAAAGAGAGTTCACATTCTGCCTATTGATGACTCAGTTGAAGGCTTGACCGGGTAAGTTAACATTTGAATTTCTTAATAGTTGGAAAAGTAACAATTCTGGTTTATGATAAACAATATTAACAATGTTCTTCAACTGCAAGCTATATTTGGTTCATATTTTTATCAGAAACCTGTTCGAAGTATACCTCAAGCCATACTTCATGGAAGCATACAGACCCATACATCGTGATGATACATTCATGGTCCGTGGTGGAATGCGAGCTGTAGAGTTCAAAGTGGTTGAAACTGATCCTGCACCATACTGCATTGTGGCGCCCGACACTGTCATACATTGTGAGGGAGAGCCTATTAAACGTGAAGTAAGTACTAACAATTTATACAAAAACCTTAATCATGTATAATTAAATATTACATTTATATAGATAAAAAAAATTACTGCATTATATTTTAATAAAATAGTCTTGATCTAATGTACTTTTCTGAACTTTCTAGGCTCTTTATTTGTCGTAGTACATTACTAATACCTATATTATAACAAAAAAATATATTGTCTTTTTATTTTTGCTTCATATATTTGTAGGTTGACTGTATTTTTAAATGTTCTCTGTTTCCCATCCATAACTAAGACAAATTGACACCATAGAAATATGATGCCTCATATATGGAGCCATTGGTCCTAATTTGACCTAATGGACATGTCTGTGAAGATGTTGATTCAAAAATACATTTGTGAATAAAGTGATTTAATTTAATTTTGATATGTTAAAATCTATCTGTGTATGTGACACTGCTGTACAAGTCTCTTCCATATTCAGAAGCAGTGATGCGAAACATTACGTGTCATTTTATTTAAAAACCATTTAAATTACATATTATGACATAACAACACATGATATTCCTGTTTTCTTTCGATGGTCCAAAAATGCAATGCTATTTTGGCATATAAAAATAGCTCTCGAAGCCTGTAAAAATGACTACAACAGAAATTTATAAAACTTGGCAGAGAAAATATTGCAATTTTCAGATAGTATAGTACAAAAAATATATATTAAATAAGAGTACAAAACGTAATGCGACGTATGATAAGTGTGATGGTATCAAAATCGCATAAATATGTATGTACTTAAAACGACAAGACAACTTTCTTTCTATTAACAGTACCGACAACCAACAAAAAGTTTTCTTATTAGTATTATCTTTATTTTTAATAAAAATAACTATCTTAAGCAATCAATTGGTTTAGATAGATACTAGATAAGAATAGACAAGTGTTTTCTACTATAGTTTTAACAAAATGGCCCCACAATTGTATATTCAAGCAGCACATACATTATGTATGCCTTGACATTTTTTTACAACTGTTTTGCAATCTTGCAACATTTTCGAGAATTTTCAGATTTGTTTTTTTTGTGTTTATAATTCATGACTCATGAATAATATATTCAGGATGACCTGTATTTTGCCTGTTTTATATTCTGATATTGGCACTTTACAGTGACTAATATTCTGGCTTTTATTTCTTCACGAAATAATTTTACCAGTTTCATAATATTCTATTTTCGTGTTTTCGTGTTTATGTTTTTCATGTTTTAGTTCTATGTAGTATAATTACTATATATGGATTTTTGTTAATTTACTAATAAATGCAGTAGCTAGATGTCTAGCCACAGAAATTGGTGGAAATATTAAAAAAAAAGCAGATTGAGAGAAATGTATATGTGTATGCACACATGCACATTATATTAAAAGAGTGGTTATTAATCTCAAAATATTATATTAGGAAGAAGAGGAAGCCCTAAACGCAGTGGGCTACGACGATATCGGTGGCTGTCGCAAACAGCTAGCTCAGATCAAAGAGATGGTAGAGCTGCCATTGCGCCACCCATCTCTATTCAAGGCGATCGGAGTGAAGCCACCACGTGGTATCCTCATGTACGGGCCTCCGGGGACAGGAAAGACTCTTATAGCCCGTGCTGTGGCTAATGAGACAGGTATTACTAATGTTTTTGTAGATATTGTAATAAGAATATCATATGTTATGGGTATTTCAGAAGTAGGTCAGGTAGACCAAGGAAAATGCGATGACGCTTCACACAGTTTTATTATTTCATACATTAATTAGTTTCACATCACTTTTTACATTTACTATTCAGATTTCAGAGTAACGACTAACGGCTCTCACGACCTAAGAAAACCCAAATAAATATTTTATAACAGAATATCAGAACAGGCAACTTTTGTAATTAAATAATTATTTATAATTATCATACACATAAATCCTATTTTCTTATTATTATGATTTAGATTATTTTTATGATGTAACACATATGTTATGAGATTAGAGATGGTATTAGTACGCACTTGTGTTGACCATTACTATGTACCTAAAATATCCTCTATTTTTTTCTGTGCAGGTGCATTCTTCTTCCTGATCAACGGCCCAGAGATCATGTCGAAACTTGCCGGCGAGTCGGAATCGAACCTGCGTAAGGCTTTCGAGGAAGCAGACAAGAATTCACCAGCTATCATCTTCATCGATGAGCTGGACGCGATTGCACCAAAGCGTGAGAAGACCCACGGTGAAGTGGAGCGTCGCATTGTGTCGCAGTTGCTCACTCTTATGGATGGTATGTTGGGTTTATTGCTTTGCGGTATTAATGGATGATTATAATTTGTTTGTTGTAGTTGGATAAATAGTTTATTTTGTATAAATTAAGATACAAGTTCCCTTTTTTGTTAAAATTATTTTTTTTCTATCGTTTAGTAATATTTTTTAACTAGGTACTAGTTAAAAAATTCTTCAATAAATCAATTTATTTATTTGAACAAGCGTGTGAATATTATGTATTATTATTGAGTAATTTTTTTTTTCTTAAGCATTTTGGTTCTTGTAATATCCTCATTACAAGGTCTGTGTATAAAAATAATTTTATATACTAAATCAAATAACCAGGCATGAAGAAATCATCCCACGTTATCGTAATGGCGGCTACCAACCGCCCGAACTCTATCGACGCGGCGCTCCGTCGCTTCGGTCGCTTCGACCGTGAGATAGACATTGGCATTCCAGATGCCACTGGACGTTTGGAGATCTTGCGCATTCACACCAAGAATATGAAGCTTGGTGATGATGTGGATTTGGAACAGGTGGGTGTAGATTACAATTAAGTGACACTAGTGAGTGTCATTCTTGGTTTGCTTCATTGTTTGCGTCAAAGACTAACAGTAGACTATGTGTTAGGGGCCATTCATTTATTACGTAAGACTATTTTTGCTAGTTTTTGACCCCCTCCCCTCCTATTATAAGAAAAAATAAAAACAGGAAATTGTCTTACGTAATAACCTTATAGGTTGTGCTCTAGGAATTAAGTATGTATTCAGTCCTTTTTAACGTCCCACAGCTGGGTATGGGCTTCCCTTCAATATGAGAAAGATCAGGACCTAGTCCAACACACTGGCCAAATGGAGTTGGTGGACTTCATGTCTTTCAAAAAATTTACTAGGTTCTCTCAGACATGCAAGTTTCCTCACTGTGTTTTTTAAGTGGTAATCATGTTATAAAAGATTTGAATTAATGAAAATATAAATAGGGATGAGACCCAGATTTGAATTTGCATCACTCGGTTATCAAGTGAACGTTCTACCCCTGGGCTAATACTGTCGCAGGAATTAAATAACTAAAGGCAAATTTTAAATCCTTTATTTTAACACAGATTGCAGCTGAGTCCCACGGTCATGTCGGCGCTGATCTCGCTTCATTATGCTCTGAGGCTGCGCTGCAACAGATCCGTGAGAAGATGGACCTCATCGACTTGGAGGACGATCAGATTGACGCAGAAGTGCTCAACTCACTGGCCGTGTCTATGGATAACTTCCGTGTAAGTAATAATGTAAAAAATAAATTATTATTATTTATTTAAATAATTTAATAATTTTATTATTATATAATAATAATTTATTTAAATAATTTATTTTTACCATACCATTGTGATAACGTGGGATGATTTCTTCATGCCTGGTTATTTGATTTAGTATATAATAATAATTACAAGCTTTCGATTTTACTGCAAGTTTTAAAATTTTATTTTTATTAATGTTTAGTATAATAAACATTACTTAAAAAAATAATAGGATACTAAAACAATATATTATGTATATTGCAGTACGCTATGACCAAGTCATCGCCATCAGCTCTCCGCGAGACTGTAGTAGAGGTGCCCAACGTGTCGTGGACCGACATCGGAGGTCTACAGAACGTGAAGCGCGAGTTGCAAGAGCTGGTGCAGTACCCGGTGGAACATCCAGATAAGTTCCTCAAGTTTGGTATGCAGCCGTCTAGGGGTGTGCTGTTCTATGGGCCTCCGGGATGCGGTGAGTGGATTGGTCTACCATATAATTATATTTGAAAAATGAATGTTTAGGTAGAATAGTATCAATTATAAAATATAAAAATATGAATAGCAATGAAGAAATAAGTTATAAAATTTTGATTGTTATTAAAGTTTGTAACATTGTTTTTTTTGTATTACACTGAAGACTTTTTTAATACAAATGATGTGTAAAAAGGTACTAAATTTTGTATATAATAAGAATTGTAAATGTACAGGTAAGACTCTGTTGGCGAAGGCGATTGCCAACGAGTGCCAGGCTAACTTCATCTCAGTTAAGGGCCCAGAACTGCTCACAATGTGGTTCGGTGAATCAGAGGCTAATGTGCGAGATATCTTCGACAAGGTGAGTTTTTATAATATTTTTAGGTAATTTTTTTAAAATTAGAATGACTTATGTTAGGTCTCGCCCTAACACCCTACTAGAAGAAGATGTAAATCAAATAAAAAATGAATAATAAAAACAAGCAAATACTGATGAATATATTTATATGGTATTTAGAACATCTTTTTTGTAGGATAATAACTATATCCATAAATAAAATAATAAAAAAAAAAAAAAAAAAAAATTGTGAAGGAACGTTTGTGTACTAAGGGTTATTATACGATTAACGATTTTTTAGAAGACAGTACGCCTTGGGAATGATGTGATCGCCGCCAGGCTATTTCAACATATAGAATTATTGTAAATATGCAATTTAATTTAAAAAAAAAAAGAATGAGATTAAGATAAAAAAAACATTAGTCCCGCTGAGTTTCTTTCGCCAGTTCTTCTCAGGTCAGAGGTTTCTTCTTTCCGAACTGGTGGTAGACTCATGACGTTCAGTAAGAAATTGTAACAATTTTTATGCTGAATAAAATATTTTGATTTGATTTGATTTGGACATGACTTTTCCATTATTACAGTAACTTAGAATTTACTATTGTGCACTTGTTTGGAAAATTCTTATCAAAACTGTCTATTTATTTTATTTTTTTCAATTTTTTAATATACTTGTAACTTTAATATACTTAATATTATTATTATAACTGTACATAGGAATAATAAAAATGTATAATATGAAATCCCATTTTACATACCTAATCATATAACATTGAATACAGGCTCGCTCGGCGTCGCCATGCGTGCTGTTCTTCGACGAGCTGGACTCCATCGCGAAGTCTCGCGGCGGGTCCGTGTCGGACGCGGGTGGCGCCGCGGACCGCGTCATCAACCAGATACTCACTGAGATGGACGGCATGGGTGCTAAGAAGAACGTCTTTATTATTGGTATGTTTTCACATGTTCTTCGATTTCTTCTTCTTTTCAGTACGGGTAATTTAAAAAAGGTACAATAAGGCTTTGTTTGTGTGATGTGATACGTCTGTGGATGATAATATTTTTAACTGTTTTTTTCTAAGCAAAGCTTTCTAATGACGACACGTGTGGCGCAGTTTGTAGTGACCCTACTTGCTGCGCCAGCGGTCGCGGGTTCGAGTCCCGCTGGGGGCATACATTTGTTGAGCACGACGAATGTTTGTACTCCAGTCATGGATGTTAATATTTATAATATGTATGTATTTAAACTTATATATGTGTAGTATATCAACCATCTAGTATCCATAACACAAGGCTCGTACCTTGCCGTGGAACTAGATAGTGCTGTATGTAAATGTCCCAACATATATTTATTTTATATTTATTTAATAATGCCTAAGGTCACTTTCTTGGAATATTTATAATGCTATCATAATAATTTAGTGTCCCACCGAAACTGGTTTTTACATTCGGTAAGACACTATATAAAATATTCTGTAAATAACTAAAGTAGCAAGTATTCATTATTTAAATATGATCCTTTCTTATTTTAATTATTACATAATATGTACTTTGTCTCTTTTTTTACTTTTATTTGAGAATTTATAATTACAAAGGCAACCTATTAGTCCATTGAAATGTTACATTTTTTAGGCCTAACCTTGCGTTTTTTAGAGGACGCAATTTTATTATTTTGGTGTGTTTGGTGTCCATTTCAACCCCTATTTTCAAGATGGCGGCCGTGGGACAAGGGTGACGACCCCACAAACTTGGTTTTACATAGACCCCCCCTACACATCAAAAAAATAAAATTGTGTCTTCTAAAAAACGCAACCCCAAATGTAACTTTTCAATGGACTATATATTAAATCCACACATAATGTAAAAAAGATACCTATAATACTAAACAACTACAAACATGTGAATTCACCCAACAAACCAGGTGCAACGAACAGGCCGGACATCATCGACCCCGCCATCTTGCGGCCGGGGCGTCTCGACCAGCTCATCTACATCCCGCTGCCCGACGAGAAGTCCCGCGAGGCCATCCTCCGCGCCAACCTGCGCAAGTCGCCCATTGCTAAGGACGTAGACTTGTCCTACATTGCTAAGGTATTTGGGTATTAAAAGTATATAATCTACTTTTTTGCTGAGTAGGAATTTGTAATTTTGATGTATTTTTAAATGAGAGTTTAAATAATTGAAATGTAATATTTTAATGCCCCTCGTATTTATCATTATAAAATTCTGGGCGCGGAGAGGCTGTATAACGTGCTGCTGTATAGTAGCTCTAAATGATATTCTTATTTTGCCAGTCTGTTTTAGTTAAATATGACGATATCTTAGTTAAACTAATTGAAGTTAACTGTTTTTTTTTAAAAAAAATCTTAGTCATACAATTCTTGAAATTGGTTCATATTTGAATAAATTGATAACTAAGCCATTATCTGGTGGTAGGTGACGCAAGGCTTCAGCGGCGCCGACCTGACGGAGATCTGCCAGCGCGCGTGCAAGCTCGCCATCCGCCAGGCCATCGAGGCGGAGATACACCGCGAACGCGCGCGCCAGGAGCAGGCCGCCGCCGCCGTCATGGAGGTATGTTGATTTGATACTATTACAATGTTATTATTTTGGTATAATTTGTATATATACCACTTTATTACTATTTAAATATTTGTTAATTAAAATATATGTTTTTGAGTATAAATGGTACCTAATGGTATGTACATGGATCATTTGAGTTCTAGAGTATTGGAATTGGGATATCTTAAAGTAGATTTTGTTATGTTGATAGTAGTAGAGAGTAGATTTATTAAAACTATTTAATTTTTAAGATTTATATGTTGGGAGTGTTTATATTTTAATAACAGTTTTAAAATGACACCTCAAGGGACATACAAATTTAAATAGAAACAAATCTCCTCTGGTATATAATGTAGTAATTTTGCCATTGATTTGTAATAATTTCAATAATTGTCTTATTGTTTCCCAACCAGATGGACGAGGAGGACCCGGTGCCAGAGATCAGCCGCGCGCACTTCGAGGAGGCGATGAAGTTCGCGCGCCGCTCCGTCTCCGACAACGACATCCGCAAGTACGAGATGTTCGCGCAGACGCTGCAGCAGAGCCGCGGGTTCGGCACTAACTTCAGGTCGGTATCGATTTGAATCAAATCAAAATATTTTATTCAGCATTACATTGTCTTCAGGTTGGTCTCGTGCTGATGTTGTTTTAAATCAAATCAAAATATTTTATTTGGCTTAAAAATTGTTACAATTTATTACTGAATGTGATGAGTCTACTACCAGTTAGGAAGGAAAAAACCTCTGACCTGAGAAGAACTGGTGAAAGAAACTCAGCAGGACTAATATTATTTTTTTATCTCTCTTTTCAAATTAAATTGAAATTACCAATAATTGTACATGTTGAAAAATAGCCTTTAGTTTGTTTAAGTTTTGTTTGACTGCTAGTTTTTAATTCCTTTTTTTTGTAGTGGAAAACATTTTTTTATTCAGATGTGCTATGTACTACACTTACTTAAAAATTATAAAAGTGTTTCTTGTAAACATTCAAGACTTGAATTTTCTACTTATACTTTTTAATTCGTATTACAATCAAGACTGCGGGTGCTTGTCTTATCTTTTTTCGTTTCAATTGCAATTAGCGTAACCACAGTACTAACAAGGTGTCTAGATCAGTGTTTCCCAAACATTGTTTTGCCACGGCCCGGTAATTTTACACTGCCCCTTCGTGAGTCGTGACCCACTTTATATTTTAAACCCAAGCTAATTCACTATTTATTAATACTAAAAATGGTTCATTATTACACTATGATACGGCCATCGATAGTACGTATTATTTTTTATAACAAGGCGGGATCGTTGCGATCCGGTATTTCATTTTGATGGTCCGGTACCGGGTTGCGATCCGGATAGGAAACACTGGTCTAGATAACAACATTAATTAAGTCTCAATATCAGTTGTATCAGTAGCTTGTTTTTTATGTTCAAGATTATCTGTGGAAACTTGATTGGGTTTTGGTTTACTTCATTGTCTATGTTTTATTTTATATTTATAATTTGTTCTGTCTGTTTCCCTTAAAAATTCAAATAAATAAATAAATAAAATCAAATCCAATGACATTGCAGATTCCCGACGAGCGGCGCAGCGTCAGGTGGTACGGGCACGTCTGGCGGCGACCAGCCAACCTTCCAAGAGGAGGGCGGTGACGACGACCTCTACAGTTAGGCCTGCACTCCGCCACACGGACATTACTTCACTGAGCTGTATCTACACCGAAAACACACCCTACTAAGCATTTTATAAACGATTATGTAGCGTTAGAATATATACAAATATACACAATGTCAGTTTTAAATATATTATTATTGATATAGACTAAAAATGGTATCGGAATGTGGCTTAGTAAGTTGATGTTTTCATTCGTCTCTGTCTCAAATCGTGTGTTGTCTGTCGTTCTCTCATTCAATGATTGTAATTTTGGTTTTTATAGTGCTCGTATTATGATTGATCTATTAAATACGCATTTAATTATTAACAGTGAATGTTTCTAATAAAGGCAGCAGTTTTTTAAATTACGAGTACTGTATACAAATTGGTTACAGCTCAATTCTTAATATTTACTAGGCGTTTGGAGGGCGTACCGACGGTCGTTTCTTTCCCCGTAGACAATAGCGCCGGCAGTTCGACTGTCTATTCCAAATATGTAAATGTATTATTTTATAATTCAATTAGTTTCATTCGCTTATGTTTAGTTATTGTCCCGCGAGGCTGTATGTCCGCGCTGTATGATCTATCTAATGTCGGTCGTGTGTAGGCGACGTCGGCGTGTGCCGACTCAGTGATTTTTATTAAATAAATAAAAGATTTTTATAGTCGAATCTGGTTTTTTATTTACCTTCTCCTAATTAGTGTTATATTTGACAAGGGAATCCTTTATAAAATTTTGTTTAATTATAAATTACAAATAAAATAAATTTGTATGTGAGAATGTACTTGGATCTTGATAAAACTATAGCAATGTAGCTAGTACAAGAGACTACACAGTCCGATGCGATATATTTTCGCAGTTGCAGTAAAAAGTAGTATATATATTAGACAACCACCTAACGTTTTACCAAATTTTATAAAAATCTATCCAGTACTGTTCTCGTAATACATCTACAGGTAGCATTTGTATCGATAATAATAATTAATAAGATTTTTAAAGGCGGAAAAAGCTTGTAGTTTACTCTTAAAGAAACAAATTGAGTGCCGTACTTTTTGTCGTGTTAATTCGTACTATTTTTATTATTATATAATAGATTTTCATTAAATTATTAGCTATTGTGTTGATCTTGAACTGAAACCGGCTGTTATATTATCTTCTACTAGCTTTTCCCGCGCTCCGCTCGCGTTCTAAAGACTGAAAATCAAAAGAAATATTTTTCTCCCGTTGCAACATTTTTCATTAACCCAGATATTACTGAATGTACAAAATCTTGAATATATCTGCAATTTTTCTAAAATTGTTTAATTATGATCTTATTAGTATATAAAAAATACAGAAAAAATTCTGCGACTTTTGGAAAAGCTGGAAAATGGTGTTCTTTTAAAGGAACGCTAGTAATATGAACTACTGTCAATATATTGTAGTCTTTGGTATGAGGGTGTTTCCGTTCTCCGCGCCTATTAGAGGTTATCCAACACAAAAAGATTTTCCAATTTAGTTCATACCAGTGTAGTTCCTGAAATTAGCGCGTTCAACCAAACCAACTCATCAGCTATATAATATTAGTACAGATTTGAATATGCATGGGATTGAATATGCATGGGATTGAATATGCATGGGATAGATCTAGCCCAGTATATAAGTGTATAATCTATGGATCTAGCAACAAGCCCAATTTCGTAGTGAGAGATTAGTAGGTTTTGTGATATAACTTCGCATCAACGCCGCTGTACGTCGTTGCTATCGATGGGTGCTGCGCATGCCAATTGGGTGACATCTCTCAATGTCAAATATATTATTAATAATCACTGAACTATCGTTTAGTTGAGTTTTGCGCTTTGGTTGTTATTTTGTTATTTAACTGGTTTGTTCAAGTTTGAAAAAGTTTTGGGGTTAAATATTACGTGAACTTTCATAATCTGTCAAAATTAAACAGCGCACGTTATCGTCATGCCTCTGGAGGCCGTATATTGAAACTAGTGCCATCATTAAGCCAACTACTGTTGTCGCTAGACCTTTCTAGATCGTGAATATTACCTCAATTTATTACCAGTTAATTATTATTATTGTTAGTGTTCATGATTTTAGAGGACATTATTTATTTTTCTAATAGAAAATTAGTAATTTTAAATTAAAATACAGAACCATTTTATAATTCTAGATTTTGTCAAACGATGAAAAAAATCAAATAAATAAAACACCTGTCATTAACATTTTACTAACCCACTAAAGATTTTAAAACATTTGTACACAAAATTAAAATGTCCGAACTAAGCAAAAATTACTATCTTAGAAAATTTTATCTCGAGTCTGAAACCGTTCCAACTCAAACTGTTATGAAGGAGAGAATGTCCCCATCTCTTGCTCAAGTTTACTTTAAATCGATGTCGCCTAAGCTGAAAGTACTAGCTGGTTTAGAACCTCCTATGAAAGGTGGTGGTAGCGACTGGTATGTTCCTCCAAAAGAGTTACTGAGTGGGAGGGCAATATTAAAACCCATAAAAAGACAGTTTATAACAAAACTAGGTTTCAATGGCATTGATTTTCTTGGTGAAAGAATTGTTAAAGAGCATCACAGACAAATGGAAGAAGAAAAATGTAAAGCTCTCCTTGAAAATGATATAAATTGGAAGCAGATTATAGAAGCCAGTTGCCGTAAGCAATGGGAAGACACTTCTAAGCAAGAGTCCAACCAAAATACAATTAAGATTCAGCAGGCATTTCAGGAATTCTCCACTTTATACATGACGTCCATGTCAAAAATAGAAGCTTTACTCTCCGATGCAGCCACGAAAGAAATCGAACGCGTCGAAAAGGAAGCTTTTGATAAAATGACTTCTCATTACGAGACGCTTCTCAAACAACAAGCGACTATGTTATATGATAGATACGCTGACAAACTTCTCAAAGAAAAAACTAAGCTAAAAGAACAATTTATATTAGATGTTGAAAATTCAAGAACGGAAATGGGAAATCAAATACACGATATAAACTTAGAAAAACATGTGGCCATTGAAAAGCTGCGGGTTGTGCTGGAATGTCAAAATTTAGCATGCCAAGTTTATGTTGCTTTGAAGGAGAGGGAGGAGTGCAAAAAAGACATGGAACTTTCGAAACATGAACATGACAAAGCTATGAAAGTGTTATCAGAAAAAATCAAAAAGCAAGACTTTGAGATCAAGCTTGAGAAGGAGAAAGAGAAAAAGCGTCGTGAATTTATTCAGGTGTGGCAGAAGAAAATTTATCATGTTGTTAAAAGATTTCAAGAATTTGTTACATATTGTTTGAATACTTTGCCCGAATGTGCAGAGTTCTTTATTAACATGGAGAAGTTGATGTTGTTACAATTGAGTGAAGCTATAGAAAATCCTAGCGTTCAGAGCATTTTTGTTCCAGAAGAAGATATTTCACATACACCTATTCCAAAACCGCACCCTTTTTATTTGTTTTGCGACAAGGGTTTTAAACCTAGAATAGAAGATAACCTTTGCCCCAAGCACTGCACTTCTAGCGCGTCACAACTTCCAGTTATTATTGTAAATAAAAAATGTATTTACTCAGCTTGTGACGATTTTGAAATGTTTGCCGAAAAGCTGAAACTATTTCTCGATGGTAGCCGCGGAAATGACGAAGACTTGGTTGATGATCATGACTATACATATGATATTCCTATAAAACCTACAACATCAGTTGATCTTAAGCAATTGAAGTTACAGAGCTCTCTAATGCAGTTGTTACAAAATGAATATCCGAATCCAAGGCAAGTTAACATTGAATGTTGCTTTTGTAAAATTCCAACCTGTTATTGCGAGAGTCCGCCTGTAACAGTACCTGTCCTGTCTAAAGAAGTTTCAGACGAAATCATACAGTCTAGAGACAGCGGTCAAAAAATAGAGTCAAGAAGTGTCGAATTAGATCACGAACGAGAACCCAAATGGGACAGTTATATAGACTACATATTGCCCAAAAAATGTTTCTGTTCTAAAAGAGTGAAAAAACATTTGGGAGAGCATCTTCCTGCGTATATGCGAAACATGTCCGCTTACCACGCGCCAGAGTTGCCATATTACGAAACTTGCAAACTGCATAGTTTAAAAAAGCTAGTGAAAAAATCTCGAAGGAAAAGTTCACCTCTCCCGGAAATCATTAACTCTGAATCTAAAACTAAAAATGTTAGCACCCAGTATTCAGACCAAGAATACGAATATTTGTGCAATTGCTTCTCTGACGATGAAATTGAGAAATTATTCAAAAATTTAATGAAAGGTTCAAAATTATATGAAAAAATGGATATCCGGAAAGACAAAAATTTCGACGCATCTTTTTCCCCATCGTACCTGCAGACTAGTCCGCGATCGTTCGCTCACGACAGAGCACATTCCTTGCGACATTTGCTTGAAGATGCGCCGGAATTAGAAGAAATATTCAGGAAAGATAACTGTCAGTTCTTTTCATAATAATCATTTTCAGTCATATAAAACACTGACCTTTAAAAACTTTAAAAAAATAAAACCAGATAATAGGAGAAAAATATTTTTTATTTCTATATAAAATTATAAATACCAGCTTTGCTTATTTTATTTTTTCATATAGTAAATTCATTATCTATGTCACTTTCCCGACCGCCATTTGCTGCAACAGATTCATTACGTGGCAAAATCTCTCTTTTATCTCCGTCGCACTTCTGTGCGGTAGAAGTTCACGAATCCTGCAGAAGACATGTTCAGATCCTGGTTCTCCTTTTAGGACTTCTAACATCGTCTTATCTTCATCGCGAGTCCAATTTTTGTTCTCTACTCTTTTCTCCGCTTCTTTTTGCTTAACTTCTTTTTTTGCAAGCGAATTTTTAGATTCGTACTTCTCTTTTTTTTTGACAGGTAAATCTTCTTTTTTACATTTGTTCTTTGCGTGTGGTTTTGTTTTTATTTTTGTATTTAACGTAAGGCAATCCTTCTTGGTATTATCATTGACATCTTTAACATTCTTGGTGGGGGATTTTAGTTGTTTTCTAGATCTTTTTTGTGGTATTTTGCATGTGTTTTTATTGTTTCTTTTAGGGGACGCCCTTTCCGAGTCTGATTCTGGCGGTGAAAGGCAATGGTTAGGTGCGAGCCGTCTTGAATGAACTCTGTACGGTTCTTTGCTATATGGATATGTGACACACGCTGTGCGTAAAAACCTGCCATGTTGAAGGAACACTCTCCCGTGCAAATACTGCAAAATAAAGATCACATTTACTTCCTATCCTTTTATTGAATGATTTTATTTTACTGATTTTTTTTAATTCGTTTTTTTCGGCGCTAAATAAACTTAACATTTGCATTAGATTCTTATTAAGAAAGCTGTATACAGATGTTTTAAAGTTAATAAATTCATAACATTCTAATGCTTGGTCAAAAATTCAATCTCCTATTAATAATTCATTGGCCATAAATGCACAGATTTCCATTTCAAATTTATTTTATTTTGTATAAATAAAATTCACAGATTATTTAAGTTTTATAATAGTTTAGTTTCACAATATTAAAGCTCATTATAAAATTAAATGTGTATTATTTAAAACGATACAAATCATTGTACATAATTACCTCGGAGTCTAGGACTTTAGCTTCAGCTTTCCTTTTAGTATTTTTCTCTTCAAATTCCCACACATCGTACCCCTTGTCACTAGTGAAGAAGGTGTCTTGAAGAACGTCCGTCCCTGTGTCGTAAACGCTGTGAACAAATGATCTAAATGACTATTATGTATTTATGGAGCATTAGTATTTCGAAAAAAAAATGATGCCGGTAAACACATGATTTGTGGAATCCGATACTGTCTCAGCGGTGTAGTAGCTAGCATGTACAGTCGCACATCCGGAGGTCATGGGTTCGAGTCCGGGGTCGGGCCAAGTTGAGTTATTCAGTCTTTCTATTTGGTAAGCCTCAATAACAGCCCGGAATTAGGAAGTTGGCGGTGTGTCACCCCCGCGCCGAAGCAAAGCACGTTAAGCCGTCGGTCCTACGCCTTAGCTCTCACTGGTCGTGTCGAACAGTCGTCTAATCCCGAGTATGAGAATTTTAGGAACAGAGCGTTCACTTGTGCACTATAATATCTCCTGCGCAGTTGGCTAGTCCTAATGAGATTGGCCAGAGGACATTACTATTAAAAAGTGACGTCGTCTATTAGTATGTAATATGTATTACTATTAGCATTTCTAGTAATTATTCCTTTTTGTGTGTGGATCCCGTAGAAGCCTTTTTTTTTCTAGTAACTTCCAGATAAAGAAATTGTAAGACCTTCAGCAAAACACAGTTTCAGTTTTAAAAAGGCTGAATACGTGATAGCAACTCACCTATCCGGTGGGCGTTCATCTGGAAAAAGGGCTTTAAACATTTGGGTTAAGCGTGTGTTGGACCTCAAGTGCGGTAGAACCCTGGTCTTCATGTCTGAGCTGTTGCCGCTGTTAATGCCGGTCGTGATCGCGCGTATTATCTTCCTTAGCACCGTAGGTTTTCGGCTAAATGTTGACTGTAATAAAATACGTAGTGTTTGAAAATTGTCTGAATATTGTATCAGATGATTTATGAAAATTCTCTCAGTTTATTAGTAATAACCTAATTATGGACAAATCACTATATTTTATGAAACAAAGTTCCACGGCGCGTCTGCTTATTTGCCATAAAGTCAAATTATAGTGAACGGATTTTTAAACGGTTTTCATCAATAGATGAAAATGATTGATTTGATTTGAAAAGAAAATCTTCTTGATAAACTGTAGCAACGCTATATGCACTGTGCACGTACTTGAGTAGGTACACAACCGGGCGAAGCTAGGGTAAGTCACCAGGTAATTATTATTTTAGGTAAATTTTTATAAAGGTGGAAAAGAAATAAGTGTAATATTATGAATTGTATGAGTATGTTGTAAAACCTGTTTACTAAAAATAATACAAAAATCGGTTAAAAATTGCGAACCAATACACTACTACATCCCATTACTAATATCCATTCTCTCAAAGTTAGTGATCTTGTAAACTTTTTTGGGCCTATGAAATGTGACTTGCATAAGGAGATAACGTATACCTATTAAATAATATTAAAACTAACTACTAAATATGTAAGGTAATCAAGAAAATGTCTGTGTAAAATCCGGCCATTTGTCGAATAATCCGTGGCTCTTTTTCTATGTTACAAGGTTTAGTTAACATACTGCACTTATCGTATCAGTAAGAAAGTGATACTGTGGAGTTTTTAAGTTTAAATATAAATTCTGAAAATATTAATAAACTTAAAAGACTTCCAAACGCCTCCATTTCCATTCAATATATACTATAATATTATAACGAGGAAAGATTTGTATTTTTGTATGTAACGAATAAACACTAAAACTACTGGACCGATTTCAAAAATTCTTTTGCCATTAAAAACCTACATTATCACTGAGTAAAATTGACTTAAATTTATTACTAGCTGAACCCGCGGCTTCGCTCGCACTAGATTTAGGGACGAACCCGAGCGAAGCGAGAGAGAGACGCTAGTGTATTATAAAAATTATGCAAAAAAAGTCATGTATTATAACAGTGCATAAATGGCCTCGGAAATAAAAACATCCGTTATAAAATTAATATTGAACTACTTTCGCATAATAAATAACATTCATAACTATAAATAGAGAAACGATTAACTTCGCCAATGCCGTGTAGAATGAAAAAGACACGGTGGTGATTGAGAATTGATCGGTTTAGATAGAGATATTCACACTGACGACTAACAACTCATTCGATTATTTCTCCTAAAGTGAGATAAGAAAACAGTAGTAAAAGTCTCTCATTATTGTGAAAGTGGCAGTAGCTAACCTTATTTTTATTTATGATACATTGTACGTGGGAATAGAGTATGTGTTTTTTATAATAAATATTTTTGAATTAAAGTTTATACATCAACAACTTATAATAATAATTATAATAAGCCATTTTATTTATCCTTAATATACAATGAATCAATTATTTTTTAGTAAATCATGTAGTTATTTGTTCTTTATTAAGGACCTCTTTTCGAGTAAAGGCCTCCTCCATTTTACTCCAGTTTTCTATTTTTGGCTTTTGACATCCAGTTGTCTCCTGCTATCTTTTTAATCTCATCAAGCCACTTATCAGGGGGCCTACCCTGTTTCCTTTTTCCAAACGGGTCAGGCCAGTGAGTTACTTTGTTGGACCATCTATCTGAGTTCATACGTGCTACGTGGCCTGCCCGTTTCCACTTTAGTTTTTTGCAGTGGTTTAGAACATCTATTACCTTTGTTTGTTTTCTTATATTTGTATTTCTTTTTTTGTCTATGCGTTTTAGGTTTAGAATACTCCTTTCCATAGCTCTTTGACATATAGTAATAGTTAGCTTTCTTAATTCTTGTTTAGCTTTCTTAATTCTTGTTTTTCTTCAATCGTAAGGGGTTTTTTATGTTGTAGTTCACTTTTTCTAAGCATCATGAATTTAGTGGAGTTTGAGATAGAGAATTTTTTCTTACTTTTTATGGTTTTTATAGAGTTAAGGCTTTTTATAATTATTGTTTTGAGTTTTGAATTGTAACATTCGATGTCATCTTCTTCGGAAATATTAGATTTATTTAAATTTTCTTTCAGAGTTTCTATATATTGAAGTTGGTTTTCTTGAGTGTCAATTTTTGATGTTATGTTGTTGAAGGTACATCAACAACTTATCAAATCAAAATATTTTATTCAGCATAAAAATTTTTACAATTCTTAATGAACGTCATTTTATCATCTACTAGCCTTCCCCGCGGCTCCGCTCGCGTTCATAAGGCTGAAAATAAAAAGAAATATTTTTCTCCCGTTCCACTCTATCCATTGGTGAAAATAGCATGAAAATCGGTGCAGTAGAATTTGAGTTTATCGCAAACAAACAAACAGACAGACGATACAGATATGTATTGGTTACTTAATACGAGTTATATTTATTAAGATTTAAGCGAATGTTCAACTTTTCGAGAGAACGAGTATTTTCGCATTTTTTTATATTTTTCTTTTCGGGTTGTAAATGAAAAAACATTGGTAGACCACAGTAACCTACCATTTTATCATCGTTTTTACTGAAAGTTCCCTACATATGGCACAACTAAATACAAGTGACAAATATCTTCCTCTACTAAGGAGAACTTGTAGATCCTATATACATATTTTTAAGTAGTGCCGTTAGACGATAGAGCATTGACCGATTGATCCATAACACTGGGGGTCATTAAGTGTTAAGATATAGTAAAATGTTTGAAAATTATACTCGGGTTCGTCCCAGCGTACATCACTACATAGTATAAAACAAAATCGCTTCCCGCTTTCTGTCTGTCCCTATGTATGCTTCTAGATTAGATCTTTAAAACTACGCAACGAGTGATTCAAGAGGAAGGTTTATGTGTATAGTACACTAGCGGAACCCGCAGCTTCGCTCGCCCTAAATCTAGGTACGGACCCGAGCTAAGCTAGGGTGAGTCGGTAGTTTGTATATATTTCTTTAAGGTAATTTACCCGCGGTGAAAAGTACTCTATCTCTGACCTGCCAAACCAGCGATCATCGTACCAAAATTAAGAACTATAGATTCTGCCTCTGTATCGATGGTATCTAAAGGCTATTTCAATAAGATTTTTTAATAGATATTTAACTGTTACAATTCTATTATGTTATGTATGATTACGTTTACAACGACAAAAGGTCAAAAAGAATTTTTTAAATGATTCTATAATGTACGCGTAATCCAATAGTCTAATGATACGAACAAAAACTAATATACTCGTACCCATATAGCTGGGCATTAACTCGTTAATCCGTTAATCGTTAATTAACGAAGTTAACATTTCGATTAACGATTAACTTTTAAGTTAACCTAGAAAAAATTTAACGGACTCGTTAACTTCCGTTACATTTTCACAAGTCCGTTAATCGTTAATCCAGGACCTACTCTTTACCAAGCACCGCGTCGCGTCAAGAAAAACGAAACCAGGTACCTAAGTAAAGTTTGCTAGGTAAGGTTGTCGGTGCGTGTTCACGTGCCGGGCGCCCGGTAAGCATCTGCGTCAGTCTGAAAGTCATGACAACGTGTGGGCCTCCTGACCCAGTGAAACAGGACGAACGGCATCCACTTTCGCCAGGCCAGCCTCTGGATTTCCCAGTGGCTCCCTCCATCGCCGGATCATGGCCTCGTCAGCTAGACGGGCGGGATCCCACATTGGAAGTTTCCTGCGCGCACGCTCACTCGTCCGAAACTGGTACAGTTCGGCGAATACCTCTGCCTGCTCCTGGATTACCCAGGGTAAAACGCCCGCCAGAAGGACACCGTGCGTCATCCCCTTATTGCCTTCACCGCCAGGACTTGCTGCGTACTGAACAATTGAACCCCGTTCGGGACGGAGAGGGCATCGATCCAAACGGGGGCACTATACAGTGCCATAGACCTCACAATCTCAAAACCGACAAAGAAATTCAATGCCCCGAACATTCGGCAAAAGCCTGCCGAAAGTCGAGACGGCTTCCATCAGTGTGAGGGAGAAATGAAAAAGGAACATCCAGCATCCATCCAGGGCCAGAGAGAGGTGTCTCATGATAGCGAAGTGGCTCTTGTAGAGTCCCAAACGGCAGGATATTGAAGGCGTTGAACTGAGCCTCTCAAAAGCCCGGCCCCGCCTCCTCGAAATGCTGAGAAGCTTTTAAGTTTCAAAACCCAATTCAACAGATTTTATAAGTAGATAATTATTGTTGCAATGATATAAAAATACAATTTTAATCACGTGTTAACGGATTAACGATTAACGTTAACTTGCGTTAAATCTTTTGAAATGTAACGCTTTAACTTTTAACGAAGTTAACTTTTTTAAGTAACGGATTAACGATTAACGAGTTAATTATTTGTTTAACGGTGCCCAGCTATGCTCGTACCTATAATAAATTTTGTAGATACAGACAAATAAAATTTTAGTGCCTGTTTGTAACTTCAAAATAACAGCTTTTTACTAAACGCATATATATAAAAAACTACTTATTAAAAAAACACAATTTTTATAATTTTTGTCTATTAGTTACGCCTAATCTCTGAAACGATTAGATAGATTATCGGAACATGGAACTTTCACTGTCAGATAGTTATAGGTATGTATAAAAAATAAATAAGGCTACTTATATAATGGACAAGCTCGAGCAATGCGAGGATAAATCGCTAGTATGCAATAAACTCTTAGATCGCCAAAACCAAAGATATGAATTGGAACCATGGCCCTTAGGCTTTATGACTATTTTAGTATTTTTCAACTGTGTTACTACGAATGAGACAATATTTTATAGATAATGTGTCACGAATGGCACTTAGAATTAAGTATAAGAGATTTAGTAATTGATCATGTTTAAATTAATATAGTTTATTATTTGTTTAGCGAAATTGATGGGACGATAGAAACTTTAACTTGCCAATTATTTATTGTATCTGCTAAAATCTTGTATATCTGGGTCGGGGACTAATGTAGGTATTATAACTCAATCGAATAGAACTAAAATCGGAAACAACAGCTGTCCGCCTCACGTGGATTGCCGTTTTAGATTTATGCTTTGAAATTAGATTTAGTAAATGTTTAGTAAGAAATTTAGTAATTGTGAATTGTGAACACAAATATGATTGATATGATTTTGGCTAAACGGGGGCGCGGTGTATTTACTCGATGTTCGTCATCCATTAGACGCTTTCATAGCACCCGTCTTTCGGTCAAAGTTTCGCCAAATTATTGAAGATCATCAGCTATAGCAATTTGATCATGATTCGTGCTATTACTTGTGCAGTAAATGTGTAATACTTTCTACTTTTTACACTTAATCTATCATTTGTCATATCTTTTGTACATAACTAGCCTTTCCCCCGGCTCCGCTCGCGTTCTAAAAGCTGAAAGTCAAAGAAATATTTTTCTCTCGTTTTGGCAACATTTTTCATTGATGCTCCGCTCCAATCGGTCGTAGCGTGATGTAATATAGTCTATAGCCTTCCTCGACAAACGGACTATCCAACACAAAAAGAATTTTTCAATTCGGACCAGTAGTTCCTGAGATTAGCGCGTTCAACCAAACAATCAAACTCTTTATAAAGTTAGTATAGAAGTACAGATATGATCTAAATTATATATATCTTCTTTTTGCCGTTGGGACAAGCATTTTCGCATACCCACAAGTGGTGATGTGGGAAGCACCGGCTAGAAAGTCAGTACTACCCACTGAAACCCAACATCGTCTTATGGGGCGTCGATTAGAATCACATACACTTCTCGAGGCGTAAGCTCAGCTTTGCATTTGTGTGAGTGATAGCTAAAAGCCAAAAGCCGCGCATCAAAAACCAGTTAAAACAGGTTTAAACCAACTCGCAACGCGCTACGCCTTCGGTCGTGCCTATCCGTACACTGCACTCACACAAATGCAAAGCTGAGCTTATGCCTCAAGAACTGTACGCATTCAACCACGACGACCGACGGTATGACACCGCCCACCGAAGCGGGCCACCTCTATGTACGTGATACGTCTCTAAGCTTCGCGCCTACACAACAATGGGAACGCACGCTGGGAGGAATACATTTTATACCTTCTCCTTACCTAACTTTATATATATATCAAAATTGTTGTTGTCTATACGGAGTCTGTTTTTTATTGACATGTGCAAAATCCTAGGAATAGATAACTTCAAGGCTTATATAATATGTACTGTATAAGTTCATATACAGAACATGTTCTCTAAACTTATAAAATTGGATAACCAAACCATATATCAAGCACAATATTGGCATCAACACTTATAAATAAGTAAGAAATAAATCCACATGCAAATTAGATGTACCTAACACACAAGCAATATTTTTTATAATAAATAGATGTTTAAAACAATTCATTTTAGTTGTATTATAACAAAGTGCTTCTGCTTAATATATAAAGACGAAAAGCTAATTGTGTTTTTTTTATATATTCATATTCATATAGATGATAAAATTGTCCATATAGCCATAATTGGATAGCCAGGGAGCAACTGTTGTCTTAATATCAATTGCTAACCAACTGTTATGGTACTTGTACTACATTAAATTATACTTCACAATATATGGCCATGCAATACTAAAGATTGTTATAAAATATATCATAATAAATATTTCATATCATATTTATATCATGCTAAAATAGATATATAATATTCTATAGTAATATAACTTGCATTCATAAAAATAAATAGCAAAATGTAACTCTTGAATTGTTTGGTAATTCAATTAATAATTATAATATGTAACATGTATCTGATATACATCACATTCTTATAATTTTGCTAAAATATCTATAAAAACATAACGGCAAAGAAAAGAAGGTAAAGAATATAGCAGAATTAGTGTAATTGCATTCGCATCGGCTTTATATAAGGCACCTATAACAATTTAATCAATATACCTGATATAACAATGTTTCTGTATCAAACTGTGAACATTTGGCAAACCAAATATTTCTTATTACTCCTTGTGTTATAAATAGAACTTTTCAAAATTGTACAAAAATTAACCTAATTTATAAATCATAGTTTAAACTTTTATATATTTAATACATTATGTTCTGTTCTTTTCAGAATGTAAACAAATGAACTAATAATGAATTAAATAATACTAGAGTTATACTTACATGTAACAAAGCTATGAATCCTGTCATCTGTGATAACATGAAATGGTCCATAAACCTCCCAACTTCAGCTGCTTGGCCGGGCTTCAAGAATAACATAAATTCTTCTACTATATCTTTATGTTCATCACTAAACAGCTGTTCTATTTTCTTATATAAATCTACAGGAGTCTCTTTTGAGGGGTTGAAGGTTTTTAAAATTTCTCTAAATTGAACAAACTTGTTGGTCGGCAAATTGGAGTGTGAAGCAAATCTTGACTGTACTTTTGTGTAATAGGATCTAACTAGTGCTAGAAAGAAAAAAAGGTTTATTACAAAACAGGTTATATATATTTAGAAAATGTGAAAAAGGCTGAGACTATTTTTATATAAAATGATAAAAATAAACACTATATCTTAGAACATGTAAAAGTTGAATATGATTTGCTTAGCATTTATTTTTGTGAATGTTATAAACATCTAGAAAATTTAAACTAACAGGTTGTTTACTTATTTGAATCAATAACTAATACCATAATTTTTATACTATAATATCCTGCATAAGCATATTTTAAAATTATAAGAATGAAATACACTCCTGTCTTGTTTACCTGTTTCCAAAGGATCCTCATCAGTTTTAGGTTTTGCTAATTCTTCTTTCTTTTTGTCAATACTGTTATTTTTAGTAGCCTCATTTGGTATTTTATTAATATTTTTATCTGTTGCCTTGGATATTGTAGTCTAAAATAAATTATATTGATTAAAAACATATTATCAAAAAATAAGATGGCAGACATTAACACTCGTACGAGTTTCATTTCTGCCTTTATACTTCGTAATAATTTATAGTTATCGTCATTTAGATAGTGCGAACAATTGTCTAAATTACCAGTAAGTCTGTGAAGTAAAAGAAATTCTCAATAAATTAAACATTTAATATAAAAAGAGATCCAAAACAGGTAGCTGTCTGACTCACCACGGATTGAAGGATAGGTTGAATTTGATTAGTTTGGTTAAAATAACTTGTACTTGGCTCAATTTTATTTCCAAACGCATCTTGACTTTCCCTTGTAAATAATAAAGGCATAGAAGGCAACATCTGGAAGATTTCAGGTCCCTTCTTAAAAATCGCAAAACAAAACAATCCAACTCCACTTTGCTTCTCCACACAATATTCACTTTTGTAATTTGTAGCAGAAGTAAAACGCTTATAAAATTCTTTCACATATCACAATCGCAGCAGTAAATAATAAATATAAATAAAAAACAAAATCATTATTAATCTTAATAAAACTGTAGAAAATATGCCATCGAAAATATGGAAATTGGAAATATTTTTGTTTGACAGACAACTAACACAACATCAACGACGCGGAGAGGGCGGGAAGAAGTTAGCGTTTCATTTTATTGATTATAATAAACATATTATTTCTTATATAAAAATAATGCTTCTAGAATTTTAAGATATTCTGTTATTTAATAAATTATATTTTCTTAATAATGTAATTTAGTCGGAACTAAAAATAAATAAGCGAAAGGCGAGCGTTCGAAAGTTTTGAAATAGTTTTACGTAAGTATCCTATAATATAAACTTTACCAAGTTTCTTTATTACGTATCTAGAGAATCACCCTTGCTCAGATTGCTCAAACTCTTTTCAGGTATATATTTTGTAGCAGCAAAAGAAATTCTATATGTTGACCGGGATAATTATAGCTATCATTACTACACCAAATTTCTTCAAAATCGGTCCAGTTATTTTCTCGGTCACTGCTGTCACAGACAGACACACGAAAGTAAAAAATTCTAAAACTGGACTTTGCATCGATAGTAATAATTACTTTAATAAGATTTGACTAAAAATATTTAATGTATAGATTCGACTAAGTTATAATTTAGACAAATGTAGTAGTTTGTAGTTGTAACTTTATAGCTATTACTTATTAATACTATAAATTATTATAAAATGAATAATACTTAGACATTATTCAAATAATTACTCTAATGGTTATTAATTTTAGTCGACAATATAATAACAAAATACCAAATACACAAATTATCTCTACGATTTTTCACGTGCCATAGGTTTTATTTAAACGCGTTTTTTCAATCGTTTACTCATAAATAATATTAAAAGATTCAGGATTTTGTATTCATGATTTAAATGGGATACCTACTTAGCACACAACATAGTAGCTATAAATTATAATTTTAAAACGGTCAAAACAACATTAAATATTGTCTCTGTTGATGCTAATTTCAATTTATTATATACTGGCATTTCCCGCGGCTTCGCACGCGTTCTAAAGACCAGAAACCAAATTCTTTCTGAGTCGGGCGTACCTCACAGAACTAACAGGGTGGGCGCCCTTCCCGTTTTTGCAATACTTTTCATTGATGCTCCGCTCCTATAAGTCGTAACGTGATGTAACTTACCCTATAGCCTTCCTTGGTAAGCGGACTAGGTATCCAAAACAAAAAGAATTTTTCAATTCAGACCAGTAGTTTCTGAGATTAACGCGTTCAACCAACCAACCAACCAAGAAACAAACAAACAAACTCTTCAGCTTTATAATATTAGTATAAATTACTAAGGTAGGACGTAATATTTCAGCCTAACTATATGTGAGAAAAGTAAATAAAAAAGAAAGTTTTTTTTAAAATTAATATATATATAGCCTTCCTTGGTAAGCGGACTAGGTATCCAAAACAAAAAGAATTTTTCAATTCAGACCAGTAGTTTCTGAGATTAACGCGTTCAACCAACCAACCAAGAAACAAACAAACAAACTCTTCAGCTTTATAATATTAGGATAGATTACAAAGGTAGGACGTAATATTTCAGCCTAACTATATGTGAGAAAAGTTAATAAAAAAGAAAGTTTTTTTTTAAATTAACATCCGTAGTGCGTGGCTAATACCCTAATCTTTGATTATATAGGTACATGTATAATCTAAGACCCTAATACTCCTTTTTGTTTTATTCTTTTGTAATAAATTTTTCGTTTATAAGAATGCTAAGCAATTATCTATACTGAATATGAAAGTGTGTCAGCCAAGTTCGCTTCTCTAATCGTGAGATCAAACTGACTATACCAATTACCACCTGGAATATTTCGAAGGAATTTAATTTAATCATAGCATTTTATTATTGGAAGAAAATATTTTATATTCCTTGTAGTAGATGTAAATGTGTGGGATTAATGTCTGGTTGTGTCTCACGTAGGATAAATAGATAAATATTGTACTTAATGTAATATTGTTACCAAATATTTTTTTGAAAAGAGCAAATGTTGGGCTTCTTGCCGTTTCTTCTCAGCAAAACAGCTTTCCGAGCCGGTGGTAGCTTACTCACAGACTGACATTTAATTTTAATAATGTAAAAATGACGATTCAAAAGAGCTTGTAAAAGTCTATTTGAATAAAGAATATTTTGATTTGATTTGATATTCCATAGTGCACCTTAACAAGCCGCTTATTCTAGTACCTACTTATGTTAATAGTTCTTTTTGTCATGAACTTAACTTTTTTTACATTCTAATGTTTTAGTTAATAAATAATAGGCTACCTGCTAAGCTAGAGATAATATTCAGGGTGCTATACTGTGCTAAGTTAACTTTTGCAGTCTAATTTGTTATCATTCGGCATATCCAGCTTTTGAATCGACCTTCTTTAAAAGGTATTTGGTCCTCAAAACTCCTTAGATATATGATACTTCTTAAAAAATATTTAATTTTCGTACAATAAAGTTTTAACCTACCCCAACGATGCATCACGAATATGCTAAAAATCATAGGTCGAATTGTCTATTACACTAAAGAACATCTAACCCAATTTCGACGAGAGTTTATTACCTCATCATTAATTTCACTCATACTTATAAGTTTTGTTTATCATCGTTGTCTAGTAACCACATCGATTGTATCGTTTCACATTGTGGCGTCGAATGGGAACAAGACACATTGTATTTCATTTTCTCACGACTAACAATAAAATAGTCAAAGTCATAGTATCGACTATTATGAAAAAATTGAAAATATTGTCTTCAGTTACTTCGGAGTAATCCTAACTTTTATCGCTTTTACTAATCGCTTATCTAAAGATGGCAGCTATATTCCCAACCGGCCTTCGAAATGGGGTAAGTTAAATAATAAGCTTCAAAACGATGGTTAAAGTGTTGTTTATATTAAAATTATAAACTAATTTATAATTTGATCATTTTATATACACATTTCCATACACTTCTTACCCGTATTACAAAAGATTTGTTTAAAATACAGCGCAATTATAATTTAGAACAAGTGAGATTCTATGCTTGGATTAAGTAATACTTCGCTTCCTGAATTTATTGGCCTTGTTTAAAGGAAACCAAATGAGTATTTTCCATTCTACATAAATCAGTATTTAGTTTGAATTCACACGCAACCTAACACAGTCGAAATTAACTTATTTAGTTTATGTTTATTTATTCTTTTTAGTTTTGTGTATAATTAGTTTTGCTTTGTCAAACATGGAGGACAAAAAATCGAGTGATAATGATCGTCAATCCACTAAAGATATCAACATAGAGGATTTAAATAATGAAGATGCATCGACAGAAGTTTGTGAAGCAGTAAAATATTTTTAAACTTTAGTATTACACCATATTTAATTCCTAATTTATATTTTTATAAAAACAATACTGCTATACTGTGTATAAAATAAAATAAATTTAGTGCGTTTTAAGATATGTAAGAAAACTACTTATAATACCCATCTCAACCTAAAAGTTCCCATACCTGCTAAAAAGATTTAGAATTTAACTTAAATTTAAGATAATTCTAAATCGCAGTATTGTAGCTATCACTTCAAAAACACTGGACAGATTTTAATTATGAATTACACCGTGGATTTTAAAAGTACGTACTTGTTTGTCTTAGTTGGTAGTAACCACTGAATTGACAATATTCACCTGCTCTGTGGTAGTAACCCTACTTTCTGCGCCGTTCGCGGGTTCGAGTCCCGCTGGGGGCATTCATTTATTGCTCACGAATGTTTGTACTTCAGTCATGGGTATTTTATGTTTATATTTATAATATGTATGTATTTAAAATTTATATGTGTAGTATATCAACTACCTGGTATTCGTAACACAAGCCTCGTAGCTTACCTGTGGTGATGCCGACTAGATGGTGATGCTGTAATAATGTTCCAACATATTTATTTATTTTATTTATAAAGTGTGGTCTACTTTTTCCGTATGGGTTAGGGTAATGCATGTATCCATAAAGTGGGATTCATATTTTTTGGTTGTTTTTTAAAAAGTAGGTTGTTTTATTAGTTTTTTATCAGATATTTCGTATAATTTAAAACTAGAGCAACGGTAGTTTGATTTTATCTGCTTACAACTACAATTGTTAATATTATTTAAAATTTAAAATATTTAATTTCTAAATAGTATAATGCTATTTATTTCTAACCCTTATCAACGATTTTTGACTGCACGGTTGTAATTGATTAGTTTTTTTAGGTGAAATATAAATACTGTAAATGATTCTTTGTTCGGTCTGTTCGGGCGGTTCCGGGCAAGTCCAAACAAGTCCATCTTTTTCTGTAAAAACTTATTCAGTTTATTATGAGTAGTGAAGCATCATGCACAAATTCCAATGAATAGTAATTTTTATTTATTTTACATTAGAACAAAGAATAGATAAAATTAATTATACAATACTCTATAAATACTGGATGAAATTTATTTGCTAAAATTAGTAACTTAACGGAAATATTAGCAATTATTTTAAATAATGTGTATTACGCTCTCAGATAAAGAGTCTTGACGCAAATCGCTATGCTACGAAGAAAACTGTGGCGCAGGGAATGCTCGACATTGCACTGCTAACATCAAATGCATCTCAACTAAAATATGTGCTTCAAGTTGGACCGAAACACGAGTTTTATACTTTGCTCGTTGTTCTCATCTCCATTTCTATTGTATTACAGGTAATTATTAGGTATTATTTATTTACATTTAATTATATAAATTTTATGTATAATTATTATATGTATTATGCATAAGTGTGGTATTTGTTGCGGGTTCGATTCCTGAAAGTAAATGCTTGAATTGCCTAACCATAAGTTTTCTTCATCTTGAGTCATATGGTCTAAGATCCCACTGCATGATTCTGCAGGTACGCGTTTTTTTGATTAAATTAATTAATAGTATTATGTGATCTGTGTCTTGAGTTAACAGTTCTCCGATAGAAATGTATACTGTGTATACACAACGTATTTACACGACTGCCTAAAAAAGGAGTGTTATGTTTTTTCTTCATATACTAATATAGGTATTATAGTTCTTAAATAAATCATCGTAAATATAAAAGTCGGTACATATTTTCACCTTAACGTACCTATTATATTGAAGGTCCTATGCATTATTTATGTTATTACCATTTCATTCATTAATTTATCCTCATTAGCCTCTCATATAATTATAAAAAGTGTTGAATTCTGTATGACCAAGCAAACAAAGGTCATAGGATTTTATTTGGGTAACTGGGTAAAAGTATGGCGCTATGAACAAACTTGCACAAACTTGGGGCAGCATTTTAAAAATAAACAGAAATAAGTAATAAATATATTTTAAATATTTAACAATGTGACTCTAATTTACTCTGAGTAACCCGTTTTATTTTTTATCTACGGAACCCTAATGAAAATTATCTAAGGGCAGCATTTTAAAAACTTAAAATATATTGACAAAATCTACCACACGGTCCTGTGGCCATCCCAGTTTAAAGCAGCTTTCATTTAATTACTTTATTCTTTGTTTTAGATATAAAAACGGTTTAGTTATTTTATTATTATATAGTATATTATAGGCTATGGTAAGATTGTAAGATAAAAGTATTTTAGGTGGCGATGGGCTTTATACTTCTAACACTAAATTTGCTACGCGACTGCCGTTTCCACGATCCACAACACCGGACGTCCGCTCTAAATATTAGTTACGTTACCATGGCAACAGCCTTTATTGTTACAGTCCTAAATGTTCTTGTTTCTGCGTTTGATTCATCACTTGCAAGATATCTTGAACTTGACTATGATTAATATTGTTTATTGTTGCGAAAATTATAAATTATTATTTTTTATTTACTAAATGTAACTATCACTGTTTTATTGATAGAGTAGCATTTAATATAAACATGTTACAGTACTAAGACTACAATCAAATTCATGAAAATCATGATATTAGATAAAATATATTTCTTTTCAAATTTTGTTATTTCTCCAAATATTTTTCATTTTATTTTAAATAGATGACTACTAGATAGGTAGTATAAGATTTTTGTAATGGCAATATTTTCTTTTATTACATAGATAATAATATTGTTTTAGCTTCTCGTTGGATTACTATTCGTAGTAATCGGGGGTTTGGACTTGAATGATGACGCCGATCAACCTTCCGCTATTATCCTTAATGACGTCATCGTTATTTTTATATTTGTTATTTCTGTAATAAATATCGTTATATCTGCTTTTGGCATAGAATATTCAAATAATCCATTGATACTCGAACGATTAAAATATATTAATAACGAATATTTAAGAAAAGGAAATATTACTTCGAGCTAATAAATATTATATAACTTGAAATAATTATATTGTAACGGCGCACCATTTCTAATTAATATTACATATTAGGTATACTATAGATATAGTCTATCTAATGAAAGTAGATACTTACTCGAATTTTTTTTAACTTTTTACATGGCAAGATTAAAGTGTTTCTACCTTTAGACATTATACCGAATAACGAGAGATTTTAGGGTGCCCAAAGGTATGAATTATGATTATATTTGTTAATTAACGAATTGTAACTAACTTTTAGTGGTCTGTTATTTTTTTTTTATTTTCACGACACGATCTTTTAGTACCTATTAAATGTGTAAGAAAACCTCTAAAAACAATTTCTAAACTCTAAAGAATACATTATTGAAAAGATTAATCATTTTTGTAAAGATTCAGGAAAACTAGAATCAGGGCATACCCCGATTACTATGCTTACAAGATGGTGGCATTAAGTCAGGTTGTTAAAATGTTGCCCTACTTAGATTTTTTGAATTAGCCGCGATATTTCAACCTCTACTTTCATTAGACAGACTGTTCTAATTAATACGTCTTAATTAATACTGTAAATTTCTATATATCAACTATCGTAAAATGAGTACGCAAGTCCTTTAGCGTGAACAATTAATAGGATATTTCATGTTTTTCTTAACATTATAAAACACGCCACAAAAGATGAGACTTGATGAGCGTTAGTATCGGGGGGTTTTCGCAGGTAAAGTCGTGTTAGTAAGAGTTATGTACAATTAATTTCAATGTCTATTTAGGGATGTTCGATAATCTTCAAAATAATATATGAAAAATATTTTTAAAAAATAAGTTTCCCTTTTTCGTTATATACCTATAATTCGCGTCATGTAAAAAGAACGCTGGCTGTCAAGTTGCGCAGAGGCTATTTATCGGCCAATTTGGTGGTAAGACGCGGGGCGCGGGACGGCGAGGCACGCGCTGCATGCTTTCCGGATCGCTATTGGTTCGTCAGTTCAAAATACCATCGCACACACAAAAGTTATTAATTACGAAATGGTTTTATATAAAAAATAGCGAAAAATATTTATGTCGTATATTGTTTTACTAGCGACTCGCCCTCGCTTCGCTCGGGCTCTTCCCTAGATTTAGCACAGGTAAAGCCGCGGGATCTGCTAGTTATGCATATAAACCTTCCTCTTGAATCACTCTATGTATTAAAAAAACCGCATCAAAATCCGTTGCGTAGTTTTAAAGATTTAAGCGCACATAGGGATATAGGAATATAGGGACAGAAAAGGCGACTTTGTTTTATACTATGTAGTGATGATGATGATAAAGAGAGAGTCTGATAATAATGCAGTTAATAATTACAAAAAATATATTAAACGAATTATTTAATTTTTTTTGTAAGTAGATTAAACATTCTACACTGAATCAAACATATTTTAATAATTAATAGAATTCTATTTAATAACATTCTATCTTATATATTTTTAAATGTACCTGCCAATAACCAATAAACGTCGCGAGCGAAAGACTAGTTAAAATAAAATAGTAGGCTTAGTAATTTCGTGGGCGAATGTACCCATGCGCAAACACACCCCCACCACCTTCTTCAAGCGTTCTTTTTAGATGACGCGAACTGTACTTCGTTTAGACGATAAAAACATTTTTATTAATGCAGGCGAGTGCGGGAATTTTGGCCTTAATTATATCAGCCTTGGACGGAGAAAATAGTATAAAGCAGAAGAGAATCGCAGACTGGCTATATCATGTTTCAGTTGGTATGATGACTGGTGTAGTGTTTTGTGACGTCATAAAGATGACTTTTGGCCTCGATCCTGCACTCTCTCAAGAAGATTATTTTAGTAATTCGTCAGCGATGCATACCTATATTTAATTAAATCTTAAAAACGTAACAAAATATATATCTACTTATGTTATATAAACAATAATATTTTCATTATTTGTATAATGTTAGTTTATTTTTGAAAGGATCCATATTTGAAAAATAGTATATATTTAAAAAGTCTTCATTCATTTTATAGTGGAAGATAAGGCTGTATGAAGTCGAGCCTAAGGAGCGCAAAAACTATATTATATAAACGATGATACGACATAATAATTTTTACGGCACGAAAATTATTTTATAGACAAAGGAACATAGATATTGCATATTTAGATTTTAACTAGTCTGAATTAAGTAGGTCATAAAGTAAACGCTGCGTAAACAACACAAACACGTAATTTATGTAAGTATATAGCTCAGCACAAACTAGAAAGAAAGTCTAGCAACAGCAGTAGTGTACTTAATGTAGTAGTACGTCGGCTTAATGATGGCACTAGTTTCATTTTATGGCCCCTAAAGGCATGACGATAGACGAGTGTGCTAAGTGTAATTTGGACAGATTGTGAACGTTCATTTAATATTAATACCGAATACTTTTAAAACCCAAACAAAACTGTTAAATAACAAAACAAACATAACATCAAAACCGCTAAACTCAACGAAACAATATAACAGTGATTAAATATATTTGACATTAAGAAATGTCACTCAACCGGCATGCGAAGTGCGGTCACTGAAGTTAGCCCCCTAGGTTTTTTTTTTAATTTTTGTTTTTTTTTATTACATTGTTAGTTCGTCGTTTGTTCTTTTTGTTCACTATAAACATTTGTTTGTTCTCTTTTTATTTATTTAAAAAAAATATTTAAAATGTGTTCTTAAGTTAGCCCCCGTTTTTATTTTTTATTTTAAACGTTTTTAATACATGAACTATCATAAACAGAGGTTTAATGACCCGTATTTGCTAGTAAAATATTAAAAAATGCGGTAGGAGGTACATTTCAATAGTTTTTTCTAAAATAAATAAAAGGTTCTAAAACTTTTTTTTTTA
This sequence comes from Boloria selene, assembly GCA_905231865.2. Classification (NCBI taxonomy): domain Eukaryota; kingdom Metazoa; phylum Arthropoda; class Insecta; order Lepidoptera; family Nymphalidae; genus Boloria; species Boloria selene. The sequence goes on from HG993149.1 coordinate 9,122,726, forward strand.
TAATGAACAAAAAAGAACAAACAACGAACTAACGATGTAATAAAATAAAGTTCAAAAATAAAAAAAACCTGGAGGGCTAACTTCAGTGAGCCTGCAGTGAGCACTACGCAGCACTCATCGATAGCAACGATGTGCAGTGACGTTGAGTCGAAGCTCGAAAGTTATATCAGAAATCGTACTAATCTCTCACTACTGAAATTGGGCTTATTGCTAGACTTGTTTTTCTAGACCGTGATGTAGAATATCCATTTAAATTGCCAATAATATTAATTTTTAATTTCCAGGTTTTATTTATTTATTTTTTCGTTTATTTATGTTTGTTTATTTTTTTTATTTTTTAGGTTCTTTCAGCGATAGCTTGTGCAATTCTTGGTTTTATTTTTAATATTAATCATCAGCCCCAACAACGCAGTGCAGAAATATTAAATAACACTTCGTTGATGTTCAAAGTTGTAGCTACAACATTGAACGTAGTTATTTCAATTTTTTATTCTATGGCTTCTAACACTACACTGTTATAAATTTTATTTTAATTTTAATGAATATTCTTTAAAATATTTGTTTTTTTTATTTTTGTGCATAACAGAAAATTATTTTAGTAGTTTTCTAATTTATATTGAGATATTATATTAAATGTCTAGGTAATAATTTAGGATAAAAAAATGATTAAGTACATAATATCTATTGTTCACTATGCATCCAATTTTTAGTTGTAAATAAGAATTGTAATTACATTATATTATTGTAAATAATATTTGATTTTATTGATAAAAATTATAAATACTCAATAAAATAAAGTAAATACCTATAAAGTTTGATTTTATTTTTAAATCTAATTATTTTTGCATTAGTGTAGTCTATTTAATTACTATTCAAGCTTATTTATTGTGAAGGAAAGAGGTAATAGTACCAACTCTATAACTGAAAAAATATGGTGAGGTATATATTTAACTTTGTTCTGGGTTGTGCATATAAGTAGTGATATTATTGACTCATTATTTTAAAAATAAATAGGTATTCTGGAATTAAAATTTCCTTACATTACTGAGAAAATTCATGAATGTTGACTCAAGGAAAGTTAAGTTTTGCATCACAAAATTATAATCCAAAAATCTGTCCAATTCCTGCAACGGGTAGTAGTTTACAATCGCTTGGCAGGACGATGTCAGTGGGAGGGAGTGAATTGATAGAGGAGATGCTCCCTATTATCCCTATACTACTCCCATTACAAGGTAGTTCATACTTCATGAGAAAAATAATTTTGAATGTAGCACTCACCGGCCGCCGCCGCGGCACGCTCGCTTCGCTCGCGTGTGTTGTGGTCATTTATCTAACCTAACCTACCTAGAAAGGATGAAAAAAAATTAAGATAAACCTTCTGAACCTATGTTATCCAAGTCGAAAAAAAAATGTTATTTACGATGAAAGCACTTTCACACATGTCCATAGAAACGCAGAAATATGGCGGCATTAGGATAGTTGACAATGACATTTAAGTAATTCGACATATTTTTGACATAATGATCTTACGTCTTTGTCTCACATATACAAAATCCTATTGTTATCCTGCTCTCTCTCATTAAGTTTTTATTAATTTTCTCTAAAAATATGAATTACCTTGTGTCGTAAGTGTTATTATTGTGATCAGTGAATAAACGCCTACCATATATATAAGTTTCACCCAATAACTTCTGCCAAGCGATTGTAAACCCAACCCCTGCAATGTATTCAAAGTTACCTGAACTATTAATCTGATCAAAATAAAACTGTAATTCATTAGTAAAAAAATTAAAATATTTTGGTTTTGGTTTTAAGAAATGACAAACTCACTCTCACTCTCATCAACTCGTAGACACATCAACTTAATAAAATTACGTATCTGTATAATTTGGATTTTTGATTTTTGGCGCCTGTGTGACACTGTGAGTGTGAAGTTTGAATTTTTCAATTTGGCTGACATAAGATAAATGAAATATTGATATCAAAGAGAATGTAAAGGAATTATTGATATTCTATAATTCTTGAACAAAAATTCAATAAAAAACTAATGTTTTCACATATTTCATTTATAATTGAAAAATATTTGATTTAATATTCTCCCACGATTGTTACTAGAATATGAAATTATTTGCGGTTTTGTTGTCATCTGTGCCGCAAAATTCGATAAAAACTAAATAGTGAGAGTCGAGGTTAGATTAGATAGTAGATTGGTTACACTCCAGCGGTCACCGACATTACCTTCTACTTATCTTGCGCGGACCGGAATTATTATTTTACTTAGTTCCTTGGATCACGTTGATCAATTAAGACGTCAAAATGGCTAGCGGAAGAATTGTTGTTTACGGAGGTCGTGGAGCTTTGGGTGCGGCTTGTGTAAATCACTTCAAGAAGGCAAACTTTTGGGTGGCAAGCATAGATCTAAATCCAAACGATAGTGCAGATGTGAATATTACAGTACCTAAAGATGCTTCGTGGGTTTCACAAGAGGAACACGTTGTCAATGAACTAGGAGCAGCTTTGCAAGGCCAGAAAGTGAATGCGGTAATTTGTGTGGCTGGTGGCTGGGCTGGTGGTAACGCGGCCAAGGATTTAAGCAGACAGGCTGATCTCATGTGGCGGCAATCAGTTTGGAGTTCAACAATTGCAGCAACTGTTGCATCTAAATATTTAAGTCCTGGTGGTTTACTAGCTTTAACTGGAGCAAAAGCTGCTTTAGAAGGTACACCGGGAATGATTGGTTATGGTTTAGCCAAGGCTGCTGTCCATCAACTTACAAAATCATTGGGCGCTAAGGATTCAGGGCTTCCTGAAAATTCTCTGGCAGTTGCTATACTTCCAGTAACTCTGGATACAGAGATGAACAGGAAATGGATGCCTAAGGCGGACTTTGGCTCTTGGACTCCCCTAAACTATGTTGCTGAATTATTTGAGAAATGGTTAAAAGGAGATCAAAGGCCCCCAAGTGGAAGCTTAGTTGCACTTGTAACTAAAGATAATGTAACTGATTTAATCGTACAATAAAAATTGCCAAAAGCATACTATTAGATCTGATTTATCGAACCTGAATGTTGTGAAACTAACCTGTGAAATCATATTTAATGTCTATATGTAACGTTAATATAAGTGATCACTTGTAAGGGAACAATAAGTATCCATATTGTTAATAAAATATATAATATATTCAAAAATAAAAATATAATATTGATGTGATATAGTAAAACAAATAAATGCTTAAAGCAAAATTTTGTGTTTTATTACATGATATTAGTGTTTATTGCCAAATGCTAAAACTTTTATGTTATAAGTACATTTTTTTTAAAACAATCATGTGCTTTTGAAGTTGTAACATAGTCTGAGGCAAGGCATTTTTAAAATAATTTAGAAGTTATTTGTTAAGATTTAAGACATGCATCTTCTTTTCCTTAAGATGTGCACATTCAATAATATTATTCATTATTATTGTTATATAACAATTTTTCATTGCAATTTTATTATGATCTTTGTAAACTTTTTAGATTTTGGGCTTCCCCTTGTAAGTCCATCATACTACTAACACAATCTTCAACATTCCAAATAACAAGGAAAATAAATAATGAACATTGGAAAAACACATGATGTATTTATTTAGAATTCTTTTTTTCCTGAGAAACTGGTACACCACACTATGATTACTAATAGTATTACTTACTATATTTTGGCTAATTTGGTATTGCGTGCATTAAAACACCTGCAGTCTGCACCATCAGAATTAACTTTTTCGAATTTAACTCATACTAGATTCGGCTATCTAATATAAGCTATTTGCCTATTTATTATGCTATTAGTAGTAGGGCAGTTGCAGATGTACACGTTACAGACGTCAAAATTTTTAAGTAGCGACAGTACATTTAGCGCTAACGGAGCCTCGGGTTCCGCTAGTTAAAAAAGTTGCCTGTGAGTGAAAGTCCCGTCAAAATCCGTCTAGCCGTTTCAGAGATTAACCGGAACAAACAAACAGACAGACAACATTTTTTTAAATTACTTTTTTGATGCAAATATATAATAATTTTATATACATTTAGTGAAAAGCTGTTTTTATTTTAGCCATGTATAATATAATATTAAAGGTTTATAGCGTAATTTAATTTCAATAAATTAAAAACACTGGGGACACCTCGACAGTCGATAGATCTGAATATAATATACATAGCGGTACCCGGGCTTTTCCCGCGTTCATTTTTGTAATCGCTAATAATACCTATTTTATTCGATCACGCGCTGGGTTGATCCTGTAGATTGCTTGATTTTTTTGAAAACTCTAGCTATTTCAGAACCCTTCGTTAATACCCCTCTGCGGATAGTATCTACGTCTGCAGGTCGAGAGGTCCTGGCCCCCTGGGTGATGGGTCGGACCAAGTTTAGTAACTGAGTCTATTTGTTAAGGTCTCAGTAACAGCATAGTGGGCGGCGGTGGGTGCTTCACTCTCGTGTCTCAAAAGCATTTCTTACCGTCGTATACTCGTTCCACCGGAGAATGGAAGTGAGAGGAACAGAGAAGAGGATATCAGTAGTCAGTAAGTACCGTATTATTTATTTTATGCATGATCTTATAATTATTAATGAACTACTTCAGAACATTAGTTTTACTGAAACATTAGTTAGGCGCATTTGAATTTTTTGTTTAAAGTTAAAGATATAGATGATCTTAGTTGAGAAAATTAAATAAGTAGTAACGACAACTAAATTATTTGAAAAGTGAAAATATTTAAATATAAACCTGTATCCAAAAATGAAAGTAAATTAACTGGTTCATATATTATATTGTCCTTACTAATGCACTTATCTACTTTCACTTTCTCGTTTGAAAGTACTTACTTATTTTATGTCTTTTAATTTTACATTTATGGTACCTATTTGATAACAGTTTTTATTGATAAGAATTGTAAAGAATAGTAACAAGAATGTATCTCAATATTTTTCTGACCTGAATCTTTTGATAACCTTGTACTTAACCGATATGAATATATTACTTCGTTGTAAGTACCTATACCTACACATTATTTTAATAATTTAATATTTAAGTGATTCAATAGGACGAATGCTGCGTTTTTAACATGTAAAACTCATTCTCTCGAGTAGATTGGGGATTAAAATAACTAATAAGTCTTTACAAAGGTAATTAGTAATAATTAGAAAAATGTATAGTAAATAATAAATTTCTCTCCTACTTAAATGGAAATAATGAGCAAACTAAACCTTAATGTTATTGCTTAACGGGGTAACATTGTAACTAATAATAGTTGATATCTCAATCATGCAAATATGCTTTGCAGAATTGTGTAGGCGCTAAAATTATTTTTTTAAAAAATAAGTTAAGGCCATATACATTTTAGTAAAACTATATTAGTAATACTTTCATTGTTCGCTATTATAAACTAACCTCGTTTCAGGTATAAAGGATAATAAGGCAAATTGAATATTAATGAAACCCGCAACTTTTTTATTGCTTATGTATTTAGTGTTTTAAAGGACGTAATTTTTTAAATAATCCAATTTTGTTGGGAGCAAACCAACAATTCAGATTATAAATTTATATGTATATTGTATACATTGTTATATGTGTAACAAAACACGTAATTAAAAACAAAGTGCTTAAGATATATTATTATTAACATGAATAGTTATTAATTACTAGCATTTCCCGCGGCTTTGCACACGTTCTAAAGACCGGAAACCAAATTCTTTCTGAGTCGCGCGGTGTAGTAGTACCTCGCAGAACTAACACCTGCGTTTTTGCAACATTTTTCATTGATGCTACGCTCCTATTAGTCCGGGAGGTAGTGTCAAATTTTTACGGTGATTTTGGCATGGACTCTATGTACTTATTTTGATAGTTAGTATTTGTATGAGAACAAAAATAATTGTCAGCTGGCGCGACTCCGGGGCTTTTGGGCTAGAGAAAATATTAACGTAGATGAAAAAAAAAATATTCTTGGACTATTTTGGCAATGATGAAAAAGTATAAATAATTTAGTTTATGAATTGTAGATCTTAAAAAAAAGTGTCAGCTGTATCATGTACGTGACAAAATATGTTAGCTGATCATGTGAACATATCAAAAAATCAGAAAAACTTGTAGCATTTTGGCAAAGCTGAAAATTGTATATATTAAAGATTACAATTCAATAATCATAATAATTTATGTCAGCTGGAATTTTAACGAGGCACAACCTGTTAGCTTGACTTTCAAAGTTTGGTTATGAAGTATAATATCAGATCAGCTAACATATTTTGCCACGTGCATGATACAGCTGACACTTTTTTTTAAGATCTACAATTCATTAACTAATTATTTATACTTTTTCATCTTTGCCAAAATAGTCCCAAAAAATTTTTTTTACTATCAAGTTTCCTGGCATTTTCTCATCTTGTGCCCCGGTTTTGGGCCAACTGACACCTCATTTATTAATAAGCGTTGGAACAACTGACTATACAAAAAAACAAAAGTCATGCCAAAATGATCTGATATTATACTTCATAACCAAACTTTGAAAGTCAAGCTAACAGGTTGTGCCTCGTTAAAATTCCAGCTGACATAAATCATTATGATTATTGAATTATAATCTTTAATATATACAATTTTCAGCTTTGCCAAAATGCTACAAGTTTTTCTGATTTTTTAACATGTTTACATGATCAGCTAACATATTTTGTCACGTACATGATACAGCTGACACTTTTTTTTAAGATCTACAATTCATTAACTAATTATTTATACATTTTCATCTTTGCCAAAATAGTCCAAAAAAAATTTTTTTTATTGAAGTTTCCTGGCATTTTCTCATCTTATGCCCCGGTTTTGGGCCAACTGATACCTCATTTATTAATAAGCGATGGAACAACTGACTATACAAAAAACTAAAAACCATGCCATAATGATCTGATATACCTAATAACCAAACTTTGAAAGTCAAGCTAACAGGTTATGCCTTGTGAAAATTCCAGCTGACATAAATTATTATGATTATTGAATTATAATCTTCAATATATACAATTTTCAGCTTTGCCAAAATGCTACAAGGTTTTCTGATTTTTTGACATGTTCACATGATCAGCTAACATATTTTGTCACGTACATGATACAGCTGACACTTTTTTTCGAGATCTACAATTCATAAACTAATTATTTATACTTTTTTATCTTTGCCAAAATAGTCCAAGAACATTTTTTTACTATCAAGTTTCCTGGCATTTTCTCATCTTATGCCCCGGTTTTGGGCCAACTGACAATTTGTTTATTAATAAGCGTTGGAACAACTGACTATACAAAAAAACAAAAGCCATGCCAAAATGCTCCGGTCAAATTTGACACTACCTCCCGGACTATATTGGTCGTAGCGTGATGTAGCCTTCCTCGATAAATGGACTATCCAACACAAAAATAATTTTTCAATTCGGACCAGTAGTTACTGAGATTAGCGCGTTCAACCAAACAAACAAACAAATGAACTCTTCAGCTTTATAATATTAGTATAGATAGTATAGATGAATAGGGGTTAAAAAAATTATATTCACATATACATGTTTATACAAATAATATATGTATTTATTTATTCACTGTTTAATTTCATCAACCCTTTTTTATTTGAGTGATTACAAATTAATTGATGCGGCTAGATTGTCATATACTCGTATACGAAATATTCTTATTCCAAAAGAAATAATTTAAATCTTACAACTATCGCAAATTAAAACTACACATTTTTATTTTTATAAATACCATAGTATAAACAATATCGTACCTATTTATTTTAAAATATTTATAATTGAAAAATTTCAAGCATTAATATGTATAGAAAATATTATTATAGGTATGCACATTTTAAACAGTAGCTAATCTTGTATTTGTATAGAGATACCTACTTAATTTATATTTAGTAGAGTCAATAATAAAGTAGAGCATAGTAATAAATGGTGCTTTTAATTTTCACGAAGTGTATATCACAGTAATAAAAACAATTTTTAAATTAATTTTCAACTCAAAATATCACTATGTTTAACTTTTTAAATTTATTATCTTAAAAATGTTGCACATACGTTAATAATTATCTATGTATAATTTTTTTTCTTAGAATCACAGACTCATCGGTTACTAAAGACCTACAAATATACAAATTGTAATCCTAATTAATAATAATCTCTTTCTTATAAAAATACTTATTCTAAAGTATATAGTAACTAGAAATATTATTATCTAATTAAATTAAAAAAACATTAAAAGTAATTAACAATTCTGGTTCATAACAATGTATTTTTTTACCTTATAGGCCGAATGACTATATCGAAACATTTTCACAGACAAATCAGACTATAATTATTGTCATGTGTTATTTTACCACACTTTTATCGTCCGACTACTGCTCTTACCGTATTTCTAAGGATATCAGTTACAATTTCAGTAGTCCGTATGATTTTTATACTGATTTGATCGATAATTGTGATGGCAGTTGAATATGGCAATGGTAGTTCATTTGTCGGTCGCACTGTAAACCTTGTTGGTATCGTGTTTGGTCCAATACTGCCCCAAGAAACAGGTGTGGGTCTGAAAGAAGTAATAAAAAATAAATTAAATCTAGTAATATCTATCGACACGTACGTACGGACATACAAGTTACTATAAAAATGTTCACAATAGAACTAAGTGAATAACCGTGTTGTATTAGAAGGGGCTCTACGTGTCTACTGTCTACTGCTTAGACCACTTCAACCAAGAAACGAAATCTGATACTTCTATTTACTATTTTATTTTCACATAAAATTGGCATTAGATTGTATAAAATTTTTATATAAATTTTTCATGAGTTACCTAATAGTGTTATATTGATGCTTCTGCAATGATGAAACTATAAGATATATTTTTAAAGTCACAAATAAACAATTTTGATTGGTTATAGGTATTAATTAATATACTTTTGAGTATGTACTGTATGTAAGGTACCTTGTATTATTTAAACGTGTTTATATTTCAAGGTAGGTATTTTTTACGCCATAAAATATTTTCCACTGCTCCACATATTATATACTACCTTATAAATACTATAATTTACAATAAATACTATTTACACTTTTAATCAGTAATTAATTATAGCCCGCACATAACATACTGCATGCATATTATATCTTGATGATATTTATTTTATACTATACGCACCTGATAAATTTCCATACTGCGTGTTTGTTTATTTCCTCATAAAACGTTAGCAATTATTTTAATTTACATATATCAATAGGTATTATATTAATAAAATGATAAGAAAATATACTTACTTACTTACTTACTTACTTTTTAACCTATTATCTGCCTAGTAAATCTTATTATCGATTCGAAATCGATTATCCTGACTTTTAATTATCCTCTTATTGTTCTATCTATTAAACTCAGGTGCACATAAATTGCGCATTTGCGCGCATTGCACATAAATAAATTTTTTATAAGCATATGTGTTTATAAACATAGGAAATAATTCATTATAGCTCCATTGTATTATATGTATAGTGTATACGAAATACACATGTACGTATTATATAATAATATTATTAAACAACAGTAGGTTAAGGAAATTAAATAAATAATAAATAAATAAATATGTTAGGATATTATTAGAGATAAAAATTAATTACCTAGGTGGTATAGGCTTCATTGTTGGCGCTGCTTTTGTAGTTGAAGGTTGAGTAGGTCGAGGAGATGTCAATGCTGAAGATGGACTGCCTACCATAAGTTCCCCATCGTCACCAAACCTGAAAAAAATATCATTTATTATAAACTTTTGCCCACATAGGATTTTCTTATTATAAATGAAATAGGAATAGTCAACAGAACAGTTGACTCTATTAATTCAACAACGTCAAACTAAAAAAAACCGTTGACGTAATTCGACTATGACGCAGACACAGAAAAACTTTAGGGCTGGCCTAGCCACCCCTGGTAAAGATTTTCTTATTGAAATTGAAAACTTCTATCCCATATAACTTATAATAAAGCAAAAAATAAAATAGTAATGAGAGAAATCCTGAAAGAGGCGTAGTAGGCCACTAATGGATTATAATTAATACATCACTAACAGACAATTTTATCATTATTATTTTTATTCACTTAATGCTTTTTAACTTCTAGACAATCTGTAATAATCAGTGCTTTTTGCAATACCTATACATAGTTATTGATAAATATTATACGAATAAATATTCAAGCGAATTATTTATTGTTTAAGTATAAAGAGACGCCAGTTTTAAATTCCTGTTTCTGAGATTATAAAATATTCACTCGCAGCATATATTTTTATGCAAAATCTCGATAAAAAAAGTAGCTGCATGATAGAAGGTCAAAAAACAAACACGCTTTAAGATTTTTAATGTCAAGTAAGTAGGATTATTTATTCTAACATGTTTAAGTTTTTTTCTCCATTTTGTAAATTGCAGTCATCGATGCATTAAATACTCCTCGTAGTAACAATCTTTCTCCACCGCTGCGCGCACGCAACCCTCGTGGGAACGTTGCATTGTGTTTGCACTCACAGTACTTATGAGTAGTTACCACTTATCACTTGTATTTATGTGTGTCTTTATGAAGATTTCTTCATATTTATGATACGCAATTATATATTGCTTTATTTAGATCTCTTTAATCTCTATTAAAAACTTATTTTTTTCTTCTTAACCTACTTCAAATACTACTTACTAGACATATGTGCTGACAGAGCGCTGCTAATATACAAAAATGAATAATCTCCTGTAAATCGATGCCTTGTTTTATATATTATAAAAACAGTTAGTAAAAGAACCTAAAAAATCCAAGTTTAACTACAAATTTTCTTATGCACCTTTCTATTAGTTACCCAGCTGTTAAATTGAATATGGTGTATTTTATTTGTTTTGAGCGGAACCCTCATTCTTTGTCCAAAATAAAAGCAGCCTAAGTTACTTCTCAGAACATCAGATGTTGCCAGTGAAAGTCTCGTCAGAAACGGTCCTGTCGCATCCAAGATTAACCGGAACAAATAGAGAGGCAGACACTTTTATATTCATTTAGTTTTTTTTATTTTATCATTATAAAAAGACACGCAAAGACACTCATTCAATTTATTTTGTACTAGCGACTCGCCCTCGCTTCGCTCGGGATCATCTTTACATCTAGCGCGAACGAAGCCGCGTGTTCCACTACTAATAAATATAGCCTATGTTACTCAGTGATAATTTAGGTTTCTAAAGCACATTGTAAAATTGGTACAGATAGATTATAGATTTGTTAAATACCTACTTAATTATACTTTAATTTCTAGCCATAGGAAGTGAAGAGTTAGTTCTCATATTAGATTACCTTACGGTGTTGCCAAATACTGATTGTTTGCAAAAATTGATGTTGTAATGAATAACATAACAGTCTATTAGACTTTAACTGTTGACGATAAACCAGTTTAACAAAACTGTGTTTTGAGGTAACTAAGCGATTACGCCGTTTGCTATCAGACACACGCGATTTCTGCTATTATTCGATTTGAATAATTGTTACGTACTGGCACGATTTCATACATATGTAGTATGTATACATATAGAGGTGACAAGGAAGACATTTGGTAGACGGTAGAAAACAGATTATATATGCAATTTAATGTTCAAATTTTTATATAATAAAAATTTTAACTGAGTCGAATCTGAGCATTGATTTTTTTTGGAAAAACTTATTGAAATAGATTATTATCGACACTGAGGCCGAAGTTTCTTAGGTACAAGTAGGTACTACCTAATAAAAGTGACACTTTCAATAGGCAAGAAGAATAAAAGTGTCACTTTTAATAATTCTTGATATGATTCAAGCTACTACCTTGGGGGTAATAAATTTTCGCAACATAACCTTGCTAAAAGTAAGGCAGTCGTAGCCCAGTGCTAACGCGCTCGTATTGGAAACCAAGTAACGTGGATTCTGATCCTAATAGGTCTTGCTTCTCTAATATTTTCATGTTCGAATCATTTCTAACATGATTACAACTTGTGTGAAGGAAAACATCGTGAGGAAACTTGCATGTCTAAGAGCACCTAACAAGTTTTTAAGAAATGTGAAGTCTGCTAAGCCGTACTAGGTCAGCATTGTGGACTATCACACTTGTATCGAACGGAGGCCAAACCCTGTAGTGAGACATTGAAAAGGAATGTATACAACCTTGCTAAAAGCTTTGCTTTTTCTTTCATTTCATACTGTTTTGTGTCTGGCTTGTAGTTTTTATAAAAATAACTAGCCTTTCACGCGGCTGCGCTCGCGTTCTAAAGACTGAAAATCAAAAGCTGTAGCGTAGCTTGTAGCGTGATAGCCTATAGCTTTATTGATAAACGGACTACCCAACACAAAAAGAAATTTTCAATTAGGAGTAGGACCAGTAGTTCCTGAGATTAGCGCGTTCAACCAAACAAACAAACAAACAAACAAACTCTTCAGTTTTATAATATTAGTATAGATGAAAAATAATGATATTTTCTTTTAATTCAGTCTAGTAGAAAAAAGCACAATCCGTACATTTCCTGCACTCCCATACAGCAATAATGAATCTTATACTTTAACTAAGAAATCTTAATTAAAATAGACTTACCTGTTTAAAACTATAGGTATTGGTGGTGTCTCGGCAGGCACTGGTCCTTCTGAACTTGGTGGGGCAGTAGTTAACGGCTTTGAAGTAAACGGTGCTGCCACAGGAGATATGGGTTCTTCATAACCTGTAAAAAAGTATGCATACGTTACTACATGTTACACATGCGTTTGCCTTTGTCTATTTAAAACTAACTTTTCTAATTTATTTTTATTTTAGTTTAGTTTAACATAGTTTTTAATTCTATCGTTATTTTTTGATATAGAATTAGGGAACCTACCTTAATGTGAAATATAAAATTAAAAAAAACATTGTGTTTTTTTTTCAAAATATTTTAATAAATGGCAAGTGAATAGTTAAAAAAGGTGTTTTTCTATGAAAAGTATTCAAATATGTATTACCAAATTTTAATTTTAAATCTCATTTATTCACAAATCACAGAGCATACCTATTTGAGCACAAAGCAAACGCTCAAGCGCGCTGATTTGAAATCAAGATTTAGGCCTTAGATGTTCAATTCTTACTCGATTAGTACTCGGCTCGTCTAGCGAGACGCACCTTTACGTGTTAAATATTTCCTGGTAAGCACTTCACTGCGTGTATTAACTACTGTATATTTAATTAAATAAGCAACATCTGAAGTATTTTTATAGAGACAACATTCTTATATTTGATATTTGTGAAGAGTCGGCTATAAAAACTAAATTTCTTCAAGACAAGATTAAAAAAATATATACTTAACCCTTAACCACTGACGTGTCATTTCGTTACACTACCACTGACGTACGAATGATATTCGTCAATTTTTTCAAAGACTTCTCAGGCAGCCATCAATCGTAATTTGAGTTTTTATTCACTTTTAAGTGATAGAATATTTCAAATCTAAGATGCAAAAATAAATAAAACCATAAAAATACTCTTAGAAAAATATTTACTAACCAACATTCTTAGTGGTATTGAAATAATAACAAAAAATATAAAAAAAATTAAAAAATAAAAACTATGTTTTACAGGAACTTTTTCTTTTCATTTTTATACTTAAGTGAGATAGGTTTAATGAGATCAAAATCATATTAACAGCTAATCAATTAATTACACACTTTTTAACGACAGCTATTACAGATATACAATCTTCTTCATCTGCCGATGATTCCTCAGATTCACACAGCCATGATTCTATGATTTCGTCTGATTTACTGCAATTAACTGGAACACGTTTAATTTTCCGCGATGTAGAAGGCCCAGGCGAAGTATTACACCGCTTACGATTCATTTTAACTACAAACGAAAAAAAATAAATAACTCAAAAAAGTTACACTAACACTGACCATACGAATGTCGTACGTCAGAGAGTTGAACTCACCTGTTTAGAACTGCGCCACACGTCCGCTCTCCCCCGCTGCGCGCGCGTCACTAGCGGCTAGGAAACTACTAGGAACGACGAGCACGAATTCCCGCGCAAAACAAAATAATGAACGAATAACGGCTTCCGCGACGAATGTCATTCGTACGTCAGTGGTTAAGGGTTAAAAAAACTTTCAAAGTTGTCGGTCATTATAATTACATACCTACATATTACATACTGTATATTATGTATATAGGTATACGACCTCGTTACAAATAGTGTTGAGATCTTTTTAAAAGATTAATGACATGTACGAGTACTAGGTACTATGTTTTTTTTTGCGACAAGTTGTATACAAAAAATATAAGTTACCGATTTAAAAAAGTATTCCAAGTAAGTTCACTAGTCACCTCGAGTTAACCTTGCAATATATTATAATTTGTATTGTATAAAATGGAATCAACAACTAAAATATAACCTGAGAATTGTGTTACTTATATAATTTATTGAAATTTGTTTTGTTAAAGAATAAGAGCTACAGCTGATTAAGCTATTCCAAATCTAATAATACCTAATAATTATTTAATAATAACTTTTCATGTATTTTATTTTAAAGCGCACATTCGAGACTTTATCAAGCTTAAGCAGATTCAATTAAAATCAAAGTAGTTAGGTAACTTAATAATAATAATAATAAACGTAGGTAATGTTCGTGTAACTGTGAGAACTAGATAAAAAATAAAACTAAATAACTAGATAAAATCTAATATAATAATTTTAATGCTTAAAACAGAGGTAGGTAAATGCAAAATGCATACAATATTATAAGGTAGGTAAGTGGTAAAAAATACCAGGAACGTAGGTACATACCGAATTGTATCAGCGGCGCCCACAAAAACAATTCGACTAATTATTATTTGAGTACTTACGAAATCCATTATAACGTTTATATTTCCTGTATTTACTACTTAGCAATTTAAGATGCTTAATAAAATTTTAAAAATGTCTTAAATTTGGAAAATTCCTACGCGATGCGAAGGTCACATAGTGTAGTCATGAATTTTGAGTTAGATAGGTACCTGTTTGTACCTGGCCAAACTTTTATTTGCATCGAAAAAAAAAAACGGAAAACCTCTTTGTTTCTAAATAAAGCTATAATTATCAAATGCGAAATCAAATGGTTCAATTATGAGATGAATGGAAATAAGTGGTTTTAAGTCCAAAATTTAAATATATGGTGTTAAAAAGATAACATTTTCAATTTCTGTGCATGAAATACTAAAGTCAACAAAACCAAAGTAACTTGTCATCAAAAAAGTATTTAGCAAATTTTATATCAGGAGGTCGAAATTTAAACTTATAGGTACTTAAATAGTAGTAAAGTAGTACAAAAAACGGGAATGGTATTTTGTAAGTTACTGGAAGGCAATAGTTTTTGTAATGAGAAAACAACTAAGAAAATAAAGATTCTCGATATAGATCCTTGCATTCATTTAGTATCTGTATATGATATATTTACTTGTAAAAAAATAAGATTAAGGAGTAGGTACCGAGTGAGGAAATAGAATAAAAAAAAATAGTACATCCCTATAAGATTTATGGTATTTAAAGAATACATTATGAATATAATATGATTTATGAGAAACGCTGGGAATCTCTCATTCAATTTGCACTTTAAGCTTGTCTTGAATTTTCGCTCGCGCATATTATGAAGAGTGCGCAAAATTTTATTCAATTAGGTTGTACAATTTAGTGGGAATGAAATTTTCTATAATTTAAGTAAATTTAATTGAATTAAGTAAATGAAATTTACCTTTATCTAAATATATAAAAGCGAAAGGTCCTTCCGCCTTCACTCACTTATTTCGAAATATTGAAAACCGTTTGGGGTATAAAGATGAAGTCTGGCAGGGTAGCAGTTTATAGTTAGTACACATATACAAGAGACGGATTTTGCGACAGGGCCGGATTAAGGAGGTCTAAGGGCTCTCGCAACTTTCATTATTCGTGCTACAAACTTTTTTGGCAAGGAGTATTTGGGCATTTGCATAAGAATGTTTCGTGAAAAATACCCATAATCTATGCTATAAAAATTTAGTTAAACGTTTATAATAGAGATATTAGTTACTTACCATTTCCGTTTATAGTGTTAAATTGCTCGTTAGCCAGGAACACTTCGAAGTATCTCGTGAAGTCACCCGTTGGGTCCCACTTGGACGCTAACTTGGCCCATTCCTCAGGATATTCAGCTTTTAATCTTTTTATTATTTTAACTGCTATCTTCTTTTGTCGTTCTGTACACCTCGTGCATTTTGTCCTTAACGCTTCCGGTAGAAGTTCTGTAATAATAATTATATAATGTAAACATATATTTTATTCACTTATAGTATAATTATATAAACTTAATTAATTCTAATTCATCGTTACGAGAGTCCAATAGAAAGTTTTCGATAAGAATCTTAAATTTGTTTTTTAATTTAACTATTGTCAGAGAATTGCGGCAAAATTTTTTATTGAATCATGATACAGGTATCTACTTAATTTAGATCGGTCAAGTGCATGAAAACAGGAAACAAAAGTAGGTACTGTGTGTGCTTCCTGTTCTATACACTTCTACCATGTAAAACGGAAGTGAAGCTGAAATGTGTATTGCAATGCTAATAAGAAAATTTTTTTATAAAATATTAAATAACGTAATTAAAGTGAATGTTTGTTTAAGTCTTAAAATCTACTTATTTGTTGTAAATACGAATACTTTGGTTAAAAATGATCTTCGTGGCGTTTATTATCTGTTGATCACTCTTACTTTATTTCATGACATACTAGAAACGTTAAGATCATTAAAGACATCAGTATTATCATCGTTAAGAAATTGATGATTTTTTTAATTTTGTTGTAAAGTCTGTACTTCACAACAAAATAAAAAAAATAAATGTCATTGTCGGCAGCTATAAAAGAAGCACTTTCATATGGATTGTTTTTGACTTAGACATTGATAGCAAAAGTTATCTAATATCATTCTCCAATTTAGTATCACGTAACTTCTGCCGATGCGCAGGCGTATGGCAGCTTACTTCGCTATAATTATTATGGCTATTAATTGTTTATATTATTTTAGATAACGATTTAACTTTTTAATCTGAATGACTATTAAATTAATTATATTTTTAGTGTCAGTGGACTAATGGCAATAATGTTTAATCTATTTATAATATACGTAGCTAACTTGTACTATACACAAATGTTGAAAATACTAGTAAACTTGTTATTTTACATAGAGTACCTATACAAGTTTATTTTTATGGGATAATGAACCTTACATATGGAAAATAATTTATAGATCGTATTTATGTTTATAAATGCCAAGTTTAATGTGTATTGCGAATCGCAATTTGCGATTGAAGCTTTAATAGCTGGCTAGTTGATGCTGGTATAGATTAAGGAATTATATTATTAAGTTATTCTTAACGTGCATAAAAATATCTTTATATTTTATTTATATATAAGAAAAACATTATATTACATAAATTATGATATATAATTTTCGTCATCATTATGTATCCTTATTTCTTATTATTAATATAAACTTATAGATAGTTTAGGATACCAAAATTATTTGTAACAGTAAATATGTTAAAAATCCTTTACCAAATGTGTATTCCTTAGGGTCTAAGCTTAAAATATCATGCACTATATTATTCAAATGAAATACATTTACATTATTTTAAAAGTTAATTGTACTCGTATGTTACGGAAAGCAGGTTTGACTGCTTAAGCTTTTTATAAACACTTAGGTAGGTACTATATTACATATGTATATGATGTGTTGATACTGTACATAATTAAAGCTGGCAATTTTTTTATAATACTCTATTTTTAGGTACAATTATAGTATTATTTAAAATTTCATACTGTAAATACCTAGGCGATCGAGCTTTAATTGGCGTAAGCGCTAGTTCAGTAGGTTCATCACCAGATCACTTATCTTGTATAGATGTAAATGCAAGTAAAAATATTTTTAAAATTAATTACATATTATAAATATAGGGTAACTTAGCCGGTTTGCCGGCCACCTTTGGTTTTCGGCCAGAACGTAGTTATATGATGTTATTAAGAAATCTTTACTCTCCTCATTTAAAAATCAACGTCAAATATATTTTTTCAAATTAACCCTACGCCTTCTGAATTTTGTAGCATTATAATGATCCAACTGTCTCGTCAGTGGGCCTTCGAAAGTCGAGTAGTGCACGTGTGTCCTAAAAATAACAAAAAAAATAGTGTGCGAGAAAATTTTGCAAGGTAAGTTACAAAATTGTTTAACGTTTGGTAAAGATAAATGTTATTATTCTGTATTGGGGATAATTTGAATTTGTGTAATTTTAATTAAAATGGATGAAAGATAAGGTTTTATATATTTAAATTTGATGGTCGGGTAACTAAATAAGGTTTTGGGGGGCTATCTGCTTTTCGCCCGGCATGCCGAGAACTAAAAGATAGCCTTGTAAATATAATAGATTGCATTATATAATATTTAAGGAATACTTTAAAAAATTAAAGGTAAATCAAAATATAACCTTCCCTCGTTTGTGTGGTCAGTTTTCGGCCGCATGTTATGAGATAATATTTGGTAAAAAACAATTTTTGATTATTTAGTATTTGATAGCCGAAAATTAGAGATATAATAATTACTTTTCGGCCTAGATAAAATGGGTATGGACGAAAACTAATAATTTGCTTACCGATTCTCGGCCAGAAAAAAATACGGTAGTAAATGACAATAAATTAAAAAATTGAATCAAAATCGTCAGTCAGACAAACAATACAGACATAAAATAACTTCCCCAAAACCTGTCTTATTGATCAGTCATAAAATTTTACAACTTAAACAACGGCCGATAACAAGAATATTAAAAGTGAGTTTACGGCCATTATCAATAAGACGGCCGAAAATTAATTATTGTTTTTTGGTTTTCGGCCACGCATAAAGAGGCGGCCGATAAATCGGTTTATACAAACTTAGTTTACGGCCAGTAATAAAGCAGGTGGCCGAAAATTAGTTAACATGCAGTTGGTTTTCAGACGTATTTTAAAGAACGGCCGAAAATCAATTGTTGTAAATCTAGTTTTCGGTCGTGTTTAAAATGACGTCCGATTTTTTTTTATGTAAATCTAGTTTTCATCTACTAATATTTAAAAAAATATAAGGTATGTTTGTATGTTTATATGACCATGTGTTTGGATGTTTGTAACACAATCACACTTTACTACTGGAATACTTTTTATCTTGAAACGTAATTGTGTAGAATAATTTTGGACACTTATGCAGACAAAGTCGGCGGGTAAACTATATTGTACTAATAATAATCCTACTTTCATTTTTAGATGCCTCCTAGGAGAAATAAACTTAAACATAATATTATTAAAAAAAAAGAGGACCCATTTTCAATATAGTGAAGAAGCATTGGCACAAGCTGTCCAGGCCATAAGAACAGAAAATAAAAGCATCAGAGAGGCCTGCCGTCACTATGGTGTCCCTCGCTCAACAGTCCAAGATCGAATTTCGAGTAGATCCAAAGAACAACCTCGAAAAGTAGGTCCAAAGCCTATACTAGGTATTGATGGTAAGCAAAAAATTGTAGACTGGATTACAGAATTAGCCAAATGTGGGATTCCTGTAGGCAAAGAGGTATTGCTGGAAAAAGTAACAAAATTAATTAAAGGTATTAGAAGAGAAAATAAGTTTCGAGAAGGGCGGCCGGGATAGACTTGGTACCAAAATTTTCTTAGAAGGCATCCGGAGATCAGTGTACGTGAACCTGAAAGTATTAATAAAGCCAGAGAGGCGGCCAGAGAGAGCATAATCAGAAAATGGTTTACAGATCTTGAATCTTTTTTGATTGAAAAAGGAGTTATAGATATCATGAATGAGTTTCACTCTGTCCAAAATCAGGTAAAGTCTTGGCCCGAAAGGCTACAAAAATGTTTATGTTGTTAAAAGAGGTAATGAAAAAGAAACAATTACGGTTTTAATAACGATAACTGCATCGGGTAAAGTATGCCCTCCACTTGTGGTATTTCGGTATATTAGACCACCAAAAGCAGTTGTAGATTATATGCCGGAAGGATGGATAATTGGCAAAACTGAATCATGTTGGATGCGCTCAAATGTTTTTTACGAATACATACCTAATGACTTTAATAACTGGTTAGTGGAGAACAATATTAAAAAAACCAGTTATCCATTTCGTAGGTGGACATAAATCACAAACGTCAATGCCCTTAAGTCAATTTTGTGAAGAAAATGAGATCATTTTATACGCTTTGCCTCCAAATACTACTCATATCATGCAACCAGCCGATGTTAGTATATTTAGACCTTTAAAACAAGAATGGAAAAAAACTCTAAGGAATTGGCAGGCTAAACCGGACAAACACTACAAAAAACTGAAGCTGTAAACTCCTTTATACCTTCTGAACAAACTAATGCGCAAGATATGATAAGAAACGCAAATTTGGATAACATAGAAGGCGGTGGTTATATTGAAGGCTGTACTTTGATTCCTGATATCTCAATTCCCGATATTAGAAACGCAAATGTTAATTCGGCAGGATGTGGCGGTGATAATGAAGGCGATACTTTGCTTGATGATATTCCGATTCCTGATATCGGAAAAGCAAATGTCAAGGTAGTCATTGTAGGAGGTAATGAGAATGAAGAATATTCTTTGCTTACTAATAGCTCAATTCCTGATATCGGATCTTACGTATCATAAAGTGATATTTCTGTTTTTAAAATAACTGATATAGACATTAAAAACTTAAATACTGCACAGATTATAGACGAAGTTTCTAAAGGAGATAAAGAAATAATAATGAGATAGAGAAAGAAAAAATAATAATGTAGCATCTACGTCAACAGTTATCACAGAAGCTGAAGAGCACAATGACACATCATCTCCAAAAAATGTGATCCATCAAAAAATTAATGACGTGAATCGCGATAAAGAAAATTTGGTTAGCACTTCGTGTACTTTCCAAAATAGTAGGCCAATTGATCCATTTAAAAATCATTTAAGGTTTCCCATTAGTCCATCTGAAAAGAAAACTACTAAGAAAAACATTAATAAAAAGCTGACAGAACGAAAAAAAAATAGAACCAAATCCGAAAAAACTTAAAATCATTAACAAAAATAATACAATACCTAAAATCCCAAAGAGAAAACTAACAAAAGCTAGAGAAACTGATAATGATACTATAAATACCGATAAAGATCTAGAAATCAATATTAATAATACTAAAGTAATTTAAAAGACTGATAAATATAATATTGTAAAGAATGATGATATTAAAGAAATAAATAAAATAAGTGAAAATATAATTGATAAAGAAATGTTTCATAAAAATGAAATAGCTACAGATGTAACTAAAATGAATCTCGAAAAGGAAGGATCGTCAATATTTTTTTTTGATATTATTCTTGTTTTTTATATAATTATAAGATCTACTGTTACAGTACAAAAATGTTCCTAAAATTATTGTTATAGTGTGAAAATTTAATTAAAATCGTTGATTCGTATGTATTATTTAGTTTTACTGTATTATAGAACTTACTCAAGAGCAAATAGAGATAATTATTCTAATTGTTGAATGGTGGCCGAGAACTAAACAAATGAATGGCCGGAAACCAGATTTAGTGGCCGAAAACAGACTAAATCGCAAATTTCAGAGATTTTATTTTTCAGTAATTTTAATATGAAATTGTCAAGTAAAGGGGCTACAAATATCAAAACTACATTACCTTTTGATTTCGAAAATATTTGAAAAACTTATCGGCGACTTTATTATCCTCGAAAAAAATAGTTTCGCAGTCATACGTTCGCTTAAATGGCCGAAAACAGGCGAAACCACCCTATACGTTTTTCAAAAAAGAAAGTGTATAGATAAACTCTTTCCTACTTCAGCTATTTCCGAGATACAAAAAATATAATACAGATACACAAAATAAACTAACAAGCATTGCTCATTTAATATTATTAAATACATAATATGCAGTACTTTACAAGACTCATATTTTTAATCACTTCTGAGTTCTTTACCAATATATTTACCTACCTTATGTATCATTTTTATAACTGTAAATAATTGTTGTCATGTCATACTAAATTATACATCCTTGTATTGGTTTCAATGTTACAAGTAGGGGAGAGTGAGGGAATTAAGAACAGCAAACTCCTAATGGTCTAAGAGCCGGTGGAAGATCGACCTTCACCGATCTGATAACCAGATGAGACATATTTTTTATCAAATATAATTTATAAACAAATATGCCTATAATGACTTGCCTATCTGAAAGTGCTCATGGCTATTTTTAATTAAATTAACTTTAATCGATTTTTTTTTCATCACTTTCATTCTTTTGATAACTAAATGAATTTTATTTCACTGTTAGTTTTTAACACACAGAATATGCCTCAGCAGGTAACCTACTCATTTTTGTGTATGCTAC
Organism: Boloria selene; assembly: GCA_905231865.2. NCBI lineage: Eukaryota > Metazoa > Arthropoda > Insecta > Lepidoptera > Nymphalidae > Boloria > Boloria selene. Next base: position 9,145,195 of record HG993149.1, read on the forward strand.
CTGGCAAGCCGATGTGAACAAGTAAGTCAATATAGGTGACTCCATCGTTCTGCTAACTTATCGAAAGTTATATCAAATTTTAGATCATTTTATTACAAAATCAGTCATATAGACTTGCGTGCAAAAAATCATACTTAAAGCACTGTTGCCTAGCTAAAAATAGCCATGAGCACTTTCAGATAGGCAAGTAATTATAGGCATATTTGTTTATAAATTATATTCGATAAAAAATATGTCTCATCTGGTTATCAGATCGGTGAAGGTCGATCTACCACGGTCTCCTCTACCATAACGTTTAATCAACTTCTATTGCAACATAAACATAGCTAATTTATATACTTATTCCAAAGAATAATTTTTAAAGACCAATGTTTTATTATGTGTTAATAAACATATTTTTTTATGATTAACTTGACCCATTTGCTTAATAAGGAATCAGTCGAGTTTTTTAAAAAGTTATACAAAAGATATTTCTAAATTTTATCAGTTTTCTTATTAAATTTATTATTTACTAAGAGAAAATAAAAACTATCGCCGCCTTCGACCGTTTTCGTTTTACGACTATAAACAATAATAATCGTGCAGGTTAAGAACCTAATCGATTAGGTAATCAATTCGTTAACTATAATCTTATATGATTTTAATTTTAATAGTACATAAAAGAGTTAAGCTACTTGATTAAATTTTATTCGCTACAAGTATCCTGAGTAACTGTATTAAAAATTTCGTTAAAAGTTTCGCCTTCTCGAAGTTTAGTGGATACAAACAAACACATGTATTTTCGATCGTTTCAATTTAACTGCAATAAAAAGCCCCATCAATTGACCTCATAAACAACATTCGTGAATATCTAAAACATAATATAAGCATAATAAAATGCATATTGATTATTATGTTTCAAAATAAAATTTTCTAACTCTGACATTAAGGAAGAAGGCAGCTTTAAGCACATTCACTGTTTTATATACATACTATTCATTTATATATATATACCATGTCAAGGTTGCATACTCAAATTTTATACAAAGTACACATACATTGAAAGGATTCTTAGAAATACATCTACCTATCTATATAATACAATTTTACCCGAGTCCAATCTGTTATATTTTTTGTAAGATCCAATTGGAGTTGTTTATTATTATCGATACAGAGGCAGAATCTATATATTTTTATTTTATTGTATCTGTTTTTATGTTTATGTACCTATATCTGGGAATTCATCTCACGGATTTTAATGAAATTTGGTATAATGATAGCTGGTCAACCGGATATAGGATAATTTTTAAGCGGGAAAAAATCTCATCTCAGAGAAATTTTTACTAACCCTTACAGCGTTTCTAAAGAGAATTCGAGCGGAGTGAGGGTGAGTCACTACTATTTTTTTTGATTTTGACATTTTTGCACGCTATTCTTATATATAAAGCTGAAGAGTTTGTTTGTTTGTTGGTTTAATTGTTGTTTGTTTGGTTGAACGCGCTAATCTCAGGAACTACTGGTCCGATTTGGTCAATTCTTTTTGTGTTGCATAGTCCGTTTATCGAGGATGGCTATAATAGGCTATATAACATCACGCTACGTCCAATGGGAGCGGAGCATCAATGAAAAGTGTTGCGAAATCGTGAAGGCTGGGCGTAAGTTCTGCGAGGTACCTACCATCAGGCCTGGATTTACACTAGGGGCAGTCGGGGCGAGTGCCCAGGGCGGCAAATTTTTTGGGGCGGCAAAACTTTGAAAGTCAAAAAAATTTTTATAGTCTTATCAAGATTGCTCAATAAAATCCCCCTCCCCCCCTAAATTGTCTTACGTAATAAATGAATGACCCCTAATTAGTAAACACGAGTGCTTAATATTTTTTTTAAGTTTGAGTATAAATATACAATTAATTGAAAAACATGTCCGATGGACGTAAAAAATTGAGCGGATTTGAGCATCGGAAGCGCGCTTTGGACAAAAGTAGAAAGGAACAAGAGGTTTTGAGTAAAACTCCCAAGCTAGATGATTTTTTACGAAGATAGAACGTGTTACACAAAAAACGGAATATATCTATAGAGATTGTACAAACTTGATTGATTGTTTCGAATGCTTTACAGCAATCATGGTCACGGGCATAGCTGGGCACCGTTAAACAAATAATTAACAAGTTAATCGTTAATCCGTTACTTAAAAAAGTTAACTTCGTTAAACGTTAAAGCGTTACATTTCGAAAGATTTAACGCAAGTTAACGTTAATCGTTAATCCGTTAACACGTGATTAAAATTGTATTTTTATATCATTGCAACAATAATGATCTACTTATAAAATGTGTTGATTTGGGTTCTGAAAATTAAAAGCTTCTTAGCATTTTGAGGGGGCGGGACCGGGCTTTTCAGAGGCTCAGCTCAACGCTTTCAATACACAGCCGTTTGGGACTCTACAAGAGCCTCTTCGCTATCATGAGACATCTCTCTCTGGCCCTGGACGGACGCTGGACGTTCCTTCCTTTTCATTTCTCCCAGTTCACCCCGATACTGATGGAAGCCGTCTCGACTTTCGGTAGGCTTTTGCCGAATGTCTGGGGCATTGAATCTCTTTGCCGGTTTTGAGATTGTTAGGTCCATGGCACTGTATGGTGCCCCCGTTTGGATCGACGCCCTCTCCATCCCGAACGGGGTCCATTGTGCAGTACGCAGCAAGTCCTGGCGGTGAAGGCAATAAGGGGATGACGCACGGTGTCCTTCTGGCGGGCGGTTTCGGGCGAGTTAGCGTGCGCGCGTCCCTCCCATCTAGCTGACGAGGCCATGATCCGGCGATGGAGGGAGCAACTGGGAAACCCATATAGGCTGGCCTGGCAAAAGTGGATGCAGTTCGTTCTGTTTGACTGGGTCAGGAGGCCCACCCGGTGTCTTGACTTTCAGACTGACGAGTAGGTACTGGATTAACGATTAACGGACTTGAGAAAATGTAACGGAAGTTAACGAGTCCGTTAAATTTTTCTAGGTTAACTTAAAAGGTAATCGTTAATCGAAATGTTAACTTCGTTAATTAACGATTAACGGATTAACGAATTAATGCCCAGCTATGGTCACGGGAGAGACTAATTAATTATTATTTAATTCAGCATTAATTTGAATATAAGTTTTAATAAAATTAAAAAGTTAAAAAACAAATTGTATTTTAATTTGATTATTTTAAAAGTTAAATATCAAGCAACACTACAGAAAACTAAAATCTGAAAATATAATATTAATCAGGGGGCGTACTATGAACTCTTATAGCATGAATACTATAATCTTACTTTGACTTTTCGTACCATGACGTCCTTATAGCAAGGGAAGTAAGATTATTATAAACTTGAAACAAAACAGTGTTGAAATAAGAATGTTTTCAAATAGTTCATGGTACGCCCCCTGATCTAACTATGCTCTATTCACATAGAGCCCACAAGTTCTTTTGAATCTATACTTAATATTATAAAGCTGATGACTTTGTTTGTTTGGTTGAACGCGCTAATTTCAGGAACTACTGGCTCAATTTGAAAAATTCTTTTTGTGTTGGATAGTCCATTTATCGAGGGGGGCTACATAAGCCTATAGCTACATAACATCACGCTACGACTTATAGGAACGGAGCATCAATTAAAAATGTTGCAAAAACAGGAAGGGCGGGCGTTAGTACTGCGAGATACCATTCCGCGCGACTCAGTAGAATTTGGTTTCCGATCTTTAGACCGCGTGCGAAACCGCGGGAAATGCTAGTAGAGTATATTTAATTGAATGTCTGTAACGAGTATATAAACCTCTGAGACGTCAAGTATCTTAGTCTCTCCTGTGACCATAATTACTGTAAAGCATTTGAAACATCGCGTCGTTTCGAATGCTAATCCGCGACAAAATCTGAAAAGATAGTTTCTGTTTGAAGAGAGTTAAAAACTTCTTACGTTCTACAATGACTGCTAATAGACTAACTTAGCTATTCTGTGCATCGAATCCGACGTACATCAACGTTTAGATTGCGAAGATTTAATCGACCAATTCGCAATACAAAAAGTTAGGCGTGTTTGCCTGTGAAAAAACAACAAGTATTTATTTATGTTTTTGGAATATGTGACATAATATATTAAAGTTTCTGCAATAAATTAGAGATTCTAATTTTGAGAAATAAAATATATAAACTATAAGTTTAAGTAAAGTTCCAATATTGGGGCGGATTCTTTTCCGGTGCCCAGGGGCGGCATTGAGTTTAAATCCGGCCCTGCCTACCATACTGCGCGACTCAGAAAGAATCTTGTTTCCGGTCCTTAGAACGCGTGCGAAGCCGCAGGAAATACTAGTTATGTATACAATCTGAGTAATTATCTATTAATTTTTTATGTGTGACAAAGTACTCGTAAATGTATGATTAACTAAAAAAAAACTACACAAAATTAATTGAATCGTTTTTAAATAAATTGATAATGGATCTTCTACAGCGATTAATCTATTTCTAATTATCTTTCAATGAGTGTTATTTAAGAAAGCTTTACTTATTAAAAATTTTACGTCAATTAATGTATTTTTAATAAACAGCTCATTTGTGACTATTCATTTGTAAAACATCTTAATTAGTAAAAGCATAAGGAAAAATAAACAAAGGGAAAATGTAATAAAATGTATTCTTGGGTATTTTATATATTTTCTAATAAACACTCACGATACCTATAAAAATAATCAATACTTTATATTCCTATTAAAATACATTTATATTACAAATGAAAAAACAAGGCGTAAAAACGTAACAGACAGACTGTTACGTTCCTTTCCGTTTCCTTTTCAGCATGTAATAAGTAATTAGCCCATTACATCTTAATCTGCTGCTTTTCAATATTTTTAACTTGGCAAAAAAAATTAAATATTTTGAAGGGCTGCCTTTCAAGCGCGACATAGAGGCATAATATAATGTGTTAGATATATTATGCAAGGTGGGATACCTACAATACTATAAAGTAGGTCTTTAAACTTTCACGGTCACTGACAGATTTTTTATGATGTATGTATGACCATGGGGATAGCATATTTCATCAAAGTGGTTCACTTTATTTTTCCTACAAATGCGTCACGTCATCTATTAGTATTCAAAGAATGTTAGCTACTCAAAACAATGTGGGTATTAGGCCACTATAATAAAGAATCGTAACAATTTCCTTATTTTTTACAACAACGATACACAATAAATAGTTCGATGACTGCTAGCAATGTAATAATTATAGAGCAATTGCGTATCAAATAAAGTAAAATAGTGAGTAAATAGACTGACTCATCTTTATTAGTTATCTACATTTAGAAAAATCAATAGCCATTCGTTAATCTTGCTAAAACTAAAAATGTCAAACCGACTGCCTCGGTGGTGTAGTGGCTAGCATGTACGGTTATACATCGAGAGGTCCTGGGATCGAGTGCCGGGTCGGGGCAAGTTAAGTTATAGAGTCTTTCTGTTTAGTAAGCCTCAGTAACAGTTGGGAAGTGGGTGGTGTGTCACCCCCGTGCCTCGGAGAGCCAGCGGTGCTGTGCCTTAGCTCTCACTGGTCGTGTCGAGCAGTCGTCCCAACAGAAAATGAGAGTGATAAGAATAGAGAGTGAACTAGTGTCAGCGCGTTCACTCGTGCACTATAATATCTCCTGCGCAGTTAGCCAGTGTCAATGAGATTCGCCGCCATGGTTGGTAAAAATATAAAAATATTTTCAGAAATCTTCAATAGTGTTCGGCGAGGTTATAACCATCTAATAAAAAAATATATTAGTGAATAAGAGAAATGACGAAAATATTAGGATGTAATTAGAAAATATACATTAATTATTCGGAAACTCAATACATAAATAATTAACCTATCGTAAACTTGTAAAACAAATAACCAACTGTCGAGCAATGCCTAACTAAATAGATGGACAGTGATTTAAAAAAATACAGATAATTTTTATACTATATTTTAAATACGAGTACCTACTAAGCAATATTTTACAATTATATCGACATTTTTATGATATCCATGATCAAATTCGATTAGTATTTATTTCAAATCATGTCTGATTTAAAAATATGAAATATTAAGACTTGATTGTATTTTGTAGTATCTAATATAGTTGATGTATTCGAGTACTATCGTAGAGGACATCTCCACAATTAAACTGAATATATGTTCCGGTTCGCTATTTCGTAATATAAAGTTTAAACGTTTTAAACGTAGCATCTATTGTTCCTTTTGAGTTCTGCGACATGGCAGTCTTTAATTTTTCTTTTAATTTTGGAAGCATGCATAGATGCCTCCGATAGTGCTAGAAGCGGAAACGTAGTATCGCATAAATATATTTTGTTAATAAATGGATGTTATTCTTTTGATACTTATAATTTCTACACATAAAAGTGCAGTAATCGTATAACTGTATCGGTTTAATCGAACCGGTACTTGGCCGAAGGTTTCTAGATCTGTACATTAAGACATAGCAAAGTAGACCGACGAGGCGGTCAACTTGTGAGTTAGTTCTTTACATGAAGATTATAAGGTAGTAGTAGGTGCGTAATTGAGCTACTTTTATCCCGTTATAACGGGATACAGCAGTTTTAAAATACCATTTAGGATGTAGTCAGAGTCTAAGTGGTACACATAGTCGTAGTCGTTAGACAAAATTATAATAATCTTGTAATGCTCGTAGTATAAAACAAAGTCACCTCCTGCAGTGGATTTTAATGCAGTTTTATCAACAGACGTATACATTTAAGACGATTATTTATATGTATAATACATGCATATTACAGTAAAAAAAAGCCGAGAAATATAAAATGCCTAACGTATGTAAGGACGGATCCAAGTGGAACGATACATTTTCGATTCATTTTCATTTTATTATTTTTTATTTAATTTGAAATGCCTAAAAAGTTAATTTGCTTAAAGATGCTTACTTAATACTTACATATGTAAACTGGCATAATATAATAATAATGAATGGGATAATAATACACACGTGTACAGAACATTTTATTATTACAGTGTGTATTTACAATATTTTTTGTAGAGTCGATTTAAGCAAGATAACCGATCTTCAAAACACCTCCAATTTACGTGAGAATTTTTTCTTTTAAAAGGTAGCTTGAGCAAAAGAAACATTGATTGTTCCAGAGATTTCTATAGCTGTGGTATGTACACCGGCATTTACTTAATAATTTTAACGCGCTTAATAACATAAAAGTATGTTTTTATGGAGGTGGGATTTCGCTGTAATATGTGTGATTGTTATAATTCTTTTTATGAAATAGTGAAAGAAATTGGGCAACTTTTTCATCATTGCAGCCAATCCAATATCAGCAGGCTAGTTTAAATCAGTTATATCATTAATGATCATCATTTCTGTTTTCTTAGTGTTCTGAATAGAGGAAAGAATTGCACAGGAAGCAAAATCTTAACATCGTTAAGATGTTAAAAAAATTATTATGAATATAATTATACATTATTTAAAATTACGTTAGTATAATTCGCGTCATGTAAAAAGAACGCTGGCTGTCAAGTTGCGCAGAGGCGATTTATCGGCCAATTTGGTGGTAAGCCGCGGGGCGCGGGACGGCGAGGCACGCGTCGCATGCGTTCCGGCTCGTTATTGGTTTGTCAGTTTAAAATACCATCGCGCACACAAAAGTTATTAATTACGAAATGATTTTATATAAAAAATTTTGAAAAAATATTTTTGACGTATATTGTTTTATAAAAAGAGAGACTGATAATAATGCTGTTAATAATTTAAAAAATATATTAAACGAATTACTTTAATTTTTTGTAAGTAGATTAAATATTCTACGATGAAACAAACATATTTTATTAATTAATAGAATTCTATTTAATGACATTCTATCTAATATATTTTTCAATGTACCTACCAATACTCAATATACATCGTGAGCAAAAGGCTATTTCAAAAATAAAAGAATAGGCTCAGGAATTTCGTATGCGAATGTACCGATGCGCAAACACACCCCCCACCACTTTCTTCCAGCGTTCTTTTTACGTGACGCGAACTGTAGAGTAGTAATTAATTAACACAAAATATTAATATCGTATGCATCGGCTACTAAATAAAATAATCCAATATTTCATACCATTTTACTATTTTAGTGCCACTGCTGGGCATGTTTCTTCTTTCAATACTAGGAGAATGATTTGATTTGATTTGGGTATTAATGATACATTTAGGTATAGTAATGCAAACAGCTGAACAATCTCGACTAACACCTTTCTAACAATAAAAAAGTAAATTTCAATCGGTTCATGTATTTCGGCGTTACGATGCCTTAGACAGACCCACAGATACATGTTATAGCATCCCTCTTTAGTGATTTGTGTATGAAAAATAAGTTCCGATAAAGCTATCGTACTATATATAATCTATATATATATATATATATATATATATATATATATATATATATATATATATATATATATATATATATATAAAAAATGGTCGATGTTAGGCACCAAAGGCGCTAAAGGTTAACTGGTTCCATTATAATAAACATTAACCATTCAAATTGCATCAAATTGAATTCTATATCGTTCTCTTAATTTTATTATAAAATAAAAGAAATAATAACATAGTTCTTAATGCATCGTAAATTTTAATTTTTGTAGATTAATTAAAGTATTTTTTATTAATGTTTTTTTATAATTAAAGTATCTACGCTTTAAATTATTAATATTTTTTCTGAACTTTTAACTATGTTTCCTAATTTTTTGTACCCACAAAAGAAGAACTTCCTTACAAAACTTTATATTGTTTATGTATTTCCACAATATTAATATTAATTTGTAAGTAGGCTTTCATGATTCAATTATTTCGTACGCATATATTTTAACTCGTGCGATATGCCTACTTATTTCTTTACAGAATCGATATTGTATAACATAAGTAATAACGTACTCTATACGGTTAAATAAGTTCCTACATAGATATTCATAAGTTCTCGTCTATATTACCATTACTTTGTACGAGTATAAGTATATGCTAAGCTCGTGCCTCGGAGAGCACGTAAAGCTGTCGGTCCTGCGCCTTAGCTCTCACTGGTCGTGTCGAGTAGTCGTCCCACCGGAGTATGAGAGTGATAGGAATAGAGAGTGCACTTGTGTCTGCGCGTACACTTGTGCACTATAATATCTCCTGCGCAGTTGGCCAGTCTCAATGACATTGGCCGCCGTGGCCGGAATCGGTCGGAGAACATTATTATGCTAAGCAACTCCTCCTCGCTCCGCTTGGGCTTGTCTCTCTCCTAGACGCCTTAAAAGATAGTATAGATGTCTTAGAAACGAGATATTTTCCCGCGGTAATAAGTGTCCCAAGATATCTTGCTATCATCATACAAAATTTCATAAAAATCTGTCCAGTTTTCTCGTGATGTTGTTTCAGACAGATGAACACAAAAATATTGAACAAACTATATATTTAGCCTTTGTATCGTTTACATTTTCCAAAAACTATTCAAATAGCCTTTATTAGCCTTTTATTAGCCTTTGTATCGTTTACATTTTCTAAAAACTATTCAAATAATTATATAATTTAATTATATGTATCTAAGATAATATTATAAATAAACAAATTCATGAACTCGTTTTTAAAATTTTTCATCATTGAAAACATTTCTATGTAAGAAAGTGTTTAACAGCAAATTGAGATTTAAAAGGAATGTTTATTAAACTAAGTGGCTGTTTTATGTAAGGATTTTTGTTGAAGAAGTAAAAATATTTTATTTAATATAGAAAAAGGTTTTATTAGGTTGCTTTATATATAAAAATGGCTCGTCACGTTGTTTGTCCGCATCGAAGTCCCAAACTACTTCTGCCATCTTAACTTTATTTTTTAAACGAGTGATTTAAAAGATCGGGTAGTTTTTATTGTGGTTATTTCTTTATACTTAACTGGGTAAAGTAACGATTTTCACATCATTTGAGATGGATTCCTGACAGAAAAATTGAGAAACGGCTACTCAAAGCCACAATTTCTATCCCCAAGCTAAAGAAAAAGGTTTATAAGTATGCCACAGTTTTTTTGATTTAATTATGAGATCATTGAACTACATGACAAGTAGCTCCAATATTTACTGACCTCGAAACGTAAAAGGTGTGAGTAGTACAGTGGTAATGTGTGAGCATACAAAAGAGGACACGATGTGACTCATTTTAGTTCAGGTCAATATTTACCGGTACTTTTGTCACTATACTAACTCTATGGTATAAGCACTGTTACCTATTAGAGCTGCCATACTCGTACAAGTAGTTTAAAATACAAGTTTTTAGTATATTGATTTACTGAATATAGAGACAATAATTAATTTTGCCGCTATTTAACTAACATACATATGAGATAATAAAAGTAACGGAATTAGGTACGTCTGTACTCTGTATATTGATTATTATTATAATAATAATGTGTGTTTTGAATTTGAATACATTATTTTTTACATCTTTGCGCGTATCTTGACAATACTTAATAGGTAGAGTTTAATTAATATCCTTATCATAACATGTATTTTGAGATTTTTACCTATTAACCTGCAATTAGACATAAATAGTTAAACACTGGAGAGTTTTAAATGTTAGTAGTATGGATTTCTCAAAAATGAGATTTTCCCCGCAATAAAAATATATGATAACCAGCCCTAACATAACACTAAGCCCTAATATAACACAACAAACTATAAATCTGGCTTCTGTATCATTATCGACTGCCTGTATTATTAACGACTATTTCAATAAAATATTCCAAAAAATATTCAATTTACAGATTCGACTCAGTTAGTTTTTTTATATGTATCTATGGAGATAAAAAGCAAATCGTTAGAGTCGGCTCCGAGGCACGAAATAAATTTATACACAACAATTACTCATTCAATGTTATAAGATTTAATCGTCTATATAATAGAATAAGAGACTCTACATTTACAGAAATGGCAAAAAATACTGCAATTCGTGACAAAGTCTGCGTGACGAATTTAAGTTAACGTCAGATTTATACAAATAATAGCAATTCCTGCGGTTCCGCTCACGTTCTAATCGCTATTAAATCAAATCAAATCAATCAAATCAAAATATTTTATTCAGCATAAAAATTGTTACAATTTCTTACTGAACGTCATGAGTCTACTAGGTACCAGTTCGGAAAGAAGAAACCTCTGACCTGAGAAGAACTGGCGAAAGAAACTCAGACTAAAAATAGGGATTGGTGGTAGAAGAATGAAAATTTAGGTTTATAAGTATTTTTTGATGCCAAATCTCAAATAATGTCAAAAAAATAGCTTACGACCTATTCTCAGACCTACCAAATATACACAAAATCCTATCCTACTATCCTACTAATATGTAAGTATTATAAACGCGAAAGTTTGTAAGTATGGATGGATGGATGTTTGTTACTCTTTCACATAAAAACTACTGAATGGATTTTAATGAAACTCTACAATAATATAGCTTATACATCAGAATAATACATAGGCTACCACGTAAATTATAAACGCGAAAGTTTGTAAGTATGGATGGATAGGCTACAATTTTTAAAGATTTTGTGTGAATTGTCCAAAATATGACGATAAGTGTCAAGTAAATAGTCAAAAATCTACCATCTGCAAGCTATTCTGGCGTACGCTGCCAAAACCGCTAGAGTTACACATGTGTAATGCATGATGGAAATGTTTATCTTATACAAGCGATTCACCATCACTTCGCTCGGGTTCGTCTCTAGATTTAGCGCGAGCGAAGTCGCGGGTTTCACTAGTATTTTATAAAAATCGGTCAAGCCGTTTCGGAGGAGTTCGATAACAAACACGAGATTTTTATATATTAGAAGATTAGAAGAAGATAAGGTGCGTGCTTACGTAGAAACAAAATTGAGATAATAATGTATAGGTCAGGGACTTAATAGATAAAGTCTTAATGGATACATTAAAAATGACACCAACGTATAGATCTTGTGAGGTTAACCGCAGCGGCGCAAGAAATCTAGTCGCGTGTATGTCTTTTAATAGTCTATAATTTATGCTTTATGAAAAGTTATTATTTTTAAAGTCAAATGCATTATTAAAATAGCTCTATCCGGTTTTGTAACTAAATATGTATTATAATTATAAATACTCTTATTTTAAAGTAAAAAAAAAAATATCTATGTAATAAATAACCTAAAACTCGGCTGAATCGATTTAGATGTCAGTAATTTGGAATGAAGATAAAGGTCGGAAACGCTGGGACGGACACAGTATAGTAATTTATCTTAGAATATAGGACTTAATGGGGTGAAAAGGGGGATAAAAGTTTGTATGGGAAATCTAATTATATAGCCGCTAAGTAAGTACGTTGTACATATACATATATGAATAACAAGATATAACTTATATCCATAATGATTTAAAATGTACATACCACATGTAGTTATGTAAAACTTATTGTTAGTTTTTATAAATAGTGTTTATTAATTGCATTCTATAAAAAATAATTTCATTCCAAGCGTTCCTATAACATTTACCATATACGGTATTTTCAAGCAGGAATGCCGTTTCATCTAACAAGTAGCTGGTGCAATCGATTATATAACAATCGATATAGGTATTATTGTTACTTATTGTAAAAGACTTTTTCCTTATTTTCATACATCTTCGTATTAACTTTTTTTAAGTTCTAGTTATTCATTTTAAGATCCCAAAACCTAATTAAAAATATAATAAGTAATTCATAGTATAAGCACAGCATATGGTACGTATAAGCTTCCGGCAAATGTTTCTGTCTTCTTTCTTGTACTACATATGTGTAGGTATTTAGCTGCCCTTATTTGGATTATAAGTTATTTGATTACAATGAAACAACCAAAGCTTATTTCTTATCAATTTTCACATTTAAAAATTGTACCCCATACGCTTATAGGTAATTTTACTAGCGCCTTACCTTGGCGTTCGGATGCGTCTTTGGGGTCTTTATGATATACATTTTGTTTACTATTTAAACTATTTGGTCAGATTTCGTTTTATATTATTTAATGTTGTTGTAACGCGTTCGCTTAGATAACCGAGTGGTTCAAATCCGGGTCTCGCACCTCTGATATTTTCATGTGCGAATCATTTATATCATGATTACAACTTGTCTTATAAAGGTAAAGGAAAACATCGTGAGGAAACCTGCATGACTGAGAAAACCTAACAAGTTTTCGAAAGGCATGTGAAGTTCGCCAACTCGCACTAGGCCAGCGCGGTGGACTATGACCTGATCCCCTTCGTACTCAGGGAGGCCCGTGCCCAGCAGTGGGACGTTAAAAAGGGCTGATGATGATGAATGTTTAGCAGGAAACAACTTTTCATCGGAGTAAAAAGCCTAGAACTTTCGGTATTAATAAAGCTTCGTCAATGCCTACTGCACACGTCACGTAAATACGATATTTGTTTTATTGTGATACAGTACGAATACGTACGATTATGTATGAAGCCGAACATTCTTGAATACTATGATTTATACTTGCAAATGGAAAGCATAGTCGATAAATTTATAGATTCGCAATTTTACGTTTGAATATGATGATAGATTTGAACTTTAAATTTATTTATATGTATATTTTTAACATGCGTAACTAATAAAAAAAGTTTACACAATTATACGTAGTATATGCCGAATCAAATCATGTTTATTTCGAATGCAACCACTGCAACTCCCGTTACTCTTCAAGGTTTTACGCAAAATAATTGCGGTTTTTGTGTGGGCACTTCATAAATCCTTACTCGTATTTCACATTAATATTATTAGGTACTTTAATATTATAGTTTTATATTAAATTTTTAAATATTATCTCTGATACTAAGTATCCTAGGTCGTTTAGTAAATCTAAATTGATTATACTTAAAAAATCCAATCAGATAATGATAGAATATATTATATAGTATAGAATAAGAAACAATGTTTAATATTTAGAAAAAAGTTTGAATGAGTCGTAAAGGTCCATAAGTTTCTATGTCTGCAAAGTTTTTCAACAAAAAGTCTCAATGAAAAAGTTATTTGTTTAATATACTTTTTATTATTATCTTATTAAAAGTTTTATACCACTTTTCAACATAAGTAAGAATAATCATGCTGTTGCTAACAATGCGAAAACACTGACAAAAGGGTGAATATTTCATTTCATGCATATTTTACATTTTTTTTTGACGAATCAAATATTAAGCCTGATGGTGTTGTTTATTATTTTTTTGTACAATATATAATGAAAATAAACTAAATATGAAGGAGGTACAGTAATGTGACGTTTAGTATTGAAGATATAGGGCTTTGTTTTTTTAAATAAACGGTAATGAGATTAGCACGAACGGTAATTGATATTTAGCTAATGGTAATGAGATTTATTCAAATGGTGATTAGAAATATATTAAAAAGTATAACATCAGAGTACTTTAATCAGCATTTTATTCGTTAACAATCAAATATGATTTGTAATAAGTAACAAAGAGGAAACATAATTAGTATAAATAATCAAACGCGTATAATATAAACAATCATAAAAAAGGAATTTAAGGAGTCAACTCAAAGTAAATAATAGAAATTGTCAATTTTTATTTGTAGCAATAAACACTAATCGATTTATAATTTTCATGTACCACTGCAACTTGGTGTGTTAGCACTTTTACTCACCGTTACGTCAAGACAGAGCAATAGTTTTCTTTGGTAATATTCATTACTGTTACTGTGACATGTTTAGAATTCATTTCTCTCCTACCACTGTGAAAGCTGCTCTTAAAATGTGAGTAACTCACCAATGCCCTCTACCACTAAAACTTGCCAGTATTGCTCTCTACTGGCTCGCGACCAGTTTCATATCGAACTTGATCGCTAAATGTCCCAGTCGCAGATCTGTTCAAAGCCAGCCCCTTTCCTAAATTCCGATGATCTCGGCGAATTCGGGATCGGTATTTAAGTGAAGTCCATCGCTTCTGTTTAAGTGTGTCGTGTTAGCATGGAGTCCATGGAGACCTGGTGAAACGCTCTACCGCTGGCCGCTCGTTTGTTTGTACCCAGATCTATCCCCCATGCCAGCAAAATACACAGTTTGAGTGGTGCATATATACACATACTGAATATTTTTATTTAACCCGAGTCCGCCGAAATCTCAGAATTCCTTTTTTCCCCCTTTTTGACACACTATGGTTGCAACAAACGTAAGAAAAATTTGCACAGCGGCCACCCCTTCCGCGTTTAATGTGGACTTTTGCAACAAAAAGGCACTCCATCCCAACCTCAATGCTGTCCATCACTATCTTGAAACAGATAAGCCGGACTTACTTTTTTTAATGGAGACAGATATTGTCCTGCCGATACATCTTGCTTAAAATATCCTAGTTACAGCTTGGAACATGTCTTTCTGCCAAAAGTTGGGATTTGTACGTTCGTCAGGGAAGATATCATTCTGTTGTCGCCACCCCGTCCTGACCTGTCAATTTTATGGTCACGTATAAAATATGGGGGACATACTTCAATATAGACGTGTATCTCATAGTGGAAACGCCGAAATAGACCGACCCTTCGGACATCCAAGAAGGGTCAGATTTCCTGCGTGGAAGATTTCCTCGGAGATTTAATGCCATGTCCAGTTTACACGTCATTTGGAACAGAAAGCCAAATTGGCTTCCAAAACAATAGTAGTGCTTAACGGAGCGAAACAGTATTCCAGTTCCTGTTCTTTATAAATCACAGGTTCACCCTCTCATGGAATACTGTTATGATCTCTGGGCTGGCACTCCTCAATACCAACTTCTTCCATGTGACAAGCCGTTCATATTGTCGATGATCCCATACTAACATACGACTTAGAACCCTTAAGCTTTCGGATAGATGTTGCTCTCTATGTGTATTCTTTTGTCTGTATAATGGAATGTTCTGACGAACTTTTTGATGTGATGCCACCATCGCGTTTCTGTCACCGCTCTCTTCCCCGTCGGGTTGGATGTCATCCTTATATATTACATGCCTGGCATCCCAAAAATGAACATGCATCTCGCTCCTTTCACATGCACATGCAAAATGTGCAATGATCTTCCTCCTGGGATTTTCTCTGAGCGCTATTATGTGGGGCACTCTCAACTCCTGTTATGTTGCAGGTGTCTAGGTTTGACAACAAACTTACCATCACCAGCTAACGCGGATTGTTCACTCGTTTTCCCCTTACTGTTAAAAAAAATGGTCTCTCACCACTTTTTCTTTGCTGTCTTTTGCTTCTTGGAGTCATATCACCATTCACCAATTGACAGAAAGGAACGCCTTTCATCTAATACATATATTTTTGGCCTCCTTTTTTTTCTAGAGCATGTAAGACTGGGTTCAATTTAATATCTTTTTCTGTGTGTTATTTTAGCCCTTAATCTGGTTTTTTTTTTGTTTTTTTTTAAAAACAATTAAAGTATGTGGGGGTCAAACAGACAAATAGAACCAAAATAAAAGCTTACTAATCTAATTTCCGAAAATGCGTCACTTAACATTAATTGTAAGTATAAATGTTAATTTATATGGTTAAGGTTTCATCAAATCTTAACATTAAACTCATTACCGTTACTTTCTTCTAATCACCATTCGACTATAAACGAATGGTAAAGAATGGTAATTAGAAGTTTGGTAATTAGATTCATCAATATATGCGGTTAAATATAGTTTTTTTAAAGAGTCATGGATTTATGCAGTCTATTGTTTAAAAGATATCCTATTGTTGGTTACATCTAGCTAAAAATTAATAAAAAATAACCAATATATTACCTTTTATAATCGAAACGGTATGTAGAAATATTCCAAACCACACCAAATTTTAACCGGAGAAACTTATTTCACTTTGCCTGTAACAGTCTTTCATGCGTGTATCCTGCTCTATTGCAGAGTGTCGACTGATGCCGAACGTTTTGTGAGAATGAAGGTACATAGTGATGCGAAAGTATTAAAATATCGACACAAACATGTCGCTGAATGGTAATTATGAAGAAGTGTAAGGACATTTTTTAAAATAGTAAAAAGTTGTTTAAAACTGTTCTTTCATGAATAATAAAATAATAAAACATAGATTATTTAGTCTTTTATCATAAATATATATGATAACTTATTCTTTAAGGACAGTTTTTTAGTAAAATATTTTGATTAGGTCAAATCTGGAAAAAGGACACAAATGGTAATTAGATTTTACGACTTTGTTAATTTTTTTTACACATACCTAATAATAATATACATATTCAACGAGTTGCGTCCATTAGAACCCGTAGCTTATTAAAAATAAATATTATCATCTTCAAAATATTTTAACGTTTTATACATTCTTTATGGCCAGAACTGTAATATGCACCAAATGAAATATTCACCCAAAAAGTAAATGTTCTCATAAAATCTGAAAGGAAATCTCATAGTATCAAAGTAATATCAAAGTAATCTAATACTCTTTACTGTAATGCTGTTTTTTATTATTTTATTGCAAAAATATATGCAATATAGAATGATTTCTAATATAAATATACAAACACTTAACATGTTTCCAAACATAAAAAGTGAAATGTCCCATAAATCTAAATTCCATACTTTTACTTATATGCGTCTTTTGTTTACATTTTCACTTGAGTTTTACAGATAGAATGAATTTGTAGAAGTGGTACGCGTACAAAAATCATGAGTTATAACAAAAAGTTAAACTTTGTTTAATAGATAGTTAGACATCTAGCTTATATTTACAGTCCCTGTAATAAAAAATAAAACTCTCTATTCCTCTCGCTCTCATACTCCGGTGGGACGACTACTCAACACGACCAGTGAGAGCTAAGGCGCAGAACGGACGGCTTTACGTGCTCACCGAGGCACAGGGGTGGCACACCGCCAACTTCCCAACTCCGTGCAGTTGCTGAGACTTACTAAACAGAAAGACTTAATAACTAAACATGGCCCGACCCTGGACTCGAACCCAGGACTTCTCGATGTATGGCCGTACATGCTAACCACTTAACCACCGAGGCTATGGATGGATATATTTAAATTTATTTAGAAAAGAAATGTAATGGAACTCATAAACACCAAAACTACTTCTACTGAAAGAAAAATCAGGAAATCAGTTGTATTCAATCATTATGATTCGCGAATGCAGTATTAAAAACTTTATGGCATATTGTAATTATTCATCTGTGGAGACCCGCTAGTTGACACAATTCATACAAGGTCGCCATTATACAATCTATTCACGAAGCGTAGGTGATTGATACGCCGCTAATCTGCTGGAACTTTCATAGAAATCTGATTCAACTACGTCCTTTTTTGTACTTGTTTTGCTATTTTTGTGAATTAAACACTAACTTCATTTGTCTGATTATGATAATATTAAATATTTATTAAGATCTAGTTGGGATTCCCTCAAATATTACTGCAAAATATTGTTATTTAATGTGATTTTTTTTATTCCAATGATGTAGCGGCAATTCTCATGTTATAAAAACTAACAGTGCTATTTACTCTGTTCTTTTATATTAAATTATCTTGAAACTAATCTCGAAACATACCCAGTAGTAATTAAACATGACCTTAAAGTTGCCGAATTAATCGGTGAATTATTCCTTATTGCTTGTTTAAAAACAAATTAATTATAGACACATAATGAGTAATTCACAATACATTATGTAAATATTACAATTATCTTTTAATTGTTATTGTGTAAAGGGGAACTACCCTCGCGCAGTATAGGTATATATAGTAGAGGTAAGTTTCAAAAGCATCTATCAATCATCATCATCATCAGCCCTTATTAACGTCCCACTGCTGGGCACAGGCCTCCCTCAGTACGAGGGAGATCAGGCCATAGTCCACCGCGCTAGCCTAGTGCGTGTTGGCGGACTTCACATGTCTTTCGAAAACTTGTTAGGTTTTCTCAGACATGCAGGTTTCCTCACGATGTTTTCCTTCACAAGACAAGTGGTAATCATGATAGAAATGATTCGCACATGAAAATATCAGAGGTGCGAGACCCGGATTTGAACCCGCATCACTCGGATATCCAAGCGACCGCGTTACCGCTAGGCTACCACTGTCTCTATCAATAGATTTAAATAAATGTTAAGGAATCATTGTAGAGCTATGAAGTCTCATAAAATAAATAATTAAATACAACTGCTTCGCTGTGGCTTTGGCTGATGATATTCATTTTGTTATTAGGGGAGAAAATAAAAATAGTCTAATAATTGATGTACCAAGGAAATATTTAAGCAAATATCTTAATTCAATGATATTTAATTTAAAAATATTTTCCCTCCGAGGGAAAGTCGAATAAAAAGTATATAACTTTTCGATAAAAATGCAACAAGCTGTCAAAAGAGCAATCCATCTACTTTTCGAGTTTTGCGACCACAAACACACGGATTTTGTATTCTTTTAAATGAACTGTTTTAATGTAGCATGTAAATAAGACTTATAATCAAATTTAATGTACTATTCTTTATTATTTGTTTAGTTTAAAGAATATTGTCTGTCTGTCGTTTGAAAGCTTTTTACTGCGGGAAACAAGCTCTTCTCTGAGAAATGTAGATTAACTTACGTAGAAACGAACCCTAACAGAGCGAGGGTGAGTCGCTAATCGTACTTAATTCATTTTAGATTTTAGATTTTTGTATGTTGGTAATCTAGTAAACTTAAAGCCACTGAACCGATGTAGATAAAAATTGGTATAAAAATAGGTTGAAGACCTGAGAAGGACATAGAATTTATTCCGAACAAAGAACAAAGTTTTTATTCCGAAAATCACATCAATAAATGGGAAAAAGGGGTGAAAATTTGTAAGAGGAATCAATATTTCATTTCTCAAGTCAAGGGATATAAGACATCAGACTTATTGAAATGGTCATTATTATCGATACAGAATCCACAGTTTTTAGAATTTATGTCTGACTGTCAGTGACCGCAAAACGAGAAAGCCACTGGACAAAGTTGAAAGGTATGATGATAACCGACTTTTAATTGCAGGAAAATAGCATTGAAAAATTTGAGCGAGTGGGTATCTTCTAGTTATAATAAAGTCTATCTATTTCATACTAACCTTTAAAAAGTTCCTAGGTAATAGGGAGCGAGGCACCAGTAAGTAGCTAGATTATATTATATAGTATGAAATTTTTTTGCAAGAATAGTATTTGACATAACATCTTAAAACTATATTATGGGGATCTAAAATAAGAATTGTTGTACGTATATATCTTTGGTACTTTATCAATAAAATATTTCTGGTAATATCATTTTTTAAAGTTGGCAACATCAAAATAATTTGGATTTTTCCATTTAGTATGGCCCTTAACCGGTTTGTTAAATTGATAATAAACATTGGCTCAAAACACTTATTTTGCCACTTGGCAAAAATAATACTTGAACCATAAAAAAATACGTCTAAATTGATTATCTTTTTTTGATGTTGAGCATAAAATTTGTTTTCTACAGCATCTCAAATATGTTATTTATACGTGTAATTAACAGAAATTTTATTGGATGTAATTTAAAAATCTTATAATAATGTACTTGAAAGATTTTATTTAATACATTCATAAGTCAGTAGAAATATGTAGACTCTAATGCTAAATAATATATTTTAAGGAAAATAAAGTGGCCTTACAGTTTTTCTTAGATTGTTTTATTATAAATGATTCACTAATATGTTGCAATTAATTATTATGCGCTTATAAAGCTCGCTATTGTTTAAAAACAACAAGTAAGTTATTTAATTATTTATTAAAGAAATAAAATAAATTATGCAAATGAAATATGTGATTGTATTCTCCTAAATAATATCCTGAAATTTTTACAAAGTCTTTATTATTTTAAGTAATATAGGTAATAAACGTACTAATGCATGCCTCAGTGCCAAACATAATATGGACATCAGAATCTGAGGATGTTTGTTTAGAAACACCTTAGTCAAATCAAATCAAATCAAAATATTTTATTCAGCATAAAAATTGTTACAATTTCTTACTGAACGTCATGAGTCTACCACCAGTTCGGAGGAAACCTAGTGCTTAGATATGTATAAGATTTCATGCTACAATAGATTACGAATAGAAATTTTTAACCGACTTCCAAAAAGGTTTTATGTTCGTCTGTTTTTGAAAAATATCTTGAAATGACTTTAATTATTAACTGAAACATCGTATAAGTTTTAAAATCTATTTTCATTAACGATTATTCTTAATGACATTTTGTAATGGCAGGCCACAAATTAATTTTGTTTACATTTAAATATCGTGTCTCGTAATCTCTAATATGCTTAAAATAAGTATGTCGCAATACGTAAACGTTAAAAGAATTTACCAATTAGTGCTTAAATTTATATTAAGAGCATTCATAATCTTAACAAAAATTTAGTAATATGATCTTGAATTAATTTTAACCACTTTTGTTAATTCCAATCACTTTTGTTTGTTGCTTCTCACTGGTTCTAGCTATCTGACATGATTTGATACCTGCGCGATATATATTTATTTTTTATTTTATTTTTCAGCCGAATGCCGATTTTTTAGTTTTTCTAACCATGGCTTAAAACAGTTAAAATAAATTTTAATTACTATTTAACCTCCATTTTCAGTAGGTGTATACATCAAAATATTTTTTCAGATATTTAGTACGCGCATCTGCATTACCTATGACTTTCACAAGCGATTTCGCGATGAACAGGTATTATTATAAATGGACTGGAACTATGACATAGTTACTAAAGGCATTGCTTTATTGCTGTTTTGAATTTTATTATTAGGTACATTTTAGAAGTAAGTACGCAGTATACCTTCCTTAGATAATAATTAAGTAATGATATTATATCGACTGTGAACTGGCAATCTCCTATCTCAATTTTTGTTCCAAGTTGACTTGTCCTATCTCGTTTTTATATTAGAAGCAAGTATATTATTTTAATGCTACTTTTCTTTTTAATAACATGTGCAATATCAAACAAGTTTTTTTCTTTTTTCTTCATCCTGTAAAGTTGCCAAAATTGAGATAGGACCGGTTGCCAGTTCACTAACGATGTACCTACTCTAATAATCTGAAAATAAAATAATAAAATGATTATTCAAAAATATATTAACCACTTGATCCCCGCTGGTACCAATGTGTACCATTTCCGGCGTTACCGTAGATCCCCGCTGGTACCTATGTGTACCGCTACACCCTCTACGCTTTTATTACTTATTATACAACGAAATCGCTTTATTTTTTTCTAAACGAGTAATAAACAGAAACTTAAAAAGTTTTTTAACCCATATATCAAAACAAAATGTTAATCGAATACCGACAAGATTAAAAACTATTGTGTCAAAAGTTGATAAAATTTCAAGTAAAGAGCGCGCGACTCGCTATTGGTTTAGTGTAATTTAAAAATTGAAAACAAGTGAATTTGTACCGTAAACGCATGAATAATAATTGTTAATATTCGTTGCTACTATTGATGTACTAATAAATGTATGTTAACGTTATAATGTTGGTTTTTTGATTAAATAAGTTTTGCTGTATTGAAATTTGTAAATAAAGTGGCCATTAATTTACAAGAATTTGGATGATTATTGAATGTTTTGATGTCTGACAAAGTCATATCATTGTAGAAAAACAAATATAATTTCATATTTTCGGTTTTTTGTAGCATATTTCAATAGTTTTATAATATAAAATGTGTTTATTTACAAATAATTGTAATATCAGCCTTATGCCTATACGCTGTCAAATGTGACATATTAGACTGTTGTCAAATTGGGCTAGGCATTGACACGTCGATATATTATGCTATCGATGATATCGACATTTTAATACGAATGTTTATAGAAAAAGTAAGTATGTGTTATGTTTGTTCTAGAACAAAATGTTACATAAATTTTAAATACTCTTATGTATTATAAATTAAATATAAATATAAGCATAACATATTATATTATTATAATTATTATAATAGCAATAAAAAGACGTTCTAAAATAAAATAAATTTTCCCTGACGATCTCGGGAGTATATAGTTGCTTGAAAGGGTTATATTGTATTGTGCACGTATATACCTAGATGAATTTTCACAAACTCTCGTCCGTAGATACGTTTTGATGATTTCCATACAAAATAAACAGTTTTATACTTTTATTATTCAGGTATTAACGTTTAGTATTTCCCTAGCTTTTTTATAGATTTAACCACGACTTATACTTCCTTAACAAACCAAAATAAAATAAAGAAGAGGATTATCATGATACCAACAAATATACTTTTTCTGATACATATTTTAGTAAATAATTTCATCAAAATCCGATTATATTATATTTTATTGTAAATTAAATAAAATAATTATTTTATGAATTAGTTCTGTAGTTTCGGAACCTATATATATTACTCTCTTATAATATTATATTGTATATAAATTCTTTTATTGTAAATTTATTACTACTTCGAATACTGAATATGAAATAGATAATCATCTAGGGTAAATTAGTCTTTGACTACCTATAGGATAAATACTTTATGTAAAAAAATGAGATCAGAATTTTTTTGATTTTTTCTTAGTAAAATTACGAAGTTACTATTTTCTTGTCATCAATTCTAGTCATCAAAAACTATAGGAGCTACATTATTGAATTGCAAAATAAAATTATTATAATATAGTCGGTATTAATTATTATATTATATAAATTATAATTTTAACTAAACTTTTTATTTAAAACTTGCCTCCAATAGTTTAGTTTTAGCAAGAATTATAACAAGCAAGTTATTTAGAAATTTTTGGCAAGTTAGGTAAGTAGTTTTTGAGCGCTTGCAATAAAAAACTTATATGCACAATTTTATGACAAAAGTGTTACTTTTGTCATAAAAATTATAATAATTACTTTTACTTACATATTAAAATAAAATACAATAATATATACCATAAATTACATTATGAATATTACGAAATATTTAACATGAGACCCAGAATTTTTATTATTGCATTTGAGACATTTTTTCAAATATTGTTTATGTTATATTTTATAAGAATTGGAATTCTATTTACATTTATATTTTAAATCTCGTTTATCCATAAAAATAAAATATTCTATTACATCTATTTTATTTTTTATATCAAATTATAATTGTTACATAATAAATTGTGTTTATATTTGTTTCACCGTTCACAAAAATTATCGATAATTTTTAGTGTTGAATTTGAGGGGTACAGCATTACTACGCTTCAAAATATTAAAAATTATTATTATCAGTACAATAATTTAGATAACTTTACATGTTAAAATATTTAGTTTCTTGAATGAAAAGTGTAAAGGTTTCATATCAGTGACAAAGTTTAGCTTGTAGATTTCAAATTTAAGCCACATAATAAACATAAAAATGTGAATTATATTGAAATACGAGTGTTTTTAAAAATAACCTCAATTTTTCTCTTTTATAAGAAAACCATCAAATTTCTAATTCTAGTGACTTGTTTTAAAGATTTATTTGTGTATATTATTAAAGTAAGGATTAATATGTATTTTATTGTCAATTTTATTAAGAATCTACTCGCCATAACCCTGATGCATGCTTTGAAAATTGCGCGGTAACCTGTGTAAATACAACGAACGAGCCGCGAGTTTTATAAAGTTTTGAATATGACTGTTACTAAAAACTAATACAAATAAATCAAAAAATGGTTTTATATGATTACATTTTTATTCATAAAGTAGTGTTTCAAATTTGGTGTAAGTATAAACGCTGGTATTATTAGAATTCATTGTAATACAAAAATTAGAAAATTTTCCGTTAACGCTGATATATAACGAGCTTGATTTTATTTATCAATAGTTTAAAGGACATTTTATATATTCTCATAAATACTCAAATTATTTAAGAATCCAAAACTGCTAACACATTTTAAATCGGTGCTATATAATTTAAATTGTAAATGTTTTTTTATGTAATGGTAGAATCTGCGAAAATTGCCGAGTGGGTTCGGTGATTATCGGGTGTTGCATGTCATATGTTGCGGGCGTCAAGTGGTTAATAATATAACAAAAGTATCTTAACTATCATTTACTTGCTGTGATATTTTTTAAATACGCAAGCTACGAACTAAAGAGAGTCTTTGTTGTCATGTTTCCATACTTTCATTTAATCTCTACGTAAAATAAAATTGGTGAAAACGTAAATTAAATATCATAGATTAAATATTTTTGGAAAATCTTACTAAAATAATCGTTATCGATACAGAGGCAGAAATTTACAGTTTTAAGAATTTATGTCTATCTATTTATCTGTGACAGTAATACGAGAAAACCACTGAATAGATTTTGATGAAATTTGTTATGATTATAGCTGGTTGTTAGGATGATAGATGTGAATTCGGGTCTACAAGGAAAATTTTTTACTGAGGGAGAATATCACAATTTTGAGAAATCTATACTAACCGTTAAAACGTACTTAGAGAACTAAGCTGAGCCGAGCGAAGATGATCCCCAGTTATAAATACATTACACAAATAATAAAATATTTTCATTGCGAAACTAAAGTAACGTTACTTTTGCAAACTATAAGTATTAGCCATAAAGCTCGTTTGATTTGCATAACTATCCTAAATCTTATTTAATTCACTATATGTCCTTAAGATATTTAAATTTTGAACTTTACACGTGAATGTGCATTGTATTGCGTAACCAGAAAAAATAGATAACTCCAATTAGCAACATACATATTAGAATATAAAAAATATCGTTTAGAGCCCAAAAAATCTATATCTACTATCTCGTCATTGGAAAATTTGTCTTTACTGCTGATATTTTTCAAAAATAACTTTTGTATCAAGCTTTTTGGATCCCTTCATTACGTTTTCAGGGTATGTTATTCTTTTAAAATTTTATATTGGTAAATTTGTTGGACTTGCAATCCTATTAAGTACATCTGTGCTAATATTATAAAGCTGAAGAGTTCTTTTGTTTGTTTGGTTGAATGCTAATCTCAGGAACTACTGGTTCGATTTTTTTGTTGGATAGTCCTTTTTTAGAGGAAGGCTATAGGCTATATTACATCACGCTACAACCAATAGGAGTGGAGCATCAATGAAAAATGTTGCTAAAATGGGAAGGGCGGGAGTTAGTTCTGCGAGTTACCATACCGTGCGACCCAGAAAGAATTTGGTTTCCGGTCTTTAGAACGCGTGCGAAGCCGCGGGAAAATCTAGTTATTAATATAATAAAACTTTATTCGTAACGGTTGAGGTGCTCTACAATATAAAATATCACTGATATACCTACATTAATATATATTTGATGAAAATCCACACTTTTGGGCTATTGTTTAATAATGCTTCTTATTTTATACAAAACTCGTTCTTTTCATTATTACGTTTATTATATATTATTTCATATAATTATGTATTATATTGAATTAATTAGGAGGATTATAATACTTAGTGAGTATAAAGTTCAACGACTAAGTCGTTTTCATATTACGTTTTAAATTTGCCAATGATATCTCGCCATTATCAAATACAATTATTAAATTACTATGTGGTAAACATATATAATATTAAATATACATTTATATATTGAATTCTTTAACTAAGGCTACAGCCTTTCCTTTTATAGCAGGTACAGGGTTGCTCCATTCGATCCATTTTAATATGAATTATTGTAAATTATGATCTAGGTACTTACATTTATGAAATAGATACTTTTAAAACCAAGAACGTATAAAAGTCTACTCGTCTATTTAGTAGAAAAAAAGCGGAAATGAATATTACGTATGAATGAAATAAGGTTGGAAATTACAAATATTTTAACAACTACGTATTATGTAGAGTCGATATATTATAATGATATGCAAAAATCAAAAATATGACAACAAAATTGTTTATAATATTTTTGTATTATATACATAATTTTTTACATACATTAAGTAATTAAAAAACTATAATCCATCAATAACAAAACATTTTTTGGATGACTATATGGTAGGTCATTAATTACCTAAGATACTAATTGTGCCTTTTTAAAATTAAAAAACTCCTAGGTTATTATTGCCTAAGATACTAACTGCAATTTAAAAAAAAATTAAATCGTGTCAATACGATCTTTCCCCACAAAAAATATAATCTACAACTAAACTCCACTTTCCACTGTTAGGAGAATCGTACTAATAAACCAAATCAAATTTTTTAGTTATAATATTTTTTCTTATTATAAAATCTATATTTTATTAGTGCACTTGCTCTAAGCACACAAAATAATTATTTACTTACTTTTCAGCGCCTTTCCTTCAGGCGTGCACCGTTGTCCGTTGATCAAACATTCCGCATAGTTCCTCACTAGCCTTTTACTATTAAATAACGCATCCACATCTAAATAATCATATCTCGAATCATATTTAGGCATATTTTTCATCGACTCAATATCTTGTCCAAGCACAGTTACACAGAAACAAACAAATACCACTAATATTTTCATTTTGAATGTATCGTATTCACACACTCTATTACGGTTTCAACATGCGTCTGCGCACGTCGACCCACAACGTTCTTGTGGCGCGCGCTATAGCATCTCGGGTATATGAAAGGCTGTCAGTCCTGAAATGAGACAGGTTTCCTTCAAGTGCAATTCTATTTTAAGGGCTAGTTCAAAATTAGTTTGTAAGAAAAGCGTAAATTTCACTGAAGCTCAAGATTTTGTAAAAAATCGTTTAAAAGCGATTACGAATTATAATGTTTTTTTAATGATTTAAACTAAATTAATTTATATTTAAACGAAGCATTTGTTAAGTGGTGTATGCAACAAACGTTCAGAAGTGTATTGCAAGCTAGCAAACCTGGCCGGCTTCGCTGATCAAAATAAACGGTTTTTCTAATTTTTTTTAATGAAATAAAAGTACCCTATGTTACTCCTACATATTAGCCATATACGAGTGAAACTCACGTCAAAATCGGTCCAGCAATTGCATAGATTAGCCGAAATAAACAAATAAACAGACAGACAGACAAATATTTTAAAAATAGATTGTTTGATGTAAGTATCGTATATAAGTAGGTACTTTCATATGCATTTCGTGAAAAGCTATTAATTTAAAATTAAAAACAGGCACTTCAAATTTATTTATATTTATTTATTTATTTATATTTATTTATTTATATTTATTTAATTATATTAATTTATTTATTTATATATGTACTCATATATATCAGTACTGAAAGTAATAAACGTTGTTTGTTGTACAGCATCAAAATTGTAAAAAAGTTTTTGCAAAAATGTCATGCTAAGTTTACAAAATAGGGATGTAAATTATTAAACAATGTGTACTTAATTTGAACCACGATCAATCATTATATTCATAGTCACGATGCGAAGAGATAAACTGAGATGACTCAAATATTATACACTCGGTTTTCCATATACTTATACATAATATAATAATATGCTCAAGTAAGTTCTATTGTGTGAGGGCAGCCATTTGGAACTTAGATATAAAACCGTTAGTGACTGTTATAATACTTTAATTAGAGCTGGATTATTAGCTAGATTTTTAATTTTATTATTAAAATTGTGGCCACACGTATTAAAACTAAACCTACCCCTAATACTTTTATTAAATTGTACTTCCAATGTCTTGTTTGTTATATTAGTAAGTAAGTAGAAGTACATGGTAAGTATAGATAATAAAGGTAATAAATAATTTAGATCTTTTGATGTTCTATTTATTGGCACGATAATGAGACAGGTGTCATATGGATATTGGCCATAGTCCATCAACGACCCCTAATAATAATGATAATTTGCACGTGAAAATAACGAATACGGTACCTGTGTTTGCCAAATCCACTAAGGTTACCAAACTTGACTAAATAATATAATAATATTATAATGTTGGACATTATTTCACACAGCGCCATCTAGTTCCGTGGTAGCTACGAAGGAAGCTTCTGTTACGGATACCATATAGTTGATATACTACATATATAACTTTAAATACATACATATTATAAATATAAACACCCATGACTGGAGTACAAACATCCGAGTTTCTCAAATAAACGCCCCCAGCGGGACTCGAACCCGCGACCGCTGGCGCAAGAAAGTAGGGTCTCTACAAACTGCGCCAAACGTGTCGTCATAGATAAACCACCACACTACCACTGCATTGTAATAATGAATGTATGATAAAGTAAAGTAGACATGAACTATAAAATATACGATGTTTTGATAACGTATGTATTTATTGAAATTTGGAATACTAAAGCATTACAATAAAGAAAGTCTGAAAATTCTTAAACAAAATCAAAGTTCCTTTATCCAAGGAGTGTATTACGGTCGCCGAAAGATACATATTTAATAGACATCGATTTCATATTTAATGCGCCAATAAATAAAAATTTTCTTCAAAAAAGTACAATGTCTTTAAAACCAATTACAATTTTAAAATTTACCAAAAAAAAAACAATAGGCAAAATACTTTTATCATACCTACATCCATAATAACAGAATATTAACCATAAAACTCGTATATTCAAATATCTCTACAATCTGCATAGGGTCTGTACGCTTAGATCTTTAAAACTACGCAACAGATTTTAGTGCTGTTTTCATCAATAGACGGAGTGATCCAAGAGGAAGGTTTATTTGCTGTTATACATGGGTATTATCTATACTAATATTATAAAGCTGAACGCGCTAATCTCATAAACTACTGGTCCGAATAGAAAAATTATTTTTGTGTTTTATAGTCCATTTATCGGGGGAGGCTATAGGCTATATTACGCTACGACCAATAGGAGCAGAGCATCAATGAAAAATGTTGCAAAAACGGGAAGGGCTGGCGTTAGTTCTGCGAGGTACCATACCGCGAGACTCAGAAAGAATTTGGTTTCCGGTCTTCAGAACGCGTGCGAAGCCGCAGGAAATACTAGTATTAGATAAATGCCGAAAAAATATCTTATTCCCGAGAAATCTCAATTACTTAGTAGATGTTAGGATGATACCGAGCGGAGCGAAGGTGAATCGTTAGTTTTGTATAATGAAATGTTCTTGTTTTTTAAACGTCATAAAAATGTTATATAGTAGGTAAAAATAATAAAATTGTTATAAATACAAAAATTTACGCCGAAAGATAAAAACACAATGCGTCATGGAATATAATATACAACTTTTTTGCTTATGCTGAAACATGTACTAGATATCTAAGGTCTAAATTGAAGAAATTTAATTTAGAATTTAGAAAAACGATTTGATTTATTTTGTGATACTCAATACTTAATAACTAAGTACTATTTCAAACCGACATAGAATAATTAAAGTGTATTACTTTTCTGGCATCATTCGAGTGTCTCTCGTTACAAGAACTTTCTTCTGTGCTACTTTTGCAAAACTTCCTTACATATTTCACGAGATTGAGTAGAATAATCAGGTTAAGCGTTTTTTAATGACTATTATCAGCCTAGCGGACTGTTAGTGTTAGTGTTGAGATCTTACTGACACCAATAGGCTCTTATGTGAACTACCTGATTAAGCTATATAATGAAAATATGTGTTTATATATACATTGGCATTTAATAAAATATCTTTTAGCTTTAATAGAGTTATATACTAATCGTAGCTTGATTAAAATATGACATCAGTACTACAAATCGGCAAGACAAAAATTTTCTATATAGAGCACAAATAGCGAACATTATTTAAGTATAAGTAAGTATATACTCTATGGATATACTTCAATTAATCTTCTGGCCTTTATGTCAAAAAAAGTTTGTTAAAAAGATGAGTGAGAAGTCATAGCTAATGTTTGCGCTAAGATAATTAGGGCGAGCGAAGCGTGTCCTAACACTATCCCACAACCTGAGCATTTTGTGATACATTTTATTGAAAAACTATCACGCCTATAGATTATTTAGTATATCAATTTTAAGTGGAAGTACCTACTATAATTAAAATATTTTAAAAAATGCAAGTAGATACCTAAAACTTATTTCATTTTAAAACTTAGAACATTGCTAACATTATGCGTGGCGCGCTCTGTAGCTGCTTTCTGCTCTTCATTAGTCCGCCCAAGTCAAGAATTATGTTGAACTAAATTAATTTAGTGATCGTGACGTTATCTAATACTGTACAATGCAAAACGTGCAGCAAAAGGAAACATATAAATTAGTATAATAAAATATCGCGATTAAACATAATTGGTTATAATTGAAGTCTAGAATTTTCTTGTGTTTTTTTATATGCTGATTTTAAAATTTTGAATTTGTTTTAGATAATTATTAATTTAGATGGCTTATTAAAAATTAAATTAAAAGACGTAGAAAAGAACCTACGCCTCTCTATATCATAAACTTTACTTACCAATAATTAATAAAGATAATATACCTAATCTATGATCCCAAGACGCCTAGATTTTCTCGACATTCTACGATTTTTACTGCACTTAAGACTATCGTTATTGTTTTTGATTTTTAAATATTTAACTTTAACAAAATATTAAAATAAGCAAAGTGTCACCTTGAATATCAGGTATTTATGTTTTTTTAAAATGTCGATATCAGAGTTAATAAAACTAGCTCTCCTAATACTCGTTTAATTTTATAAGACTAACAGCTAACTCCTGTTTCTTTAGCATTTAAAATTTTAAATTCAACTTCCTTGTTGAATCTAAACTTTTAAAATAGATAAAATATGATAATGACATATTATTATGCAGATTTGACATTTGAGTAATAAATGCAAGATTTAGTAGTATTATTATATAGAATTGAAGCTATTAGCGAAATGTAAACGATTTTTTAAAGTGGTAGTGCCATGCTTGTTACCTTCGGGTAGCAACCGAATGGGCCGGCACTCCCCGTATAGTTCATTAGTACCACTCTCTCACAGAAGACCGGCGTGAAGTGGCAGCTATGCTGTCGCGTTTCGTCCGGTGAGTGAGAGTCCGGGAGGCCCACTCTCCTTCCCCCCTCCCTCTTCCCTTCATCCTCCGCCTTCGTTACCCCCTCCCTCCCACTTCCCTCCCTTCTCCATCCCTCCCTTTCCTGAAAGGCCGGCAACGCATCTGCAAGCCGCTTGCAGATGTCCATGGGCGGAGGTGATCACTTCCCATCAGGTGAGCCTCCTGCCCGTTTGCCCCCTTTTTACCATAAAAAAAAAAAAAATTAGGTGCACGCCTATCTTGTCTGAGCCTAGGCGTCTGTAAAAAAACTCGTATTACATGACATTCTCCGACTTAATACTCTACTATAAAGTTGACATTTGTGGTATTATTAACTTAGTTTTTACACACGACGGAACGGAGACGGTATATGCGTTTGGGGTGAGAGGAAGTGTGTTTGTTTGTTTTTTTGTGCAAATACATATTGCCATTTTTCTCCAAAACTACTGGCCCGTTTTAGAAGCAGTTTTTAGTTATGGGTTCGGGTTTGATTGTTGCATGTTCTTAGATAGGTTTTATGGTGACAACTCACCAGGGGACGCTGCAGCAAAGATTTTAACACGTGTTTACTATTTACCCCAACAGCTTATTTCCATACTAAATCATCTGAAAAATCAATTATAAGTGTATGTTTGTGCACAACAACAGATACTATAATAGATAGACGTTGCATTTAATAATATATAAAAAAAATGTTTTTCTTCTATTTTCTTATATAAATTAAATATATGTATAGTAAATATTACATGTCTAAGAATAAAACGGATGCATTTATCCGCAATTACTATTCTAGAATACTAACAGCCTTAGGTTGCCTGGTAATTTACTACAAGATACCTAGCTCATCAGCCGCGCATCAGCCATAAAGTAGCGGAAAACATGTAATTGCACTTAACTACAATATAGAGATAAAATCTGTCACATATACAAAACGGATAATATACCTTGTAGTACATTTTTATATAAAGAACAACTTACAGTGCGCCCACACTCTTCTTTTCGGGTCTCTTTAAACCCGAAAAACTTTGTCTTCCGCATAAATTTCGACACCCTTGATATTATGTAAGGGTTAAATCATGTATAAATGATTAAAAAGGCTTAAAGCATCTAAGTAAGTAGTAAATCTAAGTGTAAGTATGTTTTTATTTAGATCATAATGTCCATATTAAAAGCATAATGTTGTCAAATGCTTAACATAATGCGATACTAGTAAATACTAAAGAGGTCTTTCCATAGAAAGAAATCGGACAGCGCTAATTTGGGTTATTTTTGTTAATATGTTCTTTTCCACTTGATTTGCCCATAATTTATAAGTTCATTAGCAGCGGCGAGATAAATAGTGAAGTTTATTTTGAGACTAAACGAATGTAATC
Organism: Boloria selene; assembly: GCA_905231865.2. NCBI lineage: Eukaryota > Metazoa > Arthropoda > Insecta > Lepidoptera > Nymphalidae > Boloria > Boloria selene. The sequence continues at coordinate 9,178,476 of HG993149.1, forward strand.
ACAAAAATTTTATAAAGCATTTATATAGTAAAAACTAATGCCACATAAATAGAAACCATACTTTAAACAAATGTTAGCAATTATTGTTGGCACACACAATTTAGTATATTATAAATAACTATAGTAACCTCTAAAAGCAGTCTTTCGTGTGGTCTAAGACCTTACAAGCGTCTAGTTAATTCGTGAGTTTAACATTAAAACTTAAGTTATTTATTAAAAGTAAGTAGTTTGTCTTCGCACAAATAAAATCCTTTCTTCGATGACGATATTTTTTCATGACTACGTAAACGTTGACTATAAATGCAGAATTAATTAATTAATTAATACCTGCTTAACCGAATGGGATACATCAAGTTAAATCTGTCTCACAGTTAGATATTTGTTACTAATTAGACTATTTTTTCCATATAGATTTTTATTTTTACTTCATAATTTAAACAAAATTTCTGCTATGTCAAGCCAAGTTCCTTGATAAAATGGATGACTATATTTTAAAACCACAAACGCTATTAGCTAATAATTGTATGTAGTAAAATATTCATACCAAATTAAATCTCTTTTTCGCATTAAAATTTTCCTCTTTATTATAAAAAATCTATACTAATACTCGTATTATAAAGCTAAAAGGTTTGTTTGTTTGTTTGTTTAGTTGGTTGAACGCGCTAATCTCAGGAACTACTGATCCGAATTGAAAAAATCTATTTGTGTTGGATAGTCCGTTTATCCAGGAAGGCTATAGGCTATATTATATCACTCTACGACCAATAGGAGCGGAGCATTAATGAAAAATGTTGCAAAACGGGAAGGGCGGGCGTTAGTTCTGCGAGGTATCATACCGCGCGACTCAGAAAGGAAGGCGCGGGGAAGGTTTTATCTTATGTATTCTATGAAATATTTTAAAGCTACAAGCGCTTTAGATCACAAAATATTTTATGTTCAAATGATAATTTGTTTCTAGTACAATCAGTAGTACTAATTGTAAATTAAAAAAAATATTGTATTTGTGTTTGTATTGCTCGAATTGTAAATAAAACTTTTACTGATTAGGTTAAAATGTAGAGTTCAGTGTTTATATCGTCTTATCTGTTCTTATTCTATCGTCTAGTTAAACGTGCTTTACTTAAAAACTGACTTGAGAGAAACTGAATTAATTTGATAATTTCTCAAAAACTCTAATATTAAAATTATTGAGATTTAAAAAGAAGTAATTAGATTACATTACATATGTACCGCGAATTACGTAATGAAGATTAGAAATATATCCACTTTCTTATATCTTTTATTAACACTATTAAACTAATAAAGCTGAAAATCAATATGAAGTGTATTAAAGTTGAAATACCAATCAAGTCTTTTTTTTCATATCTCGGAAATGAGATGTCGGTTTCTGATAAAGGCAAAGTTTAAAATTATCATAATCTAATAACAACAACAATTCCTAAACAAAATTTACGTAACTTTTTAATCTAATATATAAATATGAAAACCACTAATATGAATAATAAAAACAACACTACACATTATAGCTTTCACCTAGTTGACCTTCCGGGCTTATGTAACTTTGCGAATCTTACATAACTTACGTTAGTTATTCAACCAGTGATAGTAAAATTCGGCGATATCAAACCGCGAAAGTGAATTATAATGGGCGTTTGAACAGATAAACATATTTTATATAATTAATCAATTAATAAAGTAAATATAATGGTGGATTTAATTAAGCGTACTATTTAAAGATAATAAACGTTTGTGGTTATAAAATGATTCTTAATTTTTAGTTTTTTTTGTTTTTTCCACAAACAAAAAGTATCCTTAATATATCGTTATTCGTTCTTGCGTCATGAATTTTATCAAGGTCCTTTACTCGACATAGCTGAAATTTAGATCAAATTATTATTATTTTTATGAGCTTAGCAACAATTAGTTTGCTAATATAATATTATTATTATATTAGCAAACTAATTGTAAGTTAGAGCTAACTTGATGTATCCGATTCAGCTAATCGGCGTTTGGTGAGCTATGGAAGATCTTCCCATCACTGCAGGATCATTATCAAAGTCTTCAACAAGTGTATAATGTCAATGATAGCAAATGGAACTGGAAACTGGAAGACGAGGCCTCGTGAGAAAGCTTAACAACCAAAAAACTATGAAGAAGGCTACGGTGGGAAGTTTTTTGTGAGATTATACCAGATATGTCTTCTAATATAAAAATATAAATTTCAGGTCACAGTTTTTGCTATCAAACTCCTCCGAAACGATTTTATCGATTTTTATGACTTTTTTGTGTATATTTGGTAGCGGGCGGAGCCGCGGGAATTGTTAGTTTTTTTTAGATTTAAAGTGCGTTTTCCAATTTTCCCAATCCAACTTACTTGTATCCTTACTATGCTTTATTTTGTAATCACAAAAAAAATTCTTACGAGAATCCATTTTGATGGTATACATCAAAATGGATTCTCGTAAGAAAATTAAAAAAAGTCTTAAGTATCTCTGACATGAAATTAAAAAAAATTGAGAATTTTGAAATTAAAAAAAAAGAACTTTTCTAAGACAACAATGGTATAGAATTTATTTACAATAATAAACATTATTGCTATTTCATAATAATTTGTTGCTAATTATCGGAACTATGTCGCTAGTAAGATTATCATTTTAACAAGGTTGTCGCTTGCTTTGTTTCCTCTTTACGTCTCTAGATTATTGAAGTAAGTACCAAATATATACATCTAAACATACATATAAATAAATTTGGAGTGTCTGTTTTTATTTCAAATAAATATCTTTTCACTATATGCATATGAAAGTAGTATTATATGCATAGTAGTAGTAGTATGATATACGATACTAGCAACAAAACAAACAATTTTTAAAATTTTTGTCGGTCTGTCTGTTTGTCCCGGATAGCTAATGTTATAAGTCGTAACTTAGGCTACATTTTAACCTACTTCAAAAAAGGAGGACGTAGAAATTTATATTTATTTTAACTAGCGGAACCCGTGTCTTCGCTGACGCTAATTCGAGGGATTAATCCGCTAGGTACGAACTCGAGCGAAGCGAGGGTGAGTCGCTAGTATTCTATATAAATATTAGGTCCATTTTTTTCTAAGAAAAGAAGTGCATATAACTTTGTACTTATATAAATATCGACTAATAATTCAAAATAGCTAAAAAAAAATATACCATTACAAGAAATCACGGAAAACAATAAGTAAAGGAAAAACCCAATGGAAAATTCTGTTAACTTAAAAATACCTTAATTTTTTATTGATTTTATAATCTTCATATCAGTTTCAATTGAATAATTTGAACGCATAGTTGTAATTAAATGTGTTACGTATGTATGTAGATGTACATATACATTTGCCTCTTAGGTTTAATAAAGTTACTACCTGAGTCTTGAATTAATATAGGTATAGGTTGTTTTAACGCTGTTTTTATTTCACATAAAGTGTTGTCATCGATATATTTAACTTATTTACGAAGTATTTTAACAAAAACATAATTTATTTTTTAAGCTACTAGCTAAAACCACAGATTATTATTTGTGTATTGTTTAAATTACACATATTAAGTTATTAAGTAATAAGTATTAAATAAAAAATCTACACAACAAACAAATCACTACATCACTACATATTATAAAACAAAGTCCTCCGCCGCGTCTGTCTGTCTGTATGTCTGTTTATCTGTTTGTCTGTTCGTCTGTTCACGATAAACTCAAAAACTACTTTACCGATTTTCATGCTATTTTCACCAATGGATAGAATTGTTCTCGAGAAATGTTATATAGTATATAACTAGCGGCACACGCGAATTCGCCCGCACTGAATCGTCGTGTAAATAAAAACAAATATTACATCATAAAATAACGTTAGTCACATTAAGAAAAAAACACAATAAAACCGCAAACGTCACAGCGCTTATCTTTTAACTTTTTAAATATAATAAATCATAGTACACGATTACAAAACAATCTTCATTCATAAATTCGTACCGAGTAGTCTATTGTAAAGTGAGGTTGTAAATTAACTGCCATGTTGCCTTGTTTAATGTAATTTCATAATATTACCGCGACGAGTTCTATTCAATTAAATACACTTGATTATCACGTCAAGTCATCTTGAAAGGTGCAAAATTATAGCTTTTATAGTTAAAACAACTTAGACGAGGCTTGGCGTATTTTTTTGTATTTATTTAATTCTTTGTAAGTACACTGCTTGAGTTCACACTGCTATTATAAATGCGAAAGTTTATATATTTGTGTGTACCTTACCTTTAAAATTGTTTTAGCACTACATGTAGAGGCTGTATTTAATTTAAAGTGAGTAAGTTGATGAACGCCACTTTGGTTAATTTACCATGGCATGTATGTCTGTCTCGTGTATGTATATGTCGCCTGTATAATCGAAAAATAAAACTTTTTTTTCTTCTATATAATATTATTTAAATATGTCGTTCTAATGTTCTAATGTTCAGGATAACTGAACATTTAATTTGAAAAAATGAAAAAGTCATATTTTTTAAACTTTCTATCTAGAGAACAACTAGAGAAATCAACAAACACTGCATGTCCTAAGTAGATATTAACCTCAATCTCCATGTAGAAAAGTCGCGTCTTGTCGACTCTCACAACTTTAATGCAATTTGATTAACTTCGATCGATGATTTATGGGAATAATGAGGAAGATTTACGCATTAAGCCATTTTAATTCTTCTTTAACCCTTCATGTACAGATTGCGACTCTATGTACCTATTATTCTGAATTGCAACACAAAGCGCTTATCCAGTGCAAAATAATATTGTTTATTATGTTATGTATATATACATGGGTTCCATATCTTCATAACTACATGAAATTGAAAATATGTTATGGATAAAATATATATTCTAAGTCAAATCTGTACCCGTTATCGTTATGTATATTGTTTTAAGAATTTTTGTCTGTCTTTCTGTGACGGCATCACGAGACACCAAACCACTGAACGTTTGCTACATGTTAAATTATTTGACGTATAGAATATTTTTACTGCGGGAAAATAACACTGAGAAATTACATAAACCGCTAAATATATTTTAAACAAGTAAAGAGAAGTCACACAGTACGAGAACTATGAATAAAGTTTCTCTGTTTGATTTAATCCATTACTTTTAAAATTGATATATACGAATTTTAATTATTTACCATAATAATTAGAAAGCTACATTATGGCAATTCGGAAAATGCATTGAACAGCGTACTCTACCGAAACAATTAATTGTTAGTAACCGCGCCACCAAAGATGAAACTTGACAAACCCACATGGTTTGACTTGCACAAAAGACGATTTAATAATTTTAATATAACATTGCTATATACACCACATTTCTTGTGTCATCGAAACATCCCTAAATACTTAGGTAAAGAAATTAATTATATATAACTCCTACTAACATGACTTTACCTGCGAAACCCCCCGCAATTAACGCTCATCAAGTCAAGCTAAGTCATGTAAGAAAAAACAAACAAATGACAAATATGTATATCTATAAAAATATCCGCGAGAAATGACTCATTCTTCTCCATTCAGTAACTTTTGTCATGGTCTACATCAGTGCCAGTGATCACGTATACCAGAACAATATGCGTCTCCATAATTAATTAAATGCAGACAATTATATATTAGATGCATTCTAATAAAACTACTACCCAAGGTGAATCTCATATATGACCATGTTGTCGTCATTCCTATACTCGCTATGGAATAACGTTTATATGAATATATGCTAAAACCATCAAGATGTTTAATGCACTATTTTACACTCCCATTCTTATACTGTAAAGTAAGTTAAGTTTTAGAACTTTGCTCTAGATATTTGCCACTCAGTGTCTGTGTGTATCTCAACGTCTTACACGTTATTACGAGTCTCTATCGCTTCAAAAATAATAGAATGTACCTATTCATCAGAATCTGTATACCTTAAGCATTTTCTGCAGCTACGTCCTACCGTATTATTATATAATATGTAAAACACTAAAAAAATATCAATTGAAACCGAATAGTTCCTGATCGCTCAAGTGAGTTCAACCAACCAAACTCTTCAGCTTTATAATAAATATAATTAAAGATATATTACTTTATGTTTATGGTTATTTAAGTTTTAATTTATTAGTTTATAATATGCGTATTTATTAATATATGTAGAAACAAGTTATTCGTGTATTATAATTTATTATATTACATGTGTATGTATTTGTATACATATAGGTAGGTACTAGTATATATTTATACCTACCTACCTAGATTTTCTTATTATGTATATTTTTATTTATTTACATATTAGGTTTTGATAGCTCCAGTTCAGTCCAGTTTCCGTCTAATCAAATCTATCCCATGGGAACATTATCACTGGACATATTTTGTTGAAACTTGTTATGATGATAGCTCGTTGTCCCGGACAATACTTTTTAATTTTTATTGTATAAAGAATTGTTTTAGTTCTCGAGAACGAACGAAGTAAGGATGAGTCCAGAAGGTAATATTTACTTAGAAATATTTTTGCTGTCATAGGACTAGAAAGTACCGCGTTTGCCACAAACTTGATAGTCTTAACCTAATTTCGACGAAAGTTATTTCATTTGAACGATGTCACCGTCTAGAAAGTACAGCAGTTTTATAGGTCGTTCGTAAATATATTTGTATGATAATATTTTATAATCATTGTGTCTATTGCCGTATAATATAACGTGATAATTAAGGCTTAAGAATGTGGCATTAAAAAGAAAGTTTTAGAAACTGTAGGTCATTCTCCCGTTTACTTAAACGAAATTAATGTTTATTATTATACAATGTTTTTGTACCCTACTTGATGTGCCAGCGGTCACGGGTTTGTGTCCCGCTAGGGCCATTCGTTTATGAGATGAAAACGAAACTCCAGTCTGGTCTCATCTAAACGGTTCTAAATGGTCTATCACATACCTTTATGTGTAAGCGGAGAGGCTGAAAAAATATAGCATATAAAAAAAAAAAATTTGATGCTACGCGTAAATTAAAATATAAAGTAAATACTTTTCTTGATAAAAATTAATAATTATTATATTGTATCTATAAAAAAAATCTTCCATCTATTACTTTTTAGCAACAAAATACACCGTGTGCAGTACGTTGAATCACGTTAATACCTATTAATAAATCCTTAATTTCATAAAAATTCAAAGAACTTACAAGATTGTAGTTTCATGATTTATGACTTAATTAACACATATGTCATTGATTATAATACTTTATAAAAACGGTCTGTGGTTGCGGTTTTATAATCATAGATGTAATGTATACGTAATTTTTTACATACAAAAACCTATTTATAAACGCCATTATGAATTAATTGTGTGCGAGAGCTTTAATTTTGTATTATGAACTTTTTTACATTTTTAAGGTTTCCTTAATATTCTTTCCAATTTCTCCCTTGATTTTCCTTATTCGAAATAGCTATGGAAATTTAAAAAAAAGAAATCGGCCCTATTTGGACCTTGCGCATTGGGCCCCAATTCAAAAAAGGAAGTAAACATACCTTTTCCTATTTAATAATATTAATAATAAAAATAATATTAAGAAATATAACATCAAATATATAATGCATGTTTATATTAATGGCAATATAACTATAATATATACGTATGTACTATGCATGTTTGTAGATACAATATAGTTCGTGAATATTTGGTTTAATAATATTTAATGAATCAGATTGACTGTCGTTCAATGTCAAGAATGAACTAAGAAAAGGCAGTTTTATAAGACGTGAATAGGCGTTACGTTATGTTTACTTCCTAGATTGAATTAATAGTATCATTGTATTCAATAGCTTTAACTTGTTTACTTGTCATGCTTGTAATGTTACAACGAACTAAGTACCTAAGTAATATTTATTTTATGAATATTTAAACAACAAGCGATTTATCCCCGTTTCAGTTGCGTCGTTTGCACATAAAGTTATTTCTTAACAAAATTATGCTTTCTATTTAAAATCTGACTTCGTAAATGAAGAAGAAACTTACAAACGTGTTAAGGTACCTAAGTGTAACGTACTTAACAAATTATTATCTAAGACAGTTTTAATAACAGTTTTACAATTAAGTACTGTCTGTCTTCAGCCCTTTTTAACGTTCCACTGATGGGCACAGGCCTCCCTCAGTATGAGGGGAATCAAGCCGTAGTCCACTGCGCTGGCCTAGAGCGTGTTGGCGGACTCATGTCTTTCGAAAACTTTCTAGGTTTTCTCAGACATGCAGGTTTCCTCACGATGTTTTCCTTCACCGTAAGATAAGTGGTAATCACGATAGAAATAATTCTCACATGAAAATATCAGAGCGAGACCCGGATTTGAACCCGCATCACTCGGTTATTCAAGCAAGCGTGTTACCGCTAGGCTTATACCAATTCCTTTAAGTAGGACATAGAAATTACACACATTTAAATTTAGTCTTCAGCCTTAGTTTTAGATACAGAAACCTCTATCAAAATTCAGACTATAAATTACATTTTAAAATGAAGAAAAAAATATTTTTGGGGAAAAATATGATTTCGTAAGCTTTTACATAGTAATATTCACTTAATCATGGAATATGACCATAAATTCTCAAGTTATTCAATTTGTTTTCGCAACTTTAACCCGCGGGTGGTTCCTTGTAGCTAGCACAATGAATTCAATAACTTTTATATTTACTTAACAGTCACCACCCACCAGTTACACGACGAAATATGTTTAAACATTTAAAATATTACAGATTTATTGTCAGACGCCTTTAGTACTTTATTGTATGTCGGCCGTTTGGAGAAAATCCATGACATATATGCAGTGCTCATAATATATTTGTCCTATACATTATTTCATTTTGTAATGCCGAGGTAATAAAATGTCATTAAAATTATTAAATTATATTTTTTTAACTAGAATTTCTCGCGGCTGCGCCCGCGTTCTAAAGTCCGGAGACCAAATTTTTCAATTTCCCCCTACCGTGTGAAGTTTTATATCCGGTTTGTAACAGTTAGTTGAGATTTCTCAGGAATGAAATATTTTCCCGCAGTAAAAAGTATCCTATATCCTGATCCGGATAACCAGCTATTGTTATACTAAAGTTCATCAAAATCTGTGCAGTAGTTTTCTCGTGATGCGCTCACAGACAGACAGACAAAAATTCTGAAACCTATAGAGGCCGGTAACGATAATAATGACTATTTCAATAAAGTTTTCCAAAAAATATTAAATGTACAGATTCGACTTTTGTAGAATTTTACTATATACGTATAGATAATGTATGAGAAAAGCTTGCGTGTGTACTTTGCAAGTTCTCTGGTACTAAAATTAGGACTGCGTCGAAATAACTTATTGAATATATACTAAAGACTTTAAATTATTTTGACGGATAAATTGCTTAAACGAACGAAATTCTGCATCTTGTACATAATAATTTGTTATTTAATCGGTTTATTTGGGAATTGGGCTTACTAAAGTTTCTTTTAAAGTAAAGTAAGTGATGTCCCTTTGAATCAATCGAGAGATTATAGTATTTTATTGTCAATTTAAATCAAAAAATTGTGTAGAGAGTGAAATTTTCAAGTGAGTGAAGATTGCGAAATCCAAAAAAAGGTAGAGTAAAGCAGAGACCTAATACAAAAAAATCCTAGTATTTATTCGTTACGCTACTAGTAGAGATTGACAATTTGACAACAGTTTATTGAGCACATAATCAGACATTGTCAAGAACACACGAAGTCCTTTTACTACTTATAAGTTTTAAAAACTTTGGATTTTTTTTATAATTTTTTTTATTATTAAAACCACACACGGAACCTATAGATTCCATTATATTTATTTTTACTGAAAATTAATGCGGTTTTTTATTTTCCTTCCTTCCTTCCCCGTTTTTTCCGTAGACTCGTGTTCCATTAAAGCATTACTTAAACTATTAGGAATATGTTTGATATTATAATTATTGCGATTGATATTTATTTTCTCTACAACTATACGTTTAACTTTGTTAGATGCCTTTTTGATTCCCGTACATATGTACCTACTAACATAGGAATCAACGAAAGTCAGTGAGTATAAAATAAGTATTTTATTACAATTATTTTTATGCTCAATATTAATTCCAAACGTTACACTGTATCTGTTCATTTCAGTTAAATAAATACACATTAATATACTAGGTATGTTCAGATGTAATCAGAGTCACGTCTGTAATGTATTTTTTTAGACAAAAAGCAAATAATTGAATGAGCAAGACGATGAAGTGATAAGTCGTAAAGTCTTTTCCTTGTTAATCTCTCTTATTACCCATCTAAAGTTTAGAAGTTGTTTTGTTTGTTTGTACGTACCTACTGTTTTCAGAAACTATTAATAATTAAAAGAGCCTTATTAATTGTGTATTAAAGAAAATCAACATCCTTTTAGTATATAAAGTTTGGATATAGCCATTTTGGATTGAAATGAAATTGAATGACACTTATATTTATTTTTTTTTAGCTGAAAATATAAATAACCGTTCGAAGTCGCAAGCACAATCTAGGTTTAATATTTTTTAACCTTGCAACCCGGAGCTTTTTGAACTCATTACGTTTGGCTTCTTCCCAACAGATTACCAGCGCATTTGCATCCAAACAAAGGTTTATATTCATAAGTATTCATATCAAATATTACAGATGACATATTTATTTGGAACGAAATACTATACTGACTATTGATCAACACGCTGAATTTAAATTAAATAAATAAATATATGTTGGGACATTATTACAAACAGCGCCATCTAGTTCCGTGGTAAGCTACGAGGCTTGTGTTACGGATACCAGATAGTTGATATACTACAGATATATAAATTTAAATACATACACTTTATAAATATGTATAAACACTCATGACTGGAGTACAAACATTCGCGCACATCAAATGAATGCCCCCAGCGGGATTCGAACCCGTGACCGCTGGCACTGCAAGTAGGATCACTACAATCTGCGCCTAACGTGTCATCGAAAACATTCCCGTCACTATGTATGTATTTTATTACACATTTTCTATTGACCGATAGCGTTGAAGGATCGCGTTGCATAGGTGTAATGTACTATAAGTAGGTACTACCTACGCGTAATACGGTGCTCTAACTTTCCCGTCCCCACCTAGGCTTCTATATTACTTATTTTGTAAAGGAAATTTAAATATCAAACACTGTTACGTAATTTAAGTTATCGTTTGTTCTCATCATAGTTATTTTCTCTAATATTGTTGTTCCGTCTTTCTGTTTATCATCAATCATTGAAAGATATTAACATTGAAACCCGTCAACCCGTAGACACCGAGATCCCTTGATAAATTTTGCATAATGCATAAAACTTATATCGAAGAAAACTTATGTCACGTTCCAAGACAGGATGAGGAGAGGAGAGGATCACGGATGGACCAATAGTATCATCTTGGATGGAACAGTTTGGCAAGCTGGACCACGCTGGATGAATGTAGCGCCGGATAGAGATAACTGGCATTCTCTCGAAGAGGGATTCACATCAGAGGTTCTCTAATAGAAATAATTATTTAAATACCATTTAGCAATATAAATTTTAAAGAAACATAAGGCTTTTTATTTTGAAAAGATGAGAAGATAATTTAAAGAGCCGTGTCATACAAACATAAAGTAGTTTAGTGATTATGGGTAAAATAAAAATATACTGGTAAGTGAAGACGCTGGCGAAGGCAAGTGAAAAATATAACAGTTAACTATCTTGTAAACAGAAAGTTCAGTTGACCCGAGACTGTTGTATGACAATTGACAGTTAACTCAATATATAAATAAGTAAAAATATTTTAAAGTACCGTGGCCCCAAGTGACCCTACCTACTAACAGCCCCGGCTATTGTTTTTCCGGTATTGAAGATACAATATTACAAAAAATGTTCTTAATCTCGATGGAGTCCATTTTATTATCCTTAACGACGTGAGTTATTTAAGCCTGGGAGTTGCTACAAATAGAATTATTTACCAATAATTTTTTGTCATGTGGAAATGCACGAATTGTTAACATACAATAATATTATTTAAGTAAAGTTAAGAATATTTTACACAATTATGTAGACTATAATGTCTTTGCATGAATCATGTTTATTTATAATTTGATAATTATCTTAAAATATACAAAGAAAAGGTGTTTACAATCGATTTATTTCTCTACCAACAAAAAAGAAATATAGAGTCAATATGCCATTAACCCAAAGAAATAAAAAACAAATACCTAACTTAAAAATCATTTATTTTATATTAGAAGTGTACAACCTAATAATATGTACGTATCATTCAATTACTTCTAACGGTTTTACACCTATTTTCACAGCCATTTGCCTATACGATGCTACTTGTGACTCTGGATAAATAATCGTGCCTCTACTTTTCGTGATTCTTTCGTTATTTCGCTCTTTATCTCCTGGCGCGAGCACCGGTAGTGATGGATCAACCTAAAATGATAAGATTATAATTTAACAATAATCATATTCTTATAAGGAATAAATAGTAATTTAATTTAGTTCGCAAGTAAAATAAGGTTGCATAAAGTCATTAAACTCTTTCTGAATAACAATATTTTGTAAACTATTCTACTTATATGCATATAAAACAAAGTCTCTGTCTGCGTTTGTCTGTTTACTTGCTAACTTCCTATAAACGAGATAGCCTTATGTATATTTTGTAAGTATTTCGTACTTCTCTCAACTTCTACTTTGTAGAGTGAGAGTGTACTTTGTAGATTAATAGTGTATGAAAGAGAGTTATTAGAGAAACTATGATTCATGCTTGCGAGAGCTCTGAGACTTAATTCGGCCCTCTCACAAAATCCGTTCTCCTCCCTCGTTCGACTACCTGCATGCCAAATTTCATTTTTATACTTCAAGTTCGATATTTCGTGATGAATGAGTGACCTTGCGCTTTTATATATTTCGATATTATAGTGTTTCGCCATCTCCATCGCCCTAGACTTTAGAGCCCCTAACGATATTAAGCCTTTCTAAGAGGACTAGGACAACAGATATAAAATATATGATGCAAAAGCTTGCATAAATTATTATCTACCCACTAATTGGAATCAACTATAATGATTAGTGCGAAATAGAGAATACTATAATTTACATTCTTTGAAGAGCTTAGATCAATAAGTTTCATAAAAGAAAGCAATAGCATGCTACTTGATGTTTAAATATACGAAAATTAGATGTCATGTTTCGGTTTTTTACTACATTACTACGTATTTTGTTTGTGTATTTTAGTCACGTCTAGTGGAGGATATGCATCAATGAAACTACATCACACATTTGAGTATGTGCCAAAAGAAAGCTACATTCATTGTACAGTAATACAAACACAGTTGCATATAACAGGACTTAGTTTTGTTTTAACATATTTAGAATAATAAAAATATTTCTTTATTTAAATCGTAATTATATTTTAAACCTTGTTACTTTCTAAATGTTACTCATTATTTTCTGCAAAGTGAAACTGCTCTATAAAAACGATTTCATCACAATTGTAAATTATTTTTATTTGTATACATTAAGTATACCTTCAAAACTACGGCCTAAACAATATTTTTTATTATATATAGTATATGTAGGTACAACTCATTCTCGATACAAGAGCGAACTCTTGTATCTCATACAGAGAGACATATTATAATTCATATTTGCCAATACTTTAATGAAGGTTCTTAAGCCTTTTACGCTTAAACTACTAAATCTATATATAGCACAGAAATAGAAGGATAAATGAGACCTACAAAAATATCATACAAAGTAACAAATATCAGACAAACAAACAAACAAAATTTTTTAAAACTATAGATTACACATATGTATCAATTCATATAACTTCAATAAGATTTCCAAAAATATCTAATGTAGATATACGACACAGTTCAAATCTTATGATGTGTACAGATTTACACGTTCTATACATTTTTAAATATAATTGAATCAAAATAGTTTAAATAATCACCAAAAAATTACCATTACGAGATTTAATTAACGAACTAAAATTGTAATTTTCACAATTAAGTACATTAATTAAATACTAATAAGCATGTTAAATACTATGTTTATAATGACTTAATTGCGTTAGTAATAACAATAAGAATTGTAATAAGATTTTGCACCAGTAATTATTTTACTATAAAAACTCCCGTACGTACACTAGACTAAGTTTTAAAAAAATTGTTGAGAACAAATATACTGCTAGGTTATCATCATTTAGATTAAATAATTAAAATAATTTTTAAATTAGATTAAGTTTACTTTAAGTATACCTATAGACTGTAATATTACACTCAAGTCAACTAACTTCGCTCCGCTAAAGTTAATCCCTAGGTCTGTATTAAAGTCTATTTAGTATAGTTTTCGCTGAGTTGAGAATTGAAATATATTTCACGCAAGAAAAAAAAATTATCATACCAAAAAAATCCTAAATTTTATCAAACTCATGTCTGTCTTGTTCTCTCTCATGTCTCTCTCTCGTGTCTATGGATAGTAACAACTATTTTAGTACTATTTTCAGCATTGATAACAAAATTGTGGTATTTTGCTCTACTTATTTTTTGATTACCTAACATTTTTTTTATTTCTATTTACTTACAGGTTCTAGTTTTCTCCAGTGATTTAAGCAATCCGCAATCCTTTCGCCAAAGCCCGGGGCGAAACATCCTGGATCAACAGCTACAAAGCACTGTCCTAGATTCGGGGCTTCCGTTTGTGTATGAGACCATGTTGGCACATTGTGAGTGGCGCGGGAACCTGGATTAAGAATCAATTTTTACTATACAAGTATTATATTTAGAAGTAGGTATCTACTTTACTTTTTTCTTCTACTTCTCTTCTTTATAGTGTCTTGGATAGTTAGGTCTATACCTACTTTATTGAACGCCACAAAAATATACACGAAAGAAAAATAAGCATATATAGCATTAAGAATTCCCTCCTGACTTATTCAAATTGTTAAAATTTTGTTACCTGAGAGTCCACTGCAAAACACTTCGACCATTGCACTGAGTCCATAGCCTTTATAGCCACTTGTTTTCTCAAAACCTCCCAATGGCAATAATCGAGCTGTATCGAACGCCTACAAAGATATACGAGCAATGCAGGTTATTTCAACGCCTGAAGTAATCAAATAGCAAATAATCAATAAATAATTATTGACAATCATGAACCATTCAATATTGAATATACCCATTCAGTTTCATAAAACACTAAATATATACACAAATTTTTTACATTATGCACTTACAACTTGAGGATCTGTAGTAGTTTTACCATCTGGACCCAAAGCCCAGCCTTCTGGTATTGGCTCTCCTTTCCTGATTTGCACTTCGACCTAAAAATATAATTGAATTATTTTGTCATATTTAATATACTCATTAATTTTTTTATCATTACTAGGTACGTAAATAAATAATAAATATGTTCTAGTTCCGTTGTAAGCTACGAAGCTTGAGTTACGGATACCAGATACTTGTATAACATGTATAAGTTGAAATAAAAACATACATACATAAGTATTGACTTACTTTTAATTTATAAATTAAAAAGACAGTAGTTAATTTAGAGAATTCGCTTCTATAAAATTACATTTAATGTTTTTATATTTATTTTTAATATTAAAATAAAACAAAATAAATTAGAAATTGTCTCATGTGAGTCAGAGATTTTGAGTATTGTCACTATTAATAAGTAAAGCAACAAAAAATATTAAAATATTAAATAACATTTCTACCTTTCCCATGGCCGCGGTTGTTGTAGCCATGTCTACAACTATAGAGTCGCCGTCTGTCGCGGGAGCCGCCATGGAAATAGGATTTGTGCCTAAGGCACTCTGAAATTGAAATACACATAATGTTCGCAATTAGTATTTATATTTTTGTAATGATCTTGCGGCAAACCCCACAGCAGCACCGTGGTAGACGTAAGCCATAGCTTGATCCTCCTTGTATCAAAGTTCGTGCTCAGAAGTGAATACAGTAAAATATTTTATAATACGCCACAAATCAAAAGTAAAATAATAAAAAAAATATAATCTACAGGAAAAAAGTGTAAGAAAATACTAGAAAAAAAATTTATACACTTACATATTTCGATCTCGTCGGTACCATAATTGGAGCGGAATTAGTGAACGACATTCCAATCAAACCTTCTTTTTCAGCTTTCAATGCCCAGTACCCAGCCATGCCATAATGATTACAACCTAAAGATTAATTAAAAATCTATACATACCAGTAATTAAATTCTAAGACGAATCTGTATATTATTATATTCTTTTTTTGGATAATCTTATTAGTTATTATTATCGATACAGAGGCAGAATCTTTTCTCTATATTTCAATGTTTTTTGTTTTGTCTGTCTGTCTAGGAACAGACCGAGGGAAAACTACTAGTCAAATGTACAATGTTTTTGCTTTACTACTAGTATGCACCACAATGACATGTACTTTAATAATTTTAGTTAGTGATACACGCAAAGCATAACCAGTCCCTGGTAGCTCGTATGAAATTAATAGTGATTTTTCAAATGTAACAAAATCTTACGTTTTGCCGCTACCCATCCAACACCGCACTCCTTAGCTTTCTTTATCGCTAGGTCCATACAGAAGTTTCCAACGGTAGCGCCTAAGGCATCGCAGCCATCAACCCAAGCAGTGGCCGTTGTTTCCTTTAATACCACTGGCTCTACATTGGGATTACATACCCCGGACTTCATGTCATTTATGTATAATTCTGAAAAATTATGTATATTTATTAAAACTGTTAAGATAAAAATCATTGATATATTCGATTCGTCAAACTATTTTAGAATCTCATTCATTACATTTAACAAATTATATTCATTTTGCTTGAAAATTGAAACTCCCTCATAATCGAACAAATCAATTCAAATGAAGAATTTTTTTTCTTAAAATTGCTTATACTCGTACTCAATAGACGTTACTTCCAATACAATTTGCAAACAAAAGTTTTATAATCAATAAATATTACAAATTGTACATTTTAACAAGTTCTTACTTTATTGGCTATCATCTCTTGGTGATAATTTACTATAACTAGAGAAGTAAGTTTGTAATTGTATTAAATTAGTTCTAACTAAAAAATAACACACTAACTTACCAAGTCTATTCATCCCATGGCTAAAATGTCCAACGATGTCTGCGTGCAATAAAAGATCTGCATGAGCCTTAGCTTCAGCTAGCGGTGCTCCGCCTGCCACTAGACTTTCTATCATAAACCTTTCGGCTTCCTCCACTTTAACTTCAGGCATTGTTACCGTTATTGTTTCATTTATTTCAATTATACTAAAAAAAACTATTGAATACGAAATACTTTTTTATTCAAAGAATTTTAAATATAAAATATTACTTCAGAGTTAAATTGCGAAATAAAATCAGTTGTACTAATTTAAAAGCAACCTTCGGTTTGTGTGCGTCAGACAAACTGAAGTTAGGCTTTACTTGTTTATATATAAACGCGGTAGCAAACAGACTGGTCTTTTTATCTTATCGCTGTAATTAGATAATGATTGCGAATCTATTTATTTTGTCATTGGATTTCCATTTGGCTAATGTTAGTTATCATTAAGTATTGCCTGCAAAATTAAACTCTGCCATTTTTAATAAGGATCATACTTAAAAATAAATTGGTAACAATGTATATGTATTTTATTATATACTAGTTACAACTTGTATCTTTTCATTTATTTGGCCGATTGAAATATTTTTTTTCGACATTTAACAGAACGGTGTAGAGTCCATTAAAAATCTTTCAAAACCTTCTTATAAACTCAATGAAATAATATATTAAAAAAAGAAAAATAAGATAGGTTAACAATATCTCATAAATTATTATCATCAATTATTACATAAAGATAATAAATTCAGATATTTTTTATTATTCTCTCCGTAATTTTTAATTTTTATCTACGAATGGAACATTTTAGAAAAAATTAAGAAAACTTTGTTAATTATTAAACTGAATACTATTCATTATTCAAGGAAGATAATATATTGATTTTCTAACAGTTAATTATTTGATTATTTGATTTTCTAACAGTTTTGAGATTAGTTTTACAAGTAACTGCATATATATTTTTTGCTCAATAGTCAATACACAAATTGCGCTTAATGTCCGCCCTTGAACGTTTCATTGATTAATTATTTCCTTATTTAAGTAACGGTTTTTAAAGCAATTGACGCAGAGAAAACAATATCTAATCAAACAGAAAACACTATTATTAGTTATTTATAATTATTTAGATTTACATCTATACTTATTACTTATTACTTATTTACTTATTATTACTTATATACTTATTACTTATTACATATACTTATATACTTATACTTATTACTTATTTACTTATTTACTTATTTACTTATACTTATTAATTAATATTAATATTAATTATTAATTAATTAATTAATTAATATTAATAAATTATTAATTAATTAATTAATATTAATATTAATATATTAATTATTAATTTATTAATTAATTAATATAATTAATTAATATTAATTATTAATTATATAATTAATTAATAATATTATAAAGAAGTTAAGTTTGTTTATTTGTTAAATTGTAAGGGGTAATCTCGGGATCTACTGAAAATATATAAAAATTCTTTCACCAATAGAAAGCCACATTATTGCTGAGTGTCATAGGTTATATAAAAACCGAAAAATAAAAAGGCTTTTACGTGGTAGTCCGTTTTGCAAAGTGAATCGGAGAAAAAACGGTCGAATGAAAGCGTTTCTTACGAACGCTGCCTTAACTATGAAAGATATATTTTTGAGTTCTAGAGAAAAGATGTGGAGCTTAAAAATGCCTACAATAAAGTTAACGCCAGCATATGTCTAACTTTTATATTTAAGTGACAAAAAAGTAGTTTTTTTAATATTAGTATAGATAATTTAATTTTTAATATTAATAAAATAAACACTCTGTACTAAAAAAGGATTATTAACATTATGCCCAACGAAGTGGGCACGGGTCAGCTAGTTAATAATATAACTGTGAAAGTTTTCCATAATTGCGCCAAAGTGGTTGAACTGACCTACAAAAATACATTCATCTTTATTTATTCAGATATGTATGTATGTAAGTAATAATTACATTATTTGTAGTATAAACAGCGCAAGACTAATCTAGCTATAATGTTAACAAGACTGTTTACTGCAGTACACAAGGCATACATTACACAAGATATTATGCGGTGCAATTGACTGATTATTATTATAATAAAGTATTCTCCGTTTCTTATTGCTTTTTATATATTTTCTTACTTTGATAAAATGTTATAATAAAATCATATTTCAATTACCAAATTACGTTTTCAAAAATACGTTTTTGACTACTTGTTATGTATGAAACTCGTAAATATATTTCCATCTAAACTGCAGAAATTTTACTTGTTACCATTGTAGAGCTCTGTTACCTCTCGATTGAGTCTTCAGTCCGTCAGTTTCTCAACCTGCCAGTCGTCATTCGATAAGTTAGTAAGCTAGCAGTCTCATCTTGCTAAACCACAGACTAAACTAATAAAAGCGTATAAAGATTGAAAAACGTACGAGTATGTGCTATGTAATATGTGTACATATGAAATGTATGTATAAAACTATATTACAGTTTTCTATTACGTCACAAACCTAGAATTTTTTATGTTTTCAATCTAATAAATTTATTGTAAACTATAGATCCCTCATCTCTTAAATATACCTACCTATAACATTATATATGTACATAGTATAGATATTATTATATATATTTACCTATTTACATAAGTTAGTTGACTTTATAATTACTCAAGTGTAATTTATAGCATATACATACCATATATAAAGTTTATTGACCTGAAAAAATATGTAGCTCTTTACAGGAAAGTGATAAGTAATATTTATGACGAAGTTATTTAATCAGTCATCAGGTAACTTAATGAAGTGTTTTAATTCTTTATGCAAAAATGTAACAAAAAAATCATAATAGTTTATTTTAATTATTACATTCATATCTTTTGAATAAAGTAATTCTCTAAGTTCGACTTAGGTTCGATCTACACTATGGGGTTTGCTGGAGGTATTTAATTATTTTCATGTATTTCAGATTTTACATACAACAAATACATACATACGATATTTTGTGTTTTATTAATTATACGTAGGTTATAGATTATAATTTATAGGTACTTATACTCTTGGTGTAAACTTGTATGTATGAATTTTTATAAAGCATGGGTGTATAAAAATACTATAATATGTAGTTCCTAGTACTATGGTAATGTATCTAGTATATATTTCATATTTAAGTAAGCATATAATCATGCTCAATTCGTAATAATTGTATTTTGTATAAAACGTGGATGACCGAGTTTCGTTCGACTTTTTTGGATCATCATCCTTAAAATTCTTGCCTAAATACAAATTTTAATATAAATTACTCAGCAAATATTATAAGATAAATTTAAAATTAAAATAATACACACAGCTATCAGTATAATATGGTAATCGAACGAGAAAATCTCTCTACCTTACGTGTACCTAAATTACCCTAATATTTTTTCAATATTTAATATTTTTATCAGCGTGAAATTGTACGAGTAACTGCAGCATACTTCATCACTAAGTTTTCTATTACTATGAGTCTATGAGCTAAGCTGCAGACAGACGGACAAACGAACATAAAAGAACACGGCGAAATTCCTTCTTGACTACGGAACCCCGAAAAAGAGTCAATAAAAACATATAATTAGAAGTGCATTATCAATGTTATCGGTCAATACTATTATTAATTATACCACTTAGTGTGTAATGCAGACGGTGAGTCTACCAGACAGACACCCAGGGCGCTGTCCGGCGCAGTTACCATAGCGGAGCGGCATAGCTTACACGTGTTTGTTATAGTTTATTTTGGGTTTCTTCCTTTAATACGGTTTATACTGTGTTTACTGGTAAGTCTATCCTTATGAATAAATTTAAATACGTTTTATTTTATATATAATCAATTATACGTTAAATCTACGTAGTTTTTTCCTATTCCTGCGTCATTTTCGTATTAAATTTCGAGAAGGAAAATATTTTTGATACAAACAAACTACGTGAGTGAGTTTCAAATGTCAATAACCTGTACGTAAAATCAGAATATTTAGAGGTCAAATAGTAAAAATTTGGAATTTTCTATTGGGTGTTAATATTATTATTATTAAAGCCTTATATTAAGTGACTTGAATTTATGAGTACTACGTCTTGGTACTAATTTAAAATTGAAAATAGGTACATAAAATAAAATAAACTGTCTATATGTAAGGTATATAGCTACTAATCTAATAATGTAGAGCAACAATTAATTACAACACGATAAAATAAAGCGTCAGCTTAATATATTATGTAGATAATATTATTTGTTATTGTTGTGTGTCTGATGTTGTAGGTAAGTCAAATAACTCTTGAACGGTAGATGTGGCTAATATGAAAACTTTGATACTAAAAAAGACACTTAAAGACTGAATAGGAATATTTATTAATACTTTAACATTTTGAATCTATTTCTGATAGAAAGGAGTCATTACAAAATTAATATAGAAATACAAAATTATGTTAGATTACTAAAACATGTTACTGCTTTTAGAGCTTTTTACGGAATTATATAATATATGACATAATACAATTTTTACTAATAAAACTAACATTCCAAACTTAAAATAATTCAAACATAATAAACCAAACAGGTCACAGTTGATATCAAAATAGTTTGTATGTATAATCTGAGATTACCATTCAACAATAACAACGTTACAATAAGTTAAAGAAAATAGGATTTCTTGTATTCATGTTGTCACATATTTTACCTAAATCCATAGAGTCACTCATTACTGTCATACACAATTCCATTCATTTTTGAATATTCTATAAGCCGGAAGTTACACATAACTTTTGTATAGTGAGTGTGTATTTTTAAATATGTAAAATAGCCGTGATCAACCAACAAACAGTCAAAAAATGACTACAATCTACACGTATTTACATTATGTGGGATATATCTACACAATCTACATAATACCTACTTATTATAAAGTCCTTTGCCTCGTTAAGTTTGTTTGTATGGTCTAAACTCAAAAAATACTGTACAGGTTTCCACACTATTTTCACCATTACGACGAAACATTCTATAAGAAGGTTAGAGGCTATAATTTATATAAACATATTTCGGAAACGCTATTGGTACAAAGTTATTAGGGAAAATAAATCAAAAATTCCTTCTTAGAATCGTAATAACCTTACACACGTAAAGGAAGTTTAGGGACGCTACTTTCAGACAGAGGTTTTAGATAAGTCACTGTAAATTGTAATATACAGTATAGTATAATTTTTTTTAATTTTCAGAAAAACAATCATGGGTAAAGTTGCTACAGTTGAGGCACTTCGCTTTATGACGGACTGTTTGAAGGCAGTGGGCACTGTGGCTAAAGCGGCGCAGCAGCAAGCAGAGCTCTTAATAGAAGCTGATCGGGTGGGGCATGCAAGCCATGGCCTCAACCGACTAGGTAATTTTGAAGTATATCCGATGAAGATAAAAACGAATAATTATATAGATTAATTATATGGGTGTATTGTATTCAGCCCTATTTAACGTTCCACTGCTGGAAAGGGCCTTCCTTTAATAAGAGGCGTATAAAATCATAGTAATATGTTTTAAAACAATCTTTTGGACAACTGTAAAACAAGCGATTCGACGACACCAGTTCACCTTCTGCTTCCATTTATCAGATCAGTCCGATGATGATCATTGTACTGTCAATTATGTTCAATTCAATTCAATTCTGTTGTTGATGGCTTCAAAGCGTGCCAGTTGAGCACAGATTATTTCGCCAATGTCACGTAGAATGGAGAAGACACAAAATCAATTATGTTTCTTCTTTAGTTATACAAATGCATATATGTACACTGACACTGACAGAGTTTCCGAGATATCGGCCAAAAACTTTTCTTCAAGATTGCGATCGAAGCTATACCTGGATCTGTCAGCATTTTGTGTTTTTATGGTCAGTAAGTGACCCTTAACCTAAAAAAAAATTGGATCGGAAATTTAGTGCGAGGTTAAATGCTTTATTTACTGGCCTATTACTATATACATATTCTGAAGATCTTGATGGTACTTAACTTTCTAAGTTGATTTCAATTGAAGCTAATAAAACGTGTTTAAAATAGCATAAATACGATCTATAAGTACGTACATATATTGTTGTTGTTCAAAGTGAATAACTAACGTTTAAAAATCTAAAGTTAGTTTGCCAAATTTAATATTTAGAAACTATCGAAGTACTTTTGTTCCCTTAGGCTTAAAATAAAAGAAAAACACCTTAAATGTTTTTGTGTTACAAACAAACTCACAGGTGCATAATTTGCATTTATAAATAAAAATTAACATGTTTCTTACTATTCATTAGATAAGAAGTGTCGTACTTAAAAGTTACAACAAAATTATAGCCTAATTGTATGTAGTTTATCTAATATTTCCATCGTAAAGTGCGTAGACATATCGTTTTGTCACGAGTACCTATATATATTCTTTGCGTATTCTATTCTAATGGTAATAACGTGATTACGAAAATAAGTCTTTTTTTTTTTTAAATTTTTGACTACTGAGTACTAACTACTCGAAAGTCAAATTTCATCAGTTTAGGTCGAGCTGTCCGGTAGAAAACAATTAAGATCAAAATAAAGGTTATAATTATAAAACTATAATTTATTTTTTAAGGAATTCATATATATTTAGATAAAAAGACTAATAACATAAAACCTATGATTTTCAGAATTATATGTAAATGACATTATAACCGGTGCGTGTACACCTAACAATGAGCCGAAAATCCTCAAGGAAAATGCATCAACGGCGTGGGTGGATGCTAACAATGTCCTAGGAGCCACAGTCAGCCATTTTGCAATGGATTTAGCTATTACAAAAGCTAAGCAAACTGGAGTTGGATGGGTGACCGTTAAAGGTACATCTTCGATAATTATTTTCGACTAATCATATTAAAAAATACGCAACTAAGCAGTTGCGAGAAATGTATATATACATATATAAATGTAATAACAGGTATCTATGTAAGTAAATGAGGCAAATTATGTGTTTATTTAAAAGTGGTCCAATTCATACAGTCGCTTTATTACTACCTAAGTATAATATCGCTACTGCAACTATAATCTAGCGACAATTTTCATAAAATTGCTATTTAGGTTAGTCAGTTACCTAATAATATAATCATACAGTTTTACTACAAAAGCCTGGAAATAGAAAGATACAGCTTAACTATACGTGTAAATATAAATTAATAGTAGTATATACTTAGTAAATAGAAAATCATAATTTAATAAATATAAAATAGCAAAAAAAAATACCTAATGTTTTAAATTTACAATTTTCACAGGTTCAAATCACAATGGTATGGCAGGATATTGGGCCAAAAAAGCTGCTTCCAAAGGACTTATAGGGATGGCCTTCACCAATACCTCACCGTTACTAGCACCGACCAGGAGTAAACAGGTATCTGCATTTTAGACCATGCATATAACAAATATTTTACTTACTACATAAATATTTAGCGCGAGCGAAGCCGCGGGTTCCGCTAGTTTATAACTTCAATATTTCTCAAGAAACAATCTATCCATTGGCGAAAACAGCATGAGAATCGGTGCAGTAGTTTTTGAGTTTATCCCGAACAGTCAGACAGACGCGGCGGAGGATTTCTTTTATAATATGTAGTGATAATGTTATAAAATGTTAAATGTTATTATTGTAAAAAATAAGTGATAGTGTTATAAAAATAAAGTGAAATTATTTTAAAATTACCTCTGATATAACATAGTGAGAATGCGATATATACTAGATTTCTCACAATAGGCAAAGGTGGTCTAAATACAGCTAAAATTCGCAAGTCGCAGTTCGATAAGATAAATTAATAAAAACATCAAACTCAATCATCAAGCGTATTACGATGACACAAGCAGGATAATTATTATAAAATAATAACCTACTCTTTAGAATTATTATTTATCATATAAGGAAATACAATTACTGATTACCGACTTATTACCTACGGGATTATATTATACTTTATTACGATTATATAAGCTACGAGGCTGGAATTACAGATACCTACCAGACAATCGAACCCGCGACCGGTAACGCAGAAAGTAGGGTCACTGCAAACTGAGCTAATCGTGTCGTCAGAATATATCGACCATCGACGCTGCGGAGCGCGAGCTCAATTTCTTGTAAATTGTTAATTAAATTTAAAATAACTTATTTATTTATCGCCAGTATTTAACTATTTAAAAAATACAAGTTTAAAAATATTTTTCAGGCCGCGTTAGGAACGAATCCGTTATCGGTAGTGGCGCCTGGAGCAAATGGAGAAACATTTTATTTGGATATGGCTACTACAGCCGTAGCGGTTGGGAAGGTATACAAAACGAATGTTTTTTTTACTATAGATATCCATTTAATACCCATACAACCGGGAATTAAACACAAAATTATTTTATTCTTATTACACGAAGTATAAAAATGTATTCAAACAAGATGGATTTAATTAAGTTTAGGCTGCATCGTCAAACAAATCTATCAGATTAAAACTGATGGATGGCGCTATACGTTCGGAAAAGGAAATACATACTCGTATGTAGTAATAAATGAAACAAGTTAATGCTAAGCAAGAAGTAAGTAAGTAAGAAGAAGTATCAATCGTTTTTAACTTTCTTGTTCTTCTAGATAGAAATGCAAATGAGGAAAGGTGAAACGATACCCAAAGGATGGGCGCAAGACCCCGACGGAAGGGAGACACAAGATGCTAGCTTGGTAAATGTTTATATTGTTGTGGAATCAAATAACCTTTCAAATCGAACTATGAGCACACTTTTTAGATAAATTTATTTTAACTAGATTTCGCCTACTTGTATATGTATATTCGACAATAATATTAAAAAGAGGGAATCATTAACCTATTAATCATTGTGGGTTAAAACAATATATCTTACATAGGTCTTAATTATTAAAAGTGGTTGCGCCAATTTGCAATATGCAATTGTGATGGGATAAGCCGCGTGAGTGCGCTGATGCACTCACCCCAGTCGTCGTTACACCGTGTAGCAATTAACACGGTTTCCGCATAATTAACTATCATCCCGCACCGCGCGCGCGCAGGTTGACCACGCCTACACGCTTTATAAACTTTTTATTTATTGTGTACATACTATATAAACTTTAAGTGATCTGTGCTAATTTACATAGAAGCGGAGATAAGAGTTGCAGCAGAAGGTGAGTCCCGGAACTTTTGTTTTTGCATGTGGTGTGTCATCACCGGCAGGGAATCCCTTCTCAGGAAATAATACGACGCCCCGCGCATCTAAATACAGTCCACTTGCTCCACCATAAAGGTTTGGTCCTTCGAGCCGGATTAATTCCAATTCCTTGAAATTATTTCCACAAATACCTACCCGCTTCCCTTTCGAATCATCGCTCGCGCTACGCCATTTTTGTTCTAGAACGTGTATAGTACAAGTACCTACCGCAATAAGTTATATATTTATTCTCATCATCATATTTTATTGTTACATATCATTAATCATTTAATTTGAATTTATTATAGACCTGCGCGTACACATCGCGAAAGTAATTTCTTGCCTTTCTTAACATCGCATAACTTAATAGTTAATATTTATTTTGTATCCACGTACTCATTTCGTAACTTTTTTCATCCCGTTTATATATTAAATATATATTAAATACATATTTTTATGTACTAAGTTAAGATATGTATTTCGCATCGCATCGCATTATAAAATAAGTGAATACATTTTAGGTATATCATTTATTTATATTTCTTCCCGCATCCATTTCTATCTGTAAAGTAGATAGGTTTTGTAATACGTAAATATTTAAATATACGTACATAACATATTTTGTGCTTACGTAGCACACCGCATTCTTTTGTTCATTATATTCGTACGCTTTCAACTACCGTCATACCTACTCACTTCATTTAGTTATTTCGTTCATTCGCCTGATTTATAAAATATAAAGCAGTTATATAGTTTTTTTAAACATGACGTCTTCGCAAGAAATTAATATTATTATGCTTGAGACTAAACTTTCCGCGTACTTTGAACGTATTCAAAGTATCTACGATTTGTCATGTAGGCTTAATAGTGACGTAGACATCGAGACATTGGTTACTCGTGCTGAGGGTTTAGAATCGGTTCGTAGTAGCTTCGAAAAGGTCTTATATGATTTAAATCGTCTTAACATGGAGATAAATCCTAAATATAAGCCAGATTTCAAAAAACTCAACGCATTCGAAGACTTGTTTTGTCATATTAAGCGACAAGTTTCACTTAAATGTCTCACTAACAAACCCGCTAGTCAAAGCTCATATTCGAAGCCTAGACTTCCACCAATAGAACTGAAAGGGTTCGACGGTGACCCGCGTAACTGGCCGCTATTTTATTCTAGTTTTGTCGACACAATACATAACAACCCTACTTTGACGTCATCTGATAAGTTATATTATTTAATCGGCAAGCTGACTGGCAAAGCATTGTCGGTGTATGCAGACATTACGCCGTCACCTGACAATTACGAAATAATATTTAACGCCTTCGTCTCTAAATACGAAGACAAGAGGCTTCTCGCGACCACATATTTAGATACTATATTTGAATATAAAACACTTTCTTCCGCGTCACAATTAGAACATTTTATAGATAGATTTTCATCTTCTGTATCCGCGTTAAATAATTTAAAATTAGATAATCTAAGCGATTTCATTTTGTTATATATAGCTCTCAAAAAACTCGATTGTGAGACCACCCGCGCTTTTGAAATGGAAAACCGAAATTGTGGAATTCCAAAACTTGACGATTTACTTTCTTTTGTCCGCGATCAAATTAAAATCATACAACGCATGGTTCATTAAATTCTAAGTCTAAGCCTCATTCAAATTTACCGCTTGTTTCTAAAAACGTCGTAAAGTCATTTTTAGTAAATAGTAATTCCGCATGTCCCGTTTGTTCTTTAAAAACTCATACTCATTATTACAACTGTTCTAAGTTTATCGATATGAATCCGCGTGAACGATATCAGGTTGTCAAGCGCAACCATTCATGTGTAAACTGTCTTAGTTTACGACATACCGCATCAACTTGTAGATCGTCTAATGCCTGTAAACATTGCAATTCACATTCGCATCACACTATGCTTCATTTTAGTGATAACACGCATTTCAAAAATAAAAGTAGCCGCTCGCAATCTGAAAGGGAAAACGTCCCCGCGCGAGCCGCGTACGCCTCACCGCCACGGTCGCCCCGTGGTAACGCTATCCCGCTCTCACCCGCACGCAACGCCGCACGCGCCGCCTCTCGCTCGCACGGCAGTGGCGCGTTATCATCGCCCGTACACTCTACCGCGCAAGCTCTCTCGGCGTCTCATAGCAATTCCGATACAGCTAATGACGTGATATGCGCTATGGCGAACACTGTGCGTGCCTCCGCGCATAGTAGTAACGTTTTGTTAGGTACCGCTCGCGCTTACGTTGTTTGTAGCGATGGCTCATTCAAACAAATTAGAATTTTAATAGATACGGGTTCTCAAAATCATTTTATAACGAAAAAATGTTGTAAATTTTTAGGAATTAAAACAAAGATTATTAATAATCCTCTCTCAATAAAAGGCATTGGCGATTATGAGACGCAGTCTATAGGTACTTTTACAGAGCGTACTTTTACTTCGTATTAAGCCGCTCGTCTTAAATAAAATTTCTGATAATTTACCTTCGACAAACATAGACGCGAAACAACTTAATTATTTAAATAATATTTCGCTCGCTGACCCGGACTTTTACGTACCCGGTCAAGTAGATTTCAACCCGCGCCTCCATTAAACGTGGAGGATCCATACTACGTTATACCGCATCATGGTGTTTGTCGCTCAGATAAACTTACTACTAAACTTCGTGTCGTTTTAGACGCTAGTCACAAGACAACGTCAGGAATTTCTTTAAACGATTGCTTACACTCAGGCCCTAACTTACAAACAGACCTCACCGCTATTATTTTAAATTTTCGACTTTTTAAAATTGCATTTACCGCTGATATTAAACAAATGTTTTTAAATTTAATAGTTCGCAAATCGGATCGTCGTTTCTTAAATATTCTTTATAGGTTTGCGAATGAAAGCGACGTAAAATTATATAATTTTAACCGCGTTTGCTTCGGCCTGCGCTGCAGTCCTTATCTCGCAATGCGCGCTGTACGACAGCTCGCTTCTGAGCAGCAGCAGAATTTTCCGCTTGCTGATATAGCATCAAACTACATATATATGGACGATTTGTGTATTTCGACTCGTTCGTCTGCAGATGGCGCTAGCCTGGCACAGGATTTAATTGAACTGTTTAAATGCGGCGGATTTAACTTAGTTAAATTTGTTAGTAATTCGACAGAGGTCCTGAACGCGATCCCACTTGAAAATCGCTTGTCAAGCCAGGTTCAGTTTGACAATGATGATTCACTTAAAATCTTAGGTTTAAGTTGGTGTCCCCGCGAAGATATTTTTCGTATTGCTATTAATTTTACCCCGCGGGCTGAGTGTACAAAGCGTCTCATGTTGTCTACCGTAGCTAAACTATGGGATCTCAACGGTTTTTGTGCTCCAGTAGTTTTATATGCGAAATTATTAATTCAAGCTTTATGGCTCGCCAATATCGACTGGGACGACTCACCGTCTGAACATATTTGCACCGCGTGGAAAACTTTTATAAATGAGTTACCACTTTTACATAATTTTCAAATAACACGATTTTTGGTATCACATCTGATACACACCGCGTTTTGCTTCTTGGTTTTTCTGACGCAAGTGAGAGAGCCTATGGAGCCGTTGTTTATATTTGTGTTGTGGTTCCAGGAGAACCAAACCGCGTCACGCTGGCCATGGCCAAAAGTCGCGTCGCTCCGACACGTACCGTCTCGCTGGCCAGGCTAGAACTCTGCGCTGTGTTGATCATGGCACAGCTACTTAATTTTATCCGCGACTCAATAGCGGCACGTTGTACAGTTGATGACGTGTTTGCTTTTACTGATTCGTCCGTGGCTTTACACTGGACACATTCGTCTCCGCACCGATTTGACACCTTTGTGGCCAATCGTATTTCTAAGATACAAGAGTATCTCGCGCCGCGTCATTTTTTCCATGTTGATGGAAAGCAAAACCCTAGTGACTGCATCTCTAGAGGTTTATCTCCCGCGCAACTATTAGTTCATCCGCTATGGATGCACGGCCCGCAATGGGCTCGTGACAACCCCGCGTCGTGGCCTCTCAATAGGTTCACATTTGATGACACCGCGAATGATAGGGTTTATGAATATAAGAATATTAATCCATCTCTTATTGTCTGCACTGCAACCGTAGTCGCTGAAGAAAATTTTCTTCTTCAACTAGCATCACGCGTGTCCTCGTGGGACAAACTACTTCGTATTGAATTGTTTATATTTTACGATTTACTCGTAAACTTCCGCGCTCTGATTTTTTACAGTTTGAACACGTTAAGGTTGCTGAGGTAACTATTCTTCGTTGTTTACAATCGCATGCATTTAAGGACGACATTTTGGCAATCAAGTCAGACCGCAAGATCGCAAAATATTTATTACCATACTCGCCGTTCATCGATAAAGACGGTTTACTCCGCATAGGAGGTTTAAATAAATCCGCATTGTCATTTGACGCTAAACATCCAATATTGCTGCCAAAAAATCATCGCATTACTGAAATAATTATAGATAGTTATCATCACAGGTTTTTGCATCCTGGACCGCATCTTCTCTTATCATTGTTGCGACAGAGATTTTGGATAATGTCTGGTCGTAACATAGTACGAAAACGGTTTAGAAATTGTAACAAATGCTTTAAATCAAACCCGCGTTCGTTAAAACCCATTCATGGTGTCTCTACTTGCTCCTCGAGTAAACGTAGCCAAGCCCTTCGTGAATACAGGCGTTGACTACGGCGGACCTTACAACATTCTTATTAGTAGGTACAGAGGCGCACGTAAAGAAAAGGCATATATTTGTCTTTTTACTTGTTTCGTCACGAGAGCAGTGCATTTAGGTCGACAGCAAGCTGCTGTCGACCTTACACCGCGTCATTTCTACGTGCTTTTAAGCGTTTCATTTCGCGCCGCGGTGAATGTTTAAATTTGTTTTCTGACAACGGTACCAACTTTGTTGGCGCCAAGACGCATTTCGATGAGTTACATAAATTTCTTAAATCTAAATCGTTTCGCGAATCTTTTAATGCAGAGGCTGTATCTCACGGCATTAATTGGAGTATGAGCCCTCCTAATTCGCCTCATTTTGGTGGTGTATGGGAGACTAACATACGTAGTGTCAAACTTCATCTCAAACGCGTCGTAGGCGAGACGTTGCTTACCTACGAAGAAATGTATAAATTGCTTACACAAATTGAGTGCGTGCTCAATTCGCGTCCACTTACTGTCATGAGTTCGGATCTTTCCGAACCAACCGCGTTAACTCCGTCTCATTTTTTAACGTTAGGTCCATTGACTTAGTTTCATTCCATTCCATGCGAAAATGCAAATCTTAATTTATTACATCGCAAACAATTACTCGACAAGCTTGTTCAAAGTTACTGGAATCGGTGGCGAAAGGAGTATCTTTCAGAGTTGCAAACGCGTTTAAAATGGAACACGCCATCCAATCCAGTTAGGAAAGGCTTGATTGTTATTGTAAAATCAGATAATTGTTCACCGCTTAATTGGCCTCTTGCTATCATAGACGAGGTCCACCCTGGCTCCGATGGTGTTATCAGGGTAGCGCGTGTGCGCACGCAAACCGGTACTTACGTGCACCCAGTGGCAAAACTTTGTCCTTTGCCCAATCAGTAAAGTTCATATACATTTTCATTTAGTTTTAGTCGCATTTAGTTTACTTTAAATATTTAGTTTAACTTCATTGTTACTAAGTTACATTATAGCTTATTTCCGCGTTTTATATTGTATTCCGCTAACACCGCGTCGCATCTCATCCGCTTCATTTCGATTCCGCATTTATAATTTTTATCCCATCCTTAATTCTTATTATATTCCTATCCCATCCCTCTTTTTTCTTGTTTAGGGAAACCCTAAAGGCCGGGGGGATGGTTGCGCCATTTTGCAATATGCAATTGTGATGGGATAAGCCGCGTGAGTGCGCTGATGCACTCACCCCAGTCGTCAAAATCAAAATCAAAATCAAAATAGGTATTCTTTATTCAAATAGACTTTTACAAGCTCTTTTGAATCGTCATTATTACATTAATAAAATTAAATGTCAGTCTGTAAGTACGCTACCACGTACGTCGTTACACCGTGTAGCAATTAACACGGCTTCCTCATAATTAACTATCATCCCGCACCGCGCGCGCGCAGGTTGACCGCGCCTACACGCTTTATAAACTTTTTATTTATTGTGTACATACTATATAAACTTTAAGTGATCTGTGCTAATTTACATAGAAGCAGAGATAAGAGTTGCAGCAGAAGGTGAGTCCCGGAACTTTTGTTTTTGCATGTGGTGTGTCATCACCGGCAGGGAATCCCTTCTCAGGAAATAATACGACGCCCCCCGCATCTAAATACAGTCCACTTGCTCCACCAAAAAGTTTCATAAGATAAATAATATTTAAAACTCTATTTGCAGGCTTATAAAACAGCGTGTCTAATGCCTCTGGGTGGAGCAGAAGAAACTTCTGGATACAAAGGATATGGATTATCTGCGATGGTAGAGCTATTTTGTGGCATTAGTTCAGGTAAAAATACTAAATTTTATGTTCTTACTACTTTTTTTCGTTGCGCTCCATTTAATGTTTGAAAAAGTGTTTTGAACGTGGCAAATAAAGACAAAAGATTCCATTTTTTGTTTTTCTCCATTTTTATAAAACATTTCTTTTTCTTTCAATTGTCCTCATCCGTTTATACAACAATAATGTTAATGTAAAGAATATAACATTGTGATTTTTATTAATTTTGTGATTCATGGTCATGAATAGATACGAATGTCAGTTTTAGTTTAGTATTCTCATCAAAGGACTTATGGCGCGATATTTCAAACTAACATAAATTAAAATAAACATGCTGTAAAGCTTGATTACATTTATTATAAATTTAATTAATTAAAAATAAATAAATTTATATTCAGGGTCCAACTACGGTCACCATATTCGTTCATGGTCTCATAGTGGAGAAGGCGGTCCTGCAAACATAGGCCATTGCTTTGTAGCAGTGGATCCTGAAAGCTTCGCACCTGGTTTTGGGGACCGTCTTACTGATTGTATGCAACATTGGAGAGAGTTAGAACCAGTTAGTATGACTAAAAATAATTTAGTTACACTGCAGTTATCGATTTTTACTGTTTCTTGGAAAACGCGCAAAAGCTCGTCGGTCCTGCGCTTGATTCTTGCGAATGTTGATCTATTATCGTGGACTTTGAGTTACAGTAGTCACTTCCGTATTAAGTTAGTGTCAAAGAAATAGACCGTCATGACCAAATTTAATAAAATATTTTTTGTATACATTAAAATTATTACTAAAGATTACAACATATTCGCAAATATAATTTATATTGAAATAAATAAAATAAATAAAAGTGGCAAATATATTTTTTTTCTTTTATCTATTTTTTTCTATATTACAGACAGACAAAAATTTCCCAGTATTGGCTCCGGGAGATAAGGAAAAGAATGCAGCACAAATCACAGACTCAAAAGGAACCGTATCATACGTAAAACAGCAGTTGGAATCTAGCGCAGCACTCGCTAAGAAGTTACAGGTCAAACCTATGGAAATCGTAAAGGATTAGAACTATTTAAAAACAATATTGTTAATGTACAGAACATTTAAAAACAATATATTATGTTATGTT
This sequence comes from Boloria selene, assembly GCA_905231865.2. NCBI lineage: Eukaryota > Metazoa > Arthropoda > Insecta > Lepidoptera > Nymphalidae > Boloria > Boloria selene. The sequence continues at coordinate 9,212,494 of HG993149.1, forward strand.
AGTGGTTAAGAGATAGACTTTTTAACTAAGGGCCGGTGTTAGGACTACTGCCCTACCGCGCCCTCTACCCTAACGCCAGCCCTGTATTTATTAAAAATACTTACATTGATGTATACCTTATAAGTAGATTAATATCAAGTAATATTGTTTAACTCTGAAAAAATACGAAAAGCGTAATAATGTGATATTAGCATTTTATAAAAACTGTAATTGGTCATAAGACGGACTGGGTCATATCGAATTACGTATTAAAGTCAAATGTTCGGACCAAAATTATTCAAAAATTATATTTTTGCATTTTGTTTTTTCTTAAGTTCATTGTTTGGTGTTAGTTTTGATTGAAAATGATTGTTAATAAAAAAAGTTACCGTACATACTTGTTTATTTTTATACAACCATAATATTCTTACTGTCGCACATTATATGTTACAGAAATAAAACAGAGACCAATGTGAGCGATTAAATAAATGTGAACTTTAAAAGTACGTATATGTCCTATAGGACATTCTTTTACCCTTGGGAAATGCATTAACGTAAAGTTACCACCTGCAGAAAACAGGTTATTACAGTTCTCAAGGCATAAGCTCAGCTTTGTATTGTGTGAGTAATAACTAATAGCTAAAAGCCCAATAGTCGCGCATCAAAAACCCGTTAAAACCGGTTAAGCCAAACTCGCAACGCGCTATGCCTTCGTAGTCGTGCCTATCCGTACACTGCACTCACACAAATGCAAAGCTGAGCTTATTCCTCGAAACACTAAACACTAAACTAAAACCCAAGCACCCATCGTCCATCTTAATGGGGCGTCGCAAGATCGCTCGTGCATTAAACCATGATGTCCCGACGGCCCGGTAGGTCTGCCAAAGCAGACCAGGAGGCCAAGGAGTTGCTCCACAGTCCACTCTGCTATCAGAAAAGTACCAGGAGCAACCCGCACGACACACCGCCCAACGAAATGGGCCCTCCTCTCCTTGCGCGTTTTTTGGTTTCACTCCCAGATTGCCGATGTCCAACATATAGGACATAATATGTTAGCTCTATACAATATAATGTTTCAAAATTCAATAAAAATATTTACCTATTTACTCATTTGACTAGATGTTATTTAATCGGAGAACTTTAACCGAGGCAATAGGTATTACTTCTTATTATTAGGGATTTTAGGTCGGACCAAAATAATCCCACGTCCCACGTCCCACAAAGTGGCGTCTCAGTATATTATATAGATTATGAGTTATAGGTAGAGGATTCGATCCCGGTCGATATTTCTAATCCCGGGATTTCGGGATTATCTACAGTCAATCTCGGGATCCCGGGATAGTCCCGGGATTATACTGTTAATGGAAAGTGGTAACAAAAAGACAGTAAAACATATCAAAATCTTTTTTTTATTCATCTTTTAGTTTTGTGAGGACATAGAATATAATTTAAGTTTTAAATCTTCAAAAAGGCGGTTAAACAAAATTATACTTTCTTCTTCTATACTATCTATATCTATACTTAATATTATAAAGAGGAAAGATTAGATTAAAGATGTTACGATTTAACTCAAAAACTACTGAACCGATTTTAAAATTCTTTCACCATTAGAAAGCTACATCCTTACTGAGTAACATAGGCTATAATATATTTTCCAAAAAATATAAATCTCTACATAAAATGGAATAATGTAACTCAAAGTATCACAATTTTGTCTATAAAAGTCATTATTCTGCGTACGCTGCGAAAACTGTTGACGATATATAAAATAATGTTCTATATAAGTATTAATAGTACTCATGATTGCTCAGAAAAAAGTCCGCGATAGCATAGATCTAACTATTACCTATAGTTATGCTACAATAACAGTTTTAGTTGGAAAAGTTTAGTTTAAATACGGGTGGAATCGAATAGCGGGGATATTTGTATCATAATATTAATCCTTATAATTTTAAATGGTTTGATAAATAAGGTAAATTATATATGTGTTAATTACACTTTAAATAACGAGGATGTGACTTTTCGTTTAGAAGTTAGACGGATATAAAAAATCTCTAGGTTAAAAAAAAAGTCGCGGTTTGAACAAACTGTCCTCACGTTCAATCTATTAACAAATAGCTACTAATTTTTGTATATACGTTTAAAAAAAACTTTTATATATTAAACTTTACTCATTAATTATATATTTTTTATATTATTAAAAAGGCTTTTTTAAGTAAAATACAGTGGCAAAGTCTACCAAACGCCGCCGTGTCGCGCCGTGTGGCCTGCAATCACGAAAAATGGGTATAAAGAAGGTGGGTGGAGAAGTGTGTAAAGCCAAAGATTTATCATTTGTAGGACCGCAAGTAAAATTAAAAAATATAAAGTGAAATATTCTTCAAAATATTTAATTTAAAATTTGTACATTATTTTTTTCTAAAAGCAATTACACACTTTTACGCATAATCCGGTACCGGTCGGTACGAAAAACAAATTAAATCAGCTGTGTAAACAAAATGCCAGTCAAAACGTCTCATCAAATTAGTGCGTTTCGTTTCACGCACATTTTTATTGGCTTATTTAAAAAATGTATCAATCCCGAAAATCCCGGGATTTATTGAATTTGATCCCGAAAATTTCGGGACTAAAATATGACCGGGATCCCGGGATCCCGAGATCCGGGATCCCGGGATCGAATCCTCTAGTTATAGGTAACTACAACTCCAACAGGTAACCGATGTGCGCGTTCACACAAAAATTACTGAACTGATTTTAACTAAACTTTGTGCAGTAATAGTTGTGATATTACTAGGATCATTATTTAAGGTACCCTTTACTTTACTACAGGAAAATATTTTATTCTTACAGGAATACACAGTGACTGGTTCTATAGAGTAGTTCTCATTAAAGGGGGGTAAAAGTATAGTTAAATATTTTAAGGACTTTTAGCGCGAGCGAAGTAGCGGGTTCCGGTAGTATTTTATCATAAAATTGGTCGAGTCTATGGTTTGCACAAATCTGTGTATGACCGCATCAAAGAGAATGTAAAACCTACGGAAAGACCGCATCATAAGAGAACCATTGGACAGATTTTGGTGAAATTTGATATGATAGCTGTAGCCAGGTCAACATATTATAGGATACTTTTTTCCGCTGGAAAATATCTAATTTGTTAGAAATCTTAACAAATCGTTGTAAACCAATGATAAAACATCAGACGTTATAATAATATGTAAAATCTAAGAATTTGTTTTCTGGTCTTTAGACCGCAGGCGGAGCCGCGGGAAATGCTATTAAAAACAAGTAGTTTCAACAGTAGCGAAGCCGCGTGTTTTGTTAGTATTTTGTATTTTTGGATAAAACAATTAGAACAAATTCTATTAAATTTTATTAGTAAGAAATCTTCTTTGACTTGTCTTGTGATGTGATCCTATTTGTTATTAATTTTCTGCTGAATTATTCATTTACAAAATACTTTTTATGTATTTTTATGTAATAAATATTCCTTATTTTTGTTGGCAATATAAAGACATATTATGTTCCTATTAATATGCTAGTAAAATCCACTGCACTGTTGATGACTTTAAACTTTAAACTTTCAACCATGTTTCAACAGTTAACTGTCGAGTGTCGACGCTTGGACAGTAATGTTGTTATACCAATGAGCGCTACTAAATTATTTTTTGATAATCTTTATTCTTTAGCTTAGGATTAGGCCCATATTATAAATATTTCTCTATGGATTAGGCTTAGGACCGCTTATTATTTTTTTCAACTAAGAAGTAGTGTCCGACCGAATATTCGGTTTCGGTTTCGGTTTCGGTCGAGTTTCGGCAAAAAAACGAGTTTCGGTTATGTTTCGGTTTCGGCAGCAAACCTGCCGAAACTACGACCGAAACCGAAACTGCATTCGGGAGTTTCCGCGCTGTGCTCGGGTGTGTTCGGCGCGGTAAATGACATCCAAGCGACGATGACATTTTGCCGCGTTCACGTGCGTAATCATGTCGTAGCCTGTTTGTTTGCAGTGCATTTTGTTTGTTGTGAGTTTTCGTGTGATATGTTTTGAATTCAGTAAGTTTTATCATGTGATATAATATAAGAGTACCTCTAAAAGTAATTTAATATAACAAAGGAGTACCTAGATTATAGTAGAATCAAGTTTACCATAAAAAATTAAAAATCTAAACATTTTGTGGTTAATTTAACTCTTTCGCTAATGCTATATGTAAACAAACATTAGTTAGGTACATTGTATTTAGTATTTACTATAGTGCATTAGTGGTGATAATATTAATTTAGGGATATTGGGATTTAGAGTTTCGCGTTCAATTTAATAATTATTAAGTAGGTACCAATATAATAATTGTTTTTTTTTTACAAATTAACACTTATAATTAAACGAGTAGATACCTACCTGGTTATCCGTATAAAATTAACACTTATATTTATTTTACTAATTAAAACTGACTGATTATAATACATTTTCTTCATTTTTCTCTGAAAACATGATCCTTACAAGAAAGTTTCGGTTTCGGTTTCGGTTTCGGCCGAAACTGAGACCGTTGCCGAAATTCGGTTTCGGTTTCGGTTTCGGTGGTAAAAACCAGTTTCGGTCGGACACTACTAAGAAGACTTCTTATGTCATTATTCTCATATAATTCGTATTTCGTGTCCGTGAATAGTTTTGTTGTTCTGTCATCTGTGTAGTGATTTCAAAAATGACGTTTAACATTATGTTATCTGTTTGTTAGATAAATTTAACTAACTTTAATAACACAAATATTTTTTTATTTAAATAAAAAGAACGAAATTAATCACTTCTATGAACTTATTTAAAATATTGGATATAAAATTAAATATTTATTAAATTTTCTACAATTAGTGAGAGGTGCTGACTTACTGTCAAAATTGTCATCCAATGACCAGTGTTTTGATTTATAAAATTCACAAATCGGCAATAAATCTGTATGGAAGTGTAAGTCACATAGAAAACTACTCTAAAAATACGACTGTGCGCGTAGATATTTCAAAAATAAAACAAAAATTCTTGTACATGTGTTATTTTAGTGACCTAATAAAAAACAGTAGTAATAACAGTGAAGAGTGCATATATATTTTAGATAAAGTGAAATTGATACCCTTTTCTGTGATTACAATTGCTACCGTGAATTATATTTATCGTTTTATAAAGCAAAAGGCACAAATTAAATAAAGGTAAGTTATTTTGTTCTACTATACAAGTTAAATATATATTGTTTTAACAATTATTACAATAACCTACTTTTTACTTTTATAAAACAAAATAATTATCTATTTTTGTGTAATAATGTATATTATGTATGTACGTTTTCTTATAGAGTGCCTCTTTTTAAGACCATTGAGAAAAAAACATTGTGTAGTTATGTTATTAAAAATTTGATAATATTACAAATACACATTTACCTACTTAATGTAGTTTTCAAATCTGTATAGTAAATAACTCTTTAAATATATAATTTCTGTAATTAATACAAGGATTTCTATTTTAAAAAGAAACTACATTAATAAACCTTTTATTACAATAAAATGTTTTCATTATTTTAGTAACTTAATTATGGTTTTAAAAGAATACTTAATATTGTATTTTAAATATTATTATTTTACTTCACTGTAAGCGTAAAATTATATTAAAAAATGCAGACAAAAAAAGTACCTACATAATTTTATTGTCTACATCACTAAAACTTTATTGTTTCTGTGAATAATTCTAAACATTACTAGAAATATTAAAGATGCATTCTTCTTTAAGTATAGATTTTCTTACATCATATATTTAGCCCTTTTTTATGTCCCACTGCTGGGCATATGCATCACTAGGTACGAGGGTGATTTCTCACATAAAATCAACAAAAATAAAAAGTCCTCTTGAACAAAACTATGTAAATTTATAGGCTTAGTCTTATTACAATTACACCAACAGATTGGCTGGTAGCTGATGTTATAAGAAAGTTACTACTTATAGATATGTTTATTTTAGACTAGCGACTCCTCGCTTCGCTCTGTTTTGTCCCTACGTACACTAGATTTCTTAGTGATGAGATATTTTCCCGCAGTAAAAAATATCTTTTATGTTAACCCAGATTACCAGCTGTTTATTATCATATCAAATATCAAAGCCTAACAAGCTAACATTAAAAATTAAAATCTGCTAAAGCAGTATTACATCCGTTTTAACTATAATTAACATCCCTTTTCCTTAACTAGTAATATGAATACAAAATAGCTCAAACACAGCTATCAGCTAAGTAAGGATAATTAATAATATGAAAATTTAAAATAATAACATATGATTACTATATCATATTAAACTATATACGCTAAAAATAAAAAAAATGTATTATGTTTTTTTTGTTAAAAAGTTGTTTCATTTACATACAACTTAATAGTAATTCATAGATATTTAGATAATAAATATCTAATATGACTAAAAATTCAAAATTCATATGTGAGTCATTTCCAACATGATTACCACTTGTCTTATGGTAAAGGAAAAGATTGCGAGGAAACCAGCATGGTTGAGAGAACCTAGCAAGTTTTGAAAGAAATGTGAAGTCTGTCAAACCGCACTTGGTGTGGTAGACTATGACCTGATCCCCTATGTATTAAAGAGCGACCTGTGCCCAGCCATGACAGTTAAAAAGGGCTAAATGCATACATACACAAATAAAAAATTTCAATTTTCACAGTACAGCAAACAAACTATGTAGTATTTCTGTGAACTGGTACAGTTACATTTGCTTCTGTAACAAAAAACTTATACAGGCGTAACTTCTCTATACCCGTAAAGTATTGAAAAGGCCAGTTTCCTGCTTCACACGCATTTCTATTTGTTGATGTAGCATTCATCAATCTGATATGGCATAATGTGTGTTGTCATTCAACCATTGATCAACTAATTATTTTCTTTCTATCACCTAAAATTGGTGAAAAAAATGTTGTCCCCAAAATCAAACATTGATTTTGTTAAACAAATGTTGCACCCATTCGAAATATATGTACGTATGAAGTACATATTATACAATATTAAAGAAAGTTTAACAATTATGAACTAGGAAAAATAAATATCTAAAATGGAAAAAAAAAACATTGTTGTTAATTACAAAAAGAAATAGGTATCAAGTAGAGTGTATCTAAAAACTAATTTTATAGACAACCTCAGCAGCTCAGTCAAGGCCAACACAAGGCCTAGCAACTTGAACATGAAAAGATTTTAAATCGTAAGCTTTATTCAATAGGACAGATTGCATAGCAAAATCACCCTCAACTTTTTTAATTACAAATCGTTTATTTATTTTAACCGACGTACAAAAGGGTTGATGTTAGGTTATTAAATCGAGGCGTATTATTTTTTATGTTAAACCACACATAACTTTTACAGAGTCTGATTTTGATATTCCTTTATTTACTGGATAGGGCGGGTATACCTCGAATTTGGTCCCATATAAATTTGTAAAAAAAATCCTACCCTAACGGCGGGAAAATAAGGGTGGTTGTTCAAGTTGGTAATTTTAAAAGTGATAATCAATGAAACTATCTTTTCGGATTTTGTCGCGGACTTATTTTGATTTTTGGTTCCAGACGTTTCGAATGCTTTACAGCAATCATGGTCACGGGAGAGTTTCATTTATAATGTCAAATATTCGCGTAATCCTGAGAAAGTATTAAGTAATAATCAAAATTACACGACCACCTGTACTTTATATACCAGATTTTGATATTTGATATGATAATAAACAGCTGGTAATCTGGGTTAACATAAAAGATATTTTTTACTGCGGGAAAATATCTCATCACTAAGAAATCTAGTGTACGTAGGGACAAAACAGAGCGAAGCGAGGAGTCGCTAGTCTAAAATAAACATATTTATAAGTAGTAACTTCCTTATAAAATCAGCTACCAGCCAATCTGTTGGTGTAATTGTAATAAGACTAAGCCTATAAATTTACATGAAAATAGCGTGATTTATATTTCATTTATTACTTTTATTTATATTCATGCAAGCTATACCCGACAAATTGATAAATTTGGTTAATCTTTTAGATTAAAGAAATATTACCATTACATAACGAAACCCAAATAATTAGTAATTACTCAAATCAAGCTCAGAAACCCACTCGTAAACTAGTGCTTGCGGTCACAATGTGGGAAAAAATGATATGAAACGAAGCGATTTCATTAAAGAAGCAAGGTATTTGCTAAATCATAAATGGAAAAAATATAGAGCGTACGTAGCGTAAACTTCACAACTTTTTTTCAGGGTACGAGAGAAAAAATGTATATATCAGTACCTACCATGATTTTTGCAAAATATTCTCTCAACTTTATCATTATAATGTTATCACAAAGTGAATATTGCATTATTTATGAGGGTATTATATTCTACCTTTTAATAATTAACTTACTATGATTTATGAATGATTCCTGAGCTATATTTTTCTTCAAAAGTAACGATACCTATAATGTACCTATATAATATTAGGTATGTAGGTAAATATACCTACATACCTAATATTATATAGTCATTTACATTATGTGCAAAGAACTAAACTGTATAATATGTTAATAAATAGATAATCACTATCTATATAAAACAAAGTTGCTTCCTGCGGTCTGTCCCTATGTATGCTTAGATCTTTTAAACTACGCATCGGATTTGGATGCGGTTATTTAATATAGATAGAGTGATTGAAGAGAAAGGTATATATGTATAACTAGCAGAGCCCGCGTATAGTACCTTATATAGTACCTTATATTTTACAAGCATTACCGCAAAAAAAACATGCAATAATAAGTACTTAAGTAGATATGTAGGTAAAGTATGAAACAAAGAAAATTAAATGTCAGTTATCAGTTACAATGGCTGATTGTAGGAACATCTCTATTATTTTCTTATGCGTTATTACAACAAATAATTACAAAGGCGAGGTTGCGACAATATGGCCGAAGGCTGAGAAGGTTTTCTTTTGTTATTTACACTCAAAATCGCTGCTATTTTAAAACTTTATTATTATTTTATACGCCTTCTTTAATTGCAATTAATGAAATCAACGCCCGTGACTGTAGTTGGGTTTATACCTACTGCCGCTTCTAGATATGATCGTGTTATATTTTCAAAATTAGTAAAATAGTATCATAGAAGTAGTCTTATATTATGATTTTTTGTTGGTTTTAAGATTTATTTAAATATAAATAAATAAACAACACGAAAAGCTTCGGACAAGTTTTTATTTATTTATTTATTTATTTATTTATCTTTGGGAAACACACAGCGTTATTTTAGTAAACATAGATTAACACTTAAAATAAAATAAAAAATTAAGCCAGCAAAGTTTCCACTAAAAGCATAAAGATGTGAACTTAAAATAACAATCAAAAAAAGCTATAGCCTAAGGAAAGAATACTATCAAATTATACTAACAATGAATACATTATTTATGTTTTTTTCTTTAAAAGGTAACTGAATTTTTTGAACCCATTATTGAACAAGTCAATATCATGATACTGCCTATTATAGTTATTGCAAGACCTTACAATAAATGAATTGCCACAATACCTGGTTTTGGAGACAGCGGTTGAGAAAGTAGCCTGAGACCGAGTGTGATGACTAGGGCAGTTAAAGGTTAATTTACTTAGTAAGTACGGAGAGTCAACTAAATTATTAATTATTTTATAAAGGAAAAGCTGATCTTTGTGTCCTCTACGGGTTTCTAGAGAAGTAATATTACTGAGACAGGCAGAGCCAAATTTACTTCTTATTCTCCTCAAAAATTTATTTTGTATTTTTTCAATTGAGTCTATGTATTTCTTGTATTGAGGATTCCATGATGTAGATGCGTATTCTAGATTTGACCTTACATATGCATTATATAGTAGTATTAGTGTGTTAACATTTTTAAAATCTGCCCCTTGCCTAAATATAAAACCCAGCATTTGATATGACTTGGTTATTATGTTATTTATATGACAGTCAAATATGACTTTACTATCTAGCTGGACCCCAAGGTCCCTTACCTCTGTTACTCTTTTCAGATTAACGTTCGAAATCGAATAATTATGCAAAATTAGATTTTTTTTCTTGAAAAAGTAATTGTACAACATTTTTCCAAATTCAAGTATAGACTGTTAGCTTTACAGAACAGTTCCAGTCTATTTATATCTTCTTGCAAGTCAACACAATCTTGCTTATTTTTTATAATTTTGAAAATTTTAGTATCATCTGCATATAATATATTGAATTTAAAAAACAGCTATTAATATCATTAATAAATATATTGAATAATAAGGGACCCAAATGAGAGCCCTGTGGCACTCCCGAAGTAATTGGAACAAATGAAGAGGTATAACCTTTGATTGCTACAGCCTGAGATCGATCGCGGAGATATGATGTTAGCCATCGAAGCAGGTTACCATGTATACCGATGTATTCAAGTTTTTTTATTAGAAGTCCATGCGAAATTTTATCAAAGGCCTTTGAATAAACGGTGTATATAACATCAACTTGGTATCCTGAATCCATTGCATTAAGTATGAAATCCAAAAACTCGCAAAGATTAGATTCGGTAGATCGCTTATTGACAAATCCATGCTGATTACTCATTAGTAATGGTCTCAATACTGGGTATATCATGTCGTATATAATCTTTTCAAAAAGCTTAGGTATGGTGGATAATTTTGAGATTGCACGGTAATTTTTGATATTTCTTTTGTCATAACATTTGTGAATAGGAGTAATTAAAGATTTTTTCCATTCTATGGGTAAGCAACCGGTATTCAAAGATTTTTTAAAGAGAATAGTTAAAGGTACACTTAGAGTTTTACTACATTGCTTCAGAAAAATTGGATGTATAGCATCTGGTCCAGTCCCCTTACATGTATCTAATTTAGTTAAGTATGATTGGACTTTGTTTTCTGAAATATCCAGTGAAGCTATTATTGTATTAGAACTATAATTGTGAATATCAGGAGTGAATAATGAGTTCATCTCAAAGACAGAATGAAAAAAATTATTGAACATATTGGAAATCGTTTGACCATCTGAGCTAGTTTGGGAATCAAGATACATTGTATCTGGTATACCAGTATGTTCTTTTTTAGATTTAATAAAGGACCAAAAATGTTTAGAATTAATATTAATATTGTTTTCTGCTCGTTCTAAATACGAATTGTAACAAGAATTTTCTAAAAACTTTGTTTGTGCTCTAATTTCTGAGAATACGTTATAATCGCTAACCCTTCTATATACCTTCCACTTCTTATGCCATTTTAGTTTTTTATTAATTTGAATAATTAGGTGACGTGAATACCAAATGGGATATTTGCTTTCTTTTGCCAATTTAGACGGAATATATTTGTTAATTACAGAGTTTATGATTCTATAGAAAGCATCAACTGCTTCAGTAATATTTTTATTATTTAGTTCGTCGTTCCAATTAATTTCAGCTAATTGTGCGTTAATAATGCTATAGTCTGCATTGTGATACTTACGTACTATACGACAATTAACACTAAGGTTTCTTTCTATTGAGTGAATATCAACCAACAATTGTAGTGAGGGGTGATGAACATCTTCTGGCTCCGCTAAAGGTAATGTTCGAGATACTAAGCATGTTAAGTCAGATAGTACAAGGTCTAATAATCTATTATTATTGTTGAGCACACAGTTATATTGTTGTAGGTCGATAAAGCTCATAAACGTAGATAATTGGTAAGTGAGAACGTTTTCAGATATATTTTGTAATTTGAGGCAGTTGCTGCTATTTTGTGGTGACCATGTTGCATTTTTAATATTAAAATCACCCAATACAATAATATTATAAAGTGGAAACTCTAAGCGTAAATCCGAGACATATTCAAACAGTTTTAATTGTGAATCAGATTGATTAGAGTTTTGAGGAAAATAACAGCACAAAATAATGAGAGATTTTCGCACAGCGCCTAGTTTCTGATTTATATTCAGGATAGTTACATTTGCATCATTAATGTCAGGAATTTTAGGAATATTACGTAAGTCTACATTAATATCACGACGTATCGCTATCAGAGTTCCACCTCCCATACTCATCTTAAAGCGCTGGTAGTCACGGTCCGTGCGGTAGACATCATATCTAGTATCAAAAAGTAATATTCTGTATTATTCTGTTATAGTGTTAGTAATATTCTGTCAGTATATTTAAGCTTTCAGTAATATTAGATAAACATATATGTTATCTTTTAATTTATCATAATTTTATTACCTACTAGCGAATCACCCTCGCTTCGCTCGAGTTCGTCCCTAGTTCTAGCGCGAGCGAAGCCGCGGGTTCCGCTAGTATTGTATGCTAATGTACGTTTCTAATAGCAGAAGAATTCTTAAAATCGGTCCAGTAGTTTTTGAGTTTATACGTTACTAGCGACTCGCCCTCGCTTCACTTGGGCTTTTTCCTAGATTTAGCACAGGCAAAGCCGCGGGATCCGCTAGTTATGCATATAAACCTTCCTCTTGAATCACTCTATCTATTAAAAAAACCACATCAAAATCCGTTCCGCAGTTTTAAAGATTTAAGCGTACAAAGGGATATAGGGACAGAGAGAGCGACTTTGTTTTATACTATGTAGTGATATACAAAAATACAAATCTTTCCTCTTTATAATATTAGTATAGAAGTATAGATTAAATTAATTTTTCTTTCTTAAAGTTCATCCAGGAACGCCTTATTCAAGCTTAAACTGAAGTCCACAAATGTGGAACAATTGAGTAGATTAAAAAGATCATTAGGAACAATTGGTAACGATCTCTGAGGTACTTTTAATTAGCTCTATACTGCGACGTGAGTTACGCAAGAAAAACAGTTATAGGTACATAAATTATACGAGAATGTATAGTTATGTGTTGTGTGATGATAATGCAGAGATTTTTTAATAATCCTAATAGAGTTTGTTTGTATGTTTAAACGTGGTAATCTCAGGAACTACTACTACGTAGGTAATTCGATTTGAAAAAAATATTTTTGTTTTTATATACCTACTTATAAATAAAAATAATACATAGATATTGGCAATTAAACTGTCGGAATCAAATTTTATTCATTGACCTTAGAGTAATGAAGTAAGTAGTTATGATTACACCTCGTCCATCCGTTTTAGATTAAGATATATAAAATAGCAGATTATAGAGACGCAAACTCAGCGTCTGTCCGGCCCACCCAGCATCTGCCGGCCGAGAATGTATTTCAGACATTAAAGAAGCCTCAAATCGGCTACAAGTCTCAATTTGTTTTATTTTATTAATTTAGTTTTAATTTATACTTACTGTACAAGTAGTTTTCGATACGCTCCGAAACAAAAAGTAAGTCCTCATGAAAATTAAAATCTACTACTAAACTACCTACTACTTTGCATATTCTTTTTAATATAATAAGGAAAAAACGTATCGTTGTATTAAAATGATGAAACGAAAACAATAACAAAACGCTAGCAAACAGTTCTTGATTGATGGATGTAATCTAGTATTAGGTATACCAATAAAATGGATGGAAATATGCGTGTGTTCAAAACAGCAAGTGTGTTAAAAATCACCCACGATTGCTTAAAAATTTTAACAAATATTCTAAATAGGTAGAAAAAGTTTCGACGTCGTGAAATTAGCGGCGAGTTTAAGTCAACTGGGCTATCCCAGTCTATCGCCGCTAATTTACTTTCTGGGTATTCGAATATTCCATTAACACGGGTAAACGTAGGTAGGGCAAAAGTACTCAATAATGAAAGGGATAGATTTTTACTGGTACCTTCTACTGAAAATTTTTAGACATTTTACTCGTAACAGTTATCATTAATGGATCCTAATGTTGAATTGAATGACATTAAAATAACATCATGAATACATATTTGTATTTGTGTAATAGTACAGTTTCATCAATTGTTATCAGAACTATATTATAGTGTAAAGGAAACAAAGTTGTTGATTATGATAATATTATGTCGTGGAATTTTTTTCACTTTGATTTGATGGTAGCATAATATTATGTAACTACATATTAGGGTAAAACATTTTTATTTATTATTTAATTATTGCGATAACTTAATGAACTCTTAGTAACCCATGCATCAGATCTCAATACTATCTCAGTAATAAATAAAAATTGTATTAGTATAATGTTCTATAGAATAATAGAACGCTAAGAACATAATATTACGTTTTCTAGGTACAATACTTTTCTACACATTTACATTCTCAAATATTCTAAATAGGTAGAAAAAGTTTCGACGTCGTGAAATTAGCGGCGAGTTTAAGTCAACTGGGCTATCCCAGTCTATCGCCGCTAATTTACTTTCTGGGTATTCGAATATTCCATTAACACGGGTAAACGTAGGTAGGGCAAAAGTACTCAATAATGAAAGGGATAGATTTTTACTGGTACCTTCTACTGAAAATTTTTAGACATTTTACTCGTAACAGTTATCATTAATGGATCCTAATGTTGAATTGAATGACATTAAAATAACATCATGAATACATATTTGTATTTGTGTAATAGTACAGTTTCATCAATTGTTATCAGAACTATATTATAGTGTAAAGGAAACAAAGTTGTTGATTATGATAATATTATGTCGTGGAATTTTTTTCACTTTGATTTGATGGTAGCATAATATTATGTAACTACATATTAGGGTAAAACATTTTTATTTATTATTTAATTATTGCGATAACTTAATGAACTCTTAGTAACCCATGCATCAGATCTCAATACTATCTCAGTAATAAATAAAAATTGTATTAGTATAATGTTCTATAGAATAATAGAACGCTAAGAACATAATATTACGTTTTCTAGGTACAATACTTTTCTACACATTTACATTCGTTAATATCATCAGGAATTCATTGAAATAAATGCATTAATTTGCCATTTTTCTGGAAATTTATTGATTTACATATTTGTTTTGTTTTTTGTAAAAATAATTATAATTTTTATTAGGTACTTGGTAAAACTATATGGGTAAACGCTACGATTTTAGAGATATAGGCTCCGTTTATCATCACCGATTAGTATATCTTATCCGAGTAATCGATATTATATAAAGATATTATTTAACGCGATATTATCATTTTCTTTATTTGGGACACATTAGTTGGTTTTACAATTAATTTGAAAACTGTAGATATTGTTATTTTCAGTTCCCAGTACGTGGTGGGATCCCTATTTATAGCCAAATTCAAGAAGAATGATTAAAAATCACGAATGAACAGCTGTTGTAAAAGCAGCTGTAGAGTTTGCGAAAGTAATTAAATTTTTAATTGAATTTTGTATTAGGAATGAAGGAATGGGAGAGCACTTGAAATTCATAATAAACTATGACAATGTCTAGCTTTTTAGTTTTTTAATAAGTTAATAATACTTATTATTAATATATGTAGCAAATTTTATTTTCAAATAAAGGAGGATTTTTGATCAATCGAAATTTATATCACATTTTTTATGTAAATGCCAAATGATAGACTGACTAATTGGACAATTGCCAGTCAAAATCGGGTCAAAATAAGTCAAATAACGTACTTCATCATATTTAAAAAGAATTATCTTGTAATAAATCCTTAAAAAAAATTAAATAAAATACTCAATAGCTATAGCTACCCAAATTTTTATACTACAAATGTTCATTACTATTTTAAAATAGCGCCATCTATTTTATTATACTGGTATCGAAATTAAATGGGACGGACTGGAAGACCTAAGGACAACCGGGGATATGATTATGAAATAACTTGCTAGATGGCGCTGACGAGTAAAATATTTCGTCCATGAGGCTGAAATCAGATTTAATGTTGTACCTACTGTTCGTACAGTATTTACATTTTGAAAAACCATATTCTAAAGCCAGTTCTCCTACGGTAGAGATAAGCGTGCATGAATTTCATTTGCATAAATAATTTTCTAAGAACTTTTATTATGTACTAGTTAACCCGGCCCGCTTCGGCATAAGTTAAAATAAGTTTAAAAAATATATTTTTTTAATAAAATAGATGTAGCCTAAGTTACTCCTTATAACATTAGCTATCTGCGAGTAAAAGTCCCGTCAAAATTGGTCTAGCCGTTTCAGAGATTAGCCGGAACAAACAGACAGACAGACAAAAATTTAAACAAAAATTGCCTTTGATTAGTGCCGTATATACTTTGATATGCATTTAGTAAAAAGCTGTTAATTTAAAATTGCAAACAGACACTTCAATTTTATTTATTTGTGCTGATTTATTTTAAACAGCAGCAGTAAAAAGGCTGATTTTTAACTTTCGGTAATTTTAATGGTTAGACAATGATATTTTTTTGAAAAATAACATTTAGATATGAAGTTAAAGCACAAATTTATAAGCGTAATAGTTTTTCAGTAAAGTGTACCACAAAACTCAGGACGTAAGCACAATAAAATTTTAAATTTAATGACTATATCGAAGTGCCACATACTTGTAGTAGAAAAACTTTGATTTTTGAAAATTTGTTTAAGAATAATCGATGTTTATAATAATAACCAGTGCGGGTGGCAGCACATATTGCGGTGGTGGGTGGGGGTGCATATTGCACGACATGTCTTTCAAGAACATACTAGGTTCTCTCATGCATTCAGATAGGCAGGCACGATGTTTTCCTTCACCATTAGACGAGTGGTAATAATTTTACAAATAATTCGCACCTGAAAAATCAGAAATGCAAGATCCGGAGCTGAATCAAGCGAGAGATTATCACTAAGCTACCACTGCCTTATTTATTTGTATCTATACCTAGTTAATAAATAAAATTGTATGGTTGCTGTTTGTGATTTTATACTAATGATACATAATAGCTACTTTCAATTGAGCTCGCATGATTATTTACAATGATACCAAATCCAACTCAACGGGATATTCTCTTCAGTATTCAACATATTTATAGCGTGATATTAACGAACCAAGCTATTTTTTACAAGGATCAATAGTAGGTTAGCCAGATTCCTATAGTCAGTAACAAATAAAAAATATGTTGGGAGTTGGGATATTATTAGGTAGCGCGGTGCCATCAAGTAACGTCATAAGCTACAAGGTTTGTGTTACGGGTACCAGATAGTTAACATTAAATGCATACCTAAATAAATATAACACCTATGACTCGAGTAAAAACATTCGTACCTACTACAAATAAATGCCCCCAGCGGGTCTGGAACCCGCAACCATTGGCACAGGAAATAGGCTCACTACAAATAACAAAGCCACACGTGTCGTCGGGAGGTATAATAAGAAGGTCTATGAGAAGAGGAATATCCTTGCTCATTGGATTTCTTTATGCTATTATTATTTACACAATAATAGCAATTAGCTAACTACCAGCATCTTCGTAAGATGGCTTATCTATATACCTATATATAAATCTATACATATTTAACATAAAATTAGTGTTTATCTTTAATTTCAAAATAACAGCGTTTCTCTAAATGCATAAGAATGTATATCCGAAACTAGCAACAAAAAAGCAATTTTTATAATTTTTGCCTGTCTGTTCGTTCCGGGTAATGAAGGCTCTGAATCGGCTGGACCGATTTTGACGGGGCTTTAACTCGCAGATAGCTAATGTTATAAGGCGTAACTGACTAAGTTACGCCGTCACGTAAGTTACGGTATCTCAGTGTTATTCTTAAAAATACATAAAGATGTGAACGGTATAAGTGATTTGTGTCGTGGCCTGTCAGTGCAAAACCAGTTTAGAACAACAACTTGACCTTCGGACGTAATCGAACAACTTCATTCACGTTTAAACATATCTCGTTCGTATTCAACGCACTTGTTAATAACATCGATAGCTCAGCCGTAACTCTGCGAGATTTTCCTATCGTAGTGCGCGAAACATAGGTTCGATCCCCTCTTGAACAAGTATATATAATATTATTATTATTATTTTTTTTTTACATTATGTCTCTTCAACGTACACCCCCATCTGGACTAAAGTCTTCATCGCCGCTGCAGCCATGTATATCAGAACCTAATTTAAATAAAAAACAAGACCATGATTCTGGTTCTGCGGATACTCGCGATAACATTACTTTACGCTACAAACGTTCACACTCGGATATGCAATTACTAACTTTCATGGATGAACTTAGAGATATGTTCTCCTCATTTAAAGATGAGCAAAATAAGAAAATTGAAAAAATATATGAAACAGTCTATGAAATCAAAAACCAAAATAATGAAATCCGTGCTTCTGTGGATTTTTTATCAGAAAAATATGACACTATTAATAACCTAATTACTAAACTCCAAACTGAGCATACCAGCTCTTTAACCTATATCCATACGTTGGAGGAGAGATTAGACAACCTGGAGCGCCTGTCCAGATCCACTTGCTTGGAAATTAAAAATATTCCTGCCGTTAGTTCTGAGACTAAAGAGAGCCTCTTAAATACCGTCATTTCTACTGGGAAGAACTTGAATGTTCCTATAGCTCCTAATGATGTAAAGGACGTGTTTCGTATTGGATCGAAGGACTCTGTAAATAAAACTGTAATAGTTGAATTAAATAGTGTTATTATGAAACAGAAAATTATAAAGATGTACCGAAGAGCCAACAAAGAAAATAATAGATTAACAACTGATAAGTTAAAACTTGTTGGCCCCTCAAAACCCATATTTATAACGGAAAACCTATCGAATAAAATGAAAAGGCTTTACTTTCTTTCCCGTGACTTTGCCAAGTCTAACGAATACAAATTCTGCTGGATCTCAAATGGCAAAATATTTATTCGTAAAAGAGAAGGTGACCAACTAGTTCATATTAAAAATGAAACTGATTTGTCAAAGTTGCTTAAGGAACAAAAAGCATGACTAGTTCTCGACATATTATGTACTTTATATTCAGTTCTAGGGTCAATTCTATATTTAATATTTTTAATTAATCTCAGATATTGTTTAATTAGACATTTAAATAGTTTCAGATGCAAGGTTTATTTAATAAAATACACATACACACATACACACACACATACACACTATCATTACTCACCTCTCTCTCATTCACTCATGTTCTTAATACTAAATTATAATTTCTTAATTATTGTGGCTTCTATCTTTCTTTTCGCCGCTCGTATTATATGGTGGTATCCCACGTTGAATAGATTTAATATCTTTAAACTTATAGAATTCTTGTTACATTTCACCTTAACGCTATGACTAACAATTGTATAAATAAACTAAATCGCGATATCGAAGAAATCTCTAACTCAGAATCATTTATTTTGTCCCCTGAAGACTGCTTGTACCGACTGAATAATTTAACTAAATCACTTAAAGTTTTTCACGTCAATATAAGAAGCATTAATTGCAATTTTAGTAATCTTTTAGTTTTATTACATCGGATTAATTTTCTTGTGGACGTTATTATTCTATCAGAATGTTGGCTTAGTAAAACAAATGATATCCCTATAATAAAAAGTTTTTATCATACAAAACGAAATTCACCAACCAAAATGATGGGATTGTTGTGTACATTAAGGATAATCTTGATTGTACGGTTATTGAACCAAATTTTTCTGAAGCTAACTGCTTGTTGCTAAAATTCTCATTTGATCTTACAATAACAGCTTTATATCGTTCCCCTTCGTATCTTACCATTGATCCCTTCATTGACAGCCTGGATGTTATCTTGACCTCTATTAAAGATAGCAATACTATAGCCATTATAGGTGATATCAATATTAACATTGCAACGCAGTCAAATATGCATCAATATGCGAATGAATATCTAAATCTGGTCGCTTCACATGGCTTACTACCCGCTCATTTTCTTCCTACACGAAACAACAGTTGCCTCGATCACGTTATCGTAAAAAGTAACAAAGATAATATTTCCATTGTCTTGGATTCTCTAGTGACAGATCATTCTCCAGTTTTATTTTGCTGCGATATCGGAATAATTCCTCCAAGATATAAAAGAACCTCTATAAAAATTGATATCGCTGCTGTTACATCTACGCTTGAAAATATAGATTTTTCAAACGTTTTTATATCCAGAAATGCTGAAGAAGTCACTGAATCATTAGTAACAATGGTTTCGTCTATTGTTGCTTCCCATACAAATACTGTTTTAATTTCAAGTCGAAAAAGAATAATTAAGCCCTGGATCACCTCCGGCCTACTGCGATGTATACGACGTCGCGACAAACTTTTTAAGAAATATAGAAAAAACCCAGAAAATAATATAAATAAAATATCATACATTAGATACAGAAATTTCTGCAATAATTTATTGAAGAAAGTCAAATCCACTTACGAGCGTAACGAATTTTTAAAAGCCAAAAATAATTTAAAGAAAACCTGGCAACTAATCAAAGAATTTGCTAATATAAATAATAAATCACAGTCTTCTCATGAATTACTTGCAATTTGCAGTGATCCTATTGCTTCACTAAATCATGTAAATAATTATTTCTCGAATGTGGGTAGAAATTTAGCCTTAAGGGTTTCCCAAGCCACAACCCCAAACCCATTTGCACCTTCGGAAAATTCAAATTCTATGGTAATGTTTTATGTTGATGAAGCAGAAGTAAATACTATTATTTCAGGTCTTAAACTAAATTCTGCCGTTGGTTGGGACGGTATCCCTACTTCTGTTGTTAAAGCTGCAAAACATGTTCTGACTCCTCTATTAACAAAGGTTTTTAATCTATGTTTATCAGCTGGTACTTTTCCTCGTGTTTTTAAAAAGGCAATAGTACATCCAATTTATAAACATGGTTCTAAACAGAGCATGAATAATTATAGACCAATTTCCGTTTTAACAGTTTTCTCCAAGATCTTTGAAAAAATAGTGAACAAAAGATTGGTTACGTTTTTTAACAAAAATAACATTCTAGCCGATAACCAATATGGCTTTCGAACAGGAAAATCGACTGAAGATGCTGCTATTACCCTAAGCGATTACATTATTCAAAATGTTGATAGGAAATATAAAACTATTGGTATTTTTTTGGATATCTCTAAGGCTTTTGACTCAGTGTCAATTCCCAATATTTTAAATAAACTAAATAGGGTGGGAGTTCGAGGCCTGGCACTGGATATTTTTGACAGCTATCTAAGTGAACGTTTCCAGATGGTTAAAGTCGATGAATTTGTTAGTTGTGAGGCTAACTTAACTTACGGTGTACCCCAGGGAAGTGTAATCGGCCCTACTCTCTTTCTCTTATATATTAACGATCTTTGTCATCTCAATATTCCTAATTGTAAAATCATTACTTATGCAGATGATACTGCTTTACTAGTTTTTGGCGATTCGTGGGAGAGCACTCGAAGGCACGCTGAATCTGCACTAACCATAGTAATGAATTGGTTTAAACATAATTTATTAACTGTAAATGTCGAAAAAACAAAATTTATAACTTTTTCAGCTAAGTCATCGCTCGTGCCCGATTCATCATTTAACATAGTTGCCCACACATGTTCCCCAAATTCAAACGTTTGCAACTGCATCCCTCTTGCACGTACTACAAGCATCAAATATTTAGGTATCATTATCGACCACACCTTGAGTTGGAATGAACAAATTCAATCGATTATATCTCGAATTAGAAAAATAATTTTTATATTTAAGAAGCTTAGATCCTCTTTAGATATAGACACTCTTAAAACCATCTATTTTGCATTGGCTCAATCGATTCTATCTTACTGTATTCCAGTCTGGGGTGGAGCCGTAAAAACCAACCTACTTGAACTAGAACGCGCCCAGCGAGCTGTTTTAAAGGTTATGATTTCTAAACCCAGGTATTTTCCCACCTCAGAAGTATTTTCCATCTGTAATGTACTCTCAGTACGCAAACTATTTATACTTAGAAGTACACTACGTTTTCACTCTCAGTTACCCTTCAATGAAGAATATTTAAAAAATAAGCGTAGATGTAATAGAGTCTGTTCCTTGAGGCCCAAGCGAACAGTGATGGCTGGACGTTTCTATTTCTTCTTATTGCCACTTCTTTACAACAAAATAAATAAAACTATTAATATATACCCACTTACTTTAAAAAAATGTAAATTACAACTCACTAATTGGCTTTTAAATTTAAGCTATGATGAAACAGAGGATTTAATAAAATAATACGTACACACTATATACTTCACACTAACACACACACACACACACTCACACACACACACACACACACACACACACACACACACACACACACACACACACACACACACACACACACACACACACACACACACACACACACACACACACACACACATACCTTGCACACTTGCATCAAAAATTAAATTGAAAAGAAAATATAATATATAAACTTATTTGTATTGTTTCTATTATTCACTCAAAAATTGTTTGTTTTTGTTTGTTTTTTTTTTCTCTTCAATGTTTTTATTTTTTTGGTTTGATGGATGTACATATTTGTTTTTTTTTTGTTACTTTGCTGGTGGAGGGCGTTGGTAATTGCGACACAGTTTTTAACTTCTGCAATTATCATCGTTATATATGTTTTTGTGTTATATGTACTGAAATAAATAAACATTTTATTATTATTATTATTATTATTATTATTTATCTATTTATGTATTCATTCATTAAAAGACAGTTAGTTGTTAAAGCATTTAGAATAAAAACAAAAAATATAGCAATAAAAGAAAACATAAAAATGCTTAATTTAAAGGTGTCACCACGTGCACAATCAAGTATATATATATTATTTATACAAATAATATAATAATTATACAAGTATATCAATTAACCTAAATTTTTATCATCAATACTACTTCTTAATAAGACGTACTTAACAAAGAATTGTTGTTGTGTTTAACTGGTACATGCACGTAATAGTCGTACATCGTTGTAAGATAATAATAATAAAATAAAATAATAATTATTAATTAACCTTTGGAAATGAAATTATTTCGATACTTTTTATCATCTTAAACGGCTCTTTTATCACTGTACTGTTGTTATCATTATAGTACAGTAAATTTTTATCAATAATTATAAAGCTCGTATCGGATTGGCAAAGATAAAAGAAAAATGCCATTCGTTTAACAGTTGTTGCCATTAATCAATAGTGTATTTTTTAATCTCATAAAGGAGGTTTTCAGTAAATTAAGATAAATGAATAGGTAAATAGACTATTTATAATTTTAATAGGAATTAGGAAGTATGTGAGGGGTGGAGCGGTTGGTCGCAAGATTTAATAATATTAAAAACGGCCACGCAATTTTAACCCGAAGCAGTGTCCGAGTAACGAGATTGTGGATTTAACATTGTGTATTTAAATGATATTAGTTTTGTCATACATGTTGAAATAACGTAACCAAAATATCATAGTCCAATCTAACCGCAAATGAAATTATATGTAGAACGTGAAAACCAGTGGCATAACAGAAGTTATATGAATTTGAACGTTTAAAATAAAGTAACACCTTATTTATTATTATCTTTATTATTGTAAGTGCACTACTTGCAGTGCATTAACGCTTATTACCACGAGTGGTCAGGTGTTATACAAATTAAAATTGTTAAAATCTGTTTGTTCTTTTCATTATCTTTTGATCTACCTTTTTTACTCTTCATGATATAGCTTCATAGCTATTAGAGAAATCATCACTAAACATACTACTTTCTATATCCCACATTATCATTGCAATTATACGTGTTAATAGAAACCACAGGTCAGCTCCCCTGCGGTCAGAAACAATTGGAAAGTAAACTATCGCAGAGTATAGGTATTTGTATTTTGTATTGATGAAATACTTGTTGAAAATCATAGAAAGTATAATAATATCTATAACCTCATAGGGAGCAGTTAGTCGTTAAAATTTTTTTTTGGGAATCTATGTCTAAAGAAAAAAAAGATTCGTTCCTCGTATGAAAATCTGTTATTACTGGGAATGTAGTATCTTGGACAAATAGTAGTACTAATATGTGTGTTTCAATTTTAAAGGTATTTCAAGAGATATATCTAGAGCTACTTAAAATTAAAAATAAATTCTGTAATAATTATTGTTTTGTTTATTAAAAGGTACTATTATTTGTAATCTACTTTGAAAAATATCTTTTTTGCTTTGTTTGAAAAATTTGGGTACTCGTGAAGAATAAATGTACTAGAAAATGATAGGTCTTAAAAAGGCCTGCAGAATACATTACATGTAGAAAAAAGAAAAGTTCTATCTTTTATAATTTACATAATTTATTAATAAAGACGATTTAAAATGTTAGAAACATCGATATCCATTTTAAAAAGCTATGTACAAAGATGGCCTAAATCTAAAAAGTATCTAGGGAATAGCATTATATTATAATAATAATTTATTACACCTTTGGTTTTACGAACACGTATCACAGATAGTTTCGCGGATAAAATCAATGGTCAAGGCCTAGGCCACCTTTTAAAGATGTAATTTATTAACTACATAGATAATTTAATGTAAATGAAGAGGTTGATTCCGTATCCTTTATTTGACTCGCTATTGTAAAGTATGCAAATGTACCATTATTATTAGATATTGTTATAAATGAGAATGTGTAACAGTCATGACTTGAGATTTACACGACTTAATTTATCTAGGTAATAAACATCTATTCACTTGCCTAGGGTACTATGTGCGTTAGCTTATAAAGACTAAAACTTTGTGTTGTTTTATACAACAATACTATAGTAGAGTCCAAGGGCGGATACCATGTACTATCTCTACCACATATTAATCATCTTTATTGGGCCCCGAGCATAGAGCTAGAGCAGCAGATCAAAATATGAAAAAAATACTTCGACAAGTTAAGAATACTTGAGCACGTCTGAATTAAATGTAATACCTACATGAAGTACGTGAAGTATACAATTCAATAAACTGCCAGACGCCAACTCAGATGTGTTATTAATTATTATTTTATCATAAATAATTAAAAATGTTATTTGATTCTTTGTATATACTAGGTGATTGATAGAAATATAAATTTATTAATAACTAGCGTATCGCCCTCTTTTCACCCGGGCTCTTCCCGAGATTTCTTCTTTTCCTTCCCCTTGAATCACTCTATCTATTAAGAAAACGCATCAAAATCCGTTGCGTAGTTTCAAAGATATAAGCATACATAGGGACAGACAGACTGCGAGGCGACTTTATTTTATACTATGTAATGATGATAAACTCTTCTCACCTAATCATATACGTTTTTAAAGTTGTAATTGTTCGTTTAAAGGTCAATTTCGTGACCACTGCGCCAACGCGGACCTAATGAAAATTTATCACACGATTTTATACTTATTTGTCTAGCCAGGTAGATCCAAGTCTTTAAACTACATAATTTATTCTTATTAACTTAATTAAATTATGACTACATTCAGCCTCTGCGCTTATATTTTACAGCTATGCCCTATTACGAAAAAACCATTAAACGTTTAATGAACTCCAATGTTACCTATTCTAATTACGGTATGACTTAGTGATTTTTACATTTATTTAAGAAAATGACTGGAAATTATGTGTTTTTAGAACTATGTACCTATATGTTTTTTTTTAATATCAAAATAATATGTATTAGTATTAGATATAATATCTACTGCTCGTTACAAATTTATTTATTTAAGAAAATTTCTTAATAAAAGTTAAATAATGGCTATAATGATTATATGCAAAAGTATGAACTGCGTTTCTTGCAATGTATTCTTAAAGTAGTAAACAGTATTTATTTTTACTTCACTCAAACTTAACTCGCAAGTAAGCCATAAAACTCTTACTGGTCTACGAATGTAAGGGCTTTAACAAAAACTGTCTTATGTTGTGTGTCTTAAAGTCATGGTTGCTGCGGTTTACAATACTACGTAGACCACATCATAGCATACTAGAGCCCACCCTCATTTCTCACAGGTTCATGTCTGGATACGTTTTAACACTTATAGGTTTCTCGAAAATGAATAGATTTCTCGAAATATTTTCCCGTAAAAAGTATCGTATAATATGTTGATGACATCCGGTCATAATAATAATAATCAGCTATTATCATACTATATAAAAATTTGTACAGTAGTTTTCTCGTAATGTGATCACAGACAGACTCTGTGTCGACCAATATTGGATATTCCAATAAGATAAAAAAAAACTGTTTAGATTTGATGCTGTTAGGATTTTTATACCTACCTACATACATCTTTACTAGATGTAATATATAATATCTCACTTTTTACTGCATAATAAAGCAACGATGATTGTAATGATGTTTATTATATTTCTTTTGTCAAAACTGTATATATAATTATATAAGTATTATAGGATTGATCAATGAACAGAAGCGAAACTATTCGAAATTATTCAATTCAAATACGACAAATTAAAATAGAGGACCTTCTAAACAAGTACATGTTTACGTTTATGTCATTGTATATTTACTTTTCTATTAAAAAAGGTACACCGACTTCACAATTACTTATAAGAAATTCAAGGCCTTTTGGGTGGAATTTCTATTTGTAAATACATGGGTATTTACAAATAGAAACCACCCTGCAAAATTTGAAAGAAATATTTTTCTCCCGTTTTTGCAATATTTTTCATTGATGCTCCGCTCCTATTAGTCGAAGCGTGATGTAATATAGACTATAGCCTTCCTCAATAAACGGACTATCCAACACAAAAAGGATTTTTCAATTCGGACCAGTAGTTCCTGATATTAGCGCATTAAACCAAACAAATAAACAAGCAAACTCTTCAGCTTTATAATATAAGTATAGATTACAAAGCCAATCTATTCTCAAATCAGGTGAATTAAGCAATAAATCAAATGATGTAGGCAGCTTTTGATTTAGGAATAACATCATAAATTCCCTAACTCATTGCAATCGGGGCTTAATATCCGGGGGCGCTGATCGCAAATATGCTTCTTCAAATATAATAAAATATGCCGCCTTACCAACGTCAGTATTTGATTATAGCGGACTGTATGAAATGTATTAATACATAGAAGCTGTGACTCGAGTTTTAATAGTGATCGTCCGAGTCTAGTTTTATTTTTAACTAACATGATATTCGGAGTAATTATTAGTAAAATATGTTAAAATCATAAGGGTTAAATTATATCATCTAAATTGATTTTAAAATCAGTTTTGAGTTAATGTATTTTAAATTTATAAGTATTAAAGGTTCGTTAACCGTGGTCTCGCACCTCTGGTAGGTATTTTCTCGTGCGAATCATTTCTAACATTGTCTTAATGTGAAGGAAAAAATCATGAAGAAACCTTCATGTCTGAGAGAACCAAGCAAGTTTTAGAAAGACATGTGAAGTTCGCCAACACGCACTTGGCCAGCGCAGTGGACTATGACCTGATGGTTAAAAAGGTCTAAATAATATACTAATACTACTTCATAACACTACGGAATATACTAGTCTGATGTTTATAAGTTTCAGCTAATTTCTTATGTATGTTCTTAAATTAAATACCCATTCCGCACATGATTTATTTAGAAAGTTTTCAAGTATAATATGTTACGTAAGTTAATTATTTAGAAACGAGAAGTACCTAAATCTTAACTGATAACTTAATCGGCAAACGCAAAAGTTTTAACGTTTGATTAACTGGATTGGGGTTTTGAGTAAGTCATTTCCTATTTCAAAAGTTTCAAAATTTATGTTAACTAACTATATTTTTGTAAATTACTTTTTAAAACAACTACTCATTTTTATGAAATTTACAGCAGATTTTTTGCAATTTGGTTAGCTCATTTCCGGGTCAACATATGGGACACTTTTTACAGCCGATAATATCTTAATCTAGTTAATATTAAAAATAACTAGTACTTCATGCTTAAGTATACACGCTATATCTTATCCACACATATCATATACTAGATATATACATGAAATATTTTTTAAAACAAAGGTAGGTAATTAATTTTTAAGACATTAGTAAGAATTAAGATTGAATAAAAGTGTAAGAAATATGTATTAACGTACAGAAATTCTTCTGTTTCCTTAATAATTAGTACTAATACTTCTTCATTTCATTTTACTATTTTTACATGTTTACTATTTTAGGGCTGCCCACTAATTAACTTCGCTAATGACATGGGACATGACAAAATATATGCTTACTAAAAGAAGAAGTACAAATATATTCTTATAATATATGTTATTATTTATTATTCATTTCAGTATATTCTTCGAAAATAATTAAAATTAATAAAAATGTGTAGCTTGTGTTAATTACAATATTAACTTCCTAAACTAAATTATCTATATATATGATACATATTATGTATATAAAAATTAATTTCTGTACGTTAGTCTCGCGAAATCTTGAATGTGGACCGATTTCAATAATTCTTATTTTTTTTTTTTTTGTTTCATTAGCAGTGTGGCAAAAAATAGGTTTATTTAAAAAAAACAGGTGAAAAAAACAAAAAATTCAGAACTGATTAATTTGTATGGATAGTATTTGTATTATTTACTATCCATTGAAACGAGACCTACCAAACCTGAGTGAAGCGGGGGTGGGTGACTCATTAGTTCATAAATAAATGTGATTAATCTCCAATTGTAACCATTTAATTAACTTAATGTTATTACTTCTTTTTATAATTCAGTGTTATCGCTCTTGATAAAAATAAATAATAATATTAAATTACATTGTGTAATAGTCTCTACATTGTGATACGAAAGCCAACTCCAAGATTATGTGTTTTTGTGTAGTGTTTAGGGAAAGCTGTCTATTGTTCAAACGAGGACGCGAGTGTCTTTAAGCGATGCTAACCATGTCCCTTTTCTTATGTTTTTCCATCTAGTCAAGTTATATATCGTTTCTTTTGTGGATGTGTCTGAAAAACCGTTTTCACTCAGAATTGCTAAACAATTTATCGTTTTGGTGAGAATATTTCAAACTAAGACTTTGATATTATAAGTTACTTTAATTTTGAATTTAAGATCAATAAAAAAAACTGGCAAGCGCGGTGGTTACATTATTTCCGGTCAAGCTTTTAAAGAAAGGTAAATGATATTCAGGAATTAAGTAAATAAAGCGTAGAATATGACTGAAGATGATATATATTAGAATGTTACATATTAAAAAAAGCTGTTCTGTAATAGATTCGATGCAACCTCCGATAGATACAATGTGCACCAATTTCGACTGAAAATTGGCAATACTTGAGAGTTACTCATTGTATCTTGCCTTAGGTCATGTAGAAATAGATCGACTGCACAGCCTTTTTAAAGTAATGTACAGAAAGAAATATAGAAGCTATTAAGGTAATTGCTGAGTTAACAAATTTATTTCTACAATCGATATTGCTAATAGAAACCTATAATTCAAACAAAGGTTATGACGAATTATAGTTTAATGGCAAAAACGGTTTTAAATAACTTAATATATAACTAAAAGCTTTATTATAAAAATAAGCTTATAGTTTATAATGGAATATATAATCTGAAAAAAAGAAAACACGTCTTTATGTATCAAAAAGTGTTTTGAGTAGACATTTAATAAGTATCTACCCTTTGGACGAAATATAAGTAGGTACATATAGTCATTATAAGCTTTTTTTTTTGGAAAAGAAGTAGATTCGCCATAATTTGTATCTGACCTTGCTTATTGTTAAAATTTTTATGGATTACCTATACATTTTCACTTACAAAACTATCGATTCCTCAGTGTGGATTCACTTGCCTTTAAAGTTATGCAATATTTCATAAGTAATGAGAATGAAGGTGACAAAATTTATATTTTAATTACTAATTTTGCGTTTAAAGGTTATATTTCAAAGTAGGGATACTTAGTAAATATTACATTGAGACAAACGTATGAAAATTACAAACTTCGGCATATACGCGTAACATGATTTGGATCAAGAACCTAACATAACACTTTGACTTCAATATCTACTCGAATCGCTAGGTAAATGTTGTCGTAATTATAAAAACAAAACAACTATTCGGTTATAGATTACATACAGTGTTGTTTTAGGTGGCCCTTCAAAGTTCAGATATTCTGTTTGCTTTGTTCTATCTTAAACCCAATATATAAATGTATGTACTCGCACTAGATCCTTCTCGTCTCAGTTTTAGTTAACCTAACTTGCTTACCTTCGACGACGTGTATGGCTCAGTTGGTAGTGACCCTACTTTCTGCGCCAGCGGTCGTGGGTTCGAGTCGTTGGGGACATTTGTTGAGCATGAATGTTTGTATTCCAGTAATTGGTGTTTATATTTATTATATGTATGTATTTAATTTATATATGTGCATTTAATTGTATGAAGAACACTCGACTTTTACTTATTAGGATTTGTTTCTTTAGGTATGAAATAAATAAATAAAATAAATATGTTGGGACATTTTACACACAGCACTATCTAGTTCCACGGTAAGGTACGAGCCTTGTGTTATGGATACTAGATGGTTGATATACTACACATATATAAGTTTAAATACATACATATTATAAATATAAACATCCATGACTGGAGTACAAACATTCGTGCTCAACAAATGTATGCTCCCAGCGGGACTCGACTCCGCGACCGCTTGCGCAGCAAGTAGGGTCACTACTAACTGCGCCACGCGCGTCGTCCAAAGATATTAAATTAAGGCGCCTACCTCGCCCGATGACCTTGAGGATTTGATATCTGTACTAGTATTTGTTATTTTAACGCCATCTACCGACCGACGACCATACTACAACGAAACGAAGTGAAGATTAAGCAAGAACACAGATGTGTCGCGTTGTCATCATTTTTTGCCTATTTGATTCGATCTCTGAGAAATCTCATTTTGTTCCTTTCCTCTAGTTTTTGTAGTCTTGTACGAGTATAGTGCCTACATCATAATCTATATCATTTATATTAAACTACACAATGCACTATGCCTGCTGACATAGCTTTCATTTTACTAAATGTTATATGGTGAAGGTCTGCTGATGACCAGGTAGGTAAGTAGGTAAACGGTTCTCAGTAACGGAAATAGTTAGGTTGACCTAGCTTTCAACATTTACAAATGGCTTACCTTCTTTAAACGCACCTATTCTTTATTTGTAATATCATTAGGATGTAGGTATTGGTATATTTTTATGTGAGCAATAAACAATAACTGTCTATAAAGTGTGAACAAAATATTAAAAAAAATGTCTTAGTTATTCTTAGATTTAGGCATTAGGCATATTTAGGCATATTATATTCTGGTTTACTCTATGATAGGTTCAAAAAACAAAACGAAATTACAAACCATTTTACATATACTTACAAACTTAAATTCTGTTTTTGTTTTACGAAATATTTATATTTGTATTATTTAATATATGGTTTAATTCAAAAATCATTCAAAACGAGAAGTTTTAGGTATTAATTGGAAAAAATAACGCGCGTGTAGTCCACTCGTCACAAGAGTCATCGAGACACTGCTGTATCGCATTCCGAGTACGCGCCACAGGCCGTAGCGGGGGTGCGTCAGTGGGGTACTGGTTAAGTTTCGGGTTTTTATTTATTATTTAAGAATATCAGAATAAAAAAATTAAAAAAAACAATAGAAATTGTGAAATACGTCATTACATATTTTTTAGTACAAAATTCACGCCAAACTAATTAGCCGTTACAGAGAAAAAGTACAGTTTACGTTGAAAAAGGCCCTATTTAATATATTTTTTTTCCAAATTTGGGAGAATTTATTTAAATTTAAACCAATAGCATGTATTTGTGATAACCTTAAGTAAATCATATATTTGTTATATGGTAATCGTACGAGAGGATTCATCTACAATCTTCTTTAAACTTATAGTGTTTTTGGAATTTGAGCGAGGTAATCCCCTTAAGAGCTACGGCGTAGCACCTTTGTTCTAACCAGTTTTCTTTCAAATAAATGCATAACTCTATGGCTTAACGCCATCTGTAACAGCCATTATTAACTAGTGAAAAAATAACCATAGCCTATAACCATAATTACTGTAAAACATTTCAATTGCCAAAAAATTAAGTAAATCATAAAACGTGTCATAAGAGAAATAAATAAATAAATAAATAAATTGACCGATTGAAACGAATTTAATATAATTCTAAATAATCGTAACTGAATTCATTATCACACGGCGGTTTGTATTTTGATTTTCATTAATATAATAATTGTTACCTTACAATATACATTTCCAATATATGCAAATATAAATAGAAAGTAACAAAGCTTTATGATTTTCTGAATAAATCCTTGTACCTTTGCCGAGTTGTTTGTATCAATTGCGTAGGATTCGTAGAAATTTATCACAAATGGCTCCTTGAAACTGTTATATCAAAATCAAGGTGGTATTCCAAAGTCAGCAAAGTAAACACTATGACCAATTATTATACACTAGCATTTCCCGCGACTACGCACGCGTTCTAAAGACCGGAAACCAAATTCCTTCTCAGTCGCGGTAATTAATATCTCGAATAATTAACGCCCGCCCTTCCCGTTTTCGCATCATTTTTCATTGATGGTCCAAAGACCGTAATGATAAAGACCGTAAGATGTAACAAAGATTGTTTCTATCTTATTATAAAATAAGATTTCATTTAAAATGAAGTATAAACTTTCATTTAACAGTGAAAAAATCTCACAATTATACTTTTTGACGTATGTCAAATAACAAATGACAATTTCAATATAATACTAACACGAAAACGAAGTCTCCATAATATCTGAATTATTATAAAATAATAACATTAGTAATAGTTTTTTTTTATTATAGGTATTGTTAATAATGATGCGAAAATAATGAATATCGTAAAAAGCCCTTCATATTTATACAGCTTTCAATTTAAAGTGCCTTTGTGTGTAGAAAATAATTGATGAATGCCTGAATAAATTCTATGAAAAGTTGACAGTGATATACTCATGTCATTAAACATACTCTTCGTGACTCTTTTACAATATTCTTACATACCTATTTATCTTTTAATTAATTTAAGTAATTTATAACATTTTTAACATTGGGAAGTGAATTTATGCATCAACATTTTTGGCTCAGTTTGTTGTAACCGTACTTGCTGCGCCAGCGGTCGTGGGTTTGAGTTCTGCTGGTCCCGGGGGCATTCATTTGTTGAGCGCGATTATTTGAACTCCAGTCATGGGTGTTTTTAATATAATATATATGTATGTATTTAAAAAGTTACATATGTATAGTACTGCTACTGGTATCGGTAACACAAGCCTCGTAGCTTACCACGGTACTAGATGGCACTGTGTGTGTAATGACCCAAAAAAAACTATACGTGGTTATGTGGGACTCACCGGCTAGAAAAAACCAGTACCACTAACTAAAACCCAATGAAACCGGTTTTAATATGGTGTCATAAGATCACTTACGACGTCCGCACGATAGACCTGTCGAAGCAGACCACAACGGTTAACTCTGCTATCAGAGCAACCCGCATGGCACACCCTTCACCGATAGGCTGCCAGTGTGTTTCTTGGCTTCGCGCCCAACTGGATTTCCGGATACTATAAGTTACTCGTACATAGTAGATATTAAACACAGATGGCACCCGAAATAAGGGATGAAAAAATTGTACGAAAAACTATCAATGAAATTGTTATTATTACACGTCTACATTTGACTAAATCTATATTATTATTTTAAAGAATAACAATATTTTATTTTTCCAAAATCCTCCCCATAAATTTTCAGCCATAAATTCCTTTAAAGATGCATGAAAAAGAATATGAGTTTGAAAAAAATATGAAGAATAAAAATGAATAAAATAATTAGTACTATACTCTAGTAGTAGTTATCTACTATAGTAGTAGTTACATATTTTGAATTAGTTGATACTTGAAACTGGTTTCACATATTCGTACCATTGTAAAAAAGCTTTTGCTTAGGCTTATTAGCAACGTCAAATATATCAAAAATATACGAAGACGAATAAAATTAGATAACTAAACCACTCGTATCGTTCTCCCGTATTATGAACTGATATTGCATTTAATATCGACTATGTACGTATAAGTATAACCTGATAATAAAATGAAACGATTTATAATGAACGATAAATAATGAAATACATTAATTTGTTTCAGATAGATTGATGTAAAGTGGAATGTAACACATGGAATAGTGAGTATCCTTCATTGCAGCAATAAACGTTAATACAGCAATTTCGACACCGATTCGCGCATACATGTAATATCCATTGACAGAATGTACTTCATATCTCATATGCAATAAGAATAAAAATGTTGATAATATAAGGCACTTTTATATAATCTTTTCTGGGTTAAAAGGTTAACGAATACTAGAAAAATATATATTTTAGGCTTAATAAAATAACGTCTACGGTAGAGTAGCCAGGGTCTACAAATGCTTATTATAGTATAATCGGCAGATTTAGGTTCGATATATCACGCTTAACTTAGGTTTGTTCCCTCGGAATTAACAATTAGTTGGTGATAATGTATCCATATTATATTAGCAATCATATTATACACAGGTATACAGTGGCTTTGTCTTAATGATATTTTTGAAGGTGAGATATAAACATGTATTTGTTTTTCACAGTTTTTCTATTCCATACCAACTGTTAAAACGTACCTATTAACCTATCTAACGTACGAATCAGAGCGAAGCGAGAGTGAGTCGCTAGTTGCAGATAAATAATCGAATTATATATTTTAAAACCCAATATCGCGTTGAAAAGCAACTGCTCACAACGTTTGAATTGAAAAAATCTGGAAGAGATGCACAAATATTTTAACGCGGAGCTTTTTGTTTCTATTTTAAAATCGGACTCCAAAAATGTGATATTGAGAAAAATTCAAACATTATAAACAATATAGAATTAACATGGCCCGATGGCGGCGTGTCTGTGAACATTGTTCTCTATGAAGACTTTTTTTGGTAAAAATTTGTTTGGTTTTCAAAAGTTCGATTCCCAACAAGAGGAATGTTTGTCATGGTATTAGTTATTTGGTATAGTTAGTATTTTTTCGGCTAGTTTGGGCGACTTTAGTTAGACTAATAAAATAGACTGATATGTAAGTTGACTGAGTGTGAGTATGCTTCATTGCTTTATTCATCCATAGATTATAAGATGGAGTTTTTACAGCGAATTAAAAAGTATTTATTTAATTGCTGTTATCATCTTATCTGGATGCTATTTACAAAATGTTTCAAACTTTCAATAACATTAATTATTACGTTTTTTTCGCTTTTTACCTCCATTTAACTTCTATAAAGTAAACTATAATAAAGGGACAGACTTAATGCGAGAAATCATGTATAAAATAAGTTATTAATAATTTTTGCATTAAAAAAGCCGAGCTAGTTATAAAAAGGGAGGCGCTACTTGCGCAAGAAATGCCTGTCTGGTCCAATTTCATTAATATTTGGTACAACGAAACCTTCTTGCATTGTTTGCCTTTTAAATAGTAGGCTAGATTGTTGGTAGCTTTATCTAGAGAAATATCAAAAAACCTCGTGGAACAGGTTATAGAAATTTCAAAATAAAATATTATTACTATAAAGTTAAGATCACACCACACATACAAGGAATGCATATTTTTAAGTGTTAATTAATTATGGCTATTTTCAAAGTAATTAGTGTGGCAAGTCGGGGTGCAAATGATTGATCGTCAGCTAATTGATGGATAATGTTGACTGTACTGAGCGTTCGTATAGTGAATGGATGTTTGGGATATACCTACATATTATGATATAGAGACTTACTGCCACTTGACTCGGATGCTTCTCTTAGTGTAGGTACTTTGTATTTGTACTACTATATTATTATATAACGGTAGCGCCGACATTCGGTAAATTTAGCTATATTATTTTTTCCGATGTTTGTCTTTGGGTTTGTATGTGTGTCCTTTTAAGAATTAAATCCCGTTTAAGTAAAAAAACGAATTTATATTAATGTGATTATCTAGAAGATTGCCTTCCCATGTGTGCTATACTAAATATAGAATAAAAAATATTTAAATAAAAGTATTTTATGAAAAAAGATAATATATTACATGCACCGAATCTCATACCAAAAGCATAAACAAAAGTTCACGTGCGTTTCGTTAATACAGAGTATTAGTTACGGTCGTAATTCATAAACCACAGTAAATCGTCATTAATGCGTTATTTAAAGCAATCTATAAATATTAATTGAAAACCATGTCAATGCGGTTAAATGATTATACTACGTATAATTAATCATAAAACCGTAAATATTTTGATAAGTTTTAATAATCTACAAAATCTAAATACGTTCTATAAATAGCTTAAATAATTTTTTATCTAAAATAAAATTTGTTATGTAACACACAAATGTGTTTATTTTAAAAGTACCTAGTAGTGAATATAAGTATAAGTTTCTCTGTCGTCCTTGTTAGTATTGAACAGATAGATTATATATCTCCTAGAATACCCGTATAAATACAATTAATGCTTGAGAAATGATCGATTACTCATACAACGTTTCATCCCTCTTTTTCCCAGAGTCTCAAACTATGTTCATATTCGATCTCATCTAAATTAGATTAGCGGAGTTTTAGTTTATCCATTACAAAAAGAACTCGATTTTTACTTTCTCCTTCGTAATGGTAAATTTAAAAGAAACAAAAAAATAGATTTATGTATTAATTTGTAGTATATTTCTTAAACATATTAAGATTTTTGTATGGTATACTCGTATTACCTACCTTATTCGTTTTATATTAATTTTGTTAAACAATATTAAATAACTTCCCCTCCAATACGATGACACTTTATATTATTTCAATGTTTTATTTTGAGATTCGTTTTATACTTGAAAATTCAGCCACCCAATTCACAAAATCGAAAGTTCCTTCCAGGTACACCGAACAATAGAAAGTTGAGTTCACTCGAACTCTCTTCATTCTATGACGCTTTGAGAGCATTATAAAAGTAACAGTCTACCTTCATACTTGAAGCTTCATATACATATATAAAAATATTAAAAACGAGTCGCATATTTTAAGCTCCCTAACCGTGCTTTAGCCAATAAAGTTATATTTTGAAGCATCGATTATTATAGGGTCTGATATCGATTCTAAGTCCTGCAGAATTCAACAATTAAAAATATATTGTAACTTGTAAGCCTATCTAATCAACTTATTTGTACATATTTAGTAGTACATTATGTATGATCCCAAGTGACTGGCATGATTCGACTATTTAAAGTTGTTACTTGTTGTCTATTTATATAAGTTAAAATAAACTTACACCTGCTCAGTACATTTTTATAGCGGAAACATTATGTTAGTAGAATGATGTGAAGATGTATGAGAGCCCATGATGCACCGAGCGAGAAATACCTCCATCTCCAGTGCTGATATGCAATTGATATATATATATAAATGTATAGGATTATTTGGAAGTCACTTAAAGATTTTTGATAGAACCTTTGATAAATATTTTTACGAGAGTTAAAAATGACTATGTCTATAAGATTGGCTAAAAGTTAAGTTAATTATAAGTCACGAATATAAATAAACTATGATTTACTATTTTTTACTATGTATTATATATATTACAAAGTCCTTCCCTTTAACAAAGAGTATTAAAGGAACATGATTCAGGTTATAGTCGTTCCAAATATTTTTGATAACACACTTGTACGTTTGATCAATTTTAGTGCTCGTTAACAGAAACAGTTTTAAAGTAAAGCGAAAAACATAAAGATGAGATCAATTTGAAATGCCCGTAAAGTAGGTACTAGCTCAAGTTTTTATTTGGCTTTAAAACATTTCCGATAGCTGGAGAGCAGTTTATAACTTGAAAGAATTGGTTAGCTGATGGATGATGTAACCGCGAATACATTAGCAAATCAAACGGTCAAGTTAAATACTAACATAAAACTTATTTTGCAATTTACGAGTGTGCCTACCTATCGCTTTATTAGCTTAATCCATATTTATAAAAGTCGGCGACCGATTTCGATGACATTTTCAGGAAATCTTCAGATTGGCTTAGCGTGTGAGGTTTGGTAGCGATCATCAACAGATTTTTTTCATAAATGACTGTTTTGCGGTCGATCTGCTATTGTTATCATCATAACCCGTATGTTGTACAAGTACGTCATATATTTTCTTTTCATAAGTGTTTTAATACCTGTATATAACATTTTGAATTATTTAAATCGTATATTTCATTCAAAAGATATTACGAATTTAAAAATGTCAATATCTGGAGCGATTTTGATGAAATTTTCAGGCAACTTATAGATTAGCCCAGCAAGTGATGGTGTGAAGTTTAATAAGTAATGCTAGTAATAAATAAAATGCAAAATATTAATATTCTATAGCTAATGTTGGCTATTTTTATTTTTCAATAATTTGTCTTATGATGTAAACGTGAAGAGTATGATGTAAATGTCTGTATAGTAATGAATATATAAAATGAATATGTGAGTATTGGTTTGTGGTTCAGTCCATCCACCGAGATCCTTATTAGTAGCTTTCGATTTACTAAAACAGTTGAATTTACATGAACTCTAATTAGGTAAGACTATCAGCTATTATAATTCCATTAAGGCTAATAACCAAATTAATTCAGGTTAATAATATCAAACCTGACAAAAGATTTTTAATGTTTATATTAATAAAATATTTTCTAAACTTAACTTCTTTGAAACTCGTGTAATACAAGTCATGCTCAGTGAAACAAAATCAAGGTTCAAGTCGATACAATATTAAGGAGTTAGTTAAATATGACTAACAAGTTTCAAGATTAGTTTACATTTGCACTAACTAGTACGTAGTTAAAGATGGAGCTAACAAACGCGTGGTACAATTGACATTTATATAGTTTTGAATAGAAACTTTTGTTGAACTCAAAATATTTATGTTGTTAATATACTTACCGCTATTTGAATTAATTATATTCGTATCGTTGAACAGGAATGTTAAACAAGAATAGAAAACTGGGCAACTGTGTGTGAAAACGAAAGACATTGCCTGTATACGTGAATGTTAACAGCTATTTAAGCTGCTTATTTACCTAACTAGCGCCTCTTCCTTTTTAAAGTTGGTTAAAGAGTAGCCTTAGTTACTCCTTATAACACTAGCTATCTGTTTGCGAAAGTCTCGTCAAAATCGGTCCAACTGTTTCAGAGATTAGCCGGAACAGTCAGAAGAAAATTAAAAAAAATATTTAAAAAAAGGTTTCTTGTTGTTAGTACCGTATATACTTTCAAATGTATTTAGTGATAAGCTGTTTATTCGAAGTTAAAAACAGATACTTCAATTTTATTTATAAGTATGTATAGATGAATTACGTTCTATATTTATTGACATAGAAATAAAGCTATAATTTGAAAGACATACAGTTAAATAACGTCTAAAATAACTAACTTTCGTACAGCCATGACCGTGAGGCCTGCACTTTAATTATTTTTAAAAACAGCATATTAATTAATATATTGCATTAAACATTCCGTAAACAAAATGCTTATATCAAAAGGTAGTATCATAAAGGCATGTCACACACAATACGTTCCATCTAAATGCAGCAAAATATGAAAACGAAGGCGTATAAAATTTCCATTTGAATTACGACGTAGAAAATTCTTTATATTGTGTGAAAATTTTTATTTCCTTATTTATCAATTGTTAGCATACCCTTTATAATCTGTACATTTTTTAAATTTAAATATCAATGTTTAATATAATCTGTACTAATAAGAAAGAAATAATTTATGAATTAATAATTATTTATTAATTTTATTAATATGTGTAAGCATAGTCTTCACAGTTTTTTTACATTTCTTTAATAATATTATTTGAATTTACAGAGCAATAATAAAAGTTAACATCGACGCAACACAGCTAATAGAAACATTGACAGCTGTCACTTTTGATTACTATAAATATAGGAGAGGTGTCAATCAGAAGGCAGTACGTTAACGACCACGGTGATAGCATGAGCTATGCCTCGGTGTGATATTTCGATTATTGTGTATTATTTGTAAAAGTATAATCATTTATGTGTGTTAATAAACAAAAAGTGATAAGTGAGTCTTTTATTCTGAGTGGTATTCCAACAAATCAGAAGTGGTGGATCAGCTCACATTGGTATGTACTCTTTGTTATTTTAAAATAATTTTACAAAACGAAGTCGGACAAAGTAAAAATATTTATCAGTTTATGTTCACTTTGAAATAACAATTATTAATCTACATAATGTTACTGTCCTTACTCAACATCATTTGTCAATCTACCCTCATTTTATATTTTTTTTCTTAATTATATTATCGGTTTAAAATATCATTATCATGATATTAATGATCATAAATATATTAAACAAAATAAATTGAGAATATTAGCATTACTGTTGTTTTTTTTTCATTTATTTGAAGGATTTAAACGTGTCTTATATCCTAAGTAAAATAATTATAAATTTTCTTTAGACATTCATGACTAAATTAAATGTTATTATTATTATCAATTGGATTTTTCAAAGTAATAGTATTTATATTGAATAGATTGCACTATAATGAATTTACTACTATAATATATTTTATGATATTGTGCTTAATGTTTTTCTTTATAGTTGTAAAATTTGTTTTATGATAATTTAACTTAATAAATTATTTCTTATAAAAAAAAATCACATTCAAAGAAAATTGGAATCG
Source organism: Boloria selene (assembly GCA_905231865.2). Taxonomy (NCBI): domain Eukaryota; kingdom Metazoa; phylum Arthropoda; class Insecta; order Lepidoptera; family Nymphalidae; genus Boloria; species Boloria selene. The sequence goes on from HG993149.1 coordinate 9,253,080, forward strand.
GATAAGAATAATAATGTTATATAATCAACTTTTATAATCAATCGAATGTGGATTGAGCGTAGTTAGATTTGTTTAATATTATATTTTCAATTTAAAAAAAAAAAAAAAAAAAAAAAATGATTTAGTTTGCAGTGGTGTTGCTTAATATTTAACTTAAAATAATCAAAACACAAGTTGTTTTTAAACTATTAATCTTTAAATTATAATATATGAAAGTTTAATATTGCTTTAATAATTTATATTTTAATATAACACATTATACATATTTTAATAATAGCAACACTACTTAATATTATTTTAACAAATGTTAGAAAATTATAATAATTATAATTATAGTAGTTAAAAATAAGTTAATAATATTGCCATATTTATAATATAATTTAAATTTTAAAATCTTAAATGTTTAGAATTGAAATGTATAATTTTATAGTCTATCATTTTGAATATTTGTAAAAATTGTGGGTAGGCACTGTCTGTAACAAGTATGTAACCACCTGAGACGTCTAATACCCTAGTCTCTCCCGTGACCATGATTGCTGTAAAGCATTCGAAACGTCGGGAACCAAAAATCATAATAAATCCGCGACAAAATCCGAAAAGATAGTTTCAAAGTCATTGAAATTCAAAGAAATTCAAATAATTAATACCCATATACTGATAAATGACAATATCTACCAGTAAAACTTTGGGCTCTTAGCAAAGCGGCTATACGCCGTAAGTGACGCATGATAAACACAAGAGAAAGAAAGTAAGGAAAAAAACTACAAGCCCACGTAGCATATGTTACATACATAATACGTTGGGAATCACGCGTCCGTTCATCGGAGATGGTTAAGAAATATTATACAAAGAAGAAGTGAAGTAGCTCATAATAATGCGAAGATAGAAGCCATTCATCACATCGAAAACTCAGAGAGAATGCCAAGGCATAAAGAGTTACCCGTTTCCAGTTAAGTGTTGAGATTCAGATTAACGAGATTGAGCTCAACGTGCAGTACCAAATCAAATCAAATCAAATCAAAATATTCTTTATTCAAATAGACTTTTACAAGCTCTTTTGAATCGTCATTTTTACATTAATTAAATTAAATGTCAGTCTGTAAGTCTGTGAGTAAGCTACCACCGGCTCGGAAAGCTGTTCTGCTGAGAAGAACCGGCGAGAAACTCAACAGTTGCTCTTTTCAAATATTTGGTAACAATATGGTATTACAATTTATCTATTTATCCTACGTGAGACACAACCAGTCACTCCCACACATTTACATCTACTAGGTATTCCGTGATGGTGTAATAAGCCTTATTCAGTAGCGTATTTTTAATTTTAGATTTAAATTGCTTCAAAGGCAAGCTCAGTATTGACTGTGGAATTTTATTATACATGCGTACACCTTGCCCCATAAATGACCTATTTACTTTTTGTAGGCGAAAACTGGGTGTTACAAGTTTATTCTTATTTCTTGTATTTATACCGTGTTTGTCGCAGTGCCTTGAGTAGCTATTAACGTTTTGACGAACAAACATGATGTTACAATATATATATTGCGCAGCAACCGTAAGTATACCTATTTCTTTAAAAAGTTCGCGGAGAGTATCCCGAGCGCTCATGTTATAAATAGCCCGAATGGCCCTTTTTTGAATTATAAATATTGATTTAATATCCGCTGCATTACCCCACAATAAAATACCGTACGATAAAATGCTATGGAAATAGCTAAAGTAAACAAGTCTGGCAGTATCAACGTCCGTTAGCTGCCTGACTTTTCTAACAGCGAAAACAGCTGAGCTCAGTTTACTCGCAAGAGACGAGAGATGGGGACCCCATTGCAGACCCGAATCTAAAGTCAATCCCAAGAAGACCGTGGAATCTACCGTATTTAACATGTCGTTATTAAGATACAAATTGAAATTCTGCCTTTTTACATTAGGTAATAAAAACTGCATATATTTTGTCTTCTTGGCATTTAAAGCCAGATTATTGATGTTAAACCAGTGAAGTATATGCGATAATGCACTATTTACTTCGTCGTAACTATTTAACTTTCTATCAACTTTAAAAATTAAGGAGGTATCATCCGCAAAGAGTACAGTATCACACAATTTATCGGCATAAAACGGAAGATCATTAATATAAACTAAAAACAAAAACGGACCCAGGATAGATCCCTGCGGAACACCCATTCTAAGACGAGAACCAGAAGAATTGACGTTATTTACCGCGACCCTCTGAACCCTATCAGTAAGATAAGAAGCAAGTAGATCGAGAGCAATACCACGAACACCGTAATGTGCAAATTTAAGTAAAAGAGTTTCATGTTCCACACAATCAAAAGCTTTAGATAAATCACAGAAAACTCCAATTGCGTTCTGTGATTTTTCCCAAGCGTCATAAATATGTCTAAGAAGCGCAATCCCCGCATCAGCTGTAGACTTGCCTTTAGTGAAACCATACTGTTTACTATGTAAAATATTATTTGTGTTAAAATGAATTATAAGTTGACTTAAAATAAGTTTTTCAAAGATTTTACTCATACATGGCAATATAGAAATAGGTCTATAGTTGCCAGGATCATTTTTTTCCCCATTTTTGAAAAGAGGTATTATTTTACTAATTTTCATTAGATCAGGGAATATTCCAGTATCTATGCATTTATTGAAAATAAGAGACAATTGTGGTGCAATGTTTGTTATTATTGTATTAAGTAATTTAACAGACATGCCCCATATATCACCAGTTTTTTTAAGATTGATAGTTTTAAATATTTTAATTATTTCATCCGCATCTACATAAGAAAATTTAAATTGGTGATCACAGTGAGGAGTATGACTTTTCAAAGAAATTAATGCATCTGTAGGAGAAGATTTTAAAGAAGATGTGACCTTTTCAGGGATTTTCGTAAAATAACTTTCAAATGAACTTGCAACATCTTCATTGGAACTCACTGTAGCATTATTAATTAACAGTTGGACAGGTTCACTAGCGGGCTTTGATCTTCCAGTCGTACGAGTAATCACGTACCATTGCCAAAAAAAGAGAAAAGTGAAAATCGAAACGAAATCCAGTTAGACGCATTCAGGTAGCGCTATCGTCCAAATTCACAAGTTCGAATCTAGGACCGTATAACTTGATGGATAGATTCATCGATACACCCAGTAGTCATACACAGAACACGATTGGTGGTTCAAGTAAATGATACCTACGAGTAGTTTCAACCATAGCCATGAAACTCGATACATTAAATAGATCAAAAGGTTAAGGAGACGGCCGTTACGTTTAAATAGAGTGGCGGTTTTCTATGTCCTGCTCAAGATGTCTGGATTGGCACGAAGTTGATATGAAGGTTTATCCTCATTTGAATGCCTACAGAAAGCGTGGCAGAGAAAAAAAAAATATTACTAAATTTACTTTAGTAAAGATCTTAATTAGTTGACAGATTGAAATTTTGGCAATAGGGAGCCGTAGTGAGGATACACTTGGAGACTACTTTTGTGAGAAATCCAGTCTAGTCAACTCGTGTAACGTAAGCGGAAAGGAAATATTACAACAAGGAATTTACACTAAAATTTCAAGTGAGGCAAAAAAAAAAAAAGAGCATTAGATTAAGGCACTTGGCTCATTATATTGCAAACGCACTGAAATGACTGACACTCTTAAACGTTAAAAAAAAGTGACAATAATGCAGTTAACAAGGTTCTGCGTATCACGACCCAAGATGAGGTTTATAAGATACATACACAATATTATACTAGTAGTCAGTGCACTATTAAAAAAAAATTGGTTATTCTGAGCAATTGACTCTCACAGTAGAACAGACGGATGAATGCACTTATCAAAGGGTTTGCCTCTGGGAGTTTACGTCGCTTAGGAATGGTCGAGAATCGAGCTCAATATTTCTCTGGATTTTATATAGGTTTAAAATTGAGGCCGTTTAGTATTACCGAATGCATTTTTAAATAAATTTGCTATTTAGATAAGAAACATCACGAATGAAAATAGATATACAAATATTAGTTTAATTTTGTCCTCCGATGAGGCAGAAATGGATAGAATAAATATAATGCACACTTCATCGCCGTGAGACACATACCGGTAAAGATAGCGATGAAAACTACACTAGATATGTTTATTTACTGGAAAATACATAATTTAAAGAGAGAAAACACACTAATTACTACTTGGCGTACTTTTCGTTAAAGAAAGGAAAACTTTTAGCTTGTGATCATATGTTATGTACAAGAATATTATATTTTAAAAAGGCTTTCAACTGAATTGACGATGAGACTAATGAATCTCGATAAGAATCCTGACAAGCCTACGAGTATAAACGGAAAAGTTACATATTGAAGAAAGTCTAACGAAATATCAAGAACAATAGGTGTTGGACTTACTTAACGAATTAAGAAAATGTGTGGCATTAAGTCTGAATGAAACGAGAAAAATCAATATAACTGAGATACATATTGGATTGCACGAAGTGGCAGTAGTTTACAAACCTTATAGACTACAGCGAGAGATATATGAATAGCTATACCAATTATAAAAATGAAATAATAAAATATGCTTCCCAATAGTCCCAGTTCAAAAGAACAAAGGTGAACGCCGATTATGTTCTGATTATCAGGGGTTGAACAAGAGAACATTAAAAGACGATTGTTAGCTAGTTTATCTCAGTGGTGAGGTTTATATTACCAGTCTAGATCCTAATCCGGTTATTATCAAATATGCAAGTCAGAAGAGCACTTAACAGCACTTGTGACGCCAGAAGAGCACTATGAATTTACGCTGATGTTTGTTATGCACCAGCTGTGTATATAATAAATGAACTCCTCGGAAAAGATAGGTATGATTTGGCAATTCGATAGATGGGTAGCCTTCTATCTCCTGCTTCTGCCACTGATAAAGAAACAGCCCGACCACTTGGTATATGAAGGAAGTATTACGACTGGGTAGTAAGAAGGCGAATGCTGTATCCTAAATTGCTACGCCTATGAATTAGTTTTACCAATTGAGGTAGTTTGTATAGTTAGTACATTTTCTTGGAGATTTATCTCTGGATTGCTAGCATAGCAAAACTATTTACGAATCTTATGAAGACTTATTAGTCTTCAAATCCATCTTCGAAATTGGGATGACATTCATCGCAGCGCTGCATTATCCGAAGTACATTGCAGAAGCGCAATGTTACGCAAGTAAAACTATGTGTGGGTGATATTTTCATGCAGAGACCCGATGAGAAAACCCTATTAAAACCTGTTGCATACTACAGCAAAAAGACAACCAAGGAAGTTCTTTCAGTAAGGAAGTTTCGTACATATTTTGTTGTTGATGCGCAGTCTGCATTGCATTACATGTGTATGCTTTGGGCTGCCGAACGAATGCCTTCAAGTCACAAACTGTGATCATTCCGAAGATACACGTATAATGAGTTACAAATACCGAATAGTTACAAGCGGTGCAAATACTTACAGTTATCTTATTATAATAAATAAATATCATAAAGGATAAAAGAATAAATATATGAATAGATTGAAATGGGTTTTCTTTACTATAGCCACAGTGAATCAGGACATCGCGATAGGATTGATATAACTTTAGGTAAAGTTTTCTGTCCTAAAATGAGTATATTTGTACAAGAATACTATGTATCCGCATGCTTCAGTTGCACATACAACAAATCGTCTACAATGGAAAATATTTTTGCATCCAAACATAAAGCTAACACAGTTCCGTTTCTCACTTTACAATGGACCATGTAGAACAATTTCTTATAGATGAAAGTGGAAATATGTATATTTTGAGAATAATTGATGGACTTAGCGTATTTATATTCATTAAAACTCTTCGGAATCTTAAAGCAAGACAACTTAAACATTTTGAAAGATATACAATTAGAAGAGAGGATACTTAGAAAGAGGAATTAGTCTTACGTTGTCAATACTTAAAAATACATATGTAAAAGAAATTGAAACCAAACATGTTGTGAACGCTGTCGCAACCCCCTGAACAAATAGATAAATAGAGAGATATAACTGAACTTCTCGTATATTGGAATCACAAGCGGCATCCCAGTAATCCAATCAAAGTTTGGACGAAAAGGTTTGAGACAATCACCCAAACAAAGTGCAGTGGAGTTTTAATAACACTAACGGAGATTACTAAGTAGTACATCCAAAATAGTTTTCGATCGTAAGATCGTGAGTCTGGAAGAGGCACCTATCCTAAACATCACTCAAGATTGTTCAGAAAATTCCAAAACAACAACAGGACAGATTGTTGTTACGAACACTGAGAAAAGTCAGACTGCTTTGAAAGAATGAACATGTAATCAACAATAACATGGATAAAAAAAAAAAATATTTGCTCTCAATGATCGTTCTGATTACAAATCATTGTTGTTGAAATAAAATTATTAGTACTGACGGGGTTACAAAACCTAAATACAAAAGTTTACTACGCGAATGCGTTCAAAAGATATCATTTACTTTATCATTCAAAAGTGATAATAGAAAGATAGATCAAAAACGAGAGACGATATTGATATCAAAAACTAAGGGTTCCCTGAATTTATATATATTTTAACGAAATCAAAAAAAAAGGGACTTTAAACCCTTTATAATATCGTAAAGGGTCATGTTATGTTAGCGGAAAAAAAAGGTCCTCCCTATCGACTAGTGGTATCATAACCAACCGATGCCCTGATGATGCTGCCATGCGTATGGAATAACGCAGATGGGAATAATTATGTGTAAATGGTATATTATACTTAACTACACAGATACGATGCTTTATATGTCTATCATATATATATGTAATTATAAGTGAAATATGCCGCTGTATGCGGTGATTACTAGGAATAATTGTGTGAAATTTGCCCATAAATGGGGTGATCAGTTGTTTAAACTCTAGGTCATATGAAGTGAGACATTCTGCTGAATGCAGTGATCACTAATTATAAGTGAGACATTCTGCTATATGCAGTGATCACGAAAGATTTAAGTGAGACATTCTGCTAAATGCAGTTATCACGAAAGATTTAAGTGAGACATTCTGCTATATGCAGTGATCACGAAAGATTTAAGTGAGACATTCTGCTATATGCAGTGATCACGAAAGATTTAAGTGAGACATTCTGCTGAATGCAGTGATCACGAAAGATTTAAGTGAGACATTCTGCTGAATGCAGTGATCCCGAAAGATTTAAGTGAGACATGCTGCTATATGCAGTGATCACGAAAGATTTAAGTAAGACATGCTGCTATATGCAGTGATCACGAAAGATTTAAGTGAGACATTCTGCTATATGCAGTGATCACGAAAGATTTAAGTGAGACATTCTGCTATATGCAGTGATCACGAAAGATTTAAGTGAAACATTCTGCTGAATGCAGTGATCACTAATTATAAGTGTTGTGGATGAAGAACGATGATGGCCGAGCGTGCACGACGGCACGCGAGAGCGAGACAGCAGCGACGACACCCGACGGCGAGGCAGCGACGACAGCTACTGAAGAAGCAACAATAAAGAAAACAAGCGAATACAAGTGAAATTAGTGTTTCATTGAAGAACCCCCATACAGTCCATGACAATAAGTGAGACATTTTGCTGAATGCAGTGATCACGAAAGATTTAAGTGAGACATTCTGCTGAATGCAGTGATCACGAAAGATTTAAGTGAGACATTCTGCTGAATGCAGTGATCACGAAAGATTTAAGTGAGACATTCTGCTATATGCAGTGATCACGAAAGATTTAAGTGAGACATTCTGCTGAATGCAGTGATCACTAATTATAAGTGAGACATGCTCTCTGTGAGCTCTCAATGAGGTGTGCTGCTTAACCGATAATGATTATTAAAATCAATAAGTGAAATATGCCGCTGTATGCGGCGATCACTAGAAATAACTAAGTAAACTTTCCTATGTCTATATGGGGTGATAATCGTTTAAGTTATAAGAAGTGAGACATTCCGTCGAATAAATTGTTAAATACTGACAAGTGAATTATGCTGTCATACATTGCAACGACATCTTTTTAATATATCACTATATGTATCACTGAATATTACGGTATGGTTTAAACTATTACTTATTGTTTTGTTCTATAACTATATTTGTGTGTCGTTTACATTAAAATTGTACTCTGGTTATTTGAAACTACTACATACTTTAAATGTTATACTAAATCAGCTTCTAATTATTATTTGAGTTTTACAGGTGTCCCAGTAAAATTCCAGCTACGTCAATCATCTGAGAGTGCACAGTACATCAAAATCAAAATTCTATATCATGATTTAAATCTACTAATGAGAAAGCAGGAATTGTTATATAATTCTTATTGTTTATATTACTTCTCTTGTTGAGTTATATTATGTTATTCTGTTTTATTATGTTTGATTTATCTTACATTATTATGTTTCATTTTTTTTTGCTTTCTTTTCGGATGGCCGAGCCGGAATGGGGACATTCCGTTCACAGGACGGCCGTCTGTTAGCATACCCTTTATAATCTGTACATTTTTTAAATTTAAATATCAATGTTTAATATAATCTGTACTAATAAGAAAGAAATAATTTATGAATTAATAATTATTTATTAATTTTATTAATATGTGTAAGCATAGTCTTCACAGTTTTTTTACATTTCTTTAATAATATTATTTGAATTTACAGAGCAATAATAAAAGTTAACATCGACGCAACACAGCTAATAGAAACATTGACAGCTGTCACTTTTGATTACTATAAATATAGGAGAGGTGTCAATCAGAAGGCAGTACGTTAACGACCACGGTGATAGCATGAGCTATGCCTCGGTGTGATATTTCGATTATTGTGTATTATTTGTAAAAGTATAATCATTTATGTGTGTTAATAAACAAAAAGTGATAAGTGAGTCTTTTATTCTGAGTGGTATTCCAACACAATCTAATAAAAATATTCAAAAAGTTCATAGTAATATAAAATATTGAATTAATTTTTGAAGTGAAACTTTAGAATCGATGTGATTTCAAACTCGATGAAACGAAAAAATAAGTCCATAGTACCAGGCGCTCAGAGACGGGGAAGAGTTAGCCTTATTTTAAATTCAATTTTTACTTCTGACATGTGTACTTTGTACACACGCTCTTTTTTTATTAGCCGATACTGACCGCACGCGAATAACACTAGATTCTAAACCAATTTAATTGTACTGACCAATCTCGTTATTTATTTAATGTAAAAAAAACTTATTGTACTTATATCGAAGATGAATATATTTACAAACCATACTCTAAATGTAAAATATGTATTGTATGTATTCAGAAGATATAAATTACAAATAATGATCTTACTGTTAAAATCACATGATTAGTATACATATAGGTACTCATGAATCATGATTGGATGTGTCAACTCATTATTATTGTCTTCGAATGCTATATATCTCTAATTTTAATAAATTGAATTGAAGATGAAACGTAAATAATGTAATATAAAAATGAATGTAATATAGCTTATACATCAATGCATATAACTTTTATAGAAATATACATAATTGAACTACGAGCATTGTGCCTTAGAAAGGCCTATTTGAATACTTCAGCAACAATCACGAACCTATTGAGTAAAAACATAATTAAATCATATAATTATACAAATACCTTCAAACATAACGAAGTACGAAAGAACCGCTATATCTAAACCGCCGATAAAATGAATGTCGTATGTAATCACGAAATTTTCCCGACCCTCTTGTAACTGTGTAAGAAAATGTGACCGTTATCTGATAGTTGGTAAGGTCTATTATCCCATTTGAACCTTCATTGACATGTATCCACTCATGACAACCTCCACTTTAATGAAGCAAGGATGTAAAGTGCGATTTCGTTATCTTTTACGCAAACTAAGTACTGAGACCCTGGATATGAATATTTCTATATTTAACCATAGCACTTAACACGTTTGTTTATACTACTTACCTGGAATTTTAACTAACTTGTATTTTTATCCTGTAATAAATTTGTCCTACATACTACTACATATTGTATATCTATAAAAATATTCATATAATATTAATGAGGTTGCAATATTAAAATCACATTTAATTTTTATAACATTGTGTATTTATTATACTTGTATACCTTACAAACTAGGCTGTGCAATTTTATTCGAACGGTTATGAAATCACACTATCATTGTATCGTCAAACCAAGTCTGAAATTTGCTAATTCAGAATTTAATTTGTGAGAAAATCTTCTGTTTGATTGTTGTCAAAATCTCTTAAAACAAAAAGTGTTTGTTTCAAAATGCTGAAGATGCAAATTTTAGAATTGTTTTAACTCTATTATTATATTTTTTATTATCTAACGTACAAACATCTACGACACAGTCATTTAAGCAAACTTAAGTTAGCTGTTAGGCGTATTACAACGTATTATGTAAAAATATACATAATATCTATTACACATAATATGCTTAAGCAACATAATATAATTAAGTAAAAGCTTATTCGAAATGTCGTCCTACACTTGTAGACGTAAGTCTTAACCTACTCATAAGACATCTGAACAATATTATAAAGGCCACACATCAAATATCAAAACCCATAATAATTTATTTAATAGAAAAGGTATGAATATATACGTACAGATATCGTGGGATGTAATTGGGAGTATCGTCGAAACGTTGTACGGCGGCTGTTGGGCGGCTCGTTAGTACCTTTGTGCTTCTATTTAGTAAACAGTACAATATTATATACAGCTATACCACGTAGAAAGTTTCAGAGTTTGTCATTTCTTATTTATTCAAAATTCGAGTATCGCCGGATGTTAACGTAACTATTAGTATCCGGTTTATATAAGTAAAAAAGAGAGAAGAATAGTTACCGAATATCCGACTTGTTCTTAACTATGGCTATAAGTTTGTTTCTTATTATTTTGGGGTCTCGTCCAGCACGCGAAATCTTTATTATATTACACACCTATAAGACTAACAAAATAAAAACTTTTTGTTACATTATAAATTATAACAAATATAACTTCATCAAAATAGAATTAAAATAGAAAGTATTACTTAGGATTCAAATACAACGGATTCTAGTTCTCATTGCTACTAAAATTTGCAATGAATTGACGAATGTAAAAACCATGAAGCTTGTAATCTGTTATGCTCCTTTTATACCAGATCAATCAAGACAAATCAACAAATGTTCGAACATTCTACAACAAAAGCATCTAGTTCCATGGTAAGCTACAAAGTTTTTGATATGGACACCAGATTGTTGATAAGTGATAACCTACACGTATAGAACTTTAAATAGGTAGGTACATACATATTATAAACATGCTTAGAATAACATTCGTGGTCAACAGGACTCGAACTTAAAACCGCTTGCGAATAGGGTTACTACAAACTGAGCTAAACGTGTCGCGAAGGTGCTCTATAAGGTTTTATCATATAATTTATGTATGATGATAATAAATAAATAAACAAGCCAGTGTTATTAAAAAAAATCCGACTGCCTTTCTGTGTAATTTGCAAATAAAAAACCCTAAAATATGTTGTTCTGATTCAAAATTTATACCCGGTGTCACTTTCAAAATGAATACGAATCTAACGACACCCAAGTTTAAATCCATTGAGCCGTTCAGGCCGCAGAGCGCGCCAAACAATTATACATACACACATACATACTCGCGAAAAACATAACCCTCCTTCTGGTGCAGTCGGGTAATAAATATATAAATATAATCACGAATCGGTATGGGAAATATAACCTGATATTTTTAAATAATTATTATATTTTAGTTCGTGTACGTTTCTATTATTAATGTAAGTCTGTATCTAATACTTATGTATATTATTATATATTAATTTGCCTCATATTTTTTGTATGATATAATTTAATTCAAGTGATTTATTAAGCAACAATAATTTATTTCTATATCGAATTACAAGAAATAAATGAATGGTTGACGTCCCACGTTCAACGTTATTTTTTGTTAGATACGCCGAGTTTTTTCCACTCAATTAAATTACAATGAAAACTAAATTAGGTATTTTAGAACTTATCGCTTTGTCTCGCTTATAGTAAGTAGGTACTCTAAAGTCTTGTTACTAAGCGTATTTTCTTTTGTCTATTAAGCTTGACTTAGGGGTTCTCTAATATTAATATCACGATATTCTCCCAATGTTATAACTAATTTTAATGCGTGCTTATAAAGTATTAACACTCTATTTTTATTAATGCAAAGCAAAGCTTTTTTTCAGAAACAGTTTTTATTATAAATATTAAATTTAAGCGGCTAATGTCCTCTATTTTGAAGAATGAAGAATCCTCTATTTTAGGTACTTAACGTATTACGTAACGTAAGTTTTTATGAATAAATTCCATATGAACTAAATAATTGACTAGATCGGTAATAAAATGCAAATATCATTATTAAAGTTGAGAAAATCCCTCGAATTGATAATAATAGAGTTAAAATAAACTTCCTTTTGGCTATTGTTATCCTAAATAAAACCAGCTTTAATGATGTCAAGCGTTTCCCCGAAGCTCTTGCTATACAAAACATAAAACACTGTACTTGAGCTTTAAGAGTCAAAGTTCTATTATTACCTGTGATTTTATTTAGAATAATTTGCATAAAAGAAGATACTTATATTGTATTATAACATACATCGTTACGTTACATAATTTTATATAAATATATTGATACACATCTAGAACAAATCCATTCGTTTTATTGAAGCTTGAACGAGTATTACCTACGTATTACGGTCGTTGCTTTTACATGTAAATTATATCAATGTATTAATATATATTATTTATATTAAATATTATTAATATAGTAATTAATATTTTTCATGCAAATGGTGAAATATAAATAACTTAGAAAAAGTATAACAAACAAAATTTTCAATATATTCTTATGTATTTCGTGTGTGTTGTTGTTAGAATTGGCTAATAATTAAATGCTAATATATATCCTTAGGTTTCCTTGTCTTGAAAAACCAAGGTGTAACATTGCTTTTAATATCTCGAAAGAAAAATCTTAACAAATGTTCAAATCAATGCAATTCAAAAGATAATGCAGGCAACATATTCTTAAACATAACATTTTTTTCCCTATCTACTGGTGATACATAGATATTTATATGGTATTTATATTTTAGCCTAAAATCCTGATTTATATGGTGGATCCCTCACTTTTTGTTCACATGAAATAGGTATATTTTTTATACTATAAACGCGACCCATGGGAAGTGGCGAAAAAAATTGCTCCAGACTATTCTTAGTTAAAAAATAATAATAATGAGAATTTCTATTATAACTGTTCTGGCGAAAAATTGGCTAAGTCCATTGCCAATTGCAGAGCACGTCAGGCTGATAAATTAAAAAGTGATTACTATACATACTCATATTTTTAAATAAAAATTACACAATACACATATTTGTATATATTCTTTATTGCACACAAAAAAAACTAAAATACATGGACTTTTCTCTAACAGAGATCACTTCCAGCCAACCTATGGGGTCAGAAAGATTGTCACTTAGCGTAGCAGAAAAGTGCATTTGTATGTACACACAGTGACCACAATAATAAAATCATACAAAATACAAAGATATTATATTAATTATGATATTACATATAGTTTTATAACACTATACATACACATATTTATGTATTATCGAAACCGATACACAAAAAAACTCTTCATGTAATACAAAAAAGTGAAGCTATGATTGCATGTGCTATGTATCTTTATAGTTTAGGCTACTATACTCTATCCGCGCACACGAGTTAATATAGCGCTCTCCTTGTCACGTAATCCCATACAAATGACAAAGACAAAAACTCCCTTCCAAAGTCAATAGGCATTAGGCGGTAACAATTTCGACTGCGCGTACACACTAGGTGTTCTATGCTTCTATTAAATTGAACTAGCATAATTAAGCTGAACTTTATGCTATGATTAAGTGACAGACTAGCCGATATTCTTCCTATTAACTTGTCTCGGCAGATAGAGTATACACATAAGAAGTTGCGGTGGTATACAATTATATATTTATTATAACTTAGTATCACGAAGAAATACTGCGGCCTCGTAAGACGGTAGTCCACTATCGGCTTTAGTAGTATTCGTGCATTTCGGGCAAGGTTCTGTTAACACATCCTGAAAAATGGTTTTTCATTATGACTTAACTATAATATCTTAAGCTCAAGTTGACAGATCTTGACTAAGCAATTTAATTATTTTATTTATATAACTATTATTTTCTATTTATTGTATCTATCTAATGATTTTAAGCTTTGAATTATTAAACGTGTTTTTTTCATGGTCATTTTAATTTAAAAATATATTTTTTATCATACTTATTGCTCAATATTAAAAATACTTAAAAAAAATTTACCTGTAAAATGCTGCTATCCTTGTCTACCGGCGATCCTACCACGACAGTTTCGTATGCTGGCGGAGGTTCAGCGGTCACCTCCTCGAGATGTAATTGCTGAAAAAAGGTTAACATATTTCAATAAAAATATCAAATATTCATTATCAATTACTCGCTGACCCGGCAAACTTTCTTCTGACATATAAAAAGAGGGGTGAAGGGTCAAGCCGTTTCGGAGGAGTGTGACCACAAACACAATGACACGAGATTTTTATAGTTGATTCCAGTCAAGTTTGTATATGTTCTGTCTTGATGAAATGGAGTTGTTTAGTACACAGATACACCTGGAATAGGCTACATATTAGGCTATTACATTATAATGTTAACCACCTATTTTTCACCAGATTATTTTTGATTATTTTTTTTTACTTTATTCCGCGTAAAGTCTTTTTTATATCGTTTAGTGGCTAGCATGTACGGCAGCAGATCGAGAGGGTCTCGGTTTCGTGTACCGGACCGGGCCAAAACTTACTGAGTTTTGTGTCAAGATATTCTAAGTTGAAGCCAGAAGAGATTTATTATTTAACTAAACGTTTATTCTTAGAAGATTTATGCCTAGTTTTTTTTTTTAAACTGAGAGTAGATATGTTTCTCACAAGAGCTGAACAAACTTAAATGAATAATTTCTCTGCTGGATAAAGTATTTTGACTTGTTTATTTACCAATATATTTGTTAGAAAAATAATAGCAATTATATTTCTTTTTCAGATGATCGTATGCTATAAAACGCCTAAAAGCAAGAATCCTTGAATTAAATTTCTGTAATGGTAAGTAATCGATTTACAAATGCGCTGTTTACATGGAGTTGCTACTTTCTTTCAATAAACCGATCGATAAAATATAGTAAAAACTCTCAGGTCAAAAATGTAAATCCTTTTGGATGGTATTGGCTTTTACTACATTATACTTACATATTTCATCATACATGTATATTAAAGCTAATATAGGTACTTGTTTTAATGAAAGGCATTAGCTTTTTATTCATTTAGGTACTGATATAAGTTCAATGTAAGATAGATTATATTTACAATTCGAATTTCCTAGGCATATATACCTACATAGCATTGCTACAGTTTAATAAGAATATCTTTTTAAGAGGAATAATTCTGTAATACATTGTTTTTTTTTTTTGTTTTTTGTTTTGTTTTTTGTTTTTTCTTATAATTTTATTAGTTAACGCGAAAGCCGTCAATAAAACTCCATGTTGCTTCACATCGGTTTTATTTTTACAATATATTCGACACAATTCGACAATTATACGCTACTTCCTTATGAATTACTGTATTACCTTATGAATGATTGTATATACTGTAAACAAACAGACAGACGCGGCGTTGGACTTTTTTTATATTATGTAGTGATTTTGAAGGTGTACATGAGGTTAGGTCATTTAACATTTTACGTGCCTATTTGATACTGTAATTATGAGCCATCATAGCGTGCATCTAATGCTTACATATTTGGTAACCAAACACACGCGATCATTTACTATTCTGACATACTAAATAGAGTTTTTTATTTGAAAAGTGCTATGTGTACCTTAATAAAACAAACCAAGCCTAAGTTATGATTTATATGCATTAGCCCATAACATAACATCCTGACAATAAAGACATTAATCGAAAGGTCAAAATACAAGTAGGTAGTATAGATAAATTGTAACCTTTCAGAAGCACGATATTCAGCGTAGAAAGAAGAAGAAGAGTACCTAAGCATAGAAGAACGTACACATATGTTTAAATCTAGATGTAAGAAAATTATTATTGAGTCCAATTTATCCATTAAACATATTTTTTGGAAAATCTTTTTTTGAATGGACTTATTTATAGAACTAGTGTCTGACGCTTGCTCCGTTCTCGGGTTCTTTAGATATATTTTAACTTTTGTAAAGATTTCTCAGAAATGAGATTTTTTCCTGCGGTAAGAAATTTCCTGTATCAATATATTATTGGCTTATTAGTACCCGGATAACCAGTTATCACTATACCAATTTTCATCAAAATCTGTCCTTTGTTTTTCTCATATTAGTGGTCAAAAAACCTAAAAACTATAGATTAGGTCTCTGTAACGTCAATAATGACAATGTCAATTAGATTTTACAAAAAATATTCAGTGTACAGTTTCGACGAAGAAACTACAATATAATTATATGTATAGTTTATTATCGATACAATCGTTAAAACTGAATCTATAGTAGTATTTATATTTTTTGTCAGTCTATCTGTCTGCTGTGTCAACATAACGAGAAAACCACTAGATAGATTTTTATAAAATTTCATATGATAGCTAGTTCGTAGTATATAATATCATTATGCTACTACCCAAGAGAGTGTAGCGTTAATCATAAATGGCAACAAAATACTCGAGTATAATATGTAGGTACTTATTATACTTATTATATGGTAATTCTTTACTATCCGATAAAACGCACATAAAGACGATCCCGAGCAAAGTAAGGATTCGCTTATATGTATTTGAATAAATGCTCAATCTCAAAGTAAACTATTAAGGTATTAGCGTCAAAATTGAAAGTAGGTACTAGAGAAGCAGTTATACTCTAAGAGAGTACCATCCAATCTAGATGCCTTTACGAAACAGGATTTTTTAAATGCAAAGAAACTGAACGTCGCAGCTTCTTATGTCAAAATGCAATAAACTTTGTATTCCTACTTTGGAAAGACTAAAAAGTTTTGAATGAAGAATGAAATAAATAGCTAAAAGCGTTTCATTGTGTTCGTAATAATTTTAAAATTTATGTATTAACTTATTATTCAGTGAGAATTATTGTTATTATAACTGACACTATTCAAGTTATGTACAGTTCTCGAGGCATAAGCTCAGCTTTGCATTTGTGTGAGTGCAGTGTATGGATAGGCACGACCAAAGGCGTAGCGCGTTGCGAGTTGGTTTAAACCTGTTTTAACTGTTTTTTGATGCACGGCTATAGGCTTTTAGCTATCACTCACACAAATGCAAAGCTGAGCTTACGCCTCGAGAACTGTATGTATCTAAACAGAAAATTAAATTGAATTGCAATAGTATTTAAATGATAGCGTTATACTAAAATCATTCGGATTATATACACTTGTACGTTATAAAAAACACTTTATCTTTTGTCTGTCTGTTGGTTCCGGCTAATCCCTGAAACGTTTGGACCGATTTTGAACGGTTTTTTCTTTGGCAGATAGCTAATATTAGATGAAGTACCATACTCGCAGCTATTTTTATTTAAGAAAAAATAGGTTCGGCTCAAAAAATATAAAACGTACGTAGGAATGAACCCAAACGAAGCGAGAATGAGCCCATGTAAACAAGTCTTACGAAGTCCTACGACCTATAACCGATTTCTTTGCAAAATTTCATGGTTATTGCATAAAAAGGCTAAACTCAAATACACGCATTGTTATACTACTAGTATTGAAGAAATACTCTAGATGAAAATATGCAAAATAAATGTTTATCGCATTACCTATATGTGTAACGAGTATGTTTGCTACATTTTATGACATTTTAAAGACCGTAAATAAAACAATTTTAAACGGATTTAACAAACGTGTAGTTTAAGTTTTACATGACATTAAATATTAACAATCAAAGGTCTCGGCGTTGTATGACTAATCTTATCTTAGATTGCTGATAAAAAGTCGCTTTACTCGTAAGTTCATCAAACTTCTCATGACATAAAACGTTTAATTGTGATTCACTCCGTTTTTACTTCTAGCTACTACTTAGTCGAAGGCTATTAGCGCTTCCTAGACAGTGTATTAAATCTATAATTTTCGGAGCCTTCGAACGAACGAACATCGATTTTACGAGGTATATGTACAATAAAATATATTAGTTTTACTTGTAAGTAACGACTATTAGTAGTTCACCGAAATCTACTCATAACTGGACTATCGACTAAGGACTGGACAGTGGACACAAGGCTTTAACATATACGTAAGGCGATTCATAAACACAAGCAGATTGACAAAAGGCCATCCGATACTAATGGAGCATATAAGAAAAGTGCCTTAAATATTAAAAATATTATAATTTTTTTTTTTAATTTTGAGAAATAAAAATATTTAACATGTTATGTTGTATGTATTCAGCCCTTTTTAACGTCCTACTGCTGGGCACGGGGCTCCCTGCATTAAGAGGGGGATCATGCCATAATCTACACAGTGACGAAGTGCTGGCTGGCGAACTTCACATGTCTTTCGACTTGCTAGGTTTTCTCACGATATTTTCTTTCAACGTAAGACTAGTTGTAATCATATAATCATCGTCATCATTAAATAATGTTGTAAATGTTAGAAATGATTCGCACATTAAAATATTAGAGGTGCGAGGCCCGGATTTGAGCCCGTACACACGGTTATCCTAGCCAGCGCGTTACCACTGGGCTACCGCTGTCTTTTATAAATCTGTATGAGTAATTAATAATATAATTTGTACTAATAAGGATTACGTCAAAAGTTAACTTATGATACATATTATATTAACCTTATCTAATAACACGTAGCGATTATGGCAAACGCGATCTTTATCCGATTCTGGGTATTCTCTCCGGTATCAGATTGAAGTATCATTATTGACTTGGGAAATCTGTACTTTACGCTTATGAAAATATAATGGATCCAATAACAGTTACACCTGCGCTACTTGTGAGGCTATTAGCAAAGTTATTTATCGTTACTATCTATAGTAGTGATTATAGTACGTACGAAGAATAAGTATGAAATACAGAGGTTTGCCTAATTATCCGATACGCACATTTGATATTATGTACCTATTGATAGCTTTTCTTAAATTAATAACACCAAACTTCGTATAAAGAAAAAAGAAAGAATGTAAAAACATACGTATATTTATTTTCTTTCATTTATTATAATATTGTATTTAATTGGGAACTGAAACTAGATCTCTTTAAAACTCCTAATTTTATAATTCTCTCTCAATAAGTATGAAATTGATTAGTTTCCTGCCTGAGAAACCCTGTCTTACCAATTTAGGTACATTCTCTCGCACTGTTGTAATACAACTTACCGACACATAAGTTACCGAGTTCATCAATCTAGACGAGCTTTGATAGAAGTATTTTAATCAATTTTCAAAATAAATAAATAATATTTCACAGCAAACGCTAACTATTGACAGATGTTTTTATGGTTAGGTACGTATTCTTATTACGTTTATGAGAAATCTTTTCCAAGAACGATTATTTCAATTCAAAGTTTAGGCTAAAAAGTAAAAAGTTTAGATATAAGGAATTTTCTCGCCACATTTAGGTACAAAGAGAAATGTAAACTTTAGGATACTAATTCGAACTTTGTAAAACCCAATAGTTACAGGCTTTGTCTTAAAACTGCTGACCTTACGAATATATTTGACTGTTAAATTGCTAACGTAGCTTTAGATTAAAGATATAAAAACAATGATTTTTTGTTAATTGAAAGAAGATCTGTTCTTAATTTTCTGTCTAATATACTATAAGCTGCCTGTTTTGCAAGATGGTTATTTCGCACGTCATTCGTAATGAATAATGAAAAAAGCTCAAAAGCTCTCAAATCTAGGCATTGCATATTTATACATTATACACATATTATGTAAAACCAGGATAGGTTCCTGTACTATGTTTTAAAAAGTGTGAGTATTACGGCAGTGTTGCTTTTTCTTAACTTCTTCAGCAGATTATTATCTTTCTGAAGGGTCTTACTTAGTAAATTAAAATATAAACAACCTTTTTGTACTGCTTATTTTAATGCCATTGTTTTATCTATTTATTTAGCAAATTCAAATATGTAATAAGTTGTTACTCTTTTGTAGACGTTTTTTACTAATTAATGATTTATATTTATTCGAACCATAAATAAAACTCTCTTTTCAGAATTTTTCGCACAACTATTTTTAATTTGTGTTTCAAATGTTTTACAGCAATCATGGTCACCAGAGAGCCTAAGGTTTTAGATGTCTCAAAAGTCATTACTCATTACACTGTTACAGACAGTACTCACATTTTTAATTTGAAAAAGTCTGATAACATCCTTTTGTTTATAATGTCAAATACGTGTAAATCTAAGAAAGAATTATTTGAACTACAAAATATAAAGTACAAACATACAATGCCATGGAGTAGCTTTTGATGATCAATATGAACTTATCCTGAAGCTTAAAATGAAGAACTTTAAACTATTTGTAAGCTCGTAAAGAATTCCAGGCAGTATTTATCTATCCGAGCATGTAAAGTCGGCGGGCAGAAACCAATTATCGCAAATGCGATTTTTATTCCGGCCACCGACGCGTCGACGGGAGAAATACGGTCAACCGCAAAAACTTGTAGCGAAAAATGTCATTGACATTCACGTATAGTAAAACATGAATTGTTTAATATAATTTTATAACAAATAATTGAAATTCCTCTTTAATAATTACGATATTAGTGATAGCATTTTATGAGTAATTGAATTATATATTATATTATTAATTTATTATATTATTTACCTACAGTATCTAATATTGTTCTAAACGCAATATCATCAGTACATGCATATTTTATAAATATGGAAATAAATAAAGCGCTTTATTATCCATAGCACAATCATAAATGAATTCAATTCTTTTGATAATAGCTTGAATGCGTGCGTGTTGGGCACAGATTATTTCGCCTAGACATTTGAATTACAGTGAAACCTGGTTAAGTGGGACCTGGATAAGTGAGAAACCTCCATAACCGGAACTCATGCTGAGGTCCCAATACTTTGGCACTGAATTACCTCTGTTAGTGGGACAAGCTAAGCCTCTATATCTGGGATTTGTTCTTTCGATTTATCATCATAGTTACCTCTATAACTGAGACAGGGAGTAAATTTTATATGCATAGACCTCTGTAACTGAGATAACATTGTTTTGTTTGATCGCACCTTTATAACTGAAATAACCTGTCAATAACCTCTATCAATGGAACCCTCTGTAAATGAGACAGATATTTATTTATACCTGGATATCTGAGACACTGGGTAAGTGGAATACCTCTATAAGTGAAACAACATTGCAGGTCCCTTGATGTCTCACTTAACCAGGTTTCACTGTATATACTTATTTCTTATTTTATACGATCTGCAGCTTAATTCAAGTGACTTGTAAGAGACAATCAGATATAAAAACTTATCTCAAATAGCAGTGCTGGTGTGAAGTAACAGAACAAAGAGAGCAAATTGTATTTGTAGATGTTTGTTTGTTAACAGCAGAGTTGAATTAAGTAAACGTTGAAAATCTGATTTCATTCGTTAACGAATAGCTATACTTACAGTGCATCCTTTGTTATTTTATTTATAACTCTTAGTTAAAATATTTTCATCACCTAAAAAATAAAAGTCGCTTTTCAACTGAATACTTTATTTCTGCAAAAATATTTTAAATTGGATTTTACCCATGACTTCGCCATAGTAGACATTTTTGTTCCTTCCGCGTACTTGATCCAATATCGACATTGATACACAGATATTGTCGAGCTTGTTTATATTGCCAGTAATATTCCGTAACAAAGTATGACTTACGGTATAAAAAATGGAATGTGTACTATAAAAATATAGGGGAGACCGGGGCCACAATTAACAAAAAATGTACTTTTAGTTGTAGCTTAAAAATTATTCAACATTTAGACTTGATTTTTAGAATACATGATGCTTTAATTATTCAGGTTTTACGTAATTATCTCAAAACAAACATAATAGAAACGATGCCGTAAATAGAACGCTTTTTCTTAAAAATGGCAGTTGTTAATTGTTACCTCACGTTTGGGGTTAGAATTAACAGGTGTGGGGCAGGTATTAACTGAAGGGATAAAAATTAACATATGTTATGCTGACGTTATGCAGACTGATGTAAAGAAAAATAAATATATGTAAGTCATATTTTTTTATTAATGAAAGTGAAATTAATACAGCCTTGCATAGAACACGTTTTTTTATAAACTGATGATAACAAAATCATAAATTATTTTTTAACAAAAATGAAAACCGACTTCAAAACGTTACAAATCGAAACTAAAAAGAAAAAAAATAATTTTAATCAAGTACTTAAGAAGTTATTGTTGGAGTCGGTGCCAGTCAAGAAGGACAGTTTTATCCTGCCTTTGCAATGAACTTTCGAACGGATATTTTGATAATATTTACGAATTGATACATTAATTAAATTGTATTAAGATTATTTTGATTTGGCTGCAGCAGTAGTTTAGTTAACCTTCCAATATTATGTTTAAATATAATATTGGAAGGTTAACTAAACTACTGCTCCAATAAGTCAGCGAAGTTTTGAAATGAACGACAATAGTCAATCGAGATTTGTCCACGTCTATTTTTCCACGTAACTCGTAGACGTTAATAAGATTTACCTTCTATTATCAATCCACCTAATATCCTGAAGGAATACAACTATCAGTTTATATGAACTTAAAAGAATTTACTTTCAACTCCTAACCGTTGAGGAGATATACCTTACATCATCACAAATTCTTGAACAACTTTAGAAAATATATGAAAACGGTAATCAATGCCGATAAAATTTAAGGGTTGCCCTCGATTTCTTTTACTTTGCTACCCGGTTTTTTCTTTTTCACAAAATTAAAAATCATAACAGAGGTCAAATTCTTTAGCTACATCCCTGTAATTTCTTTTCTTCTCAATGTTCTCTAGCGCAGCTAGCTCGTAGAGCTCTAATGATGTGGTATCACGTGTAGTTTTCCGTTTATAAGTTCTCATGCTGTCATAAAAAAAGTATTAAATAATAATTCACAAACATTCAGCTACCCTGTTTATACTAGCCCTATATCTGGGGTAGGTATTAACGTGTTAAAACAAGCCCCCCCAATGTGTTAATTATAGCCCCAAAGGTACATTTTTATTATTAAATAACGTAATAAAATATTGGTCAATAGTTATATCACAAATGAAACGTAGAATTGTTCAGTATGAAGTATGCTACTAGGAAAACAAAAAACGTAATTATAACACTTTGTCATTCTTGTACAAATCAAAAAATCGTAAAATATAAAATGATCGTTACCTGCTTCAAAATATCGACCTGCATACAACATACACAAATGATGCGCGGAGCGCAACTGACTAATACCATGCCATACAGCTCGATCTAATTGACAAACTAAGACACGCACTGGAGGTGTAGTAGGTATAGTTTTAGAGAAATTTGCTTGTTAATACTTACCTCTGTTAATTGTGGCCCCGGTCTCCCCTACTTAGTGGCAAGTTTAGTACGAGCAGGAATAAGGCTTGGAGTGGATTATATTTTTAATATGAGAGGTGATGAAGAGTAAAAATATGATGAGGTAGTATACCTCTACAAACTACAGCCATCAATGTAGTAGATTCTAACTTAGTAACCAAAGCTCCGTTTTAACTTTCAAGGAAATAATAAAAAATCATTGAGAGGTTGACCAATATTCTCTTACGTACGGATGAAAGCTTAAAAACTACAAACTTAAAGAACAAATATTTACACATATAACACACACAGAAAGACTTATAGGATAAAAAATGGTGCATCAACGAGATCAATAGTTATAATCGTTATCTATACTGTATAATATAAGTAATAAAATTCTTATAGATAATAAAAAAATATAATAAAAATAAATGTATAATTTACTTTTACAAATTTACTTCTTAGTGCGGGAATATATCACATCTCTGAGAAATAAAGCGAAAGGTCAATTAATTATCACGAAAGATCGAAAACTGCTTGTAGTATAATGATAAAAGGCAGGGTTATAAGTGATAGTTTATTGTTAGTTAACGTCCACTAAGAACAGATATTGCGACAGGGCTGAATTAAGGAGGCCTAAAGGCTCTCGCGAGTTTGTACGAAAAGCCTTCATTATTTTTGCTAAGTATAAACTTTTAAGGCAACGAGAAAGAAGATGTGAGTCGCTCGTTTAAAATGTTTTGTCATATTATCACATAACACCTTTATATTCGTAAAGCGATATATTTTGATGTAATAATATTTAGTGAAGGTACACAAGTGCATGGACTCGTATACATAAATGCAAATTAATCTTTATCATACCTGTAATGCTTACGTTCTCTTAATAGAATGTAAACATGTTTTAATTAGATTTGTTATAATGTGCGATTGGATAACAAACGTTTTAGTATACCTACCTGTTATGTATAGTATGCAACCAGCGAGATAGGTTTTAGCGTAAAACGGCAATCAATCAAACCGCGCAAATAGATTATACGCCGATTACATTATTAGTTTTCACAAAATCCAAACTATTTTTTCCCTGCATCTTTTCTCGTGCTTATTTTAAGCATTATACCTAAAACCAATTCAAATATACAAAATAAAGGTTTGTTAGTTTTAAACTGTGACGTGAAAATCATAAGAATAAGTAAAAACCCATTTAATATATTCGACATGTGAATGATTTTTTTACTAATATGTTACCCACCTTTTACGTAACAAAGTTTTAAAAATAGCATATACGAGTTTCTTTAGTCTATACTAATCTATACTTCTACACTAATATTTTATATTATATTTATATTATATTATTATTATATTATATTATATTATTATTATTTATTATACTAATATTATAAAGAAGTAAAGTTTGTTTATTTGTTAAGTTGTAAGGGGTAATCTCGGGATCTACTGAACCGATTTTAAAAATTCTTTCACCAATAGAAAGCAACATTATTGCTGAGTGTCATAGGTTATATAAAAAAACCGAAAAATAAAAAAAAATTACGTGGTAGTCCGTTTTGCAAAGTGAATCGGAGAAAAAACGGTCGAATGAAAGCGTTTCTTAAGAACGCTGCCTTAACTATGAAAGATATATTTTTGAGTTTTAGAGAAAAGATTTGGAGCTTAAAAATGCCTACAAAAAAAGTCAACGACAGCATATGTCTAACTTTTATATTTAAGTGACAAAAAGTAGTTTTTTTAATATTAGTATAGGTAATTTAATTTTTAATTTTTAATATTAATAAAATAATTTAAATTATTTAAGCACTCTGTACTAAAAAAGGATTATTAACATTATGCCCAACGAAGTGGGCACGGGTCAGCTAGTAGTTAATATAGAGCTATATTAAAAGCTATAGCTTTTTTCTCAACATTGACATACCTACCTAAATAGGTATTAATTTCTTTAGTTAAACGCTGGCTATACAAATAATTACGAGATTCAATACTTTTTGATGCGAATTTGTAAATAGAAGAAAATATTAGATATCTAGTTTCACGAGAGAGTGGGTTACCACTGTGCTAGCAGTGCCTGTACAGTAAAGTTATTTTCGTGAATGCGAGCAAGCCTTTGTCGTTTAATTATAAACAACAAAATTGGACAAAAATAGATGTATTTACAGTTCATCTGATTAATAGCATTGAGCATGAAAATGTCAATGAGTTTAAACAGTGGTAAAAGTAATATGCAAATGAGTTCTCATCTTTGCATAATAGCTCTTTTTTGCTCTTTATCATAAAGTCCAAAGTTAAACTTGTTAATGAAAGTGAAAGCTAAAAGCAAAACGTTTCTATAATATTTTATATGATTATAATATATTTATGATTTTCAAACCAAATATTATTGTTAATTTTTCAGTAACATGAAATACATTAATTGCTTTCAAAATAAATTGTGGCCTCGGAACTTACAACAAGCTCTTTAGGCCCAATTTCACCAATGATGTCGTTATCCAAGAATAACTATGCCAGGTATAAAATTATTCGCTGCATTTACTCTCAGAATAACTCGTAGTACGTTTCACCGCTTTGTAAAGACAAAATGTTAATCCTAGTATAACTATTCTTAGATTAATGTTTTTTTTTACCTGTGGCACATTGAATGAGAATTGAATGTAAATGCAGTCAAATTAAATAGACTTGTCATTATCTCAGTACAGTATAGCATAACAGGACATTTTTAATTTAGTCGTCACTTTGAACTTATGTCAATGTGTCAGTGCTATTTTTTAAGTTAATTTCGTTTAGATTGCTATGTGTTTTTTTAAAAATTATAAAAAATTAAATACTAATTAATTTTACTAATAATTAATTTAATTTAATAATAAATTGTATGCTGCTGCTTTAGATAAACGAAATCTAATGCAAAAATGCTCATTTCTTTCCTTAAACCACCTTGGACGTCTCAAAATAAAATAGTTATCTTCACTATCGCTTTCACTGCCCGATAAAATTCTTCTCAAACGCTGCATTTTAATAATATTTTCTCCTAATTACAATTCAATGTGCAAAAATATGAATCAACAGTTTACTGACATAAAATTTGACACCATTTTGATTTTATCTGAGGAATAAGCCGGCTATTCTTTCAAAATTGGCGGTATAAGAGTTACTCTCGTAAACTAAGCTTTGTTATACTCAGGATAAGTAGTTGGTGAAATGAAAGCATGGTTATCTTAGAGTAAATAACAGCTTTATCCTAGGAATAATAGTTATTCTACTTTGGTGAAATCGGGCCTTAGAATCTTTTCCATTTTTCTTTTTTTCTCCTTCAAATTAAACAATCTTTTAATTCCATATTATTGTTTGAGACCTCGAAAAACTTTTTATTAAAAAAGCGAAATATTCGCATAAATCTAAGAAAGTTTTTCTATAAGTTATAATTATTTTGTATATTACAGTTATACAAAAAACAGCGCATTTTCAACCTTAAAAACGAACATAGGACTCTAATACGTCCTCACTAAAAGCAGCAATCATTGTAAAACTGTTTATTCAGTTACAAAGTAGTGGCAGTCGGAATTTTGTGAAAATTTGAATCAACAGTGTTGCTAACGGTAATGGCCATTTGAAAAGAAACTATTGGCTGGCTTTCAAACCAAGTTGAGAGGAAACTTATCGTACCTAATTGATAAACAGACATAAGTGTTCGTGTATTTCTAAGTTCCAATTTCTTCGCATCTATATATCATTCTTCCCTAGAATTTGTCCATTCTGCTAGCACTAACAAGGCTCAGGTATTATGATCTATTTGCATACAGAATTAGAGGAAAAACGTAAATAAAAATAAACAAAATTACACGGTATCTCCAGATTACCTTAAATTCCCTTTTATGGTGAATTGTTTTTCAGTATATTTTTAGAGTAGATAAAAAAACTGAAATAAAATAAAATTGACGGATATTTAACACAGAAAACAGTTTACAGCAAGGGGAACAGTTTGTCGCAACTTCCGTCGGAGGCGCTGTGGCGGTAACGCTGTTAGAGGTTTTCCTGTGCGGAATTATTGCTCCACAGCCGTTTGACGTCATGCGGACAGTCACTAGGAAATAGGGGGTTATTTGGAGATTAGTTACGAAGGTTACGGAAATGTCATTCAGGGAGCTTTTATTTGAAGCTCGAGTTCATTTAAAACAAAATTTAATTCGTACATGAAAATGCTATAATTACAAAAATGAAAGTCGGTATTATTACTAACACCTTTAATTGTCCATTCCATTTTTTACATAGTATGTCAGATCACCGATTGCATGAATATTTTCTTCGTACATATTGCTATTATTAAGATTGCAAATTAAATGGTACATCATTTAATTTGCAATCTTAATAATGGCTCTAAGAAAGAAACGTTAATTTTAGGTGACTCCAATGATTTACAGTCTCTAGAGGCGCGTGACGGAATCGACCCCCAAACAGACATTTCGATTAGATAAACTGCTCGTCAAGTTGAGAGCGATTACATTGATTTGTGACGAGTTGCCTGAACTGGATTATTTATTTGTTGTGTTTTCGTTGCGATATAATTCGTTTTTGTTATGTTTTATTTATAAGTGATCGTTTTTTTATGGTTTTGATATGTAGTTACTATCTGAAATATATTTAAGTCACTACCTTTTAGCTAGGATTTTCTAAGTTTTAGTAAACTTGAAGTAAAAAATAATATTTGCTAAAATAATATTAATACGAAATAAATAAGGAATTTCGAGCACTTCTTTGAAATTTCCATGTCATACTCTAGATTTTAAGTAGAAAGCTTTGTGTCGTACAAAAGATTTCTAGGCTTCGTTTAGGTGTTAAGTGAGACGTGAGACCTAATTGTTCTGGTTAAAGTGTCGCGTAATTTAGCCGTTAAGGCTAGGTCTTTGAATATAGAGCGAAAGGCGAATACCCTTTGCAGAACCGTTGTTTTTGTTGCACTTTAACTGTATAACTATACAAATGCTCTAAAGTTATATCCCATAAAAGCAGTTGGCTGAAATATAGTTTATTTAAATCTTGTACAAATATATATATTCTTTAATTTATTTTATTAGGTAGGTATATATCTTAAACCTCAACTATGCAAGAATGTACTGAATGTACTTTCCATGTGTTCCTATGACCTTAAAATTCATTAGTCGCAGGTAGAGACTAGTTTTAATCTTGATTCCAACTAAATGTTTGTCTTTTTCATCGTGTTTTTGTCGACTTTATAGCATAAACTCATAAACTTTTGTGAAACCTAACTTCTACTTAGCCAACACTTTGACGAACAGAGATAAACAATAAACGAATAAATATAAACTTAATAGGTGTATACTGCTGCAGGATTCATCAGTTTTTATTGAAACAAGGATGAAAGCTCTAATTAAGCGAAAGCTTTTTCGATCAACAAAATCCATAACTTGTTAGCTAGGCATCCTGTTAATCGAGTTAGGAGCAGGCATTCAGTCCCGACAGACGCATTCGAGAGGCAGGGCTCGCGTTCCTGTACTCACGAGCATGATAGTGGTAGTCGTCGACTGCTCTAAAATTTTCTATGAAATTGCTTAAATATTAGATATATGTAATATAATTTTAAAGCATTCATATTATTTACAAAATTTCAAATTCTCTTCGATTCCTCGTTAGGAAATAATTAACAAGACACTAAATTTATTAAAATGATTGTATGTTTCCAAGCTGAATTTAAATTAGTATTATTGAGACTGGCAATTAATTAAAAAAGTAAATTAAGAAATAGCTATCTTATTGCTAGCTAATATATATAGTACGCGAGCGGAGTCAGGGCCAATTAATAAATAAAACATTATTCTTTGTTTTAGTTCAAGCGATAATTTTACTTTCGGACCTTCGGTTGACAAATGACAAAAATACAAAAGCCTTAAAACCTCAGTTATAATTTCGTATTTCAAAAGCTTCATTACAATGCCATATTTTTTAATTAGTGTAAATACTTTTATTCAAAATATATTTATTATAGCTGTATACCTTTTTACCTTCGTTAAAGTATATTAAGATTTTTATTATATGATGGATTAGAAACCAGTGTTAAAAAAAACAATTTGGCCGAAAAAAATTGACCGTTTGACGACACGTTTGGCTCAGTTGGTAGTGACTCTACTTTCTTCACCAGCGGTCGCAGGTTCGAGTCCTGCTGGGGGCATTCATTTGTTGAGCACGAATGTTTGTCCTCCAGATATGGGTATTTATATTTATAATATGTATATATTTAATAATTATATATGAGTAGTATATAAACTATCTGGTATCCATAACACAAGCCTCGTAACTTACCAAGGCACTAGATGGCACTGTTGTAATAACGCCCCAACATATTTATTTAAAAATATTGTATTTGTAAACCGAAACAAACCCTTGAAGTAGAATTTCTATAATCGCTTGACTTAGAACATATTGAAGATTCCTTTCAATCACTTGAGTAAATTCAAAGCCAGAGCTTTAGTTTTACTTACTATGCAGTCCCATAAGCCCCAGGTTATACACAGTCCAGTGATTGCTAACTAAATTGAAATATGGAGCGCAAAACTGCTACACATATACAAGCAAATATAAAAAAAGTTAATAAATATAATAATTTTTATTTGAATGCCGTCTAATTAGCTTTTGAATAATCTATTTTTTCCATTCAGTACTTTCCACCACTTCAATATTTGTAGTGGTTCATTTATTCACTCGTAACGACTATTGCGTGGTAGACGATTGATTAGCTGTGCTTCCCAAATTCAATTTATCGACTATCGGTTATGAAAAGAAAAGTCAATACTTTATCCTTTTAAATAGACTATTGTTTTATTTAGTATATTAGTTATGACTCTTATGTTTATTTGAGAGTCCATTTAGAAATATTTATAAAATACTTTTTTTATGAATTAAAGATAGAGTGTATTAGCATTTTTAATACTAAAATTTAACTGTCTCGTTAGCCTAGTGGTAGGTCTATCTAAGGCTGTAGACAAACAGGCCTCAAGTTCGAGACGTTGGTCAGACCTAAAGACCTAAAAACCAACAAAATTAAAATCTTGTGTTAGCATCAATGGTATTAATTGGCTGTCGTAGCCTATTTTATTTAGGTGGACATAAGTACTAAAACATGATGACAAAATTATCTAATTGTCAATACTTCTTTCAACAAACCTATTTAAATGTATTTATAGTAATACAAAGGAAATTATTACACAAATTATTTATAGTTTGGATTTTTCCAGCCAGTATTTTACTTCATGTAATCGATATGTCAACTCATCGCTTACTGCATAAAAGATAGACAAGCCAACAAACATAATATTGATATTATAATATTAGTAAGGATTTTTTAAAACAGAAGAGGATAAGTTAATAATCTTATTTAATGTGATGGCAGTTGTACGAGCATCGGAGGGTTGAAACCTTGCGCACTTAACGTCGTCGTTCAAATATTTATTTTTAAATTGCAATAATCATGTCTTTTTTATTATTTATATGTATACTTAAACGCATAGAACGATAGTGTGCTTAATTGTATTTACAACCGAATGCACGCAAAGATACAGCCAGTTGTAACAAGACTTTATCGGGACGTATTAGGGCCTACTCACCTTCTGTGTTATAGTTCTAAGTCGTATGTATATTGAAAATTATAAAATTGTAAATATAATTATTTCAAAGGTTTTTATACTCCAGTACTCGATTTTAATTGGCACTTATGGCCTATAAAGAAAAATCTTGACATTATAGTTTACAATCAACTAGCATTTCCCGCGGCTTCACACGCGTTCTAAAGACCGGAAACCAAATTCTTTCTGATCCGCGCGGTACGCTACCTCACAGAACTATCGCCCGCCCTTCCCGTTTTTGCAACATTTTCATTAGTTGCTCCGCTCCTATTGGTCGTAGCGTGATGTAAGATAGCCTATAACCTTCCTCGATAATCGGACTATCCAACACAAAAAGAATTTTTCAATTCTGACAAGTAGTTTCTGAGATTAGCGCGTTCAACCAAACAAACAAACAAACTCTTCAGCTTTATAATACGCGAGGTAACTAGGAGGGGTTCAAGTCAGTTGAATTGACGACCTCATTTCTATCCTATTTTACTTTTATTATTTTAACTTGGTTTAGAACGCCACTGAACGTTGCGTGTTTACTAGTCCTTGTAACTATTTATAAAACATACGAAGGTCTTATTTAGCGTTTTCAGGGAGAAAATATGTAAGTGTTAAGTAGTGTGATATTACGTACCTGCTTTATTTTGCGACGGATGTAAGCCTACTATTTGTTTTACATAAATTTATATGTATGAAAAAAATAGTATTATACTTATCCATTTATTACAAATATAAATAAAAATGATGAAATAATAGATTGAATAATATTTTTTCACCTTTACCCCCACCCCCTTTTTATACGGCAGAACAACATTTGCCGGGTCAGATATTGTTAAATAAATGTAAAGCAAAACATGTCTATTACTAATCCGTACGACCGAGACGAATAGGTACGTCAGACACTAGTTATACTTACCCGCTATCGCCAGTCGATAGAAAATACATATTAAAACAAGATAAAGGTACGTCGCGAAATAGGCCGAATTGACCCATGTTTAGAACTCAAGTTTTGCTTAAAATACGTTTTCCTTTATACCGCCTTAAAAAAAGGCAAATTAATTAATTATTTTAATTTATTATTTATGCTTTCTATAGCTGTACAACAATTAATTTCGATAAATAACATAATCAAAATTTCAATAACTTACCTGTCCTAACCTCGCATCAGATGCGACAGTGTAGACGCCGCAATGAGTCACATCTGGTTTGTTTAAACGCGGCTTTCGTCGCCAACACGCAGCGCACACCGCCACCAGTACTCCGCACAGTGTTGCACTGACAAACAATTATTTTTATATATAAGTGACTTAATTTGACTAGATTACTATATTCTACACTAGCGAATCGCCCTCGCTTCGCTCGGGCTCTTCCCTAGATTAAGCACAGGCAAAGCCACGGGATCCGCTAGTTATGCATATAAACCTTCCTCTTGAATCACTATCTATTAAAAAAACATCAAAATCCGTTGCGTAGTTTTAAAGATTTAAGCATACATAGGAATATAGGGACAGAGAAAAAGCGACTTTGTTTAATACTATGTGTGATGTGTATAATTGTATAAGACCTAGGAGGATAAAACCAATATAAGACTAACTATGGCCAAAGTTAGAAAAAAGTATTACTAATAGGGATAATTCATTTTAATCTATTCTAAAAGTAAATTATGAACTAGGATCGAAAGAAGGTTAGTATTTATTCATGGTATTAATTTCAATGCATTTGTAGTAGTTAAAAATGCAGCTATATGCAACTTGAACATCGATTCCTGCTCTGTAAATGTAAAATTTGGTCCAATGCCCAAATTCCTGTATTTCAACTGTATATTGAACTGATATACTCGTATAATATAAACAAACATATTATATGTCTCGATACATATAAAATGTCGTGCCTACTGGTCGAGATCAATCCATTGAACCCAGAGAGAAAATGTTTTCAGCATATGTATAAAATTACATTGATAAAAAAGATTTAATGATCTATTTCTAACGTATCTAAATATGTTACATTCAAAAATTTGATGACATTTTTTACCTATACACGTTTTGGTCAAACAATATGACAACACGATATTTTTTTTAGCTTTTTGCAATAAGCTTTTTCGGTAGTAAAGCCTGACATTTGTAGACACTCGTATATAAATAAAAAAAATAGATGTTGCCAGTACACAAGTTATGCAATATAAATAAGAGATGACAAAATTTTGTTTTTGATAATATATCTTATCGGACTGTATGATATATTCCGTGATATATGTTTGATCATTATATAGAACACGAACATATTACTTTATAAATGTCAAACGGTGCCCGTTTGTTTATCCGATAATCGTGTAATATCGTTGAACCGATCAAATTCAAATGCCATGGAGATAGAATAAGTAAGATTACAGTCGTATGTACATAATGAATGTCTTTGTACATTAAAACTATTTAACTTGTGTTGTGTGTGTTTTTGATTTAAAAGATATAATTTTACTTTTTTATTCGAAAAAGATTATTATTTCTTAAAATGGCAATCTAAGATATTTATTAATAAAATTAAAACAGCTTTTTTATTAATGTAGTATTATGCGTATTCTAAAATCAAACAAAAGTATTTTCTCATTCAAACAGCAAGTGAATCGATTTTGATGAAATTTCTAATAAATTCATTGGCTCACAACACTACTGATGTTAAAATTAAATGAACAAGCTTTATATAGAATTTACTTATACATACATATAGATAATAGGTAGGTACTTGAAATTATAAAAATATTTATTATTGTTTTTGCATAGAAATGAAATTGAATGCAAGCATTCGAATGAAATAAAAACAGTGGTCGCTCGTGATATTTTCATTTTAAGATAGAATAAAGTTACATTAGCCGTGTAAAATGTTGTTACGTACCCAGCATCAATCTACTTAGCAGAGTAATTTATTTACTTCCGTGTAAAAGCGTCTGAGAATATACCTAGGTGTATATAATTAAAAGACGTAGATTTTCTAGATAACACGAGACGTGACAGAAATATTCCCTTATAAGGAATTTTAGTAATTCACAGCGTTAAAATGTGGGGTAGGATTTGTTTTAAATATTGTCATAATCTTAGCCCTATTAACCTACTGGCTTATCAGGATTACGATTGATAGCGATTTAAGAGTTCAGACGTGTACCTTTTGTGACCAACTTTATTAAGAAAAGAGGTTTAATTCGGGTGTATACTTTAGAGTTTAAATTATACTTTATGAACCTATATAGTGCTTATGGGATCATACAAAATAATACAGAATACGGATAAGCTTCCGAAAAGCGCATAATCACTAATATCATAATGAAAATTGGCGCAAACGCCATTTTGAATATGAAAATCGAAGGAGAAAATCTTTTCGTCCAGTGTATAATCGTGCATTCCTAACCGATTTAGACTATTTTAGCTTTCCACAGTTTGTGTTTACAGCGGATTTTAGGAACTGTGTCGTCACTCCCGCATTTTGCCCGACTACGGCTAAGCCTAAAGGAGGGGTTTTAGCAGCCTTTCATATAAGTACTTACTTATTGTCCCATTTTAGTATTTATTTCTGCAAATATTTGCTTTTACTTATAAACATTCAACTTATAAACGCAACACAGCAAAATGACAGTACATAAAGTCAGACCCAACTGTATATATTTTTTATTTTATACTAATTTTTAAAAACCCTTATTAGTAGAGTTTTTCTCGCCGCATTTTATCACAACCTTAATCGCCCTTATTCGGTTCACGGCACAAACTGAACTACGCATGGACCCTGCCATTTATTTAAGTACGTATATATTTTAAGCTATTTGTATATCAAGATGTAGTGCGCGATAAATTACCAAGCTAATATGAGTATGATTCTTTAAATGTTCAATTTCATTTATGAATTAAAATTTGATGATGGATCAAGTTTTATTTTTATTACTTTGGTATGAGATCGTAAGAAAAAAATATACCTACATATTCCTATATAATATGTAAATTAAAGTTATAGTCTTTACCTATATAATTTTTCATTTATTGAATTTCCGGTTAAGGTTTAGGTTAGGTTTGTGAAGAACATTTAACAGTCTTGATTTTATTTATTCGAAGCACTGGTGACACAAATCATGTGGATATTCCTATGCCTTGAACACTAGGATTTTCATATTATTAAATCAAAAATTCTTTTCGAAATTTACTCGTAACTTCTACAAGAGTTCGCATCTAGTCGCCCTTAAGCCCATCAATTGATATTCATCTTAGTAAAGGTCGCGGAGTTAAGCGGCCAATAATGGAGGAACTTAACCTTTTCACCTTTTTACAAACTCCCGCGGATATGTTTTTCTTTTGAAACATTTTGTAAGGGAAAAACATGATCTACGACTAAATGAGATTTGACTAAAGTTAAAAATGTTCGATTAAGTAAAGATTTTCGATTTCGGTTTTATTTATTCATAATAATATTAGAATCAAGATATTAGAATCGGGTTCAGCTAGTTACACATATAAACCTTCCTCTTGAATCACTCTATCTATTAAAAAAACGCATCAAAATTCATTATTTAGTTT
The DNA here is from genome assembly GCA_905231865.2 of Boloria selene. Lineage (NCBI taxonomy): Eukaryota > Metazoa > Arthropoda > Insecta > Lepidoptera > Nymphalidae > Boloria > Boloria selene. The sequence continues at coordinate 9,288,911 of HG993149.1, forward strand.
TAAATATCTTAGCATACATAGGAACAGACAGACAGCGGGACGACTTTGTTTTATACTATGTTGTGATGTAGTGATGATTTATATTTGGCACATTATAATATTATACTCGTTTATATAAGCCGCTATGTAACAAATAATAGCATTTACAATGCTACTATCGTATAAAATTCTAGTTTAAAATACACATGACAAAAAATTACTGTATTCCGTAATACCTACATTGAATTTGAAGTTATAATGCACATCCGTAATTTATATTACTTATAATGCAATACGGCATATTTTCAAGTACTTTAGTTATTTATCTATTATTAACCAATTGTCATTATGTGATTTTCATTTTTGTTCGATAAGTACACCGTTTTGTGAAACGTTATAATGTGCAATCAAAATGGCTCAATTTATATGGTAATAGCGTACATAGAGGCATTCAAAGTTGAGATTGTGTTGCCTATCCATATTTATCGTATAATTCTTATAATTATTTATGAATTTAAAAGTTCTATTATGAATTTGTGGCGCCTCCAGTTAAAATTATTTTTTTCGAAGTTTCTCTTAACAAGCCAGTAAGAATTTACCTACATTGTATCCTAAATTACTTTGAATTATAAACATTCATGGTGACCTACATGTAAATCTATGCAAATATGATTATACAATGTCTTTACGTGCAGTTAAAGCCTTCGCCTTACGAGTTCCCTTAGAAATTTCAGAAATTCAATAACTTTTGGTGAGTATTATTGGTAACTAGCTAGAACCTGTAACCTACATAGGTATTTGAGTTGCTCCAAAATTAAACTACTTAATTTTACCAAATTAAATAGCTAACAATATATAATATTAGAGTTTCAATTCACTTGTTTAGTGCCCTTTAATGAATGTATGGTTCTGTACATTTTGCATGTAAGTCGTAAGTAAGCAAGTAGCTTTAGGTATTATAAAAAGATAACAACTAATAACGTACTAATCCGCCCTCGCTTTATTCAGCAACTAGCGACTCGCCCTCGCTTCGCTTGGGCTTTTTCCTAGATTTAGCATAGGCAAAGCCGCGGGATAGTTATGCATATAAACCTTCCTCTTGAATCACTCTATCTATTAAAAAAAAACGCATCAAAATCCGTTGCGTAGTTTTAAAGATTTAAGCGTACAAAGGGATATAGGGACAGAGAAAGCGACTTTGTTTTATACTATGTAGTGATTTCCGTAATCATCTACAAAATGTACATGATTTACCGGCTTATCTATACAAATGATCGAAAAAACAACTCGGATGCTTTTCAATTATGTTATAAAATTTATTTTTATTTTATATTTTATGTATTTTTTTACATAAAATATAAAATAGGTTTTAAAATTATTTTTAGATTAGTAGGTAGGTGGTTTCAACGATTAGTATAGAAAATATACATTTTTATATCAGTATAAATGTGTTATTTATAGAAAGTAAAAGGCAAAAGCCATTTATTTTTATTTATAGAAATATATTTCTATGGGCATATTTAGTAAAATATTGTTATAAAAGTGTGTCTGGGATTTTAACAGAAATAACTATTGAGTTCATTACTTTATTTACAGGATACCAAAGCCTAAACAAGTAATAAACTAATTCGATTTTAACATGACATTTACAAGCGCGTAAAGGTGCCCGGAATAGGGTACTTTTAATGCCAGGAAAGGAAATATTGATAAAATATAAAGGGTTAAAAGCTTTTAATTAGTGTATTTAATCTTAAATTAAACTTTATTTATCTTGCTTCTAATTATTTGAAACGAATGGTTTTAATGAAATTATATAAGCAATTCCAATATTTGAAACTACGATCGGGTAATCTCTAATGATTTGAGCTTTCAGTTAAACTAAGCAAGTTTATTTAGTTACTGACCGCATGCATTTAAACGTTAGCTACAAGATTAATTTTGATGTTAGCGAATGAAATTGTTATATCTATTGATTATAACTAGATTTTACTCGAGCAAAGCCGCGGGTTTCGCTAGTAAATATATACAAAAACTTGACAAATTATATACTAAAACCTTCCTCGAGAACCAGCATCGGTGCAGTAGTTTTTGAGTTTATCATAAACAGACAGGCGCGGCGAAGGACTTTGTTTTATAATATGTAGTGATATATCTTTCCGTATGCAATAATGCTAGAATGGCAAATTTTACTTTTTAGTAGTACAGATGGTATCAAGAGGCTCGCTTGAGCGAAGCGAGGGTACATCACTAGTTGTTTATATAGTCTATTTCACACTTCATATCCGATTTTTGAGGATTTTTCTACTTTACTACGAAACTAGTATAATAAGTCATATTAGGTATTTTTAATCTTATTTCAAACGAAGAAAGCTGCAATAATATTAATTGAAATATTCCTTGTTCATAGTGCTTTTCTTATATGCAGATATGATTGTTATACTTTACGAGTTTCCTAACGTCGAGTGAAGCTCGTATTAGTAACTTCGTAGCTGCAGGAATCTCAGTCGGAATTAGTGTCAGAAACTTTTGACGAGCTTAATTGATAACTTGCTCTACTCTGGCTATTTGTCTGCTAGCCATCGCGATGTATGAACTGTAACAGTTTTGTTACTTTTTAATTGTTTATTAATCGTATAATGAACAAACTTACTATTATATTTGTATTTGTTTTAAAAAATATATAAAATAATGTCTTGGCCGAGTCCTCGATTCGTTTCGTTTCGTTTTTCGATTGAGTTTCGTTTTAATAATAATAAAATTATCAAAATATTACTTTAACTAATATTTGAACTAATTTATACTTATTTTTATGACTTTACTAATTCAGTAGTAAAAGTTCAATGAAGGATGTAGTAATATTCATAAATTTCATTTCGATTGCATCTCAATAGTAATTTGAATATTTTATTACACATAAAATTGATAAAGTTAGGTTTATACTATATTTTCAAATTGAAGATATTAGTGTGAAACGTGTCTTTTACGAGTTATAATTTTTAAAATTCTGTATATTCGCTGGTCCAAGACATTTCTCAGTTTCATAAATTTTTATTTTTATGATATAACCATTTGCCATAACATGAGTTATAGCATAAGTGTAGCTTTATGGGTATTTTACAAGCGTCATACGTCTTCCTTAAAATAATTTTGTTTTTATTTAAGATTAAACATGTCGTTTATGAATGTACATTTACGAATTTAGAGGAAAAATAATTGTAAAAAAAGAATTGAAAAATATTAACATTATATTATACTATGTAATATAGAGGTGTTTTCCATTATGCAAACTTAGAGTGAGTCGTTGCGGCATTTTTATGTACAAAAATCTCAACTTGAAAAGCTTTGTTGATATCCACTATTACAGCGAACCGAAACTTTATTATTGGTTATTTAGTAACTTTCTACTCTCCAAAACTATCTCTATACAGAAGTTCTACGGAAACTATATTTTCCAGACCGCCGCCTGTTGTACTTTGCCTATTTAATGGGCTATTGTTAAAAAACTTTTATTGTATAGGTACTAGTGACTTCCCCTCGCTTCGCTCGGGTTCGTCTCTAGGTACGTTTCGACTTTCGACTGTCAGTTTGAAAAAGTTATATACATTCTCATGATGATTTTATATCTCTTAATAATTGATATGTGATTTTATTACTCATACACTCTCAAACAACTCACTGTTTGATTATTGTTTTTACCATTTTCCTCAATATTTTCCCCTGTTTTTCTCTGTACCTTCCTCCTGTATTTACGTAAATATTTAAAAAATATTTACCGTGGATCTGTTATCGAGTGTTGCGCTTAGCAATGCATTCGCCATTTATATATACTAGATTATCAGTGCTATAACAGCAGCTTGACTGACCTTATAAAGAATATATTGACAGTGTAATGAGTGGCATCTGTATTTTGTACGACTGCTGGTTGGGTGTGGTTATAGAAGTTCTTCGCATGAGCGACAGCCGCCACGGCGGCAATTCGATGCGAGGTACCCATCGCCCAGCCGAGCGGGCTGCGCTGTGCTGCCGCGTTCTCCACCACCCACCAGCCAGCCCAGCAGTACCACCACCTACCAGCCAGCCGAGCCACAACCGCACCGTGCGGCGCCGCCTGCGCGACTGCCGCAACAATACACCGCGTTCCTTTTTCAAATTTCTTTTTTTTTTAATCAACTGCTTTTCAGCCAGCGTTTTCGGCCAGATCAGCTTGGATTCGAAATCGAACTCTTGAGGCGCATCTGTCGACAATCAAAAAACGTCATTTTAAAACAATGAAAGACATTGTTTTTCCGTATTCAAAAAGTTTACTATTATAAAAGTTCTGCAAATTATTTTCAGACAGCTTCAGTTCAGGAAATGAACGTATTTCAATGTAGAGCGACGCGTGATCAAACTGAGAAGTGCGTTAGAAGTTCTTAGACATTTTAAAAGAACAACAATAATTCTAATTAAATGGCTTCATTTGAATTCCGCGCTAGTCGCAAATGCTACATGAATACATTTAGAGAGCGCCGCGACGCTGGAGAGGCAACTTTGCAATATCGCTATTATTAATGATCCGCTAATTAGTCTTTCCACTCTCGTATTAAAGACGTGGCTATTAAATATTATTTGGGATCTACAAACGTTGAGTTTAGAAGAAAGTGATTTGCCATCTTTTTTAATTTTAATCCAGAAACCATATACATATGTAAGTAACAAAAAACTATATTACCATGTTTTAAATATATAATAAACTTATGTTAATTACAAAAAAATCTAAAAATAATAGGTACTTTGCCCGTTAACTAGTTCAGAATATACCTTAAAGTTTGTATTGTAAAGTATATAATATAACCAAATGAACACTCCAAGTATTGTAAATTGGCGTTATATACACTCATACATAATACGTTTCAGCAAAACTTTCGCATTTTAAAGCTCTCTTTAAAGAGATAACGCGAAGTAGATAGACTCTTTAAACATCTGTGGCTTTTATACAGCTATTAGGAAGGAGATTTTCCTTTCTAAAGAAATAGTACTTTTCAACGACATTTAGAATTCGTTTGTGAATGTTTTAATGGATATAATAAGCGCTAGCGGCTTTTCGTCATAGAATTATAGACTAAATATAAAGTATTTGCGTTTCATCTTACTTTTTTATATTTAAAAAAGTATTAATTTACACTTTTAAGGAAGTTATACGTGTTAATTAAAAAAGTAATTTATCTAGGTTAGTTTTCGGTCCAAATTAATAACTGTACTTCTTTATCTTTTATGGTGAAGTTTAACATATGAATCCTTTAAGTGCATTAGAAAGCTTTTAAGGCTCTACTTGATTACTTAGTAACTTACCACTATTAGTAGAAATATTTTGTGAGTTTTATTCAGAAATATAGAAAAATATATATAAATTGTATTAGAATCTTTCACTTATTTCGTCACTTTAATCCCTATAAAGATACTAAAAATAATTTCTAAAGCATATATTTCATAGAAAATGTTCAATAACACGGCTTATTAAGGCTTATCATTATGATACGCAATACTTTACGTAGGTATTATTTTCGATTTAAAAGAAATGAATAACATAATCTTAACGGAATCTGTACCTGCAAGGAACATTCATTCACATACTCGTAAAACTTGTAAAACTTTAAAAATCACTTCTATTAATATCAGATTACAAAAAGTACTTTTCATACAAAACACAAAGCGTACGCGGCAAACTTTCAGCTGGCGAGAATACGTCCCGCTCCTTTCACTGCCGAGGCCCGAGTGACATTCACCACCCACGCCCCTAACGCCAACATTCCAAGCGTGATACCAACCCCTTTCCATCAAATATACGTATATTAGTATATAATTGATTCGGTCACAGAAATAAGGGGAGCTAAAAATAGCTTCTTCAAATAAAAAATCTATTAATATTGAAGTTATGAAAGGTTTATAATTTATATGGTTTCAATAATTGAATATGCGCAAATAACAATTTGAAATTTTTAAAGACTTAAAGAAGAAGAGCTTTTTAAAGTATTTTTACACGGGTAAAATGAATAAGCAATATTAATAACTTTATTCATTAACTTTCACACTTAATGCATGCCAGAGTACGCAAAGCTCTGATTGAAACTATTATTTGAATATAACCTTGAAAAAGAGAGCTTTTGTAAAGTTTTATTTCCGTATCTGAATGCCAAAATTGAATAAGTTGGACTACGGATGATTCGAAAATGGGTGAGTACAAAAACTGAGACTGGCTGTAGTATGGACTTTCGCGTTCATTTAACGTTGAAAACTTTTGTGCGGATATTCTATTTGATTTGTCTGTTATACAGTTTGTGAAACTGAATAAATCCAATTAGACAGAGGTTTCTTTGGCTTTTAATGCTTGGATTAAAATATGCCAACCAACATTTTTAAAATATATTATTGTCTTCATATCTTCTTTTGAATTATTTTCGAAATGGTAAAACATTTTACTAGTCAAAGTCAAAAAATAATATTTCCACCACACTTTATTCAACAAAACTAAATCCTGTAGTAATATGAACTTCTTCTAGACTTAAAAGATATTTTTTCTTATTTTTTTTAATTCAGCGAAGCTTCTAATATTATATACATACAAGTATATTGTTATAAATAATTATAGCATATAATTTTGATGAAATAACCAACATTTGCAATTGTGCGGTGGTTAGAATATGGCGTTCGTATATCTCGTGGTTGGCGGCCAGCTTTTGCACTTTGTTGTCACTCCGCCCGTGGCCGTCCCCCACGCCGCAAGGTACGTACGTCTTCCTTAATTGCTGATAGTCACGCTATTTTCAACCGTATTTCAAGGCCGTGTGAAGGCTAATGTCTCTCGTGTACACTAATCTAATTTTAATAAATCTTATCTCCTATGGTGCAATTTCTAGTTTATTTTGAAAATCATAAATTATTTTTATACACGATCAAGCGTTGATGAGAAAAAGCTTCATATTGATGCGAGAAAATTAGATTGTAAAGGATTCTCGCTTGTTTTGTTTATATGAATATGCTATTTTGCGATAATGTTTTTATGATTAAGTGCAAATGAGGTGTTCTTTAGAAAGTGTTCGATATTATATTTAGTAGAAAGACTATGCTATCTACAATTTACATATACGATGCTGTTACAACGTTAAAAGTTTTACGTTATATATTTAAAGATTTTCGCGGCTACGCGTGTGTTATTTAAGTTAACTAGAAAATTGGTTACATATAAAAAGTTTCATCATAGTTTATATTTGAATATGGCCAATAACATGCACCCAATTATATGCCTTAGTCAGTAGCAGTATTGTATACTTGATAAGCTTAGAGTGAGTATTTCTGTATGAGCTTTTATTCTATATTTACTACTGTCAATCTTCTACGAACTACAATTTTCGATTTGTTCGGTTTGCAGGTACAATTCGAGCTTACAATATATCTGAATATTGGCCGTGTATTTTCCCTTAGTGTACGTACATACATATATATTATGTTATATGTAAATTTCATTGACGTCCGCACTCCGTTAACGTAGTAGGGTCTTATAACAAAAGGTAAATAATATAAAATGATGTTATTTTAAGACATTGACGACACGCGTGGCGCAGTTTGTAGTGACCCTACTTGCTGCGCCAGCGGTCGCGGGTTCGAGTCCCGCTGGGGGCATACATTTGTTGAGCACGAATCTTTGTACTCCAGTCATGGGTGTTTATATTTATAATATGTATGTATTTAAACTTATATATATGTAGTATATCAACCATCTAGTATCCATAACACAAGGCTCGTAGATTACCGTGGAACTAGATAGTGCTGTGTGTAAAAGTCCCAACATATTTATTTATTTATTATTTATTTATTATTGTATGTGATAGTTACATAAAAGAAAAATACATTTTGTTTGATTTTTTGTATTGTCTTTGATGTATGCCATAATAATTAGGTAAACTCCACCTGTCTTCTAGAGCAAGTACCTACAATATAAAAATTGAAAGTCTACGGTACAATTTATTAGCTATACATAAATCAACAGTAGGTACTTGTTCAGTATTCGTCTAAAGTCTTTTGTACTTCTTGTGATCATAAAAAATATACTTTATTTCAAGAAGAGACAAGATTCTTAAAGCGAAACAAGTTACTTCTCTGAATCGAGTTTATATTTTTTCTTTATGTACATACGTATCCAAATACACTGTTTTCCTAGCTTACAATAAAATCACATTTTCAGTATAAAAATAAGTGTTGTATACCAATGAATGTTAGTAAAGGAATATATATAATATGCATGCAGGTTTAACCATCATGGAAATCATGTTGCAAATGATTGGCATACGAAAATTGGTTTGAATCCCCTTCGCTTGGTTACCCAATTGAGCACGTTCCCATATTTTCTTTTATACTTTTCTGTTTTAAACATACAGACAATTGTGCTAAAAAACTTTTTCTTCATACATGACCATTCGGTCAATATTACCTTATATTCAATTTGCGCTATGAATTTTTCATATTATATGTACTGAGTACAAACACAAACGTAGGTTTCCATCGAAAAATAGTTAACTTTATATTACGCGTATTCACGGAGAATAATTTAAAATGTTCCTCCTGTAATAAAGGACAATTTCTCAAAACAGTCACTTTTTGCGCGCTATTGTGAGGATTCCGAACTCATTTATTTGACGAGTGACATCATATTTTGACATTTTCTTTCCCTTAAATTGAGTTTTTTGTCCATTTTTCTATGAAGAAATAAATGTTCCAATATTGTCCTTCGTGCTTTTGTAGTTTAGTAGAAAATTTTATCACTCAAACTGGGTTTCTTCATATTTTTTATGACAATATGAAATTACTTGTATCATATATATGACAAATAAATTAAAAAATAAAACACTGATATGGTACGGTCAAAAGTCCGTAAAAACCTCACTTCTCATGTCAACTTCTGTCAAATACAGCCTTCCGTTTGATGTCCCAATCATTTTTGTGAGCTAGTACCATAGAGAAAAGTAATATTATACTTTGCTAGTACCTAAACTTTATGACAAGCACTAGGACCACAACTTAATCTTATATAATAAATAAATTAATAAAACAAGCCATATACATTATCTCTAATTTCCATTTTAGGTATTATTAGTTTTAACAGATTTTGATTAAATTAAAGGAAAATTAGTATGAAATAAAGACTAAAACGTTAGAATAAAATAAAACTTAAGATAGTTCTGGCTTAAGTCCCGCCAAAAAGGCGTTTCGATTATACCAATATTTTAACCGATGATTCGAATAGTCGTGAAACTTAAATTATCGCAACGCCACCGTGAAGAATTTAATAACGTTACATTGTAATATCGTCAACATAATTTACAATTTGATATAGTTTTTGTTTTTAATTAGTTTTAAGATTTTCGAATTTACATTGTCATACAGAAATATAATACATACCTTAGGGCCTATTATTTAAAACTAGCAAACCCCGACATAAGTTAAAACAATTTAAATAGTTTTTTTATAATTTTCTAATAAAGTAAAAGTAGCCTAACTAGCCTTACTCCTTATAACATTAACTATCTGCGATTTAAAGTCCCGCCAAATAGGTCCAGCCGTTTCAGAGATTAGTTAGAACAAACAGACAAATCAAAATTTTAAAAATGGATTTTTTAGTGTAAGTACCGTGTATACTTTCATATGCATTTAGTGAAAAGCTATTAATTTAAAATTTTAAACAAAGACTTCAATTTTATTAATAGGTATAGGTATTCTGTGTAAAAGCTGCCTATGTATGTAAAGTTTAAGAATTCAATTGTAGAGCAAGAAGTATATTGACCAAAGCTTCCTATTGACAATGGTCCATCGATACAGATATTTTAATCTTCGTGTATTGTTGCCCATTCATCTGCTGCGCCAGACGAGTGGTGTTTGAGGCCGAATGCTTGCATAAAAATGTAGGATAGGACTCAATAAGAAGCGAGTATCCCGATCTTTCCATTGAAAATATATGTATATTTTTGTTAATATTAAAAGATATTTTTCTAAAGGTGAATTATGAAAAAAATGATATTTTTTAACCGTAACACTGCACCAGTATGAAAATTAATATTTTTAAAATAAGCAGGTGGTCAGGGTTGGGAACTTTCATAAGACATGATAACTTAAGCTTCTTAACTTATTGTCTGACTCAACTAATAAGTTGAGTCAAATATCTATAACGAAATGTTGAGTACCCATATATCTAATATATTTTTAACTAGCAAAAAGCTGAGCTTTGTGAGTGTTCGCATACTTTTTCTAACGGATAATAATGTTACAGCGATGTTAACTCTTTGGTTGTCTAACAGATGGCGTTAGTAGTACAATAACCAATTCTATCTAATGAACACAAAATTGTTAATGTTCATATTTTTAATGGTCATAGAATTACATTTTTTGACAGATAACACATCTAGATATGAAGTTAAATTTCTAAACTAAAGCAAATCTATAGGCGTAATAGTTTTTCAGTAAAGTGTACCACAATATTCTCAGTTTGTGGGGTAATGTTAGGACTCGCTTCGCTCGTCCTAATTATATTTATGTATGTGATCCTTTTGAAAGTGTTGGAAAATACGTATTATGTTAAATGAGTTTCTCTTTTACGTATAAATTTTTCCATCATTTTAATTATTTTGTTTATTTATTGTTTAAATAACTCTCTGCGTAAGACGAACTACATTCAGAAGTAAATATTTGTCTGAAATGAATACATTTCTTTTGTCTGTACCGAACTTTTGCCCTTTTAACATTTTACTTTTTACTTACACGTGTATCTTAGATATCTAACTAAATAATGACAAGCTAGCTACTATTAAATATTTAATTTAATAAATGTCTACAACACGACGCTAGCTCTGCCTGTTAGGTTTTCCAAATTTAATAGTTATCACGTAAATTTGTATGCTCATTATTATTACTAACAGTACCCGCGGTTTCGCCACCGTTCATATTTTCAAATACTACTAAACTTCACACGATCACTCGCTGGGATAATCTATAAATTGCTGGTAATTTACATCAAAATTAATGTAAAATTCTAATGGTGAAAGAATTTTTTATAAGTTTATTTGTTAAAAGCATACAATAATAATACAAATCTATCCTCTTTATAGTAACATTATGATTACACGATCTAGCTAATCCCACAGATCTGATCAATCCATAGACGTCAACTAATGATGTCACATATTTTATGGTTTATTTAATTTAAAAGACGTACGCATTTTGTAATAGACACCTCATATTCATAAAGAAATTCAGTAAACGCAAATTCTGACAATGTCTTATAAAAAAGTCACATTATCGATTAAGGCTTGTAACTTGGGACTACCTGCCAATAACGGTGAAGACGTCTGATCGATGCCTCTGAATTATTTAGAGAGCTAGCCTATATTCTTTCGACCGGGGCACGTACGGTTTTGTTATTATTCGCTGTCCTGCCTATTTTTACTATCTCAGTATATAACACAGTTTCTATCTATAGGGAACTATTTTAAACATTTTTGTCTACATAGTATTATATAAATATACCATGTAATATAGATTTTTTCTAATAGTTCTGGCTTAAGTCCCGCCAAAAAGGCGGTTCGATTAATTACATTATACCAATATTTTAACCGATGATTCGGATAGTTGTGAAACTTAAATTATATAAATATACCATGTTATTTATTCGTTTAGATTTTTTCTTAAAGGCTTTCCTTTTTGTGTGTAGTTTTTATTTACTTTACATAATTTATTTTAGAATGTTTTTTTAGAAACAGTAAATTCCATATTATAATTTTAATAGGTATTGTGTCCCCCTCAGACGTAATACTTGATTGATTGGCTTTAGCCGTTGGCAAAGGAAATTATTATTTAACTAGCGACTCGCCCTCGCTTCGCTTGGGCTTTTTCCTATATTTAGCACAGACAAAGCCGCGGGATCCGCTAGTTACGCATATAAACCTTCCTCTTGAATCACTCTATCTATTAAAAAAACCGCATCAAAATCCGTTGCGTAGTTTTAAAGATTTAAGCGTACAAAGGGATATAGGGACAGAGAAAGCGACTTTGTTTTATACTATGTAGTGATGTGCTATAAATATATGTGTATATACGATATATACTATAATTTGTAATAGGTATATCATGATTATGATATGATGTTTTATTGAACAGGCTACTTTAATATGTTATTTACTATTTATATATAAAACATATCGTAAAATCATCTTAAACTTAGCATGTTAAAGAGCTTTCTATAGAAGATGCCAGTGGCGTAGAATGCGAGATGTCTGGTGAAAGCGCGTTCTGTGCTTTCGATGCGTTGCAAGTGCACGTTATGGTAAACATTCCAAATTGCACTAACAAACTCGAGACATCTCCTTACAAAGGCATTTTACAAGATAATTTTAGTGTTGCGGGAGAACCCTTTAGTATTTCGTGCATACGTTTAAAAAAGCAAGACACTGGGCCTAAACAGTTCATACATATTATATGATACAAGCGGCTTACCCTCACTCCGCTCGGGTTCGTATATACATTTTAAGCGTTAAAATAAATTTCTCACAAATGAGATACTTTTCTCGCAGTAAAAAGACGGTCAAGACAGACAAAAATCCTAAAAACTACAGATTTGGCCTCTGTGTAATAATAAGGACTATTTTAATTAGATTTTCTGCAAAATATTCAATGTACAGATACGACTTCGTTTGATTTTTAAGAGTGCTTATAATATTAACTTCTCAGTCTTATCTGAAAGTTCTTAATAATTGACATCTTTTTGTATTGATTAATATAACATCGTTACTTATAAGACATAAGTTTTATCCCGCGTAACTAATATAATATATTGTAACAATGATCTTGGATCGTAAAGCCGGAGCTACTATGTAATAGAGCACTTTAGAAATATCACGCACACAGAAATTGCCACTATACGCAGTCACCTTCCTACTTTCAGTACTAAAACGTACCAGGCTTAACTCTAAATCTTCTAAAGGAATTTCTTGCTAAGAAATTACATTAGTTATACCTTTTTGTACATTGTGTCCGTTTACTTTGTATGTTATCTTAAGAACAGTTTATTTTACTGTTTGAAGTTTAAACTACATATATGTGGTATAATAAGATAGTTCAGTTTATTTTATTTTTTTATTTTTCTTTTGTATTCGAACTCATTACTAAATGATTTGTTTTTTTAAGAAATGTAAGAGTAGACAGCTGTCATAGAAAACGATGTAAGACGTGTTTATTTTTGTTCCGAATTTATTAAAGAAATATCACTTAATTTAAAACGTTTCACTCACTATCATTCCCACAACTTTTGGGGGCTCGTCCGGGATTGATCGTCTATCGTTTTAAAAGTGATCAACGACGAAGAATAAGAGATATTAATATCGAAGTATCGAAAGGTAAATCTGATTTATACCTATTGACAAGCGACGCACCGATTTGTGTAACCAACGAATACTTCGGGATGCGCTAACGATGAATTCTAGACCGAATGCTTCGGGACGCTGATTGTGACGTCAAGATATTTTTATTATGAAAGACGATTTATGAATATTTATTTTGAAGATTTATATACTGATGTTTGATAATTTAAGAAGACGTATTAAAGCTATAATTTAAATTTTATTACATTAAAAAGAACGAAGAGAAGAATTAAAGACGAAAAATAATAAAAATAGAATAAATAGTAAAATTTTCGATTACTAGTTTATTAAAGACGAAAAATGCCGCCGAAAAAAGATAAAGAAGATGAAGAATATCCTAATTCATCTGGATCGAAGATATCTTTCAGTGATTTAGAGAAATCTATGATAACGTTTACCGGAGATGATACATATCCGATTTCGAGTTGGATACAGGAATTTGAAGACACGGCTGATGTCATGGAATGGTCCAAGATTGAGAAGCTTGTTTATGGAAAAAGATTACTTGGTGGAACTGCAAGACTATTTTTACGATCAATAGGCAGTGTGAAAGATTGGGAAACTCTGAAGAAATATCTTTTAGACGAGTTTGGTCCCAAATTAAATAGCGCTATAGTCCATAAGAAGCTTGCCTCACGAAAAATGAAAAGCGAAGAAAAATTCAACAATATTTTCTGCATATGAGGGAATTGGCTTTGCACGCCAGTGTAGAAGATGATGCTTTAATAGAATATGTGATTGATGGCATTTGTGATTCTGAAATGAATAAAGCTATATTGTACGGTGCCAGAGACATAAAGGAATTCCGTGCTAAGCTAGATTCCTATAGTAATCTTAGGAAAAGAATCGAGAGTAAGAATAGTGCCCGACAGAATAATTCTGTAACTACAAGTTCATCAGCTGCCGTTACAGGACGCAAATCGATGACTAAAAGATGTTTCAATTGCGGCGACACAGATCACCTTGCACCAGCTTGTACGAAAGGAGTGAAATGTTTTCGATGCAATGAATATGGCCATAAAGGTACCGAATGCCTAGGAAAACCGAAGAAAGCTCTAAACATCCGTAACGACAAAGAAGAAAAGACTCCTTTTAAGAAGATTAAGATTAACGGAGTTGAGATGACCGCATTAATTGACACTGGAAGTGACGTAAACCTAATAAAGTCTACACAATTGAAAGTATTTACAGAGAATAAGCCGAAATACGAGAATAATTCTAAAATTTGTCTGACTGGAATTGGTAAAAAAGAAGTAAATACGGAGGGATATTTCACAGCAAAATTACAAATAGATGATTGTTTTATTGACACAGTTTTCCATGTAGTAGAAGATGAAACTATACCTGTCAACTTAATTCTTGGCAATCCAATATTGAACGATCTCAACATTAACTTTACGTCAGATGGAATTACCGTAGAAAAGATAACACATCTCACGCTACTAACTGAAGAGAATAAAATACGCGACGACTTGAACATAGGAGAAACGGTGTTTTCTGAAAGTATAAAAAAGATTATTAAAGAATACAAAATTAATGAAGCTAAGAAAGAAAGTAATGTTGAAATGAAGATAGTACTTACCGATGAAACCCCAATTTACCAACAACCACGCCGATTATCACCTCTGGAAAAAGAAATTGTTGACAAACAGATAGAAGAATGGACAGAGCAGAAAATCATAAAACCCAGTAACTCTGATTTTGCAAGTCCGGTTGTTTTAGATAAAAAGAAGAATGGCAAATATCGATTGTGTATTGATTGCAGGAAATTGAATAAGAAGATAATAAAGGAAAGATTCCCGCTACCATTGATAGAAGATCAATTGGACTGTTTAAAGGATGCAAAACTAATTGTAGTACCGAAGAAGACTCGCGAGAAAGGACATTTCCTGCCTTTTCGTGCCTTAAATAGTACTTTTCAAAGAAGTATTGGAATGACGCCATTTGAATTGCTAATTGGAGTAAAGATGAAAGACAAAAATGATGAGATACTAAAGTTAATTGAAGAAGAGAGCATTGCAAGTTATAGTGAGAATAGATCTGAACTTAGACGGAAAGCAAAAGAATCTATACAAAAGATACAAGATGAGAACAGGAGAAGCTATAATAAAAACAGAAAACAGGCTAATCAATATGAAATTGGTGATTTGGTTGCCATTAAGAGAACCCAGTTCACACAGGGTAGCAAGTTATACCCTAAATTTTTGGGGCCTTATGAAGTGGTACGGAAAAAACGGAATGACCGTTATGAAGTGAGGAAAGTTGGTCATGGTGAAGGTCCGATTAATACCACCAGCTCCGCTGATTTGATGAAGCGTTGGATGAGTCAAGATTCTGACACATCTGGGTCAGATGAATAAGCAGGATGACCGTGTGGTATAATAAGATAGTTCAGTTTATTTTATTTTTTTATTTTTCTTTTGTATTCGAACTCATTACTAAATGATTTGTTTTTTTAAGAAATGTAAGAGTAGACAGCTGTCATAGAAAACGATGTAAGACGTGTTTATTTTTGTTCCGAATTTATTAAAGAAATATCACTTAATTTAAAACGTTTCACTCACTATCATTCCCACATATATATAAGAGTTATTAAATATTTATATTCTTACTAAAAGTAAATACTTCCTTCAAATAAAACATCTGGTACTAATAATTGTTTATTGGTGTTCAGTTACAACCATGTAGATACATATACGCATTACATGACTAATCAGTCAAATAGTCGAACTGTATTCCTGAAAATCCAAACGGGAAGTGCCCCCACCATGATGGTATCACGGCTTTTATAATAATTAATGTCAAAACAGCAACTCAAATGTCAATTACTTTTTAAAATTAATAGCAATACTTATACAAAAGAGTTTAACATAAATCAATCAATTCACTTAAAAAAATAACTAAGCTAACATTACTAACTGAACGAATCCTTGTGTTAAATATTTTAAAAATATCTCATTAAAATAGAAATTATTATCGATACAGAGGCACAATTGATAGTTTTTAAAATTTTTACCTGTCTGTCTGTGACCGTATCACGAACAAACTATTAGATAAATTTTGATGAAAGATATAATGATAGCTGTGATTGCTTCTGATCACATAAAAAAAATAATTTTCTTTTTATTGCCTTAAAGAAAAAAATAAGTGAATTTTATTGAGTAAACATAATAAATAATGTATATGTATTATTTTTATTCATAACATGTGCTAGTTCCCTGGAGACAACCCCATGTGTCGTACCACATCCACTCGCAAGTCGCTCTCACCTATTAAACTATACCACGTCAGTTTATAGCTGCACTACTGTATTATACATAAAGATAGATCTGTTTGTCCGTTAATTACGTCAGCCACTGAGGCGACTTAATCTTCAATGCACCGTTCACATCATTAAAATTTGCATCGATTGGGCTCAAAATTCACACATTTCATCGAAATTTGTAAGCATCAACGCGTTCACGTTCGCGTAATTTAATTCCGATCACCGTTCACTCTCACATTTGTATGCGAAATACTATAATTTCGCATTATTACTTTGCATCTATTATGAAGAAATCCTATCTATAACCCACGAAAATTCCAAAATCTCATGATATTTCACCGACTCTCGTATTAATAACATGAGGGCTGAAAAGGTTTTTAATACAAGCGCTGTTTTTAATACAAGCGCTGATTTTAATATAATTTTAAAATAACCAGGATTAAAGTGGATCAAAATGTTGTATAGCTTGACCCGGATAAATGCGCTCAATATTGCATTGGGTAGAGCACTTCATAGTCGCAAAACTTCGGTGACGCGCGCTGCATACTGTATGATTCTCAGTTCTCGCTAGAAACAAAAGATCTTAAAGGTACTCTTGAAATATTAATCTGAGTTACTCTTACTGCTATCGACATTATGCCAATGCTATTTTGGCTTATGTACTTAAATTTTCTTTTCAACTTAAGGTTACATAGCATGTTGCCCAGTGGTATCGAAGCGGCTTAAAATCCGGAGTCTTTCACGTGCGAATCACACATGAAAATATTTTTTTCACGTTTTCAACATGAATTTCCAACATAACTACCACTTGTCTTATGGGGAATAAAACATCGTTGGTGACGTGTGAATTTCGTTAAGCACTCGATCAGCAAGGTGGACTATGGCCTGATCACCCTCGTATTGACGGGAGGGACGTTAGAAATGGCTGAGTATAACATAGTTTCTAATAATTAAATAAACATCTTAGGACAATATTACATCAGTGCCATCTAGTTCCTTGGTAAGCTACGAGGCTTGTGTTACGGATACTAGATAGTTGATATACTACATATATAAATATTAAAGACATACCTACATATTATAAATATAAACACCCATGACTGGAGTACAAACATTCGTGCTCAACAAAGGAATGCCCCCAGCGGGACTCGAACCTGCGACCGCTGGTGCAGAAAGTAGGGTCACTACCAACTGAGCCAAACGAGTTATCAAAAGTTTTAATTATTGTATTGCTTGAATTCTTACTCATTTTCATATATTACTTACTCAATCTCCATGAGATTAAAAATCTGGTTCAAATTGTAATCTAAAATTATGGATACATATCCATAGAGTACCTCTACCTAAATACTACCAGGTACGTAAGCAATAACATTTTTAATACTTGACCCTTCTACAGATTTCTGACTTTATGTATTCAGATTTTTCCCAAACAGTAAAATAAAATATTACGTAGGTACCTTACATATATAGAGATTTCAATGTATGTACCGTATTTCTCAGAAATATATTTATAAGTTCTCTTGATGTATCCACTGCTTGATTAAAAAGTGAAAACTATTCAATATATCCATCTGGTATAAGATTTCTTCGAACTTATATTACATAATATGCTGAATGTTAAAATTAACTTTCGTTGAATGTGAAAGAGTAGTGAAGACCTTAACAGATATTATATTATAATATTTAGTATAATATTAACTTAAACTGTAACTTAATATTTCTCGGGGGAAAATAATAATTGCTGATAAAGTTTAAAACATTTTTAGACAGTTCAAAAATAAAAGAAAATTGTAGCGTGTCCAGTTGGTTTTAAAATAAATACGTAAAATGTACAACATCAACAGAGGTCCTTTATCCTCATAAAGCACTTTTAAAGCAATACAGTGCACGCGTTGGCAGTAAAAAACTAACAAACAGCGAACATAGAAAATTATTTCAAATCTCCCTTTATTCTATAAAAAGTTGAACAAAAGCGCACATCTCGTTTCACAGTGTTTTGAATTACGTTGTCGTAATGAATGAATAAATGTGAATAATGAGACGCCCGTGAAAGGAAAGAAATTGAATTAAATGGACCGCTATTCTACACTGCCACGTTTGATACAACGTCCAAGAGTCGTTCAACTCGCACGATTACATTATGAATTAAAAATATTTCATCTGAATTTCTCACTGCAAGTTAAAATTCTCGATATTAAGCTTAGTAATTCTAAGCTTAGAAATACGCGTCAGTTTCATATTATCTAATATTTAACTTATCTATTCATACTTAGGTACTTATAATGCGAATATCGATGGATATATATATATCGGAAATAAAATTGAAAGCACTTTTGGGCCGAAAGAAGCTCTATATTTAAATATTATTTTAGTTTGTTAACGTGGAAAAAAAGAGAACCCAAAAATTTTACACACTAGTTATTATATGTATATGTTTATTTAATAAAGATTTTATTTAAATACGTAGAAATATAAATACGTAGATAAAACCTATGAATTTATTATTTTGCTTCGTGTCTTTACATACGTGTCTTCTACAGCGATGAATAAGTTTTGTCGCATTATACGTAAGCTTTTATTTCTTAGGGCAGATTGCGTGCATGCTCGAATCATCGAATCGAACTGGCAAACCCTTTTATATCTTCGCTCTTTGGCCCTCTTGGCCCTTCGTTAAAGCGTCAACCCAAACTTAAGCACTGTTCAGTGGAAAACACTATAAATTTTACTGTAGAATTTGTTGAAACTTTATAGATATAAGGTTTAGTAGTATCTTTTTTATACTTAATAAGAGTCAATCAGTGATATTGAAAATGCACAAATTATTGTAAATATTTTTAAATATTTAATATAATATTACCAACGTATAGATAAATTCTTACAAAGTGCCACTCTTAAACACATTAGTGTAAGTAGAAAGTGTATAAATCAAAAGGTGCAAGACAGGCGAGCGGGCTGACCTAAAAGCAACATCTAGGGCGCCTTTCAGCTCGTCTGTCTGCAGAAAATAGACACACCGATATCTTGTATCACCGATGCCAATTTTACCCGTCCTTACGTCAACTGGGAGTAGCGAAGGTACCCACTGCAATGCTTTCTGCTCTTGATGATATTTTAATACCGCTATATTGCAAAATATCCGTGCGTTACCCAAAATTTACTTATACGTAAAAAAAAATTCGAACTATTCTGTGTTTTAAATATTTTTTGGAAAATCTTATTGATTTAGTCATTCTTATCAATAAGTTATAACGGATTTCTAGATATAGAAGGTATTAGAGTGTCAAATATTGACTCTTCACTCTTCTTCTGTTTGTTCAACGAAGTTTTCACCAATATTAAGCCGATTTTTATAACTATCTTATCATGTTTCATGATAATGACTACGATGAAAAAAAGTTAACTCGAACATATTCATTACGCCTTCATTTAATCACATATGAAAAATCTATACGAATAAAATAATTACTTTCGAAAGTAATTTTAAAGTTAACGTTCTATCGTATTAAAAAAAATGTACATTCAAATTAATGCCATTAAAGACCTGCTCTTACAAACAAATAATTGTTTTTTAATCACTACATAGTATAAAACAAAGTCGCTTGACGCTTTCCGAGGTCTTTGTCCCTATGAGTGCTTTCATCTTTAAAACTACGCAACACGATTTTGATGCGGTTTTTTTAAAAAGATAGAGTGATTCAAGAGAAAGGTTTATATGTATAACGAGCGGAACCCGCGGCTTTGCTCGCGCTAAATCTAGGGACGAAGCCGAGCGAAGCGAGGGCGAGTCGCTAGTAATTAATAAGTTGAAGATTAAAGGTGTTGGTTACAAATAACCATATAAGCTTAATCCAATCCATATGGAGATAATATTTTAAAATTACTTTTTCTTACTGCGCAGTGTGCATCCTTAAAATTATGAAATTACAAATTTGCGCAAAGATTCTAAATAAATTCATACATTCTAAACATCTTGAAATATTAAAAAAATATATTTATAAAATACACAGACGTTTTTACTGCGTTTTTCGCTTTTATCAAAACTCGCAACTTTATCAACCATAGCCATTATCTTAAAACGTAGTTGTGCTATAACAATTCATTTAAAAGAAAAAATGAACAAACGCTTCAGTAAGACCGTACGTATCGTACTGTATGTACCTACATCGCCTCGAGGAAACCTTATGGCAATTTAAATATCATCATCTTTAGACTTGCCTTCCTCGAAATCGGTTTTACTGTTGTTACAAACAGACAACAACAAAGTCCCACGCCACGTCACGGTCTGCGTCGGACTGTCGGTTCGCGATAAACTCTAAAACCACTAGCCCTATTTTCATGCGGTTTTCACTAAAAGATGGAGTGATTCATGAGAAAGGTGTGGTAAGGTGTATCAATCTATCAATCTATAAAGAGGGTTGTTAAAAATGTCGGAGATAAATAATCCTGGCAAAACTAATATTTTTTTATGAAAACAATGTATCTCAGTATAATTCCTCTTGAAAAGTACTTATAAACTATAGCACCCCTATGTGCACGTACCTAGAACGCACCCGAGCAAAGCCAGAGTAAGTCACTAGTAATATACCTATATCCATATAAATAAAACTAATATTGGTCTAAGAGCCGGTGGAAGATCGACCTTCACCGATCTGATAACCAGATGAGACATATTTTTTATCTAATATAATTTATAAACAAATATGCCTATAATTACTTGCCTATCTGAAAGTGCTCATGGCTATTTTTAATTAAATTAACTTTAATCGATTTTTTTTTCATCACTTTCATTCTTTTGATAACCAAATGAATTTTATTTCACTGTTAGTTTTTAACATACAGAATATGCCTCAGTAGGCTTCCTACTCATTTTTGTGTATAGCTACCTGGCAAGCCGATGTGAACAGGTAAGTCAATATAGGTGACTCCATCGTTCTGCTAAGTTATCGAAAGTTATATCAAATTTTAGATCATTTTATTACAAAATCAGTCATATAGAATTGCCTGCAAAAAATCATACTTAAAGCACTGTTGCCTAGCTAAAAATAGCCATGAGCACTTTCAGATAGGCAAGTAATTATAGGCATATTTGTTTATAAATTATATTCGATAAAAAATATGTCTCATCTGGTTGTCAGATCGGTGAAGGTCGATCTTCCACGTCTCCTCTACTATATTATTTATACGGATAATTAATTAATTCGGCGATTGCTAATTTTATGATTTAAAATACGACAGGATATAGTAATTCATTATTAAGCAAAGAGTTTTTCAATAAGATATGCAAAACTTGTTTTAAAGTGAACAATAACATGATAAACTGCTACTATTTTTAACTACATACATGCATTTTTAGAACTTTTTTTCAATTCAACTCAGTCCATAGCTGCCATATTTTCGTACCGTTTACATTAGATAAAAGTTTCTATTGAACAAATAGCACTGAAAAAAATTATTTTCTATTTTTAACATTGTTATAAAATATGCAAATTGAATTTGAAACTCAATATCAATTGGTTTTTAAATTAATTGAATTCCTATAATATGCACTAAAAAGTAAAAAAAAAACAATTTTATATTGTTCTACAACTTAATAATCAAATCAAATCAAATCAAAGTCAATCAAAGATTTGATTTGACTTAATAATCAACTTACTATTTTATTTTATTTAGAGTTCTCCTAAGTAAAATGAACTGAAATTTCAATTATTGTTATTTTTGGAGTCTGTTGAAAAATTACAAGCAAGCACTTTCTAAGAAAGTATCCTATATCTTTCACAGGTAATCAGGGAACGATAGAATGAAGTCTTGGGTTGAGACGTTAGGGCGAAACGCCTCAGCGCATTTATATGGGGTGGGGAGGCTTCGGAGGGCACTACTGCTTTTGGCCGCCGCGGCATGCACCGCGGCCGCCGTGCTGTACTGGCGGCAACAGACCGACGACTCTGCACATCGACCCATGCATTCCTTATATGCGTAAGTTTATATATGTAGTATGTAGCTCATAACTGCCTCTGTGGTGTAGAGGTTAGCATGTACGACCATACGTCGAGAGGTCCTGGGTTCGAGTCCCAGTTTAATTATTGAGTCTTTCTGTTTAGTAAGCCTCAGTAATAGCCCGGAGTTGGGAAGTTGGCGGTGAGTAACCCCCGTGCCTCGGAGAGCACGTAAAGCCGTCGGTCCTGCGCCTTAGCTCTCACTGGTCGTGTCCACTGTAGTCTAGAGAATAGAGAGTACACTTGTGTCTGCGCGTACACTTATGCACCTGCGCAGTTGGCTAGTCTTAATGAGATCGGCTGCCATGGCCGAAATCGTACGGAAAACATCATTATTATTATAAGTTTACTCATGCCCTTTAATTTACACTCTAGACAGTTTTTTTATGAATGAATTACCTTATAGATCTATGCCACTGATTTGTTGAACTCTGTGAAAAATATTCAAGCAAATCCTAACAACTCCTACATATTAAATGATGCGCAAACACGTAAATAATTTAGATACTTTTATATTATAAGTATTTTTGTTTGTTTATTGTTTTGTCCTTAGTTTACGCAGCAACACAATTATATTAAATCGTAAAAAAAATTAAATATGAAATATATATAAAATTTCGTATGTTTTATACAAGTTACAAGTAATTAAAAAGAAATTTAAAATGTTTTTTATGTATATTGATAAAAATGGATTTTTATCATATTATGTATATGGTGAAGGTTTTTTCTATTTATTTACAAAACAAAATGCCCAAATCTAAAAAAATAAGAAAACTATTAATAACAATCCTAATTCCCATTACAGAGGCGTAGAGCCGCAGTGGACATGGATTTGTCGACACGATCGTTGCGAAAGACTCCTAGCATCCGAAACGAATATACTACAATCTCTCCCTACTTGCAACATGCTGTGTGCGTCCACGCAGCTGTGGCCGCAGCCCACCGGCCCCGTGAGCCTCGCCACCGCCGCCACGCACGTACGATCCAACGGCTTCTCTCTACAAATACTATCATCCCCTTCCCGAGATGTCACAGACCATCTCACTGAGGCGTTTAATTTACTGCGCGAAGATTTAAAAACGCTGGAACAAAGTGGTCTTGAGAACAGGCGGAGTAATAGCGCTGCAAGGGATGTCCTAGTTCGTGTCGCCGTCAACGGCAGCGGAGACCCTCGCATGCGACAAGATACAAATGAAAGTTACAAATTAGTGCTTCGACCGAGCGGGAAATCTCTCCTCGTCGATATAACCGCGCACTCGTTTTGTGGAGCTCGCCATGGATTCGAAACGTTGTCGCAACTAGTTTGGCTCGATCCTTATGTAGGCTCCCTTCTGGCTCTTGAGGCGGCGACAGTAGAAGACTCTCCTAAATTCCGATACCGCGGACTCCTTCTGGATACAGCGCGAAACTACTTTCCCGTTAGTGACATCTTGCGCACAATCGATGCGATGAGTGCGTGTAAAATGAACACATTTCATTGGCATGTCAGCGATTCCCAGTCGTTTCCATTGAAATTGAACAGTGCGCCTCAGTTAGCGCAACACGGTGCGTACGGTCCAGGGGCAATATATACACCGCAAGATGTCCGGCTTATTGTCAGAAAAGCTCGTTTACGTGGTATACGAGTGCTGATAGAGGTAGACGCACCTGCGCATGTCGGCAAAGCCTGGACTTGGGGTCCTGTGGAAGGTCTTGGTCATCTAGCACACTGCGTCGAATTAGAGCCATGGAGTACCTACTGTGGGGAACCGCCTTGTGGACAACTAAACCCTCGCAATCCTCACGTATACTCACTTTTAGAACGCATTTACGCGGAAATTATTGAACTAACAGGTGTCGATGATATATTCCATCTCGGTGGCGATGAGGTATCGGAACGTTGCTGGGCGCAATATTTTAATGACACTGATCCTATGGATTTATGGCTTGATTTTACCAAACGTGCGATGCAGTCATTAGAACGAGCTAATGGGGGTAAACTTCCCGATTTAACGCTGCTGTGGTCTTCTCGTCTAACTCACACTCCTTATCTAGAACGCCTCGATAAGAAAAGGTACGGGATACAAGTGTGGGGTTCGTCCCGATGGCCGGAATCACGCGCTGTACTAGATGCAGGTTATCGTTCGATACTGTCCCACGTGGATGCTTGGTATTTGGACTGCGGGTTCGGTTCCTGGCGTGATAGTTCCGATGGACACTGCGGACCGTATCGATCGTGGCAGCAAATATACGAACATAGACCCTGGTTTGAAGAAATGCCCGCGTTAGCTACAGGGATGGAGCCGTGGAGGATTGAAGGGGGCGCAGCCTGCCAATGGACTGAACAGTTAGGCACAGGAGGCTTAGACGCCAGAGTGTGGCCTCGAACTGCGGCTCTCGCGGAACGATTGTGGTCAGATCGCTTAGAAGGAGCCACCGCAGACGTTTACCTTAGGCTCGACACACAAAGATCTCGCTTAGTTGCCAAAGGAATTCAAGCAGCGCCCCTCTGGCCTCGATGGTGCTCTCACAACCCACACGCCTGCCTCTAACCAATTGTTTGGGTGGTAAACTATGTAGTTACTAACATTTTAGACGTTTTCGTGAGCAGTCTCGAAAAGCTCATCTTTGTTAAGCTTTGATTGTTTCTGTAGTTCGTAGTAGTGAAAATGTTAACGACATAATACCTAACTTTTAATTTAACTATAATTAATTAGATAAAGTTTCTGTACATATTATTCATTAACATATTTAGTATATGAGTAGATAGCAATTTGTGCAGCTTTGTAATATTATACCTACTTAGACAAAACTTAAATCGTAGTACTTGTAGTGTAAGAACTAATGTACTTGTGTAATAATACTAGATGAAAATATTTAAATTATACCTATATTATAGTTATTGTTTAGATAGAATACTTATTCGACTGCCACTTAAGTCACAACTTTTACGCGATATCCTCTAGATTATAAGAAATACGTGTCATGCACACAAATTATTATTGTTTTTACTATTACTTTACGTTTAATTTTTATACACAATTTATGAACTATTTAAAAACATGCATATCTTAGAAAACAGCCAAACACTGAATGTAGTTTAGAAATAAAACTACTATTGTGATTATGTACTACAGAATAAAAGAATAATGTAAGGGTTGTAGATGTTATATTTAATTTACGCACGATTTTACATTTTATTTGGAATTTTTAAATGAATTACTTTTGTTATGTTACATTTTGCATAATTAAAATTATGTTATTAATGAGATAATATATTTTAAGTGTTGCTAGCATGACAAGATATTTAGACTTTAGTAGTCATTTTTAAAGAAACGTTAATTCTCTACTCGTATACGTACATACTTATTAAATTAAAATAAGGAACTCGAAAATTATTGTTTATATAATTAATTATTATTAGTTATAAGTGTCTAACAACTTAGCTATTCCGATTTCCGAGGCTATATCACACTTAACCAAAATAAGTTATCGCGAAGAAAATCTTTAAGCTTAAGGAATAGTAAAATTATATCACATATTTTAATCTAATTACTTTTTTAATTTAATTTATTTTATTCTTAACAAATCCTTATAAGAATTATGTGGAGGCAAGAAGTTTGATATTTTATATCGTGTATATTTTTATTGTAAAACTTTTTGATTATGTTTACACTATTCTAGTTAATAAGAGTCACCGTAAAGTGCAGTCTATTGTGTCAGTCAAAATATCATTATCATTGGCAATTTCCTGATAGTTTGATTTCAAATTAATTTAATGTTATCATATTTTAATTTACGTTTGTACATCCAGACTATAATATATGATAAACAAATATGCAGTGTGTAGAAGCTCTTATAGCTATTGCTACTTTGCTACTATACTATAAGATCGGAAATCATTCACATTAAATCCTAGAAATATAGTGGTAGTGCCATGCTTGTTACCTTCGGGTAGCAACCGAATGGGCCGGCACGCCCCGTATAGTTCATTAGTACCACTCTCTCACAGAAGACCGGCGTGAAGTGGCAGCTATGCTTACTCAAAACTTAACTTCCTCTTCTTTTTAGCTCTGAATAGACTGTCTCTGAGATTAATCTTTTCGCCTCTACAACTCCAAATTAAAAAATATTAAGTTTATATTACGTCACAGATTAATTTGTAATTATTTATATATTTAATCAGAATCAGACTCAATTTGTTCAAATAATAGGTAAATCTGTTTTGTGAACTAAGTTATTGTTTATACCGTTGTTAAATATATGTATTTGTAAATAGCACATGTTTGTATATGACGAGACACTGAGATTATTTTCTATTAGTTTGAGGACCATTTATACTATACTGTTTTTGTTGTTTTAATATATTCTTGTACAGATTATATATTTTTTAAATAGCATTTTTACTATCAGCAACTCTATGTAGTACCATCGTTAATTCAATAATAATTAACTGTATTTGACCTCCAGTAATGGTTTACAATTATATCAAAAATTATATTTATAATTTTTTGTGTAAAAATATTTAAAATTATTTTATTTTTTACATTTATAATGAATTCGACATCTTTTACTTTTAAATTGAGTTCAAATTAACTCTAGAAATTAACTCTAGAAATAAATACTCAACTACGCTACAGTCACAAAAGACCACAGAATACTTAATTTCGTACAGAAGGCATCTACCTGAACAATTTTAAACAATTATAGACTTTACAGGATAATAAAGTGTATTTTAACTTATGCAAATGCTTATATGGTATCCACCCGACTGTAATAGATTATATTATATGGCAGTCGGGAAACGCCTTTTTTACCGTACACATTAGCCACTACACTTCACACAGTACACTTAAAATAAGCCATTACTACCCACTAAAACCCAAGCACCCATCACCCGTCTTAATGGGGAGTCCGGTAGCTGCCGAAGCAGACTGTACAGCCAAGAGGGTTGCTCCCTATTTAAATGTTACGCCACACTATGTCCAAATACAAAGTACGCTTTCTATACCTTTTACGTGTTCTGTGGTGATACTAGTTATTATGAAACCCTTCAAAACGATTGTAAATGATCCGTATTTTATCGTTATACTTAGTAATATTAAAAAGTTATATAAAGGCTTCCCACGCACTATACGACCATTTTAAGGACGACCATGGTCTCCGTATGGTCGCTTAATGCATTTTGGCCTTAAGCTAAATGATAGACGATTTGTGTGTTGTTATATGTATTGTATAATAGAATAATTCTAAAAAACGTTTAAAATACTTTATGTAACTTTATATTTAAACTAATCTTGATCTACTGTAATATTATTGTTTTAATTCATTAATAATTAATTTATTATCATTGTAATAAGTACTTATTCTAAGAACTTTTTAGTGCGCGTAAGACATTAAATAAGCGCACATTCTTAATTGAATTCAAAATATTTTGTACAGAGTTATAATTCGCGTCATGTAAAAAGAACGCTGGCTGTCAAGTTGCGCAGAGACGATTTATCGGCCAATTTGGTGGTAAGACGCGGGGCGCGGGACGGTGGTGCACGCGTCACATACTTATCGGCTCGCTATTGGTTTGTCAGTTTGAAATACCATCGCGCACACAAAAGTTATTAATTACGAAATGATTATATATAAAAAATATTGAAAAAATATGTTTGACATATATTGTTTTATAAAAAGAGAGACTGATAATAATGCTGTTAATAATTGAAAAAATATATTAAACGAACTAATTTAATTTTTTGTAAGTAGATTAAATATTCTACGATGAATCAAACATATTTTATTAATTAATAGAATTCTATTTAATGACATTCTATCTAATATATTTTTCAATGTACCTACCAATACTCAATATACATCGTGAGCGAAAGGCTAGTTCAAAAATAAAAGAATAGGCTTAGGAATTTCGTATGCGAATGTACCGATGCGCAAACACACCCCCCACCACTTTCTTCCAGCGTTCTTTTTACGTGACGCGAACTGTAAATTATTTCAATTTTTTACTGAACGTCATGAGTTTACTGCCAATAATTCGGAAAGCCTCAAACCTGAGAAGAACTGGCGAAACTAATGTTAATATAGTCTTAATTTTTTTTCCAAGTTTAATTAAAAGTAACAATAAAAATAATATCTAATCCAGTGAAATTTAATATTTTTTTCATTTAAAATTCGGTTTATTGATTTGATCACGATATTTTCTTCCGTAGCTCTTAAAAACGGAAAATGGCACAATTTTGTACATTTTATAAGTAATGTTTGGTGCTATAGTGATTTTGTGGTGTACTTCTATGAAATAAATAAGCTGAAACATGATTATGGGATTTTATTGAAACAAAACTCCATTAAATGCAATAAATTAATAAAATTTAATAATTGACCAAATAAAAATAAAGCAAGGTGGGTTTTAATAATACATAGTTGTGTTCATTTCTTCCTAAACATGTTGCTAAGTCTTCGGCTACGCGGAGTCCCCTGTAAAGAAAATATATATGTTAGCAAAAAAGAGGTCTTATATTTTTAGGTCTTCAAAAACAAATGTTCTAAATACAACAATGTTTTTATTATACTATATATAATAAATAAAACAATTAGTGGGATACCTATCAGAAATCTTAATTATTTCAAAAGTTAAAGCTTTTCAGAAATTAAAAAAAATATATTTTTAAATATTGAATTGATTACGATTTGCCACTTAACAGAAATAAACACACCTAGTAAGTGTAGGATATATAGATAGTATAGTGTTATTTAGAAGTAATTTAATGCATAAGTAATGTAGTGCAAAATTGATGTAGTACAGAAGAAAAGCAGTGAAGTTTTGTATAGAAATCTATACATATCTATACTAATATTATAAAACAGAAGAGTTTGTTTGTTTGTTGTTTGTTTGTTTGGTTGAACGCGCAAATCTCAGGAACTACTGGTCCGAATTGAAAAATTCTTTTTGTGTTGGATAGTCTGTTTATCGAGGAAGGTTATATGCTATATAACATCACGATACGACCAATAGGAGCGGAGCAGAAATGAAAAAGTTGCAAAAACGGGAGTTATTTGGTTTCCAGCTTTTAGGACGCGCGCGAAGCCGCGGGAATATAATAAAATTCTAACTAAGTTGAATCTGTATATAGATTTTTTTGGAAAATGTAATTAACAAAGTCATCATCATTGAGGCTGAATCAAGTTTTTAGAATTTTTCTGTCTGTGACCTCTACATAAGAAAACAACTGGACGGATTTTGATGAAATTTGGTATGATGACCAGCTAGTTATCTGGATCAACATAAAGGATTCTTTTTACGGCAGAAAATATCATATTTCTGAGTTTATACCAACAGTTGAAACGTATCTCTAAAGATACTTATTTTTATATATTTACAATAGTGTAAATATAAACTAGTGTAAATATTTGTATATGTTTACACCAGTGGCGTAACTATGCTATCTGGGGCCCGTGGCAAATTTTTCGGATGGGGCCCTCCGGCGTCCCGGTAAAAATAGTCACGTTAGAGTTTAACTTTAATAAACCATTTATTTAAGTAGTTCCCCGAAACTATTAATAATATTGTGTACATTTTAGTTATATATCTAATTTTATTGTATTTAAATTTTAGGTATATAAAAATGTTAGGTTATTTCTAAGCTCGCGACTTCTTGGGCCTGGGCCCTCTTGGGTCGGGGGCCCGTGGCATTTTGCCACCCCTGCCGCCCTGTAGTTACGCCAGTGGTTTACACTCAATTATTACCTATGAAATATATTACCTCAGCAGTATCATTCTTGTTGGAGCGGAACAGCGAGCGTATGCGCGAGGGTGTGGACGTCTTGCGCGCGCCCGGCTCTGTCTCTACGCGCAGTGACTCTCGCAACTCGGAATCCTGGAATATGCAATCATCATCAGCCCTTTTTAACGTCCCACTGCTGGGCACGGGCCTCCCTCAGTACGAGGGGATCAGGCCATAGTCCACCACGCTGGCCTAGTGCGAGTTGGCGAACTGAGCATGTCTTTCGAAAACTTGCTAAGTTTTCGAAAGACATGCAGGTTTCCTCGCGATGTTTTCCTTCACCGTAAGACAAGTGGTAATCATGATAGAAATGATTCGCACATGAAAATATCAGAGGTGCGAGACCCGGATTTGAACCCGCATCACTCGGATATCCAAGCGAGCGCGTTACCGCTGGGCTACCACTTAATTTAAAGGTTTTAAGAAGAAATAAAAGGTGTTAAAAGAATTGGTAAATATTGCGTACCGTCGGTTGCAAGCAATTTTACATGCCAAAACTGTATAAGAAAGAAGGACCAATTATAAGGAGTGGACTCCTCACTAAACAAAATATGTATAAGTCTACTTAAGAAATCTGCTTCAGAACATACTGATTGCAAGTAAAATAGAAATCTCTGAAATGTCCGGACTGGTTCCACTGCTTCACTGGTAGCTGATGTTCGGTACAGTAGCCTAACCATATTATTCATTCCCTCAAAATGATAATTATTATAATAAAAACAAATATTTTTGAGTTATTTATTATTCACGATTTATTTCGACTTTTAGTCACCAATTCAAAAAGACCGTTTAACTTACTACAAATTTAAACTATACTCTAATTTTTAATTAGACGAAGTCAACTGACGTTTACTGTGTTGTCAGGTTTTGACAAAATAAAAATAGTGTTGTAACAAAATGAATGATTGAAAAAACTCCTGAATGAATGAAATTGCCTCGATTGTCTAGTGAATAGTTAGTGTGCCGAACTGCCGATATCGGGTACGGGGTTCGAATTTTAGTAGGTAATGAAAATAAAAAAACATCGCTTATTACATCATTTGTTTTTATTCATCATCAGATAAAAAATCGTCACTATCGCTTTCGGTGACATTAATTATTAATATGTCTGAAACATTGTCCATCATGTGGTCGAGACCATACATTTTGTTTTCTTCTTTAATTATATGAGTCATAAAAAAATTATGTACTTTTCACCTTATAGCGGTAAAAGTAAAATCGTCTAATTTATCTTTGAAACGACAAACTTAACAAAAACAATAACTTAACAGCGTGGGCGCAGAAAAAACATTCGTGCTATCAGATTAGAGGTTAGAAGCCGAATAACAAACAAAATGGCGACCGCAAGCGCGGCGTTGATCGGTGTTGGCACTAGTCGCCGCGCCGCGCTTTGTAATAAGCCGTCAAAAAACTGATTGTAGTTACATACTACTACTATTACTAGTGTAAAATAGAAATAATATTCTTTTATAGTTTGAAATGATTAACTATTCACACTCATTGTTCATTCATCTGATTGAACGAGAACGGAACGCATCACTAATACTTTAACTATGGCAACATTATTTTACAAAGTGACATTAGCTACTGTCAGTTGGCTTCGTCTAATTAAAAATACGACTATAGAAGCTAGTAGAAACGAGTTAAAATCTATTTAAAATAAAATCTATTCCTTACCGTAGCAGACAGCCGTCCGGCCTGCTTGCTCGGCGTGGGCGGTCCGGGCTTCTTGTACGCTGTTATACCAACTTCTTTCCTTTGCGCCTTGCCTCCCAGAGACATGGTACCAGTACACTGGAAACGCAATAAACGGTTTTTAAAAATTCGAAACAAATTTAATATGTTTTTTTAATTTTACATTTGTCATAGAGAATACTGTCTGGCGATAAAATTTAAATATAAGAAGAATATAATTTTGATAGATGTAGGTGAGAAAAAATTGTGTCAGGTCGTGTTAATAAATTGTAAATCGAAATAAATAAAACTATGCTTATTTAAAAGGGATTTTATTAAAGATAACTCCACTGCGATAAAAACTACTCTCTATAAAAACATTCTAAATGAAACTACTTATTCCGAATTTAATATAATATTTTGTTCACGACGTTACGAATGCTTTACACCAAATACAAGAGAGCTTTTTCAAAATGAAATTAAATTGTATCATTAATAGATTAAAAACATGATCTTACACAAGTATTTAAACAATAAGTCTTTATGTGAAAAAAAATCTATTCATAAGCACTTTAATACAATTAATATCTTATTTTGTAATATATCAAAAGAAAATATTAATTAATGTTGAGTATTAGAGAATATAATGTCACTAAATTCTCACATAAACTTGTGGGGATTTTGAAATAGTTTCAAGGATGAGTCAAATATCTCCATGGCAACGTAAAATACATACATAGACAAACTAGTTTTTTATTTTATTATCTATGTTATGAATGAAATTAACTTATTTACTATTGCCACAAAATCGATACTTCAACTTATATATTTATAGAGCATTAGGACTAGTATTTCGGAAACTATTGTTATACATTGAAGTACGCGTTACTTGAGAAACATTGGGTTCCCCATGCAAATTTTTATCCCTCTTTTCTCGCTTTAGTGATAGTTTCTGAGAAAAATTATCCCGTTTTTTCCAGTTCTTAAACTAACTTCATACCAAATTCCGAAAATTCGATAAAATGTGTTTTAAGTTTATCCATTACAAACAAACACAAAGATACATATTTTTCTCTTTAGTAGTAAAGACAAAAAGTTGAATTAGCCAAAATCTTCTAAATACTCTACAAACTAAGTAAGCGTCGTCAGCACAGCACAGCACATACACACACACACACACACACCTATCACCATCATCATCAGCCCTTATTGACGTCCCACTGCTCTGGGGGTGGGCCTCCCTCAGTACTAGGGGGGATTAGGCCATAGTCCACCGCGCTGGCCTAGTGCGTGTTGGCGGACATCACATGCCTTTCGAAAACTTGTTAGGTTTTCTCAGACATGGAGGTTTTCTCACGATGTTTTTCTTCACCGCAAGACAAGTGGTAATCATGATAGCAATGATTAGCACATAAAAAAATATCAGAGGTGCGAACCCGGATTTGAACCCGCATCACTCGGTTATCCAAGCGAGCACGTTACCGCTGGGCTACCACTTGTCTTTTACACACATCTATACAGTTCTTGAGGCATAAGCTCAGCTTTGCATTTGTGTGAGTGATAGCTAAAAGCCAATAGCCGCGCTAAAAACCAGTTAAAACAGGTTTAAACCAATCTCGCAACGTATCGTCGTGTCTATGCGTACACTTCACTCACACAAATGCAAAGCTGAGCTTATGCCTCGAGAACTGTACTGTACCTTAATATCCTCCTCTTGCAAGGCGGGCGCGAACTGCGTCTCGGCGGGGTACGAGCTCTTGAGGTGGGGGGGGCACAGCGAGTTGCGCCACCGCAGCTCGGACAGGCGGTGGGCGGGAGGGTCGCGGGGAGGGGGGTCGCAGCGCGGCGTTGCCAGCTCGCGCAGCCACCGGTTGTCGAACACCTCGCCCTCCTCGTCAGACATTTGGAGCGTTCGCCCGTTTTTCTCCTCTGCAACAATCATTATTGTTATGTTTGAAGTTTTTTTTTAAATGAAATCATTAGTGACACTTGTACATAATATAGGAAAGTTTAATATTGCTTCAACCATTTATTTTTTATTATAACACATTATACATATTTTAATAATAGCAACACTACATAATCGTAATAATTATAATTATAGTAGGTAAAAATAAGTTAATAATATTGCTATATTTATTATATAATTCAAAATTTTAAAATTAAAATGTATATGAATTTTATAAGGTACTTTGATGCCATCTTGAATTTTTTTGTAAATTGTGGGTAGGCACTGTCTGTAACAAGTATATTACCCCCTGAGACGTCCCTCCCTTGACCATGATTACTGTAAAGCATGCTAAAAAGAAAACCAATATGTATCTCACCTCTTTGATTAGTGACGGGCAGCGAGCGCAAGGAGCACGCGTCGGAGGGACGCGAGGGCACTTCCAGCGTAGGAACGAGACCAGACTGCCAATACAATATTATATGTATTTTAACTTAAAAATAACTTTAAATTTTTCCACCAATGTTTGAATGAAAATCCAATTAAACTCCCTGAATCCCTCTTTTTTTGACGTCGGGATATGAATTCACAGACTTACAAACTGGCATGTTTTAAAAAGAAAATAAAGTGGACTATTTGAAAAAAAAGGGAATGTCAGATTTGGACGAATTATTTATATCTGAATTTGGCCGTCCTACGCCGACATATAGAAAACTTACCGAGTGCACATGTTGCAAGGACATGAGCGAGCCGGACTTCTGTTTCTTCTTGAGCCAATCTGCCTCATCCTTCTTCACCAAGAACTTCTCTCCAACCTTCCACAATTCTGCCGTCAAACTCTTTATATGATCTTCATACTCCTTTAATTTGTCCTGAGTCTTTTGCAATTCTATTTCCAAACCAGCTATATCCTTCTTTTGATTTTCTTTGAACACGGCTATTTGTTCTTGGTACAGTTGTTTCTAAAATAGAGAAAAATTAATTTATTATTTTATTTAATTAAAATAACATATTATAAAAGCTATCAACGACAACACCGTCCCGCCGTTATTAACATGCGCATGCTTTAAATATAAAAACTAGTTACCTTTTCTCAACTACTATGTTTTAATGAACACTAGAAGCGTAAATAAAACAAAAAGCATCCATTAAAACATTATTTATTAACAAAACTTAACAAGCTCGAACAAAAGCCACACAAGTATCAAGATTCACCAATCCATTTGTAAGTAGAACCACCACACTACTTGGTAAGCCAGTATCAAGGATAGTATGGGGAGTATACTGACCATTTTAGCTTTCATCCTATTTAGTTTATCCTCGTATTCCGCACGGACTTCCATCACAGTTATTGATTGGGTGTCTTTCGCGCCTTCGCCTTTCTGAGCTCGTGACACATCTTCCAGAAGCTTCTCGAACGACTTCTGTAACTCTTCTATTTGGACTTCTAGACTGGTGTTTTGGAAAGTTCCAGACGCGAGCGATACTCTATCGGCATCGCTTGTGAACGCTTGTTTGATTTTCTCTGGCGAGACTGCTCTTGAGACACACCGTTCTATCCATCTTTCCAAATTCATGGTACATTCCGCTAAATCCTGTATAACAGCTGCATATCCCCTTTCTAATTTACACATTGTGGCATCGTTTACTCTCCCATCCAAACTCAAAATCTCGCGTCTGACCGTCCGTTGTATCGATACAACTCTACTTAGCTTTTGCGTGTACAAGTCCTTAACCGAATTAAACGTTTTCATACTAACTGACAGTTCCGTTAGGAACTTCCTCATATTAATAATTTCGGATTCGCTTATTCTGTTAATTTCTATGAGTCTTTCTCTTTCCTTTTGTAGGGCGATCTGCTTGTCGGAGCAACGTCGAATATGCCTTTCCGTTGTTTCCAGAAAGTTCTCCAAATCTTCCATAGTGATAGTTCCGGCGGTGATACTGCGTCGGATGTCGTTATCACAGTTGGAATTACCAAAGTTCGTCAACTCCTTCAATACTGTATTAGATTTTATTTCGGCGATCCTCTTCAAGATGATCTCTTGATATTTGGCGGACACTTTTATTATTTGACTCGCTCTATTTTCCGTCACACTCATTTTAGTCACTTGCTTTCTTAGTTCGGCTATTTCTTCATTTTTCTGGTGAACGATTTTCTTCAATTGACGCGAGAGCTGTTGACAGTTTTCCTTGCTTAATTCCAACTCTTTAGAAACGTCTAGAAGGTTGTTTTCGGATTCAGCTAATATCGATTTTAGATATGTGATGTCACTTTGTAGGGTCGTTATTGTTCGATTTTTGTCATGGACGATCTTTTCTAAGTCAGCTATTGTTTTATAGCTTTCCATAGAGGAGTGTGTGTCTGAACAAGTGCTAACTACCTGTTGCTGATGATCTCGCTCTTTTTCAGATTGTCCGGAATATTTGGGACCTGACCTCTCCTGACTCGTAGCGGCAACTAGAAATAAAAAATGTAAATGTGTGCTTCATCTAATTATTAGAAGGATATTATCGTAAGTATTATATGCGGCAATACATTTTACAGAGATTTATGTAAATCATTCAAAAAAAATTCTAATAAGTGGATTTTTAAATAGCTTTCATCATTAATAATATCAAATATTAGAAATTTATCGATTTAAAGAAGATGAAAAAATTAAAATTAATAATAAAAACATACACGTCTCTCTTTGACCAATAACTTTAATTAGCTCTTCGTTTTCTTTTCTCAAAATTTGAACGATGTTATCTTCCTGG
The DNA here is from genome assembly GCA_905231865.2 of Boloria selene. Taxonomy (NCBI): domain Eukaryota; kingdom Metazoa; phylum Arthropoda; class Insecta; order Lepidoptera; family Nymphalidae; genus Boloria; species Boloria selene. Next base: position 9,325,741 of record HG993149.1, read on the forward strand.
TTCTTCTGATCGAACTCATTTTTTAAATTAAGTACTTCCGCTTGTTTTAATTCTAATACTATTTTAATATTATCTAGATTTTGTTTTTCTTTATCGAGCTGTTCCTTTAATGTGTTAATCATTGCATTCTTTTCTTCCTTTACTTGGACTATAAGTCTGTCTTTTTCATTTACAGTTTCTTGTGTTTTCAAAGTTACTGTTTTAATTTCTTCTTGGAGATTGCTAATTTCCTTCTGACGACTTTCAAGCTCCATTTCTGCTTTCCGCTGGTATTCTTCTAAGATGGCACATTTGTTAACCAAGTTAATTTTCTCTTGCTCATGGATTTGTTTTTGTCTATCTAATTCAAGTTCAAGGCGTTTCTTCAATTTTGCAATATCTAAAAAAAATATTTTAATATTAGGTTGTTTTCGGTTCGACACAAACTTACGTATATTCACAAAAAATGAGCTGAGCTAGAAAAACACATAGGGACGTATGAGCTGTACCTACAACTTATAGCCAAACCGATTCGAACGTAGAATGTGGTACAAAAAAGACATTGAGCTTTTGGAAAAGAGTTATTGAAAGAACCGAAAGGGAACATAAAGAACCACTTTTCGGTAAAACACTAGTTTAATATTTTAAGTAAAACATTTCAGTGCATTTTTCGACATATTTGACTCAATAACACAAAATACATATATATATATATATATATATATACAGTATAAACTAACTAGGCTGTAATCAAATTCATATAGAACAGACCGAAAAATATCTCAGTAGTGTATGTTAGAGAAACTGTTTAACAATGATATATTTTAAATTTCAAGGGCTCTGAAGCAAAATAAATGCTTAGTGTTAAAAAACAACTGTTGAAAAATTCATACGTAATTATAATAGCTTTTAGAAAAGCATTCACTCGAACGAATATTGTAGAAGTAAACATACTTGTTGTCAAATAAGGCGAATGTATTTTGTTTCAAAGATTTTTCAAATCGTAAATAGTAGCAAAACACTCATAAATTATTGAAAAAATAAATAAAACGGACTTTGGGGAAAAGAGGAAATTTTAATTTACATAATATAACGATATTCTACATTCAATATGTATTTTATATAAAATAATAAACAACCCAATCTACGTCCATCAAAATTCATCATACTATTAAACGATATCACTACATAGTATAAAACAAAGTCGCTTTCTCTGTCCCTATATCCCTTTGTACGCTTAAATCTTTAAAACTACGCAACGGATTTTGATGCGGGTTTTTTTAATAGATAGAGTGATTCAAGAGGAAGGTTTATATGCATAACTAGCGGATCCCGCGGCTTTGCCTGTGCTAAATCTAGGAAAAAGCCCAAGCGAAGCGAGGGCGAGTCGCTAGTGTTGTTATAAAATGATATGTAATTTAAAAAAAAATTACGAGTATATATTATTTAAAGAGGCAAAGTGCAACAAAACTAGAGCAAAATTTGTCAGAATAAAAAAAACATACCTAAATCTTTTTCATCTACCATTTTGAGTAGTCGTAAGTTTTCATTCTTCATATCTTTCAAAACTTTATTCTCTTCAACAAACTTCTCTAAATTCGTGTTTAACTCATCAATCTTATTTAAGCATTCCGTTTTTTCTGCTTCCATATCACTTTTAACCTTTTCTAAACTTAATATCTTATCTTCAAGTATCCATATTTTTTCGTGCAGAGCGCTATTTTCTTTCGACTTATTTTCAATTTCAGTATTGAGTTTATTTGAATATTCAACTAGTTTATCTAATTCAATTTTCAGGTGTTGCATTTTATTTACTATTTCTACTTCTTTTGCCGCATTGTTTGTTGTTATTTCATTATTTTTTTCTTGTAATAAAATTATATCTAGAAAAAAATTTAAGTATCCATACCTTAATTATTGAAAATGATATATTTACTAATAAGCTATCTAATATTTATTGTTTGAATGTATAATAAAAAAGGTTAAATCACAGAAAATATTTTTTTGGAACATATACCCATCTATAATCTATTCAGGTAAATACAACATAATATTAAAAATAAATAAATTAATAAAATAGCCTTATTATCGCCCTAATACTCTAAATAACCGAAAATTAAGTTCTGTAATACTATATATGAAGCTTACTTACTTTGTTCATATTCTTTTGTTTTTGTTTCATAAGCTATTGTTTTTTCATTCAATACTTTATTTTCACTCATTATTGTCTCTATACATTTGGCTTTTTCTAGAATATTCTCTTCTAATTCAATAATTTTATTTTTAAGTACTTCATTTTGTGATGCAAAATCGTTTTTAATAGCGTCATTTTCTTTATGTAAATCAATTAATTCATTATTTAGCTTTACAATGTTATTATTCAATATATCTTCTTTTTCTTTTAATTTAATATCAGAGTTAGTTTTCTCATTCTCAATTGCGTCTTTTAATATCTTTACTTCATTTTCGAGTGTTTCATTTGTTTTGACATGTTCAGAAATTATTCTATTCAAGTAAACTTTTTGATCTTCCATCATTGATTCAGTGACTGAAACCATATTATTCAGGACTTGCCTTTCTGATTCGAAATCTGTGATTAATTTTTTTTTATTTTGTTTTTGCACTTTTAATTCTTCTTCTAGAGACTTAAGTACTGAAACACAAATAATTAATTAAATAACATAATTTTTCATGTACAATGTACAATGTACAATGACGACTGATTTAGCTCAGTTTGTGCAAGCGAGTTCGAGTCCCGATGGAAGTATTTAATTGTGTGAGCACAAGAACATTGGTAATGGCTGTTTATATTTTAATATGTCTTATAAATTTTTATATAAAGTTAGATATGTGTGCATTTTTCTCTGGTATCCATAATACAAGCCTTGTGCTTACAATGGAACTAGATGGCGCTATGTGTTAATGACCGTATATTTATGTAAATTTCAAGTTTAAAAATTCGATATATTACGTAAAAAATTTGGCAAAGCTAAATCATCTATCATACAAAGCAAAGAAAATACAAAACATTAAAATGGCTAATCTAAGACATCCTTGCAATGAACCAATGAACTACAACTGTAACAAAACAATCATTGTCTTTTAAATAAATACCTGTATTATTCTCGTCTATCACATGTTGTAACTTTTCCTTTTCGTTTCTTACTATCTCTAGCTCCATTGATTTTTCTTTTAAATAATTCGTGAGTTTAGAAACCATCATATTAAGATTATCAATCTGACAATCATATGTTTTCTTTAATTTCTCAGTTAAATTTTCATTATCTTCCAATTTGTCCTTTAGTGAATGTACTTTAACGTCTAACTGTTGTTTTAAGTCGTTTAATTCATGGTTAAGAGAATCATTTTCTATTTTTAATTGTTGGATGTCTTGGGTTTTCGTTTCGAGTAGACTGGTGTATGTCTCTTTTTGTTTTATCGATTCTGTAATATGATTAGTTAATAATATTTTGATCTGGATATGTTGTACTTTATAAATAAATGTATACAATAAATAAAGTGGAAATTGCAACACAATTCTTAAATAAGTTTTTTGATAAAGGCATATAAAATTATATATGATAATTATAAGAATAAAAATATTTTATAATTTTTGTCTGTCTGTTTATTCCAAAATGGGTCCTGGTAATCTCCGACAATGCGGGACCTATTATAACGGAACTTTCACTACACTACACAGCTAGCTCATAGCTGGTATTATAAGAAGTAACTTAGGCTTAGAGCGGAGGGAAGATAAGTCATTATTCATGTTAATTTAAAACAATAATTGACTATCTGACTACCCTTTTACCACACCCACACCAAATGAGGAATGGCGTACTTTAAAATCTCTCTATTCTTTTAACATAAAATTTTAATTGTGTTTATAGTATATAGTATACATAGTATAAAACAAAGTCGCTTTCTCTGTGCCTATATCCCTTTGTACGCTTAAATCTTTAAAACTTCGCAACGGATTTTGATGCGGTTTTTTTAATAGATAGAGTAATTCAAGAGGAAGGTTTATATGCATAACTAGCGGATCCCGCGGCTTTGCCTTTGCTAAATCTAGGAAAAAGCCCAAGCGAAGCGAGGGCGAGTCGCTAGTATATACAATTTTTTTTACAAAATATGTAAAAATAAACAAAATAATAAACTATTGTGTACATATTTTAAGTAACATTATATAATAAAGTACCTGTTTTGGAAACATCTATAACTTTCTGAAGATTTTGCACCTCCATTTCCAGCTGAGATATTTGCGTTTCCTTTTGTTTAACCTTTTCTGATAACTCTTTGATGACCAAATCCTCATCTTCTAAAGCTTTCTCCAAATTTTTCTTTAAACTCAACTCTAAACTCAAATCACTGATGATTTTGAAAATAATATCGCAATTTTCAAGTGTATTTTCTTTTTCAACACTTTCATATTTTTCTAATATTTTAGAACAAATTTCATCTCTCTTTATATTCTCAATAACTTTGTTTAAGCCACAATTTAAGACAGTGACGATTTTCAAATTATCTTCCTCAAGCGCTGAAATAAATAAATAACTCATACAAATAATTAGTTATAAAATATCAAACTATATCTATACTTATTCTATACTTATATTAATATTATAAAGAAGTAAAGTTTGTTTATTTGTTAAATTGTAAGGGGTAATCTCGGGATCTACTGAACCGATTTTAAAAATTCTTTCACCAATAGAAAGCCACATTATTGCTGAGTGTCATAGGCTATATAAAAAACCGAAAAATAAAAAGGCTTTTACGTGGTAGTCCGTTTTGCAAAGTGAATCGGAGAAAAAACGGTCGAATGAAAGCATTTCATACGAACGCTGCCTTAACTATGAAAGATATATTTTTGAGTTCTAGAGAAAAGATGTGGAGCTTGAAAATGCCTACAAAAAAGTCAACGACAGCATATGTTTAACTTTTATATTTAAGTTACAAAAAGTAGTTTTTTTTTTAATATTAGTATAGATAATTTAATTTTTAATATTAATAAAATAATTTAAATTATTTAAACACTCTGTACTAAAAAAGAACTATTAACATTATGCCCAACGAAGTGGGCACGGGTCAGCTAGTGTTTAAATAAAAAGCACATACTTTTGTAATCAGATTTCAAAGAAATTAAGTCAATTGACATTTGATTTATTTGTTCTTCCTTGTTGTTCACTTCAGAAGACCAAGTGTTCTTAACTTCCTGTACTTTCTCCTCTAAAGCCATATTTTCTGATTTTAAATTTTCACAGTCAACTCTCAATTTATCGAGACAGTCTTTTAATGTTTCTTTTTCATTAACAAGAGCAGTTTTCTCTTGTATAATTAGCTCTTGATTTATTTCATACTGTTGCTGATTATTGTTTAGAGATTCTATATTAATGACCATATTTTTATTTTCTTCTTCTAATATGTTAATCTTTTGTTTCAAATTACTAACATCTTTTTGTAATTCTGTATTGATAACGTTTTTATGTTCATTATCTTTTGTAATATTTTCAATTTCCCTTGATAGTCTTTCTATTTTGCCTATAAATTCGGCTCGCGCAATCGTTTCTTCATTTAATTTGTCTTCTAATTCTAATTTCACTATAGTCAAACTTTCTTTTTCTTTTTCAAACAACTCTTTCGAAAGTCTTTCGTCTACTAATTGTTGAGTCAAACATTCTTTTTCTTGTACTAATGTGTTTATAGTTTCTTGTAGTTCTTTTAATTGTTCTTCTACTTTTCTTTTTTCTAATAGTAGCGATTCTTTTCCTTCATCTGCTATTTTTAATATAGATTTTTCTTCCATGAGTTGTTGAACTAAAATGGCTTTGTCATTTAATAGACTGTCTCTTTCATTTATTACTTTTTTGTTACTCTCTTCAATTTGATCTATCTTTTGGCTTAAAGCCTGGTTTTCTTGAATTAGGTACTGCGTTTTAGTTTCTAGAGTTTCCTTTTCTGCTTTTTCTTTATTCAAATTATCCTTTAATACATCATTACTATGAGCACTTTTGTTGTAAGTATTTCGGAGAGAATCTATTTCATTGTTTAATCTCATTTTCTCATCTCTTAAACAATCTATTTGCGAATCCATAGCTTTCAAAATTACTTGTTTTTCTTCTAATTGTGCTTGATTATTAAGAGCTTTCTCTGTAAGTTCTTTGACTTGATCAGTTTTAATACTAATTTGCTCTTGCATGTCAAGATTTAGTTGTTCCCAAGTAAGCTTTTCATGTTTAAAATCATGTTGTAATTGATTTAACATGTCTTCTTTGTGTTCGATAATTTTCTCTTTTTCTTTTAACAACAGTTCATGAGTGCTGTTATATACTTCTATAGTGTTGTGTAGTTGGGTGTTTTCTTTTTGCAAAGATTTTATTACTTGATTGTTATTTTCAATAACCATTTTCAATTCTTCCTGAGATTTTGCAAGTAAAGCTTCTAGATTTTCAATTTTTAAACACAATTCTTTAATGTCTGAATCCTTTCTATTACATAATTCTTTACTATTTTCACAAGCTTGCTCTATATTCAATTTCAAAGTTTTAATTTCTGCAAAAAATGTTATATTTAAAAAAAAATCTAAATAAAACAAATTAGTTAATATACTATAGTTGAAAACATAAAATTTTATTACTAAAAAGTTACCTTCTACTTTGGCTTTATTATCTTCCAATATATTTTCAAGTTCATTTTCCAATTTATCAATTATTTCTTTTTTATTGGCTATTTCATCATTTAGCTCGTTGTTAAGACTGTTTAATAGAGTGCACTTGTTTAAATACTCTTTTTCCATTTTGTCTTTGTATTCATTAGCTTCGTCCAGATGTTGGGTTAAAATTGTCTTTTCATTATCAACACAAACTATCTTTTCTTGTTCAGTTTGTAATGCCGACTGTAGCTTCTCGATATCTAGTTTTAATTTGTTTATTTCCAAATCTTTGGATTGAATAGTATTATTTGATGTCAATTGTAGCTCCTTTACAATTTTGTCCATGTCATTTATTTTAGTCATTAATTTACTACTTTCCATGTCAAAGGCGGTTCTTACATTTTCTAATATTTTTGTTTTCTCTGATATATTATTTTCTAAATTCTTTATAACTGAAAAAATATCATGATTTCAAAATGTTCAGTTGACATGAAATGACAATCTTATACATTTTTGATTTTTAAAAAGTTTACTTTCATAGCTTCATAACACATTTTTATTTTTTTGTTATTTAATATAAATATTTATGAATATTGAATTGATAAATAACAAAATAAAGTAATTATAAATGAAACTATCTTTTCGGATTTTTTGGTTCCCGACGTTTCGAATGCTTTACAGCAATCATGGTCACGGGAGAGACTAAGGTATTAGACAGGCATTCGAAACGTCGGGAACCAAAAATCACAATAAATCCACGACAGAATCCGAAAAGATATTTTCATTTATAATGTCAAACATTCGCGTAAACCAAAGAAGGTAAAATAAAGTAACATAAAAGATAATAACTTACTTATTTCGTTTTCCTTGGCTTTGTGGGATAATGTTTTGAGCTCCATCAACAGTTTAGCACCAATATTATCCTTTTCCTTTAATGCCACAGCTAAGTCCGATTTTTCTTTCTCTACACAATTTAATTTCTGTTTTATGTCATTTTTCTCAGATCTCTCAAGTTTTAATTTAATTTTAAATGAATCAATAAGTTCCTTCATTTTCACACATTGTTCATCAAAATGAGTTTTTGTTTCATCTAAATCCTTCTTTGTCAATGTGATTATAGAATCTTTTTCAATTACATTTATATTCAACTGTTCAATAGTTTTATTTAATTCAGTACATTTTTGTTTCAGATTTTCACTTATTTGTTTTTCTTCTGTCAACACTTTTTCCAAATCTTTATTATTCGCTATTATTTTATTCAATTTAGAATTGGACTGACTTATATCTTCAGTTAATTTATTGTTAGCAACCTTTACATCTTCAAGTTCATTTTGGATTCGAATTTTGTACTCAATTTCGTTTTGTAATTGAGTCTTTAAGGCATCTACCGTAGCGTTGATTTCGTCTAAATTGTATTGTAATTTCTTTTTTTCCTCGATATTAAGAATTTCTTGTGCTTCAATGTCTTTTTGAATTTTTTCAATTTTGACATCACGATTTTGAAGTTCAACTTTAAGTTTACTGTTATTTTCCTCTAAAACTCTACAATCTTCATTAGATTTCGCAAGACAAGATTTCACATGTTGTAAGTCCATATTTAATTGTTCATTATACATTGTGTATTGCTGTATTTGTTTCTGAAGTTCCGAAACTTCTTCTGATTTCTGTCTCAAATCATTTTCATAAGCTTGTATTTGAGTCGTTAAATTTCTTACATCATTGTTATATTTATTGGATATTTCTTTTTCTTTTTTCAAGTCACATTGCAGAATTTCAATCATTTCGCCCTTTTCAAATATTTTATTTTGTAATTCAACCAATTCATTATTTCTATTAGAAACTTTTTCTTTTAATTTCATCATTTGTTTTTCATATTCTTCGCGCATTTTGAGTTTAGAAGTTTTTTCGGAATCAATATCAGCTTTGAGATCTTTAATTATGTTGTCAAATTTAGTGATCTCATCGGATAAGCTTTGTAATAGAGACATCTTTTCCTCTTGTAGAGTTTGAATCTCTTTCATTTTAGAATCAATTATCCTTCTCGAATTTTCACCTGTATCTCGAAGTCGTTGTTCTAGCTCGTTTACTTCATTATTTAACTTGGTGACTTCGTTATCATAATGGACTTTTAAAGCATTTTTATCTTCTATTTCCTCATTAATACGATGTTTTAAATTAAAAATATCAGTATCTTTCTCTGATATAATATGTGTCAAATTTCGGTGCTCTTCTTCAGACTTTTTTGTTAAGTCATTAAGTTGATCCTAAAAGTAAATAAAATCTTTGGTATGAAAGATAATAATTAAATGATAGATTTTCTCGAAGATACTTAGAAAATTCTTTACCTGTAACATTTGCATTTGCTGTTTTAGAAGGACTATTCTGGCGCGTTCTTCACTAAGCTGTACTTCTATGACATTAGCACATGCTTCACTGCATACAGCTGAATAAATTAAACAATATCAAAAAAAGTGGAAGGCTTTTTGAACGGTTGGTTAAGCAAAAATTGATTGAGTTGTTGAACACATTTGTGAAGCTGAGACTCGAAAGTTTGTGTCAATAACACTAGGCCAAGGGTTCCAGCAACTAGTACTATAATATCTTTGTCATATGTTAAAAAGTGGGTGTACCCACTTTTTTACACTTCAATGTTATGTTATGTAATGTTAATATCATTTATAAAAATATCATAAAACTATATTATATTCATAATAAATTTATAGCTACGTATGTATAAGGCGTATTTTACGAACAGTTTCTTTTATAGAGAAACCTTCTGCCTTCTATATTTCTAAAACAACCTGGATAAAAACCATCATTTCAATTTCCTCCTAAGTGTATTATACTAATTACAAAAGAAACGTTTAGTTTCGTCTTTTAAAATTAAGCACCGGTTCTCTCTAAGATTTACCGCCCCTTGTATAATTACGACTAACAACTATTAATATATGAGTATGACCATGGACAGTTCAGCATTAGTATCAGATAAATTAATTCATTAATATCTAATCTGATGCTGTCATCAGAATAGATATTAATGAATCGTGATATCCAAATATAGGACCCCACTTTGCATCAGCTTTAATAAAACCTCTTAAATTTACCTCTTAAATTAAGAGTTTATAAACTTATAGCTAACACTTACATGTATTGTGCGGTAAAGAATGCACACTTGCATCCAAATCATCACATTCTAGCTGACTTGAATCGAGGCCGTTCAATCTGTTGTGTTGTCTTAGTTCAGTCACTAACTCCTTAAGAGAGTGCACATTATGACGCTCTGTTTCCAACTCATCTACTAATTGTGCCACTCTGTTAGACTCTTGTTGGCTTATTGTGAACCATTTATCTCTTTCATGTTTTAGTTCATCCAGCTGAAAGTGATTAGCATTTAGACCTTGTTACTTTATTGTAAGTTTCAATTAACGATAAAAATTTAAAACTTGTTTCTCCATTATAATTTTCAATCAACAATAACATTTTTTCAATGCAAAGGTAGAAGTAGTATAATATGATATATCTGATTTACTTTAAAAAATGATAAGTATCAAGTAGAATTTGCAAGGAAGAAAGCTTACCTTTTTACCATTGCAACAGTGATAGCTAATGAGGACAGAAAATGTGTAAAATAGTTTCAGTTACAAAAACATACCGCATATTTTGAAGGACATTTTTTTAATTATCTTACAAATTGAGTGGTAAATTTAGCATATCAATTATAAACTAGAGAACATTACATAAATATGTTTTGCAGTATTTATTTTGCATTTCCATATTTTAATATTTTTATTGTTATGTATAGAAATGATGAAGATTTAAATATTACCTTATTTTTATATATATCCCTCTCATATTGCACATCATCTAGTCGCTCCTGCACACTGACCAACCTTTCTTCTGTTTCTTCCAACTGTTTTGATAACTTGGCTGAATTAATACTAGAAGTTTCTGCCTTAGATTCATCCTCTTGTCCACAGCACGAAATTTTTGCCTTCAGATTGACTATGTCTTGCTTGTATTGCTCTTTGTCCTTTACTGTAATTCAAAGTAAATTAGTATCGGGACAGCCACCAATCTCATTGAAAATGCCAACTGTGCAGATACTATAGTGATTTAGTGGCTAGCATGTACGGCTACGGTTCGAATCCCGAGTCAGGCCAAGTTATTGAGTCTTTCTCTCGGTCCTGCGCCTTATCACTTTTTGATCATGTCGAGAAGTCATCCCACCAAAGTATGAGAGTGATACGAATAAAAAATGCACTTGTGTCTGCACATACTCTTGTGCACTATAACATCTCCTACATAGTTGGGTAATCTCAATGAGATTGGCCGCCATGGCTGGAATTGTTCGAAGAACTTTATAGTGCACAGACAAGTACAATACAGCACACTGCACAGACGCAAGTTGACTCTCTATTTCTGTCAATGGACCTGCAGCATTTTGTGCACCGAGGCAGTTAAAAATTCTTCTTAGTTTAAACTAAAATTAATCTTAAATATAACCACATTGACATAAAGGCATTAGTAGAATTGAGTAATACATACTTATGATCAATTTTCATGATAAAATTTAACATGTTTATTGTTTTAGCCAAGATTATATTTGAAATTGTAGCATTAATTTTCATATTACATTACACATCACTTTACAGTATTTATTTATCTATTGGATATATTCCATGATGCATAAGCACTAAGAGCAAAGAATTAGTGATGTTGTGAAAGAAGTGAAAAGATCAGTGATGATCATTATAATTGTTTTAATTTCATAGTAATTTTGTGTAAAAACAAAATGTTTTTGTATAATATAATATTTTGATATAAATTTCAATGATATGAAATAATAAGCAACTTTATTTTACATACAAAGTTTCTCCATCTTCATATTCGTTCTTGCCAATTCATCCTGTAAATAATTTCTATCAAATCGCTCAGCATCCAACGCAGCTTGCAATCGCCTTACTTCACTGTGTAAGGATCGAAGAGCTGGAGGTGTTTCAGCCACCTTAAATGTTTCTATTTCTGATGCTGCTATATCCTGGCCGCAGGCCTCTAGAAGCATTTATTACTCATATTGTACTAAATATATTACAATTTCAATGAACACCAATAAAAAGTAATGATGTAAGTAGTAACAGGTTTTCACATGGCATCAAGAAATAGATTAGAAATTTTCTTATTAAAAGTACAATGGTACCTGCAATAGCTGTTAAAACATCTAATGAAGATATATTAGAACACTCCATTAAACACTTTGTGAACTTCAGAATTGTTTTTTGGTCGCTTCCACTTAGCTTATTGCACATAGCACTTTTAATGTCCACATCTTTTGAATTAATGCAAACAAAAAAGAGCAAAAGGGAAGCTGCCATGTATATTTCTTCTTCGTTAATAGGTTCCACAGTGCCATTTTCAAATCTGAAACTTGGATATTTTTCGAGCAGAAACTCTTGAATTGTGTGCGCATCAAGTAAAGCTGATTTTGATTCATCTAAATTGAAGTTTTCTCTCAAGTGTGATATGATATTAACAAGACAATCTAAATTTACAGGATATTCCTTTTTACTGTGTTCTTCAAAGTAGCAGTTAATCTGAAATTGAAAATGCATTTAGATTATATGAAACAAAAACCTAACAAAATTTTAAACCAAATTTAAATTATCAATTTTTATTGAAATGTAAGCGTAACGAATCATTTGGCATTGAGAAATTCGTAGTATAATTAATATTATTACGCACATAAGTAACGGCTAAACAGTAAACACCTGTCGTTTCAATAGACTTAGGAAATAAGACAAAGAAACCATATAATGTTAGTCTATTTAAATGCGTTAAATTAGAACCATTATTGTAGGTTGTGAATGTATCGTTAATATAATTTAATTAAATAAAAGTATTCGTAAAACATACCCAATTTCCAAGGATAGTTTTCCATTTCTGTAACATTTTGCATATGATTTGATTAAACACTTATATGCATAAGCACTTGATATTTATATCACTATAATATATTAAATTAAATAAGTAAAATAATACAAAAAATGTACTGTCTAAAATATTTAAACGAGCGGACTAAAGATTTTAAAAGAGAAGACAGTTGTTACTTGTTATTCGTTCGCCGTTGCAGTTTGAATTGTTTTTTTTAAGTAACGTTTACTATAGACATCTATTTAATCTGTGTCTTAACTCTTCAAAGTTTTACCGATTTCTAGTCAATTAAAATATACTATTATAACTTATAAGGAATAAGCCAAATTATGTTTTGTTAAACTATTTTGCAAACTATATCATTTTATGTAAATAAAAATATATAGAAGAGTTCTTTTTAGATTAATTAGTTATTACCCATATTACATATACAGAAAAACTATATAATTATTAATTACAAATACTATGTTTTGCCACAGACAAAATAAAAATAAAAATCTCGCCAAAAACAAGAATTGTAGTATAAGAAAGCCAAATACAAGCCCACTATAATGTTTCTCGCAAAATAGATGCAACTTTTCCTTTATTTCCCTATTAAACTAGATATAAATACCAACCAAACCAAAATATCTAGATTTAAAATTAATATTTCTATCATTGAGGGAATAATATATAAAATACTTATAATTAATTCAATTAATTCTATCACTTATCGTTACAAAATATATAACATAGGTATTATTGTTTCATTGATTTTATATTAATTTTACTAAGAACGGTATTTTAATTAAACAATACGCACTTTGGATAAAACTAGCAATTTTTGGTTCATATACTGATTTCATTTAAAAACAATATATTACATTTCACTACATGCATGGATTACGAGTTTTTATTTAATTTATGTACAATATTAAGTTATATAATTATTTTATGTTTTGCAAATGTTGTAAATCAAACTATATTTTTGCATTATTTCGCGGATTATTTTGATTAAAATTTTGAGTAAAATATTCGTGTATTTTTAACAAGGTAAATTATTTATATTTTATTTAATAATCTGTATGTAAATTTAAGCCTTTAGTTTAGGGGGGTAGTTTTATTAGTCATCTATGGGGGGTAGTTACAAAGTGCGAAGTTTGATAACATTTTACTTTATATTACTCTTTGTTTGATAATCGTCTTGTCTGGTCAAGTGATTATCATTCTCTAATATAATTGGTGATTTTGGTCCATAAAAGTGTTCTGTGTTATGGTCTGTACTTGTAATTCATATTTTTGGTTGTTTTTTCATAATTATTTGTCTAATACTATAGTTTTAAGTGTTCTTATTATTATAAGATTACTTAGTAGTTAGTGCCTTCCTCTGTTGCATGTATATACATTTACAGTTACATATTTATAGTCGAATATGTATGTATGACAAGGAATATGTACATATTTTTGACATGGACATTTCCGTTATACAATAGTAGTCTTTGCATGGACATTTGGATGTCGATTTTATTACGTGAATTATAGTTATAATTTTCAATCAACAATAACATTTTTTCAATGCAAAGGTAGAAGTAGTATAATATGATATATCTGATTTACTTTAAAAAATGATAAGTATCAAGTAGAATTTGCAAGGAAGAAAGCTTACCTTTTTACCATTGCAACAGTGATAGCTAATGAGGACAGAAAATGTGTAAAATAGTTTCAGTTACAAAAACATACCGCATATTTTGAAGGACATTTTTTTAATTATCTTACAAATTGAGTGGTAAATTTAGCATATCAATTATAAACTAGAGAACATTACATTACAAACTATATTTTTGCATTATTTCGCGGATTATTTTGATTAAAATTTTGAGTAAAATATTCGTGTATTTTTAACAAGGTAAATTATTTATATTTTATTTAATAATCTGTATGTAAATTTAAGCCTTTAGTTTAGGGGGGTAGTTTTATTAGTCATCTATGGGGGGTAGTTACAAAGTGCGAAGTTTGATAACATTTTACTTTATATTACTCTTTGTTTGATAATCGTCTTGTCTGGTCAAGTGATTATCATTCTCTAATATAATTGGTGATTTTGGTCCATAAAAGTGTTCTGTGTTATGGTCTGTACTTGTAATTCATATTTTTGGTTGTTTTTTCATAATTATTTGTCTAATACTATAGTTTTAAGTGTTCTTATTATTATAAGATTACTTAGTAGTTAGTGCCTTCCTCTGTTGCATGTATATACATTTACAGTTACATATTTATAGTCGAATATGTATGTATGACAAGGAATATGTACATATTTTTGACATGGACATTTCCGTTATACAATAGTAGTCTTTGCATGGACATTTGGATGTCGATTTTATTACGTGAATTATAGTTACATTCTCTTTGGTCGGTGATGTCGATAGAGAGAGTCAGGTATACTTTATTATTTAATTAGCTCATAATAGAGATGGACATTTAAAATATACATCGATGTTTTTTTCGATGTAATGCATCGATCGGTCACATCGATGGTAATACGATGTATTGAGAAATACATCGATGTTTCTTAAACATCGATTGTTTTCGCCATGACGTGTTTTAGGTTAGGTTAGGCCTTAATTAAAACAAAAATCGAGTCCAGTTAGCCACGCTAAAAATTTTCGCACATATTTTATATCGGGAATACTTGTAACTTTGTCATTTAAATAAAACGTTGATTATGCGCAAGTAATCAACTTTTAACCATAAATTCAGCGAGTATTTATTTAAAGCGAATTCATAATCTAGTATTTTCACATAATAATAAATTATTTTTTAACAAAAATGAAAACCGACTTCAAAACGTTACAAATCGAAACTAAAAAGAAAAAAATAATTTTAATTACTTAGTTATTGTTGGAGTCGGTGCCAGCCAAGAAGGACAGTTTTATTCTGCCTTTGCAATGAACTTTCGAACGGATATTTTGATTATATTTACAAATTGACACATTAATTAAATTGTATTAAGATTTTATTTGCTTTGGCTGGCACCGACTCCAACAATAACTAAGTAATTAAAATTATTTTTTTCTTTTTAGTTTCGATTTGTAACGTTTTGAAGTCGGTTTTCATTTTTGTTAAAAAATAATTTATTTTTAATTTTTTAGTGGAAATTAGATATTTTGTTTAAATATAATATTGGTAGGCTAACTAAACTACTGCTCCAATAAGTCTGCGAAGTTTTGGAGTGAAAGACAATAGTCAATCGAGATTTGTCCACGTCTATTTTTCCACGTAACTCCTAGACGTTAATAAGATTTACCTTCTATTATCAGATCAACCTAATATCCTGAAGGAATACAACTATCGGTTTATAAGTACGTATAATATTAAAAGAATTTTCTTTCAACTCCTAACCGTTGAGGAGATATGCCTTACATCATCACAAATTCTTGAACAGCTTTATAAAATATACGAAAAACGTAATAAGTGCCTATAAAATTTGAGAGTTGCCCTCGATTTCCCTAGGATCCCATCATCATATCCTGACTTGGTGATAGTGTGAATATCTTGGAAGTATACCTTACCGAACAAAAAAAAATTGTAATCGGCCAACATTTGACGCAGAAATAAATGAACAAACATAAAAAGAACCGTTGAGGAATTGTACCTTCCATCATCAGCTCATCCACATGAGATGATGATTTTCAGACACAAATGCTTGAACATCTTTAGAAAATGTATCAAAAACATAGTAGGTGCCTATAAAATTTGAGAGTTGCCCTCGATTTCCCTGGGATCCCATCATCAGATCCTGACTTGGTGACAATGGGACCAACTGGAAACTAAACCCTTTCAAACAAAAAAAGAATTTTCCAAATCGGTCCAGCCATCGTCGAGTAATCAGGTAACATACATAGAAAAAAAAAAGTCCCCGACGAATTGAGAACCTCCTCCTTTTTTTGAAGTCGGTTAAAAATCAAGTTTAATTTAATTTTCCTGCGAACAAACGAATAATACGAGTCGAACGCTCTTCAGCGTTCTAACGGGCGAATTAAAAGAACCCCGTTCAATAAACTATAGCTATTTGGCGGCTATACAACACTATACTCATTCATAATTTGCTTGGTCGATGCATCGAATAAAAAACATCGATATATATTCGATGTTGAAGTATTAACAATACATCGGCTTAATACGATGCATAGACGACTAATACGATGCATCGTTACTATACATCGAGTGTTTTAAATAAATCGATGTATATCGTCCATCTCTAGCTCATAAGCATAGAGTATATTGCTATATATATTATATATAATCATAATTCATAAGTGATAAGTCTTAACCCACTGCTGCCATTTTAGCGCTTTCGGTGCTAGATCTAGCGGAATTTTAGGGTAATCAACTCCCATTATTGGCAGTCGACTCCTAGCGGAAAATCTAGCGCTTTATTTAAAGACCACACTTATTATTTATAATGACTTGAAAATGACACTCAATGCTTTTAAACTTATTGAGGTGATTAAAAATGTTTTAATGGCGTAATATATACGTGAAATGTGAATTGACTGATGACGTTTTCTTCAATCTTTATGCTTGTTATAGTTGTGAAAAACAGTCAGAGCTCTCTTAAGTTGGCGGGGGGAAGGTAATTTTTTTAACTTTTTTTTTGCTAATTCGTTTGTTCGTCGTTTGTTCGTGATTGTTCGATCAATTTCATTGTTTGTTCGTTGTTCGTTTTTTTATAAATAATTTAATTTTTATAAAAGAGCTGTGAAATGGACTTAAGTCTAGTTCTTTTATATACATTTTTTTCCCGCCGCGCGGCATAAATTCGCGTAAAACAGTAGCGCGGCGGGTAAGTTTATGAACTCTAAATTTTATAGGTAATATTTTTTTGTGTTCTTAAAAGGGACAACCAAGCGATTGTACTGCAACCAAAATTATATTAAAGTCATTTAATAGAATAATTCTATTAATTAACAAAATATGATTAATTCGGTGTAGAATGTTAAATCTACACACAAAAATTAAAATAATTCATCTAATTACTATTTTTTTTTAATTGTAAAGGTACGCGCGCACTAGGCGTCTCTGCACTGCAGCGCGGCGCGGCGGTGCGACGCGACACGGCAAAATATTCTTTGTATGAAATATGTAATATGAGACATTACGCACTGCACGGCAAAGTTGACCAACTCACCAAATGTGCCGCGTCACGCAGTGTCGCGTCGCACAGTCGGTCGAGACGCCTAGTGCGCGCGTACCTTTACAATTAAAAAAAAAATAGTAATTAGACGAATTATTTTAATTTTTGTGTGTAGATTTAACATTCTACACCGAATTAATCATATTTTGTTAATTAATAGAATTATTCTATTAAATGACATTAATATAATTTTGGTTGCAGTACAATCGCTTGGTTGTCCCTTTTAAGAACACAAAAAAATATTACCTATAAAATTAGAGTTCATAAACTTACCCGCCGCGCTACTGTTTAACGCGACTTTATGCCGCGCGGCGGGAAAAAAAATTATATTAAAGAACTAGACTAAAGTCCATTTGACAGCTCTTTTATAAAAATTAAATTATTTATAAAAAAACGAACAACGAACAAACAATGAAATTGATCGAACAATCACGAACAAACGCATTAGCAAAAAAAAAAAGTTTAAAAAATTAATTTGCCCCCGCCAGGTTCAAGTTGAAATTTTGAAAATTATTTATAAAAAAACGAACAACGAACAAACAATAAAATTCATCGAACAATCACGAACAAACGACGAACAAACGAATTAGCAAAAAAAAAGTTTAAAAAATTAACTTTCCCCCGCCAACTTAAGAGAGCTAACAGTCAGCGGAGATTACGTTCCGTTTTATGTACGTTAAACATCGATAGATTTGTATTCCGATAGTTATCGATAGTTTGAGAAAAAACTATCGATAGTATCGATACTATCGATTGTTTCGTGTATTAAATAAATAAATATTAAAGATATATGTTATAATTAATTGAAACTAATAATTTTAATTAGACAAACAAACAATGTTTGTCGACTGGAAAGAAGTTGGCGCGGTACTTCGTATTTTTTTATTTCATTATACCTCAAAAAATTGCTCCTTAAATGCTCCAGCAGAATCTGTAATTGCTCCACCGCTATCATTCTTGGTTAATTAATATTGAATTTTTTAGAATCCATTTTTTGAAAATTTAATTTTTCTGTAAATCGCGAAAATTCGTTTTTTCTTTTTGAACTATGTCTCAAAAAATTGCTCTTCAAATACTCCAGTAGAATCCGTTAATGCTCCACCGCTATCGTAATCGGTTAATTAATAATTAATTTTTTTTGAATCCATTTTTGGAAAAATTTAATATTGCTATAAAATCACGAAAATTCGTTTCTTTTTGAACTATATCTTTAAAAATTGCTCCTCAAATGCTCCAGCAGAATCCATCATTGCTCCACCGCTAGATCATAATTGGTAAATTAATAATAAATTTTTTTAAATCCGTTTTTTGAAAAATTTAAAGTCGCGAAAATTCGTTTTTTCTTTTTGAACTACATCTCAAAAAATTGCTCCTCAAATGCTCCAGCAGGATCCGTAATTGCTCCACCGCTTTCTTAATCGGTTAATTAATAATTATTTTTTTTTAAATTTAGATAATAATTTTATTTGAAAACAACTGCACGTATCTGGCCCATTTTTTAAACACTAAAATTTCACTTCAATAGGTTGGATGGAACTTGGAAGAAATCTCTTTTTGAGATAAGTCCACCTTTGCTCACACTGGCCATTTACTCTTTGCACTGGTCTCTGTATTACTTGTGTAACATTCAAAGTGCAATAAATAATATAATATATAATTTAATGTCTGCAATCATTGCAACCAATGTACATTTTTAAAATGTACCTATATTTATGACTAGCGAAACCTGCGGCTTCAAAATATGATTTAAGAGTTAAGAACACATTATTATACTATTCTTTTTTAACAGTATTTTAGGAATTAAATATTCTTTTTTATGTAGTAAATATATTATACTTTATTTAATTATACTATATATTTTATTTTATACACTTTAGTTACATTTTTATTTTGTTTTTATTTTATATGAATTACAAATTCTTATATTTTATATTATAAGAATATTATAAAAAAATAATTCCCGACTATGAAGGTTTGATGAGAAGGGAAATAAATAGTAGTAACTTAACAATCGATAGTGCCATAATAGTTATCGATACTATCGATAGCCCATGGCTATCGATACTATCGATAGTCTATCGATGTTTAACTAACACTAGTTCCGTTGTTTGTTTGACGTTTCAAGCGTAAACGCGAAGGTTCAGCATCATATTTTCGAAATATCTGCATTCAAAATATGTATTATAACGAAAAACTAAAAAATAATACTTTTTTGAAAAAAATTCCGTCGGGGCCCTTTTTTTTTTTTTTAGTCGACGACGACTGGACCTCATATACATTTATAATCTAGCACTTTTAGCGGAATCTAGCGCTTTTTTTGAGCTGATTTAGCGCCCAACACGTAAACTGAGATGGCAGCAGTTAACCTCTCAATTAGTCAATACAATCTAAAAGAATCAATTTAAACATAGTATCATGTACGAACATTGATAAAAAGTATGTACTTACATACGTTTTTTATAGTGGAATATATTATATAAATAACTATCTAAAACTCACATTTACAGTTTATACTTCATTTACACAGATATAATTAGGAAAATCAATATCTATTATAAAAGAAATCATGTCACCAACAAGGGCTGCAGGCCTTGTTATATTCAGAGAAGCTAATACAATCATACAATTTCTTTTATTACAAACTTCTTATGGTCAACACCATTGGACACCACCTAAAGGTATATTATCACCATTTTTGAAATTATAAACGGTAAAATTTATTTTCAAAACTAGCTCCATGCAGAAATATTTCATTTAACATTGATAACTAATTATAAATTATTATTTACTATTTTCATTTATAATTTTTAGGTCATGTTGATCCTGGAGAATCAGAATGGATTACAGCCTTACGTGAAACTAAAGAAGAGGCTGGCTTATCTGTAAATGATTTAGAGGTATTACATGGAAAATAATATACTGTTATTTATTTAATGAAATCATTGTATATTAAAGAAAATCATAAGTCAAATAGAAATAATTTATAAATTATTGACAGTACTAAAATGTAGACATTTATTCTAGCTTGATATATATATCATGTATGTGTGTACCTATTTAACAGTAGTTGTTGTAATATATAAATATTTTATGTTATATGTTTCAATTTTAGATTTTTAAAGATGTAACGAAAACCTTGAATTATAATGTAAAAGGTAAACCAAAAACAGTAGTATATTGGTTAGCAAAATTAAAAAACCCTGAAGGAAAAGTTACATTATCCGATGAGCACCAAGACATGAAGTGGCTTCCTCTTAAGGAAGCTCAAGAAATATCAGGATATGAAGAAATGAAGCAATTATTAGCTGAATTTCACACCAAAGCAATTGAAATTCTATAACTAAAAAAAAGAATAAGATCATGTGAAATCTATATTTTTTTTTTTTATTATAATTCTATAAACATGGATATAATAAATGGAGTATTTAAATATTCTTGCTCTTTAATATAATATGGAACACTGCCTTTGAGAAGTGGGTAATATTTAATATTTTAAATGAATAGAAAGTAAAAATAATATGCAATGGAATGAAGAATGGTGTGAGTCCAACTCTTTTCCTTTAAAGTATGTTTATAGTTTCCCAATATTATGTGTACATAAAAACGCTTATCCACTAGTTAACTAGAATAGGTCGCTAGGGTCCCTAGGTACAAATATGAAAAAAAAATTGAGATGTCATATTTACCGCGGCTGAAAGTATAGGTTACGTAGTAATCTGTGGTATAGGTACTTTATATTGTTAGTTAGACCAAATTTCATCAAAATCTGTTCGGTCAATTTCTCGTCAAATGCGTTACTATAAAGTTCCTACCACGCAGGCAAAGGTGTAAAAAGTCACAAATAGACAAAATAATATGAGCCTGTGGCTTAGTAAACTTAGAGAAGGGACTCTTTATAATTTATATATGTAGCAATATACTCTATGATGGACTCCAAGATGGACTTGGAAGTCGGGACTGAAATTGACCACTCTCTACAAAGAGTGGCGATCATGCAGCTAGAGAATAGAGATAGGAACTCTATCTCTGTCTTGTAGCTACAGGCTACATGTATGTTCTATACCATAGATGAATAATAAACGTCTTAGATACTTATAGCATGGAATTAGTAAGTACTTGTTGTACGAAGTACTTACTAATTCCATGACTTATAGTAATGAGTATATTTATGTTCTGTGATAGTAATCATAGAGTATATTGTATAATTACTATATACTACATATTATATAGTAATTATAACTATAAGCGTGGTAACCTGAAGCGAATTTTTTTGTTATACATTGTTTACTTTGCACTTTACAGTATGATTTACGTCAATTTAAAAAATCAAAAACATTATCTTACTAATATTATAAAGCTGAAGAGTTTGTTTGTTTGTTTGTTTGGTTCAACGCGCTAATCTCAGGAACTACTGGCTCGATTTGAAAAATTCTTTTTGTGTTGGATAGTCTGTTCATCGAGGAAGGTTATTGGCTATATTTCACCACGCTTTGACCAATAGAAGCGTGACAAAGTTTCCATTTACTGCCGTGGCGTGACGATAGACTGAGGTGCTGTGCAACTAAGATATTAGATAGCATAATATTATTCTCTCTCTTTTATCCCACGTAATGTAAGTGTATAAAACCTTCATCGAATTACTTGAATTTATTTCGTATTTCATAAATACTATTTAATCATCATTTAAACGGCGTCCGCAGTGCGCACTGCACAGCTCCAGTCGATAGCAACGCTGTACAGCGGCGTTGACGCGAAGCTTGATAGCTTGTCACGCAAATCGTACAAATCTCTTACTGGGCATGTTCGCGGCCCTCTTCTAAGTGAAGATTTTCTTCACTTTGATAGAAGAGCATGCGCACGACGTCCGTTTAATATACGCGGAAATGAGACATGCGCATTAGTTTCTTGTACATACACAATTAGTTTTTTGAATGTGATTTTTCTAACTAAAAAGTGATAATAATATTTACTAGTATAAAAAGTATTTCAACTGTTGTAAAAATATTTTAAATATTAATAATTAATAATATTATTAAAAATGAGTAACTGTGAGCCACAAGAAATTGAGAATGTGGAAGCATTCAAGCAAGCAGAGAAAAAATTTTGTTAATAAGATTCGAAAATTTAATGTCTTTTATTAACCATAAAAATTAACAAAATGTTGACAATTATTTTCTGCATACATACCTATTGTTGCTATAATTTGAAGACTCTTCTTTAAACTAAAAAGTGAATTTTATTGTTGACTTCAATTAGTTTTTATTAAATTATTTTTTATTATATTTATATGAGAGGTAATAAACAAATTTTTTTTATTACATTTATTAATTATTATTATTTATTTATTTTTATACCGCTGGTCACATAAAAAACTAATGCGCATGTCTCATTTCCGCGCATATTAAACGGACGTCGTGCGCATGCTCTTCTATCAAAGTGAAGAAAATCTTGTCGCTATACTCAACCATGGTGACAACCATAGATCTACTCTCCATAAATCTAATAAAACTAATCAATTCATAACTCATAAGTGACAACTGACAAGTGACAAGTCACAAGTGACAACTGGCCAGCGTTGCCAGAATGTTACTTTTGTAACATTTTACGTTACTTTTCACTACCTCATGTTACCTACATGTTACACGACTCAAAATGTTACTTTTACGTTACTTTAAGTTAAGGAAGTAGCAAAAATATTTTATTTCATCAACCAAAATTAGTCATGAAACGGAACGCATCTCGTTCTCGGAACGGAATTTCGTTTGTTGTATTGGCGCACATGTCACGTAATGTCATAGTTTCATGGTTGCCATTTACACGGCAATTGCCGTGTTACATGGTATTTGGGGGCCATTACCAGAAAAACATGGTATACGGTAGAACAATCGTTGCCGTATCCTGAAACACGGCAATCAGCGCACACGCACAATACACGCGCATTAAGCCGCGGGTAACAGCTAGTCTATAACTAAATTTAATATAATCTATAACACCGTTCAACTGATTAACTTTACTATGTATGTTTAGTCGATAAATAATGTTATATAACTAGTATAGGAAGTCAAACTAATTTTAAACCAACCAAACAAATGTTAGATCAAAATACGATTTAAAGAAAGACAAAGTAGAAGAAATAATTATTAGTGGTATCAGAGTCGACTAGTATCAAAAGTGGCAATGTGACTTTAAGACAAATGTTGGTAAATTCAAAAAAACGGATTGTTAGTTTTGTATCTCGTTTGTAGTTTCAAAACTCATTTAAATAAGATCTTAGGTAAATAGCAGGATGAATTAATGCTATATTACCCTAATAATCATTGTATATCAGTTTTAAATACTATTTCAATTTTGAAGATTTCCGGCTTTGATGCTATTTTTTTAAGAATGCCGTATTTGAAATTGAGTAAGGCACAGATAACCGTTTTTGATACTATAGATGTTATTCCAGAATTAGGGTTGTCATACAAGCATGGAACGACTCTTTATTTTTTGGAATAGTATATTGTAATTAAAAAATAATGCATTTGGCAGTTATAAAAAATCTTTATAATTAACTTATGAACTAAAAAATTAAGTAACTCTAAAAAGTTTTTTGAGTTTTTTTAAACTAAATTTAAAATTATATGCGCATGTCATGTCATGAGCCATTGTTAAAGTAGCACATTTTAGTGCTTTCGAATTATGGCTGTACACTCTATCGACTAATGATTTCGCCGAGTTTCTAAAACAAAAAAATAATAATACTACAATATTATACCCTTTTACATGACAAGAATTGACAACCCTACGGGTAAACTTACTTCAATTCCTTATCACGGTTTCTTGTCCAATTTCTGGATTCCTCTTGAGTTTCCGTGTAAAACTATTTATTACTAAAGGGGGGTGGCTTTCCATAATACTACTTCCACTCCTTTATATTAGTTTAAGTCACAAAAACACGTAGAAAACATTAAAATTCACAGAACGAAATGTTCCTGGGCCGTTACGAAACGCAAATGAACTCTCGCTTCTGATTGGTTGACAGCGTAAGATTGCCGGGTTTGATTTCAAAATTTTACAGATTGCCGGCTTTGATGCTGATGTCAGTTTTTGACCTGTTTTTACTATGGTTTATTGCTAGTTCAGAACCGTATACTCCAAGGGAAACGTTTTTAATCAAATCAATCTGAGTCGCCATATCATTAACTACTTTTTGTCAAAAAGCTCAGATTGCCACCTTTGATACTAGTCGACTCATTCAGACAGTTATATTATGGTTATAATTTTTAGCAAAGTTGTTCAAATAAAATTTGTTAATCACTACATAGTATATAAATTATTTTTTAACAAAAATGAAAACCGACTTCAAAACGTTACAAATCGAAACTGAAAAGAAAAAAATAATAATTTTAATTACTTAGTTATTGTTGGAGTCGGTGCCAGCCAAGAAGGACAGTTTTATCCTACCTTTGCAATGAACTTTCGGACGGATATTTTGATTATATTTACAAATTGATACATTAATTAAGTGGTATTAAGATTATTTTGCTTTGACTACCTCGGTGGTGTAGTGGCTAGCATGTACGGTCATACATCGAGAGGTCCTGGGTTCGAATCCCAGGTCGGGCCAAGTTTAATTATTGAGTCTTTCTGTTTAATAAGCCTCAGTAATAGCCCGGAGTTGGGAAGTTGGCGGTGAGTCACCCCCGTGCCTCGGAGAGCACTTAAAGCCGTCGGTCCTGCGCCTTAGCTCTCACTGGTCGTGTCGAGTAGTCGTCCCACCGGAGTATGAGAGTGATAGGAATAGAGAGTGCACTTGTGTCTGCGCATACACTTGTGCACTATAATATCTCCTGCGCAGTTGGCCAGTCTCAATGAGATTGGCCGCTATGGCCGGAATCGGTCGGAGAACATTATATTATCCCTTTGTACGCTTAAATCTTTAAAACTACGCAACGGATTTTGATGCGGTTTTTTTAATAGATAGAGTGATTCAAGAGGAAGGTTTATATGCATAACTAGCGGATCCCGCGGCTTTGCCTGTGCTAAATCTAGGAAAAAGTCCAAGCGAAGCGAGGGCGAGTCGCTAGTCTAATATATTTTAATAAATTATCAAAGGAACCCTGGTTTTTCGCCACTAAAACTATAGGAACAATAATTTACAATTAGGTACAAAAGTCTACATTTTCGTTACATTTGTATGAGACACGGCAATTTTTTAACTTTTACCATAACACACGGCAATCTGACATCGGCAACACGGCAAAATAAAATAATGTTACTTTTTTTGTGAAAATGTTTCTTTTTGAGCTGTCTCGTGTTACTTTTCACTATCTGCCACTGGCAACACTGCAACTGGCATTTGTGATTTGACTGAGCTGCTTGTTGCATGTTGGATTTTGTAATTGTTGTTTAGTGTTTACGATAATACATTTTAATACAATTTGTATGATATGAATTTATTAGGTAATTCGGTACCTACGATTTGATTTTTACCTTTATTTTATATAAATGTACTATGACTTGTTAAGTTTTTTAAGACCGACACAGACACTTTACAATGGATAATGAATCTAAATGTGCAAATTTAAGCCCGGGAAGAGAAAAAAATTCCAAAAATAAGTTCAAATCTCGTGGCACTAAACGAAAAAGGTAACAAATAGGTATTTAAAAGACACTTGCTTTATATAATGTAATTTTTATTACTATAAACATAAAATCTCACCTGAATACAATATAATATTCTATTACAATTTTATATTTTTGTAAAAGAATTTCTGATTTTGTTTTTGCCAATTCTTATTTCAAACATGTATTAGATATTCTAATTAATGTATATATATTGCTTACAGGGGAAATAGCAATAGCAGTACAGATGGAGATGATATTTTGCCAGAAAATACCTTGGATGTGGAGAAGAGTCTTTGTGCATCTGCTATTAAGAATAATTTAGATGATGTCAGTGTGAAAAAAATATTAAAGGTTTGTATGTAAATAATAGTTATTACAGTCTTTATAAGATTTAAAGATTTATTTTATTATCAAAAAGACAAAGTCACTTACATGAGAACATCTAGAGAAAATATATGTCTGTCTATGTAATATGGTTGTCACATAGGTAGGTACTCAGTTAACATAAAAGGATATTTTTAGCTGTTACAACTTACATGTGTATTAAACATTATTAAATTATTGTTAGATTGATGATCTACTATTATTCAAAATATATTGTGAGAGCTGAAATTTAAATGTGTTAATTGAGCTTACATTTTTTATACTAGGTGATAACTTGTTATAAAGCTGTGCTCCTTCAAATGTAATGTCCCTCTTAACATAATTTGTCCTATTTTATTATAATTAATTAATTAACCTTTTTTTTAATCTGCTTATTAAATATTAATTTAAACCCTTTTTAAATATATGACTGTGCCATAATAGTTATTATACACTTTTGTTTACACAGAAAGTTGTAACAAATGATCATGTGTTAGCACTTGTTAAAATGCGTGAGGAAGAAGAGGATTCTTGGACAGAGGATGGTCTACGTCCAACAATTACAAGATCTAAGGCTAAGTAAATATTTTTTATATGCTTTACATATTATATTAAAAAGTACATGCATTATGAGTTTATATCTTGTATTTCTTTTCAATTATACATATTTATAATTTACTATAATGTGTAATAATACAGCTAACTGTTTATTTTAACTTCTCTTCTAACTCAAAGTTTACATGGAAAATATTGCACCCAGCTATAAGGCTGTGCATCTTTCCTTGTGTGTTGTTGTTTTCTATTTTTATATTTCTTTGTTTGGTGTGCAGTGAACCATATAATTATTTAACTGCCTTAGTGTTCCAGTAACCTGTACATATGGGTTTGTTTCTGGTGCTAAGATTCATTAACAAGTTTTGAAAGTGTTGAAGTATCATCAAATCAAACTACCAGATAATTTTAGAATAAATAGCTTATTATATATAATGTTTTAGAGAGTTAATGAAAGTGTCTCCAAAATGTGCTCCATGGAACATAGATCTATCACCAATCAACCATATACCAGTGAAGACAAGGCCAGAAGTAAAGGCATTAATTGCTCAAGAATTGCCTGAAGATGAAGATGATGACGAATATGAGCCCACTCATGATGATGTACCAGTAAGAATATATACAATTATTTGGTACAAATATTATTTATTGTGTTCATATAATTTAGTAATGCCTATATGAAACAAGATTTTCTAGATGAAATTTTAAAAAAATCTAGAAATTTCCGGCAATTCTTTTACATATTTTTTAGCTTTCCATTTATTTTTAATAGGTTTTTTTGTTTGTTGTTGTTGGGACCCTTGCTACATAATCATATTAGTTTTTGCTCAATATTAGATTACTTAGTAATGTTAGTAGATTGTAGTATTAGCTATTTAGAACATAATACAATCTAAATTGGCTGTTTTTTTTATTTCTTTTTTTTAAATCACTAATCTGTCTTCAGTGAAACTTTAAGAAATACTTAATTATTTTGATCAATGAGATAAAGAAATACTTCATAAAGACAACCAAAATTTGCTTAAAGTTTTAACCAAGGGGTATTTTCAGGATTATTTGGTAGTTTTTTTAGTGTTGATTTCTATTTTTTTTATATTATTGTTATTTCAATACAAAAATGACAAGTTAATTTTCACTAAAATAAATAGATATAAGATATAAAGATTATGATGAATTTTTATTTTCACATTTTAGAGTGATGATGATCATGTATTAGAATCTTGTAGTGACTTGGACTCTCAACCTCGCACACCAGCAACACCTAAAAGTCAGAAGAAGACTAGCCCAAAGACAGTTCAAGACGGGCCTTTCAAAGTGCCACAGGTAAGAATAGAAACACGTCATGTCTTTCTTTTGTTTAATAATAAAAAAAATCCAATTTTGTATAATATTTTTTAATCTAGTAATGTACTATGTACTTGTTGTATTTAGTTCTTTTTAATGTCCTACTGCTGGAAATGGGCTTTAACCTTAAAAGTTCTGAAATAAAATTAGCCTCAAATAATAGTAGCTTAAGTTAATCCTTATAAGTTTAAATTACATTAATTGCTATTTACGAGTGAAATTCCCGTCAAAATCGGTTAATAATTTCAAAAAATATTTGTTCGATGTTACTACGATATACTTTTAAAAGCTGAAGAGAAGTTGTTAATTTGAAATTAAAAACAGACATTTCAATTTTACTTATATGTACAGATTGAAAACTATTTTATTATACTAAGTGTATGCTGAAATAATATACTAAAATAGTGCAGTGATTAGTGATTTTTATCTAATCTTATATCAATTTAGGGGTTAACAACACCAGTAAGCAAAAAATTAAATTTTGATGAAGAGGAAGCAACAATAGCACTACGGACTAGATCCAAAGTCAGTCTCGCAGAAACATCAATAGAGCATATTGAGAGTTCATTTGTGCCACCAGACGATTTACCCATAACTGATGTAGATGATTTATGGAATCAATTCTTAAACGAATGTCTAAATCCTGTGCCTCCAGTGAAGAATGAAGACGATGATGAGACTGACCCTGAGTACAATGTTGCAGCAGACCCAGATGCCAGTGAGTATTGCAGTCTTCCATACTTCTGGAAAATTCTTAATAGTACCCTAGCGACATTTAGCGTGAACGAAGCCGCGGGTTCGGCTAGTAAATGTATACAAAAACTTTGCAAATTATGTACTAAAACTTTCCTCGAGAACCTCTTTATTCATTAGGAAAATAGCATGAAAATCGGTGCAGTAGTTTTTGAGTTTATTATAGTATAACTAATATACATAAAATCATTATTTCAATGTTTTTTTTTTCAAACTTTTTGCGCGATTATTTTTAAATATTCATGAATAATTGTATTATGCAGTACCATATAGTATCGCTTTAAACCTTTTCAGAAGCTACTTTTATTATTGATAGATGATGTTTTTTATAGATGAAGAAGACGAAGAATCTTTGGAGAATAGTATTATTAAAATATCTCGTAAGGAATTAAGTGATCTAGTCACAGAACTGTTCCATGTGATGCCTGATGTATCTGACGAACAGTTGCAAGATGTGCAGAGCGTTTTGGACCAAGAGAAAACCTTTGAGGTTTGATTTTTCCTTATTATAGAGTATGTTACATACATATTGTATATATTTAGCCCTTTTTAATGTCCCACTGCTGGGCATGAGCCTTCCTTTAATATAAGGGGGATCAGGCCATAGTCCACCACGCTGGCCTAGTGCGGGTTGTCGGACTGAGCATGTCTTATGACTCTCTCAGGGTTGCAAGTTGCATGGGAGTTCCTCCACCTCTTTTTTGATGTTTTCCTTCACCGTTAAAAAAGTGGTAATAATGTCAGAAATGATTTGTACTTGATAATATTAGAGGTGCGAGACCCGGATTTGAACTGTCATATGTACACAGATATCATTTTTTTCAGTATTTTAAATATATTGGGACATTAACATACAGCTCCATCTAGTTCCGTGGTAAAAGGCAAGTGTTTGTTCTCATGACACACAAGACTGCCCTCGGCGGTGCTCGACCTCTCGACGAAACGTCTCGTTTATATATATTCATCGTTTCTATATTTTTTTAATGTACTTATTTCACAAAAGCCGGAACTAAGCCATTTATGCAAACTTAATATATTTCATGAGATGAGTAATTAAAAATAAATTTATACAAAAATATTTCTAGGTCAACCTAACTCCTTGGGAAGGCAAACAAGAACCTATCTCAGATGAGGAACAAGCACATTTGGGTATTGCTGAGAAAATTAAATATGAAAAAAGAATTTCTATAGGAAAAACTGAAGTCGATGATAATCAAGTTCACGAACTAGATACGCCCATAAATAATAACCATTCTGTGGAACTTGTGGAATATGCGGATACTTCTGTTAATGAACCTGTACCAGAAGCAATGTAAGGGTTTGCTATAGCCATTTTCCTCCCCCATTTGCCCTCTCCCTTTTTCTCTCCCACTTTCTCTTAGTATAAAATAAACTTACAATCTACAGATTTGACTAAATTAGAATTGTATTATATTATACGTACAGATAAAAAACTATTTTGAATTTATATCCTTAAAACATAACATTTCCAGCATAGAACAGCAGGTGACATCCAAAAAAGTGACAATATCAATAGAGGAAAGCGAGGGGTCTGTGAGGCCCCCGTCGCAGCCGCCGCAGTCGCCCCCCGCGCCGCTCAAGGGCCTCATCGTCCCGGAATCCCAGGTCGTAGAGATACAGTTGGATGAAAGCGTTAAGGTATAAAAAATTTTCAGAGAAAAAAACATTTTTTGGTCCAAAAGCCCACCACCAGAGTTTAATCACAATCTGATCAATGGTTTACAAAGTGATGGATATCCGAACGTTCGTTTCTATTCGTCTATAAGTATAAATAATAAAACTAACTTAGGGGCCATTCATTTATTACGTAAGACAATTTAGGGAGGGAGGGGGGTGCGATCATGTCATATGTTTTCTTACAAGGGGGTGGTAGGGAGTCGATAGTTCTTACGTAAGATGAAAAAAATGCGCAATGTTAAAATATCTTATCCGCCCCTTATCTATTCGTTAAATATTTTTTGTAAAATTTTATTGAAATACTAATTAATATCGATACAGAGGCCGAATCTATTGTTAAAAATATTTGTCTTTTTGTGTGTCTCACTGTGGTCAAATGACGAGAGGACCACTAGTCAGAAATTGTTGAAATTTTGTATGATGTTAGTTGGTTATCCAGGTCAATACATTGGATACTTTTAACTGCAAAAAATATTTAATTTCTGATATACTCGTATCTATACTAATTGTTAATTTGTACCTTACTTTACTATTTGGATAATCTTTAATAGAAATCCATTCGCTTTCAAATCCTTTATAATAATAATAATGACTTATTGACACCTATCAAAATACTAAAATATAAAATGCAGTTCGATATTCGAACACATATATTACGATAGCGAACGGAGATAATTTTATGGTAATTAACATCATCCTTAGATATACCCAGAACAAGTGCAACTGATCCAGCAGCAGATACGGCAGCACGTACAGCTGGCGGCCAGCAACTTCCTGCAGCTGTATGTGCACCCTACTCTGTGGCAGTACGCGCCGCAGTACAAGGAGTATTTGGTATGTATGTCGTAGGATTATTTGATAAACCGAGTTTTTGCAAAAACTCTAGGGATATCGCGCAAATACGGATAATTAGACAATGTCTATGATATTTCTCAATGTTACTGAAAAAGGGATAGGGTTTTTGCGAAAATAGTTGCTTTAGTAAGTTTGCGAATAGAATCATTGGCTATTATAAACAAAGCGCGCACTTATTGGTCAATCGGATCACCCAAAACAACGTGTTATCTGATTGGTTGACTACTTGACGTTTCTCTTATTAATCCTTTTTGGCGCGTTTTTTTATTTATCTTAATACATTTTCTGTGATTGAAATGTAGCTCTTAAAAGGTCCAAAGTTAGTATTTTAACTAAAATATAAAAAAAATCCTATACCACATTGTCTTTTCTTACGCTTTATAGCTCTATGACAAAATATTTCGAATATACAAGGAACCAATCACAATAAGAGTTGGCCTATAAAAAAAATCAAGCCAATCAGAAATAAGTATATTCAAAGTTACATTGAGAAATATCATAGAAATTGTCTAATTATCCGTATTTTCGCGATATCTCTAGAGTTTTTGCAAAAACTCGGTTTATCAAATTATCCTGCGACATGTACATAATATAGGCAGTGGTAGCTCAGTGACTTGTTAGCTTGCTTGTATAACCGATTTTGGTATATGTATATATAATAATATAGACAGTGAAAGCCTCGTGACTTGTTTGGATAACCGATTAATGCGGGTTCAAATTCGGGTCTCGCATTTCTAATATTTTCATGTGTGATTCATTTCTAACGTAATACCACTTGTCCTACGGCGAAGGAAATTAAGATAAAGTAAATATAGGAAATCTGCATACCTAAAAGAAACTAGCAAGTTTTCGACAGACATGCTTAGTCCGGCAATCCGCACTAGGCTAGTGTGATGGACTATGGCCTGATCCCCTCGTGCTGAAGGAAGGTCGAGCCCACCCGTGGGACGCTAAAAAGGGACGAATACAAAATAAGTTTCAGGAGTGGTAGTGCCATGCTTGTTACCTTCGGGTAGCAGCCGAATGGGCCGGCACGCCCCGTATAGTACCACTCTCTCACAGATGCATTTGCAAATCCTCTTATATTGCAGATGTTTATGAGTGACGATAATGACTTACCATTTGCTCATTTGTACCATGACTGACTGACTGACTGACTGACTGACAG
Source organism: Boloria selene (assembly GCA_905231865.2). Taxonomy (NCBI): domain Eukaryota; kingdom Metazoa; phylum Arthropoda; class Insecta; order Lepidoptera; family Nymphalidae; genus Boloria; species Boloria selene. Next base: position 9,358,813 of record HG993149.1, read on the forward strand.
CCTGACTAATCTACAGACTGACTGACTTATTATATAATAAACACTATTAGGTAACATTTTTTTTCAAAAATCATTTTGAATGGGTAACTTCGAACCCAGGTTCTTTAATCCATGTTATAAATAAGACTTTTTTCCATAGCAATCCCTTAACAACATGACGCTGACAAATTCCCAGTCAGTAGTGAATGTGTGCAACTTAAAGCCAGCATTGGATTTAACAGAGAGTTGGGAAAAAACTCTGTCAGAAAATACACAAGAGGCCAAGTTGTTGGTTACGTGAGTTGTTTTTTTTATTTTATTTCGCCCGAGCGAAGCGACTTGCCCTCGCTTCGCTCGGCCTCGTCCCTAGATTTAGCGGAAGCAAAGCCAAGGGTTCAACTAGAAAATGTATACAAACTTTACAAGTTATATACCTCTCTCTATCCATTAGTGAAAACAGCATGAAAATCGGTGCAGTAGTTTTTGAATTTATCGCGAATAGACAAACTGACGTGGCGTGGCGGACTTTGTTTTGTAATATGTAGTGAAGTCTATGTATTTAGTATTGATATCAAGATAATACAGTTGAAGTATTACTAACGCCCTTGCTTTTTCGCTTTTTAAGTTATAATCCTAACGTACATGTAAACTTGACTTCCTCTTGAATCTACCTCTTAAGCTCCGTTGTGTAGTTTTAAAAATCTAAGGATACTTTGTACTATGTAGTGATTTTATTAAAATCAGTCTAGAAACTGTCATTACATGTTTTTCAATGTATTTGTGACGTAAAATTTTAATTATATTTAATTTTAATTTATAGTACACATATATAATATGGACGGTAGAATTGTAATTTCTTACCAATGACTTATCGGTAGCGTGCTATAACTACTCAGTTGTATATATAATTATATGTAACTACAATAATATAAATAAGATCAAGATATTTTCATTACTTTCAGGTTTCTCACCAAAGAAGTGGATAAATCGTAAGTTTTTTTTTAATATTAATGTCACATAAATATTGAATAAAATAAAGAGTTAGAAATGTCAATGACCTGCGGTGGGCGAGAACCCCGACATGCGCATCTTGACTGTCTGAACTGGCGCTAACTCTTCCCCGTCTCTGAGTGGTTTTTATTTATACTGATCTAAAGCTTTAGATTTCCGATACTTAGAGGGGAAGGTTTAGGATAGAAGGATAGAAAAAAAATAAAAAAATAAAATTATAATTACTAAAAAAATAAAAATAATATAATTTATAATTATTTTGTAATTGAAGCTTTTAATATTGATTAATTTTGTAATTAAAATAATACAAGTGTCGAAAATTAATACAAATGCCCTTTCTCGCTCTCTCTCAATCGGTCTCAATCGCTCTCTCCCTCTTTTCAAAAACGTTTCATGTCGTGTTTCATTCGTAACTAACTGCATTCACTTGCGACGTCGCGCCGTGAATTCGCGCCGTGAATTCACGCCGTGAATAAACACCGTGATGCGCACATGAACTGTGTCTCTCCACACTCGCAATTCGCAAAGTCAGTCTCGCCGCAAACCCTTTGTTGCGGGCCAAAAATCCGACAATGATCGGGGAACGGCGTGAAGCGCGACTGAGAAGGCGTGAACAACATCGCGGTTCGCAGTTGTCGCGGCCGTTCGCGCCGCGAGTGTAGAGCTGACTTAAGTATTTACTTGCATGCACGCAAAGTTTTACTTCAAAAATAATATTTTTGTTTTCCCCAGCCGACGTCGCACATCGCATAATTCTATGTACCAAGGGGATTTCCACGAAATGTTCAAGGAAGTTGTCGCCAACTCCTCGGTGTTCCTCTACCCGTACCTCCTGCCTCCGATGGCGTATAGACCTGACTTTACACGTAAACGGTCCAGCTATCTGCCATCTGAGGATCAGTAAGTATTCATTTTTTGTATTATTTTTGAGTTTACACTAAATGTTAAAACGTATTGTAGTGTTTGTGAAAAAATAGTAATTATAATAAAGGTCGGCACGCACTAGGCGTACTGCGGCGGAGCGACGCGGTACTGCACTGCAAAATATTCTTTGTATGAAATAGTATGAGACATAGCGCTCTACGCCATCGTCGAAGGCGGGTGTGTCGCTTACGTGTACCATAGTTTGTCGATTTAGTGAGTGTGTTATGGGGCGACAAACACTGAAAAGATAGTTTTTTACGAAATATCAAATAAAATTTTCCAAAAAATTATAATAAATATACATATTCGACTGAGTTAGAATTTTATAATACGTATAGATAAATATTCGCAGGCTAATAGTGCTAGGGCTGGACCAGTTCTGGCGCTACGTGCAAGCGAACCCGGACACGTACCGCGTGCCGCGCCACGCGCGCTGCCGCGCCGGCCTCACGGCGGCGGCGCGCCTCGTGTGTCGACACACGCTGCCCGGCGTCACGCTGCGCGCGCTCCAGTCCCACCTGCAGGCCGCGCAGCGTGGAGACCCGCACGGACCCATCGCGGTAAGTATATACTTACAGTTCTCGAGGCATAAGCTTAGCTTTGCATTTGTGTGAGTGATAGCTTTTTTTTATGGTAAAAAGGGGGCAAACGGGCAGGAGGCTCACCTGATGGGAAGTGATAACCTCCGCCCATGGACATCTGACACGCCAGATGCGTTGACGGCCTTTCAGGAAAGGGAGGGAGGAGGGAGGGAAGGGGGGGGGGGAAGGGAGGGGGGACGAAGACGGAGGATGAAGGGGAGAGAGGGAGGAGGATGGAAGGAAGGAGAGGGAGGAGGAAAGGAGAGGGAGAAGGATGGAGAGGGAGAAGGGAAGGAGAGTGGGCCTCCCGGACTCTCACTCACCGGACGAAACGCGACAGCATAGCTGCCACTTTACGCCCGTGTTCTGTGAGAGAGTGGTATACGGGGCGTGCCGGCCCATTCGGCTGCTACCCGAACAGCATCAAAAACCAGTTAAAACGGATTTAAATCAAGCTCGCAACGCGCTACGCCTTCAGTCGTGCCTATCCATACGCTTCACTCACACAAATGCAAAGCTGAGCTTATGCCTCGAGAACTGTACAACTGGACATAGTTTGCAAACCAGAACCAACCTACAATGGTGGTTAAATTGAGTTAAGTACACACATAGGTCTAAAATCGCGTGATTTATATATGCTGAAAAGATCAAAGCTACATATTATATAATATTATAAAGGTATTTTTGAGAAAGAGGTTTATACAAACTTTGTATACAGTTTTTATGAAAATCAATCATATCAGATCATAGAATGACTTTTTTCATTCTGTGGGTTGGTTCTGGTTTGCATAACTATGTCCAACTATCTTCGTATAAGATTAGACTAACATACTTTAAGATGGATGACCTATCGATACGTAGAAACCTACATGACATGATATTTCTTTATAAAATTTTGAGAAATAAAATTAATTCTTCCCAACTCCTAAAATCTATCAGCTTGCATGTTCCATGTGCCTCGAGTACATATGCGGAAGTCAGTTGGAACTGGGTTATTGCATGTACCATTTAGTACTTACTTTACTTATGTTTTTACTGTTAATTTTTTCTAGTTTTTAATTGATTTTTTTTACTTTGGCGCATGTGTGACACTTTTGAATGTTAAGCATTTTTTGTTTTTTTTTTGTATTGTTATATTTATCGTTTTTATTTTAAATGTATGTCACAATTGTGTGTCCTGTAAATAAATAAATAAATATCATCTTGTCTTCATACCTTTTTAACGTCCGACTATTGGGCACACGTCCCCTTTTAATAGATGGGATTACGCCATAGTCCACCACGCTGGACTACTGCGTGTTAGCGTACTGAACATGTCTTTCGAAAAGTTGCTTTTCTCAGACATGCAGGTTTAATCATGATTTTTTCTTCACAAAATGCGTTATTTTTATAAAATATACTGAATATAGAATTAAGATACACTTAAAGAGCAAAAACTATTGTAAATACAAAATTTGATAATATGAATCGTTTTCGAAACAAACGAAATAAATTCATATACAAAACTGCTCATTTAATTTATTTTTTGTAAATACTTAACAGATATTATATTTTACAGAGGTATTTCAAGAATAACGAAATAGATCCAGTGAAGCACAAACTGTTACCGTTTAACCCTAAACTGACGCTGTACGAACATCCCGAAACCGAGATGCCTCTTCTATGGGTCAAATACCTCGCAAAAAGTAGTAAGAGGTTTAAAGTGAGTATTTTGTACCGTTAATTAAGAGGTTATAATTAACATATAAAAAAGATGAAAAAGATTTTTAAGCCTACATTTTTGGGTACTTTATTTTAAAATTCAATATTTTTTACCATTTTTTTTTAAATAAAAGTATGGAAGAATTATAAAAAAAACAGTTTTTATCTGAGCTAAATTTTTTTATAAGAAAATAACCTTAACAATTTTTTGTCAGTACTAATTAATAAATGTGATGAGACGTTAACACACATCTGACATCACCATCTAATTCGGTAAATTACTCCGATTTTGTTATTGATACCTATTATATTTTGGGTTATAAATAATATAATTGAGCAAGATTTCTTGGATATTTATTGATAAAAAAAACTAACATAAAAGGTAACATCTTCTCGGGAAAACAAATGACAGCAGAGTGAACACAGATAACATAACCCAAGCGGCAATAAACAGAAACTTTTTAAATAGCAAGCAAAGACATTAGATTATACATACTAAAATTACACATTCTAAAATTTATCATTTAACAATACCAAATAGATACACAACACGTATTATAAAGTTATATATATACTAACTTTAAATTCATGCTTATTATGTATATACCCATGACGGAAATACAAACTTTTTGCTACCAGTGGCCGTGGGACTCGAACCCGCGACTGGCAAACAAACTAAGCTAAGTATTCATATTTTTTGCAGACTCATATATATCGACGATCCAAAGCAACTGTAGCGCCCGAAGGTATAGATGTAAATATCGGCAAATATGTCAGTAACAGGGAAAAATCGCCATTACCAATAGATTTTACAAAGGAAATAACATGCAATCGATCTAATGTACTACCAAAGATACAAAAACCCAATCAAGAGGACAGGGTTGATATTCTAATACAGACAACTTCACAAGACAATATGCTTGTTGCATCGAATATATATAAAATGATTAATACTAGCTCAGGTACTCAGTTGATACCTTTAATAGTAAAAACGAACACTGTTAATAGTACACTAACTCCTATATGTACTCCTGCTCTTGTTAACACAAATATCGATACCAGCAATATCGATTCCAACAATCGAATAGAATCGAATACGAATGTAAAGAATAAAATCGATTCGCTTCACTGTAAATGTTGCCGTCTCTTAAGGAAATATGTGAAAAGGCCGACGCTTATTACCGATTATTTTAATAGTAACAAAAAACGAGATGTTAAATGTGAATGTATGAATAAAAAGTATCCAAATATATCAAATAAATTGAAAATATTAATAAATAATTTCAAAAGGCATTATAATGTTGTGATTGAAAGGCTTCATTATAAAATAGAAGAATATAAGACATATCAAAGGAATGTGAATGGAAATGAAGAGGATGGCTGTAGTTTTAAGGATTTTGGTAAATATTCAATTTTGTTTTTGACAAAATATTATTTATCATTACTATAAATTATAACGACATGAATAAATGAAGGTAATATTATGTCGCAAAAGTCTAATTTTGAGAAAATTGAGTTCAAACGTGCAATCCTAAAAACGCACATGCATAAAATGACAATTAAATGTCGTGAAAGGTGTTTTTTTAAAACTATTTACACCCATAATCGACATCTATGCATAAAACATCGCAAATTCGAAAATTCTACAAATCACCTTCATATTGATGAAGTCAATACGTAAAAATAATGTCCCATTTTAATAAATTAATATGTATTAACATTTAATTTTGTTAGACTATTAATGTAATTCATGTAGTTTTATTTTATTTACAGAAAAAGCGCTAAAATTCCAAATTAAACTAATAGAACGATGCAACATCGCTCGAAACAATCAAATAAAAAGGTCTCTACACACGGCATTAAAGAAGTTCGATATTTATACTGGCGACGTATTTGTATTATACAAAGATTTATTCAGAATATTAGATGTAGAGTTAGCTGATATGTACAAGGAGTTTCTCGGTTTCTTAACAGCGGCACAAGCTGATAAAATGGACGTCTTCAAAGATTATTTTATATGTAATTGTGTTGAGGATTTGATAGAGAATATTGAGGTATTTACTATTTGTTTTTTTTTTTTTTAATAACTAAACTTATAGCGACTCACCCTCGTTTCCTGCCAGATTTAACGTTTGAAGCACATTAATCCCTCCCATATTCCTTATAACATTAGCTATCTACGAGTGAAATCATCAAAATTGGTGGAGCCATTTCAGAGATTAGTCGGAACAAACAGAAAGACAAAAATTTAAAAATTGTTTTTTTTTTATGTAAGTGCAAGAAAATGACATAAACAAATTGATATAGCCTTAAATATTTCACCTTTATTTAACTCGCATGCATATTCTGTATTAATTGAAATTGAAATTTATCTATTATAGAAAAAAATAGTAACTTTCTGTGCGTTAATTGTTTTTAATGTATTTATTTGCAGGATAAAGTATCCGATATTAGAAAAAAGTGTAGCATATTAGAAAAATTAAAAGAAGTAATTCCAGATAATACATTAAAACCATGTGACATTTGTTATATTATGTTAGAATGTACGCAAGAGTTTCCAGAGTTGATGAAATATATTTATTCATTGTTCCCACATCGATGGAGACAGTAAGTTCTAAATTTAAGAAGAATTTTGTTTTTTTTTTTCTTATTATTAATAATAATTATCGGTAATTATTATTAATAGTAATAACCTAAATTAATAATAATAAATAATAACACTACTTTATCCTGAAAAAACCTGTGTGTCCCAATATATTTATTTATATTAAAAAAACGATTTACTAAGTTTGAGCCTGTACTTAGCTTATACAGTTGTACGTCAATTCCATTCTGATATATACACATAATACATAAAAATAAAAAATAAATCAAAATTAAATTAATCGATATTTTAATTATTTTTTAATATTATACTTTATTCTAATTCGTTAAGTGATTATATCATAAGCTTATAATTAATTATTTATTTACCAGAGTCCCAAACCAAAGTTGCAAGGAGGATATTGTGAATCAAGACGATACAATGAGAATGTGTGAAGAAACTAATGCCACTATAAATTATGAAGCAGACAATTCATCTAGGTTTGCTGCCTTTGTATAAACTAAATAATAATTATAACTAAAATAACTAATTTTAATTGAAAGACAAAGTTTGTTTTATTATTTGTCTCTTGGTTTGTGTGCAATGTAGTGATGTATATAATATAATAACTAAAACTCATGTAGTCATTTTATGAGGGTTTTTAGTGAGATTATTTCTTACTTAAAAAAATAAATATTTTTCTATTAATATGCCACATTTTTCCTTTTATATTATTGAATAATACTCAAAAAGTGTCTTTCATTTACTGCTACTTCTATTAAAATAACTTTTTTACTTTGTAATATTTCGTTTATTGTTGCTTAAAATTTTGAAAAACCTAAACAAATTAATTTAAAATTAAATAATAAGATTTTGCATAAGTGTTTACTATATTCTTATAATTTTAGTGATGATGAGGAAGAAAAAAATAATAATGATGAAGAAAAAGAGGACGAAGACGAGGAGGGAAATAAAGGAGAAGAAGAGGAAGAAGAAGACAGCGACACGTCAGACCGTCAAGTGTTTACGATTAAGAACGTATGTATAATGTATTGATTAGGATTGTTAGTAGTGAATGAGTTTTACTTTTAAAAATGTATTAAGCCAACATTTATTTTTATTATTTATTGAAGACAGCGGATGAAGGTAGCTTGTCGCAAAATTCTAATTTCGAGAAAAATGATTTTGCAGTTTATTAATGTACGGAGTATATGTCTATAATGGCTGTCAAGTGGCGTGATCTCCACTATAATAGTGATAAATATGGCTGTATTAAGATTTGATACTTTGTACATCCATATAATGCTGACATTTATGCATAAACATCGAATAAATATGATTTTCATGTCTTCAATTGTAATCTAACTAGAAATTTCTTTTTAAAATATAATTTATATTTGTTATATATTAGAACAATAATATTTAACTTTAATGATTAACACATTGACAACATTTGAAAATACAGGAACTTGGTGAAGAATCTGAAATTACAATAACTGAAACAAAAATCCAAAGACAGCATAGTGATTCAGAGATGTCAGCACTTGTGATGTCTGAAGACGAATATGTTAAACAAGAACCTCAGGAATGGCAAAGATATGAAGACAAACTTGTTTTAGAAGTTCTAAAAAGTTACCTCACTCCCGCAGAAATAAAAGATAGAACGTTAATGGAAATTATTGAGGAGAAAAACCTAATAAGCATGATTGCAGATAGTTTGTCGCATAAATCTGTGCAAGATGTTCGGGGACGGATATTGTATTTATTACAAGTACTTATTTTTAATGAAACTAATAAATAATGTTAAATTAGTTGTATTGTTTTTTTTTCCTGTTTTGATTATTTGTTAGACTTAGTATGTAAATATCTGAAAATAGACTAAAGAATTATCCTCCATTATTATTATCATTAGCACTAATTACTAAACTAAATGAGAGTCCTGCTCCATACTATCAAATTTTATAAAAGTGACCAAAAATTAAAGGTGCTCCAACACTATTTGTTCGGCTTACGGATTATATATTTTATAAAAATTATACTTTAATAATATTTAGGTATTATTTATTTATTGTGGCATAATAATCGTATGTCTTATACAATAATTAAATGAAAAACCTTTTCTGTCAAATCCAGCTGATCCTGTAATTTTATGTCAATTGTCAATGTCATAAGTTTTTAAATTGACATATAAAGTGTTAAGTGTATGCCATTGACTTTCTCATTTCTGAAACTGTTGGAAACTGTGTCGGCATTCGGCAGTCGGCACTTATAGTTTTGTGGTATTTTTTATAGTTAAAACATATTGTGAAATTGAAAAATGGATCAATGGATCAGTGAAGGCCTATCAAAAATATTGGATTTTGAAGTCCCTGAGGATCTCATAAAGTAAATATCAGTATCATTAACAGCTGTTCATACTGTTATGGTTAATTTTATACTATACTATAATATTTAATGTAATTTTTAGATATATATTGTCTATACAAAATGAGGAGGAATTAAACGATTACCTAAAAACTTTACTAGATTTTGATAACTCACAGCATAAAAATTTCTACTCAGAACTAATCAAGAAGAAATTTCCTAGCAAAGGTTAGTATATAAACTTATGTATTTTTATTTTGCATGTTTAAAATGTATCTTTACTATTAAATTAATTTATTTTATTGCAACAGGCCCGCAAATTAAGCAACAAAAGAAAAAAATATCAAAAAATAAACAACACCAAGACTTTGTCAGTACAGCTGAAAAGCCAGTACAAAATCAACCCATTGAAAACGAACTTAAATCTAAAAAGAAAACAAAATATGTTAACTTATATTCTCAAGAGGGCAAGAATGCTCAAGTTATTACTTTAAAAGGTAACATTAATAATCTCATATTTATTTTATCTAGAAGGTCTTGTCAAATATTTTCTTGTCCACTACTATAAATATTCTTTTTACTATTGTTTGTATTATTAAAAAGTTCCAGTTTAGTTTGTGAGTTATTAAAATTAAACAATTTTAAGTACTGATTTAACATTAGCTTAATTAATTATGATAATATTTTGAAACAGGAAGACATCACTGTGACTGTCAGGCTTCAAAGCATGAGCTAATCAACAACTGCCTTCAATGTGGTAGAGTTGTTTGTAAGCAAGAAGGATCGGGACCTTGTTTGTTTTGTGGAAATCTGGTATGAATATGTGATTAATACATTATTTTATTTTTTAATTGTAATAATTATCAATGGTATAAAAGTATAGTAATTGAATGATTACCTTTACACACTGATAAAAACTACTTTTTATAGTGGAGCATGTATTTAAAATTTGTCAAAGAATGTAAAGCTGTTATTAACAAGTATTTAATAATAGCTATTGTAGAAATTCTATTGAACATGATAGTGTAGTATCATTCAGGTTAATTCATCAGTCTTAGGGTTAATATTTTTTTATAAGATTTTATTTTTTTGAGAATAAGAAGATATTTATAGAATAAATTAAATAGGTGTGTACACCAGAAGAGCAAAGAGAGATAAATGCAAAAACTAAATCAAGTGCAAAACTTGTGGAGTCACTCATGGAAAAGAATCGGCCAAAAGGTTGGGAAGCGGCACTCTCACACAGAAACAGATTGCTTGAGTATGATCGTACAAGGTAAATACAAATTGTTTGAAATATGTAAATGATAACTTAAACAAGGATATGTTTCGTGCTCTTGTGGATTTAACTATTATTTTATAGTTTAAGGGAAACCTAATTATTTTTACTTTAAATATTTGTTCTATTAAGTATTATATCTGATGAAACAAAAATAAATCTTCTCTTTTGTTTTTCAAAGTGAAAGAAGAACCAAAGTAACGGATGATGATAGTGACTACTTCAGTTCAAACAGTGTGTGGCTCAACTCCACCGAAAAGGAGAAGTTGCAGAAGTACCAGCAAACCTTGCATGATAAAAAACATGCTTCGAGGCTTAATAAGAAGATGACATTTGATTTTGCTGGTTAGTATTTATCTATCATCATCATCATCATCATCAGCCCTTTTTAACATCCCACTGCTGGGCATGCGCCTCCCTCAGTACGAGAGGGATCAGGCCATAGTCCACCGCGCTGGCCTAGTATTTATCTATATATTATTATATTGTTTCTATATTACGGTGTGTATGTATTTTTGGAACTTAAATTGACAGATTTGAATGAAGTTTAGTAAATAGAGTTAGATAGACAATAGAATGTGATTGTGAAGGTAAGTCACAAATTTTTTGATGACCCATTTGGCTTAGTTTGTAGTGATAATACTTGCTGTTCCACTGGGGGTATTCATTTCTTGAGCACAAATGTTTATAGTTCAGTTTATATTTAATACTAGCGTTTCCCGCGGCTCCGTTCGCGTTCTAAAGGCTGAAAATTAAAAGAAATATTTTTCTCTCGTTTTTGCAACATTTTTCATTGATGCTCCGCTCCTATTGGTCGAAGCGTGATGTAATATAGCCTATAGCCCTCCTCAATAAACGGACTATCTAACGTAAAAAGAATTTTTCAATTCGGACCAGTAGTTCCTGAGGTTAGCGCGTTCAACCAAACAAACAAACTCTTCAGCTTTAAAATATTAGTATATAATATATATGTATTTAAAAGTTATACATGTGTAGTGTATCAACTATCTGGTATCGGTAACAAAATCGTCGTAGCTTACAATGGCGCACTATTAGCAAATTAAAAGCGCTGTGAGTAGCTTCTCGATATACACTTTTAATGAGACACTATTTTTTTGACATAAAATCATATGTCCATTGGAATATAATAAATATTCCTTCCCTCCCCGCTTCGGTTGAGAGTAGACGTGAATTGTGTTGTGTGTTATTAAATAAAATAATTAAGTGTTTAAAAAATCTTATTTTAACGTAATAAAATAAGTTCAAATAATAGGACTGCATAGAACTGAGAGAGGTTGATTCATAGTGACAATTAGCGATGTGTGTGTACTTGAAGCCCCGCCCTCTAATTGCATCTCGCTTATACTAGCGCTATCGCGTGTGCATATTGGAACGCTTGGAGCAACCTCTTCGCTGCCGCTGCTGCCCTGGTACATGTCGTTGCGGAACAATATACTTTACACGTAGTTTTCTTATAATTTTCCCTAAATATTGGAAGTTTGCACAGTAAATTATTAAATTATAATACTAAATTGCCTTGCTGAGTTCTTTTATTAAAGAATTTATTTAATATACAAGAAGATGCCACTGAACCGCACGCCTCCGCCCGCCTCGTCTCCCAGCTTACAACATCATGCTTCGGAACCGAATATTTCGATGCAAAGTGATGACGCAGGTTGCAGTGACGTTTCTCAACTGAACGTCACACTACGGAACAAGCGGAAACACGACACGGAACAGGATTATATTTTAAAGTCTATAAAAAATGATTTAATGATAATGTTTGAGAAGTGGTCGTCTAAGCAGGACTCTAGGCTTTCTATTATTTTAGACTCAATTGCTGAACTCAGGAACCAAAATACTGAAATAAAAGCAGCTGTTGAATTTATGTCAGAAAAATATGATCAGGTGCTCTTAAAATTGAAAGTATTGGAAGAAGAAAAAATAGAATGTAAAAAATACGTACAGAGCCTAGAAAATAGGATCGAAAGCCTGGAAAGAAGCTCGAGAGCTTCTACTATTGAAATAAAAAACATACCTTATGATACTAAGGAATCAAAGGAGTCTCTTTGCACCATTGTAGAAAAGACTGCTGACGTACTAAATATTAATCTGCAACGGTCGGATATTAAGAATATATGGGTCAAAATCAGAGAGGTGAGCATTTTAGGTTTTCAAATATTTGAAAAATTATGTTTCCTTTTGAAGAAAACTAACATGACAAGTCTGTTGTGTCATTTGTCATGAAGCTTTTCTGTGAATAGGCACGCACAATAATACATATTTTTGAAATTCTACCTGTTTATAAAAATAATGCCAGAGTCGTGAGTCATTTCGGGAACACTTTTAAATAATATTTATAATAATGGTTAGTTAACCTATTTAAGAATAACTTTCAATTACCTGTAATAAATCTGTTGCTAAATCGAAAAATGTTGGTATTTTGAATATTTTTTAAATAAAAACAATTATTTTTAAATTACTGTACTAAAATTTTCAATCGGCGTATTTTCTACATCGATACTTCAAGTTAATTTAAATATTCTTGTAATTAGTAGTATATTAATAATATAAATGCCAAAGTTCAAGTGTCATTTCATCTTATATATGCAGGACTTAACTCCAACATTAATATTAAGTGATTTATTTGCCGTTTTGTGATGTTCCCGGAAATGATGAGTGTTCCCAAAATGACGATGACGTTTTCTGAAAGCACATAACATACAGTTTTTGACATACGTTTCGCATGAAAATAATATGCATTTATAGTATTATACCTCTATTTAATGTAAGGAACATGAGTATCAAAATTTTAACTTGTAATCTAATAACAATAAAATTTAAAGTTTCAACAAACATTAAATATTAGGAACAAATGCTAATTGCACGCTATTATTAAGATTTCTTGAATAGCAATGCTTAAAATCAAAATTCAAACTTTTTTTGTTTTTAAACTAAACAATCACTAAGAATTAAAATACCATCACATCATACAAATTCACGTAACTAGACCTAAAAGTATTTTGAGTATCATAAATATCAAAGTTCGAACTTAAAAGTCTAACAATTAATTACTTTTCGAATAAGTCCATCTTTTCATCAAAACAATAAAAACTACGACTACCGTTTTTCTGTGATTTCGGTGTATATAAAATTTTAACAATTTGTTCGTAGGAGTTCTTTTGAATTTCGTTTACTTTTTCTAGGTCTGAAAATGCTTACAGTTTAATTTCTCGCAACAATTTAGAAAATTGTTTGGTACTGAGGCATCAGAAGCATTCTGCTATACAATCTTTTCAGGTATTATGTTTTTGATTGCAATAATTTCATCGTCGGTGACTTCATGTAATAACAGTCGAAGTTTTCACTAAACGAACAAAATTATCAACTGTAATGACGTGTATGTAGGTCATGCCTCTCTCTGTTCCCTTTTCTTAACATTATTTTCAGCTTTCTTTCTTTGGTAATATTCCCTATCTTTAAGTATTTTCATCTCTTTTTGCATTAGCCTTTTCACGATGCTTTTTATAAGCTATACTGACCTGTTTTGATCGTTTTTTCCTTTATATTTATCGTTTTCCATGTTACGCGTACTAAATGGTAAATAACTAAAACCAAAGTATCACATTGTTAAGCTTTTTAAAAGCATTGCAGTATCATTTTGCTTACAGATTTACATTTTAGACGCGCTCATCTCATTTCGGGGACGTAGGTCATATCCGAGAACGTTCCCGAAATGACCGTTTCCGAAATGATTATTGGATAAAGATTTTTAGGTTACTCTTGATGCCGCCATGTTTAATATTAGATTTTGAGCTTATGAACAAGTAAGTTGAAATATTTATTACAATTTTGTGAAAAGTATGCAAATTTTTGAAAAACTAATCACCAAATAGCGTTCACGTAGTGACAGGGTATTAAAGTACGCTTCACAAATCTCAAATTTAACGATACTTACCACCAAAATCAATTAATGTTTTCCGTAAACACAACACATGGCCGTTTGCTTTGGCTAGCGATCTTTACACTGATGCTTCTTAACTCCACCTAGTATATCTTGTTTATATTACATCGTCGTTTATCCTCCGTGTTCACGGAATGATTGGATAAATGTCAGACAGCATTTGAGTAGTCAAAATATGAAGAAATCAAAATAATTGAAATTTATTTTAAGGATATATTCTTAATTTAATGTTGCCTTAAGCTTATACTAAAATATGAGATTTTTATTTCGTAGTTGTAAATGTTTTTATCGTGCCTGAACTATGAAACATGGTAAAAGGACGCGTTCCCGAAATGATTATTTAGGCCTCTTTTGTTTATAATCAAGTAATAAATTATCATATAAAATTCAATATGTTAAGTGCCTTGTAAACATGCACAGTACCTTTATTTTGAAATAAATATTGTAGTTATATCTTTTTATTTTATCAAGAAAAACTTTGTCAGAAGCATGATGCTCACCTCTCTGATTTTGACCCATATATAGAATTAATACAAAAAAGGAAAATAAGCCTATTATTTGCGAGTTTTCCACAGTCATAGTGAAAGATAAATTTATTAATTCTTTGAAGAAATATAATAGAACGAATAATATTAAACTTAATACACAAAACTTGAATAAAGATTCAGCTTTTAAGCAAATATTTATAACAGAAAACCTCACTCAAACTGGAAGAAAACTATTTTTTATGGCTCGTGAATTAGCAAAGAAAAAGAATTACCTGTTTTGCTGGACTTCTTCAGGAAAGATTTTTCTCCGTAAAAAAGAAGGTTTTCCGCATATTATCATCAATAACGAGAGTGACCTTGATAATATTGAATGACTATTCCTTAGTTTAATACCTGCTCTTCTTTTGTATTTTAATAATCGAATAAGCATATTTATGTTAAACACACATAACAAAGCATTTTTCTACACTTACACTTATGTCACTTATACACCACACACAGAAATTTTACACATGCATACTGTATTTATTCATTACATAATCCACTCTTATTTTAAAATGTCTTACACATTTTGTCTAATGTTATTATCTCATAAAATAGTCCGTTTTGATTTACCAGCAGTTTTTAATGCCTTTAAGCTTACAATCATTATCTTTATAACAATTATAGTTAATCGATTGCTAATATTTTGTAAACGTACTCGATTGTATCGGTTTTATAGGAGTGCATCTGTTAATCATGTTAATTTATATTTTTACGGCCATTACAGCAATTTTGTTTTAGATAATTTGAATAAATTGTAAGTTTAAAATTCAATATATCACAGTGTAATATATCTAATGACATAGATAACACTGCTGAGATACCATGTGTCTCATTGGACGATGAGACGAAGTGTTCTAGTCTACTATCGTTAAATAATGGCCGGAATAGTAATGTTATAATACTAACTGTCAATATACGGAGTTTAAATGCGAATCTCGATAGTCTATTGGTTTTTATTTCGAAATTGGGAATTGAAATCGATATTATTGTATTAACGGAATGTTGGATAAACGAAAATTTTATTCCTCCTAATGTTAACGATTATGTGTCACACTATACAAAAAACAATATAAACCAAAATGACGGTGTGGTAGCTTACGTAAAGCAAGAACTAAATGGTACCTCATTTGAACCTGCCATTACTGAGGGTACTTGCTTGGTATTGAGTTTTACTAAAAAACTTTCTGTTATATGTACGTATCGATCACCCAGTTTCCGCAATCCAACCAACTTCATAGAATCTTTGGATAACATTTTAAATAATTGTTTCTCTGAGAATATTGTTCTTACTGGTGATATCAATATAGATTTAATGCCACAAGACCGTAATGACATTACTGCGAAATATTTGAATCTTTTGGCTATGTACGACCTTAGGCAAGCAGTAACTCTTCCTACCAGAGGAAATTCATGTATAGATCACTTCATGGTAAAATCACCCCATAAATGCCAAACTATAGTATTTAATAAGTTAACTGATCATTCCCCTATTCTGTTACATATAGAGGAAACAAATCTTCAGAAAAAATCTTTATATTTTAAGAAAATCAAAATTAACTTTGAAGCAATTAAACACTGTTTAGAATTAGAAACATGGGAGGATCTATATAAAATAAAGGATGTAAATATTGCTGCAGATCTCCTCGTTTCGAGATTGCAAGTAGTTATTGAAACTAATACAAGTGTTATTACTATTCCTAAACGAAAACGCCCTCTTAAACCATGGATAACTTTAGGTGTTGTTAAATCGATTAGAAAACGTGACAAAATTCATAAACGTTTGCGTAAAGATGCTAGCAATGAAGTACTAAAACAAGAATATATAGCTTACCGTAATATTTGCAATAAAATAATAAAATCCTTAAAAAAAGAATACTATAATAATAAAATACATCAAAACAGGGATAATATCTTAGAAACATGGAATATTATAAAGGAAATCTGTAATATAAACAAAAGAAACGTGACTCCTACAGAATTACTACGCATTAAAAACTCTGCCGTCGATTCATTGAATGAAGTAAATAGGTTTTTCACTAGAGTTGGCAGTAACCTTGCGAATGAAATCCTACTAAAACTACGTACGGATGAAAATTCTCTTGCAAAAAAATCTAGCAGAGACAGGGCACCACAAAATTCTATGTGTCTATATTATACAGATGAATTCGAAGTTATGAGTATTATCGCAGGACTAAAAAACAACAAATCCCCGGGTATAGACAATATTCCTCCGTCAATCTTAAAAATATTTAGAGAGACTTTGTGCAAGCCATTAGCCTACATCTGCAACCTTACCTATGAATATGGTATTTTCCCCAGTTTTCTCAAGTCCGCTGTTATTTGCCCAATCTACAAAAGTGGCGATAAAAAAATGCCAACCAATTATAGACCAATATCTTTGCTCAGTGTCGTATCTAAAATAATAGAGAAAGCTACTAATAATAGACTCATTCAATACCTGAATCAAGCCAATGTACTATGTAATAACCAATATGGCTTTCGACCAAAAGTGTCTACAGAGGATGCTGTACTAAAACTAACGACACTCATTAAAGAATATATTGATAAAGGTGACAAGTGTCTAGCTGTTTTCTTAGATTTACAAAAAGCTTTTGACACCGTGTCAATTCCCATAATGTTAGCTCGTCTTGAAAATATCGGTGTCAGGGGTAATGTTTATGAATGGTTTAGAAGTTACCTTACCAATAGAATTCAGAGAGTTCGCGTTGATAACATTTTTAGTGACTTTGAATCTGTATCATATGGAGTTCCGCAGGGTAGTACGTTGGGGCCTACTTTATTTTTAATATACATAAATGAACTCTGCCGAGTAACATTACAGAATTCTGATATTTTAATGTATGCAGACGATACAGTTATCTTGTTTAGAGGCAAAAATTGGGAAGAAGTTCGTAAACTCACTGAAACCGGCTTATGCACCATAACAGCTTGGCTTGAGGATAGTCTACTTTCAATCAACACGAGTAAAACAAAATTTCTATGCTTTAGCAAGACTAGTCGTGGACATCCTTTGAACTTTCAGATTCGCATACACACACATCCCTGCAACCGTAGCTTTTCCTTTGGAAGTCTTAATTGTAATTGTGAAATGCTCACAAAACAGAATAATATAAAATATCTGGGTGTAATCATTGATGACAAATTAACATGGACGGAGCATATATTACTACTGGCTAGTCGTGTTAGAAAACTCATGTTCATTTTTAAGAATATAAGAATTTTATCACATACTGGAATTATAATACAAACATACAAGGCTCTGGCTGAATCAATCCTAAGTTATTGTATAAATGCATGGGGTGGAGCATCTAAAACTAAACTACTCAACCTTGAACGCGCTCAACGATCACTGTTGAAAGTAGCTCTTCTCCTACCCTACCGATTTCGAACATCCGAACTGTATAAGATAGCTAATGTACTTACTATTAGAAAACTGTTTATATACCAATGCATACGCAGATATCACAAGATTAATGTCCCTCTATTACCTAAAAATATTTATAAAAGACAAGACCGCTGCCCGCTTCCACAAACCAAAAGTGTATTTGCCCAAAGACACTATGAATCAATTGCCCCGTTCATTTATAATAAATTCAATGACCTATATACAGTGAAAAACCTAAGTAACTATAAAATAAAAGGAATTTTAAAAGAATGGCTCATTAATTTAACGTACGAAGAAACTGAAAACCTTATAGTAATGAATAAATAATACACACACAACGCACATGCGCGCGCACGCACACACACACCCGCACACACATACACACACATACACACACACACGAACACACACGCACGAACACACACACACGAACACACACACACGAACACACACACACACACACAGACACACACACACAACTTTTTTATTTTTTATTTTTTTTTTATTGTTTCTCTTTCTCTTTACTTTGTTACATTGAAAGTGAATTCTTTGATAAGGGAAGGTACTAGCTCCTGAAACACAGGTTTCTAGTTCAGGAGCTAGGGCTGTGTAAGATTGTACCAATGTATTTGTTTTTCAATAAAGACATTTTTTTTTTTTTTTTTTTTATTATTGTTACAAGATTCCGTTAAAAGTAAGCATGGTACATATTTTCTTAAAAAACTATTAATACTTCCTTTCTGTTATTTAAGGTCGTCAAATAGTAGAAGATACAACAATAGAACATGAAGTAGACGAAGACCATATAAGTCAAATCACTAGAAATACTTCATCAAGCAGTCAAATCCTCCGATCTGACCTACTGCTGGACTCTTCTGCAGATCGCGACGTTGCACCTGGGGTTAATGCTCCATTATTAAAGGTACTTTATTTTTACGCTAGCTAGCATTTCACGCGGGATTACTCAGAAATAAGATACTTTTCAGCAGTATAATAGTGTCCTATATGGTTACCCGGATAACCACCTGTCATTATAATCTATCCAGTTTTCTCGTGATGCGGTCATAAACGGACAGACAAATACACTGACAAAAATTCTGAATATATGTTCGGCCTTAATAATAATTACTATTTCAGTAAGATTTTTCAAAAAATAATCAATTTACAGCAATCATTTTCACAGGAGAGACAAAGACTTTAGAGGTCTCAAATATATTATATAGCTGTGGGGCAGCAACGTTCAGCCAAAACTACGTAGGTCTTCAAAAAAAAAAAAAAAACGTAGACTACTACGAATTACGTTTAATTTTCGTTTCTACAATGTTCTTATGTGTATTAAAAAAAGAAACTGCTAGGCTCGAAGCACAAACGAACGATTAACAAAAAAAAAATATATTGACGTCGGGTCGATCGCCGCAGCGCCACACAACGGACAACGACGGCAACCACTTAAAAGTCCATAGGCAGCTGCGTCATGAACAAACTAGATGGGGTTAGCCGCGACAAGCTGTTACAGACAGTCTACACACAAAATTTGCAAAATGAATACAAATTACTATTATTAGTCCTTATTTCTGTATTTTAATTTATTAATGATTTTTAAAATGAGGTGGTCATTATTAAATTACAAAAAAAAGTATCTATCATAACTAACCTCTTTTCTTCACATATAGATATATATAGACTGTAGTAGATAAACATTTTTAAGGAAAAGTAAAAATTAGATTATCACAATTTTTAAAAATTGACAATTTGGTCAATTGTTAATAGAATACATATTTTTCACTATTTATTATAGTTCGATCAATCAGTCGAAAGGCAAATTAAAGTGGTGCCAAAGTCCAACTGGGCCCAGTCCTCTCGCATCCAAGACTTGGAGCTGTTGGAGATGAGTGACTCCGGAAAATGTCTCTCCATGCATCAACCCTGGGCCTCTTTACTGGTAGAGGGCATTAAAATGTAAGTATAAGTTCGTACTTGCCAACTTTCATAAGTCGGCAATAATATCCTAAACATATTTTGATTTGATTTGATAACCACATTTTGACTTTGTACAAGATTGTATGTTTAATAAATTCTAGTTACTAAAATCAGAAAGTAATTTTATAAATGAAACAACGTTCTTTTTCTTTTTTATCGGAACGAGTAAAAGAGATTGGAGAAAAGAATTGTTTTTCTATTTGAATTCCTTTTGAATGATTAAATCAATATTTTCAATTAATTTTTATTCATAAAATAATTATTTATAAGTTCAAAAATAGTCACTCCATGTGACTTGCCACTGCGTTGCATAATGGCTGACTTTTAAAGTATCCGTAACTGAAAGATGTTTTACATTTTTTATACTACTAAAGTTTACTTTCTTTTGGAGCGGAGATTAGAGAAGAATGTAAACTATTGTAAAACACAATAAAATTACCCTATTGGGCATCTAGAGTTTACAAAAATTCTATTATTTTAATAAAAAAAAAGTATTACGTCGCTGTAGAATGAATACCTCGTATGTCAAAAATGCATTATTTTTTTTTGTAAAAATCAAATGAAAATTACGTATTTTATATTACGGCGAAACCGTAAACCCAATACATGACAATATAGTGCCATATTTGGAGTAAAACGAAAACCTCTTGTTTGAAAAACATTGTCAAAATGAACGATTTTTTTCGTTTCCTGTAAAGTTTGGATTTCTGAACATACGAGGGTTTCATTCTACAGCGACGATTTCAATATTCAGGCACGAGGGCCGCACTTGGTACACAAGCCACCGCGGGCGGTTGTGGATCGCGGCTACCGCGAAGCCGCCGGACCAAGAAGTCGTGCGCGCGCTCGAAAACCAGTACAGGGTCTTATTTCCAGGTATACAGCTATATGTAATCAACCCTTTTTAAAATCCTACTGAATCACCTATAACAAGAGTTAAATATAATACTGGACATGAAAATCAAAGGTGCGAGACCCGCGATTTGAAACCAGTTTCCGTGGTTTGCCAAGTGAGATCGTTACCACTGGTTTATTCATATCATCATCTTCATCCCTTTTCCACGTCCCACTGCTGGGCACGGGCCTCCCTCAGTATAAAGGGGATCAGACCATAGTCCACCGCGCTGGCCTAGTGCGTGTTGGCGGACTTCACATGTTTTTCACAAACTTGTTAAGTTTTTCCTAGACATGCAGGTTTCCTCACGATTACGTTCACCGCAAAACAAGTGGTAATCATGTTAGAACATTATTCGCACATGAAAATACCAGAGATGCGAGACCCAGATTTGAACCCGCATCACTCGGTTATCCAAGCAAGCGCGAACCGCTGGGCTACCACTGTCTACTAGCTAGCTATATAGTATTTTATATTAGATAGTAACGACTTACCCTTACTCATGTGTCCCTATGTGCCTTTCATTTCGGTAATAACTATTTATTCAAACGAACAATACTTAATACTTGAACTAGTACAATCTAAGAAAAATATATATTTTTTAATTATACAGAAAAACAATTAAAATTTCCATCATTCTATCCAACGGGGTGTCTCCTCGGTTGCGTGAATGTGGACGACTGCTTGCCACAAGAGGAATACGCTAAGATGTAAGTATTTAGTTATTATATCACTTTGAAATTTAATATTTTAGCCCTAATATATTACCCCCCCCCCCCCTTCCCTTTTCATAATAACTTGTTATAAAAGAGGAACATCGGTGAAGTCTCTTTTTTTGTAGTCGGGAATTACTCTACATACTGTTATTAATTTATAAGTTTGTATATTATAATATTTAGTATACCCTTCGACTTTAACTACTTTGATATTTAAATTTTACTAATAATATACTAGTTCTTCGCTCGGGCAAGTCCTTAAGCACCTAAAACGCCTCAATAGACGATGAAGTATCTTAACGGTAAACTTTTTTCAACTTCAATTCTATGTCGATTCCCCATAGTAAATCCAAGGTAAACGGTAATTCAATAAAACGAAATTTATCGGAATTAAACATAGTCTGTAACGCTGTATCCTTTGAGTGAGAACATTTTTAAAATCGGAACGGTAGTTTCAGAGATACCACCTACATACAAACTTAAATCGTTATAATATTAGTGTTGACATTAATGTTTCTATATTAGGCTGCAAAAGAAAGAGTAAGTAACTAGTGTAATAAAATAGATTAATTATTTACTTGCATTTTTTTACCTTTAGCCTTTCTTAATGTCCCACTGCCCTTCAACTCCCTTCAATACAAGTGGGACTTAACCCCCCTTAACTTAAATAAAAAGGGGGAATAAAGTGATCGTGTCACCAGTTATCTTAT
This sequence comes from Boloria selene, assembly GCA_905231865.2. Lineage (NCBI taxonomy): Eukaryota > Metazoa > Arthropoda > Insecta > Lepidoptera > Nymphalidae > Boloria > Boloria selene. Next base: position 9,381,440 of record HG993149.1, read on the forward strand.
AGTATTTTATAATCTGTATTTCTATACTAATATTATAAAGAGGAAAGGTTTGTATGTAAGTATGTTTGTAACGAATTGACTCAAAAAGTACTGGACCCATTTTAAAAATCTTTCACCATTTGAATGCTACATTATCACTATAGCTTATTTTAATTGCAAGAAAAAATATGGATCCCTACTAAAACTACAATAACAGGAGAGGAGTAGGAGTGCACGCCACACATAATATATGAAATAGGTAGCCGCGCGGCTCAGGAGTATATTAAAGCTGAAGTAATTTTGGAGAATTTTCAACCCAGCGAGTGATCGAATGAAGTTTAGTAGCAAATAAAAAAATGAACGCGGGCGAAGTCGCGCGTATTGCTAGTTTGTTATATAAAATGAATGTCTAAAATTAAAAAATGACTAAACTTTCAGTTATCCGGGAGGAGAGAGCGACAGCCCCTACGTGTTCATTTGCTCAAACCCCGTCACTTTGAGACTGCGCTTTCCAATTAAAGGACAACATAAGATTTGTAAGTATTATTTTATTTACATCCACGTACCATTATAAATAATAATAATAATACTTTAGTTAAAAATAGAATACTGTTATATATCCGAGCAATACGAAGTGAGGTTTATAAACCTACTTATAAGTAGTATTAAATAAAATAGATGTGATTTGTTTTTACTATTAATCAACAGTATATATTTTGTTATTATAAAAGTTTTTACTTTAAAATATTTATTTCTGTTTTATTTTACAGATACTTTAGATAAAACAATTCACCAAGCAGCAGTTAAATGTGTACAAAAAATGGCGAAAATGCAAGCGGATGAAGCCAACGCTGGATAAATTATGTATAAAAATAAATGTTATGATATTTTTTTATTGTTAAATAAAACATTAAAACACTTTTAAGAAAATAATTTATTTACACCTCTAATACTATAGTTTCATATAAATATTTAATAGTAGTGGAGCCCATGAGGAAATGTTTGGATTTACTTAAGGGGATCGCCCTTTGCAGGGCTATTGAATATCTCTACCATATATTAGTCCTCTATATAGGGTCTAGGGCAGCCGATCAAAGTATTTAATAAATATTTTGACAAGTTAAGAATACGAGAGCTTGTCAGATATTATAGTCGTGGTGGACTAATTACGTTGATATTAAATCAAATATTCCCTCTTGGGCTCCTATACTATAAGAAACATGCACTCGTACATACATTTGATATCTCGTCCATACAAAGACATACAACAGCCATGCGCTTGTAATACTAATAATAAAATATTGGACTACATGCACTTAAAAATATGCGTTATTATAGAAATTTACAAGTTAAATACAATCACAATATTGCAGTAAACTTCGTAAGATGAACTAATATTGGAATTTCAATATTTCTTGAATATACTTTTGTTATAAAGTCAGCCTTTGTGAAAATCGAATCCATGACCCATTGGAGGTAACTTAATCGGAGATTAACTCGATAAATTTATTTAGATTAGTTATATTTTAGAATATAAAAAATAATAAACTGCAATAAACCATTAAATCTATTTTAAGTAAACTATTTATATCTTTCCTTGTGTAAAACAGTAATGTAATCTTAAAAATATAGACCTTAAATAAATTTCAAAATAATCTGACGCACGTTACATACACGAATTGTCCAAGTGCATATAATCCAATTTCTAGTAATATCATATCACCGGATATGACAACTTAACCCTAAAATGAGCACCGATAGAGTAAACAACAGTCAGTAAGAAATGCAGGTGGGTACAACCACTGTAAATGCTAGCACTAATATTGCGGTAAATTGAATATAAACTAGAAAAAATACGCTTTGGCGAAAGTTTTTGGTTTAGGAACCTTACGATTCCTTCTTTTGGTTAAGCTGAGGGAAGAAAGCTTCAATTGGTAAGATTGGGTCGTCCGTAGCTATTGTGAAATAGCTAGGTATCCTTCTGCTATTGGACGACACGGTTTTGAACATGCCGGGGGTGTTATAGTCCTTACTCGCTGCGAGGGTTAAGTCTGATACTCGTTTGGAATGCTCGAATAACCTTTCTATAGGATCGTGATGCTTTTTGTCAGCTATTTTCATTATTGCGCTCTCAGATTTCGTTTTCTCTGTCATATCGTTTTTGTGGTCAATTGTTTCTGTCACTGATATGTCCTGCACGGATTCACCAGTCTCTGAATCGTGTATTCTTTTTCGTAATGGTCGTTTATGGTGGACTGTTGGAGTGGATGTCTCAGAGTTCTCCTCCGCCGCCGCTGTAGGCCGCGGCCGACGCTGGCCGTTACGTATACGCGATGACATTCGCTGTGTACTAGCTTCGACGCCTTCTGAATTTTGCTTTTGCCTTAAACTTTGCCTTGAATGTATTTCTTGCTCGTTGTTTTCTGTTCTGTTTAATTTGTGTCTTGGTTCTTTAGGCGTGAATTTTTTTCTTTCAGTTGTTGTTTCGATGTCAGTGAAAATGCTCTCCGTGTAGGGATTCTTTCGTTGTGGCCTTGCCTTTGGAGTATTTTCAGTCACTTTCTCGGTGGTACTTGTTGTAGAATTCAAACGATTTCTGTAATCTTTAACACTGAATTTAGGTCTGTCGAATTTATTCTTGAGTCTAGGTCGTTGAACTTTACCAGCTGGTCTTGTGCTAGCTTCAGTGCGGGGCGCATAAGTTGTTATTTCATAGTCCATTTTCTGATTAAGTGACTGTGTAGTTACTTCCTTGATTTCTACGGGGCGTACATCTCGGTGGAATGAAAATTCTTTCAATGTATCAGTAGTTTTAAGTGTGTCTCCAATACTTACTGAGACATCGCTCGTGGGTGTATCTTTTTCATCTTGTTTGTGACTGTAGTCAGGAATTTCACTATTTTTAAATTCATATGAACTTAAAGGTGCCTTTGATAGTTGTGGCCGTGAGGATATTTTCATTATAGGAGACTCTCTGTTATTGTCTTTCTCATTCGATACTTGTGTTGTCGTTTCGAATCTGTCCGATGGTGTTGTGGAAGGTCTGCGAAGAGAGACTAATTTTTTCTTTATAACCGTTGGTTTAGTTGGTGATGTAGTTGGTAGAGCGCCTGTTGTTGACTCTGTAGTGTCACTAGGCGTAGTCACTGTTGGTTCAGTTCTTAGTTTAATCGGTCTTACTCGAGGTCGAACGGTATGGATATCTTCGGTGATAGTAGTAGGGATTTCAGTCGATGAAGCTTCCTTGCGTGTGCTTGTTTCTTCTCTATTGCGATTTGCTGAAGGTCTTCGCCTCCGAATCTTATTACGTTTTCTAATTTTATCTTTTTCTAAGGGTTCTGGTGTACTGGGTCGTTTAAAATGCCTATTAGGTGGCAGTGTGGGAAGAGTCTCTACAGGTACTTCAGTAGTTTCTCTAACAGCATACGAGATAGTTGTCGTCTCAGGCTTAGGAGCTTCAGTTGGTTTTTTGGTTCGTCTATAAGGTTTATGTTCCGTGTAAGTGGGAGTAGAGACTTTGTAGTAGTAATCTCTTAATTTATTCTTTCCGATAGGTTCGAAATCATCTCCGAGTGGACGTCGGCTTTGAGTATCAACTTGACTATCGTAATAATGTAAGTTCCCGTTACTATTTTCACTCTCCGTTACAATAGAATATTCATCAGATATATCAGGCAAAACTGTTGTAGGTTTTTCGAATATATTGTCTATATGTTCAGAACTAGTTACAGGTTCATTATTATTTTGGTTGTGTGCATATGACTGAGGAGTAACCGTCCAAGGAGTTGCAGAAGCGTGTTGTGTCACATCTTCAGTATTTTCTACCACGGCGTAAGACGGTCGATGTGCCTGAGATAATGCATTTAAGCTACTTTCCAAATCAAACAGTCCTGGCGCGTTCGTATATTGCTGTGAAACTTGCTGAGTTAAACCTAAGTTATCAGGTACTTTTTGTTTAGGTTTATCGTATCTTATGTTGCCTATGTTTTGATTTTTATAGCCTTGGAACACAGTATTTTGTGGTAAAAGACCATAATCATTGTACAAAGGACCAGCTGATGATGTTTGTATTACTGGAGGACTATAAGTAGATATTTTATTGTAATCTATATTTTGAAAGTTTTTCACGAAGGGATCCTGAGGACTGGGCTTAAAACTATACTTAGTTCCAGCATTAGGATCTATTTTCACTGGAGATACTAATTTCGATTGTGGTGTAGGTACATTGCCTAGATCATTTAAAGTAGAACTATAAAAGTAGTTATAATTTTGGGCTGTTGTCAATTTTGGTGTAGATGTAGCGAATAAAGCCGGCGTGGACTTGAAACTGGGCGAATAATTGAATGAATTGAAAACAGTTTGTTTTGTAGATTGAGGCGGCAAAAACGTTGTTTTGGTTGTGGGATATACTGGATCTCTTCCTTTGATAGATTGTATACCAAAGGATCCAAATGAACCTGAAAAAATATAGAATAAATAAATGTTAAATCTTATCAAATCAAAAGATGTCAAGCATAACGTATTAAATTTAATAATTAAAAGCCATACCCAAAATACTTGGTGGGAACACTGTATCTTGGAACGGGTGTCCATATTGATTGATGGGGTATTTCGATGGTGTATAAGATTGCTGCTGGGCAGTTTTCACAGATTGACTTAAAAATTGAGATGGTGTGTCTGCATCGCCTAGCTTGAACACTTCCGGTTTGAATATTTCAGTTTCCGCCGATTGTGGCCGCTTCCCATCCTGTCTTGGATATGCATCGTTTGGTTTACCGAATATGTCTATCGGTTTCCCCGTAGAATACTGTCCGAATTGAATCGGCTGTATATTACTCAATTGTTGTAAAATATTATTATGATATTGATGATTTTGATTTTGCTTTGTTTGTTGCTTTTGCAAGACTGGACGAGCGGCGTAAGAATTATGCTGGTTTCTCAGGAAGATGCTATCAACTGGATAGCTTTGGACGAATTTATAGTGATTCCCTCCATTATTAGGTAGTGAAAATGGGTTTAAGTAGGAGTTAATTGGTTGGTTAACTGGCAGGCGTTGGGTAGAAACAGATACTGTACGTAGTGTCGTGGGTTTATAAGACTGAGCTATTGAAGTCAACTTTGTAACATCTCTCGCGGTTACTGGTCGAACAGAAGACGGGTATAAATCAAATAGAGGTATTTTGTATGTAGGAGCGTGTAAAGGAGCTGTGCCTAGTTGACTATAAGATAGTCCGCTCGAGCCAAAAACTGGTCTCCAGCCGCCTTTAGAAGGTAGGTTCTGAAACAAAGAAAAATATTGTTAGTTTATGAAGTTATATTTAACCCGTGCAGAAACAGTATGTTATTATATAAGCTATTATATTCTGATCAGGGGCGGACTGTAAACTTGGAGGGTGTTAACACTTTCTGGTGCCTAAACTGGACAACCTTTTATGCCTTTTTTATTGATAATATTATTAATTATTTTCAACAGGGGGCTGGGGGGGCGTTTTATCTTAGGTTATCTCGGCTGCAGCCTAAAAAGCCTACATATAGAAAATATTACGTAATTGTAATATTTAATAATATAAATAAAATATTGTAGGTAAAAAAATTTAGTTTATTTAATAAAGGATTCGACTTCAAGACTTACTGCTTGTTGGATCGAAGAGCGACGATTTTGAGGCGCTCTGCCACAAATTACAATTAGTAGTAAGCTTTGTATTGTTAGCGCGACTAACCATAGCCGCATCCCTGAAATAAGAAAAAACATATAATTATCTTATGCATTTTTAAGTAAAGAAATATTTAAATCTATAGATACAATAAGATTCTAAGTCGCATATGTAATTTTTTTTTCAGAAAATCTAATTGTCTGTTTGTGACGGCATCACGAGGGACCACTGGATAGATTTTGATGTAATTCAGTCCAATATCCATTCTTCCTATACTATCCAAAGTCCTTGAATCCATTGTCCATAACCAACTTTACTCATATTTGGCCTCCTACAAGCTACTTTGCCCTTATCAATCTGGTTTTCGTTCATCTCACAGCACTGTCAGTGCACTGCTGAATGTAGCTGAGGATGTGCGGTGTGCTATGGATAATACCAAGCTTACTGCTATCGTTCTGCTGGATTTCAGCAGTGCTTTTAACTCTGTAGATTTTGACATACTTCTTGGCACTCTTCGTGCGGTTAACATTTCTCCAGAAGCTATAGACTGGTTTCATTCTTACCTCTTCGGGCGTCAGCAGTGCGTGAAATCCAATGATAATGCATCAGACTGGCTTGAACTCACTGCTGGCGTTCCACAAGGCGGCGTACTTTCACCATTATTGTTTTCGATTTTTATTAATAATATATCACGTGTCATCTCTTCTCCCTTCCATCTGTATGCAGATGACTTACAGCTATATCGACACTTTGAGCTGACTGAGTTACATGAGTCTGTTCAAGCCATGAATAACGATCTGGCTGCTATTCAGTTATGGGCGAAGTCCTTCGGCCTTCTTGTTAACCCTGCCAAATCACAGGCCATTATCATTGGCAGCCCCCGGCTGAGAAACAGAATCGAGTGGAATTTAGTACCAGAAATTATTTACTCAGGAATTTCAATTCAGTACTGTGACAAAGTAAGGAACCTTGGTTTAATCATGGACTGCAACATGTCTTGGACAGCTCATGTTAACGAGGTCAGCAAACGAATTCACTACACCTTCCACTCTCTCAAACGTCTCCAATTTTTTCTCCCTTTCAAAACCAAAATAATGCTTGCGCAATCACTTCTCCTGCCAATCCTCGATTATGCTGATGTTTGCTATTTAGATGTGAGTGAGGTGCTTCTTAATAAATTAGAGCGCCTCCAAAATCTAGCCATACGCTTTATCTATAACTTACGCAAATATGATCACATATCTGAATTTCGCGCTGAACTTAAATGGCTTCCAATTCGCCTTCGCCGTGATATGCACATCCTGTCCACCCTCTATAATATTCTTCATGATCCTAGCGCCCCTCCTTACCTACGTTCCCGAATTAACCTGCTTCCCACTTCCACACGCACAAAGCGTTCTTGCATTACATCAACGCTCGATATACCAAAGTGCAATTCGAATTTTGGGCTAAAATCATTCACAGTACGTGCTCCAATACTATGGAATAAGCTTCCTAAAACTATTCAAGACAGTCCCTCTATTGCATCGTTTAAACACCAAGTAAAAGATTATTTTCTATCTCAAGTTACTAATTAATCATCAACTCTATATTATCAAGTATTTATATGTATAGTATGTATGTAGTATGTATGTATGTATGTATGTATGTATGTATGTATGTATGTATGTATGTATGTATGTATGTATGCATGTATAATATATATATTAAATAATATAATATATAAGATATACTCGTATATACATAAACATCTATATATTTTATATGAATATTTTTCCTTTTATGAATATCTTTTTTTTTTTTGGTATAATCTTGCACTTTTGTATGATCTTGTCTGCTAATTAACAATCTCTCTGACCCCATAGGTTGACTGGAAGAGATCTCTGTTAGAGATAAGTCCACCTTTGCCCTCAACTTCTCTATTATATGTATGTTTGTTTTTTTTTCATGTGCAATAAAGAATATATATATATATATATAATTTGGTTTGATATAGCTGTTTATCCGGATTAACATATCGGATTACCGCTTTTCTCACGATTAAAGAAAAACATTCTGAGGAAACTTGCATGTCCGAAAGAACCTTTGCTAGGTTTTGGAAAGACGTGTGAAGTCCGAGGACCCGCACTAAACCAAGGAGTACTATGGCCTGATTTCCCTCGTAATAAAGGGATGTTAAGAACACTACTTGTTATAGTGTACCTATAACAGAGTTTTAAGAAGTTTTAGGTGTACCTAAAACTTCTTAAAACTCTTCCCAAGCTTATTTGAGTGATTCTAACTTTCTATTTATGTGTTTCCTTTGTCATGGTGTCTATAACGGTATACTTATAATGCTAAATTAGGTAAGTTGAATTGTATGTTATTTGTGTGTGAAAGTGACAACTTAAATTGTGATGAATCGCTTTCGTGGGGTGCTTTTTAAGATATTATCGAAATGATAATGACACCATGCACGCTTTTTTTAAAATAAAATTTTATTAAATTTAGTATGACGACACATTGTCTATAACTGGTAGACGATTAAAAAACTTCCAACAATAATACCTCATTTGACAAATTAAACAAATTGATATAAATTCAATATTTATACCCAGCGTACAGAAATCATGAAACTCACACTATCTTTTTTTCCACTTTTCAACGAAGACCGGAGATTGAAAGCATCATTCAGATAGAGATTTCAAAATAGTTAAACTTAATTTGAGTGAAAAGTAAGTCTTTTTGTTAAAAATTCCATTCAGAGAAAATTTTATTTGATTAGTTTAAATAATAGTATTACAATAAAAGAAATAAACGGAAGCATAAAGTAGCATCGCGCACCGATATGTAGAGCGGAACTGACCATGACCGCGACCGTCTTCACTGTTCCCACGACTTTGGATACGGTTCTATTCAAAAAATATCTTTGAATTTGTTTATGGCATTGTAGTAATTCCCGATTTTCTCTGAAGGAAAAGATGTGGTGGAATTATTTTTTATTGCCTTGACTCTACTTTAGTATAGGGACTAAATATTTTTGCTGTTTGTCACCAGAATATTATTACTATGAAATAATATGTTATTAATTATAAATAAATATTGTAAAATAAGTCGTTTTTCGTATCTAGCGTGTAGTAAATAACGACGTATTTATACCGATACGAATATTATTGCATAGACTTAAAATTAAGTTATACTTATGTTGCGATACAAACGAGAAGTTCTATTTAAATCCGTAAACCGATGGCTACATATTAATTGGCTTGAAAATATGCTAATATAAACGAAACTTGCAATTAAATTACTTGTACTGTAACCACTAACCACATTTGATATAGAAAAGTTACCAATAATGATGGTGGCATCACTTTCTAGCGATTGCGTTATACTACGTGCTTTTAATTTCAATTAGGTATGATACACTATAACAATTCGTAATAGCTATGGGGTTTGCCTAATATTATGTTAGCCAATCGAAAGTGCTTATGGTGGTAACAGAACATATCAAACACACCATGAATGAAGATTTCCATTACGATTCTATACCAATTTAGGCAAATAAGGTGTCATTTATTTTAACAAATACACAGCCAATTTCATTAGCGTTTTCTGCAATGGAAAATACTCGTAATATATTTTATTCTTTGGGTTCTAATACACTATATAAACATTAAAAAAAACCGAAATCTTTTAATATTTTTTATTCATTATTTAATATTTTTAAACAAACGCTATAAACGTTTGGAATAAAATCATCTATGATACGTACTTAGATATATTATAACCCAGTTCATCCACACACAATTTAACTCAATAAGAAAATCAATTGAATTTGTTTGTTTAGTGGTTTCTAGAGTGCAAATTTGGCACAATTTACTTTGCCTTTGTGTTGAACAACACGTTATTACATAGAATAACTGGTATAAAAGGTAATAAAAAAACTAGATCTAATTGTACCATTTCTATTTCAATTCAATTCTTGTTGTTATTGTAGTTGTTACAGTATTTTTACAGGAAGTGACATATTATGAAAGCATCTTATTTAACATAAAGTACATAAATTAAGATATTGCGAAGGCGTACGGCAACGGCCCAGAAAAATGACTGCTAATATCTTCCGTGTACCATGTTACATTCGTCAAAAGAATTGCTGGTCTTTATAAACGCATACAGCGTTTCTTCCGCCATCATCGCTTAACTAGAAATGTGGGTATGACAAGTAGTTTTTGGATTTTACTCGGAGATGACGAGTATTGTAAATGATAAATTAATTATCGGTATATTATAAATATTTTGTTTTTTGGTGACTTGTATTTACATACGCAGGCCTCTTTTTGTCTACTTTGACTTGACTTTTTTTGGGGCACGCTATTTCTCGAAAGTAGTTAGTCCATAATTTTATACAGCCTCCACAACCTTTCGTCACTGTGTTTTGAGATTTACTCATTTGTTTTCAAATTATGTCAATTTTTATAATAAAATATTTTCAATATTCACTGGCCTTCACAAAAAAGCTAGATTATTTAAACAAACTTGAAAAAAATATCCAAAATAAAAAGTTTACCGATTTAAATACACTAATTGTTAATATCAATTTTAACTACACTTGGAAATATCGTAAGTAGATAGTCCTTTAGTTTTAAGATTCAGGGAAAATGAAATAATTTAGGAAACAGATTCGATTTTAAACCGTCGCGTCCTAAGAACTGTAGCACATCTCGTGCAGCTCAGCGACCGTGAAACGTTTCACTCTAGCTATTCGAGAAAACACATACTTATAAGTCTCGCCATATTGCTACTGATCAAAGTGTGCCGTATGAGGATGAAAATAAAAGTACTTTTTCTATAATTTTATTTCGGGTTGTTGGACTGCTGGAGTAAAGATTGTATAAAGTAATTAATTTTGTTGTCATTCACTATAATTTGTTTCTACTCACGTCAGATGAACAGTATTGATATTATCAATTGCAATTGTAATTTAAATATATCATTACGTTTTATTTTTAACTTGTGTTATATTTGTGGCTTCATAATGATTTTCAAAGTTAGTCTTTAGTTTCTTTTGTGTAAAAGGACTTGATAAAAATTTGTTAAAACACTAGTGAATTTAAATTAGCAGGTAAATACGGTATGGGAACTGCTTGGCTTTTTCCCAAAGTTGTTACCCTAAATATTGCGGTTACGAAGTATTACCACATCGTTGCTGTGTTTTAAAAAAATGTACAACTAACGAATAAAACTTGCTTGCTAGAAAATTGTAAATAATACATACATATTTATATTTCTGGTTAAAAAAGAGCAGAGTCTAGTACACACGCCGAAAGTTTTACGCACGTGGGTAAGAAAATCAATGCACACTTTCTTATTTTCTGCCCTGACCTCTAGTTTTTGACGAGTAAGGTATAAAAGACTTATAAACGTGTTATATGCAATTTGCATATGTGAATTTTAAAACACAATGAAAAAATACGAAAAGTTTTAAAATTCATCATATCTTAACTCTTCTTTTGGCTTCGCTATAGTCGAGTAAAAACAAACAGTGAAGCAAGAGCAAGTGTTCTTATTTTACTTATTAATTTAAAGCGAGTCTTTATAAAAATCTTGAGCGTAAAATGAAATGATATGCAAAAATGTAATTACAGAGAGAAATCTCGAATCTACTCGTAGCTCGTAGTATAATTGCTTTTATATATTATATTACAAATAGAAAAAATAAGTTTTTATTATATTTTTAGAAAACTTACTAAATTCCCTCACACGTGCAGGTTTCTTAACGATATTTTCCTTCATCGTAAGGCAAGTGGTAATCATATTGTAAAATGATTCGCATATAAACATATCATAGGTATGAGATCCTAGATTTGAACCCGCTTCACTCTGTTTACCAAGCAAGCGCGTCACCAGTGGACTGCTATTGCTTTATTTTTAACACAGCGCACAGCAAGTGAGACTTTGATATATTTGTAAAAGAAAATGTACATATAAAGTAGTATGTACGAGTATCTATTTATATAGGCGCTTCAAATTATTTATAGCTGCATATATTAAATTCAAATAATATACATCTATTTATTTATTTCTTAATTAAAAATCAATACGATTTCGATATTATTATCGAATGGCTTTCATAATATAATGGAAATTATTTAAAGTTTAACATTATAATAGTTTAGCGTGACGCGTTGATGTCTAATATATGAACAAGCATGAAAAAAATAAAATATGAACTATATGACATAAGTTAATTTTGTTTAAATTTAAAAATATCTAATAGTGACAATACAAATAATAAAACTGATTTTTAACACATATATGAATTAAATTTACAATATACGCAATATATTAAGAAACCTAGTATTTTTATAAAAAAGTCTGTCAACGACTGGAAAATTACTGTTATAGAGATCAAGCAACCAGAGTGGAAAATCTTTGGCATTATGCACTAAATATTGTAATAAATTAGAGGAAAAGTAGTTGATATGAGTATGCTCACTCGGACTCATAATCAACTATGAGACATATCACTGTCTACTTTCGTTTTTACATTTTTGTAGTATTTAAATAATATATAGTGTATTTTGAACTATTGAAATGACATTCTAAACTTTACATTATTAAATCAGAAGGCATTAGCTATATATGATAATATGTAACATAATTACGCATAAATTTTTAGATATATTTTTTTACATATTTTAATAACATTTTGTATGTGCAATGTACATTTACATAACATCTCTATTATGTACGTGTCAGTTAAACTATTAATATAAAATTGTATAAGTATGTAATCATTAACACTCCTAAACGATGTGTAAAATCTCTGCCATCTTTTTCTTTTTTTTGAAATTTGCGGGAGGGTTAGAAGTGTGTAAATAGGAAAGCCAGGAAAGCGCGCGCTATTTCATTTGACCAATGAGCGCGCGCAGTCATAGATTGCAACTTGTCCTTCATGTTAATAAATGTATAATTACTGTTGATAATAAAAGTCTGAAAAAAGTGCAGATTATTGCTAAAAATGCAAGTGAGTAGCTATATTAAATTTTGAGTTCATTTTGATGTAAATAAATTATGTATAAAATAAATAAAGAAAATCTTTTGTTTAACAGTATTTATTACAGAAAAAAATGTATGCATTAACCATTGCATACATACATACCCTAAAGGTTTTTATGTTATTAATAGAATGAAACATTTGTTTAACGTTCACACATAATTACGAAGTAGTAGTTTACTTTAGAGAGTTCGTGCTACATGGCAATTCACCTACTGACTTCAGTTTTCTTATTGCCTAAATTCCTTAATATTTAACGGTTTGTTCCGTGAACTTCTCACGCGAATCTTATATAATTTATAAGCATCCTAGTTACTCAAGTTAATGTTGCTCTATATAATATTTCATTCGCTGTTTGAATGTTCCAGTTCATTAAAATTGGTTTTTATTGATTTCAATAATTGAAATACTGCTATGCGATTCTTTTTATTGTTTGTAACGTTATGTTTTGTTAGTACATCGCATATAAATGCATTAAGCTAGTTTTACAATTTTATTTACTAAGTAGAAGGCACTTTTTTATTAACATATAAAATTTAAGATAGGTCTATTTATTTTATGAAGGAAAAACGAAGTAAGTCACTGCTAGACAACTAACATGGCTCTTGAAGAGCCCTATTATAGCGTTCAGGGAAAACAAAAAAAAATGGAATAATAGAGAATAACTTTTTAATATATATTTATAAAATATATATTTTATATCATAAATAAAAGGAGCAATTTAAATGATTAATAGTATTAGTATATATACGTCCAAGGCCAGTAACTTTGTCAACTGATTATTTTATTCAATAATAAAAAAGATTTCTCATGTCAATCGACTAGTAATATTGCCATTGTGCCTACCTTCAACAATAATACTATTTTGTGACAGACAAAAAGACCTACAAACTCTGTGAGAACTATTTCCATTGAAACACTATTTCATATAAAAGTAACATTACGTTTGTTAGGTAATTATGAATACATAATGAGTAATCATATTAATGTCATGTAATGATTAAATTGTTTGTTTTTTACTTATTTTTGTTAGTTAATGATTCATTATACGTTTTGACGGTTAATATAGATTTCTCAGAAATGAGAAGAAATGAGATATTTTCCCGCAGTGAAAAGAATTTATATATGTATCCGGATAACCAGCAATCAACATAGCAAATACCATCAAAATCTATCCAGCGATTTCTTCGTGATGCGGTTACAGACTGTCAGACACGGACAAAAAATTTTAAAACTATAAATATACCAACAAATATTTAATGCATAGATTTGAAATAGAATTTTATTATATGTAGTATAATAGATAATAATAGATGAGAATTACTTATTTCTTAAAGTTAAATTTTATATTAATTGTAAAATTGAAAATGCGACTATAATACGTATCATCTGATACGCGAAGTATTTATTTTTTTCTTCTAATACCACGAATTTTATATGGTGTTTTGTATTCAAAAAATTTCCCGACAGATAAATGTTTCTTCGTTTCAAATACTTTCTGCAAATAGCGAGATCAGTTATTTAAATATGAATATAATAGCCTTTCCCGCGGCTCCGCTCGCGTTCAAAGGCAAGAAAATGAAAAGAAATATTTTTATCCTGTTTTTACAACATTTTTTATTGATACTCCGCTCATATTGGTCGTAGCGTGACGTAATATAGCCTATAGCCTTCCTATATAAAAGGACTATCCAACACAAAAAGAATTATTCAATTGGGACCAATAGTTCCTGAGGTTAGCGCTTTCAAATAAACAAACAAACAAACTCTTCAGCTTTATAATATTAGTATAAATATTGAATACTTCGTCGAAGCATCGATTGCGATATGATCATTATTCCGGAAGCAAGAGGCCGTTCATTACCATGCAACGCCCGTGACCTTCGACGCACCGCACTTCGGTCACTTTCCTCGCTGACGTGATGCGCTTACGCACAGACAAACACTTTCTCATGGTGTCGAATTTTTGTTTATTTTAAATAAATTATGTTTTTATCGCAGTATTTTAAGAATTAATCCTTATTTGTAACCGGATGTTATAAAATCGATCTATTAATATATAAATTCCAGTCTGGAGGAAATAAATGAAAGATATTGTCTATCATAAGTAAAATTTTGTGCTGGTAGATAGCAACTGTTATATTTTTTTACTTAATTTTCAACCAATTAATTTTAGTTCCTTACTAATATGTAATATAATAAACATGTATGTACGTACAAATAACATAATATATTCAATTTAATATTTAAAAAGATAAATCAAAATAAATGTTATTATTTTAAGATTATTTTTACTTCAGTAGGTCTTTACTTAATTTATAATGAATTTTCAATATTAATTTAGTTGTATGTTCGTTAGCTGTAAACTAGGTTATAAGTATACAATTGTACCGTAATAAGAGAAAATTTGAGAGTCTAGACTCTATAGTAACGTATTGTGTAGCTAAAAATATCATGATTTGTAATATTTTAAAGAAGAAATGATTGACACACAATTAACTTTTTATGGAAAGTTGATTCTATATAAATTAAGTATGATATGTACCTACTTGATTCATTATCAAACATATATTTGTTAAAAAGTACAACATGATCTTAAACTTCCATATGAACTTAACATTTTGGACTCAACCAAGTAGGTTTTTGCGCAGTGCCATTGTTAGTTGTTACTTACTTTATTTGACTGTCTAAAAACATTTTGATTCCTTAAATTCAAAGTCAGCTTTTTCCGTCTCAGCAACTTTTCAAAGACTACTTACATAAGATACTAATATAATTAATAATAATTTGCGGAAAATTTAATATTCAAGCAATTTTATATAATCAAATTTTCAAACAATCTAAAGTTTAATGCGTTAAAAATTCGTAATATTGAAATAGTAACCGTCAATTGCATTCTGAGACGTGGAGGAAACGAAGTTAGCCGAATTTCGAATTAAGGCATCGATTTTTATTTATTAAAATTTAAGAGATTTAAAAAATAAAAATATATATATTTACATAACATTTCTGTGTAACACAAAATATAATCATTTTATTATATAATAGTAATGACAAATAAAAGCAACAACAGTGTCATAAAAGTTTCATAACTTCCTGCTACATTTCAAATTTGGATATGAAAATATTACATAGGGCCATAAAACATAACCATACGAGTATTACAAAACACCACCGATTTAGGTTCAGCACTTTCGTTAGGAGAAAGCTAATTAAAATTGTTTACCAAAAGTGTCCGGTCTGATTAACATCGAAGCACTAAGCTGGAGCCTTAGATCACACATCATGACCGTCCACCGTAAAAGTGAAAAGGTATCTTTATTATTAAACCCTATACTGAATTGGTTATTCACTAAAAATAAATGTATACTAATAAATAACTCTGTCTGTTACCTACTCAGGCTTAATCCGCAGAACTGGTTTTGGTGGGATATTGGTAAAGATACTAGAAATGATGGTTTTTATCCCGAAAAATACCGAAACGGGGTGAAACGGAAATCAATCATTTCTTTCTTCAAATAAAAGAGCTATGTTAATGTCTTTTTTTCAATATTCCTCTTTATGTTTTTTAATAATGCTACTTGCGCTAATTTTTATTTTTAATTTTTTTTATATTTTCTTCATAAAATACTAGCCTTTCCAGCGGCTTCGCTCGCGTTCTAAAGGCTGAAAATAAAAAGAAATATTTTTCTCCCGTTTTTGCAACACTTTTCATTGATGCTCCGCTCCTATTGGTCGTAGAGTGTTGTAAATTGTAATATATCTTATAGCTTTATAATATTAGTATAGATTTGTAAAAAATAATTACAATCAATAGGTTATTACCAACTATAGGTAACAGGTATATTAAAGCACGTCAGTTATGTACCTATACAAAAATTTAAGTGTAGAGAAGTAAAATAAAAAAAATATAACAAGTAGCATAAAATTAATGTTAAAATACAATGTACTTATAGTAATAAAGCTCGTATCAGTATTAAGTACAAGATAAAAGATAATAACTTAATAACTATGTACACAAAATCGCAAACATAATATTAATGTTGTATTATTCCAAGGAAAATAGTAAAAGTATATTCTATTTCTAATGTATGCTAAGTTTTCCTGGATTTCCCATGGTGATTAGAAAGCGGTCGAATGTATAGCGCGGAAGGCATTGATACGTAATGAATAGACATTCTTTCAGGGGTAGTTTACATTTCTTTGTCGGTTTATTCTCACGAAAGGCATGTTACTTTTTATGCCCATAATGTTTCTATTGTATAAGCACGTCCTATAATTTGTCATCTATATTTATTTATAAAAAGTTGTTCGTTAGTCCCGCTTAAACTCAAAAAACGATTTTGATAATTCTTTTTATGTTTTATTTGGGGTGTATTTATATACCCCATATATATAATGATGTATATAAAAATAGGGAATATAAAAAAGTTGAAAAGTTGAAAAGTTTAGAGCTTTTGTGTGGCAATCACTTAAAAATTATCAAAAATTAGCTAGTAATTTTAGTAATAATTGAATGCTTATTAGGTACGTATATATACTGAATAACTATGAAATAATTTACTTTAACGTTCTAAAGAACTATTAAGAGCAATAATTTAAGTCTTAGGTATAATTTTTACTCGTAATAAATTAAATCGCTGCTGCTTGCTAAGTATTTAAAGTACATAAGGTGAGTCTGCTCAAAAAGTGCTGCTTGGTTTGTGGTCGCTTTATGGATGAGCGTTGCTTTTACGATTGGAATTAAAAATAAAATAGAACTAATCCTCTAAAAAGGTACTAAAGTTGATATAATATTGAGTTAATCGATACCATAAATTTTAAACTCTAAAAAGATTGGATGCTTAAAATAAATAGAGTAAAGCAAGTAAAACATAAAATTACACAACTAAGTATATAAAAATTATGCAATACTTTCCTTTTTACAAATTCCCATATTAAGTGGGTGTAATTGGTTCCGGGCATACATGCACCTAACCTATATTTTTCTACCAGTACTACCGACTACGAGTGTTTGTTCCACTCGACTTGTTATTACCACAGGCTCTTTATATTATAGTTATGAATTATGATAAGCGGCAAAATTACACAGTACAAGGTAGTGTGACTATCATTATAATGTTATTACTTCCGACAATTTCACTTTATTAGAAAGATAAAAATAATAAAAATAATAAAAATAAAAAAAAATAAAAAAATTCCCATTTCAATCAATATTATCATATTTTTGTATAAAACTATCTTTTCAGAGGTTTTTCGTGGATTTATTTTGATTGTTGATTTTCGACGTTACGAATGCTTTTCAACAGCCATTGTTACGGAAGAAACTAAGCTTTTAGCTTTTACCTATATAATTTACAAAAAGAATTAAAAAAATACAAAATTGGCACCACACAAACACATACAATATTAATCTTGAATCACGTCAGTGGATCAAGCGGATAGTTATTTGTACGGATAACCAATTAACTATAGATAACTTTTTACTTGGAACGTGATATTTACTTAGAGCTTTTGTGTCAGTTAATGCTTTAGAACATTTTTTATAATGGTCTAAAAGCTACCAATTAAATATATAACTTTTATAATATTTGTGACTATCAAAATTGAAAAAATAAACTTTAGTATTTTTCGTTTAACAAACGCTTTGTCAATATATTTATTTAGCAGTGGATTGTGATCGTTTTAAAACAATAAAATTTATGCCGTAATTATTAGCGCTATAATACTATACATATTACTGAAACTACTACTACTACTACTACTACTACTACTGCTACTGCTACTACTACTACTACAACTACTACTACTGGGATACTATATTACAGAAATTAAGAAAACTACAAATACTTGTAGTTTTAACTCTGAATAATAAGGAAGATAATTTTAAAAATTTAAATTATATCGACCCCAGACAATGAAAGTGAAACTATGAAATCAATCACGTTTTGCTTTCTTTTATCCAAAAATAGTATTTATAATGACAAAGAAATTATTGTTCCTTTTTCATAATCTGTTTAGATTTGTCTTTTTTCTGTTTACGTGATTTTGATTTTATCTATGCTTTTGATTACAAATAATCAATATTATAAATAATAATAAACTAAATACATAATATGCTTCCGTTACACTACATTATAAATAGTCAAATACACAAGTAGCAACAAATGTCTAATTTTAATTCCTGATTAATATGTAGGTAATTAGGTACCTATGTGGCACAGAAGCCTAAGTTTGCGTTTGATATTAATAATTAGAGGGCTTTTAAAAAGAGGTAATGGTTGAATGACTTACTAGTAAGTCGTCAGACATGTCTACCTCAGAGAGATATTTAAGATTGAGCAAAAACATATACTATGACACTAGAAACTGTTTCGATTGTAAAGACATCAAACAAGATTTCCTGGTTATCAGTACAACTCTTACTTATTACTTATTCGAGTTTCTATTTTAAAGAAAACATTAAATAATAAATAAATAATTATTTTGGGACATTATTACAGCATCTAGTTCCGTGGTAAGCTACGAGGCTTGTTTTACGGGAACCAGATGTTTGATATACTTCATATATATATATTAAATAAATACATATGTATTATAAATATAAACCCATGACTGGAGTACACACATTCGTGCTCAACAAATGAATGTCCCCAGCGGGACTCAAACCCGCGACCGCCGCGCTGGCGCAGAAAGTAGGTAGCGCACTACTAGCTGAGCCAAACGTGTTGTCATTAAAAATAAATTGTAAAATATTTGTGATGTGTAAAATGTTAGGGTGTTTAAAATACTGAATTCAAATTAATAGCAGTATTAAAAATAATATTTTCATTTAAAATGTAAAAGTTCTAGAGCATTTCCGTGCAATTGTAATCTCGGGACGCACTAATAAACAGTAACGGTTGTTTTAGCATTAATTCATATCGAAGAGCGTCAATCGAGATATATATTAGTGTAGCTTAATTTAAAAATATACAATTTACTAGTGGATAAGAAGAACGTTGGAATAAAGCGACGAGTAAAATTTTGAATATTTTAGAAACACATCACGTAAGTTAAACACGTTTCACTCATTAAGAAATTTCTCTATAATTTCCCGCTAATAACGCATTTTTAAAATAGGAATTTGTGATTTTCCCACAAAATATTGATGTTACCATTTAAAATTATATGACATATTCAATAAAAAAAGTATTATAATTACAATAAAAAAATAAAATAATTTCAATATAAAATTACTATATACTAATATGTGACATAGAAATATTAAATATCAAAATTATTATGTAAATATTTAGATTAAAAGAAATATATCTCACCGTTCATTTTAACACGGCTAGTCCGTTCACAATATAAAGCTGTGTACACACGTTCGCATCACTATCACAGCACTCGCGGAACACACGCACTGGTGCAATGGAAAATCGCGTCTGACATCCACTACCACGAAGCACTGGCCACTTTAGTTGTGGTGGTGTTTGAATAAGGAATCACGACTGCGTTTAGAAACTGGCCTCCCGTGATTTGTAATTGCTTGCTTTATTGCTTATTATTACATAAAGAAAATATTTTAAATGGAGGTTTATAACATTTTTGTAATTAGGTGTTATCGTAATTAATGATATCGATACTAGGTGGTTACAGATAATATCTTAGACCTTAGTCGATAGCTTTTCTAATTAATGTATACTATTAATACTTACTCGTAAATGAAGTGTTTAGTTTTATAAAAAAATTAAAGACAAAGTTGGATTTATACTGTTTTAAACTGTATCATTCTTTCTGATAACTGCACATTATTTGAATCACCCAATTTCACTATATTAAACTACGAGTATATTAGTTATATACCCGTATGTACGTATACATAGTGATACAAGGGTTGTATATGATTTTTTTTAATATGAACGTTTTATTTAAAGGCAAATATTTGTTATATTTTGTTTAATCTATGATTTATAAAAAAATGCGCTGATTTTCATTTGATTTATGCAGTTTCATTTGTAATAACTACTCGTGAATTGTACTGTAATTTTTTATTATAAGTACTATAATTACTTTTTTAAAAGAGCAACTGTTGACTTTTTGGCTGCCTTTTCACAGCACAACTGATCGGTCCGGACCGGTGATTGTTCTACGTGGACAAACTTATAAGTTATAAGTTGATTTGACAAAAGCACTGAATATAATTATATTTGCAAGGAATATACAAAAGTTTTATTAGTGCCATACTACATATATAATAATCAGATAAATATAAATTTAAACGATTAAATTTTTTTCTCGTAAACTGTAATAATAAATCCATATGTATGTATAAGAAAATGCCATTGTTGTCACATTTCATAAATTATTATCTATAATACTTTCTTTTATACTCATTTCTATTCATTGCGGGTTCCTTAGCGCATATAGAAGCGTGATACTATAATTTCTCTCGTCCCTTAGAATGTAAAATATATTGAAAGTAGTTCCGGAATATTTTTGGACAATCGATAAAATAGAAAGTTAATTAGTCACATTACATACTGTTATCATTGTTATCATATGATTTCGATTTCGCAGACGTTTTTAACAACAATAGGTTCCTAGATTAAATAATACCTTTTTTTAAAAAGGAATTTTAATTAAGGAACTTTATTATATTATGAACAATTAACATTGACTATGTTACGTTACGAGACATTCAAGTATGAAATTAGAAGATCAATCAGTCAATAAGTAACAACTTAAATGTAATCTTACGTTATAAATATATAATCTTATATGATAAATAGAGCTGTGCTTTACTAACAGTAACCTTTTTATTTATAAAATACGTTGGGAGATTAACACCAGGCACCATCTAGTTCAGGGTAAGCTGCAAAGCTTAGATTTAAGCTTTAACTTAGTCTGCTAACAAGTGTTATTTTGATAACAGATTATAATTGTTGCTACACAGTACACATACTATGAAATATAATACAAAAAAAAATATATATAAACACCCGGACTGTAAAATAATTCGTGCTCATCACTCAAATAAATGCCCCCAACGAGATTTGAACCCGCGACTCACAAACTGAGCTGAACTTGTCGCCTAAGTTACACACGCGAAGAAATAATCTATCTATTTACTAAATTTCATCCCAATTCGTTCAGCCACTTCATTACAAACTCGAATTCTAATAGTAAGTGTAATTGCATATTATACATTACTAGCGACTGGCCCTCGCTTCTTCCCTAGATTTAGCACAGGCAAAGCCGCGGGTTCCGCTAGTTATGCATATAAACCTTCCTCTTGAATCACTCTATCTATTAAAAAGAACCGCATCAAAATCCGTTGCGTAGTTTTAAAGATTTAAGCATACATAGGGACATAGGGACAGAGAAAGCGACTTTGCTTTATACTATGTAGTGATGATAATACATACTAAGCAATATCTATCATAATTAAAAATTAGCTTTTACAAATTTATAATAGTTGAATTAATTATATTAGTTTGTATCGAGGGAAGCGATGAAGTCAGACGTAACATGTAGATACCCACGTAATAAGTATGCACCTGAGTAATCAAAGGAAATCAAGAATGCAATCGCATCACTACAATTATCCAATTAGTTCGGGAATTGACTGTTCCGTGTATACTGTATACTTCCGATTAACACTTTATTTACGTATCAACTTAATGAGAATCTTAAAAGTATTTTTATTTTATTTATATATACTTATTCCGTAGTTATTATGAACAGCTCACGTCTGCTATTTTACATGAATTGTCATTATGGAACAATGCAATTTTAATTCAATTAGGTATCATTAGTCAAAAATTTCGTAGTATACTAAATTTATAATGGTTGATCAATGGTCTTGTCATTGAATTGTAAAAGCGTTCGTAAAACGTTTATTTAGGCTAAGATCAATTATATATATCATCAATTTATAAAGACTAAGCATTATGTAAAATGATCATACAAAGCCAAAAAGATAGATTAACAGACTACGCAATACGTTTGATCATTGACTTGTCATTATGTACGGGACTACCAATTATTTGCAAATGTGTCATTGGAGTGTCAGTGACATACCATCGGAAAAGCATTGAATTAGTAGACTACCAACATTGCAAAAGTATCACGATGTCATTGATAGACTACTGTGACACCATTGCAATAGCAGACTTGAGCTGCAGTTGTGATTAATATTACATTAAAAGTATTTTCCGTAAGTGGAGCTATCCTTATACCAAGAATGTGTCCAGTAGATTTGTCGTGATGCGGTCACAGACATACAGACAAAAATTAAAAATCTATACATTCAGCCTCTGTATTGATAATAATAACTATTTCAATAAGATTTTCTAAAAATATTTAATGTTCAGATTCTACTTAGAATATTTTTTTATATATCGATTAGCCTTAGTATTTGTTTTCAAAAATCATATTTTTACTATATCTTATTTACTTTATTATTTTAATCCTCACTGTTACATTCTTCCATAATATCATTGACAATACTTATAATATTTTTGTTAGCTTCTTGAAATTCTTCACTTACCAAGCCTTTTTTTAGGAGAACTAAAGTTTTAATAATACGACTGTGTTTAGAAATATGTATTTTAGACATTTCTCTACCTTTTTTAATCGTTATTTTAAGAAAAGTCAGCCAATTTTGTGTAAATGTGAGGAATTCCGGCGTTATTTTTAATGTTAGTTGAAATTGAATTAGTACATGAGTCCATGGTTGAGAAGTCAATGTGGCTACTAAATTAGGATCGTTTTTGTACGCTATGGCGTGTTTGAAAATAGAACTTAGTGTTTTCCAGCCAGCTGGTGACTGGTTTGTGGTTTCCTGGAAAAAAGTTTTTACTGTCTTTTATTATTATGCATATTTAATGTATAAAATGTTAAATGAAGTACATGAGAAAATTTTAATTTAATATTTTTAATGGCCGACTATCGTAAATGTAATAATATGGGTCTCTACGCCGTAGTAGGCTCGTTACGGTAATACGGCAAATATCTTAATTTGGTGTAAAATTATTTTATTTCACTATATAAGGTATGTATACTACAAAACTATTTTTAATAGCTATACCAATTTTGTCTTTACGACTGTCAGTACTTTTTAGCTCAGACACTGAGCCTGTAAGTGCTAGACTGCTAGGGTAATGCTAGTCAAATAGATTCAATACTAAATTTTAAAGATATTTCAGCAAACTTTAAAGTTCCACTGCTGGACACTGACCTTATTCTACTTAATATAAGTGAGAGAGTGGGACTCTACATGTGTTTCGAAAATTCTCAGACAAGCAAATTTCTTATGTTGAAATTGATCCCTAATGAAAATATCTAGGGTGCGAGGTCCAAGATTCGAATTTTTCATTTTTTCCTACAGCAATGCCTTAACTAATATTTAAAAACTAAATATAATATAAGAAATGAACTTACGCGACAACATAGCATCATTTGTATTCGAAACATTAACGCCCGTAATACATTCCACTGTTGGTTTACGTCTAAATCAGTGTTAAAAGTCAATACTAAAGGCGTATTGATACTAGAGTTAAGTACCATGTACACTAGCTGTAGTAAGTGAGAGCCGCGTTCGTTATCACTGTCGTGTCTTAGAGATTTTACTATTAAATCTGTTTTTATTTCTATTATTGATTTTGGCTAAAATTGAATATGAAATATTTAGTTATGTGTAGTATTCAGCAATTTTTAACGTCATACTGCTAGGGGGTAAGCCTCCCTTGGAGAATCGGGGTATAGGACACAGGCCAATTGAGGGTTGGTAGGTAATTTTTTTTGTTTTATTCTCTTTCAAAATAAAATAATATCTATTTACTTTGATACGTGTGTTTTGAAAAAAACGTATTTATAAGAAAAAGTAAAAATCGTCCAATGTAATAATAATAAAATTTACCACTTAAAACGTAATTTTAAATTAAATTTAAAGTAATTTTATAATTTTAAATAAAATAATTAAATTAAATTTAAAAATGGGTCATTTAATTATTTATTAAAAATTAAATAAAATCATACTTGAAATTTGTTCTTGGCGAAATAAAACACTATGCAAGAGAGTAGCTGTAGGGCGATACAAGCGACTCTATCGTCCGAACTGTTTGTTGCAACTAGCACAGTTGGAAGGAAACCCACTCGGTTGGTATAAGTTAGTAATACTGTTAAATATGAATAAAAAAAACACATATTATTATCTACGAAATTTGTAAGTCAATTTATGTATATAAATATGTATAGCCTCTGTCTAAGACACGGGCTTCGTTTCTATATGGGAGATCAGGTTAATAGAGTATGTTTTTCGAACACTTGTTAAGTTTTGTCAGACACACAGGTTGTTGTTTTCGTCCTCAAGATGCTTTCTATCACCTTCGAATTCGATTCGCAAATAAATTTTTTTTTTTTATTATTATTATTATCATCAAAGTTGCAAAACCCGGCTTTTAGACCCACTTTAAATAGACTCCGAAGTCCTCCTTTTAAGTGTTCTTAAATTTGGAAGTGAAATAACATAAATTATATCCTCACATTTTGCCGAGAGGAAGATCGTTAAGATTCACTTTTCTAATTTCATAAACATTAACTAACTACAGGCCTTTTACCCCTGAGAGCACAAAGTCGAACAAAGTCTTCGGTATTGAATCTTCCCACCGGAGTATGAGAGTGACAAGAATAGAGTTTATTTTATACACAAACCCACACATGACACACACACACACATACACATTTGTGTTATACATATATATGTCATACATACCTTTATTATCGTTATGTTCCCGAGATACTTCTAACAGCAACAAACAAAGTTTCAAACACACATATTCAAAGTGATTTCTACATTCCATATTAGAATCTGGTATGTTTTTCGAATATAGCGTAGTTATGAGGACGGCTATTTTGATGCAAGTAGATTGGACGAGATCAGACGGTAGTTGTTTTATTGCTAAGTCTAATATAAAGGTTATGTTTGTGTCAGCTAAAATTAACAAGAAAATTAGTTTTTCTTTAAACGTTTACAAATTACATGAATTTTGCAAGTTAATTTTGATGGCCATAGCAGTCACTTGTATCATAATTTATTAGGTACTCTTCATTACAATCGTACTCGTATTATATTATTTCGGATTTTTCAACATGTGAATAATTTAAAATATCGAAAAGATAATTTTAGTTAAAACTTTGTATTGGTACATTTTAATGGTTACCATGGATTTTTCAGAAATTAGATATTTTCCCTCAGTAAAAAGGATCCTTTATATTCACCCAGTTAACCAGTTAATCATAGAAAATTTCATCGTAATGTGGTCACAAAAATACAGACGAAAATTCTAAAAACTATAGAGTCGCCCTCTGTATCTATAATAATGATTTATACTAATATTATAAAGAAGTAAAGTTTGTTTGTTTGTTAAATTGTAAGGGGTAATCTCGGGATCTACTGAACCGATTTTAAAAATTCTTTCACCAATAGAAAGCCACATTATTGCTGAGTGTCATAGGCTATATAAAAACCGAAAAATAAAAAGGCTTTTACGTGGTAGTCCGTTATGCAAAGTGAATCGGAGAAAAAACGGTCGAATGAAAGCGTTTCTTACGAACGCTGCCTTAACTATAAAAGATATATTTTTGAGTTCTAGAGAAAAGATGTGGAGCTTAAAACTGCCTACAAAAAAGTAAACGACAGCATATGTCTAACTTTTATATTTAAGTGACAAAAAGTAGTTTAATATTAGTATAGATAATTTAATTTTTAATATTAATAAAATAATTTAAATTCTTTAAACACTCTGTACTAAAAAAGGATTATTAACATTATGCCCAACGAAGTGGGCACGGGTCAGCTAGTTTTCAATAAAATAATAATCTAAAAAAATAATTACCTAAATTATTATCCCGATCTATTAAGGCATTCGACAAAATACTAGGGAGTAAGGACCAAATTAAAGTAGCGAATTCATCTTTTGCATTCTCATCAGCATCTCTCATACACACGTTGAGAGCGTCGATACAGTTTGTTATAATTGTACTATCTTTACTTTGTATTATTATATTTAGAAGTAATTCCCATATCAATGGCTCTGTTGTTAAATTGCTTGGCAAATTATTCTCGTTTTTAAACCATTCTGACAACTGTTTTAAAAAAGTAAAAAGTTAATTTTGTATTCAGCTCGTTTTAACGTCCCACTGCGAAACATCTTTGTTAACAATTATGAAGTAGGACTGTGCAGTATCTTGTCTTTCCCCTTATCGGGAGCAAGCAAAGATGCTTTGCACATTGTTATTTGTGATACAATGTCACTAATAGGTTAAGGGAAAACTGTAAATTAGAAGTTTTGTATAAAATATGTAAATTTATTACGGGGGCGACATAATCATTGATTGATTAAGCTCCTTTAAATAAAGAAAAAAAACGTCCCACTGCTGGGCTCAGGCCTGGAGAGTCAGGCCATAGTCCACCGCGCTGGCCAATCGCGGCTTGGCGGACTTCACATGACTTTCGAGAACTTTCTCGTTTCCTCTCAGACATGCAGGTTTTCTTACAATGTTTTCCATAACCGTAAGACAAATGATAATCATATTGGAAATGATTCTCACATGAAAATATAATAGTTGCGTGACCCGGGATTTGAACCTGCTTCACTCGGTTTACCAAGAGAGCTCGTTACCACTGGTTAACGCTGCCGTTTAGCAAGTCAGAAACATGAACATGAAAAGAATTGCTGATTTTAATTGACCAGCTTTAACCTAAGACTTTTTTCGATAATTTACTTATAGATGATTTAGCGCTTTTATAGGTTTCAATGTGATTTTAGATAAACAACATTCCTTTTTCGTGTTTCCTTCAAGTTTTTCTTAATAATTCAAAAGATAAGGGTAATAATATAAGTTTTGCGAGTTTAAAAACACTAATATAAGAGTAAGTTCAATTATGTTACCACTTGTAATCTCAGTATATTAGGGATCCGTAGTGATGTGAACGTCCAGAACAATATGGCGGGGTTATGCGTATAGTATAATGAAGGTTCCGGATTTAGTAACGTGACTAGACGATCGGTGGCTTTCTCTAGATAGACTCTTTGTTCTAACGATTGAAGTGAGCCATTTGAAACCGTTGACATCTTATTTTAAAAAAATACATAGTTATTTTTATTTTTATATAATATAATAGGAATAAAGATATATTTAAAATATTATAAAATAAAAGTATTTATTAATTAAGCCCCAGTATTATTCCCTACAACTTTTCGTCACGGCGATGACTTTGTGTAGTGCAAGTTCTACTGCGCGACGAAAAGTATACATTTTATAAGTGCAATTCAAATATCTAAGTTTTTAAACTTTTAATAACATTAAAATAGTTCTTGCTCTATTTATAAATTTAAAAAAAAAATAAAGGCAACAAAAACAACTATTGAGCACTAAGGAACAATGTGCCAAAAAGTTGCCAAGTTCCAATACATATATACGACATAATATAAGCCTGTATAATATAATATTAAATATGTATAACGGCGAGATACTTCAACTATTTATCTTTCTCGTATGGTCCTATCTTTAAATTCTTTAGATTTAACACAAAAATGTCTTAAGGAAAATTTGTTGTGAATGAATGAAAAAAAATGTTATTTACAGCAAAAACCAGCCACAGTGCCTTCGTAATGTGACCTGGTAACTTTAGGTTTTTAGGAATCCGCAAAAGATATTCCACTAAGAACGGCAATAGAGGAGATGTTGATTCTTCGGGACTGAAAAAATGACTTATTTAAAAAAAACTGCTTGAATCATACAAATTACGATATAATCATATAACAATAAGTGATCAATCCTTGTATTATCCATTATAAACAAATATTTTGTGTAGATATTTCGGAAACGACTATCGATTTAGATTAAATTTTGTACTTTTTTTGATAAGGATTTGATTTTAAGTTAATAGGTCTCTTTTCTAAAAAAAGAACAAATGTTGTTATATACAAAAATAAAATAATACTTCTCTGTAGATTGACAGTAGAAATAAATATAAATCAATAGGCTATAAGGTTGGTTCTTTTGCAACAGTATCCCTATATCTTGTTTATTTTCTATGCCATGTTGTAAGTCTACTAAATCCATCTAAAATTAAAATTACTTATATATTTTTTGTAAATCCGTTAGTAAGAAGTTGAACTATAGTCATATAATATAATTGTATCTAAATGACTATGAATTTTTGACTTCAAAACAAATTAAAATCTAAAGAAATTATTGCAAATTTTTATAATAACGTTCTACTATGTATGTAAGTATAGATATATCCTATGATGAAGATGTCTTAACTTATTCATATTTCAAGAATACGCTTTATTTCTATTGGCTTTAAAAACAACATAAACTCAGTCGGTATAAGTTTTAACAATATTTCTTTTCAAGTAATTACGAGGGAACATAGAATCCGACATACATACATACAGGTCAAACACATAACTCTCCTCTGAGCTCCGCAGTCGGGTAAAAATGAAAATGACTTACTTCAATATCTTTAGTGCAAATTGTATTGCATTCGCTATCTTGAACATATAAGTACTTTGTAGTTAAAGCCTTAAGCATTTCTCCCAGAACTAAAGTGCTAACTTTACGGATTGTTGGATCATCTCTATATAAAAAAAAAACTATTATGAATGAACATATATTACTTTTTTAATATAGTACCAATTGTTTTTAGTGCTTTTTACCTCGTTATTTGTGTTTCTGGCAACATTTTTAAATATCCTTTAGAAAATAAGAAATCGCAAAAATCGGACAAAACATCCGTTTTAGCATTTTCATACATGAAACTGAGAAGGAATTTCAGAAATATTCCATATTCTTCTGTACTTATCATGCTTTGATTGTCCTATGTAATATATTAGGTAATAAGAAAATTAATCTTACTAAACTCGATTGTTAAATAAAATTAATTTATAAGAATTTAGATTGTTTTGACAAAAAATATTTATGTGAAATTACATCTTTCATAGTAGAAAACAAACCCATGAAAGAACCCACCGCCATGTTTCTCACTACAGTGGCGCAAATGAATACATTATGCCTTTTAATTTTTATTATAATTAATCCTATATTAAATATTATAAATCCGAAAGTTTGGATGGATGGATATTTGTTACAAAATCACGCTAAAACGGCTGAACCGATATGGATGAAAATTAGCAAACAGATAGATTGTAGATTTGAATAGGACATAGGTTTCATTTTATTCCGAAACTAGCGACTCGCCCTCGCTTCGCTCGGGCTCTTCCCTACATTTAGCACAGGCAAAGCCGCGGGATCCGCTAGTTATACATATAAACCTTCCTCTTGAATCACTCTATCTATTAAAAACAACCGCATCAAAATCCGTTGCGTAGTTTTAAAGATTTAAGCATACATAGGGATATAGGGACAGAGAAAGAGACTTTGTTTTATACTACTTATGTAGTGATAGTGAAGTATACGGACCCATAGGATCCATATTAACCGTTAACATATATCTAGGAAGGAAGAAGTAATAGGCGAGAATGAGTCGCTAATTAATGGAGTTATTTAAAAAAATATTTTTAAATATTTTATACCTTAATAAAAATAACCAGTTCTTTTATAACGTTATGTATAGATTTATTTATTTTTAATGCCGCATCCTCAAGGGCTGTGAGCTCTTGTTCATCAATTAATATTTTGTTGACGAAGTCCGATGGCACCTTTGCTTTTTGTAGTGCATTTATCAACCTAATGAAAATGTATTTTATCCCGTGATATATAATTATAACTTAAATTATGTATAGTGTAAAAATTCTAACTTAATCAAATCTGTCAATATTTGTAGGAATATTTTATTTCAATAGTATTTATAACCGATACAAAGGCCGAATCTGTTCTTTTAATTTCAGAAATATACTCATATCTAAGAACTTTATACTTATTAGTTATTACTAACATATGTAGGGAAGAACCAGAGAGGAGCGAGGGTGATTCGCTAGTTATCTATAGACTATATGGGTAGTGTAGACAAACAGACAAATAAATGCACTTTTTCAGGTAATAAAAAATAAGTGCATTATAATAAATCCGCAGTTGTAATACAGTTGTAGCCAACTCTCTCTCTCGCTCTCTCTCTCTCTCTCTCTCTCTCCTGGCCGACATAATCAAAGCTTTTAATGGAATTTCTGAAAATTTACGTACCGGATCGTATCCATTCCAAGTTGACAAGTAACGAGTAGCATTGACCCCATATCGCCATTTTCCCCTACCAAAATTATTCGATTAAGGCTTCCCATTAGCACCTCGAAACACTTATCTAAAACGTCTCCTAGCAAACTTGCTATATTTCCATTGAGATCTAACGACGGTGGTTGGTATGAAATAAGCGCATGAATGACAAACGCACTACATAATATGGTGTTTGATTTGTTATTAATATGGGAAAACAAAGATTTAACGTAAGCTAACAATTGCTCTGTATTATAAGGACTTTGGTGAGATAGTGCGGATGTTGTTCCATGCTCCTTGATGCTAAAAAACAATGGAAATGCGTAAATAAAAAAAAAAATATAGGACCAAATCCTTAATAATTTTAAACAAGTACTAATATTTTCTTACATCAATTTTATAATTTTTACATACCCATTTAATAGATCGCAAATAAAATGCAAACATCCATCAACAGCATTAAATGCGTCGATTGCTGTATAGTGTACAAGGCTTCGTATTATAGCGGATAACGCATTCGATGCGTGTTCTTCCTCGAAAAATCGTCTCACACGCCATAATAAACGGATACATTGCAAAATTGATCTATGAATAACAAATATGAAAAATTATTACATACTTCAAAATTTAATTAAGTATACCAGTAATACTAACAGAACCCTGACACCTGAAAATATCAGAAGTGAGAGACCCGGGATTCGAACCCGTTTCACACGGTTTTCCAAGCGAGCGCAATACCACTGGGCTACCATTATTATACAGAGGGGCTTTGCTGAGATGACGAGATGATCGTCCCATGCACGTATTACAGCCATATCATCGACGATACATGTCTTTGTCTGATGTCATAGAAAGAAATATTATTCTGTGTAAACAATAAACGTTGAATAATTATCTTTTTTTTATCTTGATGTTACTTCTTTCTTTCGTCGGTAGGTTTTTATAAAATACATAGAACAATAACAAAAAATGCACTTAAAATACACTTACCGAAAAAGTGACGAATCTAAATTTGATGTAGCTTCACAAAGAAATACAGTTATATCGTTATCTAATAAATACTCTATTAGACGTATTCTTTCACTAGAAGAACAATTATATTTACTAATAGCTTCGATCAAATACCCACACGCTTTACTTTGAGATTCTGTATCTCGAGATGTTAATAATCTTTTAATGTCGCACAACACATTTTGTCGTCCATTAGGATTGTAAGTTCTACTAAAATTTGTATTAACTAAGCTGTGCATTTATAAAAATTAAAATATTGTATGAAATAAATGTTTGCAAAAAAGTTCTTGAGACTTGAATATTGCCGCCAAAATAAATAAAATATGGCAACAAAGCTTATATTATACAACGAATTATGTGGGACTTTATAAATAAAGAAAAAAAATAAAATCATAAAATATTGAAAAAAACGAAAAAAAAATGTTATTCGAATTTAAATTTTAATATTTTTATTTATATATACTTATTTGTTGAAAAATATTATTTGATAAAAGCATAGTGTCGTAGTGATATTTTTAATAAAGCAACATTTTCTAATGTCACTCTCATCTGGTTCTGGTTTGCTTTGCTAGATTTTTAGTGAATCTATTAATTTTTAGATTATTTTATCGTTTTATTGTTTCATAGTATAATAGTAAATATTTTCTTACAACCTGGTAATCACAAAAGAGAATCACAATGGTATGAATAATCTCATGTTAACCAACCTATTGTATACGACAGGTCAGTAATGTACACATAAAAGAATTCCACCCATATTTAATACGAAATATTGTTATTTGCAGTCGGTTATGGAATTTTTGAAAGACTTACCGTCATATGATGAGCACAACTTTACTTTATTTAATACTGATCATGGCATACGGAATTGTTCTAAAAGACCTTCAATATATCTTCCCACCAAGGATATTCCTTCCGAGCAAAGTTGAGTATACGATTTTATTTTTTACGGAGGAAAATTATGCTTTATTTCTCATTATTAGTAAAAAGAAGTTTATGTTACTTAACTTTAAAAGTAAATGCAATTCTAAAATAGAATAAATGAATATTTCACTATAAGTTTTGTCTCATAATTAATTTAACAGGTTTAACTTTGTGCAAATACATATTTTAATTCAATTCTTTATTTTTTTAGTCATAGTGACAGAAAAAACAAATATCCTTTTAAGATATTTACATCAGCAGTGGGAGAAAAAGGTAATTGTACACTCATAATATTATGATTTATAATAACTATAAGATACTAAATAAATATAGTTCTCATCTGATGATTATATCAATTTTATAAATGCTAAATAATACTTGCTAAAAACTAAAGAAGTTCTGTTTTTTATTCAATAATTGATCAGTTCATTTTCTCATGTCATTTTTAAATTTTAACAAAAATACATTTCATTATTTCAGAACAACACTTCACCTAAAAAACGTGATCAAAGTCACATAGAACAAAATGGTGATGAAAGTCGACCACGAAAGAGGCCCTGTCTAACTTCCGCAGTCAACTGAAAATATTTGACTGTGTCACTTCATTTGTGCTTCAGTTACAGACTTCGTGAACACTGACAGTTTTGTATTAACATTTACAAATGTCACATTTTTAAGTCTAATTTTACATTGATTATTGAAATAAATTTACTGGTTCTATGTTGTTGCAAAACTTAGCAAACATTGTGCCATTTAATTATTTTCAAAAGTTTTTGATTCTTAATAATGATTTTTAAAACAATAATATGCATCTTATTAGAAAAAAAAATTCATTCCACAAAAAATAAGTTTGCATAATTAGTTGTTTGAGCCATGTAAGGTTTAAAAATAATTATTTTAATTAAAAGCTTACAATGTGTAGGAATACTTTAGATTAGCATACTACTGGTAGTAATGTGTTCAGTGTTTTTATGTGCAAGAAGTAAGGTCTTGCCAGGTCAGGATATAAAATTAGTATAATGCTTACTACATAAGCATTGGCAACACTTATAAGAACTATCTTATTGTAATGGGATATTTCCATTATGTTTTTGTTGTAATGCTTACTACATAAGTATTGGCAACACTTATAAGAAACTATCTTATTGTAATAATGGGATATTTCCATTATGATGTTTTTGTTGAATATTGTATAAATTTTCTTAATTAAGTTTTTGTCAATGACAAGGTTTCGACCTAAACAGCTGTAAACACAACTATTTAAGGACTTAGCACATAAATACATTATCAAATTTAAAAAATATATTGTTTTACCTCAATATTCTTCTCTTTGCAAAAGATTGCAAAGAGAAGAATGCCATGCCAATGATTTTTTTTTAATTTCCAAACTGGTCTACAATTTACTTACAATTGATTTATAAATACTAAGGATTAGAGCAATTTGAATGAATAATTGAGATTATGAAGCACATGAAACAAAATAAACAATAGATTAATAAAAAATAGTTATTGATAGCAATTTTTGTACCATCTATAGCTCTAGCCTGACCTGTAGTGCTGGATTCAGAATGTTTGCTATCTCTAAAACACAAAAATGACAAATATATTTAATATACATAAAATCATAGCTTTTTATTTCAAGTTTTAGTAATAAGTTTATCCTAAAATCGAAATTTGTTTGTAATGTCAAAATAACAGATTTCTACTAAATGAATAGAAAAGTATTATGGTAAATATAACTTTGATATAAGAAACACATTTTTAATATTTTTTGTACATTTGTTTGGCTTATCTCTTAAACAGCAGACTTAATTGGTTTTGATGGGACTATCACTGATAGGCAGCTGATGTTAGATAATGATAACTTGAGCTACTTTTATTTCATAAAAAGAATAAGGATTGTGATACAAAACTAATTCAGGATGCATCCCTTATTATATTTTATCATACCATATTATGAAATATGATCTAAACTTATAAATGAGCTGTAAGGTAGAAATGCTATATGCTTATCATTTCAAGAAATCTGGTTGACAAAATTTACAGTAATTATTGCCTATAAAAAAATGTATTACGGAAACACTGCAAAAATATGAAGAAAGTACTAAAAAAAATGGGGTTTTGTTAGTATTGTTGTACATGATTTTTTTTTTAATTTCAATTATAATTTACATGTTATATTTTATAGAAAATGGATTAAAATAAAAACTACATATTGAAAATGAAAAATAGTTTTATTCTAATCAATTATTATTATACTTATTTCACAATTTGCAGAATCAATCCACAAGCAATTAATGTTGGGAAAGGGTACCTAATGGAATAATTTTTCTTACAGTTAATAGTGATATCTTTACACCTAAAACACCAACTCAAGAACAAGATAGCTACTTTATATTGTTTAATTCATTGTAGCCACTTATCCAAAAAACATTACCACTAAAATGGAGTTAAAATAAAAATATCCCAATTTTAAATTCAAGATTTGTCCAGCTCAGCAGTAACATTAATCTGTAATGTTTTTTATTGTAAATGTCTCAAATTTTTAAATAACCTACTTAATCTTTAGCAGGCACTTCAATAACTCGGGGTTTGTCAATGATTCTCGCAGTACGGTTGCCCTTCTCAACAATCCCAATAATCCACGCCTGATATCCTTCTTGTTTCTCAATATCCTTACAATATGCAGCAGCTTGCTCACGGGGCAAACAGATTAAAAGCCCTCCAGAAGTTTCAGGTGCATGTCCCTGTAAAAGTTGGAACATATTCCCACAGGCTTTTGCAACAGCTGCCATTTTGGCAATTACTGGTAAATTGTGAATAACAAAGGATACTTCATTTTTCTGGTGCGATGCAAGATTTTGAGCATGTCCTAATAATCCAAATCCAGTAACATCAGTGGATCCATGGGCATTGTACTTGTGCATAAGGCGAGCCGCAATCCTATTAAGTCTACTCATTGAATCCATTGCACGATGATAAGCTTTTCTTACATCTTCCTCAGATACTACTAGTTTAATTCTGTTCCAACGCTCTGGTTGGTCAAGCCATTGATGTGCATTAACAGCAACTTGAGTTCCAAGAGGCTTGGTGAGTACTAACACATCTCCCATTACTGCATTATCTGGTACAATGTACTCATTTGGTTGACAAATAGTGGTTGCAACCCCCCCAATTGTGCACCAGGGATTAATTACAGTCTGGCCACCAGTAACAGACGTACCGGCTTCTAATGCTGAATCTTTAAAACCTCTCATTATAAGGGGAATTACGACGTCTCTCTCCTTCTCAGTCATTTTAGTGGATACTCCTAGCAACATTAACATATTGTCACATTCAGTCACACCCATTGCATATAAGTCGCTTAGTACATTTGCACATGCAATTTTACCCATCATGTAAGGGTCGTCTACTAAAGGGTAAAAAAAGTCAGTCGTTTGTACCAAACAAAGCCCACCGTGTCTGAGTGGTGTCACCGAACAGTCCAAGCCGATGCCGATGCGCGGGATAGCCACATGCATAAATTGATCTTGATCCTGTTGAGAATAATCTTGTTGCAAAGATTCAACAAGCTTGGACAAAACATCTTGTGGTACTTTACAACTTCTTCCTTTTAAATCGGCAAACCTTGTTAAGCGAAAACTGGCTTCCAAATCGTGAGCCACAGGGTCGAATGGCCGACGTAAAGCCAATGCATTAGGGTTACCGGCCATTTCTAGCTGCGCTGCAGATAGTGTATCTTGCGCTACACTAGATTGATACGACATATTACACAAAAACAAAACTGTATTTTGAACCGCCTTAGAGTAAGTTTGTTACAAATGCAGAAATCCGACACGCCGCCAAGTGACGCTTGCAAAATGGCGTCTCTTTTACAAAGAGGAAATGAGAGCCAAAAGTTTATTCGAATGAAGAATTCTTATTGGTGTTTACAATATGTAAACAAAGAATGTCTGATTTCTATTGGTTACAGGTATTTCGACATTTTAAAAGTGCATTGAAAACGTACTTATAAAAAATACGTTTTGTTTCAAATATATTTCTAATGTTATTATTTAGTAAGAATAAATAAAATGAACAGTTGTAGTACAATAAATTTCGTTTTATTAAATTTTAGTGTATGTAACATCTAATTATAATAAATGTTTTAAATATTTATTTTAAACTTATTTGCTTATCTGTACCGTGTGAGATGCAATTGTTTTTGTTTTATTATTCAAATATCTATGATTCAAATCAAATATTCATCCATGGTTTTTGATAACTACCTATAGACTATAGATTATGATAGTGACCAATCACGGTAAAAATTTAAACTTTTTTTATTGGTGGCTTATTTTGGTCTAGACCAGATCATCAATGTGTATTGGTTATATTTTTCATAGCTGTTTCCTTTTTTGAATATTTGTATTTTTATGGCGGTTAATTTTTACAAATTAGATTTTAAAATATTTTTTTCAAAGAAATAGTAAACTATTGAATTTGTATTATTATGAAACTAATCTTATAAAGATAATGGATAAGTTAAAATGGAATAAAGTGGAAAACGAGGCGGGATATCCGTGTTATACTGTGTAAGTTAGTGCAACTTTCACTATCCTTTACTTTGTATTTTACACTAAAGTAAATTACTTTTATTGCTAATTTCAGTGAATCAACGGGTGAACAAAGTTATGACCATCCACAATTTCGCAAAATTTTAAAATCTTTGGACGAATTCGATGATATAAAGTACAGTACTTATAGAATTGCATTCAAAGTGTTTGCATTACAAAGAAGTCTTCAAGGTAAACTACAGTAGAATACAGAAATAACATTAAGATCAAACACCATATCATTAATATATTTTCATATTTCAACTACCTACTTACTAAGCTATTTAAAAATATTTTCAGTACCGCCTTTACGTATAAGTTCAGGTGTATTTGCTCGACATCAGCTTAGTTTGTCTGAAAGCAGCTTATCTCTTGATACGGCAGAACTAGAAGCAGTTTTAGCAGACATATATTTTGCTGCTGAGAAAGAGGGTTTCTTTTCTGGTGATGTGGACTTGGCTGTGGACCTTTTAATAAATTTGTTGCTAAATGTGTATGATGAGTAAGTTAAACCTTATAATAGATTGAAGTCATAATTAATAAAAAAATATTTAAGTTTGTTTCTAAACTAGTCTTAAATTTACAGAGAAAGAAAAAGTCCTATAAGAGTGCTTGCAGCAAAAACTCTCTTAATATTGTTAAGTGAAGAGTCCATATCAGAAAAATGGCTGGCTCTAGCAAATTGCAGTGCTGACCACAATGGATGTGTGTCCTCTAAAAGATTAGCAGCATTATTAGTACATGTAACTGCTTTACCTAAATACCTTGGATGTCAGTGTGATTATATACAGAGTGATGTAGACTCCTGTTTTGAAAAAGTAAGTTGTTCTTTTTAATCAAACTTAATTAAACAATAATTAAATTTGATATACTGTGGATTTATTACAATATGTCTGGGTGATCAAAAATTACAGTGCAAGATTGTTTTTATTAAAGGAAGATTGAATGTATTCTAAATAAATATAATGTATTCTAAATAAATATGAATCACAATATTTATTTAGAATACATTATATGAATTAAAACATAGTAGATTTTTAACTAAGTTTTGTTGTAAACTAAGGAGGAAAACATATTACTAATATTTTATACTAGCTGTTATACCAAATTTCATTAAGATCTGTCTAGTAGTTTTCTTGTGATGCAGTCACAGACATACAGACAAAAAATTCTAAAAACTATAGTTTTGGCCTCTGTATTGTTGATATATAAAAAAATGTTCAATATATTCACTAAGTTAGAATTTCATTATATGTATAGATTGATAAAGAATATGATTTGTTCAAGATTTTTTAAATTTTTGTAACATCATTAATTTTCTATTTACCAGAGTGCAGGTATGCTTGGCATAAGTGCACAAGCTGTAGCAGAATGGGGTGCACAACAATGTGCCAGTACTCGTTGGCTCTCTGTGGTGCATCGAGTTATATCTAGCAGAAATTGTTCTAGTGCAAGTGCTACTTGTGTGATATGTTCACAACCACTTATACAGGTTATATGAAGTTTTTATTACATTTTTTTACACACAAAAATGTATAAAAAGGCTAAAAACGAAGGATATAATATAATTATTCCACCAACAATGACCATTGACTCCATGAGGAGATGTCTTCACTCTAAGACACACTCTTAAAGACATAAGACATTCCAGTCCACTCAAAAAATCTGCTAAAAGTAGACACTGATTGTAAATATTATAGGAACAAAAAAAAAGTTTTTTAATATCTGTATTCTTAGATAATGTTGTGTTTGTTCATAATTCTTCACATTTTAATCAACTTGATTTCGATGCTTTTTTGTGTACAAATGAGGTCACTGTATAGTATATAATATTATGTATAGCTTGAATACCATGTATATTTCACTGTTGTTAAGAACTATAAATAGTTTTTAAATTTTCTGACTGAGTGTTATCCTCAGTTCCTACTAATTTTTTCTTCCTATTAATAATAATAGGAAGAAACAAATTAGTACGAAAATTCCTATTAATAATAATGGACCTAACAGGCGGAACATCCTTGTTTCGCCTGTTGGATCCATTATTGTTAATACTGTTTTACTTAATATATTACAGGTGCTGAAGTTCAGATGCTCAAAATGCAACATATTCTTCTGTGAAAAGTGCTATTTATATGACAAGGATACATCTAATGTCCCTGGTCATAAGAAAACACATTTAGTTCAAGAAATTATTGATGGAGAGGTAATTTAACTTGAAATGTGTCATTTTAGCAAGAGTGTTGCACAAAATTTTAAGTATTTCTATAGTATGCTAAAGAAATGTCTTACAAAAAATATGTTTTTCAGGTAAAACCAACTGAGTGTCTAAGCTTTATCAATGGTATGAAACGCTTTTTCTTCTGCACAAAAACAAAGAAGAAGAAAACCAATAAAAAGAATCGCAAAGGCAACAAAAATTTAGTAAACCAAGGTTCTATTAGAAGGAAAAATGAGAAACCAGCTATATTTACTTCTACCGTGGGCAAGGCTTCCGGCAATAAAGCAAACCCGGCAGTAACACTGCAAGATGTTATAAATCAATTGGAAAATGAAAATAAGTAAGTGAAATTCTTTAAAAACTCATGTTTTTTTTAAATTGAGATCTAATATGTTTCTCATAATTTATAATAATTAAATCCTCTGGACCAAAATTGGTAGCTAATTTTGGCTAATCTCACTAATCTAGCCAGTTGCAGAAGATATTATAGTGCACAAGTGTTTAAGAAAAAATATTATGTACAATATGTATTCTGGTACTTCTCAAAAATTGGACAATGCTGTTACAATTGTTTTTTTTTAACAATTAAATTGCCTAAGAACTCAAGATGTATGTTTATTATAAATACTAGGCTACTGAGGCAGTTTACATTTAATTATTGTCTATTTCCTATAGTCGTTACATTATTTTATTTTCTCTTAATTAAAAAAAACTAGACAAAATTATTTTTTTTATTTACTTTTCAGAGTTATAAAAGAGTTGACAGAACAAATCGAGGTTGTGGCTAAAAGTGGCAGTGATGAATTAAAAACAAAGGTCGACCAACATTATAAACAATTATCTACACAAATAAATAGACTAAAAATGTTAAAGGTATATATAAAATATTTGGAGCACTTTGTATTTTATTTAACTACCAGATTTTTAAGATTTGTAAGTTGTATCCACTATTGCAGTGAAGTCTGTTTAAAATGTATTATAGAATATTTTTTTTATAATATTTTTACACTAAATTGTATGACTGTAAAACCAATTAATTATATTTTTAAAATTAGTCATAAAGTAGAAATATAATAATTATTAAACATAAGTGCATTTTCGTTTTTGTGTGAACAATGAATAGTTATTTCACAAATTTATTTCAGGATAACCTACTCAACCCACAAAATCTACAAGCCGATCCTAAAGCAAATGAAAATGACATACCTCAAGCATTCAATCTCTTTAGTCCCATACCAATAATTGATGACAAGCAATCAAAAATTACTGAAAATGTGAACCAGCCAAGGGTTTTAAGTATGGATTCTGGAAACTTCTCAGTAGCCTCAAAACCGGAGAGTCAGAATTTACTAACAATGTCTGGTGATGCATTGAAACCTGTGGTGGTTCATGCCACTTCTGATAGTATATCATCAGTATCTATGAATGACATGAGCAATTGGTATAATGGCAAGTATTAAAATATATTATTTGTGATTTTATTAGCTTATAATTGAAATTATCCAAGAATTATAAAAATGGAAAAATCGTTTTAAAAATTTACGAAAATTGTGGGTAGACATTGTCTAACAAAACTTAATTTCTCCTGTAACCATGATTCCTGTAAAACATTCGAAACGTAGGGCAAACTAAAAACCAAAATAAATCCGCGACAGTTTCATTTATCAAAGAAATGCGTAAATGTAAGAAATGATTATAGTTAAACTTGTAAATTTTACTCAAAAATTGATGATATCCTACAAATTGCCTACTTTATATATTTACTGTGCAAATTGAATTGAGCTAATTTTGTTCCATATATTTATTTAATTTATTCGTAATATTCTATAAAAAAATTGAATTAAACTGATTTTCTACAACATATTTAAATTTCAACAACCAACACAACCACTTCCAGAAACAGAAACCAGACCACAACCAAACACAACCAGCCTGAGCGCAACAGAACAGCGCTACGCGGCAGACCTACGCAGCGTGGCGGCCAGCAATCACAAGATGCGCGCACTCAACGCCGACCTCGACACCGTGCTAGACCGCCTGCAGCAGATACTCACACACAACTTTGCTATGGACGGTCTGTATCATCAGCCCTTTTAAAATTAAAAGTGCGTGTGTACAAAGTACACATGTCAGAAGTAAAACTTCTTTGGCAAACTAATTATTTAAATCTTGTTTATATTTATACTATATAACCCCGTCTAAGCTCAATGAGCATCGAGGAAGACAGTGGTAGCCCAGCGGTAACGCGTCGCTTAGATAACCGAGTGATGTGGGTTCAAATCCGGGTCTCTCAATCCAAAGACACACCAGTGTCACAAGTATTTTTTAACGTTCAATAAATATTTCTTATGCCATTATGGTTTCAATGCAATCATTGTTCCTCCTCTAACTAATAGACAATTAGGTAGTCCAAGTAAAAAGTAAATTACGAGTACTAAAAATTTTGAATGTCGCCTGTGCGTGTAAAACCCAAGTATTAAATAATGAATTATAATTTATATATTTATAACATAAAGTCAGTTCATTTACTTAATTTAAAATTAAATGTTTTACAGATTCCTGTTTTGATAACACTCAACTACGTGAAACAGCAAACGAAATGGAGGGATTGCTGGGAACCTTAATAAGAGGTGTAGAACAACGTGCTACATTAAATGCATCTAAAGGACTCGTCTAATTTTATATAATATGTATTTTTGTAA
This sequence comes from Boloria selene, assembly GCA_905231865.2. Lineage (NCBI taxonomy): Eukaryota > Metazoa > Arthropoda > Insecta > Lepidoptera > Nymphalidae > Boloria > Boloria selene. The sequence goes on from HG993149.1 coordinate 9,423,787, forward strand.
TATAATATACTAGTGACTCACCCTCGCTCTACTCGGGTTCATGTGTTGTGTACTGTTAGTATAGATTTCTCAGAATTATTTTCCTGTAAGTTTAAATTCATGTAAAAAGTACCCGGAAAACTAGCTATCATAATACAAAATTTTATCAAAATCTATTCATTGGGTTCTCAAGTGATGCAGTTAGATAGACAAAAATTCGAAAAACGAGAATCTAATTTAGAATTTTTATATATATGTGTAGAACCTTTCTGTGAATTAGTGTGTGTAAACTGTAAAGTATCAATTATGCTAAATTTTCTTACAATAAATTACGCTCACGTCACTAGCGAATGCGTTGTTTGACAATTTCAATTTTTTTTTAATTTTAATTGAATGATTTGTATATAAATGAACTGACTTTTTTTAATTGTTTTTGTATGTTTTAGTTTCGCTGGTAACGAATTTTATTTTCATTTGACTGAACTAATGATTAAATAAAAAGGTGAAATATTGTCATTATACTATAATTTTTATTTTAAGTATGAATTCTTTTAATTTGACTAATTTATAAGTAATGACTCATGTCTTATAGTTTTTAGAAGTATCTCATAGGTTTTAGTAGTATATGTAAGCTCTCCGTCCCACTCGACCAGGTGCTCAACTTATGTTAGATATTACTTTATTGGATCTGATTAAGACAAATAGATAGAAAAATAACATGCCATATATTTTATGAAAATTTACATACTGTCGTGTACATTATTATTAATAAAGTATATAAATTACGTATATAATAATAAATGTTAAAATTGTTTTATTATAGTACTTAATTATAATGTGTTAAGCGTAAGAGTGATTTATTCGAGAGTTAAATTGGTTGTTTTGACTTTACAATGAATACTTTCTATATATTGACATAACATAAGTATGTGTATAAAGAAATAGATAATGCATTAGAAAAGTCAGTTTTTAAAATTCCTTTTTCTTATACTTAAAGTAAGAAGAGAGCACTTCTTAAAAGGTTTAATTTTTCTTTTGAGATTCTTTTTCTGGGATTTGCCTACTTTGGTATATCACATATCTGTGATGTATACAAAAAAAACATACATACTTATTTATAATATGCTATTTTTTCTGAAAACAATCAAAAATAATTAATAAAATACATTTTTATAAATATATTGTTTTTATAGAAATAAAATATATCATTATCAAAGATTTTAATAAATAATTCATAATACCTTGACATTTTACTTGTAAGTGGTACTACTGAGGGAAAAACACCAACCCCACTAGCTCTCAAGTGTTATTTTTTCTTATTTCTATATAATTAGCTGTGGTCATTTTTAAAATTTCTTGATCTACAAACATTTTTCTTTTCTTTATATTTTCATTATATCTAATACTTATATCCTATAACATATGGTCACTGCACATTGTAGATTTCTTACTTCCCGATTTTCGCCTTTAAGTGAACCATTCAAATGTACGCCAATAATGTACATAAGCCAGTTTTATCTTATTATTAAAATCTTAACTGAATCAAAAAATGTACAATGTGCTGTTATTATATAGAACAATGTATTTTTCCTTATTAGGTTCATTAATCTCGACTGGAAATATTTTGAATAAGTCTTAAAACTACAAAACGCAATTCCATTGCAGAAGCACAACCTAGAGTACTTACAGTAAAATAATAAAATTAATATAATTTACAAAAAATATGTATAATATGTAATGTATTAATATTTAATAATAAATGATACACAAACGGACGGTTTTTTATTTCACTATTACTATCTACATTTGGATATAATTCTCGTTAAAATAAACTTATACCTACTTCGCAATAGCGACTAGCTTGAAAAAGCTGAATACAAAGTTTTATTACATTTTAAAAAAATTTTAAGTTATTTTTAGAAATATTAATTTAAATTGTAAATTCTAATAAAAATACATTGGCGCCATTTTTCACCAATACATTTGATACAACAGATATACAATTTATCAATATACAATGTTTTTTTAAATTGTCAATTGCAATAAAAACATCAATAATTTATTTAACAGAAAATTCATTATAAATCTATGCATTATACAGAAACAACCTTAGAGCCGATTCAATTTGTTCAATTCGATAACCATTTTACGACTTTTAGGCGTGCTATTTAGACAGTATATTTCGCCAAAGTCGTATAATTGGAAAGACAAAGTTTAAGTATTGATCTGTTTAAAAAAGAGATATTCACACTGAGGATTGATTACATTTCATATATTATGTGAAATTTATTGTATTATCCATTAGTCATAAAAAAGGTTAGGGCAGTGCCAGGATCACTTATTTTCGTTTTGTCCCGTCTTCCCGATAGCACTCTTGACGTTTTCATTGGAAGACTGTATCGATTATTAGACTGTGGTAATGAAAATAATGTTTTAATTCCTTTTGCTACTGTTTATGAGATATTTGCAGCAGTGTGTTAGCAAGTGTTTCTCTTTCTCTGTTGATCCGTTTTGATGTATGGCGGTGGGTCCGCCTCGCTCTCGTGTGTAAATGTCTAATCCGTATTGCCCTGAAAATAATATCACTATTATAGATACAAGAAAATTTAAGTTAGTCAGTGAAAAAATTCTTCTTTACTTCGTAAATGCTTAACAGATTTGAGTGAAATTCGGAATGGATAGATAGCTTTATCTATAAAAAAGGTAGGCATTTTATTATTGTATCTATCACGTAAGCGAAGTTGTAGTAAAAAAACTATTACTAGGTGTTAATTTAAATTTTAGTGTTTAAAGTGATTTCTGTTAATAAACTATACCTAATAATTTTAATTCAAAATCCTTTTCATCCAGTATTCGATGAACCATGGACGGCCATACTCCAGATCTTAGACTTTACAATAAATAAGATTTAAACACATAAAATTCAAATCATTTAACATTTTCCAAATCCTACCTTCCTCCGGGAATGTGATATAGAACGTAACAATATCGTCAGACACGTTTTGCTGTACATATTTAGAGAGGCGTTTCTCGTCGACGCCATTTTTGTGTAACGTCGCCATGAAGTCTGCGAGCGGCCGCGACATGCGGAACTGAATCTCTAGCTCACGTCCCGCAAATACTAGAGCTTCCTGTAAATTTTATAAATATTAAATTAATAAAGATATAAATGTAGTACATGTTGTAACTAATAATTTAAGGAAGTTAAGATAGCTTCCCTAAAAAAGTGGGTTCGAATTTCGCACCTACAAAATTTATATGTAAAGGAGATAGACCTAAGAAGACAACTCTTATCAAAAGACATTTTAAGTAGGCCTCGCACTTCCCAGCATGGTGGGACATAACGTGCTCCTAATCTGGGATGCCCGTTCCCATCAACTAGATAGTTCATAAAAAGGGCTGAATTATATCCTTTACTAGCGACTCGCCCTCGCTTCGCTCGGGCTCTTCCCTAGATTTAGCACAGGTAAAGCCGCGGGATCTGCTAGTTATGCATATAAACCTTCCTCTTGAATCACTCTATCTATGAAAAAAAACCGCATCAAAATCCGTTGCGTAGTTTTAAAGATTTAAGCGCACATAGGGATAATATAGGGATATAGGGACAGAAAAGGCGACTTTGTTTTATACTATGTAGTGATAGTGAAGTAAATAAAAGCATGTTAACTAAATTGTTTTCTTACTTGGTGAGTGATAGGCACTAGCCCGAAGAGACGGGTCGCCTTGGTTGGCCCCCACTCCCCGCTCGCGCAGTCTGGCAAAGGCACCATCACCGTCTGTAGCTCTGCGCAACAGATCTAGAAAATTGATATAATATTATATTATGTTTTGTTTATTTGTAATCTAGATGGATAAGAAGCTGAGAATAAAGATATAAGAAATCTTTTTTGTATTTAATACTATTGCGTAGCAACTTTTTGGTAACTCGTTGCTAATTCTTGTATTAAATTAGGCACCAATGAATAATTAAAAAAAAGCTTTTTGTTTAAAAATTCTTCGAAATTCTCAATTTTTAATAAAATTATATTAACTTTTACTTGTAATAATATTTTTTATGTATAATATAACTAAGTATATTTTTAATAAGATAAAAGATCTCCCGTGACCATGATTGCTGTAAAGCATTCGAAACGTCGGGAACCAAAAATCATAATAAATCCGCGACAAAATCCGAAAAGATAGTTTCATTTATAATGTCAAATATTCGCGTAAGCCTAAGAAAGTATTATAAGATAAAAAAAAATCAAATTTATTAAACATAGCAATAATGTCAAAGAAAGTTATGTTTCCATAAAACTGACCTTAAACTTGCAAACACTCTTGAACTTCATAGGTTCGCCGGTGAGGTACTCGCGTGGGGTCACCGCGTTGGCGAAGATGTCCAGTAAGAAGGCACCGCTGCAGGGCGCGTGCACTCGGAACGACACAACGTTACCTACCACTGACTGTGGGGTAGAAATTTGTCAAAATATACTTTATTCAAATATTTAAATTTATTATACTATTTGTTATATTAAACACTAGCATTTCCCGCGGCTTCGCGCGCGTTTTAAAGACTGGAATCCAAATTCTTTCTGAGTCGCGCGTACCTTTTACAACTAACGCCCGCCTTTCTCGTTTTTGCAACATTTTTCATTGATGCTCCGCTCCTATTAGTCGTAGCGTGATGTAATATAGCCTATAGCCTTCCTCGATAAACGGACTATCCAACACAAAAAGAATTTTTCAATTCGGACTAGTAGTTTCTGAGATTAGCGCGTTCAACCAAACAAAGAAACAAACAAACAAACTCTTCAGCTTTATAACATTAGTATAAATTATAAAATTGATTAATTTATAAATATTTGAAATTTGTTAAAATGTACTTTATTTAATTCAACTTTATTTATTATGTATATATAGAGTTTAACGATACCTTATAAAGTTAGCCTCAACTATGGTTAATTTAATTAACAGCTAAAGTTAATGTGTTATTACATCGTTGTACGTTAAGAGTGTGGTGGAGAAACATTGGCAAGTACAGACAAACTGTTTAATATAGTAATAGTGGTCAAATTTGACTTTACAACAGAGAAGATGAATATTTGTATAGATGACTAATGTGACTATGACTTAGTTACTTTAGAATTGATGTTTCTGATGAGAAATTTCATCTGGCACACGTCTAGAAACGGTTGCCGACCTGAATAAGTCCTGAGTTAATATAATGGTTTTGCCGTGATCGGAATCGGTGAAAAGGTCATTATTATTATTATGAATATTATGTACGTTTTGTTAGATTACACACCTGCATTACAAATCTCTTAAGACTGACGCCATCGAAGCCGTCGCCCTCCGTGTCGTAGAACTTCAGGTTGTAGTGGAAGATGAGAGAACTCTGCATATGGGCTGGCATCGCTATACGCATTGTCGCCGCGCCTGTGGACAGTACATTTTTTATTAATCAAATAAAATGGCCTTCGTATCGATTACTATAGATAGTTAATAAATTTTCATCATCATCATCATCCGCCCTTTTTTAACGTCCCACTGCTGGGCACGGGCCTCCCTCAGTACGAGGGGGATCAGGCCATAGTCCACCGCGCAGCCCTAGTGCGTGTTAGCGGACTTCACATGTCTTTCGAAAAACTTGCTGGGTTTTTCTAAGACACGCAGGTTTTTGCACGATGTTTTCCTTCACAGTAAGATAAGTGGTAATCATGATAGAAAACGAATTGCACATGAAAATATCAGATGTGCGAGACCCGGATTTGAACCCACATCACTCGGTTATCCTAGCGAGTGGGTGATAAATTTTACTATTACGATATTTTATTTGCCAAAAAATTAAAACATACAACTTTTGCCTAATATAAAAATGAGTTTTGAAAGTTTTCTTTGCAAATCCATAATATTAGATGATAAAAAAGTTAAGTACCTATATGTTGACCAAAGGTGTTAGCGTTGAATGATTAACATGATTAGAATCATGGAAAGTTTAAAAGGCAGTTCAATATAATTTTATTATTTGTTAAGTTCGGTAATGTCGCCTTTATTTTTGAGCATAGTTAGAACAGTAAAACTTATCCACAAAGTGTTTTAAAAAATGTTTAGTTTAATAATAATAATAAATATTGTCGCGGAATATAGTGCGAACTCGTCATAAAAGCACGCTTGTACCATGCCTTACAACAGCGAATGTCAATTTATAACTTTTGACAATTAGATAACAAGAACAGTTTATTGCAAATTTTAATGTGTCAGAGAGAGACAACGCATTTTCAGGAAAGATTTGGAAGTTACTAGAAACATTTTGAATTTTCGATACTAGAATGTTCTAAATTTATGCATATAAAAAGGCCGGCAGTGTGTCGAGAGATCAGTTGACGTTCGGAGTTAAGTGAAGATTACGAAGAGATACGAAATAGTGGAAAAGTGAAGAAAAGTACAGTGAATTATTAAAAGTAGTGGATTATAGTGCTCAGAGACTAAATTAAACTAGTGCTGTGTACTGTGCGCGTGTATATAAGGTGTAAATAAAACTTCTTTAGTGCGAGAACGCTTTTAATTTCCGATCCCGAACCCGTAGTACGTAACAATTGGTGTCAGAAGTGGGATCGGAAATGCCGTTAGTACCGAGGCACGAGAAGGAAGGAGTCACTACACGCGCAATGGCAGAACAGCAAAGGGAAGATTCTGGCCCTAGCACATCGAGGGATGAGTCCGCGGCTCAACAGAGCACCACGCCAGACATGAACGCCCTTTTGCAACAAATGGCGATCATGATGCAAGAGCAGGCTCGCCGCCAGGAGGAACAGCTGCGCGCACTACAAGATGAACAGGCTCGCCGCCAGGAGGAACAGCTGCGCACACTCCAAGAAGAGCAGGCTCGCCGCCAAGAGGAGCAGGCTCGCCGCGAGGAAGAGCAGGCTCGCCGCGAGGAAGAACGTGCACGCCGCCAGGAGGAACAGCTGCGCGCACTCCAAGAGGGCATTCACAAGGATGTCATAGCCGCTCTTCAACAGAATACGGAAAGGGTGGAAGTCATTGAAAGAGATGTTGAGGAACTAAAGACGACACTCGTCACACACGGTGAAGCTTTAGACGAGCACGACTCAAAACTCTCTAAAATAGAGAAAAGGGTCGATTACATGGAAACTCACAGATTACCGCGTAGTGTTGACCTCAGTTCATCAACGGCAAAGATCTTTAAAGTCCCTTACTTCGACGGCAAATCTTCTTGGGCCGCATTCAAGATCCAGTTTGTGACGATCAAGGAGACGAGTGGTTGGACGGATGACGAAGCCCGATCTGCCCTTACCGTCGCACTTCGAGAGGAGGCTTTGAATGTATTGGAAGCTCTTTATGCTAGCGACCCCGTCAGAAAGATCACATACAGTGAGCTACTCAGCGCTTTAGAGTCTCGGTATGGTGATAGTCATCTGGAGCACGTGTACAGAGCTCAAATTAAAGACCGTACACAACAAGCCAATGAAACCCTGCAGCAGTGGTCCGTAGAGATTGAGAGGCTCGTACGGAAGGCATATCAATCCTCGCCAGCTACCATAGAAACCATTCTTCTGCAGGCTTTTGTGGACGGGATTCGCGACTCGGAGGTACGTGCCGCTGTACGCCTAAGACACCATACAAGTCTCAGAGAAGCTGTCGCTCATGCTCTAGAGATTGACGCTGTGCGTCATGACTCTAGACCTTGGAGGGTGCAGGAAGCTACCACGGGAGGATTAACCACCCGGAGACGTCTTTTCAACCCAAGGTGCTATGAGTGTGGTGAGCGGGGCCATCTTCGAAGTGACTGCCCTAAAAGGAAGAATGGTCGACTATACTCAGATGTTGGTGTACCAACCTGCGATCAAGTAAGAGGAGAATTGATCTCAGCCAGAGCTAGGAGGTGGGCGCGGGCCGGGGGATCTACAACCTCACCCATAGAAGTAAAACAGGCAATAGATGGAAACACTTTGGTTATACATGGCGCTATTAATGGAGTGACATGTAAACTGACACTGGATACCGGAGCTTCGCGAACTGTCATTAATAACCGAAAGCTGAAACACATTGCGGACAATAATTTGCAAGATAGGAGGCACATCACCCTTATGACAGCCACTGGTCAGCGCATACCTGTTTGGGGGGAAAGAAAAATTGCTATAAAAATTGGGGACAACGTCTATTGGCATAACGCAATAGTTGCAGATATCGTGGATGATTGCATCATTGGATTGGACTTTCTTCGAAATTATCAGTGTACGATCGACATGAAATATGGAGTTTTAAAGTGCAGAAATAAAGAAGTACCGATAAGTGGTGAAGTTCAGGGGAAAGTTTGTTGCTTAAAAGACACCGCTCTTCCACCAAGATCACAGACTCTAGTACCTGTCGCTTAACCTCACAACACGTCAGGTAGTCCATGGTCATGCGCTATCATAGAGAAGTTTGAAGATGAGAGCTCGTGGATCCCAGCGAGAGTTGTAGTAAGTAAAACTTCGACATCCATGATTCCAGTGCTGAATACCAGTGACGCTACGAAAACTATTCAGAGAGGGGAAGTTATGGGGACTTGTTAAGAGATAGCCTGGTTAAGTAGATGTCAACAGAATGAAAAGGTGCTTAACAAGGATAAAGAGCAAGCAATGAAACTTTTAGAAGACTGCAAAGATCATCTCACAAGTTCACAGAAGACAAAAGCTGAAAATTTACTTTACCAATATTCAGATTTGTTCTCAAAACATGATGGCGATATTGGAAGAACCGGTTTAGTGAAGCACAAAATTTATACTGGTGACGTAGCCCCTATTCGACAACGACCAAGAAGAATTCCATGGGCTAAGGAGAAAGAAGTTGACGATATGATCCAAGACATGAGAAAGAATAACATCATCGAACAATCTACTTGGTGTTCTCCAGTAGTACTTGTAAGGAAAAAGGATGGATCTACAAGGTTTTGCATCGATTACCGCAGACTCAACGATGTAACCAAAAAGGACAGTTATCCCCTGCCTCGAATCGACGACACCTTAGACACTCTCAGTGGTATGAAATGGTTTTCAACCCTGGATTTGAAAAGTGGTTATTGGCAAGTGGACATGGACCCCGTAAAAACCTTACAGCATTTTAAGAAATACTTGCTAGGACGCAAATTTTTGGTAAGAACCGATCACGCTGCCTTGAAATGGTTATTGGAGTTCAAGGACCCCGAAGGACAGGTAGCGCGATGGATTGAACAACTTCAAGAGTTTCAGTTTGAAATTGAACATCGTGGGGGTAAAACACACAGTAACGCCGATGCCCTATCTAGAAGACCATGCGAAGAGGACTGCAAGCATTGTCAAAGACAAGAAGTAAAGGAACTAGAATCTATTAAAATTATAAGAACAGATTCGATAGATGAACGTTGGAGCAATGATGCCATGAAGAGAGCACAAGAAGAAGACCGAGACATACGACCGATCATGGAATGGTTAAGTAGTGGTAGACCAAAACCTAAGTGGACTGACATAGCACAGTACAGTACCGCTACCAAGAGTTTGTGGGCACAATGGAACAGTTTGTTGTTACACAATGGAGTATTGTGCCGCAAATGGGAAACAACGCGTGGAAATGATAGCCATCTTCAATTAGTTGTACCTAAAATAAAAATAACTGAGGTTCTTCGAGCCTACCATGATGGTTCTTCTGGTGGACATTTAGGGGTAAGAAGAACGTTAACTAAGACCAAGGAGCGATTTTACTGGCTGCATTGTAGAGATGATGTTGAGGACTGGTGTCGAAAATGCGTGCAATGTGCCTCTGTCAAAGGGCCACAGACCAGAAGCCGAGGAGCAATGAAATTATACAACGTTGGGGCACCTTGGGAGAGAATTGCATTAGACGTAGTAGGACCATTTCCGATTACCAACTCCGGGAACCGATACATTTTAGTTGTGATGGACTATTTTACAAAATGGCCTGAGGCATTCGCCATCCCAAATCAAGAAGCAGTAACTATCGCAAATACTTTGGTAAAAGATGTGTTTTGCAGATTCGGCGTTCCGTTAGAAATGCACAGCGATCAAGGAAGAAACTTTGAATCGCATATATTTCAGGAAGTATGTAAAATCGTGGGGGTGCACAAGACTCGAACCACACCACATCATCCGCAGACAGATGGAATGGTTGAAAGGTTTAACCAGACTTTGGAACGCCATCTAGCTAAGGTTGTGGATAAACATCAAAAGGATTGGGACGAGTATTTATCATTGTTCCTGCTTTCTTACCGGACTGCTGTACACGAAAGCATTACCATAACACCTGCTTTTGCAAATTTCGGACGAGAATTACGGCTTCCAGCGGATCTGTTAAGTGGTTGCTCGCCGGATACTCCAAGTTGCATCACCGAATATGCCAGTGAACTAAGAGCGAAGATGATTGGTGTTCATGAGCAGATACGAGATGCAGGGCTACAAGCAAGTGAACGCATGAAAACTCGTTATGACCGGAAGGCGACAGGAACGAACTTCGAGGAGGGCTCATTGGTATGGCTGCATAACCCGGTGAGACGAAAGGGTAAATCGCCAAAGCTACAACCCAGTTGGGAGGGGCCTTACAAGGTTATAACGAAAATTAACGATGTCACTTTCCGAATTCAACGTACACCTAGAAGCCCGGCTAAAATCGTGCATGTGGACCGATTAGCCAAGTATCACGGCAACAACGATGCTCGAGACGAGCATGTCTTAGGAGGGGATAGTGTCGCGGAATATAGTGCGAACTCGTCATAAAAGCACGCTTGTACCATGCCTTACAACAGCGAATGTCAATTTATAACTTTTGACAATTAGATAACAAGAACAGTTTATTGCAAATTTTAATGTGTCAGAGAGAGACAACGCATTTTCAGGAAAGATTTGGAAGTTACTAGAAACAATTTTCGATACTAGAATGTTCTAAATTTATGCATATAAAAAGGCCGGCAGTGTGTCGAGAGATCAGTTGACGTTCGGAGTTAAGTGAAGATTACGAAGAGATACGAAATAGTGGAAAAGTGAAGAAAAGTACAGTGAATTATTAAAAGTGGTGGATTATAGTGCTCAGAGACTAAATTAAACTAGTGCTGTGTACTGTGCGCGTGTATATAAGGTGTAAATAAAACTTCTTTAGTGCGAGAACGCTTTTAATTTCCGATCCCGAACCCGTAGTACGTAACAATATAAATAAATAATAATCTTTATTGTCAAAAAAAAGTAGTTTACAATATATTTTATATCTAAAGGTACTCACACTAGGCAAAGCCTGTATCGTGAGTACCACAACTTGATTAACAAAAAGATATTATTGCTCGGTAAACTTTGCTATCAAAAGTTATGTTATGTATGAATAGAAAGAATCTTTAACTATAAAACTATAGAAATATAATAATGGCTTTTATTTTGCATATATAATAAGTGCATAAAAGCGAAAAAAAAAAAAAAAAAAAATAAACTAAGCTTAATTAATATGAACATATGTATATAAACAGTTGCACAGTTTAGGTAATTTATGAGGCCCATTACGATATATCATTAATAAGGTTTTCTGTAGCATCATATGTTAAAGTAGCGAGCCAAGACACCACTTTTGTCTTAGCTTTCTTAACTGAGCAATATTTAATGTCACAAAAACCGACAACCTTGTTATATATTAGCGTGTCAATATATGGACTAAAACGTTTTGCAAAGCACGACCTTACACTCGGTAGAGGAATCTTAAAAACTCGACGAGCTAATAAATTCTGGTATTCCGGGGACAAAATAACGGTTTTATGAATTTTGAGAGTCACATTTAAAATAAACAATTGGCGCACACTTAATACTTTACTGTCCTTGTAGATAATAGAAGTGGGATACATAAAAGGTTTTTTGAGCATTGTTTTAAGCACGGATCTTTGGGCTCTTTCTATCTGTATCATATGTGACTTTGCAGCACCACCCCAAGCCGTCAAGCCATATGTTATTATGGATTGGCACAACGCAAAATATACAGATCGTAAGAGGTCTACTGATGCTGTGTTGCGAAGTAGTCTCATGACGTGAATGATCTTGCGCACTCGGGTTGATAATGATTTTATATGTTCTTTAAAAGTCATATGTTGATCGATGAGAATTCCCAAGTATTTCACTGTATCCACTTTATTAAGTGTATCACAATTACATTGATCTCGGTTACTGAGATTACATGTGTGTAGTTTTAGCTGCAATGATGTATTTGGGGCCGATGCAATGGTTTTATGAAAGCACATATAATTCGTTTTCTTTGTGTTTAAAGTAAGAAGATTGGAATGCAACCATGTTGAGATTCGTTTCATTCCCAGTTCAGCCTTCAGAAAAACATCAGGCCAATTGTCACCCTCATAAATAATAACCGTATCATCTGCGTAACAGATGATATCTCCGTCGGTATTGTTGTGTATGTCGTTAATATACATAGTAAATAGTGTAGGGCCTAGTATACTACCCTGTGGGACTCCAAAGTTAACTGTTTTTTGTGAACTTTCATAGCCACAGACTCTGACACATTGCTTTCTGTTGGTTAGATAGCTTTTAAACCACTCCAGTGGAACTCCCCTTATACCATACTGTACTTCTAATTTTTTTAGTAGAATTAATGTGGACACTGTATCGAAGGCCTTAGATAAATCCAAGAATACTCCTATACTAGCCTTATTGTTTTCTAAATTAGTAGCTATAGTATTAGTGAATAGGGCGATTGCATCAACCGTAGATTTTCCTCTTCTAAACCCAAATTGTCTCGAGGAGATAAGTTTGTTTGCTTCAATGAAATTTATTAACCGTGCGCTTACAATTTTTTCTAGTAGTTTTGAGAATGCTGTTAACAGTGAGATTGGTCGATAGTTTTGCGGAGAATCTTTCGGGCCATTTTTATGTATAGGCTTAATACACGCCATCTTCCATTTATCAGGAAATATACCACTCTCTAAACTGCAGTTGATTATAAAAGTAAGAGGGTGGATGATAACATCTTTTATGTCCTTTAAAAGTTTATTACTAAGGTCATCTATACCTGGAGCTTTGTCGTTATGCAGTGAAACAATTAGGGACTCTAGTTCGTATATGTCTGTAGGGTGCATAAAGAATGAGTTAGGCATAAAATTATTCGGATGGACTTTATTGACGAGGGTCGCCTGGTCAGTTTGTAAATCATGTAATATACGGTTGGCTAACTCATGTCCGACATTTAAAAAGTAATCATTGCATTTATTTAATGACTGTATATTATTAATCTCACCATGAGTAGCCAGCAACTCATAAGGTTCTTCTTTATTTTCTGACAGGTTGCATATATCCTTTATTGATCGCCACAGTTTTTTTGGATTTCTTAAGTTGCTAGACAGTATGTGTTTTTCATATTCCATTTTAAGTCTACGTAGTAAGCTATTACAAAAGTTCCGATAGCGATTGTAAATAATGCGTGTTAGCAAATCTTGTGGGTTTTTACGGGAAAGCATATGAAGTCGATCTCTATGTCGCATGCACCGTATTAGACCAGGCGTAATCCAGGGCTTTATGTTACATTCCTGATGTTTCTTTGGTACTTTTTTTTTATGCCTATTTATTATATGGAATAATTTATAACAGAAAACATTAACTGTATTGTTTACATCATTACAATCTAACAGTGCCGACCAGTTAATTCGGCTAAGGTCATTTTTAATTAATTCTACATCTTGTTTCATCGTAAAGGGTTTACGAATTCGCGACTTAGGCATATTCATTGATAGACCTACAACAGCAATATCATGATCAGTAATATCACTACAGCATATTACACCTATAACACCTTTAATTTTGTTAACAAAAACATGATCTAGACATGATTCTGCTCTAGTTGGTTTTGTTATAGCCGGGTGCAGGCCATGTTCTGCTGTTAAACATAGGTATTCTAAATGTTGATTACTTGTTGAGGATAGAAGATCAATATTTATATCACCAGCCAATACAAAATTTTTTTGGACGTTGGATTGTGCACTAAGAATTTCATCTAGAGATAATAAAAAATTACTTATATTCCTAAAACAAGGTGGTCTATATACACCTAATATAGTGATGAAATTTTGGATTTCTATCTGCAGACAGTTAGCATCTTTAAGGTCTGGTTCCGACACTATAGCATTCCATGAGTCCTTAATATATACAACCACTCCACTATTTTGATTAATGATTTTACTTGTGTTGAAAGTCTTGTAATTTGGAATTGTTGGAATCATTGTGTTTTCATCAAGCCAGCATTCTGTTAAGATGATAGCGTCAAATAACAATTCAAATCTCTTCAATGTTGTCATGAAATTATCAAAATTTTTATTGATACTTCTTATGTTTAGGTTAAGTATTTTAAAGTTATGTTGCAGTTTAATTATTCCCATACATTGCTCAGGTTCAGGTATTGTGTGGCAGTCTATTCCTTGTAGTTCAAAATCACAATCAATGGTATTATCAATCATTGTAAACATGTAATATAGAAAATATCAACGAAGAGAAAGAAAAGTAAAAGATTACGGTTTTGAAACCCACCACATACGTTAACGTGATTAAAATGCTAAATAAATGAATCAAAAATGGCTCGCGAAATATAATTATAAAATTAAATTTGAGATTACCAGGAATATTTTGATCAACAATTTGTGTGTATATATGGGCAATTAGAGAATGCATATTAAAGATAATTTGATTTATAATCATCAATATCAACAAAATTAACCGATGATATCTTCGTGCAACTGTCATTAGAGTTAAACATACATACTTCAAAAGAACCATTAAAAACATCGACAAAAATGTATAAATTCTAAAGACCTTAAGTACAAGATAATAACTAATTGTAATTAGCATGCAATTTTTAACTACACATAAGTTTACACATTTAAATTGATTTAGAAAAAATATTAGACAGATCATCAAAATTTCGAACAGGGCGGGCTGGCTTGCCTTCCGATTTTCGGACAAAAATAGTACCTTGTGTGCACCAGCAATGCGAGAATCCATGTTGTTTTGCCGTTCTTCGTGTTTCACGAAAAAGCTCTCGGTTATATTTTGTTAAGCGTTCATTGTAGAAAACCTTATAAGGTGTTCCGGGAATATCAAGGTCAGTGCTTTTTATATTCCGCCTTGATTTTGCAGCCTTAATTATCTGATCTCGCTTTGTCTTGCGTAAGAGACGAACAACAACTGGTCTAGGCAATTGAGAGTTATTTTCCGCGGTAATCACTCGCTTAATACGGGGCCCAGCGCGGGTAACCCAGTCAATGTCACCATCTTCTAGCTCCACTCCGACTTTCCGCGCAGCTAAAAGAACTACATGTTGTAAACTCTCATTATTAATTTCGGGAATACCACATAATTCTAGTTCATTACTAATATTGTTTTGAGATTTTATATTCAATTCATGTTGTAATTCTTTCACTGTGCCTTTAAGCAGTTCAGTTTCTCTTTCACGGTCCTCAAGCTTTTTAATTCGGCTGTCATTGTTAGCTATCGCTGACCCTAGTTCTTCTAATCGTTTCTGGCAGGATGTAATAGAAGCTGTAGTGTCTTCAAGCTGTTTTTTTAGGGATGATAATTCCTGGGTTAGCAATCGAAACTCAGCAATAAGCTCCTTTACTTCACTATTCGTTCCAGTAATACTTTGTGCATCGGCCTTTTTACGCATAGTGACGTTTGAGTCATCCTCATTTATGCGCACAGGTGTTGAGCTGTTATCTCCAATTCTTCGCTTAGTGGCACAGCAATCAGGACATTTCCATTTACTCTTCTTCTCCATTGATAGTTCCGTAAGATTGATGCATAAAGAACAAAAATTTTTAGTACACGTTGAAGATGTACATTTTATGTTATTCGAATCTTTAATAAGTTTAAGACAACCGTAGCATTTCATGATGGGAGGCAATATTGAAAATGTTTTATTTTATAAAACAGTATTATGCCTTTCGAAGTAGGAAAAATGCGGATGGCCGTTCTGCGTTAATAATCTTTGTCTAATAACTGTGGTAGGTAGATATTAGCACTATAAGCGTAAACTCACTCAAATGTGACTCTTGCGTACTGATCTTAACCGTGCGATTCGCTTGTACTGTTCGAAATATACCGTCAATCACTTGTTGTTTTTATTTCTTTAGAATATTTGTTTAATTACTTTGTAACTAGGTGGACACATATTTGATTGTTATGAAATCTTGAGACACAATATATTATGTATTTACACACACTTTAACGTATAATTTTGAAGAAATTAATCACTTTTACTAAATATAAATGAGAATATCAAGTGGAGGTTTAACAAAAACATTTTAGCAAGCTGACCGAGCGTCATAGAATGAAATTATATATAATATGTTGGGACTATATTACACACAACGCCATCTAGTTCCGTGGTAAGCTATGTACTACGTAGGAAGCTTGAGTTACCGATACCAGATAGTTGATATACTATTTATATAAGTTTAAATACATACATATTATAAATATAAACACCTATGACTGGAGTAAAAATATCCGAGTTTAACGAATGAAAGCGGGATTCGAACCCACGACCGCTGGCGCAAGAAAGTTGATTCTCTACAAACCGCGCCAACGTGTCTTCAAGTTTAGAAGTAGTTGTTAGTTAATTAGTTAGTTTTAGTTTATTTTTTTTAGTTTATTTACAATCGCTAATTTAATTAGAGGTTTTTTAAAATTAACAAAATTACAAGTAAATTAAAGCCACTTACCAGTAGAATCAGTGAACATAACAGCTTTAGTATTCGGATCGCTGAAGTACAGTCCGTATCTGAAGAACAGAGATCTAACAAAAGGCAGTTCTTCAAAATCATGGAGGGTGATAGGCGTTTTCAACAACTGCCAATCAGGCTGTAGTGGGTAGAATTCGTATATGAACTCGCGTGGGTCTGTTAGGAAATAGTGGTCGTCGTACTCGTATCTGAAATGGGAGAAGAATTTTTTGTTTAAGTTGTTGGATTTTGTTACTTGAGTAGAGATGAGAGTTAGAGTGAGTGAGTGTACTTCACACACGGCAGAAGAGACTTTGGAAAAGTTGCCTACCAGAGAATGAGATAAATATATAGTATTAGGAGTATTCTGTATTAGGATATAATATTATTTTTATATAATAAATTTACCAAGCTCAAAATATTTTATATTTTAATGCAATATATTACATTTCATATATAATTTATTAAACACGTGAATAATACACAATTTCTGAAGGATTCATAGTACGCAGGCGCACATACTCCATAGTCCTATTTACGAATATATTTGTCTCTTTTTGGCGTTGCTTTTTCATTTCACCGAATTTTCAAATTACAGCGGTATAAAGAAGTTTCAGTACAAAAAGTCATTGGGTTGCAATAACTTAACTAACCTCAAGCTGAAACTATCTTTTCGGATTTTGTCGCGGATTTATTATGATTTTTTGTTCCCGACATAGGTATAGTTGTTACAGACAGTGTATAACTGAGACATCCTTACATACCTTAGTTTCTTCCGTGACCATGATTGCTGTAAAGTATTCGAAACGCCGGGAACCAAAAACATAATAAATCCGCGACAAAATCCAAAAAGACAGTTTCATTTATAATGTCAAATATCGCGTAAACCTAAGAAAGTATTAACCTCAAGCTATCACTCTTGCCCCGTACTCCTGGTTTGGGTGCGTCTTTAGCATTGACGAGGTGTCTCGCCCCCCAGTTGCACTGCACGAAGCGCCAGGCGCCCGCGACGTACACCGCGTTCCATGAGTTGCGGAAGCGGTTATCCTCGAAGCGAACCCCCGGTTGGTAGCCCGCGGACTTGCTATACCCCTTGATCACTACGCAGTGGAGACCGGCGTAGCTGTGGGCGAGGAGTAGGGTTACCAAATAGAAACGTATCAAATCCGGGACAATTTTACGACAACGGTGTCGGGTCGAGATCATAGTATAAATATCTTGTTCTTTTTTTATTTTCAAAGGTTTTAGCCGTGTGACGTGTTATTCCTTGTAAGTTTATTTTGTTACAAAACTAGTAGGTTTTCGGAATCCGGGACAATATGTCATAATATAAGATATACTAGCATTTCCCGCGGCTTCGCTCGCCTTCTAAAGGCTGATTCATCAAAAGAAATATTTTTCTCCTATTTTTGCAACATTTTTCATTGATGCTCCGTTTCTATTGGTCGTAATGTGATGTAATGTAGCCTATAGCATTCCTCGATGAACGGAATATCCAATACAAAAATATTTTTTTAATTCGGACCAGTAGTTCCTGAGATTAGCGCGTTAAGCCAAACAAACAAACAAACGAACAAACTCTTCAGCTTTTTAATATTACTATCATATATCATATCATAGTATAAAACAAAGTCGCCTTTTCTGTCCCTATATCCCTATATCCCTATGTGCGCTTAAATCTTTAAAACTACGCAACGGATTTTGATGCGGTTTTTTCCAATGGATAGAGTGATTCAAGAGGAAGGTTTATATGCATAGCTAGCGGATCCCGCGGCTTTGCCTGTGCTAAATCTAGGGAAGAGCCCGAGCGAAGCGAGGGCGAGTCGCTAGTATAGTATATAGCAATATATAACATAGCTTGCGAATAGTGTATTCAGCATTTTTTATAGTCCCAAAACTGGGCACCGGGCATCCCTTCCATACAACGGGATCAGGTCCACCACACAAACCAACTACGGGTTGGCTTAGAAATTTTTATCATAGGTTATTAATATTTTAATATTAGCTCTATATAGAGATTTCCAATTTAATTAAAAACTTCTAATGCCTTTAAAATATAAAAAGTGAAAATATGTATATCCATACCTGCACAGTCTCTTAAACAGGACATGGTAACTCTCTGTTCCGTGTTTGATTCCTCTCAATAAGCCTAAGGGCGAATCCCCTCGTAGGTTGTCATCAAAATGTATATTATTAAGATTTTTGACGGTGATCCATCGAAATATGGTGCGAGCTTTTTCGACATCACTTGCGCATCTGCCTACTAACTGCCTTACGAGGTCAGTAAATGTCTTTTGGTCTTCTTGAGCTACCTGTTTAAAGTGTAAAATATATAATAATATAAATAATACGTTTTCTTTATAATGTCTCTCTATTGAGCAGTCTAGGGGTGGCCAAGCTTCCAGAAAGTCCGAGCCATTATTCAAATTTTTTTTTTTCGAGAGTCACAATTAAACAATTGTATGTCAGTAATGTAAAAGACATTTTGAAACACATACGAAAGGGGAATGTTTTTTTTAAATATAATAGCACATAAATGAAAATGGAACTTTTGAAAAGGAAGAACTTTGAACTATGAACTTCAAAGAGCCGCATGTGGCTCGCGACCCGCAGTTGGGCCCTCCCTCGTATATGCTATGGTGGCATCACGCTATCTAAAAGAGGGGTGTCAACATGTCTTTGAGAAATCAAATTCTCTTAAAACTACAGGTTTAATCTATTGTTCCCCTTCATCGTATTAGCAAGTGGTAAACATGTTCGACCCGTCTCCTTAGCTTTCCAAACGAGAACGTTATCAAGGAGCTGCTTAAAATTTATTCTTTCATTTTCTTTAATTTAATTTAGTTATTTAAATATATTAATTGATAACATTACAAATTAAAACATCATTAATGTCGTCATTTTATGATAAGGAGTTTTAATAATTTTTTGTATTAACCTTTAAATAGAAGAACAACTTACGGAAATTGCAATTTTGTCGACATCAGCAAATTCCGCGGGGTCTGTGTATATGTGGAACTTAGATACTAGGGGTGGTTGTGGGGCGGGGGCGCGCGCGGGGTAGGGGGGAGCCTCCTCCCCATCGAGGTATATAGATGACGCGGCCATGTATTCAGATCTCCTCTCTTGAATCAGTTCCATCATCTCATGACTTTGTTTCTCCACTAATGCTGCTGTAGCTGCTCTGTAAATGTAATTAACTTATTGTAATGTTGAATACAATAATCGACTTCAAAAAGAAGGTTTTTAATATAGCTGTTTTTTTTAGTATAAGACACCAAAATTGCCGTTTCTATCTACGTAAGCGGAGCCACATTTAAAACCTAGTAAAGTAATAAATCAACAGCCATCGCAGGTTCAGAAACGTACTCTACATATCTGTATTTCAATAGATTCCTTGGAATTTTTAATCTTACCTATATTTCAATTTGGTAATAATATAATATAAAAATATTTTAACTATCGCAATATCTATAAATAAAATGTACTAAATAAATAAAGCTGAAATGGTCATAAACAAATTTGAACCCTCTATAAGCTGTTTAAAATATAATTAATGTCTATTCGCAGTAATCAGATATTCCATTCAAAGCAATATTCTCATACGTTTTATTTAACATCCGGTTTTATAAATGAGTTGTAAATGAAAGTGGCTTCTCATCGAGTGACTATCTCTGCAAAGATACCGCGTTGCCATTTTTACGACGTGACCGAGCTTATTTAAATGTTAAATATGATGTAAGATAATTTCTCCAGACTTAATACTGGTTAATTTTGTACTGTTTCATTATTAGTTAGTTAAAGTACATATGAATAAATTAACGGTATGCGAAATGTAAATATTTTAATATGAAAAAATGGTTACATAGGTATACGTACTTTACGAGCTAAAAACTTTACGC
Source organism: Boloria selene (assembly GCA_905231865.2). NCBI lineage: Eukaryota > Metazoa > Arthropoda > Insecta > Lepidoptera > Nymphalidae > Boloria > Boloria selene. Next base: position 9,444,400 of record HG993149.1, read on the forward strand.
TAAATGTTTTTACCAATAATTTTTGTGGATTGACTTCGGCAAATATTTTTGTCTAGTTAATATCAAGTGTGGAAATTAATACCAAAGTTAAATGGAGTGGCAAAACGTAAACTACTGCTTACCTTTCATGCTCTAACATTTTCCTTGTCAAACTCTCTTTCTTCTTATCTCTTCGTAGAGTCATATTCTTCTCCAGATCTGCTCTCTCTTGCTGATGTCGTAGAGTAAGAGCACCAATTTCCGCATCAGGTCTTCTCTTTTTCACTTGCATTTCTTGCTGGAATCTGTTTGTTAGCCGTTCTAGTTCCCTCTCCCATTCGTCCTGAACAACCAGTTTTTATCATAAGTACGTTTAAGTAAAATAGTCAATTCAGAGTGCTAGATAAGCTTAAGTATTGAATATTATTTCAAAATTTATATTGGTATAATATTAAAAGTAGATGTTATCTGTTTAAAAAAAGGAACGTTACTCTTCATTTTCTTTATAACATAAAACAATTCAAACCACTTTGAGATCGGTACTTAATAAGAGCTACTATTTGGTGTGATCATATTTTGTAAGTGATGGGGAGGTAAATTGCATACATATTCACCTGAACTCAGAAATTAGTTCACAAAACGTGTTATGAGATATTTTAATAAGTGGCTTTCAAGTTTTTAATGGAGAGTAAATAAGGAAAATTGTGTAAAGATTTTAGGTCTGATAAAAAATTGCGTAATTAAGGGCAACCTAAGCGTTAAAAAACGATTTCTGGAAAGGCAGGTAATTTTTAAATTTTTACCTCAAAACCTTAGTTAAATTGAGTGTGATGGGAGTTAATAATAATACATAATTTAGATTTCTTAAAATCTTAACAATATAATATAATAATGTTGGTCCGCTTGTAACTCCGAAACTACTTATCTAATATTAACGTACTTTTTTAAAAATCTGTCCTTTCTTCCAACTTAAGACATAGGATAATTTTTATTCTGATTATTTACATTTTTGTATGATTAACGATTTTCATATGTGTGCCACAGCAACGTGTGGCGGTCTGCTAGTTAAATATGTTTTTTTTTCTAATACACAAAATTCATTAAAAATGTCATGAACATATATTTTTCATATCATTAATCATTATCTAAGTCATAGATACATAAGAAAACTATAGTTATAAATTAACACTTTTTAATTATGTCAAAAGTAATTCGTTGTGTTACTAAATGAATCACAATACATTTAAATTTTGTGTAGGCAAAGTGCATTAAACTCTTTGGTCGGGAAGAAGTATATGAGTACCTGAATTTCTTCACGTATTCTTCTGTTTTCTTCTTCTCTATGTTTTGAGAATTTTCTGTACAGATCATCTTCTTCTTGTCTATGTTTCATTTCCAATTTCGTTTGTTCATCTCGATCCTGAAACAACATAAGTTAATATTATTTTTGAGAATCTAAAAATTTTTACTTTATTTACGCAACGATTTTGGTATACTTAGAGGTAGTTCTCGGAAGGTAACGCAAATACAACGGATTAGGTATTCTTTATTTCCATACATCATGTTACATGTAATTTTACTATAATAGTTTCCGATAAAGTTTAAAAAAGGAGGAGATATTCAATTCTAGATACACATTTAATGTACGACGAAGTACAAACAAAATCAATTTAATTTTTTTTAATATAAATTTCTAAAAAAGGTCATCTTAAAAGATGAGTAGATAGGTAAGGTGATAATAATTACTTATTAGTGGTTTTTAAGTCGGTGTACTTTTTAAAATATTTTTTTTAGTTATAATGTGTCACTAGTTATCACATAAGTTAAAATGTTTAACATGGTATACACCATGACATATGCGCTACATTTAATGCGATATAAACACGACTTCCGCGTGACGAAAGGTTACTTGCTAACGATTAGATATTTAGAGTGTGAAATCTTAACGAAATAGTTCTTGCTAAACGATTGTAAAACAGTGTTTCATGTTCTAAAGATCTGATTAATAGCTCCGCAAAAGGGATGTCTTAACTTATATTTTTTTTAATTTTCCGCTTCAAATTCATAAAATACCTGCTCATAATCTATACACATATAATAAAAATCTTCTGAGTTCAATCTGTACATTAAACATTTTTTGGTAAATCTTCTTGAAATCTATAGGTTTTCCATTTTTCGTCTGTTTGTCTGAAGATACTTCTTGTTGCAAGAAAATAATTCATCCGAGAAATGTATCTAAGGTACTATAAATGTAAGCCAAAAGGCTTGTAGGTGTTTATTTAGGTAACTATAAAGATGTTGGAATGTTACAATCAAATGAGAAAGCCTTGGGTCTCTAATATAATCTGGATATACGTTAAAAGGCATTAATTATAATGTGTAACTAGCACCTTACACAACCGTTTATTCGAATGCAAGTTACAAAATAAGTCCGAACTATCTTGGGAATGATTTATGGTGTGGGAACAGAGTTTGCAATTCGAATAACCTTTTACATAATATAATGGACACATCGCTTTGTTGTGCGCTTCCGGTAATATGGGAACAAAAACTACAACTAACTTACAAGTATTTTATGTTCTCTTTTATAAATGTTAAGGAATAGAAATATATATCTAAATGAGTGTTTCCACTTGTGAAGATAAAGAGGGTAGATTCACTGAATATCATCATCATCATCAGCCCTTTTTAACGTCCCACTGCTGGGCACGGGTCTCCCTCAGTACGAAGGGGATCGGGCCATAGTCCACCGCGCTGGCCTAGTGCGTGTTGACTGTTGGCGGACTTCACATGTCTTTTGAAAACTTGCTAGGTTTTCTCAGACATGCAGGTTTCCTCACGATGTTTTCCTTCACCGTAAGACAAGTGGTAATCATGATAGAAATGATTCGCACATGAAAATATCAGAGGTGCGAAACCCGGATTTTAACCCGCATCATTCGGTTATCCAAGCGAGTGCGTTACCGCTGGGCTACCACTGTCACTGAATATATTTGGCCTTTTTTAACGTCCCACTGCTCTGGACATCAAGCTATAGTCCACCACGCTGAACAAGTGTGCTAGCAAAACTTGCTAGGTTTTTTCAGATATATATGTTAGGACATTATATATGTTAGGACATTATTGCACACATCGCCATCTAGTTCCGTGGTAAGCTACGAAGGAAGCTTGTGTTACGGATACCATATAGTTGATATACTACATATATATGTTTAAATACATACATATTATAAATATAAACACCCATGACTGGAGTACAAACATCCGAGTTTAACAAATGAATGCCCCCAGCGGGACTCGAACCCGCGACCTCTGGCGCAAGAAAGTAGGGCCACTACCAACTGCGCCAAATGTGTCGTCAGTTTCTTAACGATGTTTTCTGTATGTGATAATGATTCGCACATGGAAATATTATGATTGAAATATTACTATTTATAAAAAAAAAACATTTAAAAAATATCAGAAACTCTTTGTGAAAAAAACCACGAAAAAAAGCTTACAAGTTAGTCAATCTAGAAAAATTATTATAAATGCATAAAACGTAACGTCAATCAATTATCATTCAAAGATTTACGACATGACATCGAAACCAACAAGTGTCGTCCCTTGTGGAAAGTGAAGCGAGTCGTTGAACCCATTGATCGTTTCGAATGATACGATTGTTGCGTACCTGCCTTGAATAGTCCAATTGTTTTGAAGTATATACGGTTATTATACAATCTACATACTTATAAATAAAAAAGGTATGCATAAAAATGCTTTAGTTCGTTTTAGAATAGGATTCCCGCGGGATTTTGTGTAATTTTTTTGTGTAATGTTTATTAGTTATGTTAAGATTGAGCTATTTCGTCCGAAGAAAGCTGTGAGCGTTTGCTAAATATACTTTTAAAAAATATATCAAATGAATGGTTTAAGCTAGAGTACTACTAGGTATATTTCCAAAATAAACAAAAAACAAGGTACTATAATTTATGTCATAGGTACTTCGACGATTTATAGAGATGATGACACCGATACCGAACAGTCTCAAGTAATAAATGTTTATGTTTCTCACAACTTTATTCAAGGTGGGTTTCATTCACAAATCGAAAAAACTCAAAGCTTACGTCATTCCCAGTGTAAGTAGGACGAGTTTATTTGTAATTTTATATGCGTTTAAAGTACATTGAACAAAAAGCGTGCCATTGTCATTTACTTCACTGCGTATTATGTAGAGATACAGACTACGTGGCTTGTGTGACAATTTGTGATTGTAGATAACAAATTGTTTAATACAGACGCGTTGTTGACAGTATATTTAATGATATCATTAAAATGTTTGAATTTTTATCAATAAAAGTCAAACATATTCGACGAAATTGTTTTCGTTCGAAATAATCACTTTGATAACTGTATATTATAATCAGTAGCGAGGAACAAACTCGCCGGTCGGTCGTGTTCGCTGTTATTTAGATTTTAAAAATGCTTAAATTAGTAAGAGGATTAAGACGATTGAACGTTCGGCAATACAGCTATGCTACAGTGATAGGAACCGAGCCGAACAAAAATGATCCCTATTTTCAAGAAAATAAGGCGAAAATGGACGAGCTTGTCCAGGATCTTCGTTTGAAAACAAATGAGGCTATCAGAGGCGGTCCCGAGGAGGCGGTTAAAAGGCACACGGCGAGGGGTAAATTGCTTGTGCGGGACAGGATTAACCGGTTAGTCGACGAAGGAAGCGATGTTTTAGAATTAAGCACGTTGGCCGCCACCGATATGTACAAAGGTCAGGTGCCGAGCGCCGGCATCGTAACTGCTATCGGCAAAGTTCAAGGTCAGGACTGTATGATTGTTGCGAACGACGCTACTGTTAAAGGAGGAACTTATTTTCCTATCACCATTAAGAAACATTTACGAGCTCAGGCAATTGCGCAAGAATGCCGGCTTCCTTGCATTTATCTCGTCGACTCCGGCGGAGCACATTTGCCTGATCAAGCGGATGTGTTTCCGGACAGAGAACACTTTGGCAGGATATTTTACAACCAGGCTAATATGTCAGCCGACGGTATCCCTCAAATTTCTGTTGTTATGGGATCATGTACTGCAGGCGGCGCATACATTCCGAGTATGTCTGATGAGAGTATTATTGTAAAAAATCAAGGAACAATTTTCTTAGCTGGACCACCATTAGTAAAAGCGGCTACTGGCGAGTCTGTATCATCGGAAGATTTGGGAGGAGCTGATTTACATTGCCGTCAGTCTGGAGTGACAGATCATTATGCTCAAGATGATGAACACGCTTTGCACTTGGCTAGAAATGCTGTAGCTAATCTAAATTGGAATACTGACCAGCGAGCCAGAATCCAAACACAGATCGATGAACCATTACACGATATTGAAGATTTGCATGGAATTGTTGGTGCGAATATACAAAGGCCTTTTGATATTAGAGAAATAATAGCCAGAATCGTCGATGGCAGTAGATTCCATGAATTCAAACAGCTGTATGGCGAAACATTAGTATGTGGATTTGCCTTTGTATATGGTCATCCTGTGGGTGTTATAGGTAATAATGGTGTTTTACAATCGGAAGCCGCTTTAAAAGGCTCGCACTTTATTCAACTATGTGCCGCTCGTAAAATACCGCTTTTATTCTTGCAAAATATCACTGGTTTTATGGTAGGAAGGGAAGCTGAAGCCGGTGGGATTGCTAAGAATGGAGCTAAAATGGTAACAGCAGTAAGTTGTTTTAAGGGACCGAAAATAACAGTTTTAGTGGGCGGTAGTTTTGGTGCTGGCAATTATGGTATGTGTGGAAGAGCATACTCTCCCAGTTTCTTATATATGTGGCCAAATTCAAGAATTTCTGTGATGGGTGGACCCCAAGCTGCTACCGTTCTCTCCCTGGTGGCGAAGGAAAAAGCTCAAAGAGATGGTAAACCTTGGACGGATGAAGATGAGAAAAAAGTTAGAGGGCCTTTAGAAGCTCAGTTTGAAAAGGAAGGACGGCCTTATTATAGTACAGCTCGACTATGGGATGATGGTATAGTAGCTCCTAGGGATACAAGAAAAATAATAGGCCTTAGTTTATCCGCTGCTCTGAATGCCCCCTTCAGAGACAGTAAATTCGGTGTGTTTAGAATGTAAGATAAATGTGAAGGACATCTGTGAATGTGATAAGGTGCGGTATACGATAACAGGCTGAAAACTGTAATTGTATAATTATATTATAAAACTTGATTTATATTTCGATTGTGTTATCAGTGCGACTATATCTACTAAGTTTTTTTACATACATTAAATATATTCGTAAGTAATAGTTATTTCTTTTTATTGCTCTATACTTTCTAAATTTCTAAATTAAAAAATGGTAATGAAATAAAATTTTTAGTTTCGTGATTTTTAGATAACCAAAGTATCATGCGACTAGAAAACATAGTTGATTATCTTAATCAATTCGGATCAATGATTACCGGCGTAATACTATAGCACCTAACATAGACTGTAAGCCAAAGAATTAAAGTATATTCTTAGATGGTATACCACAAAAGGCACTGCATAATAGAACAATAGTACGATATAAACAATTGTTGTTATACATTAATAATGCAAATGACCTGTGTACGTGACCTCAAATCTACGTACGTAGTGCCACATTTACAGTTAATTATTTAGAAACAAGTGTTAGGTGTTAGAGAGATAATAACTATCATTACAAAAATAACTATGCCTAATTTGCATAATGGATGCTTGTATATTATGTGTTTTATTAAAACGTAGGTACCTATTAAGTAAAATACAATGTTGTGCAGGTTTTCCTGCAGTCAGGAGTTTAAGTTGTGTTTGTTACATTTATTTACACAAAACTAAACATGTAAATGTTTTTCAATGAATGAGTAAGTTTGTTACTCACGCAGAAAAGGTTAAAATGTTTTTAACCAACTTCTTATAAGGAGGTTCTTCTGGTGAATAGTCAACGTTTTATCGAAAGGCAATATACCACGGGTGGAGTAGCAGATAGAAACTATTAACAAGAAAAGTGAATTTTGAATTTTTAAAATAAATTTTAAAAAATCAAAATTTATTTTTTTGGGAAAACATTGAAATTTAAAATGATGTTCGAGTCACTAAAATATTAGGCATCAATTTTTTATTTATCGAGAATAATATTTATTTATGTTATATTAGCCGATATTATGACAGATATTTTTTTAATTCGTAATAAGATAGAACTAGTATGCCCACGACTCTGTTCACGTTTCATACAGTTATTTTCATTCTGATTTTCATTTATTCATGAAAATAATGGATAATGGATTTTTCATTGAATCGGAAACTTGATGTTTTTGTCGAACGAGTAGAATGAAGAGGACACGAAGGAGACTAGGTAAGAATTCATTCATTCATTCATATTTACAAATTAAATGTGTCAAACTAATGTCAAATTCCTCCGAAAAAATACATTTTTTCGCAACTTTGACATTTAATTGTATGAATACATACACCCTAACTCTGACATCACTTCCAATGAGAACAACGCCGTCCATACATCATAGATTATATTTTACGCTTTCCAATCTTAACCACACGCGCAGTTTTTGCTGCTTACATTCTTTATAAGAAACTCTACTTGCTACGAGTATTAACGGAGTTAATTATTGATGATTTGTATGCCGAATGCACATCTGAGGCGATCTGTTTTTCTTCATCATTGTCTGTGCGGTAATCGGTCTTCGAGAATTTTCTGGTTACATTCAAATTGTTGACATAATCTAGATAGGTGCAACAATGTTTCTGGGTGAACTTAGTAATTTTTAAATAGCTCGGCAAAGGTTTAATTGTTATAATTAGTCACTACCTATGTTAGACGTCGTGCGTAGGGGCGAAAAAACATTACATGTAGACCGTAATTACCTGCATACTCGTATATAATAAACTGGTACTCTTTTTTAAATTGTAGGCAAAAGTAGGTTCTTGTTGCCAAGAAGATAATGATAAATAATAATAAATATTATTTATATGATATACCTATATGTTATTTCTAAGTGAGTGCGGTCTCAATTTAGTTTTGATGAATTTTTGTAAGATAATAGCCGGTTATCTTACTAAAATTCACTTCACTAGTTACTTTTTAGTTAAATCTTTACTAATCTTTTAAACGTACTCAGCGACGAACTCGAGCGGAACAAGGCTCAGTTACTAGTAAAATAGAAATCCATAATATGTACATGAAGTCTAATAGTCATAGACCATAGTACTTCGCTATGAATATATATGTAATTGTGAACTGATTAAAACCCATTGTACTGTGTGCAGCAATTTATCGCTTGATTAGAGTTGGAATTAAAGGTACTGTCGCATGTAACAAGTAACAACTATTCAAGGCAACAATAGTACGAGGCTATAAAGTTTACGATATGTAAATTCAGCTATTTAACTTTCTTCAAGTCTAAAATGAGTAAAACGTAAAATGTTGATAATGCATTTTCTATGCTAATTAATGAATATTTAATTATTAATAATGAATACTGTAATCATTAAAATTTTAATTATAGGTTTTTAAGATCATTTTGAAGCAGTGTGAACTAGAAAATTTACGAGAGTATATTACTTACATATACTTATGCATACATACATACATACATACATACATACTAAAAGGTTGCAAAAAATTAATTTTCACAACAAAAAAAGAGTGAAATCTCTTTTAAACACGAAAAGTAAACTAAAAGTAAATAATAAACATAGATTATGAAGTGAAGTATTGTCTAAAACTGATAATAATTTTACGCTTAAATCAATTAGATTTTAAATCTAACGTAGCGTTAATTCGTTTTGAAGTTGTAAATTTGATAATCGCCTATAACAAGTTTTGTGGGTGGTGAATAATTGGCTTCATATCGGAGGCTATAACCTAAAGGTACTGTAGAGGCGCTATAATAGATAAGAAATGTGTTGGTGTCTTTATAATGTGGCGTTATGGAAATCATATTGTTAGATTTTAATTAATTATTTTATTTATTTATCATTATCAATTATTGTATATTGTATTCAGCCCTTTTATCAACGTCCCTGCTGGGCACTGGTCTCCCACAATACGAGGGGAATCAGGCCATAGTCCACCAAGCTGGCCAAGTGCAGGTTTGTTGACTAGAAACGTCTGTACAAATTACCGGGATAAAAAAATGCTATTAATTCAGTCTTTGCTAAATCTGTAAAGAATATCATCTATAAACATCCATTCCTCACAAACTTTCATATTAATAATATTAGTAGGATTTAATATTTTGAGGTTTTGCAATAAACAGCAGCATTTTGGATTTTTACTTATTTACGATCCAAACTAAATCTAAAGTACCTAATGTGTTTTTGTTAAAACTATGACCCGATTATCATTATAGTGATCATCACGGTTCGTTCGCGAATTTGTATTGGCCTACTAAAACATTTTATATATAAAAAAGTGCATTCTCACTATCAAATGCCGGATGAATCATAATTCAAGTGCGTTTTTTAACCGACTTCCAAAAGCAGGAGGTTATCAATTCGATCGGTATTTTTTGTATGTATATACACCGATTACTCTGTGATATATGTATTCCGATTTACGTGGTTCTTCTTTTGTTTGATGCTGTAATAACTGCCATTTGGTCCCATAAAAATTTAATTGTATAAAATACTTTATAGACCGATATCGAAAAGGGCACTATGTGGATCGGTCCTATATATACTCTATAGCATCGTCAATCCATAGCTAAACAATAACTCTTCGCCTACCAACAAATAATAATGAAGCGAATGCTATGCTACATCAAAACTTCAGGAAATATTCATCACTTTATTACTTGTGTAGAGATCGGCATAATTAAGCAATAAAATACGCCATATAAAATATGCAATTTAACGCACATTATATTATAGTAAACGACTAAACGACTATAGAAACTAAGACGCACAGTTATAATACAATATATATGTATATAAATATGAGATTAGAAGTTATAATAAGTACATTTGAAAGCATAATCTCATACAGGAAGCTAACTCGCCATTCAAAGCAGCTAATTTTCATCTTCACTTACTTACTCGTATATTTATAGTTTATTCAAATAGCACGTAATATAAAGATACTTTTATAAGAGAAGGTTAAGTTTATAAAGACAATTATATTTAAACTGTGGAATTCGTATATAATATAAAAACCTCGTGTCACAGTGTTTGTTATCGAACTCCGTCGAAACGGTTTGATCGTTTTTTTTTTGTTTTTTTTTGTGTGTAGTTGGCCTGAGAATAAGTCGAAGGCTATTTTTTATTCTGTGAAAAGGGTGGCTTTTCAGATTTTTTATTTTTACACCAAATTTTTATTTTTATTTTTCTATAATTTGGCATCATTAAATACTCATAACCCTAAATTTTCAACCTTCTAACACCAATTCCTATTTTTTTTAAGTGATTAGCGGGCGAAGCCTAGTAACGAATTGCTAGTAATGTATAAAATTCTTTCTTCTTCGTCTGAGTAGACTGGCCTAGTCACTAGAGTTACTACTATATATTCACTAGTACATACATCACTACGAGGGTAACACACGGGTCGGAGTCGGCCCTGAGCTTTAACTCTTGGTCGTGTCGAATAGCAGTTCCAGGAATAGAGAACGCTGTGTCTCCAGCGAAGGTCTAGTCTTAATTATTATTATTAAAAACGCTTGCTGTAAATTGTCGGTTAGCTGTTTGGTAAAAATAAATCGTGAAACGAAAGCATTGTGAAATAAGACAAAATAAAACAAAAATTATAACACATAATTTTTAAGTATTTGCATATTAAACTGAACGTTATTTAGTTCCATATGAAAACGGTCTCTAACGCTTCGTGTATGCATTTATTCTGCGTGTGTAATATTTTGTAATTCAAATGGGCATTAACAAGATGTCTTGCACGTAATTCCTATTATTTCTTCTCTACATTCCTGTATGCTGCGATAATACGCATAGATGTTGACGTTTGGTAATTATATTTTCTAATATGTTATGACCACCATTGTTTTTGAATGTGTTTTTAAATTTATAGTTATAATTATATAGTATAAAGGTATTTTATAGGGATATAATTTAAACTTAAATATTTCGGGGTTAGAAATTAGGAAAATTCTATTCGGTAACCAATAAATTAGAATTGTTAATTTGAACGTAAGATTAGTACACTTTTGAGTAGTAAACGAAAATTGGTTTAATTTAAGAGCTAAGAAAAATACTCAAAAATCCTTACAATATGAATAATTAATTTGATAAACATGAAATCTTATATTTATCATTTACAAAGATAAATGACGAAATAAGATAAAACGGCATTGGGACTCTTTATATACTATTTTTATAGATTACTCGTAGAGAATAATGATTTCTTACAGGTAATCAGTAAAATATTTGTATTAAAATATAATTATAGTTCATAATAAACATGTAAAGCAATAGAATCGAGCAAGTAAACTACAAAGCGTTAATACCGCGAAGGTACTATCTGTTACGTTGTCTTAAACAATCGAACCAATCACTCGCTCTTAATTAACAACTTTCTCCAGTCAATGAACGCCAGTTCAATGCTTACGGCAAAAAATAATATTCAGACTCAAGAGGCCTTATGGGCGGTCGATGTCGATTATTTTCTTATCACTTAAATGAGTTAAATAATTGTTTTTTTTTACTTGGTAAAAATAAATTAATTACTAAATATATATTAACTGGTGATGTTACAAAAACTTAACTTCTTTTTCTAACAAAAAAGTTATTAACAAACACTTTAGACGATCACTGATAACAAACTGAGGTTTAAGTATCAGCAAAAAATAAATAAATAGAGACTAGACTCTACAGTCTCTGTCTCTGTCTCTGTCTCTCTGTCTGTAGTCTAGTCTCATTCTAAAATGCCAATTTAAAAAATTAAATAATCGATATCACTACAGGCCGAGTAGATTAATGTAGATAATTTTTAATTAATTTTAATACAAATAAGTTTTTTTTTCGTAATGGCTTTGAATTGCGTTAACAGACGCAATACATTCTGCCAGTGTCGCGTTTTGTGAGGAAGACACGTAAATAAGTTTTTAATTCTGAGTAGGTGGAATTCGTAGATTAAATATTAAAACAAGTATATTTAAATAGTTATTTTTATCGATACACAAGCCTAATGTATACTTTTTAGATGTTTTTGCTGTCTGTTTATCGTGACCGCATCGCAAGAATTAAGCTAGTTAGATGAATTAAAAGTCTGGGTCAAAATACAGGACACTTTTTATGGCGGGAAAATATCTCATCTCTGTGAAAACCTGTGTAGAGTGATTCGGTAGTGACATATTATACTCGTAAAACCAATGTGAATGATGTATTAACCCTAAACATACAGTAGGCTGTGTTAATAGTTGTATTTGCCCTTATAAGCTAGAAACAGTTAAACTTTTATTAGGTCTGCCTACTACACTGCTACTTATATGTAGAATATAAAATATACATATTTTTTTTATTACGAAACAGCATCTGACCTTATATCCGTGTAATATTATAAAAAAAACGTAAATAATAAAAATAAGAGAGATTTTAGACTTATAAAATTAAGTTTTTTGATGTATTTCTATTAATAATATGTTTCAGAAGTTTTAAGTACAATATATAATCTAACAATCAATTTCGTGTAGGTATCTAGAAAATCAACAGAGCGTGCATTAAATTAAGGCGTTAAAATGGCAAAATAAAATGTCAAGGAATTTTACATTTACACTTGGCAGTGCATAAGTTATATTGTCATTCAGTTATAAAAATATATTAGATTTATTCAATAATCATGACACAAATTTTATCGGGATATTGTAATCTAGGAGTAGGACTTTTTTTAATTTTATTTGATTATGAATCCTAACCGGTAAAAGTTGAATAACTCCAGCCTTTAAAATTTAGTATTCAAATACCTCTAGATCCTTAGTTCAGTTTAAATTAACAATAATTGCATTTTATCTGTTTAGATCTATCGATGGTTTTTTCACATAGGACGTTTAACAAACATTACATTACATACGAATGTATCGTATAAAATGAGATAAAGGAAGTCGTTAGAGCTTAATGAATTTATAAAGAACAAATATTTATTGCAATACTGATATAAGACAGCGTAAAGGATGTGTTTATCTCTGAGAAAAAATCTACTAAAGGTATCGTTCGCGCGTGTGGAACTAACATTATGTTAATAAACGCGCTGTGTGGGAACCGCGTAGGCAGGTTAGAATAAGGCAATTTACAATTAAGCCGACTAGATCGAGAAAAGAAGCAGTCATATCTGGAAGTGGGTGGCTGTGCTTTGTAGAACCGCGTTTATAGCATTCGATAGGTCAAGGATCAAAAAGTTACGCTAGAATATCGTAAGCTTTATGTGTTTTATATCGTAGTTTTTTACTATTTGGGAAAATATATATATAGATACATATATTATGGAAAATGGCACCATGTTTTTACTCAGGCTCTATTTTTTTCCAATTTTATTGATAATGTAGCGTAGGTATTATCTACGAATAACCAAGTAGTTAAAATAATTGTCAAAAGTATCAGTATTTTCGAAGAAAAAACAGATGAGTTCATTAAGACATTACAATCTAGTTTCTACAAGCAAACTCACAAGCTTATTTTTCTTTGGTAGGGCATAGATATAGTGTGTATAGATTTAACTTTGTATCTAACCACTTCCTGTTTTGTTAAAATTGTGAAAAAAGTAATCTGTCAAAATCAATAGATACATTTTCTTTAAATTATTAAAGATTTAGTAGAATTATATGTATAATTGCAATAATATCTGTATAAGTTATTAGTTCTGTCCCTTAAATATGAGAGGGGGCCATAGCCCACTATATAGTTGCCAAATGCGGGTCCGCAGACGCGTTTTTCGAAAACCAGTTAGGTTCTTTCAAACATTCAGGTTTTATCACGATACATTCTTTCATCGTATAAGCAAGTGGGAAACATGTTGAAAATGATATTCGCACAAGAAAATTTTTGTGATGAGAGACCCTTAGTTTGAACCCGCTTCAATCTGTTTCCAATGCGATTACATTTTTGAATAAGATACTTATTATTAGGTATTTTTTTTAATTGTATATCAAATTCTATATACTTTTTTGAGCCAAAGTCTATATCATTACAAATTATGTATATATATGTCCTTATTTTGTAATATTTTGTTTGAAAATAATATTTTCAATAAGTAGGTAGGTATAACTTATATTTGTATGACTGAAAAGTGTTATTACAGAAGTATTGCAAGTTCTCAGCAAATTACAGTTGAGCGTTGGGTGTTCGAGTTTTTGCTCACGGTATGATTTACGCCCGCTTTTGTATGCAGTGTAAACGGTAAATAGACCGCTATTCTCACGGCCGAAGTCAGGTGCATTCACTTGTTACAATTTTTATTATAAAATAACGTAAGTGTAATTTAAAGTCTATTAAAAATATGACTATTGATATTAAAAATATGACTGACAGTGGTAGCCCAGCGGTAACGCGTCGCTTGGATAACCGAGTGATGCGGGTTCGAATCCGGGTCTCGCACCTCTGATATTTTCATGTGCGAATCATTTAAATCATGATTACCACTTGTCTTACGGTAAAGGTAAATATCGTGAGGAAACCTGCATGTCTGAGAAAACCTAACAAGTTTTCGAAAGGCATGTGAAATCCGCCAACTCGCACTAGGCCAGCGCGGTGGACTATGGCCTGATCCCCCTCGAACTGAGAGAGGCCCGTGCCCAGCAGTGGGACGTTTAAAAGGGCTGATGATGATGATGATGATTAAAAATATATTTTGTTCATTGAATAAAGCATATTTTGCTATTGAAGGATAGGCATGGAGCGGGATAGTACATCTCAACTTGTGTATGATTTAAAGTAATAGGTACGTTAATAACCCAATTATAATATTAATAAATAAATATGTGGGGACATTATTACACAGAGCCATCTAGTTCCGTGGTAAGCTACGAAGAAAGCTTGTGTTATGGATACCAGATAGTCTATATACATTAATTATTTCCTTCTATTTAAATTATCTGCCTCATATTTTTTCAGGTTTAATTTAAGTTTTTATGTAAAAGTAATATTATTTGTTATACATTTGTGTGGCCTATCTCTTAGTTCTGCCATACGATAAAAGTTTTTTTTGTAATGGCTTGGAATTGCGTTAACAGACGCAATACAAAACTTTAAGCAACAGTTTAGGATTTAGTGGCTGATATACAACCTCATTCTTGGTACAAAAATATTATCCCTGGCATTTAAATTACATTGTATGTATATACAGTAAGCAATGCCTGTAGGCAATAAATATTTCGTTGAAACAACGATCGTATACTATATAGGTAATTAAGTTATTAAACACTTTATAATATTGTTAACACTTTGTAGCCTGAAAGTCACTTCTAAGCATTAACAAAGAACGATAAGGTACAAAATGACATCATTTCGCTGCAAACTAAATAAATATGTAAATTTTATTTTCCTTCCACACAAACCGTACAGACTACAGTGTCCATTATTTTTTAATATATTTTGTTTGTATTACAGTAATTTCTCATGAGAATTAGGCCTTTGTTATGTTAGTAGGTGAAGTTTGGAGTGGAAAGGGTTATTGTTAAAATAAGTGCAGTTTGAGAAATAAGTTTCTATTCCACTTTAATTCAAGTAAAACACAAGTTACTTATAATTTTCAATCAACTTTCCAAACAAGAAATGTATTATATTTAAAATTGAAGAAAACCGCATTGAAATAAAGCTATTATTATTTACTTCTTATAAAATAAATAGGTAGGTATTGCATTATACTTCAGCAGATCACACATCACCGTTACTTAGTGGGTACACGCAACCTACGTTTACTTGTATTAGTTTAAATGTACGTAGCGTTATTCTTAATTTTCCATACGGGCACGTTTCCAAGACTGTGATTAAATAAGCATAAATCAGTTAAGAGTTCTTGTTAGGTACTGGCTACACTATATCTTAGCAAAAAACTATATATTATACCTTTCAAAATTTTCAAACGAAAGAAAACAAACATGAAAGATTTTACGTAAATAAATCTAAAAATATATAAGATGTCGTAATAGGTATTCTAATATTTGTATGAAATATCCTGATCAATTTAAGCCTGAATCAACTGGCTAAAAAATATTTTTTGATACTTTACTCGAGATTAACAGTTTTAAGTATGAAAACTGTACCTAAGTGTTCCCTGGTTACTTTGGAGAATGTATGTACGTCAAAATCGTTTTCGTCACTTATTTTTTTTTCTAGAAAGATAATAAGTATCGAAGGTATAACTTACTTAAATATTCGTAAAAAATACATAGAAAATTACAAGCAAGTAAAAGAAACCATTATTTGAAATCAATATCTAAGATAAACTGTAGCTAGCGTAGGCGTGTTCATATCAACGGCACCTAGTTCCTACAAAATATTATAATCGGAGCGAATATTATGAAAGCTTAGTTTTTCCCTTCCGCATTACGATAACAGCCTTGTTACTGTCGCAAGCACAGGCCTATTTGTATTACAAAAGAAACGATTGTCATTTGGTAGGTAATAAAACATTGCGAACATAATTTCGCATAGTTTTGCTAATGATAGAGTATGGGTTATACATAATTTGTTCTTTAAGTATTAAGATTGTAAATTACTTTTTGAGTAATAGTTACACTAACTTCAGAATAAGTTTAAAAGTATTCTACACTTAGGGATGGATTTTCCTTGAAATCATACATACATTGGATGCCTCCTTTAAGCAGTAAAATGTACAAGCCAGGGCTATCAAAACTGGCTTTACACAACCATTTTAATACTAATGAAATAAAGTATACGCCGATGACATGTACTAATCACTATTTCCGAACCGTTAAGCACATATAAAGACATCTGGCAGTTTTCTATCAGCGATAGTGTATTCTTCATGATAAATGATTCATGACTACTACCGATTACAAAATAAACATTGAAAAAAGCATATGAATAGCAAACTTAATAAGCATTGTTTGAAGTATTTAAAAAAAACAGTAACTTGAATAGTAATTTATTTTAAATAAGTTTGGTAGAAAGATTCGAAACCAAAGTAGTATGTCCAACAATTTATATGTAGTCCCTAGAAAAGCTGGGGTGTTACATACTGATGAAGCTAGTCGTATCTAAGATTACTTAAAAAAGTATGAATGTCAGTGATATAATCCGATACAAGTATATCAGGTTATGAATGAAGTGGGCACGGCCTTGCACCCACGCGTGTACGGTACACCTCGTAAGTGCAAGTGAAGTAAAAAATATAAATATTATGAAATTTGCATTTTTTTTCTATTGTATTTAGCACTTTTTAAACATCCTGAGGTCCTAACTCCTGGGTTCGAGTCCTGGGTCGGGTCAAATTTATTGATTGAGTCTTTCTGTTTAGTAAGATCAGTAACAGTCCGGAGTTGGGGAGTTAGCGGTGTTTCATCCCCGTGCCTCGGAGAGCATATACGGCCGTCGATCCTGCATCATAGCTATCACTGGTCGTGTCGAGTAGTCGTCCCACCGGGGTATGAGAGTGATAGTAATAGAGAGTGCACTTGTGTTTGCGCGTACACTTGTGTAATATAATATCACCTGCGCAGATGGCTAGTCTTAACGACATTAGCCGCCGTAGCCGGAATCGGTCGGAATAGTTCATGCTAGCCAAGTGTATGTTGGCGGATTGTATATATATATATATATATATATATCTTTCTGTTATCGTGAAACTAGTAGGAATCAATTTCAAAATAGAGAAAATTGCATAGATCTTATACCATCTAAAGTAATTACGATAATTCCAAGAGATATGAGTAAATTCACTTCTTTTACTTTGAAATGTTATCGAAACTGAAAAATATTGTTGATCTATTAGTTTCTTAAACAAAAAACGTTACTACTTAACCTTAAAACCTATCTATAATTATATAAATTTAAACTGCATAATAATATGTATTGAAATATGAAAATCAAAATTTTTAATACCAATTTTGCAAGTTGTTCTAGTGGTAGTATATTTCGTCGTCATTGATATTATTACGCTCCTCACGACTTTAGAAACTGCTCAATAAGCGTGTCAATATATTCTAGTACCTAGACTTTTTTGTTGCAATTTATAAGGCATGCATGTCTATGAATGCACACATTTGTTGAATAATAAGATCGAACAGACAGTTTTAATCCCATATTATTTTTATTCTAATCGTTATATTCTTTCAGGCTCTATAAAAACGCAGTTAGAAAAATATATATTATACGAACAAAATTTTGTATTGTAATATTATAAACTAACAAAAGAGCAATTGTTGAATTTCTTGTAGGTAAGGTGTTCTCAGCAGAACTGCCTTCTGAGTCGTTAGTTGATTCCTCATTTACATACTGACTTTTAATTTAATTTAAATGTAAAATTGACGATTGAAAATTATAAAAGTCTATTGAACAAAGCATATTTTATTTTAATTTACAATACATATATATATACCCGACGAATAATTTGTAGTGGCTCCATGCAATGTCAAAGCACTATATCATGGTGTAAGTACAAGTTGATGTCCGGTTTTCACCAAGCGCAAGGATGTATCAACCTCGTTACAAATCTCCACTCGTGCGCATGCATTATTCAGCACATCAGACCTGTCACCGCCAAAACCAAACTGCCTAAGATTTTTCATGCACTAAAAGTGAACAACAAGTTAATGGCGGAAGGACTTGGTTCTTAATTTAGTATTAATCGTATAATAGTATTAAATTCAATTCGGTAACAGTTGGATATAAGAGAAATAAATACTGCAGCAAGATCTGAAGTAATTTCAAGTTTAATTTGAAATGCCAAAAATTCGTAGAAGAGAAAGTATCAGAGCAAGAATTCTACTTAGAGACAACTCAAAACTTTATAAAACTTAAAATATAGTCATAAAATTTACAATATTTATTTCGTTTCATTGTGCACATGCTATTTCTACGTTGGTTTGCCTCCATATAGTCTATGGTTGCGAATATCTTTTGGCTGGTTCTACGTACTCTTACATTATTAATCTTTATCCGTCTGACTTGCAATTTTGTTTTAAAAATAATTTTTGAGATATTGTTTTTATGAAAAAAACATATACCTTATTAATTTTTACACGTTTAAATTTTTCCTTGCTGTTGATTCTAATTGCTTAAATGGCATATCGGTAAACATTGGTTGCGCGTAATTTACCTTATAAATCATGTAAAATGGATAAGATGCGATGGAGATTGATTTGTATTGTACGAAATAAATCTTTATTTCTATCCGAAGAGTCCAACTAAAATAGTGATATGTTTTAATATTACACTGCCTACAGAAAACTGTCACGTTGTCCTCGGCCCTCTGTGACACACCGTTTATGGCTACTGTTCGCTGGCAGCTCAATTCGTTTTTAACCAAAAAAGTCGACCGTTCCACGCACTCGGACCAAGCTTTTAAGAATATGCATGGTTTTGTTCTGTCTGTATTTGGTTCTAAGATGGTGCGTGAGTCATGGTTGGTTCGAAGGACCAAAAATGAAAATTTATGTTTTTCTTACGTACTTGTCTTGAGTACACTAATTAGTCATCGTTATAAGTAGATTGCTAAAAGAAAGTGCCTTATATTTATTTAAGCCTGTAAGGCTGTAAATTAAAAATCATAAAATCATTATTAGTTCGTTAACAACATTGACAAATAATTTAAGTAAAATATCATCAATGTTTTACTAATTATTTATTACCAATATATTGCAATGTCATAAGTGTGTATATTCAATTCTATCTATAATTGATAAGTCGGCTAAAAATTCATAATTATCATTTGAAAAAAAGCAATGTTATCTGTGGCGGAGCGTCCTGCAGGCTTTAAACAGAAGCTTTGTCGATTTCTCGCTACATTTAAGACGGGGATATACGCCGTTGACCTTGCTCGATTGGGCGTTGCCGGTAAAAATTCCCCGCGCAACCCCGCGCCTCCCGATAATAATTACGCGCGACCAGCGCGCTAGAATTCGCGCGTAGTACGGCACAGTGTAACAACTAACAGCTGTTGCTTTGTTAGGCATGGTTCTATTAGAGGTGTTCGCAACGGCAATATATTGATAAGGCGTTATAATGATAGCATTTTTTATCAACTTATGCAATTATAAAAACGACACTAATAATAATAGAAAAAAGAGTATTTAATACATTGAAAGTTTTATTATAAAGCATTATCTAGTTAATTAAAGTTTATTTAAATATCATAAAAAAATATTTTTTACATAATTAAAATAATTATTATTTATATCTATTATTAATTTATGTGTACTATATGTAGATACAATTTTTATCACTTATAAACACAGTAAATATATATAATTGAACACACCGATTCTCGTCCGATCATCGAAGTTAAGCAACGTCGGGCGCGGTCAGTACTTGGATGGGTGATCGGTTGGCCTGGGAACACCGCGTAACGTTGGCTTTTTGTTTTTAATTTTGTAAAAATTCATTTTATTTCAGTCCTCAAACAATATTGTCATATTAAATATGTTGTTTTATACTTATTGTTTTTATATATGATGTTAAACTTAAAAATATTATATAACGCTGTTAAGTCCTGAATCGCGCTATCGAAATATTCTAACTCGTTGAATATATATACAATGTTGTCGAACGTCCAAGTGTACTCGCTTCGGCAGTACATATACTAAAATTGATAATCGATATACAAAAAGTGTTTGTAGGTTCACAACTTTCAGTTTTCACCAGATAGGAACGAAGTTCTTTATTATAAAAATGTTATTAATTTTAAGTTCTATTAGCGGTATAAAGAAAAAATAAAAATATGTTGTGGCTTCCGGAAAGATGGTGCCTTTTGTGGTGGTGTAGGTTTTTGTGAGTCTGTAGATGTTTGTGTTTGTGAGGTTGATCTGAATTATTAACAAAGTTATGGCTATTTGAAATTTAGGGGGTAATTGAGGGTTTGTCTTATTACAAAAAATCAGTAGGAACTAAAGTAAAAATAATACTTTAAAATTAAATTAAAAAAAAATAATAATAATAAATAAAAAAGCCTTTTATTTCCAGTTTTACAAAAAACATGAACAAAAGAAAAGATTTAACTATCGTATACTTTATACAATTAATACCTATAAACAGTGCTATGTTTTTTACAAAAATATGTGTGAGTACAGCTCGTGTACTTATTGTAGTCAAACTGTCATGGTGTGTGTGTTTAGGGATACCTGCTCCAAATCTTTATCCCATTTTTTAATATGATGAAGGTTAAATAAAATAATTATTTTTAAAATTAAAATATATAATTTGTAACGATTAAAATATGATAATTACTCATGAGGATATAAAAAATTACTAGTACTGCAATTTTGCGGATTTCATTTCGTCATATGGATTTCATTTATTTTTAATATAGATAGTGGTGAGGGTGATCAAATAAATATTGTCACGAAGATTAGTCAACTACGCAGGATATTTACTATAGTGCACTAATGTACACTAAAACGTGAAATAAAAACTTAAAAAAACGTCCTGATAAAATAACACTAAAACGTAAAAAACACTTTATTGGTAGTTTTCAGTGATAATAGATGCTTGGCATCATTAAATAATACATACTCATTTTTGCAATTAGCACCCCGGTAAACCTCGAAAATGACACCCTGACCCATGTAATTGTTTAAAAAAAACCGGATGTCCGCCATCTTGGATTTGAAAATGGACCTCATTTTCGTAATCAGCGCCCCGAGAAACCTCGAAAATGACACCCATGTTATTGTTGAAAAAAAACCGGATATCCGCCATCTTGAATTTGAAAATGGATCTCATTTTCGCAATTAGCACCCCGAAAAACCTCGAATATGACACCCGTGTAATTGTTGAAAAAAAACCGGATGTCCGCCATCTTAGATTTAAAAATGAACCTCATTTTCGTAATCAGCACCCCGAGAAACCTCGAAAATGACACCCATGTCATTTTTGAAAAAAAACCGGATGTCCGCCATCTTGGATTTGAAAATGGACCTAATTTTTGTAATCAGCACCTCGAGAAACCTCGAAAATGACACACATGTCATTGTTGAAAAAAACCGGATGTCCGCCATCTTGGATTTGAAAACGGACCTCATTTTCGTAATCAGCACCTCGAGAAACCTCGAAAATGAC
This sequence comes from Boloria selene, assembly GCA_905231865.2. Taxonomy (NCBI): domain Eukaryota; kingdom Metazoa; phylum Arthropoda; class Insecta; order Lepidoptera; family Nymphalidae; genus Boloria; species Boloria selene. The sequence continues at coordinate 9,466,582 of HG993149.1, forward strand.
ACCCATGTCATTGTTGAAAAAAAACCGGATGTCCGCCATCTTGGATTTGAAAATGGACCTCATTTTCGTAATCAGCACCTCGAGAAACCTCGAAAATGACACCCATGTCATTGTTGAAAAAAAAAACCGGATGTCCGCCATCTTGGATTTGAAAATGGACCTCATTTTCGCAATTAGCACCCCGAAAATCCTCGAAAATGACACCCATGTCATTGTTGAAAATAAATATCGTGAATATAGTTGCAAGTCCTCTTTTGACTGTTAGCTAACTTCTCCCGTGAGAATTTTGTGTCTCGCGCATCGTAAAATTTCACTCTCATAAATTTTTCATAACGCGCCAAAAGAAGTATAACTTCAACATGAAAGATAAACAGATTAAATTTTATGTTACCTATGGCTCAGTAGACGTAACTTCGTTACAGGTTCGATTACCAGACTTAGTCCTTATAACTATACAAATAAAGTCTAAATTGAAACTTCTCTTAGTCGACACTATATATTTAATAATAAAATAATAAATATGTTGGGACATTTACACACAGCACTATCTAGTTCCACGGTAAGGTACGAGCCTTGTGTTATGGATACTAGATGGTTGATATACATGGTGGATGGTATATACACATATATAAGTTTAAATACATACATATTATAAATATAAACATCTATGACTGGAGTACAAACATTCGTGCACAACAAATGTCTGTCCCCAGCGGGACTCGAACCCGCGACCGCTGGCGCAGCAAGTAGGGTCACTACAAACTGCGCCACGCGTGTCGTCAAATATGTATACAAAAATTTTTAAGTAAAAAATTTACAAGTCAATAAGGTCCAAAATACGCCATTTATTTATTTCATTTCAATATAGTTTTAAACACAAATGTTTTAGAGCATAATTTAGCGCACACGACTCGTGACAATTCTGTTCACGAATTAAATAAATAAATTTCTAAATTGGTTCTGCGGTTGCGGAGCAAACAGTCACAGGTCCGTTCAGCACAACGCCTCGTCCCGCACTGATTTACTGGGCGACAGAGGGTGTTCTCTCGCGGCTTACGTGTATGAATTACGTAAAAAAATCATAAAAAATAAATAAAACAGTTATTTGAAAAAATAATCGGAGATCATATTAGGTGTTGTATTATTTAATATGCTGAACGCAATAAAAAAATCCTGTTTTTGATAGTTTACGAGAGAAATGATATGAAAAATTGTAACAGAGGGTACTTAGCATATTTATTTATGATATTTATGTTGTTTTTTTTAACTTTTTAAGTGGAAGAGATAATGCTGTATATGCTGTAGAATAACATACATTTTTTTTTAATTTTTTCCTATTAAGATTACAGAGAATTCAAATACAAAGAAAGTCCAATTTACATATATCGCCGCCTTAATGACTTTAAATCGCTATATTGTTTGAGTTATAAGCAATAGCGTTTGAAATAATTTTAAATTAGCCTGAATAAACGAATTTGTGCTAATATAAATAAATAGAAATATGATTTCTATATCTATATTATAGAAAAAGATAGAACCTGGATCAATAATTATACAAACAAGGTGTTAAGATATTCCTCGATTTCTTGAAAGAACATTCGTGAATTTATTTTCAATTATTTATCTACTTTATTTATTTATAAGTTTAAAAGTGTTACCATCGCTAGGTAGTTGAATATTTACAAATTTATAAACAATATTCAAAACAAATATATATGTATTTTTCCTTGGACCACAAATATACATTCCTTATGCACACGCGATCGGTTCTAGTCTGCGAGTCAAGAATGTGATCAGTCGATACTGGAAGATGCGCAGTTATTGTATATTTAACATCTTCATTAAAATATTTTATCAAATCCATCAGTCTAAATCGACAATTCAAAAAAGAGGAATGTTATTTAGAATTTCTAGTAGTTTTTATTATAAGTTATTATCTTTTATATATGACTACATCCCTAACTACTTTTTGCAACGGACCATATCTCTGAAACAGATGATGTACCGCGATAAAAAATAGGCTGTGTCTTGTGTATAAAGTCAATACAAAAAATTCCATCACTGATGCTTTATGTACAAACCATATATAACGCATATAAAAACGAAGGTGACAAGTCTAATGTATACATTTGTTCAACACACTTTCAGTTTAAAGTAATTTATGGTTGTAAAAGTTCTTCTAATGCAGTGACAGTCAAACTTCCATGACCTTACATCTTATTTCCTGCTTGAGATTTGCTGACCAGGTTTTAGTTTCCATTCATAAATACCGTTAAATCCATATTCTTTAAAATATTGCAATGAAAAACAAATATAATATTAAATGATAGTAATATACAAAAATTGTAACTTTGAAAATCTTTGGCCTGACGTCTAGTAAAGGTAAAATTTCATGATATTTGTATTGCTTTCTGCGTTCACATTAGTACCTTCTTATATATTATCACGTTAGTTGCATTATTTTTACTAATTTTATTATCTAGAATTTCAAAATTATACCAATAATATATAAAACCTTTAAAACTCGTAGTTAATATTATCATTTGAAAGCGTATTTCCTATCAAAACTAACTTTCGTAATGCAAACATAAATTTCAGTTTCTAAAGGAACTTCTTTCCTTTCATCGGCAATCGCCACTTTCACAGAAGATTGGCGTAAGACATCTCTCGCTGATGTCATGTCCACGGTGACGATGAAAGTTGTGATAAAATGCCAAACATAACTTAGCGCTAAGTAACACATTATTAATGATCTTGCACTATTGTATTTATAGTTAGTACTCTGAGTATTCGTAATTATATAGTGACGTATTTACATTTACACGTAGACTGTCTAATATTTCAAATATGCTAAAGACAAAATATTACTTCTTAAAATGAAATTATGAACGTGATTAGTTCGTTTTTAAAGAAATATCTTTATAACTTGAAGCAAAAACAATATTCAGTAAAAAAATAAAGTAAATTGATTGTAACTAATTGCAAATACGTGCAAATATTTAGATTTATAACATTCATTTTCTTACAGCTAATTTTCATGCAAAAATGCCTCGTTCATTGTTGTTTTAGTTGATGATAGCATTTAAGGTTGAAAAGTAGAGGTCCTAGGCTCGAGTCAAAGTTGGGCTAAGATTAGGTATTGAGTTTTCTGTAAAGAAGGTTCAATCTTCGGAGTAATTCAGAGAGTACCTAAAGTCGTTGGTGTATGTCTGTTCACTCACTGGTCAAGTCGAATTGTCGTCCCACCGGACTTTGAGAGTGACACGAATAGAGGGTGTACGTGCTTTTGTGATTTTGCATGTGTAATATAAAATCTATAAGGAGGACAATTATGTATGGACATTATATGGAAGGCTGATGCTAGTCGTCTGCTAGTTGGACGAGTAAAATAATTTAGTCGTCCAACAATTGTTGGATGACTAAATTATTTTAAAGGCTGTGGCTAGTCATCCGATAATCGTATTAATAAAAAATATATTATTCGTCCGACTATTGTCGGTTTGTACGAATATCTATCACTTCTTTGATTTCTAATATAAAATAAGCGATTTTTATGTGCAGGATATACCTATGCCGAAAATAAAATATAATATATAAATGGTGTCGTGGGACACCAGGTAGGAACGAAGTTCCTTCGGTTAATGTAGAATCGACACAATTTGCAAAAAAAAAATCGTGCTCAATTTTATGTAGGTTTTCTTGATTTTTCTCTTAAATTTTGCTGATTGGTTTTTATTTAAGTACAGGAAAGTATTTAGGAAATTCAGTATTTTAGGAAATAATAAATAACGTAAAATAAAAAAATCATAATTCAAATTATCAACTAAAATAATCAAATATGTCTCTTTAAGTAAAACTAAAATGAAATCAAATAAAATAAATATAACAATAGAGTTTAGTAGTAATTTGAATAATTTTCATTCACCTAATTATCTTAAAGAGAAAACAAAGCTTTAGTTTTATTAAACCCAAAATTGTTTTGTAAACCATCCGATGAGATCGATTTACAAAATCACCGCAACCAAAACGTAAAATAATCATGAAATATAAATATATTATATAAAATATATTATATAAAATATAAATATACAATAATCTTGAATCTGAAAAACATATTGTACTACATTAATCAACAATAAATGTGAAGTGAAACCTGACATAAATAAAATTAAATAAATCTGGACTACTATAAAATGCGCTTTTGCATGGACTATAATTGTCATGAATAAATATCACTTTGTTTACACGATTATAAGTCAATCTAGACCTTTTGGCAGACAAAACTAACCCAGCGGTCGAGAAAACTCTTTCACTTGTTGCGGGTACTCCTAAAATCGACGTCGCTAGCGAAGAAAGCCAAGGGAAAGAATCCTTATTTACAAGCCAGTAATTCAAGAAATCTACATCTTTAAGATCCTGCAGCTTGCATGTTGCAAAATATTTCCAACATTCTTGTTCAATTGGATCATCTACAGGTACAGACTGAGTTTCAATGCCAGAATGCTTTTCGGAAAGCCTGATTAGAAAGGAACTAACGGTAACGGTATCAGATGTCGTAGTCGGTCTTGCTACTGCTTGAGATTCAGAAGTCTCCATAGAAGGGATTAGATGTGGACGACTTTTAACAATTTCTCTGATGTAATCTGATAAGAAAGACACCCTTGTTTGATTGGAAATCTCAAGATACACATCTACTTCACGTATCCCTTGAAAGCGACAGTCCAACAAAGTAGCAGCCACTATTAGTTTTGTGATCGGGAATCGGTGATTTAATTTATCCATCATATTTCTTTTAAGAGTTAACAATACAAGTGCTTCATCATCATCTGAGGACTGTAGTGCGTCTTTAATTTCTGATCGGAATATCAGCGCAACATTTAAAGATGTGGATTTTTGAGAACTTAGTATTTCTACAATGACCTTGATTTTTTTTAGAAATGTGAGTAAATCTGTCATTAACTTCCACTCAAAATTGTTTAATTTAAGTTGCTCTTCGCCAATTTTGTCAAGCAAGATGTTGACAGCGTAACGATTGCAAGAATGATTTAAACTTTCTAGCACGGCCAAAACGCTGTGCCAGCGGGTCGGTGTCGAAGTTTTTATGCTTGGTATTGGCTTCATAAAATAATCGATTTCACTGGAATCGCCATCATCCATCTCATTATAATCGTACACAAAATTATCAAGGATTGGATCCCTCTCGTCATTTTCCAAATCTTCTCCTGTTTTTTCTAGTAAAACAATTATTTTTCGCTGTTCCTTATCAGCTTCAGCTTCTAATTCAGGTAATGTATATCGCAGCTTCTTCACTATTTTTTGCACTTTGTAACCAGTCTCTTTACTTCTTGGGTCGAATTTATTCCATCGACATTCACCAAATTATGAAGACCATGGCCCAAGCAGAGATGACGAGGTGAAGCCAAATCGACTGCACGTTTAACATTTGCTCCGGCGTCCGTGACAGCAAAAATAGTTTTATCAAGCAATCCAAAGTCATTTCTTACTTCAGCGATCATATCACAAATTTTTTGACCAGTTTTTTTTCGGTTATTAAGGTCGTTAATAACGTGAAATATTTGAGTTGCATATCTGTATAAAACATATTGTTACAATTAGATTCTCACTTTACATTGTACTTTAAATAAAGGAAAGGGGAAAAATATATACCTTCTGTCAGATAATGGTATGTGAAAGTTATATAATTTTGACTCCGATATTGATCGCTCCACAAATCAAAGGTTATTGCTCCACAGCATGACGCATCTAGCTGAATTGTCTTTTTCACATGTGATAAACAGCTTTCAAATACATCGTCCAGAGCCGTTCCAGATATTGTAAAACGAGATGGTAAATCTGCCGTGTTCCCAATTACCTTGTATTTCTAAAAAAAGGTAACTAACTTTAATCATTGAAGTCAAGTCTATGGATTAAATGAAGAAATTCTTTATTTTAAGTTATCTACGTACACCACGTGTACCTACCATGAAAAAGTCCTGCATTCATTTGTCTGATACTGAGTTAAATGGCATCAAAGAGCGACAAAACCAGAGAGCTAGATCTCGCGCTAGGAACCACTTGTCATTAGTTGACGACGCTGAGGATATACTCTGCTTTGAAGTTGAAGGCCTGCTGGTAGTAAAGAAATCTTGTATTGTCTTTTTAGCAGCTATACCCTTTTCTCGTAGACCATGAACATCGCGAAGGTGACAAATTAGATTTCCAGTGCGCACACATTTACTGTAAGACTTTACTTTTGTTCTAAAACATTAATCAGATAGAATTATATTAAAAGTTTAATATTACTTTTCTCTATGCATTCAAGTCACTTGTTACTTCACTTGCCATTGTTACTATGACGACTGTCGCGCCTGCGCACTATTTAACGGTTTTATTCCACGCTTTTACTATCACATATTTTTCAGTTCGGTCGCGCAGCAAAATCCCTATCTCCTCCAGCCTGCCGTAAGGAACTTCGTTCCAAAAAAATAACCCTAACCTACCGAGCTGATAATTTATTTCATAGGACGGCTCTATAGAGTCGTCCTATGAAATTTACGTTACTAACACTCCCTGAGAGTATGTACCTACATCAAAACAATGTACAAGAAAATGGTATTTTGTAAAAAGTACTACAGAAACGTCCGCAATTGCATTCACGAGTATGTTAAAACTTAAAAAACAAATTGATTTCTCTTTGAGCCATTTAAGAAGCAAAAAAGTCTCAGTCGCGATATATCAAACACCAATTGTCGGAAGAATAATATTTAATTTATTCGTCCGCTTATCGGATGAATAGACACTTCGTATATGGAAGGAAGTTTGACTAAGATTCGCGGTCGTTGAAGTAAAATCCCTTTAAATGTCACATCTGTGACTAGACGCCGCTTTCGTGCACTAAATGTTTCATATTTAATAGCTATACTATATATTAATATTGTTCTTAAAAACTTACCAAATAACAGTCAATAGGCTTCTCCCTCGGTCTGTGATACGCTTTTTGCAGTTCAGTTTGCTTAAGCGCATGCGCAATGTGTAAGGCGCTTGCGTCGAAGCGACCATATTGGTAGTCGGGTGTGTCGCGCGACACCTCACGCGCGGGTGATGCATGTACGCTGCCGCCGTTAGTCGCGCGGGTTGGCGACACTGTTGATGAAAAAATCATTGATTACTGGATGTTTCAAAAGAAAGTAAAAGAGCTATTATTCAATTTTGTATTTACATAATTATTTTTTCTCAAAGTCTTTATAAATCTATATTAATAAAATGAATGTTGGTAAGCACAAAACTCGAGAATGGCTCGACCAATTCGGCTAATATTTTTTGTATGTTCCTTGAGGCCCACGGAATGTTTTTATTATAAAAAAATTCTAACTTTGTAAAGTCTTATACAAAAGGCGGTACCTAGGGATGAACCCGAGCGAAGCGAGGGTGAGTCACTAGTTAGGCAATAAAAAAGTATTTCTCCTTCGAATCTTTGCTTATGAAATTGCTGCTTATCACAGGTTACAGATTATGTCCTTCTATAAGGAGAATATTTTTTTATTCAGATTTATTTGTTGTTTATTTACGTACCTACTCTTTTCTCTAAGAGAGTACAGTGTAGTTATTAAATAAAATTAATAACTAATTTCTTAAAGTAAACTTTTATTATTAATATCAGTTAATTCATCCCGTAATGAGAATTAAACGCACATGAAAATATTTCAGATGGTGTGGGGTTTGGGCCCGCTTTACTCTATTTTCGAAGCGAGCGCTTTTAAAGCTTTTTGCTGAAATTAAAACTTTATAATATTTTTCTTTATAATTCTTTATATTATAATTCTTTATAATATTTTTATATGGTCTCAATACTCAAGTGTATCGGTCAGTAACGGGCGCCTACATATTAGCAACGATTAGTAGCAGCTCGGGTGTACCGATGTAGATCCGCCGTTATGCATGACAATCAGCACGCGTAGTGCATTTTTTTAAACAATTACAAAAAGTCAACATTTTGTTGTTATTATAGCGGTATTTGCTTGGGTTTTTGCTTTGTCAAATTGCCATACAATACGGTTTGTAGATGATTTAATTATTTGTGACATTAAAATCTGATAAAAGAAGTAGGTAACCTACATAATAAAAACAAAGCTGAATTAAAAATAATACATTAAAATATAATATATATCATAAATATTAAGAAAACAAATATGTTTGCATGTGTAGGAAAATAATAGGAGTAGTAAATCACTACATAGTATAAAACAAAGTCGCTTCCCGCTGTCTGCTGCCCGTCCGTCCGTATGTATGCTTAGACCTTTAAAACTACGCAACGGATTTTGATGCGGTTTTTTTAATAAAAAGAGTTATTCAAGAGAAAGGTTTATATGTATAACAAGCGCATCCCGCGGCTACGCTAGCGCTAAAGTTTACTAGGTAGGTATAATATGTACTTTTCAAAATATCTTTTCTGAGTTATAGAATTACTAAAAAATAAGAATAAATAAAAACAATTGTATTTGATATTTTTAATAGGTGTTACTTAGGTTAGTTTAGGTGTTTACCGATATATTATCTACTACCTACTTTTTTCTTATTAATGTGTTGGTTCCAGAAGTATATACATATTAAGTATATATTTAATATTAATTAGGGTAAACTTGCATAATTATGTGACTCACATAATTCTGTGATATGACTTTTCGAACATCCTACCGCTTGATAGTAGCAAAATTCACTATTTTAAGTTGAACCTAGTAATGGCGCAATAAAGCTTCTTTTTGTGTGTGAAATTTTGTTGAATTCGTGCCTGCGAGATAGTAACAATGAAGTGAAATGTCATTTTCCGCGGCGATTTTTTCTTTTCGAGCGCAACATACGACTGTGTTATGATAATTCATACATTTTAAATAGTAAACATTGATGTACCTTTTTGAAATTTCGACAATAAGTTGTAAAAAGCATATACTTATAGCTACTATTATTAGTTTTACTTATTTGAGGTTAGTGTTTAAGTAATATTTTATTTACATTGCTTGAAAATTAACGCTTTTCAAGATTTGAGCGCGAAACATTATCACCGAGTTAACCAAGGTAAATTTGACATTTGTCTGATTCTGAAAGTAAACATCGTTTTTATTGCGAATAATCAAGTAATTTCAGTTAAAAAAAATACATTTATTGAGATTATAAAGCATCGACAGTTTTCAAATATGTTCAAAATTATTATTCAGTTTTTTATCACGGAATTAAATGAGTCATGTTATTTCATACAACATGGACGAAAAAGAAAACTCAAAAAAAGAATAGAAAATATAATGAAGCAACGTTAAAATCAGCCATATAAATTGTTTTAGGATCGAAATTTACTGTATTCATGGCATCAAAAGAATATAACGTGCCGTGGAGTACCTTAAAGGCGAATGTTGAGCGAGTTAAAAAAGAACGCGAGGAGGGAATAACAGAAATTAAAATGCTCAAAGTAGTTTCTAATTGATTTGTGAAATTATATTTGAGTTTATGTAATTGTTAATTTTTAATATTTTATTATGGCTAATTCTGTGACAAAAAATAATTAATACTCACTTAACTCTGATACATCATAATTAGAGTAGTTATATCACCGAATTAAAGTGATTGTCACAGAATTAACCAAGTTATCGTCATTTTAACAAATTCATATTACGCTAGGTTAATGGTTTTAAAATTACGATTTATACTTCTCATAATTTAAACACAAGGCTGATTATTGGGCGTACTTAAAATAAAGCGTATTGATTAAGATTAACCAGGGTTTTCTTGCGGTATTCTGTTTTATCACAGAATTATATGAGTTTACCCTAGTTATAGTTTTAATTGCCATATTTAACAATGTCTTCACATGGTCTGAATATAAGTGAATAAAGAAAACGCGAATAACTTAGAGTTAGATATGACTAAGTTATTGTCTGTCTACTTTGCGAGGGAAAGTGTATAGTAATAAAAATTTGCATATATTTATTGCATTTATAATACCTGAAGTTATTTTAAGTTAAATAATTTCATACAGTAAATGATAAGTAAATAATTTCTATTTGCAATCTAAATATCATATTAATGTTCCTAAAGTATAGTAAATATTTAGAGTTAGAAACATTTATCATGTGTAAAGTAAAATTAAGTGTAACTTATCCGTCGTATCAATTATTAGTATAACTCCAAAATATTCCCTATCTCAAGTGAATATGGTTGACATTTCTGTGTCTTTCTTTATTCACACCTTGGAATGGTGCCAACGACCTTTTTATATAACCATAAGTCACATACTGTGCCGTCCCGTAGAATTTACCTGCATACCACACCGAAATAGCCTTTTGAAAAGTATGTCGATTCAGATCACTAGTAATAAGTACTTTGTACCTAATTTTTTTTTACCAGAGACTCATCCTCGCTTCGCTCGAACCCAAGCGAAGTGAGGGTGACTAGCTTGTTTAAGATAAACATTTCCTTCGTACATTACATAATATGTGTAAATCTAGCGGTTTTGGCAGCGCACTCCAGAATAGCTCGCAGATGGTAGATTTTTTACTACTTATAACGTCTTATCGTCATGTTTTGGACAATTCACACAATATCTTTATTTATTTTAGCCTATGTGTTATTCTGCGGTATAAGCTAATATAGTAACGTTTCATCAAATTCAGTAGTTTTTACGTGAAAGAGTAACAAACATCCATATATCCATCGATCCATCTATTTCACGTTTATAATATTAGTAGGATTACGTTTGTAAAAATACGTTTCCTAACAATATATATTTATTAAAAGTTATATATTATGTAGTATATATCAATAATCTGGTATCCGTAACACAAGCCTCAGAGCTTAACAAGGAACTAGGTGGCGCTATGTGTAATAATGTCCCAACATATTTATTTATTTTATTTAAAATATTTCAAGATTAGATGAACTAGATCTTTTAATAATGTGTTGTTAATAGCTTGTAGTAAAAACCATTAAGGCTTGATCCACATTATTAATAGAATCCTATTAGTTACTACTTACTGATCACATCAACTAAGTAAACAAGCAATGTAGGTCGAACTTAATTTGTTTATAATAGTTTAATACGTAATATTACATTAAATTATGATGTAAATTCTTGTACACAGAGAAGCTATTAAGGACAGATTATAAAAAAATGTTTTTTTTTTAAATTTATTATAGTCATAAATGTTGTTACACTGATTACTTAATTAAATGTGTGTAACATACATACACGATATTACACTAAAATGTAAGAGATTTCCGTTTTTCTCCTCTTATGGTATTGTTGAAATAATCTATGGTGTTCTGAGAACTTTTTGGGTTTTTTATAGTGACAAATGTTTGCGGCGTAGAGAATAGAGATAATCATTTTTGTTAAAAAACTTATGGTACCTATCTTCTATACATATAATAAAATTCTAACTTAAACAAATATAAACATTGAATATTTTTTGGAAAATTTAATTTGAAATACAGTGGCCGAATTTATAGTTTTTAACTTTATAGAATTCTTGGCTATCTGTCTGCCTGTCTGTGACGTCAGCACGAAAAAGTCGCTGGAAAATTTTTATGAAATTTGGTATGATGATAGCCGGTTATCCGAGTCATCATATTATAGGATACTTTTTACTCCAGGAAAATGTAGAATTTATATCTAGGAACGAACCATAAATAAAAGTGTGGTTTGAAATATATGTGCAGTCTGCACATATATTTCAAACATATATACTAATATTGTATACATCTATAGTAATATTGTAAAGTTAAAGAGTTTGTTTGTTTGGCTGAACTCGCTAATCCCAGGAACTACTGGTTCGATTTGAAAAAATATTTTTGTGTTGGCTATATAAGAGCACGCTACGACCAATATGAGCTGATCATCAATGAAAAATGTGGCAAAAACGGGAAGTACAGTAGTTCTGCGAGGTACCTTAACGCGCGACTCAGTAAGAATTTGGTTTCTGGTCTTTAGAACGCGTGCAAAGCCGCAGAAATTGCTAGTATCGGATAAAAATATTCAAGCTTCAAACAATGGTGAAAGGTTGTACAGAATAAAAAGTAGTACAGATGATCTACGGGATAGGATTTAACACTACATTTAATTAAATTTTTAAACGGTGTCAGTTAGGGCCGAAGTGAAGTATAAAGACGTTACTATTATAAAATTTGCTTTACAAGGGAATCGAACCCCATTCTAACAATAAAGTATTACAAAACATTAAGGTAAAATAAACAGCTTTTCTAACAGCTGTATTACTCAAGCATACATGTACTCGATAAGGTAGCGACATCTTGCAACATGGCCCCATACATTTCTACATATGGCAGCAAATAAAATAAAATTAGGTTGGTATTTCTAATACTTGTTAATACTAAGGATAGGAAGTGATTGCGGGAGTATTGCGTGATTTCTATGAATCTTGTTTAAGGCTAAATCGATGCAATTACTTCGTAATCATTAATATAGATCAATAATATACATATATTTTATAGGAAAATAATCAGAAAAATTGTAATCCATACTAATATTATAAAGCTGAAGAGTTTGTTTGTTTAGTTGAATGCGCTAATCTCAGGAACGACCGGTCCGAATTGAAAAATTCTTTTTGTGTTGGATAGTCCGTCTATAGGCTACAAATTATAAAGTATACGTAATACTACGGGAGGTAACGCTGTATTTTTTCTAGGAATATTATCCCGAATGAATTTTATTTCAAACAGTTGTTTAGAGGTCAGAGATCAGTAAAGTGAGCGTCAGTCGCCGCACCAGCGGTGGAACTAAGAGGGACAGCATGAAGAAGTCATTGGAAAAAAAAGTGCTCCGATGAATTTTATACCGAGCCAAAATGAATTATATGATAGTTTCCATCACATTTTTAAAGAAAATCATCGTCAGTTGTATTGACGGTGGGGGGTTATATGTCAGTCGCGTGCATGAACCTCATAGAAATTTTCACAAAAAAAGTAATTTTATACCTTATGAAATTTATACATCTTAATTTTTATACTTTTAAAATAACAAAGACAATCGTCAGCTGCATTTTTGATGGGGGAAAGACCGTCAGTCACCGTGATAAACATTTCGCGAGGTCGATGCATTTGAGCGTTGCAGTCTCTTTAGAAAATAAACTCACGATCTTTACATCCACAAACAATCAGCTGGCGACCACTCAATTTTCTTTAACATTCTAGTTATCTTAGGCTTGGAATTACGCACAAACGCTGTAGTTACATGCACACTCGATTGACTCAGCGACTGCTTGCGCGTTGCCATTTTTAGATTGATAGTTTTTACAAGAATTATAAAATAATAACTTTATTTATAATTTCTTGTGCATAATACTCTCTCTTACTCTAGATTCGCTCGGGTCCGTCTCTATGTACTACGTATTGTTCTGATAACTATATAGGTATAGGAATTTTAACTATTCTGCAGATGATCGGACATTGAAAATTCCGTTAAAAATTGGTCCAGTTATTTTGGGGATTAGCCGAAAAAACAGAGTGGCAGACAGAAATAAAATTGTACACATTAATTTCATCTATACTAATATTATAAAGAAGTAAAGTTTGTGTATTTGTATATTTGTTAAATTGTAAGGGGTAATCTCGGGATCTACTGAACCGATTTTAAAAATTCTTTCAGCAATAGAAAGCCACATTATTACTAAGAGTCATAGGTTATTTAAAAAACCGAAAAATAAAAAGGCTTTTACGTGGTGTCCGTTTTGCAAAGTGAATCGGAGAAAAAACGGTCGAATGAAAGCGTTTCTTACGAACGCTACCTTAACTATGAAAGATATATTTTTGAGTTCTATAGAAAAGATGTGGAGCTTGAATATGCCTACAAAAAAGTCACCGACAGCATATGTCTAACTTTTATATTTAAGTTGTTACAAAAAGTAATTTTTTTAATATTAGTAAAGATAATTTAATTTTTAATTTTTAATATTAATAAAATAATTTAAATTATTTAAACACTCTGTACTAAAAAAGGATTATTAATATTATGCCGGGTCAGCTAGTTAAATATAAAATCTTATAAAATTTCATTTGAATTTAGTAAATAGTTTTTATTTTGGTATTACAAATAGACTTAATAGACAATTTTATTTATTTGTATAGGTAAGTTTTACAACTTCAAAACAACAACAGAGGCGTGGGCCTCACCCCTAACAATGACCTATCTGACTCTGTCAATATCGGAAATGTGCGAGAGATATACTCAATACTCGTTTGTTAAAAAAAACATCTAAATTCTAATATATAAAAATCTTATGCCACAGTGTTTGTTATTGACCTCCCCGAAACGGCTTAACCGATTTTTACGATTTTTTTTGTGTTTATTTGGTAGATCTGAGATTAGATAGGCTATTTTTTATTTTTAGACCAAATATGTTATACCTATAAATAATCATAACCCTAAATTTTCATCCCAACAATCCCTATTTTTAATAGTAATTAGAACGCGGGCGGAGTGTGGATTCCAACAGGAATTGCTAGTATTATAATATAGTTTTAAACCGACACAAAATAAATAATTATAATGCGGTGTTATTTATAATAAACTAGCAATACCCGCGGCTTCCACGTTCATTTTCTTATTCGCTACTAATCTTCATTCGAACACTCGCTGGGTTGATCTGTAGATTGACTGAAAGGTTCTTCAAAATTACTCCAGCTATTTCAGAACCCATAATTAATATGTAACTCCTGCGCCGCGCGGCTTTCTATTTCATATAAGTAATATGTGGACTCTATGTGTCTCCCTTCCTCTCCTCATTGCTCGCTGTGCTATACTTTCTTAATATATTTGCTGTGTGGTGGAAGAGTGTCTGATTTGTATAATTTTAAAAGTTATCTGCTGACTATAAACTAACTCCCTGCCAAAATTTAAATTTGTAACACAAAAAATGAAAGAATTTCGTAAAAACTTGCGAGAGCCCTTAGACCTCCTTAAGCCGGCCCTGTCACAAAATTAGTTAATTAGTTTAGTGGATGTTTACTAACAATTAACTACCTCCCTGCGAAATTTAAAGTCTTTAGCCCCAAAAATAAAGGACTGTCATACAAACTTGCGAGAGCCATTAGATTTTAGATTAATATGTGCTATACTTATTGATTTCTAAACGTAAGATAACTAGATTGTTCAAGAAACATAAGTCGTCGTCAGCTAATTGTTTGTGGATGTAAAGATCGTCAGTTTATTGTTCAAAGAGACTATGCAACTCTCAAATGCATTGACCTCGCGAAATGTTTATCACGCTGACTGACGGTCTTTCCCCCATCGAAAATGCAGCTGACGATTGTCTTTGTTATTTTAAAAGTATAAAAATTAAGATGTATAAATTTCATAAGGTATAAAATTACTTTTTTTGTGAAAATTTCTATGAGGTTCATGTACGCGACTGACATATAACCCCCCACCGTCAATACAGCTGACGATGATTTTCTTTAAAAATGTGATGGAAACAATCATATAATTCATTTTTACGCGGTATAAAATTCATCGGAGCAGATTTTTTTCCAATGACTTTCTCATGCTGCCTCTCTTACCTCCACCACTACCTGAGCAGCTGACGTTCGGAGCTGTTATGGGTAAGGGGAAAACTATTAGTGTTGTGATTTTCAGCCGGTATGAAATGACTTGCTCAACTATAGCGCTACCTCCCGTAGTATAAGATTATGAACTATGAACATGTAAAACTTTTCATGGGGTTTTATTTTTTCATAGCTTTGAATATTAAAGTGCATAAGGGATCTTTATCTCAATCGAAATTTGTTCGATTTGATTTCTCTAGCTTCTATAACAGAAAAAGCACAAACTCTTAGGAAAAGCTCGATGGGATCTATTCAGCACCCGACAGGAGAGCGTACAAGGAGAGGCCTTCATTCAATGGTGGACTGTGATAAGCTTATAATGTGACCATAATGGTAGGTATTAGGTACCCATATTAGTTAAAAAAAATTATTTACCTACACCACCCGCTTCGCTGGGTAGTTAAACGAAATTAAACGGTTTTTGTAATTTTCTTATAAAATAAAAGTTACTCCTTATAACATACAGCTGTTTGCGAGTGAAAGTCCCGTCAAACTCGATCCAACCGTTTCAGAGATTAGCCGGAACAAACAGACAGACAGACAAAAATTTTGAAAATTGGTTTTTTGATGTAAGTACCGACTACCGTATAAACTTTCATAAGCATTTAATGAACAGCTTGTGAAAAATTACAAAAAGATACTTCAATTTTATTTATATGTATACTGATGTATGGGTTCACATCTGTCATTTATAATGCATATCTTGTCATAAACGATAAATTGTCAGTTATTATACAACCCAAAACATATATTATAATAAGCTTGTAAAATAAGATATCAAATTATTGATTTATTCATATTTCTTTCAATAAAATTGCAAAATGAAATACAATTTATATGTAAATTTCGATGGGAAAATTGTCCATTCATATTTACTGGTCCGTAGGTTATAACTGCTAGCTTTAGGTCACTGGGCTGCCTCTCGGAATGTGGCTTTTGCAACAAGTTCTTCCGTCCCTTTCAGTCCCGCGGCGATTTTCTTATGTTTCAATATTAATGTATCCTTTTCACTCTTCTGACAAATGACGTGTCTACAGATTACTTCCTTCAAATAATATTTCAAGTTTGGCATTTTGAAAGTTTTCCATTGAAGGTACATAGTTCGTAATTTATTCCGTTTTCGTCTAACTATTTCTACTATTACTGTTTTTGTAATTTTACATGGATTTTACGTAGGCTAAGTTGAGTTGAGCTAAACAAGTCAAGTAAAAACATCAAATATTTTAGATTGCTGATTACGACTTGTTGTACCTAAATATGCTCTTAATAATTACAATATACCTATATTGTAATTAATAAAGGCATATTTTCAACCTGTTTCCTTCAAACTTTAATGATTAGTTTGTTTTTGTTTTCAATCGCATGACTGTTTTTATTGTCACTCAATTAACTGGTAAAAAAGGAAAAACAAAATTTAAAAGAGTACCTATTAGTAGAAGCTCCGACTTCTTTTTAAAGAATAGGTATATTATGTATTTTGATTTGAAGGGGATTCACAAAGTATTCAAGACAAGCATACCCCAAAACTATACATTTAAAATTCAATGAAGTAATTATTATCGATATATACTATAGATAGTTGCTATTAATGTTACAACTTAGTTGTTTGAGCTCTGTGTACTAAATAGTTCTTTTAGATGGAGGTCAGAATTAACTAGTCGTTTAAAATACTAGTTAATTAAAGCTAGTTAAGAGAATCAGTACATATATAAATAAAATTGCAGTGTCTGTTTGTAATTTTAAATTAACAGCTTTTCACTAAATGCATATGAAAGTATATACGGTACTTACATAAAAAAACAATTATTAATTTTTTGTCTCTCTTTGTTTGTTCCGGCTAATCTCTGAAACGGCTGTACCGATTTTGACAGGACTTTCACTCGCAGATAGCTATTGTTATAAGGAGTAACTTAGGCTACTTTTATTTTATTAGAAAATTATAAAAGCCATTTAATTTATTTTAACTTACGCCCAACGAAGCGGGCGGCGGGTTTGGTAGTAAGAGAATAAATCTTAACATTTTCTCCGTTTAACGTTCTCGTAATTATGAGAAATGTATGAGGTTTGGTAATTTACAGAATGATTTGAGAACTGAGATGCGTTATAATTACTTAGGGATTTATTACGTCTGCATTCCACCACGCTCTTAGTGTTGCATGATTTGTACTCGTAAATCTGGTAACTACATATAAAAACTTTGTTAAAATTGCAAGTGAGGAATGAAAGTTATTGTAATTACAGCCGTATGTACTAATCAATTGTATAGATACTAATATTATAAAGCTGAAGAGTTTGTTTGTTTCTTAGTTTGTTTGTTTGGTTGAATCCGCTAAAATCAGGAAGTACTGCTTCAATTTGATTTTTTTTTGTGTTGGATAATCCGTTTATCGAGGAAGGCTATATAGGCTATATCACGAGCGGAACATCAATGGTAAATGTTGCAAAAACGAAGGGCGTTAGTTCTGCAAGGTACCATACCGCGCGACTCAAAGAATTTGGCTTCCGGTCTTTATAACGCGTGCGAAGCCGCGGGAAATGCTAGTCATTGTATAAAGTAACTAGCTACGTCTCTAGAAACGTTTTGACGGATAGTATGTTTTTCAAAGTTGATATATTTTTCGCAGGAAAAAGTAAATTATGACCCGGATACCCAGCTATAAATGTATCAAAATTTTATAAAAATCCAGTGGTTTTCTCGGTCACAGACATTTAGACAGACAGACAAAAGTTTATATCGATAATAATGTCTATGTTAATAAGACTATCCAAAGAATATTTAATGTATTTGTATAATTTGATTATATGTATGTATTATATAGATGTTCGGGGTTCCTTTTATTATTAAGTATTTTACCATACAGCTTTTTCATTGGACGTTTAAATTATTTTATCATTGGAAAAAGTGCCAGCGATACAGTAAACTCGTTTCGATTTGTACCGGTCTTATTATATAATGCACTATAATATCAATTATACTTATCATGTATATGCCTTTTTATAGTCTGTCGCAGTCGCATAACGTTAAACTAGTTTTTATATTTTTATACATATTACAGAAATCGACATGTTTGCTTAATCTTTGCTTTTTATACATTTTATTAAATTGACTTTGTGATTACGTCGCTAAGGCTTAAACAACACTACGCATTAGGATTATTTATCTTAAATGAGATGGAAATTTTATAGTTTTTTGGTGTGGAATAAAATGAAAACATTAGTAGGTTTCTAGTAACAAATTCGTGTGAACTTTGTATGGGAAAAAATATATTTTTTCAACAAAATCCTCTAACTTCGATAATAAATAGCTATCAGCTGCTATTTATAATCCTGTAAATCCTTCGACGATAGACACGACCTTGCTTAAGACATATCGGCCACTCACAATGCATGACCTTAACTTACAAAGCACTGTATTTGTGTATCAGGTTAGCGCTAGTACAGTTGATGAGTCATTCAATTGTAGGTACGTCATCTTAAAAAATAGTTTATGCGAAGATCATCTGGAATACCACATCTCTGTTACCTTTTCGAATAATTATTTTATCATCATCATCATCCCATCGTAAATGTATTTCCCAACATTTAAAAAAGGTTCTACTTATCTGATAGTAGAGTGGATTATGGAGCAACCCCATGGTTGTCGCGGTTTGTTTTGGCAAACCTGCCGTCAGGATAGAGTGGTTAAGTCATATTATCGTTATCAATACAAACTGTCCTGTATAACCTGAGAAGTTATACTAATAGAGACAATTTTGTTAACTGTAGTGTATATACTTGCTCTTCGATGACTTTAACGCGCACGCGGTATGCCACATTTTGTGATCAGACGACTATTATGCGAAATATTTTTTGGCTTGATACTGTTTTTCTGACATGGCTTCGACTGATTTCGATAAAACTTACCATAAAGATAAACTATGACTTGGTTATTATATAAAGCTATATACTAGCAGAGACTCTCTCGCGATCCTCAGGATTCGTCCGGTGACGGTTAGTATAGATTAGATATTAGATTAGATATTTTATTTTATTATCTTATTTACCCGGAAAACTAGTTATCATCATACAAAGTTCAATTCAATTAAATTCAATCAAAATCAGTCACAGACAGACAGACAGACAAAAATTGTAACAACTATGAATTTGGCCTCTGTATCAAATAATAACAACTAAGGTTTTTCAAGAAATATTTAACGTACAGATTCGACTCAGTTACAATTTTATATTATATATAGATTTATAGATATACTACTATAAAAGAGCTTATGTGTACACTTTAGTTATATCAATACTATACTACACTACTACTATACTATACTATATATACTATACTATATCAAGTTACTTCTACAAGAGACGCACCCAATTTGAGTAATTTTATGAAACCTTGTATCGTGTTATTATCTTAGGATTGGAATTTGTGACCTTTGACCTAGTGGTTAGTGTTACCATAGAAACGTGTTTTATGATGTCCAAAAGTAATAAATATAAAGTTATTGGGTAATAAACATATAAAACGTTTATGTTAATATATAACTATCCGTTTTATTTCTGTTATAGAAATAGAAATACTCAATTTATTATTTAAGTTGAACTTTACCTTACTTCGTTTATGAAATAATTTAAATTAAATAATTATTTGCATCATAATTCAAATCAGTTCGATCGTTTTTATAAAAATATTTTGATTGTTCTTACAAAAATATGTTATTTTCACAAAAAAGTTTAAATATTTGGAATAAATTATTTTCTTGATTAATGTTGCAGCTCATACTAATTTACGTATTACATATTTCATACTTTATTTTATACTCCCACTTGTATACTAATTATTATTCATTCATATTAGAAATTCAATCTAAATTTTAAGATTTTGCACTCGCTTCGCTTCAATTCCTAGATAGGTACATTTTAACTTTTAGCATGATATAGTATAGGTAAACTATATATTTGTATCTCTTACTATAGAAATGATAAACTTTCATCCTCCTATTCCGCCCCCTTAAGGGATGATTTCTGTGATAAAGTCCCAGCGTTTCTAATGGATTTTTAGTTCATATACGAAAACACCATTTCTTTCTCTTTATAAGGTAAATAATAGATAAAAAGTAAATAAATAGATGTACATGTAAATAAGGTACTTACATTCTGTTTCATGACTGTTTCTCGCATATCCCCTTATCTGTTCATTTACGTAGTTATTGCTTTTGGGTACATTTAGAGCACTTCGTATGCCAACTGAAGAGTTGTCCAAGTGTCCTGGGCCGATCTTTGGGACGTGACTCGAACAGTACACTTCTTTATCTTCTGTCCAGTGCTGATTGTTGTAGTATGTCTGGAATACAAGGTTCTATTGTAATATTCATTTCTACTAATACTATTCTATTGAAATTACAAACCTACGAGCGACTCACTTTTGCTTCGCTCGGGTTTGTCTCCTAGGTTCTTAACCGTTAGTCTAGATTACTTAGAGGTGTGATGTGTTCCCGCAATAAAATATGTTAACTCAGATATAAACAGCTTTGATAATACGAGATTTCATCAAAATTTGTCAACACAACAAACAGACAGACAGACAGAAGAAAATTTAAAAAATTAAAAGTGCGTTAGTACAAAGTACACATGTCAGAAGTAAAACTTCTTTGGCAAACTAATTTTTAAATCTCATTTATATTTTTACTAAATAACCCCGTCTAAGCTTGTCGAGAGAGGGAGATGGCGCGAAGGTCACATACACGAGTTAGAAAGAGCTAGAAATGTCACTGACTCGCGGTGGGCGAGATCTAACTAAGGCTAACTCTTCCCCGTCTCTGAGCTCGTGGTACTATAGACTTATTTTTTCGTTTCATCGAGCTTGAAATCACAACGATTCTAAAGAAGTTTCACTTCAAAAACTATAGATTTAGCCTCCGTATCGATAATATTCTCCGACCGATTCCGGCCATGGCGGTCAATCTCATTGAGACTGGCCAGCTGCGCAGGAGATATTATAGTGCACAAGTGTAAGCGCAGACACAAATGCACACTCTATTCCTATCACTCTCATACTCTGGTTGGACGACTGCTCGACACGACCAGTGAGAGCTAAGGCGCAGGACCGACGGCTTTACATGCTCTCCGAGGCACGAGATCGATAATAAAAATGCATATCGATAATAATAACAATGTCTATAAGATTGTACAAAAGTAATTAATGTAATGATTCGCCTTAGAATTTTATTATAAGTATGTTTAAATAATAATAATAACCGTGTAAAGTATACAATTTAATGCAATCTGTAAATTTAATTATATGGTGTTTTGACGCTATTCTGTCGATTCGTTCAATTGTCGAGTTCATTACTGGATTCATTCACTACAATACAATGGCTCACAAGCACTGATTAACTCTGTTTTTCTGTTATATTTATGTTTCCGGTACATGTTCATTGTAATTATAACGTGTTAATTATTTTTATTTGTACATCCATACTAGGAATTATAAATGTGATAGTAACTTTGTTTGTTACCTCTTAATGCTTAAACTGCTAGACAAATTTCGATGAAATTTGCATTGGCGATATGTCTATCTCATTTCGTGCCGGCCGTTTACGCATAGTCGCGGGTAAAATTTAGTATTATAAAAAAATGCAGCGGAATAAAAGAAAGACGGACTATGTCTTTTGAACCCTAATTGACAAAAAATTGACAGATTTTTAAAAATTCTAATTTAACTTTTACAATCTATTCCAACAAATAGTTATTTAAAATCAATAAATTTAAACTATATAAACTAGCTCAAAGCAATATAATCTACGTAGTAGTTTGAGTACGTGCCGATATTTACCTAAAATATACATAGGCATATTTGTTGTTATTATAATTTCGAAGTTTAACTTGTGGCTCTACTGAAAGTTCATATTAACTAACTAGAACATAAACAAATACTGTTTCTTCTACTAAAATACTGCTTTTACTTCTGTTTCTTCATTCTTTATTCTATGTCTTCCAAAAGAAATTTCTTTAAATCCTTAACTTGTACATTACTTTTTTGAAATTGAATTGTTAATTGATTTATTTTAAAGAGAATAGACCATTAATTTTCTCCCAATTTGTAAGCAATAGCCACATGGCCTCCAAAACAATACGCTATATGTAACAGTTATTATACTGTAATTATACAATGTGAGCTATGAGTAATTTAACAAGTTAATACCACATATCTCGATGACCACAAGTTTGCTTTCGTTCGGACACTTACCATTATATATTAATTAATATTATGGTGAAAATTAAATAAAAAATTAAAATGATTAAAAGTTTAAAAAATCATGAAATACCTATGATTTTAGTTAGAAATTAACTCTTTAAATAATTTATTATTATACGTATAAGACTTATCCAAATACGAACTTTTTTTAAGGTATTTTTTCTGCTTTATAGCATAAGTATTGATACAGAAAACAATTCACTTTAAAAACCAAAAAAAAACCAATTTCTTTTCTCCGCCTTACTTACAAAAAAGCTCCATTTTTACAATTTTTGTCTCTATGTTTGACTATCCGTTTGCCGTCTCTGTCTTTTTGGTCCGGTTAAATTAGGGTGCCGGACAAAAAAAGCAAAACGCACCCGTTATATAAATTTGAATATATTTTATTTTAATAATTTTTAATTGTACAATTATACTTTATACGTTTAGCATATTTTATATTTTAATTTTATTATAATAAGCTCCATGGCCAGCCTAATATGACGCATTCTACGATCTGTAACACTATCACATGCTATATTATAGACTATTACTCACTTTTATTTACCTTGGATTAATCATTACGTTCGATATGGTTTGTGAATTTTGCTTTTGAATATTACGAAAAATCGATTTCATGTCTTAATGCATTTAATAAATTTCTAACTGAGTCAAATGTGTACATTATTATCGATACAAAGGCCGAAACTAAAGTTTATAGTATGATTGCCTGTCTGTCTGGGATCACATCACGATACAAATGGATATCGAACTTGCACTTACCGTTGGACAGTTCTGAGATATTGTGTCAATTTTTTTTCAAAGAGATCTAATTTCTAAGGAAAGCTAAAGACAGGAAATTAATATAATAATATAGGTATTATAATATGAATTGACAATAATACTCTTGTAATATTGACGCATTTTACGACACTTAACTTTTTCACGTCCTTCACTTGCTGTTGTCTGTTAAGTTACCTGTTACCCATATTTTACTTATAATTGTGAAAGCACATCATATTTTAGAATTTTTTCATTTTCAAATTATACAGAAAAGCAGTCGAGTTTTCAGTTTTTTTTAATTACACTGATTTGTTATCCTTTAATCATCAGGTTCATTTAAAAAATACCTCATATAAATAATAATATCTCATATGTATACATACCTTTAAAGTAAGCTTAGTGCCACACACGGCGCATTTGAAGCAGCCACTGTGAAAGAAGGTGAAGTCTTTCAAAGGACCGACCCGGTCCACTTGGTACACTATCTCGTTGCACCTGAAGCACGTGCTCTCGTAGAAATTCGGTCGGTACATGTTTGCGATCACGTCATAATTAGAAAACACTTCACTTCACTACACTTTGACAGTTTTGTCACTTTTTGTCACTTGTACATTACACCTATATTTTATTCTGGAAAATATAATATATATGTATCATAACCTATTACTGAATTGATTGAAAGTCTCCGTCTCTCAGTTTGTGTGTTAAAATTAAATCTATGCTCCGGTTTATATGACTCTATTTATGTATAAGAAATATGACATCAACATTATTTTTTATTACAACTTTGTCAAAGATATTAATTTCTGTCCATGTCAAAGAACAACTTCACAGTGCAGGTAAAGACGCACGAATTTAGAGCGATAAGTTATAAATTGTAATTTTTTTTTCCTATAATAAAAGTAGTAAAAACATCGTTGTTTAGTAGAATTAAAGAGTAGGATTAGAAAATGTATGAATAAACAAGAGCAACCCCTTATCTAAATAAGAATGGGCATAATAAAGATTTGTGTGAATATTTTGAATTAAATTTTATTTAAATTTATATTAAAAGTGTAATATATGTGTAATCCGGTAATAAAAATACGAGAGCTCCGTTAAAAAGCAATAAAAGTGCCATAACAATAGCTTAGTAGCGGCACGCAATAAAATGATAATTCAGCACTAAAAAGAAGATCTACTTAATAATACTTTCTCAGACTTAACTTGTTATAATAACCAAACATAAGTTATTGGTAGCCCAGTGGTAACACGCTCTCCTGCGAAATCGAGTGACACGGGTTCAAATCTCGGGCTTAGCACCTCTGATAATTTCATGTACGAACCGTTTAAAGAACTGGAAAGTTTTTCAAAACCTGTGCAGTGCGCCAAATCGCATTTTGTCAGCGTGGTGGACTATGGCCTGATCTATACTTTATGCTAATATTATAAAGAGGAAAGGTTTGTATGTAAGTATGTTTGTAACGAATTGGCTCAAACAGACCGATTTTAAAAATTATTTCATCATTTGATTGCTACATTATCACTGATTAATATAAGCTATTTTAATTGCAAGAAAAAATAAGGGTCCCTACTAAAACTACAATAACAGGAGAGGAGGAGGAGTGCACGCCGCACATAATATATGTAATAGGTAGCCGCGCGGCTCAGGAGTATATTAAAGCTAGAGTAATTTTGGAGAATTTTCAACCCAGCGAGTGATCGAATGAAGTTTAGTAGCGAATAAAACAATGAACGCGGGCGAAGCCGCGCGTATTGCTAGTCCTTGATAAAAAAGGGCCGCATGCAATACATACAAGTAATAATTTGTAAAATATAGCATTATAGTGCTTTGTTTTAAGTTAATAGCTCGTTAGGCCAGTAAATGTTTTTTTGATAAATCAGTTATTTCTCTACTATTATAATATGATAAAGATAGAGATATTTTCCTTTAAATTCAGAGAGTTAAGTGTTCATTGGTAATGATGTCATTATTCTTTCACCGGTTCTTCTTAAAATCTCTATTTCATTATTAATGAAACATTTTAACTCCATATCCAACAGTTTTTTTTATTGTTAACTTTTTAAACAATGTTATATTTACTTTACGTGGTATAAAGTGCTGGATTTTAATTCATAAGTTTCGGTAGAGCTTTCTTAGCATGTCTAAAAGTTGGGGTCAGTCACGTTTTATTGATTTACTCGCCCCTCGATTATACTATAGCTTTACATTCGTATCACACGCTGGACATTTAAACTAGTAAGCTTTTATTAAACATCGCTAGCGAAAAAGTAAATATTTCATATTGAATTGTAAATAATTATTGGAAATTATATGATATGACACAAACTAACATAGGTATGTGTAAATTAGGTAGGTACTCTTTCTTTTTTATACCGGTGAACTAGCATTTCACCTTTGCTTCGCTTGTTTTCATACTCGTACATATCTATTGGAAGCGTTGATCAAATAATGACTGTTATAGGCAAATTTTTGATGCAATTTTCGTGGGGATCTTTTTTTTAGACTATAAAATATATTCCGTATTAGCAACTTTTGATAAGTGGAAGAATATATAAAATGAATCTAGTATTTTTTTAATTTACCCACTACAAACAAATAAATTGATTTTTCCTCTTTATAAAGTAAAGATTTAAGATATTCATATTCTATTAACTTGTATAAGAACATGCTGTTATTTAATTGAAATGATATGAAAATTGTGAACCAACAAAATTTTAAATAGTACTACGAAAGTACAAGTACTTTATGATTTTTTCTACTACGATCGGTAATGGTTCAAGAATAAGGCTATCATATGCAAAAAATATTTTTTAAATACCATTAACTATTCAAATCAGACAACGAACAAATAAACATTAATGACATTAGTCTTTGCGATTCCACTCGATCTGCAGGCGATTTATTGCGTTACCACTTACCATGGTATCGCTTTCTATTTGTGCAATTTATTTTAGTGTTAGCCAAACATTGAGAAATCTTCTTTTATTTACAAAGTAGACGTGGAATATATCTAAAACATATCTTATAGTATCTAAGAATAATTGAAGAAATAAATGAATGATTTGACGACACGTTTAGCTCAGTTTGTAATGCTACTTGCTGCGCCAGCGGTCGCGGTTTCGAGTCCCGCTGAGGGCATACATTTGTTGAGCACGAATGTTTGTACTTTAGTCATGGGTGTTTATATTTATATTATGTATTTATTTAAAGTTATATATGTAGTATATCAACTATCTGGTATCCGTAACACAAGCCTCGTAGCTTACCACGGAACTAGATAGCGCTGTGTGTAAAAACGTAAAAAAAAAAATACAATCTTTTCAAGATTTTCCATATTAAGTGCGTTATTTGAGCGTAACGAATTTAATTCTACGTACAATGAGCTAGTTGTATACGATATAAGCGCTGTTTATTAGTAAATTAATGATTACCAGCCGCATTCCGTTGCTGTAGCACCGATATGCATTACGTTATGTACTGAAGCGGAAACTTAAACATATTTATTATTATATCGCTTAATTTAATAGTTAACTGTACGTGACTTCATGTAAAAACAATTTATTCTTGGTGGTTTTTCTTGATATACCTAGTATAGTAAGTTTTTATGTATTCTAGACTTTGCTTCGTCCTAGGATATTAGCTTTAATATTAGACCTTAGCTTAAGGTCTCTCGTATTTTAAAGTTTATGGCGACATCGACGTACTGCAATAAAAGGCTGAATCATTTTCGTAACGACATACAATATTTTATATAAATCGCATTGTTTTGTGAATATATGTGTAGGTATATTATTCCTATTTTATATGTAGATATACATCCATTAACATAATATATGTATATACATATATAAACACTCTTTTTCTCCTCTACCTATTTATACAGTAATATTATGTTTTTAACTCATTGTTCCTAACGCTTGGCATAGATGTATTACTAATTAGCCACAAACTTACATAAAATTTAAGTAGAGTGGGGAAGGAACCTAATCGAGCTGCTATGTTGGTTACTACTTCACGCTGAAACAGCTGTACGGATTTGGAAGAAATTTAGTCCACAGATAGACCATAATCTGGAGTAACCGTGAAACTGGACAAAAAGACAGTAAGTCATTAATTAGTTTATATGTAAACTAGCATTTCCCACAGCTTCGTACGCGTTCTAAAGACCGGAAACCAAATTCCTCAAAAAAACTTCGCAGAATTAACACCAGCCTTTTCCGTTTTTGCAACATTTTTCATTGATGCGCCGCTCCTATTGGTCGTAGCGTGATGTAAAGCCTATAGCCTTCCTATAAACGGACTGTCCAACACAAAAAGAATTTTTCAATTCAGACCAGTAGTTTCTGAGATTAGCGCGTTCCACCAAACAAACAAGCAAACTCTTCAGCTTTATAATATTAGTATAGACACAGATCTCATAATACTGTATAGATATATTTTATTGGATTAAGTTTTAAACTTAACCCATATGATACAAAACTGAGTATTGGAGCGTGCCGAGCGCCAGCCAGTAATGATTCCTTATTACAATTTACAGTGTTCTGATAGTTCGTAGCTAAAGGCTAAATATCTATTACTTATTGAATTTAATGCTTTAGATGCATAGGGTAAACTCATATAATTCTGTGATAAAATGGAATACCGCAAGAAAACCCTGGTTAATCTTAATCAATACGCTTTATTTTAAGTACGCCCAATAATCAGCCTTGTGTTTAAATTATGAGAAGTATAAATCGTAATTTTAAAACTATTAACTTAGCGTAATATGAATTTGTTAAAATGACGATAACTTGGTTAATTCTGTGACAATCACTTTAATTCGGTGATATAACTACTGTAATTATGATGTATCAGAGTTAAGTGAGTATTAATTATTTTTTGTCACAGAATTAGCCATAATAAAATATTAAAAATTAAAAATTACATAAACTCAAATATAATTTCACAAATCAACTAGAAACTACTTTGAACATTTTAATTTCTGTTATTCCCTCCTCGCGTTCTTTTTTAACTCGCTCAACATTCGCCTTTAAGGTACTCCACGGCACGTTATATTCTTTTGATGCCATGTATACAGTAAATTTCGATTCTAAAACACTTTCTATGGCTGATCTTAACGTTGCTTCATTATATTTTCTATTCTTTTTTTTGAGTTTTCTTTTTCGTCCATATTGTCTGAAATAACATGACTCATTTAATTCCGTGATAAAAAACTGAATAATAATTTTGAACATATTTGAAAACTGTCGATGCTTTATAATCTCAATAAATGTATTGTTTTTAACTCAAATTACTTAATTACTCGCAATAAAAACAATGTTTACTTTCAGAATCAGACAAATGTCAAACTTACCTTGGTTAACTCGGTGATAATGTTTCGCGCTCAAATCTTGAAAAGCGTTAATTTTCAAGCAATGTAAATAAAATATTACTTAAACACTAACCATAAATAAGTAAAACTAATAACAGTAGTTATAAGTATATGCTTTTTACAACTTATTATCCAAATTTCAAAAAGCTACATCAATGTTTACTAATTAAAATGTATTAATTATCATAACACAGTCGTATGTTGCGCGCGAAAAGAAAAAATCGCTGCAGAAAATGACAATTTACTTCAATGTTACTACCTCGCAGGTACGAATTCAACAAAATTTCACACACAAAAAGAAGCTTTTTTGCGCTATTACTAGGTTCAACTTAAAAAAGTGAATTTTCTTCCTATCAAGCGGTAGGATGTTCGAAATGTCATATCACAAAATTATGTGAGTCACATAATTATGCAAGTTTACCCTACTTGTTAATGTATGAAAACTGAACAATTCGTACGTAACATTGTCGAAGTAATCTATACTCGACTGGTTCAATTAGAACTCATTAACAAATGAATTGAATTGAATGGACTTTGGAACAAAAAAATAGTTTTAAAACTTAGATTTCTAGATTAAATAAATGAGTAGGGACATTATTACAACAGCACCATCTAGTTTCCTGGTAAGCTACGAAGCTTGTGTTACGGATATCAGATAGTTGATATAATACACATATATACATTTTAAAACCATACATATCATAAACACCCATGACTGGAGTACAAACATTCCTGCTAAACAAATGAATGCCCCCTGCGGGACTCGAACCCGCGACCGCAGGCGCTGAAGGTAGGTTGGTCAATAACATCTGAGCCAAACGACCCCGAGAGAAGGGTAAGTTACTACGACATTATTAATGCTAATCTACATAAATATTATCGAAACACTTTTTTAGGTTTAATAATAATATGAAACTAACATGTAAAGCATTCGAAACGTCGGGAACCAAAAATCAAAATAAATCTGCGACAAAATCCGAAGAGTTTCATTTTTAATAAAAATTCTCGACATAAAAAAATAAAAAGAATGATATCGTTAGTTATTAAATAAGGTCAAAACTACCACAATAAATCTAAGAGACATTTTCTACAATAAAATACTAGAAAGCTCAGTATTCAATTACTAATTTATTATTAAAGCTGTGAAAGAAAAAGACATAAATACTGTTAAATAAACTTAATTAAAAATGTTTATGTTTCTATGTAAATGTATAAGAAATATCAATATTATGAAGCATTTATAGTAGAGAATCATACTCAAATTTAGTGAATTAAAAACAAATAATAATGTTTGTTTAAATCAAATAATTTTACAAAAAGTGCTAAAGGTTCGCATAATCTATACTAAGTAGTAATATTATAAAGCTGAAGAGTTCGTTTGTTTATTGGTTTGGTTGAACGCGTTAATCTCAGGAACTACTGGTCCGAATTGAAAAATTCTTTTTGTGTTGGATAGTCCGTTTATCGAGGAAGGCTATTATAGGATATATCATATATGTATTACATCACGCTACGACTATTAGGAGCGGAGCGCGGAGCATCAATGGAAAATGTTGCAAAAACGGGAGAAAAATATTTCTTTTGATTTTCAGCCTTTAGAACGCGAGCGGAGCCGCGGGAAAAGCTAGTGTAAATTAATATGTTATTCTTATTTTTATTTGGTGATAAAAGCTGACAGTCCAGCTTAAGAAATAGAGGCTTTAGGCCGTACAATAATGCAATAAACAAAGCATGTACAAATTTTAACTAATCGGACAGGTATCCATACATTACGTATGTGTACCATCAGGGACGAACTCGAGCGATATAATATAGATATTTCAAAACAAACAAACGTACTTTTAGTCCAACATTATTAAATATAAAAACATATTTTATATGCACATTATTTAACTCGATACGACTTTTAACTAAAATTCTATATCACTTGCCTAATTTTCATTTTAATCGGCTGATTATCCTAAAAATGAAGTGACATCACTCGTCATCTATTTCCATTTAAAACTATTATTATAATAATCATTAAAGATATATTATTTGTATAATATTTTATAATGTATAAGGCATTTCTGTCACACAACTTTTAATAGAAAACGAAAGATAGGATTTTGACCATAAGCAAATGTTAATTTTATAGCGACCATATAAATAATATCGACACTTTTGTTTAGATGACGTCAGATAACGTTTTTAAAATTTGGTGTTATATTATACAAATACTAGTGATTCACCCGCTCCGCTCGAGTCGTCCGACAATTCGTAGATACGTTTTAACCGTTAATAACGATTTCATAGAAATAAGATATTTTTCGCCAGTAAAAACTATCCTATATACCTACTATCCTATTACCCGGAGAACCAGCTATCATCACACCAAATTTCATCAAAATGTCTAGAGGTTTTCTCGTTATTAGGTGATAGACGGACGGACAAAAATGGTATACACTAGGTTCATATTAATAATAATAGTTTCGTCAATTGCTGTTCTCGCTAAAAATAAAAACAGCTGGACTATTTAAATAATTTTATGTAATTCTTTTTGTTTTGCTAGGTCTGTGCCAGTGGTGGTTATTGGTGGATTAAGTTTAAAAGAATAGTAAAATTCAAGAGAAAATGGAAAATAAACAAACATACAAATAAATAAATAAATAAATAAATAAAATCAAAAACTTACAACTACTTGTCTTTATGTGATGTCTAACCAAGGGATCATGTTCACCGCAGTATTGTATTTATAACTTTTATACTAATATCAAAAATATTAAATTCAACAAATTTTAATTGTATTTTCCACAATTTATTTTCTGCACTACTTCAATTTTACCCTCGCGTCACGTTACATTTTCAGTTTATTTTTACATCTTGATAATACGACGTTAAGCAGTTATATACAGTAATAATTATTATATAAGTAGATAATATATTACATTAAACCTACATAGGAATCGAATCCTAAATAAATCGAATCGAATAAACCTAATAAAATGTATCGAATCGCGTGTATTATTTAGAACACCTACTGATTTTAAAGACGGTCAATATCATAATAACTTACTCGTATAATTCAACTCCAGCTCCAGCTCCAGTTTTGGTTTTAAAATCCATATTGGTTTAGAGAAATTCTTTCGCAATGTCTAGACGGTTTTAAGATCATTAATATCGTATTGATTGCATATGGAAGATACAGAGATGTGAATTATTTATTTTGTAGGATCCGTATATCTAAGATAAATAAACCATTGTTGATTGTCTTTAGATTTGATTTACATTTGTAGGTAAAAAGTAAAAAAAATGTTTTAGAATCAGAATATAACTTTTATCTAATTCAAAGCTATTAACAAAGAAGTTGAATTGAATTGAACTTCTCTCTAGCTGGTGATTACTTAAAAAGTAACATAAATTGTTATAAAATTTTGTACTTGTAATGTTTGTGATTGCGATATCTATACTAATAGTTTGTATGTAAGTATGTTCGTAACGAATTGGCTCAAAAAGTACTGGACCGATTTTAAAACTTCTTTCACCATTTGACTGCTACATTATCTATCACTGATAATATAGGCTATTTTAATTGCAAGAAAAAAATAAGGATCCCTACTAAAACTACAATAACAGGAGATGAGAAGTGCACGCCGCACATAATATATGTAATAGGTAGCCGCGCCACTCAGGAGTATATTAAAGCTGGAGTAATTTTGGAGAATTTTCAACCCAGCGAGTGATCGAATGAAGTTTAGTAGCGATTATAAAAATGAGCGCGGGCGAAGCCGCGCATATTTCTAGTATTATATATCAATAACTCTTTATGACAATTCGAAATTAAAATAAAACCTTCATATCAAATGTAGGTGGTTATTTTGGCCACTCTTGGTCAATGAGTGTAGAAAATATTTGTGGGCGTAGTGTAGGTGAAGTGAACTTTAAAACCACTTTTACTGGATTACTCAATGAATCGCAGGTGGGTATCGGTTCTAAATACTTTATGTCGTATCATTTGTCATATGTTGTAAAATATATTATTTTATGATGCCGTTTGCACTCTAAGAAGCCACCAAACAAATAAAATGGATTGAAAATATTTAATTTCGTATGCGAGACTCTACGTAGAGTGATGCTATGAAGTATGCCTTGGGTAGAAGATATTGGGTATTTTTCGAAACCAGATAACTGATAAGTTAGAATAGACAAGACTGTGAGAGCTCATCATCTTATGCTCTCCCTATCTTTCTCATTTTTTATGAATTATTAGGTAGATATGGTATAAAAGCTTATTAAATTCAGGGCTTTTAGTTATGGTAAATTTTTGTTTCGAATGAATATTATCAGACTGTATGCGATGGATCAATATATTTTCTAAGTTCACAATGCACTACTTTATACAGTAACACCTAATCTAAACATGATAATTTAAGAAGCAAAGGCTCATTTATGGAAAATACAATGTATTTTCATTCATGTATATATTTATATGATCTCATTAAGTACGGACTACGGAGTCTCTAAATTTATTGGCATGCTGTTTGCCCACATTATAGCGAAGGTAAACCGGAGCGGCTTTAAACTTAGATTAATTTAATTCAAAATGAAACGATCTGTTTCATCTTAGTGACCACTAGAGTAACCAAATTATTATTATAATTAAAAAAAATATAAACTAGTGAGTCACCCTCGTTCCGCTTATTAGGTTCATTTATATTAAACGTACCTACGTTTTAATGATTAGTACAAATTTCTCAGACATGTAATATTTTCCCCCACAAAAAAGTGTCCCACATTATGTTAACCCGAATAACTAGCTATCATAATACTAAATTTCACCAAAATCTGTCCAATAGTTTTCTCGTGATACAATCACAGATAGAGATAAAAACTCAAAAACTATTCAATAAAATTAAAAAAAAATAATTATCTACGAAGGCACGCAATCGTTTGATCATTTTTCAGAAGTGTAAATTTGTGTTTGAGATAATTTAAGAAATCATTATAATTTTTGTATGTTTTATAATTGAATATGGAATTATTACAATTTTTACCAAACTTCATGAATTGATCGTATTCCGTGTAAACAAATCCTCGAAAAAGTCTGAAAGATAGTTTAACGTAGGTACAATCTAAGAAATTATAATAACAATTCAAAAATTGGAAGCAATATTTTGTAGATTATATTATAATTTAAAGTTTTCGGTAGTACATCGTCTGAAAATGAAAATGGAGGTTGATTTGGAATGAGCAGATCGAGCGTATACAAAACGCGAGTAGAGCCGTGGAAAAACGTTAGTATTAGATGAAGAAATAAAAATAGATATTCATATTGAATTTTTTCATGACAATTTTTTTCACATGGACATAAAAATATCTATTTTCTTTAATTATAAGTAAATCTATAAAGTAATAACACGTTTTAGTAAAACATTAACGATTTTTTAACACTTTCGTTTTTACTATGTTGGTTTGGTTTGTAGTTATTACTAACTACTTCTCATACTTTTGTGAAAGCGTGACTGTGTTATATGTAGATATAAATTCGTAGTTTAAATGTGTTTAGTACGAAAAAATCAAAAGTAAAATTATATGAATCCACTAGCAACTCTCCCCGGCTTTTAACGGTTAGTATAGATTACTCAGAGATGAACTGATATTCACATAGTACAATATCCTATACCTATATGGATCTGGAAAAACAGCTATCGTCATACCATATTTCATCAAAATCTGTCCTCTAATTTTCTTATGATCCGTTTCCAGACAGATTGACAAAAAATCTAATCAAATCAAAATATTTTATTCAGCATAAAAATTGTAACAATTTCTTACTGAACGTCATGAGTCTACTACCAGTTCAGAAAGAAGAAACCTCTAACCTGAGAAGAACTGGCGAAAGAAACTCAGCAAACCAAAAACTATACATACGGCCTCTGTAATAATATAATTATTTCAATAAAACTTCCCAAAACACATTTTCTCTGTTAATTTTTTTGAAAAAAAAAATTTAATGTAGAGATTCGACTCAAATTTTATTATAATTGTGTATATCTTTTTATTTTATTAAGAAAACTGGCTAGAAATATACTTATTTGTTAAAAAAACACTTTAACTTTCTTTAGATAAACATTTTAATGAATAATAGAGTTCAGGAATTCCTACTGGACGAGATTTTATGCTTTTTATATGTAAATAATTCGCATATTAAAAGTCTCGCTCTATTACGGCACTCTGTGAATTGCTCACATGGACTTAAACAGGTTTTGTAGCGATTTTGTACAAATGT
Source organism: Boloria selene (assembly GCA_905231865.2). NCBI lineage: Eukaryota > Metazoa > Arthropoda > Insecta > Lepidoptera > Nymphalidae > Boloria > Boloria selene. The sequence continues at coordinate 9,501,842 of HG993149.1, forward strand.
TATTTTAATTCACAACCTCATGTCGAAGGTCACATTTATTTTTGTATTTGGTTTGGTTAACTTTGAATTAATTATAGAGGACTTGAGGATTTTTATGTGGGTACTTAATGAGTTTTATCGGCTAACATTGAATATATCGAAGAGTTTAGGGGTAAAAACATAAACATTACTTAAATGCTTATAAAACAACTACGAGACTCTCTTTTCGTGGAAACGAATGCGCTCTACCACTAAGTGTTAATGAACTTACGTTAGTATCTACATCGGCATCGAACTCAACCTGTGCCAATCTTAGTACGTAACACAGCACAATAGCACTAACGGAACAAAAACTAAAAGAGTTTATAGAAAACAACGGTACCACTGTTCAGATCTGGCATGATTCGATACGTGCGACTCTCGCGGGGGTCGGTCAGGAACTGCCCGCGATTGTTTACGGTCGGCATCGCGTCGGTGTCATAGATGCATTACCAGATACTGCCTATATACACTTGTCTCTAAGATAACTTTACATACAACATTATTTTGTATTTTCTCTATAGGTAACAGATAAATTTAACACCATTCGTATATAATGCCTGAGTTGCTCTTAAACTAAGCTTGCCAAATATTTACGAATCGACAGATGCTGCGTGCAGATGTAAAGTTCTTTGATTTTTTTTATGGTAAAAAGGGGGCAAACGGGCAGGAGGCTCACCTGATGGGAAGTGATCACCTCCGCCCATGGACATCTGCAAGCCTGGCTTGCAGATGCGTTGCCTGCCTTTCAGGAAAGGGAGGGATGGAGGAGGGAGGGAAGTGGGAGGGAGGGGGAATGAAGGCGGAGGATGAAGGGAAGAGGGAGGGGGGAAGGAGAGTGGGCCTCTCGGACTCTCACTCACCGGTCGAAACGCGACAGCATATCTGCCACTTCACGCTGGTCTTCTGTGAGAGAGTGGTACTAATGAACTATACGGGGCGTGCCGGCCCATTCGGTTGCTACCCGAAGGTAACAAGCATGGCACTACCACTTTAAAGGTTTGTTGCTTTGTTGATATAATATGAATTCTATTTATGCAAAATGTCAAATACATATTGTGTACTTGTTACATAAAAATATATTATGTATATACATACGATTATGACTTACATGTTGCTTCCTTATTTTTTTCGAAAACTGGTCTGTGTCTTCTTAAAATAAAAATAACCGTTTTTTATAAATGGCTTATATAATGTTGTATAGTTAAATTATTTCAAATGAACCATAATCTCATCAGAAATTATTCAACACAAATTAAAATTTAAAATATAACATTTAATCTTAATCTATGACAAACAAAGGTAGCGAAGAAGCGGCGCGGGCAGTACGTCGGGCATTCCGAGCCAAATCGCCCGCTGGAGAAAGTAAACTCTACTAATATAGAAGCCTCATAGTCAAATGTCATACAACTTTAACACTTAATTGTATGCAATAGAGAATAAATTTTAATGAAAGCTGTTACTCACATCTAAAAGCTTCTATCAATTTGTCACATCGTTTTGGGCTTTATTTCTTAAGGATAAAGTTCAAATTAATTATACGGTCTAATCGTCAAAGTCATCTACGGTCAGCAACGCAGGTTGTAGCTATATAAATTATTAACATGTATGAATAATGGAAGGTGCATTGAGTTCAGCGTTGTACCTACAAAAACTAAACATAAAATATGGTCTTAAATAAATCTCTACGCAAAGAAATTAAGTTGTATTCTGTATGTAAGTCAGTAGGCAATTTGCATAGGTTATTCAAACCAAAAGTTTAAGTTAAGTTAAAGATTGTAAAGTTTTGGCTATCGTCAATCCAGCTAAGGCCATCTCCATTGTATTTATCTTGGCAAACTATTTATTTTAAATGTTCTAATCCCATGAAATACTGTCCCATTTTAACGTTATTCCATTAGTATAAGTATGCAAATGGAAAAAACTACCTTCTACTCTTTTTAAATAATTTGTTGTAAATGTGCTATAATGCACTACATTATTAGCACTATGCTTTTTGTGCATTGTAAAATTATGAAAGCTTTGTTAATTATCAATTCAAGAATTTATTTTTCCAGAATGAATATTCACAAATCATTTTATAGATAATTAATAGAACGCACCATTTTCATATTGTAGAGCTACAACTTCTTACAGGTAGTTAATAAGGACCACCCTGACAGTTTCGCTATGCCCGTTCGTCCGTTTGTTCGCAGCCTAGCTCAGAGACCCTTGGTTATGGTTATGGTTAAGACGGGCTGTTGTCCGCAACTCGACGACTAGCGCCTATTTTGCGTGTCTTGTACTATACACAGATCACATAATACTATACTAGGTACTAGAAAACTTTTTCCCAGCATCTATTTGGATATGCGAGTTCATATTAATTACGACGACACAGTAGTAAAAATATATATAGTGAAACCTGGTTAAGTGAGACATCAAGGGACTTGCAATGTCGTTTCACTTACCCAGTGTTTCAGATATCCAGGTATAAATAAATATCTGTCTCATTTACAGAGGGTTCCATTGATAGAGGTTATTGACAGGTTATTTCAGTTATAAAGGTGCGATCAAACAAAACAATGTTATCTTAGTTACAGAGGTTTATGCATATAAAATTTACTCCCTGTCTCAGTTATAAAGGTAACTATGATGATAAACCGAAAGAACAAATCACAGATATAGAGGCTTAGCTCGTCCCACTAACAGGGGTAATTCAGACTTCAGTGCCAAAGTGTTGGGACCTCAGCGTGAGTTCCAGTTATGGAGGTTTCTCACTTATCCAGGTCCCACTTAACCAAGTTTCACTGTATATGAATGAGAATTAATAAAAAACAGACGTGCGAGACTCGGGATTTGACACGATTTTTCGAGCGAACGCGTGACCACTGGGCTGCCACTGATTTAATCATTATTTAAGAACCTATAAAAGACATCAACGAACGACAGGAGACAATATATTCGTGGAATAAAAAATACAAACTTTGTAGTGAAATTATTTATTTACATCATTAAATGCTATCTTTTGTACTCTACTTAACTCTACTTAACTATTCTAACATAATATTGTTTGTTTACATACGATATATGAAAATATAAATTTTATAATCATTTTATAATCCACATACAAACTTATTTCAAAGTATACCTAATATAAAAAATTTACAAAATATATTTTTTAAATTAATAAGAATTATTAGAAAAAAATACATTTTTTGAGCGGAATCCTCATTCTTTTTCCAAAATAAAAGTATCTTCCTGTGAAAGTCCTATCAAAATTTCTCCAGCCGTTTCAGAGAAAAGTGGGAATAAACAGACGGACAGACAAAAGTGTTAAGGATTGTTCTTTTCTTATAATTATCATATTTCTTGAAAATTAGGTATAGCTTGTATCTGTCGGCAATTTTAAACATAAGCCAAGCTTCGCTATATATTTGTAACAGACGCAAACCCTATACGTATAAAATGTTATTTTTCATCTATAGTATATATTATTATTATGAGATCCTTATAATTTTTTTTGGTAAATTGAAAAAAAATCTTGTGTTTATAATTGTTGTGAATTTTAAATTACTACCTACTTAAAGTATACACTTTAAACAAAAATATCTTAATACTAGATTAAAATATTTAAATAACACTGGTGAAAACACTGCAAGTTAACTATGCAGGTAAAGCTATTTGACGTTGTTCCATAGGAGTAGAGTCATGTAGAGGGATGGGCTTATGCTTACTTTCACGTTCTAGTATGTCTGTACCCCATGTCCACTAAAAAATTATTAAAAAAAACCATAATTAATAATTTCTTCATGTAAACTATGATATTATATAGAAAAGTTCTTAATATGTGCCGAAATAGGTAAATAAGTTATATAATATTATGCTCTATAAATACAGTACTAGAGTGTGTAGGTACTAGCCAAGCCAAGTACTAATAAAAGAAATTTCATATCATTTATAACCATGTTATTGAAGAATATCTATACTATAAATTAGTTTACGCATTACTTTTACCTTCGAATAAATAAAAGCGATCAAAAGATTAGAGAATTAGGTGAAGAAGAGAACAACAATGGAATATACTATTATGTATTATGAAATTGGTGAGCAATTTAGTAATAACGAGGAAACATACATACGTTATTATATGTACAATCTAATGTTCAAACACATAACCCTCCTTTGGACTTACCGCAGTTGGATAAAATTCAATAAATATGGCAATTACAGTTGTCAATAAATTGCTATGAAAATTTGTTAGGCGCTTATTTTCTTTTTAACTTACCACTAGAACAGCAAAAGCGACTCCGAGAGAGTATCCAGCTAGCACATCACTCCAGTGGTGCTTGTAATCAGACACTCTGGACAGAGCAGTGAACCAGCTCAGCATGACTGCCACAAATTGTAGAGAATGGCGCAACCCTCGCGCGCCTCGCCAGACCATACGCTTTTCTAAATAGAGCTACAACACAGTAATATACTATTTAATTATGTATTTCAAAATATATATAAGAACACGTTTTTTAATATATGGGAATAGTAAAAATTAATTAAATGAGACCAAACTCTATCAAAATAATTATTATGAGAAGATTCATACCCTAATATGATCATAAAAGTAAATTAGTAGAGTTCTAAACATGTAATGACATACTCGTAGTTACGCGAAAGTACAAAGGTATACCAGAAATTTAAGAATAAGTAAATCTTTCAATATTATAGACAGCGATAGCCCAGTGGTAAATACGCTCGCTTGAGTAGCTGAGTGAAGCGGGTTGAATCCGGGTCAAACACCTCTGATATTTTAATGTGCGAATAATTTTTAATATGATTACCACTTGTCTTACGGTGAAGGAAAACATCGCGAGGAAACCTGCATGTCTACGATGACCTAGCAAATTCTCGAAAGACATGTAAAGTCCGCACTTCGTTGCCAGTGTGGTGGACTATGGCCTGACCCCCTCGTATTGAAAAAAGGCCCGTGCCCAGTGCGACGTAAAAAAGGACTGAACACTTACAGCTAAGTACAACATAGTGTAGGCAGACCATGCAGAGTGTCCACTGAGGAAGGACATGTGCATATCACTAAACTTATCAGTTTGATGTCCTAAACACTGGTATTCATCAGGTTGTATGTAACGTTTTTGCCATTCAGGCAGGGTGCAGTCTATGGATGGCTTGCAGAGCTGGAAAAATAATGTTATATTTAGTCACTAACTTAGACCTAGATCTAAACTTAGGCTCTCTTTGAACGTCTTAGATGCCTTGTAGTTCGATAGATTATGACTTGGAGTAGTATGTAGCCTGCTGGTTTTATTACTTATAAATTTTATTGAAATCCGTTCAGCTATTTTTAGCATAAAGAAGAATAAAACATATCAACTGTCGTATTTATAATGGAAGTGTAACTTAATTTTATTATTTAGGCGATATAAAAATTGATTATTTTTTCTAAAAAAAGAACAGTTTGCTTTAGGTTGGGCAATGGCCATTAACAGGAATGACTTTTTATAAAGATTAAGTTTTTGTGGGCTATTTTGTATGTATTTTTACCTGTACAGTACAAGTGAAGTTGACAAATCCTAGTATTTGTTTCCTAAAAACTCGTATAAAACTCATATTATTGTTATCTTAGTAGCAGTGCCCAGAAACGGCGACGAGATAAGACATTCCATTAGGTTCTATTTTACTAAACACGATAATTTTGTTAATTTAGATTTTGGTTTGAAATTTCCGTAAATTATGTAACAATAGATAAAGTTACTCATAATTTTAGTGTATATTGATAATTAAATTATAAGCTATCGTTGACATATAAATTTATTTGTAGTTCGTTAAACACAGCGATTATTCTGTATTATGTATAACATATTATATAACTATAGATAGATAATTATAATAGAATAGAAACGACAAGTTAGTGAGTTATTTTTGTTTTTGTTCTTTCTAATTGAAGAAGAAGAATATGCAAGTGCTTTAGATATTTAGATGAGTATCGTGACCGCAATTAGGGCATTAAAATCACCATATTATGTATTAAATTTTTAGGCAAGACTAAAGGATCTGTTTACGTTCTGTGAAAGGCTAAAGTCTAGGGTAGTAGGAGGAAACTCAGAAAATATTTATTGTATATTTCTCACTTACATCAAAAAAGTGTGGTCTCGGCCTGCCAATAACATTTTTAGCGATGTTGGTAGTAAGTTCTATGAAACAGCAACCAAATGCGAATGAAGCCAAAGTGCAGTAGAAGCCTCGTAGCCACGCCGGTATGCACATGTTAAAAATTTGCTTGTTGTCGACCTCTTTGCGAAGTAAGACGAATTCACATACTAGGAACTGAAAAATAAAATACATGACGAAAAAACTGTAAACATAATGTTCTTAATTTACGATAAAATGAAATTGTATACGGAATCCTTTTTTGAGCGAGTTCAATTTATTATATTAATGTATACTTAGAGTTTAGATATAAAGATAATGATACCTAAATTATTTTTATCTACTCGTATGTGTAAAATATTTTTGTTATTCGGATTGAAAGATTATTATTTTTTAGCAATTTTACATGTACGGGATCTTTTTGTCGAATGAACCTGTTAAGAATCTAGGACTTTACAGATAAGTTCATATTTTTATTTTGGCAGTATTAATTAAATTCTCGTTTCTTGTCATTCTTTCTCTCTCTCCTTCTCTTTGTCAAATTTTACTTTTTTCAATTCACTCACTTTATTGTTTATATAGCTGTGTGATACCTTAATATTAACATGATTTCGTTCATGAAATGTAGGTACGTCGTAGTAAATGTTTTCTTTTAATTTTGAAATTTCTCTTCTTTATTTCTAGAAATAATTTGTGTACTTCATCTGTTACAAAATGAAATTATTTTCCATTGAAAAAATTATAACTTTAGCTTCGCGCGTGACACTATTTTCACAACTATAGGTACTTTATATTTTCATGATATCCAATCTATTGAAAATTGCTTCAAGGATAGGTTAAGTATATGTTATTCAATCCCTGAGTCATAGTTGATCGAAGTTGATAATATTGCATGGGTATTAAGATATTATATAATATTGAATATATGTATAGAATAGTATAATATTTTAAAAGCAATAATGTAGTAAGTTTAATAATTATAATATAATTAATACATAATGATGCCATATGAGTAAACAAATTATAAAAAATATAATGTAATAACTAAAATATATTATTAATAGGAGTCCCTTTAGTCCCTTTGAAATACATCATTATTCTTCTAACTTGCTCATAGTCATCTTGTAAATGTCCTCAAAATTAAAGGTTTTAACAAAAGTAGTAAAAGGGTTATTGGCATCTAATTCTAATACATCACACGATGTTGGTCCACGAATCACGGTGAACTCCGAACTTATCCGATCTTACGCATTTTTTTAACTGATAATAATAAGGTAGATTTATATAGATTATTTCCAAAATTAAAGATTTCTATATTCACGAGAGTTTCAGAGAGGTTTATCTGGTTCAGATAAACGGCTACCTATAAAAAATTATAAGTGTGGCAAGCAACGCTTGGCCACGTCTGCTAGCATTTTTTAAATGTCACAAACAAAATTTATTTCGAAATTAATTACCTAATTAGAGTAAATTATTATATTTCACACAAAAATGTTTACACTTACCGTTATTATAGGTAGCAACAACCCGACGAGCCTAAGCATGGGAGTGCTGACTGTGTCGGGTTTGTATGGGAACATCAGACTCTCGTCTCCGCAAAAGAACCCTCGCTTGAACGGCACCCATATCCAAATAGTTGCGTATATCCCAAATGTTACTGCCAACAAAGAAAAATAAATCTATTACTTTTCTTCCTAAAAAGATATTCTTTCTTCTTTTTTGGGACATTATTACACGAAGCTTGTGTTACGGATGCCAGATAGTTGATATACTACATATATAAGTTTCAATACATACATATTATTATAAATATAAACACCCATGATTGGAGTATAAACATCCGAGTTTAACAAACGAATGCCCCCAGCGGGCTCGAACCCGCGACCGCTGGCGCAAGAAAGTAGGGTCACTACAAACTGCGTCATTAATTTAATTTATTAAACTACTAGCACGTTTACTGTCCTAGGTAGGTACGTTATATACAGATAAAAATAGGTATTGCTAGAAGACATTAATATCGAGATATTATGGTATTTGGGACTTTTGTGTGAATATTTTTAAGACTTACACTTGTTTAATACAATGATCTATTTCTTGACGTTTTGCTTTTGCCATGTAAACTAAGAACGATTCGATAGAGTAAGTTATTGGGTTTTCCGTGAGAATAAAATATTTTTCTGTAGTAATCAGGGTTTCATAAATGTTGACCCAACTAATAAGTTATCACTACACTAGTTAAAATGAAAACCGACTTCAAAACGCTACAAATCGAAACTAAAAAGAAAAAAAAATAATTTTAATTACTTAGTTATTGTTGGAGTCGGTGCCAGCCAAGGAGATTGTATTAGGATTATTTTGCTTTGGCTGGCACCGACTCCAACAATAACTAAGTAATTAAAATTATTTTTTTTTCTTTTTAGTTTCGATTTGTAGCGTTTTGAAGTCGGTTTTCATTTTTGTTAAAAAATAATTTATTTTAAATTTTTTTGTGGAAATTATTATGTTTAAATAAAATATTGGAAGGCTAACTAAACTACTGCTCCAATAAGTCAGCGAAGTTTTGAAATGAACGACAATAGTCAATCGAGATTTGTCCACGTCTATTTTTCCACGTAACTCGTAGACGTTAATAAGATTTACCTTCTATTATCAATCCACCTAATATCCTGAAGGAGTACGACTATCAGTTCATAAGTACGTATAATATTAAAAGAATTTTCTTTCAACTCCTAACCGTTGAGGATATATACCTTACATCATCACAAATTCTTGAACAGCTTTAGAAAATATATGAAAAAGGTAATCAGTGCCGATAAAATTTAAGGGTTGCCCTCGATTTCTCTAGGATCCCATCATCAGATGCTGACTTGGTGACAATGAGAACATCTTGAATGTATACCCTACCGAACAAAAAAGAAATTTTTAAAATCGGCCCACAATTCACGGAGAAATCGGTGAAAACACATAAAAAACAACTGTTGAGGAATTTTACCTTCCATCATCAGCTCATCCACATATGATGATGATTTTCATACGTAAAAGCTTTATCGGGTTTAGAAAATATATCAAAAACATAATAGGTGCCTGTAAATTTTGAGAGTTGCCTTCGATTTCCCTGGGATCCCATCATCAGATCCTGACTTGGTGACAATGGGACCACCTCGGAACTATACCCTACCAATCAAAAGAAAAATTTTTGAAATCGGCCCACAGACGGCGGAGCAATCGGTGAACATACATAAAAAAAAAAAAAAAAAAAATACATACAACGGAACATATAACCTCCTCCTTTTTTGAATTTTTTTTGAAGTCGGTTAAAAACTATAAGCAAACTCAACCCACTTCGCTAGGCGAAAGTCAAAATAAATTAAATGGTTTTTATAATCAAAAAAAAGTAGCCTAAGTTACAATATTAATAATTCGTTTATTAATAATAAGTAAGTTATAATATTAGCTTTCTGCGAGTGCAAGTCCCGTCAAAATCGGTCTAGCCGTTTCAGAGACTAGCGGTAACAAACAGACAATAATAAAAATAAAAACTCTTGATGTAAGTACCGTATATACTTTGTAATAAAACGAGTGATACCAGGATATTCTCTGCCCGGTTATACCGGTATACTGAGGCTAAAAAACCGGTATACTAAATAACAATTTTTACATATACATATTTTATATATTAAATCAAATCAAAATATTTTATTAAGCATAAAAATTATAACAAATTCTTACTGAACATTATGAGTTTACCACCAGTTCGGAAAGAAGAAACCTCTGACCTGGCGAAAGAAACTCAGCGGAACTAATATTATTTAATATTTTTATCTTAATTCTATAGAAAATAGATAAAATAAAATAAAATAGTGCTATTTTAAGTAAGAAAATATTTATAAAACGTTGTAAGACTAAAAGTAAATGTTGATTTACTCAAGAACATCTATTGTATCATGTATTGTCCTAAGAATTCCTAAAACCAGAAATTTTCAAACTTATGTAAACAAAAGCTTTGTATGCTTAAAGCTGTCAAAATAAAATGTTATCTCGTAAAGCTTGTTAAGAATTGTCATAAGAATTTCAACTACGATTATTTTTTAATTTAATTTAAATTCACAATGTTCTGTCTCTACAAATACGGATTGTGATTACAAAAATTAAAAAATATATTACTTACATGCTGCTATTAAAGAGATGTCCACCAAAATTTTTTTTATAATGGGCATCGACGCTTCTCTCGACATTTTGTCCGTGTGTCACAAAAAGCTGTCTCACAAATGCGTGCGTTCGACGTCTCTAGCCGTATTGAATGAAGTAGACGCGATAGCTACGAATATATATAAAACTTCGGGTCAAGAGATAAGGGAAATGAAAATCTGAGCTCGGTCGTGATTATCTTAACATAAATAGGAAATTGTGTTATTTATTGCATTTAATCGTACATTTGTTGCACTTTGTTGACTTATTGGTACGTTTTAAATATTTTATTATTCTGTTATCTAGGTTTCTATACTGATACCAAAGTATTAAAATATATAAGTAACTCTGACAGTGTCTGTCGGTTGTCTTTTCACGTCTAAACCATTGAATCTTTGTTAGATGGTAATCATACTTAAAATACCATTTACCTCTGTTTATCATACAAAATGTTTATCATGCAAAAACTCGTGATATTTTTTTTTATTATTAATATAAGTAATTCAACGTATGTTCGTTCCTCATTCACTGGTCCATGGTCGCCAGATTAAAAGTACTTTGTAATATGATCTAGGTATATCTAGATCAAAAATATCAATTACACTACGTTGTAAGCGCAATGCTATGCATCTTGACTTGTAATTTCAAAGTAATGCAACGGATGCAACATATTTTCTGCAGGTTTGTCATACTTTTAATCGAATTAAATCTTATTACACCAATTACTTCAGAGTACGTCTATGAAGTCATAGTTTATTCTTTTATCATAATGTATTATTAGATCAAATTTATATAGTAAACGTGTAATATTAAACAAAAAACAAAATTTGTTTATTATTTTTTTATTTTATCTGATATGAATCGGTTTTTGCCTTATGTTTATCATGAAATAATAGAGACTGCAAAAGTTTATGGGTCTCAGAGAATATAGTTATTTGTTACAGACAAATACCCACAAAATTACTCGTTGAAATAATATATTATTAAATTTAACATCAGCATTAGTAAATGAGTTACTAGAAAATTTAAAGAATTCTCGTTTTTGCCCGCGACTTCGCTTGCAAGTTGTATAGAAAGCAGGTGTGGTTTAAGTTTAAAAAGGTAACTGACAGAAAGTGTTACTTTCACTTTTATAATATTAGTAGGGATTTCTATATAAGAATCTATTTATAATATAGTTCTGAAAAGTCTTTGCGCATTTAATGAGTCATAAAAACTTATACCCTATAGTTAGTTCGCTATAAGTAATAAGTATTATGTGTAATAAACCAATAGGCAAGAAAACACACTCCGTTATCGACTTTCATTAACTTTCTTAGACGTAATGTACTGTCTTAGGTTAACGCGAATATTTGACATTAAAAATGAATCTAACTTTTCGGATTTTGTCGCGGATTTATTTTGATTTTTGGTTCCCGACGTTTCGAATGCTTTACAGAAATCATGGTCACGGGAGAGACTAAGGTATTTGACTTGTTACAGACTCCAGAGGGGCACCAAAGTACCTACCTTTTAAAATTATACATTTTAATTCTGAACATTATAAATTTTAAAATTTTCTTAGACATTTTATTCTTAACTGTCTTAGTTTAGTTTAGTTTTAGTTATATATTAGTGATATAGATAGATTTCATATTATTAGGTGGATGATAAAGAGAGGTGTATCACTGAAAGAGTAAATTTTAAAGGTAACTAATTCACATTGTGGTTTATTTTTTCGCGTCTACTGATAATAATAAAATTGACAAATTGTGGCGTCTAAGCGAAGTAGCTAGTTATTATACATTTGTTCATCAAAAAATTTCATTTTATCTTTTGAAATTAAAATAAACAAAATATAGTAGTGTATAGGGAACGTAATACGCGTCCAAAAATAATGACGCACAAACATACGCAAATATTCATATATAAACATAATGTTTACACATAGATGAATACTATATATATGAACTTAATCACATACTTGTTTTATAATATTTTATTTCAAGAAGCAAAACAAATGAGTTGAGTTCTTTGGGTCAAAAAACTTCGCGAAACTTTTATAAACAACGAGTTCAATACTTCTTGAAAGTTCATTAACTATTATAATGAACGCTTAATCGATCGTGTAAAAGGTTTAAGGGGAATATATTATTCATGTTTGTTTAATTATTAATTTTGTTGGTAAATAAAATTATATCTTATTATTATAATAATACTAGCGACTCGACCTCGCTTCCCTCAGTTTCTTTTTAAATTCTGAACAGGACCCTAATTATTTCTCCCAATTATTACAGTTGCTTAAGTTACTCCTTATAACATTTGTGACGGGAGAAACAGTCTCTCCCGTGATCATGATTGCTAAATCGAAATAATCTGCGACAAAATCCGAAAAGATAGTTTCATTTATAAGTTATAAATGAAACTATCTTATAAATTATAACATCAAATATTCGCGTTAACTTAAGAAAGTATTATTAGCTTCCATAGTAAATTATTATATATTCGCTTGATATGACTATCAATGTTTAATATTTATGTAGTATATCTCATTTATCTCTTACGTCGATACTGACCATATTTTATCTTATTTTACACTATTATGACGTTATACTGCTTTTGTATACAGGAAATAATCTTTAAAAAGATTGTAAACTACATCCACTAAGTACTAAAACAACTCGTACAACGTACGTTACCTATTATCGCGCGCGCGGCGAGAAAAAACGCAGTTCGCATTTCGATAATAATCTAATATTTTTTTAATTGTAAAGAGCTTAGAAAAGTTCAAAATATTATATTTTTAATTTGAAAATAAGTTTATAGAATGCTATGACATACAGAGCGTGCGGTAGATTTTTCGAGTATCATGCAAATTTTTAAAATGCCGTAAGTAATATTCATCAGAGTTCTGTGCCTAAAATGCATTAGGTGCAAATCATTACTAAGTATTGTGTTTAGTCCTTTTGAATGTCACTCTGCTAGAACCATAGTCGCTGGCCAATACGGGTTGGCGGACTTCACATGTCTTTCGAAACCTTGATAAGTTCTCTCAGACATTCAAGTTTCCTTACAATGTTTTCCTTCACCTAAGCCAAGCGGTAATCATGATAGAAAAAAATAGCACACGAAAATATCAGAGGTGCGAGACCCTTATTTGAAGCCGTAACATATTCAAGCGAGCGTTTTACCACTGCCTTTACAAAATATTAGATGGCTAAAATTGCCGCCCCTATATTGTGCCGCCTAATGCAGCCGCATCTTTGCGTCATATCCCCGGACCTGTACATACATCTAGGATTTTGTTTAAAGCTCGCTGAGTTTCTTTCGCCAGTTCTTTTCAAGTCAGAGGCTTATTCTTTCCGAACTATTAGTAGACTAATGACGTTCAGTAAAAATATTGCAATCATTTTGAATTTGAAAGGAGGGGTCTCTGGTACATGTGATTCATGTGCTGGTCAGATCATGAAAAATATGTAAACCGTTATTTACGGTATAATTTTAAATTGGATAACCAGCTATACCAAGTTTTATCAAAACTCAGTTTTCATTTTTTTTCCTTTTTATTGCGTCAAATATAATAGATGTCATTATATAAATGATTTTATTGAACATAATATATTAAAAGTAAAACGTATCAAACATGAGATAAACAGATTCGATAATAATTATAGATAATAATTATAATTAATTGAATTAATTGTATATAGATTTATTATTTATACACAAATAGGTAGACAGAAACATAGTTTTACATGTGGTAACTCCTACCATCATGCGTTAACCTTGTCGTGGTGGGGGGCTCAGTAGTATCTGGCAATCCGGCCGGTTGCGAAGCCAAGAAACGCGCAATAGAGGTCCACTTCGGTGAGCGCTGTTTCATGCAGGTTGCTCCTGGTACTTGTCTAGTAGAAGAGTGGGCTGTGGAGCAATTCCGCCGATATGTGGTCTGCTTCGGCAGCTGCCATTATTGTGGAATATGCAAGCGATCCTGCGACGCCTGATTAAGAAGGGGCTTCCCCCTTCTCCTTCTCTTCTGTTGGGTAATAGTGCGTAGTTCTGAATTTCACGCTGGTGACTCCCACATAACCATAATATGTGTGGTATGCGTTAATATAATTCCCAAATTAAAAACTCATCTTTTACTGTAAGGTAAAAAACCATTTTTTTGGATTTGGGGGGGTTTGTTTGTCGACAGTTAAGTATGTATGTATATTTCTTTGATCTTTTCTATAGAATTGTGAATTAAAAACTCAGTGTACCTTTGGAGCAATTATTATTGTACATGTTTCTATTTAGATAATGTAATTTTGCTACGCTATTATCGCAAGTATGGCGCAATCAGGCAGACTAATATAAATCCGAGTGTTCATTTCGGTAAGATAGTAAATTATCTTTAATTTATCTCAGACTTTTTATAACATAATTATCTTCCAAATGTAGCCACAAAAAAATAAGTTATTTTTATAATATGTAAAGATAATTGGATTATAATTAAGTTCGTGTCAGTAGATAATATTGTAGGCCATGCACTCACAACGCTGAGTGAGTGTGATTCGTTGTTATCGTGGGCGTGACAACTTGTAAGATCACTAGTTGTTCACGCGATTCTCCCTTATATTATGAATTGCGGTAAAAGCTTATGTCCTCATTATGCGAAGTATGCTCTTGGTAAATTTCATCGAAATCTATTCAGCAAATTGAGAGAGACAGGTAAAAGTAGAGAAGTAATAAAGTTGTTATGATTGCTCATAGTAAACACCATTTTATCTGTTTAAATAAAATTAGTTTATTTTTAATATGATAAAAAATAAAAATATGTTTACTGGTACTTGGCGGTTTTGTAGCTTTTTATTATTGAAAGAATTTAAAAAAAATATTCCTACATACAAACGCACAAATATTAGATTAGTGAAATGTTTTTTTTTACTTGCTGTAAATACATTATTTTTATCAGCCCCAGAATATCAGGCCTACCATAGAAATAATGAACGACGCTTGGCTCAGTTGGACGTGGCCCTACTTTCTTCGCCAGCGGTCGCAGGTTCGAGTCCCACTTGGGGCATTCATTTGTTGACCACGAATATTTGTACTCCAGTCATGGGTGTTAATATTTATAATATGTATGTATTTAAATTTATATGTGTAGTATATCAACCATATGGTATCCGTAACACAAGCCTCTTAACTTACTACGGAACTAGATGGCGCTGTTGTAATAATGCCCCAACATATTAATTTATTTATTAATATAGTGAATCTCACTATGATTATTATCTTTTCTTATAACAATTTAAATAAAAAGTAGGTACTCGCTGTCCCTACTATTGTCGATGAGGTAACAATCAACAGTTGAACCTATCAAATACGACTACGTGTCAATGACCGCCATACAATGGTACTGTTAAAATATTATACCAGATGATTTGTTCATTTACTAGATGATTTCTAAAGCATTTGTTATGGGACTTTAAGTACTTTAAATAACTACTACTTAGTACTATACATACCTTTTTTAACGTAAGGAAACCCTGTTGCCGGGTACCCGCCACCCAGGGAAAGTAGACGGGTTAAGTGGGGCACCTTCCATGCAAATATGGTAAGCGCATGGCAGCCTACCCACGAAAACCTGACGGTGTCCACCTTAATCGCCATAAAGTCGGGGCCATGGGAGCCAAAAGAGTAATCCCAGTCAGTAGAACCCCAACGGACTACTATAGATACCTACGCATGACTACTCCGTTTTCTCCGTTCTACGTGACATTGGCGAAGGAATTGTGATCACTATTGTTCAGAGCAGATCAGCTTATATTAAGCGAAGCCGTGGGGGTTCCGCTAGTTAAAATAAATTAAACCTTTACCTCATCCTCTATTGAAGTCGGTTAAAAAGTAGCCTAAGTTACGCCTTATAACATTAGCTATCTATGAGTGAAAGTCCCGCCAAAATCAGTCCAGCCGTTTCAGAGATTACCCGGAATAACCAAAGACAAAGGCAAACAGACAGACAATAATTTTAAAGATTGGTTTTTTGTTGCTAGTATCGAATATACTTTCATAGGCATTTAATGAAAAGGTGTTAATTTGAAATTAAAAACAGACACTAACATTTTATTTATATGTATAGATGTATAGGTAATTGGTGAATATGTTATAAACAACCATGAACGGAGTCCAAACATCCTAGTTTATCAAATGAATGACCCCCGGCGGGACTCGATCCCGTGACTGCAAGAAAGTACAAACTACAAACTGCGCCAAACGTGTCGTGTGTCAATTTTAGTTTACATTATGAATATGAACGATAATCATATTTTTATCTCAATTCGCACTTATTTACACCACACTTGTCAAACATTGGGGGTCACTTGGTATGATATATTAGTGTCAAATGCAATATCTACTTATACACATATATATATTTAGTTTTTTTTCTTATCAAATGTCTTATGGGTGTGTCGCTTCAGTTAAGATAAGAGTTTAACTAATGTGTAATATATAGTATCGATTAGTTTTAAACCAAAAATAAGCGCGATATCTTTTACAACCGACTTAATGATTTTTAATGAATATTTTCTAAAAGTGATTACTTTTCAATTGTCTCATACACACTAGTTCGACAAAATATCCCTTAGCTTTTAGACCTCGTAGTATAGAATTTAGACCCGGAACAAACTGCAATATTTTAACGCACTTTTGTTTCTCTACATAATATTGAATCTTATAGGAGTAGCCGCATTCAACAGGGTTAAAATTCACGCGATAATGCACACGGGTATAAAATCTGTGGTTTTGTACAGTATAAAGTAGTTATGCCCGCACTGCAAACTGAAATTCGCGCGTTTCGCTTAGTCGTGGGCCGGTGCTATTGGCAGGGTGTAGAAGAAGCCATATAAGCATCGGACTCAAGGCTGTAAATGGGTATATTGTGTTCCAATGTTCCTGATATCTTATGAATATAAGATGTATTATATACATCTTACCGCTGCCACCGTAGTATCAGGTAAATTAAATTTTTTCTTCCATTCATTTTAGACGTTTACGAATGAGACGCATTTGCAAAATGTATGGAACTGACAAAAAAGGTACGAAATTATATTCACAATGCGTAATAAGTGTAATTTTGATCACGGTATATAATAAGCGAGAATAAAAATCGCGCGGTCAAATATCGCAGTGCGGACAGGGCCTTATTGTTTTAGTTCGAAGTTCATATTTTATGTATAGACGGATTCAAATGGTTTTCAAAATTTTAATGTATACCAAAACACTTTAGATTATAAAGCTAGATTAATCTATTTAAGTTGTCTTCATGCACCAAAGTTCAAATAGCGCAACAAGAGTCATCGTGCATGTTTATTCCCATTAAAAAGTATGTGGAGCCATTTATTATGTTATGGCGATAATGAACGCATGTTATGACGCTAATTAAGACAATTCTATGCTGATAAATAAAGATAACAATGCAACTATGTATACCGGTGTAACATTAAATCTTCAGACAAATCACTTCTTCATACTGACCGGTTTAAATGTTACATCCGGTATAGCATATTCTCCGTCGTACTCTATGGCACATGCAAGGAAAGAGACGGACATACCAAAATTACCTAACTTAAAGTTTATAAGCGCTCGGTAATCCAGCCAGACGCCACACAAGAAACGCACAAGTTGGTAGCTCACTTTGGTGGGCGGTGTGTCATGTTAATTTTGGCATATACTTGAGAAATTCACTAATTCGCTTTTATATAAGCCTTTTAATCACTGGTCACTGTTACGTCATTCTGTTATTTGTTAATGTCGTAAATAGGGTATCATTTTCGCATATGTTTTGCTTTAAGTAGACCGGGAAAACCATAAATTGTAAGATCTGCACTCGTTGACCTTATGCGGGCATCATAAAGTTAATAATATGTTGTAAATAGCTAATGCAACTTGCTGATAATTAATAGTAAGCTAAAATACAAGAATAACGATTATTTGGTGAGTGAGGAAATAAGAATTTTCTGAGGAGAGAAGGGATCTTGGTCAATAAGCTTTAATCTCATAATTGAAATTTACCTAAGTACGTTGTCAAACTGTGATCAAACTAATAAGTTAATAATAATATGTTATGTCATTTAATTTTTTTTTATTATTAATTATATGTTATGATAATTTTCAAGTGGTAGTGCCATGCTTGTTACCTTCGGGTAGCAGCCGAATGGGCCGGCACGCCCCGTATAGTACCACTCTCTCACAGAAGACCGGCGTGAAGTGGCAGATATGCTGTCGCGTTTCGTCCGGTGAGAGTCCGGGAGGCCCACTCCCCATCCGTCTTCCCTCCCTCCTTCCTCCCTCCCTTTCCTGAAAGGCCGGCATATGTCCATGGGCGGAGGTGAGCACTTCCCCTCAGGTGAGCCCCCTGCCCGTTTGCCCCCTTTGTACCATAAAAAAATGTAAATAGCCAATGTAACTTGCTGATAATTAATAGTAAGCTAAAATACAAGACTAACGGCTCTACCTCGCTCCGCTTGGATTCATCTGTCGTAGATAGGTTATAGCTTAGTATGTAAAGATAAGAAATTTTCTCGCAATAATAAATATTCTATATGTACCAGCTATCATCATACTAAGCTTCATCAAAATCCATCCAATAGTTTTGTAGTAATACCTACGATCACAGAGAGACAGAAAATTAAATCGACTCTGTTACAATTTTATTTTATTATGTTTTAGATAATAATACATGCAAGTAATATAAAACATATAAAAACCCTATTACATAATATGTTATTTTTATCTATTCCATAACAGTGATATAAAAGTGTTATCATAATAAGATTCTAAATTATACGTATTTCGTGTTTTGTCTTTTCAAGCGGTTACAAAGGCTAAACTGGAACTACGATGAAAATAAAATTTAAAATAGCTTTTATTATAGACTAGCATTTCCTGCGGCTTCGCACGCAATCTAGAGACCGGAAATCAAATTCTTTCTGAGTCGCGCGGTATGGTATCTCGTAGAACTAACGCCCGCCCTTCCCGTTTTCGCAATATTTTTCATTGATGCTCTGCTTCTATTGGTCGTACCGTGGTGTAATATAGCCTATAGCCTTCCTTGATAAACGGACTATCCAACATAAAAAGATTTTTTCAATTCGAACCAGTAGTACCTGATATTAGTGCGTTAAACCAAACAAACACTTCAGCTTTATACTATTAGTATAGATTACTTTAACATAAAAATTCCTGACTAGCGATTTCCTTTCGCTCCGCTCGGGTTCACCGTTCACCGTTTAACGATTAGATAGATTTCACAAAGATTACATTTTTTCCCGTAGTAAAAAGTATTCTATATGTTGAATACAAGCTATTATCATACCTAATTTCAATATCAGTGCTGTGCTTTGGTCGATGCTTTCCCATAAAGATTGTAAAAAATAAGTTGTACTCTGCTGCAAAATTATAAATTAACGAAATATCTTTCTAAAATTTCTTCGGTTTTCTAGTCTTTTTAGTTTAAGAACACAAGCGAGAGAAGGAGCAAGGTTATTTCATGGTCGGCTTATAGGAATTGGTAAAAAAACACGTTAATATTCATTCTATATACATTTATATTACATTACAAATCTAACAATACAACGATTTAAGTACAAAAATATTAACATCTAATCTTATATCATAAGAAATACTATTTACTAGCTGCAAGGTGAAAATAGGACTATCACAATTATTTCCTTAGCGTCATTTTAAAAAGAAAATTGTATAAAGTGTTAGTAGGAACAGGAGCAATAGTGAATAAATAGATGCCTTAGTACATATGAGGCGTGATAGAAAAGTAAAAGTACTGAATTTCAAGTCAAATAACATAAACATTTTTTTTATCTATATATACAAAATCTAGATTCTAGATAGACAATCAATCAAAAAGAAAAACAGATCAATCTAGATATACAATTAGCCTCTCAAAAGTGTTATTTAAAAAGGCCATTTTTCGAATATTTTCAGCTTTTTTAATGAAAATTTTTTATTTTCAAAATCCAGATTTACATCCATCTCTTTCCAAAAAAAAGGTAGTATTTCATATAAAGGTTAAAATATTAGAATTTTATTTATTAATATAAGAATATATGGGACGGTAGATTAAATATATAACCTAACTCTATATAAATATATTGTTAATATTTAATAAATTTATGCAAATATTTTGAACTTTACTATGTAGTAGATAAACTAGTCAGTGTTTTTAACATTTACATTTTAGTGAGATTCCACCAAACTGGTCTGATGATGACATCAAGAAAGATAGCGGATATCTCTAACAATATCAGTAAGAATTAAGTTTTCGGTCATTTGGTTTGTTTGACAAACCAAACAAAACCATTAGCGAATAGTGTGTTCTTTGTTCTTTAAAACTACAGTGTATTAGTTATTTTATTTATTCTTAAATATCTCCTGTTTCACTTCAGTGATGTGTCTCTCTCTCTCTCTCTCTATTTAAAGTTAGACAAAGACAAAAATATCCTACACGTGGAGGTCAAACTAATCTTTAGATAATAATTTATAATACATAATAATACAAGGCAGTGGTAGCTCAGCGGTAACGCGCTAGCTCTTACCGAGTGATGCGGGTTGAAATCAAGGTCCCGCATCTCTGATATTTTCATATGAATCATTTGTATTATATGTACCACTTGTCTTACGGTGAAGGAAAACATCGTGAGGAAACCTGCATGTCTGAGAAAACCTAGCAAGTTTTCGTAAGACGTGTGAAGTCCGCCAACTCGCACTAGGCCAGCGCGGTGGACTATGGCCTGATCCCCCTCGTACTGAGGAAGGCCTGTGCCCAGCAGTGGGACGTTAAAAAGGGCCGAAGACAAGAGAGTAATAATAATAACATTCTCGTATAAAATACAGTATCTAGACGTCAACAATTTCGCGATTGACACATATAAATAAAACTTTATTACTCGTAGCTTTAAAAATGGCACTTCTATGTAAGCGCAATTTTTTTCCTTACTGCTATTTTCGTTATTAAACTCTTGTACGATATTTTGTGCTTTTAAGTCAGTCGTTATCTTATGCGTTGTGTTTTCAGTATATTGTTGAATTAACTTATCACTTATAAAAGTTTAATATATAACAAATGATCAGACTTGTTTGTCTGTCACTTCATAGTTTTCGAATCTAGGATTTATGACTATTAAGTCATGATGGTTTTAAATGACTGACTCAATTCTGATTTTGAGAGTTACTTTTAATATTTTGCAATAAACCTCAGTAGTCCCCTGGCGTTTAGATACGTCATAAATTAAAACCACTGTCACACTTGAAAAGGTCAAATGTCACATATAAAATATTCCTAGACTGTAATTTAAATAATACTTTATTAGCTGTCTAATCTCTTTTTCCTCTAAATAAGTATGAAATACGAATTTCTCCGCCAATAGAAATATAAAAAAATTTGGTGTATTTTCTCATTAATATTGTTATTTCCTAGGTATTGAATCAATAATTACTAGAGGCTAATACTGGTCGAGGTAATATTTGAGGTTGTGTGATTTCCCAATCTCTTGGAGGTCCAAATTTTTTGGGCTTCAGTACAAAAACAAACTGGAATAGAAAAAAAAAATATTACTTAACAAAATGATTATGATAAAACTTCTTAATTAATATCTCTTTTTCATTTTTAGTAATCGTAATAAAGTGTATATTTTACACAAAATCATTCAAATTATTGTGAAGATTTTATATCTGACACAAATATTGTATACATATACAAATACTAAAAACAAAACAAGATCCCATACAGTTACAGTTGGTTATAGCTTTAGACACTAGATATATTAGAAAAATTCCACTGATATTTATCTTGTCTAACAAACAGACAAGAATTTAAAATAGCTCTTAAAAGGAAACTAAAAACCAAAGGCTCTATACGATGATAATTTATAGTCTAAAAGAAAATATTTTTACTAGCTTTAGCTTAGCTTGGAGCTGAAAAGCCAGAATCTTAATGTCACCTAATACTCGTGTTAAATTACAAGTAAATTTCATCACAATTTAACATATCGATATGACGATAGCCAACAAAATTAAGTTAAAGATACACATCATGTACCTATAAGCTATAGTGATGTACTTTCTCCCGAATGTTAGAAAAATGAATTGATATTAAAAGAAAAAAAACTATTTATATCAACTTACAACAATAATCGCGTATATAGCCCCAACAGCGAAACCGACGGTGACATCGCTCCAATGATGCTTATGTTCGACAACGCGAGTGAGCCCCACATACCACGCCCCCATTAAAACAGCAAACTGCACACCATGGCGTAGTAATTTCGAACCCCGCCATTTTCCCTTCACTTGCACATAGCACTGTTAGAAGATATTATTTTATTACTAAGTTATTTGCTAATATCGAAGGTCTATAGTGATTGCATGTCATAAATGCTAAATATGTTGCTTTTTGAAGTGAAACTTCTTTATCGACGTATGGGAGAAATTTTGTAGAAAAATCGCCAGGTTTTTCGGTTACGCGCCATGTTGGTTTTTTTCTTTGTTTATTTGTTCCTATCTCTGAGAATACTGGACAGATTTGGACAAAATTTGAACTGGCATATAGTTTTTGTTAAATCTCAGTTAGACGATTTCTACTTCAGAAAAAGTATTAGGGTTCCCCTCAAAAAGAAACTGAAATCAAATCAAATGAATGAATCCGAGCGACGCGAGGTCAGTATCTCGTAGATACAAGACACAACTCTAACTATAGTAGATCTAGCGCGAACGAAGCCGCGGTTTCCGCTAGTAATAAATATAGTCTATGTTAGTCAGTGATAGTGTAGGTGGCAAAAGAATTTGTGAAATCGGTCCAGTAGTTTTTGAGTTTATTCGTTATATACAAAATAGAGAACTTTCCTGTTTATAATATTAGTATAGAAAAAGACATGTTTTAACCAAAAAAGCATATTTTTACTTACAATAAAGAAAATAGCGCTGTACATGGCGAAACTTGAATGAGCGCTGGGGAAAGAAAGGCGCATTTCTTTCAATTCTGCCGCATTAGTGGTCTGGCAAGTATACGCCTGGATATAACCTAAGGAGTTCAAATTTGAAGATGTGTCCGGGACTGGTCTGCATATCTGGAATGGATTACCAAAGACATTATTTTTTTTCAATTAAGCGTAAATTTACGAGTGTATTGTAAAATTACTCTCAATACTGGTATGTCAAGATGATCGCTAGAATTATATAGAAGTTAATGCATTAGATCACCAAGTTTCTAGTGGCTAAAAGCACGCAAATTTCTCTCAAAACCAGAGCGAAGTATACGTGCAGACACCAAGTGTCATACTACAGTGGGTGATAATTTCACATGACTTGTGAGAGAACAGACGTAGGCACGGGGTGAAATATAAGATGACTTTCCAAGTAAACTCGGCGCGACTCGACTCGACCACAGCAACTCCGAATGCTAGCAACTACATACCATAAAATGGTATTAAATAATAATAATATATGGCATTTTAGAACATAATATATGGCGAAATTTTAGATTATTTACTGATGTAGAGATTATAATATATGCGTCACATCTATGACGTAAATACCTAACATTTCTTATTGTCCCAAATTTAATCTTTTGCATTATTGTATACAACCACGGATAATCAGTTTTATCAATAGATAATAAATAACCAAGCATCACTACATAGTATAAAACAAAGTCGCTTTCTCTGTCCCTATATCCCTATGTATGCTTAAATCTTTAAAACTACGCAACGGATTTTGATGCGGTTTTTTTTAATAGATAGAGTGATTCAAGAGGAAGGTTTATATGCATAACTACCGGATCCCGCGGCTTTGCCTGGGCTAAATCTAGGGAAGAGCCCGAGCAAAGCGAGGGCGAGTCGCTAGTTCGCTATATAATAGTCGTAGCGTATAACATTTTTGATATGATTTTAAGTGAAGTATGGCAATATTTATTTCATCAAATATTTCAAAATAAATCTTTCAAAGTCAATCACTTAACAATAGACTTTACGATAAGACCCATTCTTGAAATATTTTAATTAAATATTACCAAATTACATAAATAAATATACTTAGGTAAATATGTTGAGACATTAAGACACTGCAGCACCATCTAGTTATATGGTAAGCTACGAGGCTTGTGTTATGAATACTAGATTATTCCCTATGTAATGTTGCTAAGCGCAAAACTTGAGAATGGACTCGACCAAGTCGGCTTTTTTTTGTATGTTCGTGTGCCTTGAACAGGAAGGTTTTAATAATCAAAAAAAAATTCTAAGTTTGTAAAAAACTTACACTAAAGGGAGTACTTACCTAGGGACGAACCCGAGCAAAGTAAGGGTGAGTCGCTAGTACTTATATAATTTTAGTATGTAAAATCTATATGTGACTGGAGTAGAATTACGCAATTATATGCACCCAGTGGGAGTCGAATCCCCGGCAATTTTTAATGCAAACTGAGCCAAACGTGTTGTCAAATTATTATATTACCAAGATTTTTAAGAAAATATTTAAGAAGTGCCCCATATTTGAGACCAATACCATTTTTAGCTTGATTTGAAATGTTAAAAACTGAAACCTTATTCTTAATCTTATTTCTCTAAATATATTGTATAAAATAATAAATTACTAAATATATTATAATTATTTATTTATAATATAACTTACTAGCATTTCCCGCGGCTTCGCACGCGTTTTAAAGACCGGAAACCAAACTTTTTATGAGTCGCGCGGTACGGTCGCGGTACCTCGCAGAACTAATGTCCGCCCTTCCCGTTTTTGCAACATTTTTCATTGATGCTCCACTCCCATTTGTCGTAGCATGATTTAATATAGCCTACTAGTGGAACCCGCGGCTTCGCTCGCGCTAAATCAAGAGACGAACCCGAGCGAAGTGAGGGCGAGTCGCTTGTTACATTACATATTATGTGTAACTCAAGCGGTTTAGGCAGGGCACGCTAGAATAGCTCGCAGATGGTAGATTTTTTACTACTTACTTGACACTTATCGTCATATTTTGGACAATTCATACAATATCTTTATAAATAGTAGCCTATGTGCTATTCTGATGTATAAGCTATATTATTGTAAAGTTTAATTAAAATCCATTTCGTAGTTTTTACGTGAAAGAGTAACAAACATCCATACATCCATACTTACAAACTTTCGCGTTTATAATATTAGTATAGATAGCCTTCCTCGATAAACGGACTATCCAACACAAAAATATTTTTTTAATTTGGACCAGTAGTTTTTGAGAATATTAGTATAGATAAGAAATTCTATTACTTACATCGAAAAAGTACGGTCTAAGCCTTCCAATGACGTATTTCGCGGAGTTGACAGTCAACTGTTGGCAGGCGGCGCCAAAAGTGAACACCCCGATAGTCGTGTAGCTCTCCCATAACCAACCCGATACAAGAGAGCCCGATAGGAACTTATCACCGATACCCTTGCCTCGCTTGTCGCGAACTAACTCGACTAGAATTATCTGGAAAAATAAAAAAATCTGGTTTATGCTAAATGTTATAATAATTTTTATATATGTAATTTTATATATATTATTATATATTTGTATGTATACATACATAACTAATAATGTACTATTCAGCCCTTTTTACCATTCCACTACAAGGCAAGAGCCTGCCTTTAATACGAGGGGAATAGTCTATTACGCTGGCGAAGTTTTCTTTTTTTTTTTTTCTGAATGTGTAGTGCTGTTGGCCCTACCGGCCTTGACAGCGTCACCGGGCGGGGAGGCGGACTGAAGGCCCTGCCTTAAAAGCATGAAGCTCGAAACGGGTGTAGTTTCGTAAGGGCACCTCCTGCGAGGTTCGGACCACGGCTTACGAAACTATCGGATGGGCTGGCGAAGTGCGGGTTGGCGGACTTATAACGTCATTCAAAAACTTTTCTCGGTTCTGAACTACTTACATTGCCTGTTTTAGTGATTATTTTGTATTCAAATTAATTATTTGTCGATGATTTTTAATTGCTTCAGCTGAGCACGTTACTCTTTCACGCCACTAGTAACAAATGCAAAATATTGTGTATGTACTCTTTCACGTTGAACGGATTAACAAATTATCACATAAACTAATGTTAGTATGTAATAGCATTTTTCAAAAGGTGGCTCTGTCTATGGGTAGGTATATCCTATTACGTACTATATAAATAATATTATACTTATTATGAACATACTAAATATATTTATAATGAAAATAAAATGATAATATGGCTTAGTTTTTTATATAGACATGTAGATTGTAGTCTATAGATAAACTAAAATGGACTTACGGTAGCAATATTGAAAGCAAATCCGATACCTGCCAGCAGGCCTTCAGATATTGTTTGCTCTTTGAACGGCAATTTCAAACTCACGTCGTTTTCGAAGTAGCCGCGATGATAGGGTTCCGCAAATAGATGAATGATTAGAATGGGAACTGCCACTGTAAAGTTGTAAATTATAATAGTTTAGTGAATTTTAAGGAAAAATTGAAAAGGATAAACATTTTATTACTAAACTAGCGACTCTCCCTCGCTTCACTCGGTTTTGTCCCTATAGGTACGTTTTTTTTGAGCGAAAATGTAATTCAAACTTGCGAGAGCCCTTAGACTTCCTTAATCCGGCCCTGTCGCAAAATACGTTCTTGGCGGATGTTTACTAAGTATAAACTACCTCCCTGCCAAATTAGTCCTCCTTAATCCGTCTGTGTTGCAAAATCCGTTCTTAGTGGATGTCTACTAAGTACATATATGAGTATAAACCACCTACCCTGTCACATCTTTATATGTCAAACGGTTTTCGATATTTCGATATGAGTGAAAGAGACCTTTCGGTTTTGTATATATTTAGATGAAGAGTATATAGTAAAACATTACGGTTTATTTCTGAATAATAGAATATGATACCTATCTATACTCTGAAAAATAATAATTGTAACTGAAGATATTTTTGAAGTGGAACTCCTTTAGAATCGTTGTGATTTCAAACTCGATGAAACGAAAAAATAAGTCCATAGTACCAGGCGCTCAGAGACGGGGAAGAGTTAGCCTTAATTTAAATTCAAGTTTTACTTCTGACATGTGTACTTTGTACACACGCACTTTTTTTATATTATATAATAGTAGCATGTAGTAGTACATACTTTATAAAACAAGGAAAGCGCTGTTAAATTTGTTTTCCTGTTTACTTTGTAATTTGTTGCAGATCATATTTTACAACCGATCTAGACGAAACTTGGTATACACACGAGATCACATAATACTAGGTATACACATTTGAAGATTTTAAACATTTTTTTTGATGTAATATTTTTTTGATTGCAGAGGCATCCTTTTCAAATTGAACAAAAACGGGGCCACTGGACATCTCCGTCTCATGACATTCGATTTTGATAATTTCTTATAAAGAAATTGGTCTCATAAAAATAAACTTATGAACTGGTAATAAGCAGAATTGCTTCTCACAATGAAGTTTGTGCTCGCAAGGTCTATTATTCGAAGAACTACTGGTATATAAAAGTTATTGTGTGACGACGAAAGTTATATCAAATTTTAAATTATTTTATTACAAAATCAGTCATATAGACTTGCCTGCAAAAAATCATACTTAAAGCACTGTTGCCTAGCTAAAAATAGCCATGAACACTTTCAGATAGGCAAGTCATTATAGGCATATTTGTTTAAAAATTATATTTAATAAAAAATATATCTCATCTGGTTATCAGGTCGGTGAAGGTCGATCTTCCACCGGCTCTTAGTCGTTCATCCCTGTCATATAGAGACTACAGCCATCAACCTTGATTGTTTAATAATGACTAGAGTCTAGATATCACAGTAAACCTAGATATACATTATGTATCTAGTCTTTGTCAGTCAAGTACTTTGTGCCAATTTAACCAATGATTCACAGTTTACTTTATAATATAAAAGAGAATGAAACAAAAAGTTTTCTTAGCAATTAAGAACGAATTGTGATTACTTTACAGCATTGTTTAATACAAGATAAACTTTTTATTAATTAACGTGATAAATTAGTTATTTACACAAATATTTGAGTATATACCTAGGTACATAAGTAAAGAGACCACAACAGTTACTTATATACTACAAAATTCCTCATTCGATTTACATTAAAAGGCAGTATTTCTTGTCTGATGGATAGTTTATATTTTCAAGTTTATGCAAGGAAAGTACTTATTTTGGCAATGACCTTCTTCCGCTAGGTTTTATAGAAGACCACGAAGAAGATTGCCAAATCTATATACACCAATGTCAGCTTGGAAACAGGACACATAGGTCCAAAATTATTCCGTCCGAAATTATTTCCAATCACCATAGAGTGGTTGTCTAATGACTACGTCATTGGTTTTGTGCATTTTTTACATTTTACTTTTAGTGAGGTTCAAGACTACGAAAGCATCGACAGAGCGCCGCACTAAGGCTTGTTAGTTGTTTGATGCGCCTTAGTCTGTCAAGGGCATTCTGACAACATGCCTGATGAATCAATGGGTCTTCGTATTGCCATACCTATATAAGTAAGCGATCCATAGCGTAGCTATATTAGCGTACTGGTAATATTACGGTAGAATTAAGTAAAAATAAATAAACATAATGGTAATACATAAATAAACATTAATTTTTTTTTGGAAAAAATACGTCAACAAAGATTATATTGTATATTTAACGATACGATAGCGATGTGTTATCATTTTGACGAGTATATAGCACATTAAATATTATTCATATATAGGTATGTATACTTTATACATAACTGCTGTCTTTGTCTTATAAAAAAAAATAAAAACTATTTAAAAGCAAATATTTATACAGATAAAAAAAGTGTATTTAACTTTGGATCAAAGCATTTCGTTAGCTGAGTTTATCGCGATCCTATAGCGCATCGGATCGAGGTTAAACGCCAATTTCACGGTGCCCTGCCCTTTCCGAGTTCCGTATTATAAAGGTTACAACCATTAACATTGCCACTGATTCTTTTTATTACATTACACAAAATTTTGCTCTACTATTAACCCTTAAAATATACTAATGTATTATAATACATCTTGACAAAAAAATATCAAGAAAATTCGTATTTTACTATGTTAATTCGTCAAGTTGTTCGAAACTTTTCTCTTTGCTTTTTACCCAGTATTTTTTATTTTTGAAAATTAATTTCATTTTACAGATAATATTTATCACTAAGGAGGTAGGGACACAGTGGGAACCAGTGGTAACGTGAGCGCGTTACCACTTGGGAAAGTAAGTGAAATGGATTCAAATCCCGGGGTCTTGCACATTTCTAACATGATTACCACTTTATCACAGATCACATAAACTTTATAAATGAAACTATCTTTTCGGATTTTGTCGCGGATTTATTATGATTTTTAATTATTTAAGTTTCATTTATAATGTAAAATATTCGCGTGAACCTAAGAAAGTATTATGATTACCACTTGTTTTACGGCGAAGGAAACATCGTGAAGAAACCTGTCTGAGAGAACCTAAAAGTTTTTGAATGTCCACCAACACGCATAGGACCAATGTGGTGTATTATGGCCAAAATCCCTCTAATAATCAGAAAGGTTATAGAATGAAGGCTATCTGCTATCACGCTAAGATTGTTATTAGCAGAGCGGAACCGCAGGAAAAATTTTATGATATAATTGAGTTCAAAGACTTCTCTTGACATTACATTTTATTAGTTTGTCATATATAAAACACGAGTCGTTGCCTTTCCTCAAGGACTTCTAACGGGGCTTACACAAAATACAAAAATGTTTATCGAAGTGCTAAAATAATATTTTAAGAACCGTTACTTCAGGTTACTTAGTGTTAGTGTAAAAATTTATGAAATTACACTAATTTATAATATTTACTTTTTAACTTATAAGACAACTATATCGACATCGAGATACTTTACGTGCAATATAAGTAGTTGTTCTGTTCTACGAAAAAAAATTAATGAAAAAGATTATATTATTTAAGCTATTTTTTAATTCACTTAACTAAATGTCGTTGTCACATACCTACTTATATAGCACGGTCAAATTAGCCCGAAAAAACCTTACCCTTGGATAAATTTCCAAAAAGCTGAAAATTTACATGAACCTTAGGAATACGATTTAAATGGAATTCTGAAAAGTCTCCATGTACGCAAAAAAATTATACAAGGTCAAAGTTTTCAAAAATGAGTTATTTGGATTTTTCAGCAAAACCGTTAACTTTTTTCATAAAATTGCTAAGATAAAAATTGTATATTAATTATACTTATACAGAAATTTTCCTTAGACATCTTTTCTAAGATATGTTGGGACATTTTCACAACAGCACCTTCTAGTTCCGTGGTAAGCTACGAGGCTTGTGTTACGGATACCAGATATACTTACTACACATGTAAATTTTTAAATACATACATAATATAAATATTAACACCCATGAATGGAGAACAAACATTCGTGCTCAACAAATGAATGAATGCCCCCAGCGGGACTCGAACCCGCGACCGCTGGCGCAGAAGGTAGGTTCACTACCAACTGACCCAAACGTGTCGTCATAGATAAACCAATGCTGAGAAAAAACGTTTTTTTGAATGATTGACGAAAATCCTACCGCGCTAATAACCTTTGTATTTATGAGGAAGGATAAAACACTATGTACGGTGTAAGTACATTGAACGTGTTTGCTGTCATATCTACACGAGTGTTCATGACGCTAAAAATATTGTCGGTCAGCGCGGCTTTATCTTTGTAAATTAAAACGTATCGTGTGTTATTAATATATTGATTAAACGCATATGAAACGTAAAAGTTATATGAAGTAACTAGCATTTCCCGCAGCTTCGCACGCGTTCTAATGACCGGAAACCAAATTCTTTCTGAGTCGCGCGGTATGGTAACTCGTAGAACTAACGCCCGCCTTTCCCGTTTTTGCAACATTTTTCATTGATGCTCTACTCCTATTGGTCGTCGCGTGATGTTATATAGCCTATAGCCTTCCTCAAAAAACGGACTATTCAACACAAAAAGAATTTTTCAATTCGGACCAATTACTGAGATTAGCGCAAGTTGGAAAGATAAAGGTACCTTTTTAGGTCATTTGGTAACAATTTACCAACCTTGACTTTAACAGCATTTTAATGTATTATAAACATACCTACTAATATATTATCATTTATATGATAACGACTTTCGCTAGCTACCTATATCCATCAGTATTTTTAAGCAGACACATGCTTATGAAAGGTTTCATGAAAAACATTTTATTTTTCTGTATATAAATAATAAATTTTATTAAGTTAGATTACTTATATTAGAAATATATAGATATACACGACAGAAATGAAATTTATATTAAATTTATATTTAGTTTATCCAGTTTATTACTAGGTACCTATTACTAAAGATCCCTCAAATATTAAAATTCAAACTGGTTCGAGTCTTCATTATATATTATTGGAAAATCTTATTGAAAAAGTCATTATTATTGCTACAGATGCCGAATCATAATTTTCAATATTTTTGTCTGTTCGACTGTTTGTGACGGCATTACGAGAAAACCATTGGGCCGATTTTGATGTAATTTGGTATGATGAGAGCTGGTAATCAGGGTCAACATAACTTTTACAATGGGAAAATAAAAAATCTGTACTAACGTTTAGAGCGTACCAAGTACGAATACTAATCGATCGGAGCAAGGACGACGTGCTAATTAAATAAAAATTTAGTACAAAAAAAATGATTTCAATTGCATATTTTTAAACTCGTTTAAATTTTTTTTATGCTTTACTAATGTTATTATAACAAATAGGTGATACTTATATAGGTATAAGGTTCCCTTTAAAAATTAGTTTAGCTGAAAATTCCAACCCTAGATTAGTAAATGAACCTTACAACAACTATGTATACCTATCTTATATATAGATACTGTGTTACCCAAGAAGAAAACAGCACAAAAATATTTATTAAAGATAAAAAAGTACTTACCACATGCTAATACAATTACATCTAATATAATCTTCCATATCAACTTATCTACAGCCATTTCTAACAAAACACAAAATATTGTTTTAAACAACTTTAAGCGATCGAGGCCGCTATTATAAGTGGTTCGACAACATTAAAATTTATTATTAAATTCATTAAAGGCACGACACTCTGATTCGCAAACGACTTCCCAATGATAAACTAAGTTGATAAAACGGGTAATCTCTAATGTAAGGTGTGTTATTCACCGTCATAGCGAGAAGGCTTTTACAGCAAGGAAAATTGTTCCTTATGAACACATATTAAAATTCCGTATTAAATAGAGATGAAAAAACCAAACTAAATATTTTTCCAACTGTAAAAATTCATTTTTAAAGGTTTTTTTATAATGAATTTTCGCTTTTTTCTATTAAAATGTAACAAAAACAAAGTTTAATACCATATGGCCTCGTAATTTAACTGACGTCAGCATTTATGTTTAATGGTAATCTTTTACTTGTGAATCAACGCCATCTATCTGCGGATTAAGAAACTAAATTCTGGCTGTAAGTTTTTCAGTAATCTAAGAGATGGCGCTGTAAGTAAAAATTAACACTATTGCTCACTGTCGCTGAATGCTGAGAGTATTTGTGTTTCTTAAATCAAAATAATCTATACATATAAATAAAAATGAAGTGCCTATTTTTAACTTCAAATTAACAGTTTTTCCCTAAATGCATAATATAAAAAAACCGTTACTAGCATCAAAAATCAATTTTTAAAATGTTTGTCTCTGACGGCTGGACCGATTTCGACGGGACTTTTACTCGCAGTTATAAGGAGTAACTAAGGCATCGCTCGCGCGAAATCATCACATGTAGGATATAAGAAAATGGATTTTTGGTCATAAGAGCAACCAAGGCAGAGCAGCGGGAAATGCTAAAATTTAAAATTACATAATGCATGCCATTTTTCAAAATATGATTGATTCATGAGATTTTCATTGTTAAAATATGAATATATTTCTGAAAACAATTTTTTCGCACATCCATACTAGAATTAGTATAAAATATACAATATTCGGTAATATATTTGTGGATCAGAAATGTTGAAAGAAAACAATAAATTTCAATCAGAATGTGTTTATTATGCATTTTAAAATAGCTTCCTATATTTATAAAATATTAAAAATAAATATACATTGCGGCCTCAAACTAGTACCAGGCAGTGTTTGCTTTTCTATTCGTACATATAATAAAATAATTTAGGTGCTTTAAATATTGTACATTTACTTAAAATCTATAGCTACAACATTTAGGCCTTAAATAACAGTAAAAATAAAATAATTGACTAAGTTATAAATATCTTTAAATTATCTTAATTTCCTAATAAGTAGTGTAACTATATAAATATATGTATTTGTTCCAATTTCTATATAAAATAAAGTGAAATCTGAAAAATTGTTATTTTGTTTGTTTTTAAACATTCTAATTTCAAACACTTCACAAATTTTAAATTTTCGTAACAGATAACATAATATTATAATATAAATATATATTTTTAATGTACATAGATTACACATATAAATATTAAAATCATTTATGTTTCAATAATTACAGTTTTGAAGAACTTAATATCTAGATTATGCACCAAATAGAACTTAAAGCTACTATAAAATTCGTTAAAACTAAAACAACTGCAATATTTTTTACATTTCTATAATATCACAGAGTAAAAATACAACCCCAGTTCAAGACTTGGGTAATTTTATTTACAAAAAGAATTATAAGCCATATTGTAAAGTAAAAAAAGTTTTTCGTCGCCAAACTTTGAAAAGTTCAATCAAACGAAAGATTATACTTCGGTACATTTTAAATAAAAAATAAATAAATAAAAAAAAAGTGTTTGAAGTTCATAGACACTCAATCTAATTACTTAACCATTTACTTTTAATTTATTTTCAATGTAAGCAAAGTTTTGTATGATTATTGAAGTTAAACATATTTTTTAAATAGAACAAAAAAATCCAGTTACAAAATGATAGATAAAATGTTAACAAAAAATATTTTGCATTTACTGATTGTTTTATTATAAAGTTAAGCGACGTTTTTACATACAATTTTAAAAATGTAGTTAAGTTAAAAAGTTTGACTTTTACGTAATGTATAAAAATACATGTTTAATTGTACTTGTAGTTTTTTGTTACAAATAAATATTTAAATACTTTCGAAGGAAAATTGTATGTATACATTATACATACTATTCTAAAGCCGTTTAACTCAAGTAAGCCAAATAATTAGCTGCCTTTTAATATAATACCTACTAAGATAAATATAATGATATTTTGAAGAATTATGAAATATTAGCTGGAAAGCTTAGCTTTCTTATATAAATACTAAACGATTCATAATTATTATTATAATAATTTTCTTAATAATAATAAAAAAATTGAAACGTTTTTCTTATTTTAATTAATATTTAAACAATATAGCATATTATTAATGAGAAAAAGTTATCTAAATTTTTTAATAGCAACAAGTTTTTAATATTGGATAAAATCTCTATAGTAGTAGATACTACTGACAATTACAGTTACGTACATTCATACACACATACATATATTTACATACATACACACATAAATTTACGAAAAGGTAAATAATAAAGTATCCATTGTAAAGACAATTACTATTACTATTTGTAATTATTTCTAATGTTTTTATTTCAGTTTAAGATCAAGTAGATTTTTTCATATTTAAAACTTTTATTTCTGTCTTATTTACTCCTCACAAAATATAAAAAAGTTCATATTTTAAATTAATGTTAAAATGACAAAAATGTTAAAAATACATCAGCAATTTACGACAGTCTTAATTACATTTGAAATCTTTTTACATTGTTAGTGCATTCTCTATTGCTTAAGTATGTGCGGTATATTGAAATAACGTATATATTTACACAAGAACGTTCTACCGCCTTTATAGTTAAAGCAATAAAATCTAAAATCGTATACATAAAATATGCTAATCTGCTAAAAACTTTCATAATATTGTCGTACAAGCATTTCATACGTGACGAGACAAGTAACCAATATGAAATATGCATTTGTATGGGAGTCGGGGTATATGTAAGTCTATCTGTCACGCAGATCGTTTAACTTACTCTTCATTACACAAGTTCGTACACCTTTCCTCATTAACATTCGAAATGTGATCATTTTAATGTCAGTACTATTATGAAATTTCTTTCGTTATAAAACGTATGATTTCTAATTTTAGAAGATTCTTTTGAGACTATTCTGGCTTTCTTTCTCTAATACTTGAAGTTTAAGTGGTTTTGTACAATATTAGTTACTTATATTTAAATTAACTAAAATTATAAGAATTTTTATTTTGTTTCCATGTTTTAACTGGATATAACTTCTATCTTCTACATTTAGAAATGTCAAAATTTTCATATTCATTAATTTTTAACAATAGCCTCTATAATCCAATCAGCATTCGAAATAACATGTTATCACAACTTGCATTCTGCACAGTCTTACGTCTTATATTTCAATTTCCATCGCTTTCATAAGTCATAAGTCATTTTTTCTTTATGAAACGTATCTAATATTACTTTTTCTATAGATAACGTTCTTTTCAAGCTGCTATCCCCTAATACTTTCTTAGGTTTACGCGAATGTTTGACATTATAAATGAAACTATCTTTTCGGATTTTGTCGCGGAGCAATCCAATCAAGGTCTCTCCCGTGACCATGATTGCTGTAAAGCATTCGAAACGTCGGGAACCAAAAATCACAGTAAATCCGCGACAAAATCCGAAAAGATAGTTTCATTTATACTGCTATCCCCTACTTTATATTTAACCTATGCATTTAGTCCTATTTAATGTCTTGCTGCTGGACACGGGCCTCCCCATAATATGAGAGGGATCAGACCATAGTCTACTACGCTGGGAAATTGCAAGTTAACAGACTTTACATGTCTTACAAAACTTGTTAGGTTTTCTCAGACATGCAGGTTTCCTCACGATGTTTTCCTTCACCGTCAGACATGTGGTTATCATGTTGGGAGTGATTCGCTTTTAAATATATTAGAGATGCGACACTCAGGATTTGAACTTCACTAGAAAATTTCGCTAGGTTTCTCAAACGAGCTCCTTACCACTATGCTACCACTGCCTTCAAATACATTATGCATATTATATAAATTACATAAATATTATAAGTCGTTTAATTACGAACTACTGTACTGTACTTTTAAGTTTTAAATATATTACAGTTCATTTGTTTTATAAACTGGGCTTAGTTAATCATTTTCAAAAAAGAATATAAAAAAGCATATTATCAAACCGCTTGATTTGAAATTGTTTAAGATAAGAAAAATATTGAATTTTTGATAACAAAGTCCAGCTTCATGTACAATATTTAGATATTAAAGAATACCTTTAAACCAAATACATTATTCGATATGCTTTCCATATCTAGATAAACAACTAATCCCACATTAATAAAATTCCACTTTTAGGGGTCAACGGTTTATAGGGGTCATTCAAATTCACAGCAACCCACAACACTGTATCCAGACGGTATTTGGGGGTTAATTTACAAGTTCATTACTCACATTACAGGTCCATATATTCATGGGATATCCAGGACACGTTTGGGGGTCAGGGGTCCTCGCTGAGGGAGCTATGGACGGGGGATTGTCAAACACTCCAACCGGCGGATCGGGAATTGCCATTGGTTGTCAGTTCATTGTCGTGGTTCGAGGTCTGGCGACGCGGGGACTTGCGAAGATCAGATATAAATGTGAACTGTGGAATGAAAAAGGAATTGTCCATGAAAGCCAAGATGCTTTATAAATTAGTTAAATTAGTAATT
Source organism: Boloria selene (assembly GCA_905231865.2). Lineage (NCBI taxonomy): Eukaryota > Metazoa > Arthropoda > Insecta > Lepidoptera > Nymphalidae > Boloria > Boloria selene. The sequence goes on from HG993149.1 coordinate 9,539,039, forward strand.
AAGCTTAGAAATAAGTAGTTTAGTCATTTATATTATATGTTACTTAAAGGAATGATGAGGTTGACATATTCACTTTGTTAAAAAACCCTCTATAAAAATAATAAAGAAAAAACAAAACGAAAAGGATACTTTAGTGAATTAAGATAGGTAGAGATGTATTTTCTAAGAAAGAACACTGACCGACATGTCTGGTATACAAAAATTCTAAAAACATCGATCCAGCCTCAAGAGCGATAATATTGACTAATTTACTTGCTTGCTTGTTCTTGCTTGTCTTTATTACTCACTCTTTTTTAACTTATGAAACCTATAGTCTCTTATATGAAAAAAAAATTACTCAAGTTTGTCCATCAATCAAAAAGAATCTATTACAATGTCCTATGTCAAAATCAACCACGCCATTTAAGTAAACGTTATGCTCATTGTACATAATATATTTTAAGGCAATAATTAACATTATTTTCGGTCATACAGTAAAGGAATTTACTATATAATATGTAACAAACCAAACAGTACTTACCACAACGATAGCGTAAAGCAGTCCAATCGAGAAACCGGCGAGAACATCACTCCAATGGTGTTTATAATCAGACACTCGCGTCATGACTGTGTACCATGCCATCATTATCAGTACAAACTGAATGCCATGTCGAAGTAGCTTGGATCCTCGCCACGAGAATCTCTTGTGAAGGTACATCTGGAAATGATAAATTGATAATCCCATTAATCCCATTATTTATACTCCTATATCTATACCAATATTATAAAGTAGAAGAGTTTGTTTGTTTGTTTGGTTGAACGCGCTTATCTGAGGAATTACAGGTTCGATTTGAAAAGTTCTTTTTGTGTTGGATAATCCGTTTATCGAGGAAGGCTATATTACATCACGCTACGACCAATAGGAGCGGAGCATCAATGAAAAATATTTCAGAATTGGGAAGGGCGGGCGTTAGTTCTGCGAGGTATCATACCGCGCGACTCAGAAAGAAATTGGTTTCCGGTCTTTAGAACGCGTGCGAAGCCGCGGGAAATGCTAGTGTATTATAAATGCATAAGTTTGCATGATGTTGCTTACTCGTATGTGCGTTACTTGTTGAACGGATTTCGATGAAATTTGGCACAAAGATAGCCTGAAATAACGCACAGGTTTTTTTTTTATCTCGAAGAAATTTTTGGTCTCCTTGGGAACATATTTCTCAAGTAATAACTTTATGGGCTAAACTTTCTATCCAGATTATCACATGCGAATAAGTTAAGGGAACTGAGAGCAGAGACGGATAACAAGAAGTTCCTAGTCCAAGACGTACAGTATACTGTATAGTTCATTAGTCCGTAAATGGCTAGTGCATTTACAGATGCAAAAAGATCTAAATAACTATTGTTATTAAATATAGACCCTCGATTTTACACGTGTGAAAAGGTCTGTCTGTATTTTCTTTCAACATTTTTGAATGCGCTTTCTAGTGAAATAATAAATAAATAAACTATTATTCAGATTATACACATTTGATGTCGGATAAATATAAACCTTTTTGAAGCGAAAACTTCTTTAGCATCATTGTGATTTGAAAGTCGTCGAAACGAAAAAGCGACAGTAAAAAGAGACTGAAACATAAATCCATAAGATGTATCGTGGGAGAAAATGAGATAGGAAGATCATTACTAAAACCTACAATTATCCACTTCCCGAAATATTACATTCGTCTCATTATCTTGAAGCCAAACTTTTTGAAGGTTTCACTTCTACCACGTGTGAATTGCACACGATTTTTTATGTACGTGTATAAAGCATGGTCTACATAATATATGTCAAATTAAATCAAATCAAAAAATTCTTTATTCAAATAGACATTTACAAGCTCTTTTGAATCGTCATTTCTACATTATCAAAATAAAAAGTCAGTCTGTAAGTCTGTGAGTAAACGACCACCAGCTCGGAAAACTGTTCTGCTGAGAAGAAACGGCGAGAAACTCAACAGTTGCTCTTTTAAAAAAAAATATTTGGTAACAATATTGTATTACAATTTATCTATTTATCCTACGTGAGACACAACCAGTCACTAATCCCACACATTTACATCTACCAGGTATTCCGCTATAGTGTAAAAAGCTTTATTCAATAACGTATTTTTAATTTTTGATTTAAATTGCCTCAAAGGCAAGTTCACTATGGACTGTGGAATTTTATTATACATGCGTACACCTTCAGACTAAGACACTAAGACTAAGATAACAGCTAGAACATGCAAATATGTATGTAAAAGCATATTTTTATAGAACGTTAGGGTTTACCTACCTATTGGGGCGGAACAAACATCGACACGCTATGAAGTTATGGGGGAGAATGTGTCAGTTCCGTGTTAAGTACTAATAAGTGTTATTAAATACAGTTAAATTGTTATTATATTAGTTGCAAAGTAAACTATACAGTTACATTTAGGTCGTTAAGATTGATAGCAGCACAGGTTGTATATAGTGGAGATAAAAAAGAAATAATACTGTTTTTAGAAATCTATGAGATAATATTGATCATATGTACATATATTGTACAGTAAAAAGAATAGTCGTGAATTTAAATTAATTGGGTCAATAGCGCTAATTTTTCGCTTTGTTCGTAACAAGTCAGAATTTTTTTTTTCAATAAGGCCCTTTTTAACCGACTTCATTAAACTATAGTGTAAGATCATCGTTCGTGTAAGAAATCTTCTTTAAAATCATGCCTTACAATAATTACTATATTTTTAAATTATATCAAAATAAAATTACATTTTTTAAATAAATCATATTTGAAGTTAAATTAAAAATAAATTTAGTTTTAGTGTGTTATTGCTTAAATTACGTTTATTGAGATACTAGCATTTCCAGCGATTCCACCTGCGTTCTAAAAACCGAAAATCAAACAAACAAACTGTTAAGTTTTATAATATTAATATACTTATTTTAAAATACTGTTCAAAACTGTGACAAAATAACTAGTATTAATTTAAAAAACTCACTAAAGGAAACAGAAATTCACTTACTGCAAAATAAATCATAGTATACGCTGAAAACGACGAATGGCCACTAGGGAAAGACAGTCGCATCTCTTTCTTCAACTTATCGTCAATACCGAGGCAGGTGAACTTCTCTATGTAGCGCCACTTATTTTCCGCTAGCGTACAGTCAATATCCGGCTTGCATACCTATGGACAAATAAAATTCTTCAATTAGTATTTTCAAAATTTAGATTTTTTTATCAATTTTTAAATACATTTGGATGTAAAATAAATCGCTTAAATTAATATTTAAATAACGAATCTTTGGGAAATTTTAACAGGTATTTGTTTCTACTGATATAACCTTTCTTGAGCTGCATATCTACGTTATTTATTTAACCCTTTAGTATTTTAAAAACAAAATGGTTCCTTTAAATAGCCACATAAAATGTTTAAAAAATAAATTTTTAGTTTTTTTTCCTGATTTATTTAGATTTTTGGTTCCCAACGTTTTTACAGCTTCATAGCAAACATGGTCATGGTCATATCTTGCAAAATAGAATATTGCAAACTTGTTTCCTTAGTGTAAAATTATGAGCAATTATCACGTCATATCTCAGAGAAATGTGCGGTTCTATAATCGCAAGATATCTAAGATTATTACAAAATAAGAGTCTACTTAACCTCGTAAGGCCCACGGTCCTACCAATAGTACTAATTTATTATAGTAATTCAGACCCGACCCTCTTACGCGCTATGTAGTCATTACGACCCAAAGGCCTACCTGTAGGACTTTATACAAAACGTCACATTTTCGATTCGAACTTGCCGCTATAGCAATAGAGTGTATCAGAGTTTGTAGATCATTATATTTAGTAGCATATGGTAACACTGAATTTAGGTGCAACAAAAATACAACTGTCAGACTTTTAAAAATAGGTGGCGATATGGCAGGTCCACGAGGAAAAGGTAATTTAATCTTTTTTATTTGAGTTATCACGTGTAATTTAGTTTTAATTATTACATAAACCTATCAATCAATAACTGCTTGATTATATGATATAATTATTTCGCAGTATCTATGCATCATTACGGTAACATGTTAAGTTTATGAAATATGGTCCATCAGTAGGACCTCGGGACGCAATTACTATAAAGCAATTATCAATTATGTGGATCACATCAGTCTGACTTCCTACCTGTGATTGATTTATTAATAATAATAACATAAATGAAGGAAACTACACAATGTTGATTAAAAATACGAATAAATTGGTTCGATTTTTCGAGTTATTTTAGAGATAGTTCGAGTTCGATTTCATTCGAAAATTATAGTAATACAAATAATCATACCTCACTAATGCCCGTGGGCCTGCCCATAGCACTTATTCTATTTGAACAAAACTTTCCAAAACCGTGTCCTATGATCATAACTACCACGCCCTGAAAATATGACTTCAATACGATTGCTTTGTCATATAAAAAAAACACCCAGAAGTGTTGGGTCTGAATGACAATAAAATATTAGTACTACTGGTAGCACCTTGGGCTACAATGACTAGCACGCCGTTTCATGCTCTGGGCCTTAGGAGGTTAAGATAATTGCTATAATGGCCTTAGAATTACAACAGATTTTCTTATATCCTTTTCCTTTACCGCTTTGTGATTGCAAAATTGAATTGAATTAGATTATCCATTTATAGGCAGTATTTGCATAGAAAATTACGCATCATCGCTAGGTTATCTATATATTTATATAGATAACCTATATATTTATATAGATAACCTAGCGATGATGCGTAATTTTCTATGCAAATACTGCCTATAAATTGAGCTTTAACATATCATCGTTTTGAAATACGATCAATGCATACTATGTATTGATGTCTGTAAACTAGGGGTAGTACTTTTAGTAACTAAACCGTTTTTAATACAATAATATTAATATAAATACACGAAAAATTGGCAACATTTGTCGAAGATAGAAATAGCACAGTGTACAAAACACTGCGGAAATACTAAATTTCTTATATGTAGATGAAGGTTTCCTACCACAGCTCCTTTTTTTTACTCCTGCTCTTTATAGACTAACGTCTAAAGAAGACTAAAGATCAAGTCTGAGTACTTTGGTAAACTTCAATTATATAAACCTACATATAAAATTGTATATTACAAAAAATAAATTACATTTTATAGTTGTAAAGGGTGTAAATTATCAGCAAATTAGTGGTATATATTTTAAACTCAGTCTGCTTAAAGCCTTTGACGGATCGCCGCACCGTTGCCTCGGGACATGCGTGTTGTACTTTGAAAACAAATTGCGATCGGAATAATACATTAAGTACCTACTTTGCTCTTCACTTGTTTAAAGGAAAATTTATATAGTTAATTATTTAATTTTACCTAGTGAAATACCCTGGCTTCGCTCGGTTGCGACCTTACAGTTAGCTATATTTTGTCCTAGTCTATATGTATATTTCCAAATATTATATTTCCCAATCCGTTCAGCGTAAAGAAGTAAGAAACAAACATACATTCATTTTTTTTATTTATGATAGAAAATAGTCCGATATACACGTCAAATTATATTTTAACATGGTGGAGCATACCAAAAGTACTGTATTGTATTTTTCCAAGAACAAACTTTGAAATTTCAATTAATACAACAGCGGACTGATCCATCTTTGTGTTATTATACTAACCCTAGAAATTAAGTAATTAAGTGTTATTTTTATTATAGAATAACACGGAATTCCTATGAGATTGGCGTGCCGCAAAAAGTTACCTAGGGACTATATTTTCTTACGCATAAATATGCCAATGGAATTTGCATGTTACATTGGCCATGAACTTATCTTTTTGACATAAATTTAAAAAAGCTTGCATTTTAAAAATGTTGCTTGCCTGTCTTTTTGGTTTTCCGGGGTAATCTGTACGGCTAAATCGATTGAAATGGGATATTCACTGAATAAAAGAGGAGTATGTAGGGCTAAATATAAGGTGAGTTTTATTTAAGAATTATTTAAGTTATCAACTCGATATCAAAAACCCTTAAAAATAACAAATTCCAATTAAAAAATTGACAAAAGAATTCGCATGTGTATAAGCATAAACTAAGTGCACATTGGTAGTAAAGAATATAAATTTATACGAAAACCATTTTAAAATCGCTACTTGCATATCGAAGTTTATCTTTAAATATTAATCATAAGAATGTTTACATGCTCTACCATGTTATTACGATCTTTCCCCATAGTTGCCCATACGTCAATCATCCAATCAAGTTGCATGAGCGGGAACAAGTTTTATATAGTCGATAATCGTTTTTATTCCAAAATCATCGGCATAACGATCAGTTACCATTATAAACTGGGAAAATATTTATTTTTCACGTTTTGCATACTAAGCCGGTGTAATTTAGTAATTATGCCTCTAGAACGGGTTGAACAGCCGTGGGGTACTTGTGAAGTGTACGGTCTTTTACTTATTATTTATTTATAACAATATTTTACGTGTTGTTTACTTTACGATCATCTGATTAAGATGTGATGTGGATCGCATTTTTGTTTTGCTAACCGTAATTTAAATTTACATTTAAACGTTCCAGGAAGAACTTTTGGTAAAAGTCATTGTTATGCACCTTCGATTAGTTGAAATTGAATGTATAACTATTATTTTACCGCGGCTCCACTCGTATTTGTTATAATAGTAGCTAGTATTATGTTTTACTCTACCATTAAACTGCAGTTTCATCAAAATATCTTTAAGTTCTCTTCTCTTAAAGTTAAACTTCTCAAAATCAAAATATCTAAACTTTGCGTAAAAAACAAAAAATATTTAGAGCAAGATCTCGTAAGGTCCGGCATTGTACGGCGACTTTAATTATTTTCTTAGTTTCCAATCTATGGAATTAGGTAGTTTAATTACTATGTATAAAAGTAATATGGAAAACCATGGCATTAATAGATAAAAAACCTAACAGTATAACTACCATTAAAAAAGGTGCAAATGTACTAAATTATTTTTTTTATTATGAGAACGCATATCAATAAAAAGAAATAACACTATTTTAGATTCATCGTAAACAGCCTTATTGATGATTGGTCACGATCACCGGGAACGGCTTTAGAATTTAATCAAAATCAATGTATCATTCAATGCGTTCTGGTTGCATTGTTACTGTGTGTTATAACTTAAGAAACTACACTAATACTTTCTTAGGTTTACGCGAATACTTGACATTATAAATGAAACTATCTTTTCGGATTTTGTCGCGGATTTATTATGATTTTTGTTCCCGACGTTTCGAATGCTTTACAGCATTCATGGTCCCGGGAGAGACTAAGGTATTAGTCGTCTCAGGGGTTTATATACTTGTTACAGTGCCTACCCACAATTTACAAAAAGTTTTCAAGATGGCATCAAGTAGGTACCTTAAAATTATACATTTTAATTCTAAACATTAAAAAATATTTAAAACTTGAATTGTTCACCGCCAACTAAGAGATATGTTATAGCGTTTCTTTTCTTAAGATATATCTCAGTGGTTAGACGCTCGCTTAGCAAACCGAGTTAATTGTGTTCAATTCCCTGGTCAAGGACCACTGATATTTTATATATAACATTTGTTTTACGCAAGGACAAAAGCATAACCTGATGCCCCTCGTTATTAATGGGGGCCCACGCCCAGCAGTGGGAAGTTACAAAGATATAAATATCCCATATGACATACCATAGGTTTAAAGTAAAGTCAGTATCTCAACTGGTTATAGTGATAATTACATAGTAAAAAATACTTAAACGTTAAGCAAGGGAGAATTACCTAGTATTCGAATAAGATTTAGGTACTTATAAATAATTTTATGACAACCTTTATCCAGTGCCAAAGGCTACGAAGCGTTTAGCTATTTTAGTATTCTTTATTGTTAAACAAGTTGACTGCTATCTATGAAGGCGATCAGTATTGAATTTGCAAACGAGTTGCTATAAAGTAAATAAAACTAAAGGCATGATTAAGCCATATAAAGAAGAAAACACAAGGTGGATAGTCACGACTAGGTATTATGTTTTATAAATTTCAAAATTATTTCCTTTCTCAGACAAAAATCGGTAGATGGGAAAGGAGGATTTAGCAGTAAATAAAATAAGTTTAATTAGGTATATGTTAATACTAGCTGCGCCCCGCGGTTTCACCCACGTAGTTGCCGTTCCCGTGGGATTACAGGGATAAAAAGTAGCCTATGTCCTTTCTGAAGGTCTTCTCTATCTGTGTACCAAATTTCATCGAATTCGGTTCAGCGGTTTAGGCGTGAAAGCGTAACAGACAGACAGACCGACAGACAGACAGACAGAGTTACTTTCGCATAAATAATATTAGTTAGGATAGTTAGGATTAGTTAGGATTAGGATTTCTATAAGAGTTAGTAAGTATTGTTTGAATCATAGAACCGAAACCAGAATTTTGAAATAAGTAACTTATACTTAACTATATGTAGAGAATTTTATTTGAAGGTTTATAAATTATAAATAAAAACTTAAATATAATCTGCTTTTTAATATATCTTGATGTTTTATGAGTGAAATTGATTTACTCGGAACGTGACCGAATCTCGGTGTACACGGCTGGGATTAGTATAACTGGTTCGTTCTTTAAATGATATCCATTAGAAAAGCGTGACTGTAATATAAAGAGAATTTCCATTTATTCATACAATACATATACAAATATTTTATTCTATGTGATATAACTGAAAACTCATAAAAATGACGCAGCTACGATGAGATAAACAGTTTTTATAACATTTAGAGCGTGATAAAAAATATTTTTCAGTTTTGCTTAAAAACTCCATACTTTTTTGTACTAATCATTGATAAATGATCTCTTCATTCTCATCGCTTAAAGGCTATAGATATATTTTTTTTAGATAAACACAAAGACAAAAACGTAGATGAACGAAAAAGAACGTAACAGAATAATAGAGTAAAATTACACAAATTGCAGCGTGTAAAACTGTTAAAATGTCATGACAGCTACACGTCTTGTACAATTTCTCTATGAATAAGCCCAAGGCGTTGTATCTCCATCACCATTTCAAACCACAGTCTAATAATTTATACAGTCGTCTAACAAAAATTCTAGATAACGCAAATTCGTTCGGTGCGTACGAGGAAAAATGCGTACGAAGCGGCGGCCGTCATGTTTTCTATACAGGATCGTTGGGAACGACTTTAAACTTGACGGGTTGTTTATAACTAACCTGTCACAAGATAGTACTACAGCACTTTAAATTGATATAGTTCGCCATGAACATAGTTATCAATCAATTAAATTTTTTCGTTAATTGACTTCAAAGCGTGCCAATGTCATGTAGAATTAAAAATATTCTAAAGAAAAACTTACAATCAAAATTGATGGCCGATTCTACTGAATGGGCATTTACACTGTGGTAATGCGTTACGATTGCCTATTTATATACCGCGGAAATACGTTCGCAGACAGCGAATAGGACTGTGAAAATATTATGACACTTATAATAAAGCGTGCTATTTCGTGCCAGGTCTTTCTTGAAGGCCCTCAGGCGTTGACAGTTCGTTATTGCGTTTAGACTGATATTTATTTAATAGGGCGATAAAGGTATATGATTATGCTTTGTCTATTCAAACACTTTAGTTATAGATAAATAAGAATCAATAAATTAAACGATGTACAGATTCACGATATAAGTTTTAAACGTCAAAAACTTAAGTCTCTCCTTTGACCATGATTACTGTAAAATATTCTGAACGTCGGAAACTAAAAATCAAAAACTATAGATTCGGCCTCTGTATCGATACTAATGACTTTTTCAATACGATTTTCTTGAACTTTAGAAAATATCCCGTTAAACGTTTACAAAAATATACTAGTCAGCGATGGCCCAATCCGCGATTACGCGTTTGCTAGAAATAATAAATAAAGCTACTAGCTTAGTTGATAAGGAATACTCGTACAAATTAATATTTATTAGAAACGATTTAAAAATTGTGATAACAATTATTTGACCGACATCGAAAAGGAAGTGGTACTTTCTACACTTAATTTGCCTAATTACTTCATTTGACTGTAATTTTCGTGCGCGTGTTATACAGTGGAGAATCCATATTTATTTTTTAACGAGCTGGTTCTAAAATGGAACTCTCAACGGTAAAATAATTACCATATATTATTGGAAAAAGTAAGTAATTATGTATATAGTAATTCAACTTTAAATATCTAACGATAAAAGAAAGTTTTATATATTAAAAGTGCCACTGGTAATAAAAGACAGAAAAATAACAGCAAATGACTGATGTTAAGCCACAGGCGAGTTACTACGTACTTTAGAAATGCAGGGATTTACGATTCTTATCTATTATTAATAGAATTCAATCCCAACTCTACAGTGACAAGTGAGATAAAGGCACTGAATGTAAGCCCCCGGGTTTTACAACTGGTTGGCTCTACATAAAATTCTATTTGAAACCTTTCCTACACAGCTAATTATTAAGGAATAAAGTTTTACTGCGTTTTGTAAGTATGTTTACATACAAAAATAAAGGAAGTCGATAGAAGCTTTATCGTTATCGACAAGGCTTTATATTCGCCCCAGATTGGTAAAATGAAATTCTGAACGTAGACTGTGCGTTCGATTAGAGAACTTTTCAATATATCCTGCGTTTTACGTACTTATATGTAGTACTGTTTTTAATAATATCCACGGTGATGAAATCTAGAAGGAATGATCTAGCACTCGTATATTAATCATGTCATTACATATCATAAAACAAAGTCCTCCGCCGCGTCTGTATGTCTGTCTGTTCGCGATAAACTCAAAAACTACTGCACTGAGGGAGGTTTTAGTTTTGAATTTCCGACGTACCTACATCCTATTATTTTAAATATAAACTTAAATATTTATTCTTGGCACATTAATTCAAAAATAGCTTTCAATATCAATATGCAATGTAAATCACTATAATTGAACTACTTTAATAAATAATCATTTGACTTTTTTATGTCCTTAATAATCTCATTAAAAACAATTTGGTAATATATCTTTCTATGGTCATAACATGTGTGAAACGTCTGTAGTAATGTACGTATAATCGAACTTTGCAACTGGTTTAGATACAACTCGGATAACAGCAATCGTAAAATCATATTTCAAAGATAAAAGGCGGGATGCGATCGGCTATGAAGTTAATGGAGGCATAATTGTATTGGATATTAAATTAAACTTTATCTTGATTGTGAATAATGATTGCAATTCTAGAGATTCTTATTTCTTTTCATCGGACTACTTTTATAATGCAAATGTTTGTATTTTATTTGTGTATGTATGTACGTATGTTTGTTACTGATTATCGCTGAAAGATTGTGACTTACGTAAGTACATAAATAGGTGTACAAAAAGTTATGATTATACTTATAATTTAGGGTAACGTCGGAGCAAAGTCAGGGTAAATCACTAGTTATATAACAATATGAAGCATGTAAATTTTTATAGCAAAAGTATTTGTAATATTTTATCTTTCCTATGAGTAAAAACTACAGTTTTACGTTTTCTGTAATAATAAATTTTATCTAGCTTTCTCATAAAAGCTAAGTTAGGCAAGTAAGTGTTGTAAAGTGAACAATGTTAATTTACAGCGTCGTAAAACTTTACCTAGTTACATACCTAGGTAGTTGTAGGAAAATCGTTAAATTTTTAACTGTAACTAAAACTAACTAAGTAACTTTTTCTTTTGGATCAATATTATAGATCAGCTACGCGTTTTCCTGTTATTATTTTCTTTAAAGAACAGCCTATGTCACTCTCCATACTACATCCTATCTTCTCTGCCTCAATTTTAATATTTGTTTAAAAAATTCTTTATATGTAAATATAAATGGATGTTTTTTCAAGATGTGAAAATTATATCTTAATGATACATCTACGAACTGGCATCAGGAATATAAAATAATATTGCAAAAACTTCAGTACCTACTGCCTAAGTGTTTCATTATAATTGTAGTAAATTACTACCCGTTAAATATCCGATGCAAATAATAACAATGGGTTCGTAACAATAATTTGATTGATCATAATTACATACTAAAGCCATATGAGATCTGAATTAATAAAGCATAAAAAAGTCAACAAGCTCATCAAGGACTGTCCAAAGAAATTCTAGTTCTTAATTTCATCTACATTTTTATAATAAATTTATGTATATCTTAATTTCTCTATATACATATAATTATATACCTACATAATATTATGTTATGTATATCTTTAACATATTTTTTAAAACATATGCTGATTTTAAATATCTGAATGGCTAAATTACCTGAACATAAATATTTTGATTTGTTGACCCAAAATTAAGTTTATAGTTTCATAATACATAATAAGAATGCCGAATATTTTGAAAACGTGTGCGAAACCAAAACAGTTCGCGCGTGGATACATTTAACTTGAAAACAAAAGCTAGCTTTCGAAATTCATTTGGGGCGTAGTCATAACAAATTTGATGGATCAATCGATAAAAATATTAAATAAAATGCTTATAGAATCGGGACATATATATACGATATAATACAATCGGGACTTTAATAAAAAAATTCCCATATAAATCTAATTTTTTAATAGACTGTATTTAAAACACTCAAACTTCTTATTTTGTCATTCTCAATGCCTTAGGGGTCGTCCATAAATCACGTGATGTTTTTAAGCAACTTTTTAGACCCCCCCTCCCCCATGGTGATACGTGGTGAGGTTTAAGATTCCCCCCCCCCCCCCCACTCAAAATCACGTGTATTTTTTACAAAGTACCTTAAAAAATCTGAATATTATTTTTTAATAAAGGTTAACAGGTATAATCTAATATAATTTTGGTAAATTAAGCACCGTGATAAAAATGTAAAAATTCTAATTAAGAAGAATAAATGACAAAATAATAATCGTGAAATTTTACTATTGTACCTGAAGCAAATTCTGGCTCTCTCACACATGCTCGCTATACTACTGCGGAGAAGGAAGTCATAGAATAAAGCACTGTCATTCTACTCGACATACGACATACTCTACTCAGACGTCATGGCTGTCGATAACCTTATTATTTCACACTTCTGTGTGGACTTCTGCAGCCTTTTTTAAAAGTAAATTTTTTCAAGATCTGTTGTCCTTCCTTGTCCATCAAGTTGGGTTCCATAAGAGTCATGCGGAAGTATGAGTCTAGCCTATGTGATTGGGAGTGACGCATAATATACTTACTGGCTACTGCTCCTTTTCCGTAGTTTTTTTGTGCACTAGCACCTACAGAATCCTTACGACTCGTAAAATCCTTAAAATCCTGCCTGAATTTTTTTTTCTCATTAACAAAATCAATGGGATTAGGTGGTTTATGTATGGTCTTTGACTGTATGCATACCCTCTAGTTTCGGCCGACGGTCAATTAACTTTGAGCACTGGGTACATCACCCGGTGCTAAAGTTAAGTCAAAATAGTATTCACTTTTCTTAAACCTTCAGTGCTGATATTCACATATGTAAATATAGTAAAAGTTTTTGAGAATATCATTAAAAATGTATAATTCGTCCGTCTGTAACTTATAACTACTACTATAACAATGTAACGTTACTTATAGTTTATGTATGTCTTAATTTTTATACATGATATTAATGGAAGTATGTCAATAGATACTTTTTATAAGCAATCCAAAGCAATTAAGACCAATCGGTTCATTATTACACTTCCATTCTTACTAATAGCGACGCTTCGTGTGTCTGGGGGAATGTTTGGCCCATCCTATTGGTCTCATCATCTGTTATAAAGAATTTATAATACACGATTTTTTAAAGCATAGCATAGCTTTTAAAAGTGCCATTTCTTGCAATAGTAGTTCCCGTACAGGTCTTTGCAGAGAAGTTTTGGAGGTGAATAGGCTTATTATTATAAATGGTCGGCGATTGTCGCGGCGCGCGTGATAATCCCAACGGTGAGTAAAAAAAAATCACGTGATAACTCACTACACCCCCCCTCCCTCCTGGTGATATTTCGTGATTTTTTCCGAACCCCCTCCCCCCCCCATTCAAACATCACGTGATTTATGGACGACCCCTTAGGTAGGTATTAAACGTGCCTTAGGTTTAATAAATAATTATGTAGGTCAGAGCTCAGACACATGCCATTTTCACTTAACTCTTTGTTGCGAATTACTTTGTACATCCAAATCTAAATAAATGAATCAAATTGAAACGTCTGTTTGTATTCTAAAAATAGCAGCCTTTTACGGAATGCATATGAAAATATATAGGGTACCTATAAGAAACAAAACAATTTTTATATATTTTGTCTGTCTCACTGCTTATTCTTGATAATTTCCGAAACGATTGGATTTCGGAACAATTTTGCAGATGAGAAAGTCGGATATTATAAAGATTAACCTTTTGTTTTAGAGAAATAATTACTATTTCTCTAAAACAAAAGGTGAACACAAGCTGAATTCAGCTGCACAAAAAAATTAAAACCCGTGAAATAGTGAAAAAGGGTACCCAGTGACACACACACCCGAGCAAAACGAGGGTAAGTCTATAGTATAATATAGGTATGGCTGCAAGCAAATATCGTTTAACAAGTGACAATTCTGAAGTGCAATCTCTAAATCAACACGTCTCTCAAATTGCAATGCATTGCTTTGCCAACAAACAATTAACGTGATATTTTATACTTCGTTGAAATAATACTGCTTGATGGTATAACTTGAGAAGTATGCAAAGAAGACGTGACTAAATATTTCGCTGAACAGGTATCGAATAGCGTAGGTCATTACAAAACAGAAACTTAGACAAAGATGTAGTAAAAACATTTTGATATTTTTTTTAACTTACTGTATCGTCAAAATTTTTAATGTCATTTCAATAAGTTTTTCCATTAAATGTTTAATGTACCGATTCAACTCAGAATTTTTTTCCATATTCCATCTATATAAATATATCTTTAGTCTGAGGTGTGAAATTATTACTACAAAAAAGGGCTTGTATTCTAAATAGCGGTTGAAACCAGTAGGGCGAGTCCAAGTGCCACCTGGTCAATTTATACCACACGTTGTTTTACCATGGATAAAAAACAAAAATCGACAACTTATTATAGAAAACGACACTCAGTCTTACGTATTTTGAAAGATACTTAAATTCTTTTCGCACTTTTCTGCTACAATACTATTTGCAGATGAGAAAATTACCTACTGTATGTTTGATTTCTAACGGTATCTATCATAGTAAATTTCGTTTCGTAAAATCTCTAACACCTATTCAATAATACGGTTTAAAAGGACAGTTAATGAGAGAAACTCCAATGTATGTATACAAGCAGCGTAAATCTAAAATTCCGACACCTTTGAACGTAAAACCCTAATAAAGTAGGAGACTTAAAAAAAGATGAAACTATGAAAGTGAGCAACAATTTTGTAATTAAAATTTAAAATATTGTTTATTTCACACTCGTCCCAGCGAGAGCCTATAATTCTTTTCATATTGTGTTTTGACACACCCACACTTGTAATTGAATCGATATCAATAGTAAAGCTTATAAAAAAAATGGTATGAGAATGCTGTTTCAAATTATCTGATCAAATCACATTTTTTGCTTAAAAAACTAAAGGTTACTGTTAACTGTTAGGACTTGTCTTGTGACTTGCGTTATGGATACCACATAGTTATAAGTTAGGCTACATACATAATAATTAATGATATAAACACCCGTGACTGAAGTACAAACATTCTTGCTCGAACTCGAACCCGAGACCTCTCGATTAAACTCTCATTTCGAATTTATTCACGGTTTTAATTAAATTTTTAGTTCCCGAAATTCTCCCGAAAGTCTTTCCACAAGAAACATATACCTACGTGTAAGCGAGATTTTTGACCTCTCAAAACTCATAGTAAAAATAAATTAAAATGAAATATAAAAAAGCTTATAAATGATTAAAAATAAATGTAGCTACACAAGTGCATATACAATATATTTTTTCACAGACGGAGTCAACAGCGACAACTAGTATGCGGTACGTAAAGTCTACCAACACTTAACAACACATTAATCATAGTACTTTCAATATAAACCACGAGTAACACTAATAGTACGTAGTGCACGACACACTCAATTAGTGTCGCGTTCAACGACACTATGGAGCTTGCATGTGTTCATACATATTCGGAATATAGGTTAAATTCTCATACATAGCTATTTCCATTACTATAATATAATAAACTAGCGAGTCACCCGCGCTTCACTCGGGTTCGTCCCTGGATTTAAAACCTTCCTAGAGAATCACTTACTGCCAGTTTCTATAACCTATCTACCGATAGACCGGTAGATACTTTCATACGATTTTGACAGGTTGTAACTTTTAATGTGTCAAAATAGTATGAAAGTAACTACCGGTCTATCGGTAGATAGGTTATAGAAACTGGCAGTTAATCCATAGGTGAAAACAGCATGAAGCTCGGTGTAGTAGTCTTTGAGTTCATAGCGAACAGTCAGACAGTCAGACGCGGCAGAGGACTATGTTTTATATTAGGTTGTGCTAATAACCTATATTACAAATATATGCATAGAGAATGGTTTACATTTCATAACTGTTTATATTTATATGTTATTTATCAGACTTATTTATTAAATGCGACAATGACACTGTATGTTTGTTTGTTAGTTACGTTCCAACACCTCCTCTGTACTGAACCAATTGAAATGAAAATGAATATTGGTAATACCTATATTGAGCTTCAAAGAGCAAAGCCTAGCTTTTGACCAAACAATACTAAAATGTTGAAACATGGAGTGAAAGTTTCATTTCTTTTCATCATCTTCATCTTGTATAGTTATAGAAAATCAAGATAAGTCGATATATTATTGCAATTCAATCAAAGTAAAGCGGGACATGTCATAATAGTATAATTGCGAAAGTCCAAAATTAGAACGAATCCGAGGCCGCTACTTTAATAACTAAAACTTTCAAATACACCTATATCTGATTCATACTTATGGTTTTAGTAAGTTTTAATAAAATCCCATTACAAATCAATTACCCATATACGAACTCTTTGTATAAAACCAATGATTCCCCATCGTCTCTGTAATAATAACCAATTGGAGTCAATAAAAATGTTGCGACTACAATCACTCAATCAAACACAGCTGTTTTATAATATATTTCAGATATCAACAGTATCGAGTTTTAATCACTTCCTAAGGAAGTTTATAGGGAAAATAGATAAAACTAACCACTAACATATCATATTTAATAAGTTATTTTCGTACTTATATCATAATGAATTCTTCCTTAATAAAATTTATAAATATTGCAATCGATTGATAATGTTTAATTACAGTATATATTTAGAACTAATTATATTTTTCTGTTAAGGATAAAACCTGAACAAGGCAAACAACAATGAAGTATAAATATCATTACGGAGATAAAACGAATTAAAACAAACAAGTGTCGCTTTGATCACAGTCCACAGATGATAATAAAGCTCAACAAAAAATTATAAATACCAAGCGAGTGAGAACTTCAGAAGCACATTAAACAAAAAAACATAGAAAAATTTCACTTTGAATGGATAATGCCATAAAGAAATAACCATGACACCATAGAAAATACGACTGATATAACTGACATGGCCTGCATTCATGCAGCGATGAATTGTTAGGATTATACGAGACCACATAAGGATGAACTTTTAAAGACGAATATTTCTTTTCACTTTATAAATACTTGGTGGGTCAGAGTAAACTGGTAGAGAAAAGAGGTCAAAATAGGGGCGCATGTATTACTATAGAATTGTGTGATAAACGCAGGGGTCCGTGTGTCATAAGTTTTAATTAAAATGGAACATTAAGCTGGATGTCAGAGATGAAAAAGGAGGGAGTTTAAATATTTAGCGTGTAATTGATTGTGTTAACGCGATGGGAATTGTTATAATAAATATCGATGATTCGATAAATGTTGTCACGCACATATATTTGTGTAAAAGTGACATCTGCTTATAATTGATGTATAGTTTATCGTAATCGATAGAAAAGACTTCAATTTAAGTTTATTTTACTAACCATTTGTCAGCACTTATCATACTTATATATATGCATGTACATATATATACTAGATCTAGCTCCTTTGGACACGGCAACACGGATTTGAATGTTATTAAGTGATTAAGTACAGAAAAAAGGCACTGATAGCCAAGTGGTAATGCGCTTGCGAAACCGAGTGAAGCTGGTTTAAATTCCGCGTCTCACACCTCTGATATTTTCATGGGCGAATCACTTTTAAATTACTTCTTGTCTTACGGTGACAGAAAACATCGAAACTTGCAATTCTGAGAGAACATAACCAGACATGTGGTGGACTGTAGCTTGATTCCCCGCATATGAAGGGAGACCCAGCAGTGGGACGCTAAAAAGGGCTTAATACAAAGATAGAGTATACCCTGGGGTCACATACCCAATCGAAGCAAGGGCAAGTCGCTAGTATTTCATAAAACTATAACATGACCATTAACACTGCTAGCAATTATATTCAAAGTTTAGTATATGCTTGATCTAAAATACGCATCAAAGAAACGAGAATTATAATTACTAAGCAAGTACCCATTATCCTATTATTACAATATTAACTGAGTACTTTCGTTTTAGATTACCCCAAGGCCTGAACAGCCGGATGAGTAGGGGGGACTTTGTGTCATTCTACATATAGTAAAATTCCAACTTAGTCGACTCTGTACATTGAATATTTTTTGGAAAATTTAATCCAAATAATCATTATTAACGATACAATATTTTTTTAATTTTTGACTGAGAAAGACTTCTTTCTCTGACCGCATCACGAGAAAACTACCGGAAAGATTTTGATGTTTGGTATGATGATAGCTGGTTATCCGGGTGAACATACAGGAAACTATTTAGTGTTTACTCCAGGAAAATATCTTAGTTCAGAGAAATCTATACTTACAGTTAAAACGTATTCTCCAGTAATAAATAAAGTCTACGAATTAGGCTTCCGGGCTTTAGAACGTGGGTGGACCTGCGGAAAATGCTAGTATGCAATATTTCACAAGTCTAAGTACGTATTCATTTGAACAGCCATCGCGTGTAAGAACAAATTAAGGCTCAATAATTATCCACACGACAGCAACACATGAATAGTCAAGTTGAAGCGAGCAGACCTCTTGAATAAATTGCGTGTAATGGAAAGTGAAGTCTTCAATTTAGTAGAGACTGTTATTTAGAATGCATTTATTCTACTTGAATTGATTTAGGTTTGTTGAACAGGTTTGTAATGGGCGGTGCATAATTTTATTAACAACCATCAAGTTGAATTACCATTATTATTATTAAGGCTGATAAAGGCTTTCTATCTAATTAACACAGATTATAAATTAGAATAATGTTTTTTTACTAATCTCAAATTTTGGACGCAAAAGAAATGATTTTTTCTTTACAATTAAACTGTCACAGAGTACAAAATGTAAAATTACAACGAGTTATGTATAATTGTAAATACAAACACTTAAACGTGCACTGCTTAATAAAATCCAGGAAGTCGTTTAGAGAAAGTCAACAAAAAGGAATTGCTCCATCTTTAACGATCATAAACCCCTTTATTGCGATGAATGAGGTTACAGACAAGGTATTTCTTGTATGTATGCATTCGTTTGAAATATCCGACCAAATGACAGTTTTGATATTAAAAGACGTAAAAATAAGTCGTGACAACAAAATGCAGTCCAATTTTTCTTATTTCTCAAGACACTTACTAAAATGACAGATAATATATAAGGTAATGTCACAATATGTCAACACAAGCTCACGTTAAATACCTTTCCCAAAATAAAACTAAGAGCATTAATTTATCATTTGAATTTTTATTGTCTTCTTATCTGAACGGCTGTGGACTTAGCGAATTTATTTAGACTTAAATGCGTACAAAATCTGTACTTATATTTTAAGCTTGAAAATAATATATGCTTATTTTTTGATCAAAAGTTCTACTCTCTATCTATCTCTCTAATCTTTTTGCATGTATTTGTCTAACCTATTTATTGCAGAAGAAATATAGGAGTTGGTAGTATATCAAATTATAAACTACGCAAGCGAAGCCGCTAGGAAAAGCTAGTATTATTTGCTGCAGATCTGATCAATATATGGAACGTAAATAAAGCTAATTTGAAGTTTTTTTTCTTCATTTATTTTAAAAAGCTTGCAAAATAATAAAATAAAAGAAGCAGATTGGACTTTGGAGTTAAACTTAGGTATATTTTAGTCATAACAAATCTTAAAATGTATGTGAGTATATGAATTGAGACATTTATAGGATTACTAAAAATATATGCAGCCGAAGAACAAATAACGTGGCAATAGCACCGAGCGAGCTTTTACTTTGATAAGTTAAAGTAAATGTAATGAATAAATTTTAACTATCTATAAATTGTCACAATGCAAATGGTTCTCTGACTGAATTGAAAATAGGTTTTATTACGTAATATGTTGGCTGTAATCGTAAATGTCATTTTGTTTCTTTTTTACAATAAAACAACCTATAAAATTTTAATCCAAAATAGCTTTTTAAGGAACACGAATAGGCCTGATGCAGTAAAATAGATAATAGATAATTATAAAGATGTAAAGTTAGTTTTATGGTTTTGGAAAGTCATTCATGAAGATATGTTCATTAAATCTTATACAACGATTCAGTAAATTACGTTAGCTGTCGTAATAAAAACAAAAATAAAAACTGTTAATTATATACGACGGTTAAATAATTTTTCTCAAGTATGTTTTTGTTACAATATCACAAAAGGCTCTATTTTTTCCATTAAACAACTTGTCCTAATAGGAATCCTAAAATTGTGAAATATGTGGGATTACGGAGAGAATTAATCACTGAGAGATAAAGCTCCTTTCAAATGAAAAGAAAAAAAGTATTAAAAAAAAAATATCACTCTAGTACATAAAATATAAATATAGATTAACATTCCATGTATTACACCAATATAATAGAATTTTATTATAACTAGAAAATTAACACTTAATGTACATTTACTTAACTATTTTAAAATAAATCAATCTTATCAAAATGTACTAAGCCATTTGTCACCTTGCTTTCTGTTTCGATATCTTACGGGAATCAGGTCGCCATTGCTACAGAAGTGAAGCTCGTTTATCGAAACATGCATTAGGATATGATAAATGTTGTTCCTTGATATATTCGATTAGAAGGATTGATAAATTGTTTAAAGCAGTCACGAAATACATAAATAATATTTCATAAAACGCAGTCGCATTTAGCAAAGTCAAAAATATTTTATCTAATTAATATTTTTGGCAATACAATTTAAGTAGCGATCAAAGTTCAACAATAAATAGATACTCGTAGATCTATGATTTAACTAACAATCGGAAAACGCTGTGAATGTTTATTAAGACTATATGCTTGCAATTACCATGTAATACATATTATACATCATCATCATCATCAGCCCTTTTTTTTTTACGTCCCACTGCTGGGCACGGGCCTCCCTCAGTACGAGGGGGATCAGGCCATAGTCCACCGCGCTGGCCTAGTGCGAGCTGGCGGACTTCACATGCCTTTCGAAAACTTGTTAGGTTTTCTCAGACATGCAGGTTTCCTCACGATGTTTTCCTTCACCGTAAGACAAGTGGTAATCATGATATAAATGATTCGCACATGAAAATATCAGAGGTGCGAGACCCGGATTCGAACCCGCATCACTCGGATATCCAAGTAACGCGTTACCGCTTATTATACATATATGCGTAATAATGAAAATGTACAGTAGATGGCAATGTGCAAAGTTCTTCAAAATAGACTAATACTAGCCGTTTCCCGCCCGCTTCGCTGGGCGAATTGAAATAGGAAATAAATTACATTTTATGTTTCATTTTTATTATTATTTTTTTTCATATTTTTATTATTCTCCTTTTTTTTTATTTTTGTATGAACATAAATAGGCCCCGCGGATAGAACTGTAAACATAGATATTGTTTAGACTTACACAAATTCCAAATTCCATCGATTTAGCCTGTATCTTTCATCCAGGTGATTTTTCTCACTAATATTCATTGTAACTTTCAATGTGCAATCATTATAACATTTCCGTGCCTTTCTTCCAAAAATTAATAATAATTGACATGAAGAAAAAATTTTTAAATGAGCATTGAAAGTTTAAGTTAAAGTCATTGCAAGTCTCATATGTGAAGTTGAAATCTGTCTAGGTTCAAGTGCGACGAATTTTCTGTTAACTTAAATTTTCTCCGTGACATCAATTTTTTGTAGAAAATTAATTGTTCATTTTTTTTATGAATTCTATTAGAATAAGTAACTAAATTTCTTTTCCACATCTCAAGTGCTTGGAAAATGCATTCATTTTAATCTGTTACATTTCCGCGATCCCGCAATAAAAGAATTCGTCGGTTATGTAGTCTGCAAAAGTAAAATGAATGTAAAATTCTTAGTCCGTTGATTGGATAGCTACATGTAAAGTTAAGTTTTGGAAGCCTCTCAATGACTTTTTCTCCGCTGCCAAAAAGACGATTGTTGTAAGGAAATACACGAATATCCCTACATACACGAAGATCCCCACCAAATTTGGATGAATTTGTCTGTAGAAGTTACAGGTTGGAAATTAAAATTTTAGATTTTAACACCCACCCCCGCAATTCCTGTCGGAAGTAGACTTTATTGAAGTCCATTTTGAGATGATCTTTATGTATTCTATTTTTTGTGAATAATAAAAGATTCCTACCATATTTAGAATTTTTAGAAGCTATATTTCGAAATTGAATTTTTTATTGTTAACACCCACCCCCGCGAACCTTATTGGAGGTGATTCATTGTAAAATCCGCTCTAAGATCATTTTTATATTACATACAGAACACTCTCACTAAATTTGCAGTCTATAGGAGCTATCGCTTGGAAATTGAAAATTTTCATTGTTAACGCCCCCGCAATTTTCTTTGGGGTGGGATATCGTAAAATTTGTTCATAAATCATTTTTACATCACTTATAGAAAATTCCTATAAAATTTGGAGCTTGTAGGAAAATTATTTAATTGTATGGAAAATTAAAAATATTAATTGTTAATACCCACCCCCGCAACCCCCTGCGGGGTGAGCTATCGTAAAATTCGTTCATAGCCTATTTCTACACCTCTTACAGAAGATTCCTACCAAATTTGAAGTCTATAGGAGCTATAGTTTAAAAACAGGAATTGTTCATTGTTAACGCCCCCGCAATCCCCTTTGGGGGATGGATTTCTTAAAATCTATTCATAGCTGACCTATACATAGCAAAAGTAATATTCCTACCAAGTTTCACGTTTCTAAGTCTTATGGTTCCCGAGATTTCGTAGTGAGTGACTATATAGATGGGAATTCTTCGATTATCATCGAAATTTTTAACTTTTTATCTGACTTTTTTAAAATTTTCTTACATACAAAACTTTCTCCTGACAATTCTGACTATAAAAAATAGCCTAATTGGTCCAGCCGTTCTCTACTACCGTGAGTAGATTCTTAGCTGAATGTAAAAAACCATAATCCGTTTAATATACTCTGTTGAAATCCATGAAAACAAAAGAATCAAGAGAAAATGCTTATCTTTTGTTTTTATTAGCGGAATAAATGTTCATAAAAGTAAAACAGCAATAAAAAAATGAAGGAATGTTGGAATTCAAAAAATAGATAGCCATAAACCATCTAGGAAAAATTTCGCATCGAATGGTGGTAGTTTCATGTCGATACGATCAGTGGTTTAGGCGTGATTGTGCCTCAAACGAAGACCATTTTCATTATATATATATAGATTTTCGCAAACGTACAAAATTTTTTTCCAAAGTGAAAATTTTCATACTTTTAGATGAAATCCATCTTTATGTGAGTAATAATAACTTCACTGATCTTTTGAATATTTTTGTTAAATTACAGTTATTTAACTCAAATAGAAACTAAAAGTTACACAACAAACAATAACTATTAGAAGAACTTATATATAGCTAAATAAAAAAAGTCGTTTTACTTGATTAAAGCACGAAACAATTATTGTGAAAGCTCTGAATTCTAGGATCATTAATAGGTCTACTGATTTTCAATTTCGTTATATTTAAATGAGAAGCTCTCTCTTACATTCGTTTTCCATTGGTTTCAATTACAAACTTATGTTACAAAGCAAATAATATTTGGTACAAGTCAAAAGCTCTAGTAATTGCCTATAGATATTTTGTAGGTGTATAAGTTTGTTTGCGATATATGTAAATATGTTCATCACTTCAGTGCTTTATTAAGTGATAAATTAAAATATTTTTTCAAGATTTTTCACACTGTATGCACATACTAAATTATTAAATATTAATTAATATTCATTTTATATTTATTACATTCTTAATTATTATTATATATTATTAAATAATAAAAATAAAATTATTTATTCATGATATAAATTTTTGAGTCGTCACAGAGAATTAATAAAATAAATTACACCATATATGCCAATAAGACATATCTTTTAACGTCACTTATCGATTCCCATGTATGTTTGTTTCTTACTCCAATCCTTTGAACTTATAATCCAAATCCTATATATAAACGTATGACTGTAGATCTCTCAACACTTGAACCATACCGCCTCCACCGAATAGCGTTTCAATCGTCACTGGCTAGATAGCGCTAATTGGTCGTTTGAGAGGCACCGCTAATGCGCCGCTGTAATAAATCCGATCCGAGCAACGACCCGACGCGTTGATCAAGAATCAAGATTATCGCCTTAAAGAACAACAGGGGTAAATTAAACAAACATTTTACTATACTGGGGTGGATAACTGTGAATAATGATACGCACTGATAGACCAGTGATTACTTGAAAAAAAAAGTGAAAGGGGTCCAAACCCCGGGTAGAACAAATAACTACTACTTTCACGGGCTTGAAAATATCGAAACGAACAACCTTAACTAGTCGTGGAAAGACAACAGAACGCACTTGACAGGGATTGCCTATATGGCCTAAGACCCTAATCCTTGCATTAGCATTAGTTGCCCTTAGTTCAGTAGTAGGGTAAAGAAATTAATATCGAGCTAATTGTTGTATTATATACAAAATATAAAATAATAGCATAAAAATATTGCTTTAACCGGGAACCGAATCCACTCATTATTTATTTAATCTGAATCCCATGTAAAAAGTCTCTTGTAATATAAAATGTAAATAATTAGGTACTCTATTGAACTTCTTATCGATATTTATTGACTTCTAACCTCTTATCGAGTACTTCAATCAAATCACATCGACCTTGTCACTATATAGTATAGTATAGTCATAAAAATATTTAATTTTGATAAAAATGACCAAATGTACAGTAATTTGTGGTATTACGATTTTTTATTGCATTTAATAATTTCATACTCTTATATGTAACACTAGCATTTCGCGTGGCTCCGTCCGCGTTAATAAAGTGTGAAACCAAGTTCTTATATTTCACGTATACTAAAATCTTCACCGAAATCCGCTGCATCCTTTGAAATAAGTTCCATGTCTATCCGTTTTGTAGTTTTTAACTTTTAGTTAAGTTAGTACGTCTCGCCATTAATTTGTATAGAGAAAGAAAAGATATACATTATACGTTACAATAATTTTATCAGCTTTATTAAAAAAACTCATTTATACTAGTTTTCTATTTATGCCTTCGTGATCGTAGTTGTTATACTCGTACATGCATTGAATTGTGACATTGACTGAAATAAATAAATCGGTCGTCGTGCATGTGGATAAGAGTGCTTATCATTTACCTAAAAATATTTATGTATATTCGGCCCTTTTTTAACGTGCTTGGCATTAGCCTCCCTTCTGGGGGGATTAGGCCATAGTTCACCATACTGGCCAAGTGAGAGTTAGTAGGTTCTTTCCGACATACAAGTTGATGCGGCTTTACGTTGTTTTCCTTCACTGTACTTAAGTGCCAATCATGTAAGAAATAATTCGCACATGATAAGTACAAAATATATAAGAAATGCGAAATCCTGATTTGAACCCGCTTCACTCGTGATTCTAAGAGCGTGTTTAAAAATTATTTTCTTTCTACATAGTACCTGCTTATTTTTATATTTTTAATAATGACTCGAAAACAATTCGGAGGTTTAAGAATATATTAGTAATAATAAGAATATTAAATAATAATAAAATTAAAAAAAATATTTAGCAAAATAAACACATCGATCCAATATATTTGAGTAACAATGCCACTGTATGAAAGTGAATGTTCGCAAATCTATGTATTGAACGGTTATAAAAAGCATGTACGCAGAAATAACATTTCAAAAAGTAGCAAATCACGATGCTTGTTTAGATAAAAATAAGCGGTCACTTGACAATGACAGTACAATTTTGAATCGCAGATTGTCACGTAAATAAATGTATGTACTTTAAAGGGCTTTCAAAATAAACGATAGAGTACACGCATATAGACTTTAGTTACACATCATACTGGCAGATGTTTCATTTGTATCTTGCCTTAATTTTATTTTTAACCGACTTCACGAAGGAGAATGGTTGTACTTTTACTAAATCGGATGTAATGTTTATAGGCTGTGGACTAAATTTATATTCTAAAAAATATAAGTAATTAAAATTATATGAATTCTTTATACTGTAATAAATTTCGAATTAAAATTCGAGTGAAATTCTACTAGCTATACTATTCTACTAAAGTATAAATAGCTCATATATTTAAAAAAAGATAGCTTAAAGCAAATATTTCGTACAGTGTACCAAAACCCGTGCAAAGCCGCAGTTGTAAGCTAGTGAATAAAATAAATATTTTAAAACTCAATGTGTCGTAGCCGTGTTGTTAATAAATGTTGTGGCATTACTTTATCTCGCGCTTCCTAAAAGGAAACAGTGAACATAGTGTTTGAAGCGACGTAAATTGCTGCTATCAATCAACTGGCATATGCGATAACTTACTCGAATAGTACATTAAATATATTTTAGCAAATTTCATTAATATAATCATTATTATCGATAAAGAAATACCACTTTTAGTACAAAAGGATGAAAGATGATGAAATAATGATGATGAAAGGGTTATCCGGTATTATGCGGTAATATAGAATACTTTTACTAGCGAAAGTGTTTTCGTAATCCATACTAACCGTTAAACCAAGAAAATCGAATTGAACTCAAACATAATAATAAAAAACAATACAAAGCAAATATTTTTAATTTATTCCTTTTATTGCTATAGCGACACTACTTAAACCATAAAAAACACCATATCACGCGCACACCCCGAATAAATTAGAAATACTGTGCACAAAAAGAGGATGTCTTCAATGGGTATAATATGAATTGTTAAAAAGTAAATAGCTATTGGTTTACAGTTGGCTGGGTTTGAAGGGGACGTAGAGTACAAGGTAAGCTTTGAAAATGCATTGTGTTGTTGCAAAAAATGTCATCTTTCAATTTTATATTATTTTGTATAGAGAAAAAAAATATATATACGAAAATAAATAAAATGCCATGCACATTGCCCATATTATCTTATTTCCACTACAGAAACTGTTTCAATAAAATTTTAAAAAATATTGTGTTTTAATAACATCTCTTTAATATTTATTTAATCAGTAAAAGCATCTAAGATGTACGGTGTAGTGTTAATAATATGTCTTAGTTACTTCTTGTAGGTATCTGCCAGTGCCGTCAAAAAAGATAAAAATTGCGTCTTTCTTATAAGTATCATATATAATTCCATGTATGCGTTAAGTAAAAATACTTCAATACTATTATACCTAGACATTCGCAAGACATTTGTCTGCTTTCAAACGTGATTGTAAGAAATTAAAAATGATATCACTGACTTATTCTTAATTGCTATGTTTGGAAGGTGTAAATATTCCCAGACTGCGACAAGTAATTTGCTAATAGAAACGGATACTATAAATATTCGTTTAGAACGAAATTCGAACCCACGATCTACATGGTATAAAGAGGCGAAAAGATCGCCGTCGAAAATAAATCATTTTCACACCACAGTCTAAAAGGGCTCACTAGCAATATAAGCAAAATGTCAGTTAAATGCCATCCAAGTTAGAATAGGTCTTTATACAAAATACAGTCGTCATGCATCGTCACTTTGACTTTCTGTTTTATTTGTATTTCAGATTTATGAAAAGATATATATTATTATCTATTTCTGTTAAGACAATATTAAATTAAAATGTTTAATACTATAACTTATACTTATTGCCAAGTTTTGTCAAATTTTAGTACTAAAGGCAAGTGTTATACCCTAGATTTTAGGGTCTAGGACATAATTCATCCAACCGTTTTACGTGAAGTTTAACGTAATATCAACACTCAAACAAAACTTTCCCATCTCCATAATATGTATATAAATAATAGTAATGTGAAGAATAACTTATATCTGTATCAATGAATGAATATTGTAATCAAATGAATTGCGACTAAATTCATTAATGAATAAAACACAGTGAAGGTTTATCATTATCATTCTTTAATTATAATTAATCAATTCTGAATTGACATGAATGAATAATTCAAACGCTACAATTTTCTATGAAATCAAGGTAATAATATCAAGAACAAGTAAAGAAATATTGCTAAGTTTTCTTTGTATATTACAGTAGTCGTAGTCGTAGTAATTCAATATTAACACTATTATAATATCAACAATACCTTATACCAATAACATAGACTGAATGACGACACGTTTGGCTCAGTTGGTAGTGACCCTATTTTCTGCGCCAGCGATCGCGGATTCGAGTCCCGCGGAGGGCATTCATTTGTCGAGCTCAAATGTTTGTACTCTAGTTACATATATTTAAAATTTATATATTATGTGTTGTATACCAACTATCTGGTATCCGTAGCACAAACCTCGTAGCTTACCACGGAACTAGATGGTGCTGTTGTAATAATGTCTCAACATATTTATTTATTTATTTATAGACAGTGTAAGTGAATATTACGTACTAACCATAATTTAAAAATGTAACGAAGTTATATTCTTAAATAAAATGTAGAATTTAGTTTAATTAAAGGTTATCAAGTAATGACCTATGTATTTTGGGATTTGTCTTGGAATTGGGTTAAGTCAACACGTATCATTTATAATTGAGCTAACTGACCACACTCTGGCTAAGACTATTGAATTGCCTAAAATTACAAGTGGCGATCTTTAGTATTATTAATGATAACACGATAATATTAATAAAGCTCGTCATCAAGAATAGTAGCAAAAAGTACTGAACTGTTTTGTGTTTAATATACATATAAGAGTATCTATTTGGCGCTTTTTAAGTCCCCGCTGGGCACGAGCTCTTCACTACGAGGAGGATCAGGCCATAGTACATCACGCTGGCAAAATGCGAGTTGGCGAATTTCCACTTGTCTTTCGAAAACTGTCTCTGTCTCTCTGTCTCTCTCTCACTCCCTCACTCACTCTATCGCCTTCTTCGTAAGGAATCATTCGCACATGAAATTATCAGAGATGCGTTTTTTGCGACCCGGGATTTGAACCCGCTACACTCGGTTTAATAACCGAGCGCGTTATCACTGGGCTACCACTGTCTAATACAAATATATACCGTTTTAATTCAAATGTCATGATAACAGATCAAGTAAATACACCTCCGCGAGTGCAACATTAGTCATATTGACTTCAACGTAGGCGTAGGAAGACTGCAATGAATGGGGTACTATAGCGGGGTCATTTAAGATGTTAACTTTTAGCTATTTATTGCTGCACGTTCCATGAAGTTATAGAATTATTTGAATATTAATAAATTCTTTTGCTTAAAAGGTTAAAATTATAAAATGATTAAGGAAACAATCGAGTTAAATGCTTCTATTTTTTTAACTATACTTTAGTGCCTGTAAAGTCTTAAACCTTGTCTTAAAACTGGAGTCAGTTCTGTTTGTTTCTGCAAAATGGAGTATTTCTGACGTAGATTTATAAAACATTACAGACATACTAAGCCCAGATATATAAAAAAATATAGAAAAAATACGATCTACCAGCATTTTATTGATACATTGCCATGTAAAATATTTTATACACATAAAAATAACGGAAAAATGATTCAAATCATCGTAAAATAAACATGCACGACGAGTAAAAGTTGGTACATTATTTTTATCGATAATGAACCATAATCAGATGTTTGAGTGATCATCGCTCAAATAGATAACAGGGATGCTGCGTTCTTAGGTCGATGACTCTGGCTGCACAATTCGTTCAATGGCTTTTGTCAAAACTGTATATACTTTATACTAAAAAGAACGTTTTTCATGTACTATTATTTTTCTTTTATAATAGTATTTAGTATAATATTTTTCCGTGACGATTTGGCTCAGTTTGTAGGACTTTATTGCTGTGTGGTCGCGGGTTCTAGTTCTGGGGCATTCAATTGTGTGAGGAGCACGAAGATTTACAACATTTTTTCATTTACTTGTCTAAGTTTCCCTCAGACAAGCTTCATATAAGAACATAAGAAGAAAAATATTCCAATATAAATATAATATTCCAATATAAGTCTTGTACTTAACAAGACTCTATTATTACCTATATTAAACAGTACATTCAATTATTTTATGACAGACAAAAAAAGTAAAAACCTAAAGTCTATACTTATACCTAAGTTTACTTTTGTCGGAACCAATTAAATATTAACATTCAATTAAAAATTTCGAGATCCGTTAGTGCAATATGTCAAATTACCAGACAGAGCGTGTCGCCGGACGTTATTCGTACCATATGCAAACATTAACGAAAACTCAATATGATGAACTTGATGTCATAGAATATCGAATCTTAGACAGAAATGCCACATCGCTTTATTTACTATCAATTTATTCCGCCCTGGTTTTTCCGGAAATTCTTATATTTCTTTATATGGAATAACTTTTACATAAAAGTATTAGGCAACTTTAAGTTTCTACATGAATAATCAAGATATTATATAAAAAATTGATTACAAGTAGTGCCTAATTATTTCACTACAGCTCTTAAAAAATAAAGCAAGAAGTTTTCATATGTTACTCATATACTTATATTTATAATATGTATGTATTTAAAACTTATATATGTAGTATATCAACAATCTGGTATCCGTAACACAAGCTTCATTCATAGCTTACCACGGAACTAGATGGCGCTGCGTGTAATAATGCCCCAACATATTTATTCATTTATTCATATGATACTGACATGATACTTTATTAAGTTTGTACATACTGCCAATGAAACTGTTATTCTAATCTACCTCTAAAATTATCTTTCCAACGAGAGTAAGTTAACGTCCCGTATATTTTACATTCACACCAACCGCGGTAACAAACCACCCAGACGATAAAACGTCGCCTAAAACATATGAGTAAATATAGAAATAAGGGTTAGAATAAATGGACACCGTTCGTAGATTTATGGGCGGGCGGCTGACAAGTATAAAGTAACAAGGATTAATTTTATTTTGAGGTCATTAGCTTAAAAAAAGATCTACGAAGTTGGTGTATCACAGCTATATTTTGGTAACAATTTGCCTCTACATTGTCAACAAGTTACATATTTACATACTTCGGCGCTAACATTAGTCAATTTCTTGTACATTTATTTGATGGTCATCTATCTTGTATGTACTGTGTATGCAGAACATATCTTGAAAGAGATAAAGGATTTCATTTAGGTGCTTTCTACAAATTATTCCTTAAAATATACCCTTCAGTTATAAAAAAAGGCATAAAAACCGCTTTAAATTTAGTGAAGATATACAAAGAAATAAGTAGTATAGGTAGGTACCCAAATTGTATAACTTTTTGAATTATTCAATTCTAAAGCACTTGTAGAACTTTAGTTAGTATCGAGATATAAAAATACATATTATTATGCATCTATAACTATGCTATAAACCGACATCTGTATATAGTTTGTTTAAATAAACAAGAGAATGGTATACAAAACTTAAATTAAAATAAAACAATATTGTAAAGAAAGCATGTAACAACTAACTGTTTCCTGAATCAATTTTAAAGTGTGAAGAGTAAAATACAGTATACCTAAGTACACGAAGATTAATATGTAAATTTGCTTAATTTTATAATTATCAAAAGTCAATAACTATAAACATGTTTCCTTCCTCACTTATTAAAGCTTTACGTAGCGTCAACAAGCTTTTCAAGAGCTTTCTCAAAAACGAGTAAACACGAGTCAATTTAAAACCCGTAGCTAATTGCAAGTACAACATTCAATTTGTGAATATTTTATGCGAGGCAATAAGCAATATATCAACTGTTAATTGGCTATTAATATTCCATAGAAGTAAACACATGCTGTACGTCAGCTATCATCGCTGCGAGCGGTTGCGTGATAAGCCATTGATTGATAAAGTACTACGACTTGAATCTGCTTGTGGTTCAATCTAATTTTCTTGAAGACAGGTTAATTCATATACGCCTTCAGGCCCTTTATGAATAGTTGTGATGCTTCTTTGTAGTGACCCTACTTGCTGCGCAAGCGGTCGCGGGTTCGAGTCCCGCTGGGGGCATACATTTATTGAGCACGAATGTTTGTACTCCAGTCATGGGTGTTTATATTTATAATATGTATGTATTTAAACTTATATATGTGTAGTATATCAACCATCTAGTATCCATAACACAAGGCTCGTACTTTACCGTGGAACTAGATACTAGATAGTGCTGTGTGTAAATGTCCCAACATATTTTATTTTTCTTTGTGATGTTTTCATATAATACTAGGTATGCTAGATTTACGCGAATGCAAGTTTGACATTTTAAATAAAACTATCTTTTCGTAACTTCGATTTTTGGTTCCACAGTTTTCGAATGTGAGCCTACGTGCTTTTAGACGTCTGAAAGACTTTACAAAAGGAAAAATTCCATAAAAATTATCATACATTGTTAAATTTGTTAAAACATTCACAGTCGTCAATTTTTATATTGCTTAAAACTTCAGTATGTAAGTCCGTTGGGAAGCTACTAGTGATTCAAAATTCTGTTCGTAAGTGATTAATAGCTATAAAAAAGATATTTTAAATAGATAGAAAGATTTAATTTTATTCGTCATTAGATATTTCAACACAAATATTTTTTTTAAGAGAACATCCTACATATATAGGGTACGAAATATATAACTTGTATTATTCATCTCACGATTAAGTATGTCACAGTTTGCGATCTGGATCAAGTGGCACCAATTAGGTAATTGATGGAATTATGCAAACTGACACTGAATAGGTCATACGAGTGTTATTTAACACCAGTATCTCGTACTAAATTTAAAACTCGGTCAAGTTTCATACTTAAAAAAAAATTTTTAACTATATTATTAAAAATATATATATTATTATTATTTTTATATCACTTATGTACCTTATAAGTCACATCGCTTCTATATAAAATACCCATTATTGTATATAATATAAAATATATAACAACTAAATACCTATACATTTAGTTGTTTTTTTTTGTCCTCGGAAACGTACAGTTTCGACATGTTTTTTTTTATATATAGCTATAGATGGCCTCGCAAGCCTCCCCATCGTAAACGCAGGTAATCAAACTTAGTTAATTAAGATAGTATCAAACCAACCGGAACATTTTATTGACTAAACATTAGCTACTGTTTTGATTAAAGAATTATCGTTAACCGTTTATGATTAGTAAAGTAACCGACTAGAATAATAAAAAGATATTTTTTTAACTATACGTATTTTTATCTATATGTGTAATGTAGAGAATTTTTCTTTAATGGAAATGGACTTAAGCTCCAAATAGTATATAAAATACTCTATGTTGCTAGTCTAAATATTTTATTAATGTAAAAATTACTTTAAAAACGATTGCCTCATTCTTGCGTGGGAAAGAACGAAAATTAAAATATATTAGCAGCCTGTCAACACTTAGCGACCTTTTTAATATTTTTTTTCTACAAAAACTTTGTAAATCCTGTTAATTATTCATTAATATACATATTTAGTTTCAATAAATCCTTTTAGCTTGTGACTGATAATAGGTACTTCCAGGGAAATATTCATACGTTATATTCATCAGCCTACAAGGTACCATAAAAAATTAAAAAAAAAATTTGTACAAACCAACATTTATATATATTTTATATATTAAAATAAAATACTTTACCAAGACTTGAAGTAATGATACTGTTCTATATGATATCTGTACTGTTTCGCTATATTCAGTAACTTATTAAAAATATAAGCGGATCATATTTTTAATAATGTGCTTAAAAGGGCGCTTTTTCACTACAAATGAATAATCTATACACATTTTCTGTATTCAAACTACTTATACATTGTTATGCTAATCAAGCGTTCGTTTAACCTACATTATACCGCGGAAGTGGGAGATTACAATGACTTGATACTGAAATCGGCTTAAGGACTTAGAGATTTATCACTTCACCGACTTCTCACTATGTTTAGATAATTCGGATTACTTTCATCTTGCCCTATAATACTAGGTTGGAGAGAATGGAATTTTTAATATAACTTATATTATTATTTATTTTAAAAATTCAGATGTTCTCATAAATCTCGCTCGATTGAATGTTGAATGCTCTTTATACCTGTATGAAACTGAAGTTTTGTTAAAAGGCAGTAGCTCGGGATTTCTTAAATCAATTTAAAATAAGAAAGGCTAAAGACTAACAAACTACAACAACGACCCGTGGTAGCATTATACATAAATTATTATCTACACGGGCATAACCGCGGGTCCACACTATAAATAAAGCTGTGTACTTATAAACTATTTATCAAACATTACTATCGTAGATCCATTAGTATCCTCTAGCGTTAAAAATGTCAAACACACATTTGTCTCGATCAGTGTCGAACCCGTGACCCCTAATATAAACAGATACACTTACTATAAAATACCGGATAGACAGCCCTTTTAAGCTGTCCAACTTGAATATTAAATAATACACAAATGTGTCCCATCAATCAAATTACAAGAACATAATTCAGTCTTGTCTCAAAACGTTGTTCAACCTATCATTATGAAAGCTATCGTACAATCAATGGGCAATAATTTAAAGGATGAATATTCTCAAAGGTACTATACTTCTCAAAGGAATGATTGACAAGATAATAAGGGTTAGCGAACGAATTATTATGAGACATCGGAACCTGGAACTTCTCTATTTGAGTAAAGGAACTCCTATAAAATTAATAATAATAATAATAACGTTTATTTCAGACAAAAAAGTCCATAGAAAACATAGTATTTTACAGATAATATACATAACATTAATATACATACATAACATAATACACTAATTGTTGAAATCTTTGTCTGTCTATCTGTTTGTTCCGTTTAATCTTTGAGGTACTGATTTTGATAGAAGATAACTTATTTTTGAAAAATAATCACGTTTCTGCGCTAAAAAATAAAACCCATGAGATTGTGAACGAAATCCTTCTCGTAATTACTCGCTGGTAATAGAAATTTTAAAGTCGCTTTATAATTAAAGCGGATATTTCAAACGAATGCCATATTAAATATTAAAAGCTTAAAATTATCGTTACTACAATTTTTATAACCTCATTATAAATTAGATATGCAAAGAACAAGATATAGTTGTAAAGATTTAATCAATATGGATATAAGATAAAAGAGACATGGTACTTAAGTATTACGAGTTTAATATAGCTAAGCGATGACCATTTCTAATGGTGCATGAAAGCATATAAACCCAAAAGATAGCTTTCTAACGATAAGTGTGATAAGTACAGGTTCGATTCTCTAGAGTATCATTCAGTTAACGTCGCTTTTGCTATAACGTTAACTCTACTTTCTGAACTTTACTTTCAATAGTTTTTGCTAAAAGTAGACCTTTATACCTATAAAAAGAAAAAAATATGCATTTGATCGTAATTGATAGACTAAAAACTTACCGAATCGATTTAAATGAATTTAAGTATGAAAATAGTTTAAGACCCCGGAAGGAAGAAGGAGAAGTAACAAAATGCTATAAAAATCAATCTTAATCAATTTCATACTTATTATAATATAAGCGTATATTCTATTATTATATTTCCAATATGACAAGAACGTGACTAGGGAAACTCAGCAGAACAAAGAACACGTCTTCACACAATGTCCCACGTCTTGCGACACGCAAATGTTTTGCTGATCTTCGTGTAATTACGTAAAAGTGCAAAGGCTAGATAACCGTAATAAGAAATACTTAACTTGTTTTACTTTAATAATATTAATAAAGATAAAGTAAGGAAAATGTAACTTATGGCTTATTTAAGTGTAGTGGATAAAGATACAGGGATAGTAAATGTATATGTATGTAATAACATTTTTGTGTGCAATCTATACCAATATTATAAAGCAGAAGAGTTTGTTTGTTTGGTTGGTTGGTTGAACGCGCTAATCTCAGGAACTACTGGTCCGAATTAAAAAAATATATTTTTGTTGGATAGCCCGTTTATCGAGGAAGGCTATAGGCTATATTTCATCACGCTACGACCAATAGGAGCGAAGCATCAATGAAAAATGTTGCAAAAACGGAAAGGGCGGGCGTTAGTTTTGCGAGGTACCGTACCGCGCGACTTAGAAAGAATTTAGTTTCCGGTCTTTAGAACGCGTGCAAAGGCGCGGGACAGAATAAACAAGTAATAAAAAATGACTTACACTAAAGAAATGCGGTCTCAGCCTTCCTATAGTATACTTGGCGACATCGGTGGTCAGCTGTT
This sequence comes from Boloria selene, assembly GCA_905231865.2. Taxonomy (NCBI): domain Eukaryota; kingdom Metazoa; phylum Arthropoda; class Insecta; order Lepidoptera; family Nymphalidae; genus Boloria; species Boloria selene. The sequence continues at coordinate 9,575,852 of HG993149.1, forward strand.
GGCAGGCGCATCCGAAGAGGAACACACCGATCACACGATACGCCTCCCAAACCCACGCTGGTATTTCTTTGCCAAGTATGACGCGTGATCTCCCTCCTCTGTAGTCTCGGAGCCTGATCCACTCGGTGAGGCACATCTGTGAAAAGAACAGTATTTTTTTAATTAACTTAAACCTGTACCACACCTGTAGGTACTTTATAAATATTTATGAATAGTATTTTCTTTATTAACTTAAACCTGTATTTCATAAATATTTATCATAGAATGTACAATTTTTATAAGGCCTCTATTACTAGAGATTTATCTTTGCTTCGTTCGGGTGTTTAAGTATAATTAATTTAAGCTCTTAACTAAATGGTCATCATCAGCAATTGTAGTCACCGAGTGTAATAATTAATTCAGTAAATAGTGTTAAAATCTTGCCATATGAAGCAATCGCGGTCTTTTAATTACTTATTAATAAAATTTAATTGAATACACCTTGTACAAAAACATGTCTAAATTCCACATAATATGAATACTTTTACTATTTCGAGGTTATTAAATCGCAAAAAATATTTAGTACTGAGTTCAATTAGCATTAAAACCAACTTTATGATACAAAAACGATATATCTTTCAAAGGTTGAGTAAAGTAATGTTTATATAAAAAAATATATCTTAAGAGAGATTAATCACAACAAGTTTATTTTTTCGAATGACATGTGTAGTCCGCCAACGTGCACTAGGCCAGCGTGGTGGACTATGGCCTGCTCCCTTTCGTACTGAAGGATGGCCCGAGCCCGTGGGACGTTAAAAGAGTTGAAGATATATGTATGACCTGGCCTTACGTATAGGCTACTGTTAGTAATAAAATTTGCTAGAAAGGAGTGCTAACATATAATAGGAGCTTAAAAAGTTTTGAAAGTAATACCTAATCATTAATACAGACAGTGGTAGCCCAGTGGTAACGCGTTCGCTTGGATAACCGAGTGATGCGGGTTCGAATCCGGGTCTCGCACCTCTGATATTTTCATGTGTGAATCTTTTCTATCATGATTACCACTTGTCTTACGATGAAGGAAAACATCGTGAGGAAACCTGCATGTCTGAGAAAATCTAGCAAGTTTTCGAAAGACATGTGAAATCTGCCAACTCGCACTTGGCCAGCGCAGTGGACTGTGGCCTGATTCCACTCTTGTTGAAGGGAAGCCCGCGCCCAGCAGTGGAACGTTAAAAAAGGGCTGAATACAATTAATACTGACTAATACCTATGTTCTCATTAAGCAATAAATCCAAATGGATAACTCCATAATAATTGTGTTAAACACTATATTATCCAATGAATTTATCAATAGACTCACGTGTAATGATATCGAAATGTATCATATTATACGTACGAGTACATACATAATATTACTATTAGTCGTCAGTACGCGACCCTCGCTATACAAGGCCATTGTAAATTGCAGGAAGATATTATGCATTAAATACTAGTTTTAAAAAAATAATCGATTTTTATATATAATAACATATATTTATACATAATATTTATACATAATATTATACATAATATACATAATCTATACATAATATTATACATATATCATATCGTTTGACAATATTCGTTGAGTTTTTTTTAATAATGCATTTATTACCTATAGCTGACTGCTAGAGCTGGTTTATGTAGGCTATGAAATAAAAATAAATGTGTCGATATGTTATTATCACGAAAGGTTATTTTTTGTTTCGGGAAAATATAGCTTTAAAAGATATATGAAAATATTTATAATATAATATAGTATAGTCTAATAGTGTTTTTACAAGAAAGGGCCATACTATAATTACTTACTGATTGCTAAGAAAATGAAACTCAAACAAGTCCGCAGACAATAGCTAGTATAACAATAAACTAAAGGAATAGATATGTATGTAAATTTCGATATACATGTTTCTTCTCTAAGAAATTGTTATTTAAATGTAATCGTATCTCACTATAGAACGTACGATGCACAATGTACATGTTATTTTATTTTACAAGAGAAATGTACCATAAATATTCTATAGGCAGGCACATATTTCGAAATGCTAATAATAAGATGCAGCTTTCATTTCTAGCGACATAACTATATTGCTTTTCATCAAAAAAGCTATATTATATTCGATATATTAGAGTGAAAACGCTTGAGGTATCAGTTCATTAAATAAATTGATTGTAAATCGATTAATTTAGGGAAGTTGTGGCATAATGTAAAAAATAGTCACTTAAAGTAAAATATTCTAGGAACGTTCTCGATTTTTAAATTGGTAAAAAAATTCAAAAAGCTTTTTGTTAGGAATAATCGACAGACGTAAAAGAGAATATTTCCTTTAGTCAAAAAATATCAGATACCAGCGACTCATCCTCACTTTGCTCGGATTTGTCGATGAGTACGTTTTAAAGGTTAGTGATTCCCATACAAAATAAACAGTTTTGATTTTTTAGATTTTTCCTGCGTGTTTTTCTTTCTTTTCAATTTTTTTCTTTCCAATTATACTATAAGACCCTGACACTCTTCGAAATATAAAACAAAAAAAAAGAATAATGTAAATTGGTCCAGCTGTTGAGTTTTAGCGAGTTTTATAAGCAGCATCTTTCCCTTACATCACATTTTTATAAAAACGATATTTAATATGATAATATTTATCTGCTACAATGTGTAGGTATTCACGTGCAGTCTCAGACTATATGGTATATGGAACGTGTTTTGCATGGGTAGAGTTCATGAATTGGAAATACGGTCATAATTTATAAGACCACTGACAGTAACAGAACGTAGGGATTATAACGATTAGATTTCTTATATGTAGTTTACTTTCCCTTATTTATAAGATTATTATTGCACCATACATAACTACTAGGTCTGTCTGTCTGATCGCCATAAACTCAAAAACTACTGCACCGATTTTCATGTTGTTTTCGCCAACGGATAGTATAGTTCTCGAGGAAGGTTTTAGTATATAACTTGTAAGTTTTTGTAACATTCACTAGCGGAACCCGTCGCTTCGCTTGCACTAAATCTAGGGACGAACCCGAGCGGGATGAGGGCGAGTCGCTAGAATAAATGCGAAATTTTATATGTATGTATGTTCGTAACTTTTTTAGGCCGTTAAATTTGGATGACTTCATATTTAGTATGTATATAGACAAAGATCTGGAGCAACACGAGTTACTTTCAAAAAATTGCTAATACTATTATCATATTTGAATGACCCTGTATTTGAATAATTGAAAATGATTTATAAATATATATACAGAAAAACAAAGCAATGTATCACTGTCTCATAGACTATGCAGATTCTGGAACAAGTTTCGCATGAATATAAAAGTCATGCTTCATTGCGTATAGCGATAGTCCGATACCAATTGTTTGAGCCCGAGCTCTTGATTGCATTCATTTGTTATAAATTCTATTGAAATCCTATAGTTTTTTATTGGTACTAATTTTGAATTCTGTCAACTAGTTTTGACCCACGACTTTGTTTGTTACAGTAACAAATTATAATCGATTTTAATTGAGTCATACACCGTAACTTTCATTAATTGTTCCTAATGAAAGTGATTTATGTACAAAAGTTAGTGTAAGAGTTAGAAATTTTACTATCGAATCAAAAAATTGTTAAAAAAGCTATAAGATACACGATAAATAAAGTGAAATAAAAAGAAAACTGACTGTCCCCTCAATTCGTTGTTTTTTTCCTACATTAATATTACCAAGGTCCTTGTTGCATTGTTAGTAGTTACGCTGTTCAATGTTGAACCTATTAGTTTGCTATCTATACCTGAAGGTTGCCTTAAAAGAAATCACTAAATCAGCAAGAAAATCGTCTTTTGTCTTTTTAATTTACCTACATGGTACGATTGTAAATACTGTTTCTTCTTAGATATTATAAGAAATTAGAAATATAATATTATTTATGCTGACGCTCAGAAGGCACCTGACAATGCTTTGCGTTAAGCTTAAGAGTAAGTGGGCAGGAGAAAACGTTGAACTTTCGTTCTTCTGAAATGGCGAGTGGGTCATAAGAAAAATACTCTATTTTTATGTAGGACAAGTCTGCCTCGGTAGATCGCAACGGTCGTGGTTGAGTGCGTTAGTGATCCTGCAACGGTCCAATTAGATTCCTCTGGATTCAATAGGTGGTACTTATAATGGCTTATGTTGGCTTTTACAGTTTTAGCCAGTGAGTTTCCACCTGTTGTATATATTTGATGAGCGTGAATGCATTAAAAAATTATAAAAAAAGAACTATCTCAAATTCAATTTGCCATAGAGCTGTTACAGAACGAAGGGATACACACTTTCGAAATTTATTTTAGTACTATATGATAAATTATAGTATGTTTTATACGTAAATAAATTTATACCGCTATTATGTTTTCCATCTGCAATAAATGACATTTTGTTATCTTGCGTAGGTACTCTTTGGTTTTCAAATATTTAATCATCAGCTTATGATAAGTGACACGTTACAGATGAGTCAACATCGTGAAGTAACTAGGTATATTACATTTACAAGAAAATATGTACGTATCTTTCGATTTTTAAAGGAAACAATCTATATGACTTATTTTAATATCAACACATGTAGGTACAACTCACAACCAAATGATACTAATTAAAAGATTGTTACCTTCTTACATTATTAGTATGAACCTACTATCTGTGAAAAAAGGCGCGCGGAGAAAAAACAATTCATAAATATTATATTAATGAAAAATATATTTGAAAAAATCTTAAGAAAATTTTTAAAACCTTGTTTTGTTAACTTTCCAATCACACTATTATAATAAAGCTGAAGGTAGTTTGGTTGAAAATGCTAATCTTGAATTCTCTCTCTCTCTCTCTCATCTAAATTAAAAAAATGATTTAAGTATCGGATAGCCCATTTAACTAGTGTAGCTATAAGCTACGAGTATATTACACCACATGGTTTAATATACAAAATCTAAGACTTTGGTTTCCGATCTATAGATCACGGACGGAGCCGAAGGAAATGCGAGTATATATGATATAAAGATGATTACTTGTTTTGAAACAAAAAGGAAAAGATCGTACATATTGTTTATCATTAGCTTATTATATCTATGTCTACGAACGTAAAAACAAATAATAATTTAATAAATAAATAAATAATATTTTTTTGTAAATATTATGTATTCTGTACGCAGCTTAAAAAACAAACATAATTTTTAGTATAAATGTTAAGTCAAGTAAGTCTACTTACTTCTTAAAGGAAACAGGCGAAACTAATGAAGGAGGAAAGATTAGAAAGGATAAGATCAGTAAATAACCGTATCTGACTAGATAGACTGGCATGTCTGCAAACTAATTATTCATATGGAAATCGAGGCAGCAACCGATTGCATAAACTCATGTCACGGCTTAATGTACTATCGCGTATATAATTCCATATAAGAAATAAAATAAAATAATATGTTTTATTTTAAAACGAAAACGTAACGTTAGTTAAAAATATATAAGTTATAATAGGTAGTCATTGTCGCAGTTGTTGCAGTCATTGTTGCAGTCGCAATTACCCAACTTTCTGCACAATTTTCTAGATTTTTCTCAAAGTCGTCCTCAAGCTATGGCGTAACTAAGAGAAACAGATACCTATTCATAGATAAGCAAATTTATGGCATGACAATGATATAATAAATGTATTTAATTATAATTTTGCATGCGAACGTACGTGAGTTATGACATTCAATCACATTTAACACCAAATGTGTGAATGCAATTGGGTAAATAAGAGCATATAGGTTTTAAAAAATTAAATGTATACATATTCACAGAATAGACAAAGACATATAAATTAAACACGTATAAACTTAAACTACTTGCTAACCATTTTTCGAAATACAAAAAAGCTAGGGCTTACTGAATGCTTCACTTCACTTATTTAAGATCATCTATTTATAGTCTCTAAGCACTTTCAAAGTCGTAAACTACAGCAGATTCTATTTTAAACAGATAGAACAAATGCCATTTAGGTATATGGCCGCATAAACAAGATATAAAAGATTCTGCAATTTTACGATACGTAATATATTAATATTGTTATCATGTAAGTATAAGTGTTTTACCCGATGACGAATAAAGAAAATAATATTTTTTGTGTACGCTTTTCTAGTATAATGTACGTGTACCAATCGTAAATAAATTAATATAATTATATTATTTAATAAATAGCTTATAATATCTCAAGGGTGGTCTAAAGAAAATTATATACTTGAATGCATCTCTAATTAGAGTGGTCTTATTATCGAGATATCTACGACAAATCATACAAAATCACATATTTATTAATCAATTTAAAATATGTAGATCAATTTTAGATTAAATCAAATCTTTAAACTAAATGCACAATCTTAAAAATAACTTAAAACTAATAATGGAAAATATTCATTTTAAAATCCAATAAAGTAAATTACTAGCATATTGCTAGTCAAGATATAGCCTGGTTAAAACATACTATGTATGTAGGCAGAACTATCGAATGAGTCAAAGAATAAAGAATATAAAAATAGAAGCAATAAATCCGATTAGTTAACGCTTATTTATGGTTAGTTGGCATCTTTAGACATTATTGGTACAAAGTGAGGGCGAGAAAGGATTACCATTTAGACATGCGACGGCATAAATAAGGATTTCTTGGCTATTCCTGAGGTGATTCAGGAAAATAGAGTGTAGTGGAATGATTTAATTTGTTTAGATGGTAAGTTAATAGCTTTCGAAGTGAAACAATATGGATCGACACTAAAAATTGTAATTTTGTGTATATATAATTAGGATTTTTAGACAAATAGGCTAAACGATTAGTATTTGCAGGAATACATTGACTACAGAAGATGTATCCGGGGGTTAATTTAGAAATAAAAAATTAACTATCTTAATATGAAATTAGATATACACTTATTTATTAATTACCTAAAGAAGCATATATAATAAAAAGCATTTTCAGCGTATAGAAGTTAACATTGTGTCATACCTATAAAGTGACAGTAGTAGAAGGTCCGGTATAAAAATCGAAGTGAAAAAGAAATATTATATCAGAAATCTTATAGTTATAATCTGGGACGTTACAAATATATTCAATTATCATTTCACACCTCAAGCAAAATAATTACATTTGTCGTATTTGCTCCGAAGTAAAGTAAATTATTGATTTATGTTCTTAACAAAATGACAAATACAAATAACAGGGGTGATTTATGTAAATTATTACGACACATATCACGAGTACTCGACTCACAGTGAGTAAATAGTATGACATTTAACTGATAACCGTGAAATTTGCAACGAGATTGATAATAAATTTATATTTAGACAATGTATTAACTTCCTTATATTTAAATAGAATATTACGTGGCTTTTCCAAATAATATTATTTTTGTGACTTTTAGTTCTTGAACAAATATCTTTTCTAGTATGTATTGGTATTAAAAATACTTTAACGTAAATTATATATTATTTAATTATAATTAATAAGACAGTGGTAGCCCCGTAGTAACGCGCTCGCATGGGAAACCGAGTGAAGCGGGTTCACACCCGGGTCACATTTGCATGTGTTTTTACCACTAGTCTTACCCCTTGTAGTGATGGAGACCCGTGCCCAGTTAAAAAAGGCTAAAACAATATCTTCATATTACTATTAATGAAATAGGAATCGAAGGACTCAATATATATATGTATATATGGCACTTTCCATAAGGCCTAAACTCATAACGTTAGTATTTCAAAAGCGTACATCTGCATCGTAAACATCCATCGTAACGATGTCATTGTCACATCTAATTTTAGCTTATGGGGGTACATTGTTTTACTTTTAGGTTCACTTTATTTTAAAACCTTATAAACGTGATTTGGTAACATGCGATTACAAAATGTACGTTTTTCCTTATTGGGTCACATAACTCTCTCTCCTATGTATAAGACTTTATTACGTTTACGTTTAGTAGATTCGAAATTAAGGGTTCGATTTTAAGGGTTAATTGATTATAAATCAAAACTATAATTTATTAAATTAAACTTAAGTTTTTGAAGTTACTTTAGTTAGTAAGTTACTTATATGAATAAGAATTATAAGATTCAACGGTTTATGTAAAACATAAAACATATATGAACTTTATTAGGTACTCATAACAAAATACGTGACATCAAGCAACAACATCAAGTACCTAATGTAAATCCGATTCGCGCTTACCTATTTCTCAAGTTTGCAATACACAAAATTGCCACTTCCATTTTTGTGACTGAATCTTTCCTTCACGTGCACCGATATCCGCGCAGCTGCTATATGCTTAATACATTTAGATAAAACACTTGTCGTAACGACGACTATCTAGATACGTCGATCGCTTAAGACCATATGGTAAGCTTTAATGTTATGCATTTAATACATAGTTGTTATTAAATAAGTAATATAACATATATTATAATATAAGTAAATATATTAGATGTTTCTATAGTTTCAAAATAATATAATATAATGCACTCTGTATGCTTTTAAATAATGAGTTCACAAAAGAAAGATTGTAAGTAGCAAAATTGACAGACAATTTAAAATGAAATTGCGTGAAACGAACATGACAGAGAAAGGGGTCAATCGTTAGGTTATTAAATTATATTATGTGTTGGACATCAAAACACAACACCATCTAGCTCAGTGGTAAGCTACGAGGCTTGTGTTGTGGATAGTTGATACACATATTCAATTTTTATATACAGTGAAACATGGTTAAGTGAGACATTAAGGGACTTTTAATGTCGTTTCACTTATAGAAGTATTCCACTTACCCAGTGTCTCAGATATCCAGGTATAAATAAATATTATTGACAGGTTATTTCAGTTATAAAGGTGCGATGAAACAAAATAATGTTATCTCAGTTACAGAGATTCATGCATATAAAATTTACTCCCTGTCTCAGTTATAGAGGTAACTATGATGATAAATCGAAAGAACAAATTCCAGATATACAGGCTTAGCTCGTCCCACTAACAGGGGTAATTCAGTGCCAAAATGTTGGGACCTCAGCATGAGTTCCAGTTATGGAGGTTTCTCACTTATCCAGGTCCCACTTAACAATGTTTCACTGTATATACATTATACATTATATATAATATTATAAATATAACACCCATGACTAAAGTATGTAACACATTCGTGCTCTACGCATCACACAAATGAATGCCTTAGCAGGACTCGAATCCGCGACCGCAGGAACTGTGGCACATTACAAACTCAATTATCTATGAGGTGCCGAGTAAAAGAGGACAGTGGAAGATTGAATACTTGCGCCAAATACAAATAATGTGGGAAGAAGAACTCTGCATGGTTTTGTTAACTTATACATATCTATGCTAACCATCCAATTATTTCTATAGGTTAGATGTGTGAACGTTCTACGAAACGCTCGCACATTGTTTTCGAACCATTAAATAGTAAAAATACATAATACACATAGGTATATGTACTATAACATATAAAACAAATTATATTATTAGATATATACAGACTTGTAGGCGAATCCAGAGCGAGTTACTAGTATACTATGAACCATATATTTCATGAATAATAATTAACTATAAGAAAAAGTCAATACTAGTATTAGGTATATCTATCAATCGTTTAGTACAAACCGGTATCTTTCCGGTAAATTACATTTAATCATAATATGGATACAGCGAGAAAGTAATATAACTTGTATCGGTTTCTAATGAAATTGATCTGGACTACCATTGTCACTTTTTCTGATAAATTATAGAATTTTATAAATGTAGAATTGATCTCGCCACCGGATGGATCGTATGGACTGTGTTCAATATAAATAAAATTAATGTAACATGCGTTTTATTTCTGACTGTTTTTTTCTCATTCCTGTCTACCTCTTAACAGGAAGCGCTGAAAAAAGTGCAAGTCCTCAATATGCTCTTCGATTCTGACTGATACCAAGTACTCTCACAATATATACAAATTATAATAAAATTTTGAGCCAAATAAGTAGGTACATAAAATTTTATTTTAAAGCAAGCAAGGTTCGTTCAGAGACACGTTTTCACGGTTAGTATAGACTTCTCAGATATTAGATATTTTACTGAGGTCAAAAGTAATTTTTATATGTTTTTCACATTAGATCGAAATCTGTCCAGCCCCTCTAGACAAATGGCAAACGCTCAGTGTCGATTCTACAACATTTAGCGTTCGACGAGTGCCGTACGCTAACAGCAGAATTCGTTTGTCAAAAGTGCCACTTGGCTTCAATCTGTATGGGGAATTATGTACTAATCTGACGTTTCGTTTCATCGAATAGAGCCAAAGCCGAGCCAAATGTTGATATACAACATTTGAAGTTGAATCTAATCACTAGTCGTAAGCTTATGTCAATCCCGTACATTGATTATTCTTTTCTACTAGCGTTTATGCCACTTGTCTAACCCCTCAGTAGTTTTCTCATGATGCAAACAGACAAAAAATATAAAAAATGTAGACTCGGCCCTATGTACCGATGATGACAATTTTAATTAAAGTTATACTCGTACATATAATGTACAGGTTCGTAGAATTTAATTTCGACTTAGAATTTTATTATACATATGTTAAGATAAAAAGCAACATATATTATACATCGATTTTACATGCAGCACATTTCCACATCAACACATCACTAATTGCATTACAAATGAATACAAAACCTAACAAAAAGGCGGCGTCTAAGCATTTGTAATAGTTGATAATGGACCGACTTCGTTTTTTATTATCAGAGGCAAAACGAACTCCGTACAAACACGTTAATGGAAAACAAATATTTAGGAACAGGGGGCGTACCATGAACTATTAGAAAACATTCTTATTTCAAGACTGTTTTGTTTTAAGTTTACAATAATCTTACTTTCCTTGCTATAAGGACGTCATGATACGAAAAGTCAAAGTAAGATTATAGTATTCATGCTATAAGAGTTCATAGTACGCCCCCAGATCATTATCGCTGAGTAAGCAAAGTGTAAAACGTTGAAACTATTTTCGAATAGTCAATAAATATCGTCATTTTAGTTGGTTTTACAGGTAAAGTAACTAGCGTTCATATTTTGTGTGTTGAACGATAAAATAATTGTTAAGCATGACCTCGTTAATTTAAAAGTATTGTTCACTATTTTTAATAACGTAACTTTTATTATTACTTGTTACTACTACTATAACTTTAACGATTGCATTATGAGGGTTCAATTAGTTCTAAACTATGCACGACTATAACACTACACGCACACACTACGAGCTTCACTTTCTACTCTGTTCAATTTTTTAAAGTGACAGAGTGAAAGATAAAATTGGAGTGTCTGTTTTTAATTTCAAATTAACAGTTTTTCACTAAACGCATATCAAAATACATATATACGATACTATAAGCAACAAAAAACCATTTTTTAAAATTTTTGCCGGTCTGTCTGTCTATTTGTTCCGACTAATCTCTGAAACGGCTGGACCAATTTTGACGGAACTTTCACTTTCAGATAGCTAATGTTATAAGTCGTAACTTATGCTATTTTTAACCGACTTCAAAAAAGGAGGAGGTTATATTTTAGAAATTTTATTTATTTCACTTACGGAACCCGTTGATTTACTATGAAGACCTAAGTTTTTCTATTACTAATAAGATATAATAAAAAAAAAATATTTCGCTACGAATATATTTTAAGGTAAACCGTCTTAACTCTAGTACAGTCGTAAGCAATGACATGTATACGTTGACAACTTTTCAAATATATGTAAACATCCTTCGTTGCAAAAGAAAGTATACAAGCTTTGTGTCAAAATAAAGTATACGTAAGTTGCGTCATATTTAAGTATACATTTTTATCAATTTACAGTAAATAACATAAAACGAATATTAGCCGACTATAACGAATATTTATAAGGATGTAGTCATTAGTCTGTGAACATTTTGTGCACAGTTTCGTCCTCGAAAAGCATAAAATAATATTTTCGTATTTGAAACAAAGTTTTCTAATACATATACTGTTTCTCTTCCATTAACATTTTTAGTTAATATTTTATAACAATATTATATATTAATAGATGCTATTACTTATAATATACCAACAATTCATTTCCCATTTAAATTTCCACCACTCTTTTATGTGGACCACTTCATAGAACCAGCTATAATTGTATTATCCAGTGAGAATAAAAGATTATCCTGTAGTAAACGGCATCCTAAATATTGACCTTAGTAGGTAATCTATCACTACACAAAATCGGTTCAATACTTTTTGTGTGAACGGGCACGGCGATTAGCGATAATAGTTGCTGATATATTTTTTCTGTTTCATTATAAAACTTCTTAATAAAGTAACTGGCAGATAATAAAAATAATATATATGCCACATGTTATTTAACAGAACGGCAACGTAAGCGACGTTGCCGTTTTGCGTGTCGATACAAAGACGTCAATTTAAAATCTATTTTGAAAAGTCAAATAATTCACTACCTATCTATACATATACATATAATAAAATTATGACTGAGTCAAATCTGTACATTAAATTTTTTTTTGGAAAATCTACCTAATTGAATAGACATTATTATCCATACAGAGTCTAATCTATTGTTTTTAGAATTATTGTCTATCTGTGACCGCATCACGAGAAAACCACTGGACGGATTTTGATGAAATTTAGTATGATGATAGCTGGTTACTTGGGTCAAGATATAAGATACTTTTTACTACTGGAAAATATCTCATTTGTGAAAATCTCGATATCTAAGTATTTTGTTTCCGATCTTTAGAATGCGGGCGGAGCCGCGGAAAATGCTAGTCTCTTACATTTTTAAAAAAGATGCATTTTTTAATTGATCTACTAAAATATGATTTAATCATAGTAAGTATGATAATAAAAAAACATAGATATTTATATATAAATATTTAAATAAAATTGATAAATTGTGTCTGTTTTATAAATTAAAAGCTTCTCATTCCGTATGCATATCGAGAATCTTTCCTTTGGACATAGTTTGTTTGCCTTGTTAGACCTGAAAGTCTCTTAACAGACTTGGGACTCAGGTTAGCAGAAGCAAGGAAAACTTGACCAGGTGGGGATTTGCGAACGGTGGCCTGGAGTGCAGATGCGGTACTCTTCCTCTCTTACACTTACGAATATGACCACCTTGCCCTGTTACCTGCAACTTAGAGGAGCTTATGCAATTATTATAGTGGCCGAGTCTTGGGCTCTCTCACTTCAACAATTGCCATCGACTCGGCAAGAAGAAGAAGACAAAATGCATAGCAAGAAACAGAAAGAACATCAATTTTTAAAATTTTGTACTTTTTGTGTTAAACAATAACATACAAACAGTTCAATGCACTATACGTTAAAGTCAGTGTTTTTAAAAATATTTATGTATAGATTTTTTAATTCACTGCTCTATTATAATTATACGTATTATTGTATACTCTTATACATTCACAAATGTGGAAAACAAAAATTAATTAAAAGATACTCATGAAATTAACAAAAATAAAAAAAAAACTCATACACGCGCGGGATTTGAACTCGCGCTGCAAGGATATGAAACGCATACTAGCCACGCCGATTGAGCTATGATAACTATCAATATCAAAGGCGAATTTACGAAACAGTATGTTTCTCATAACAACGCAAACTAAACAATTAGAGAATTGTCAGTTGTAATTCTAATAATTTCGAATCCTTTCCGGCAATGCTTTATTACAAATTAAATTTTTCAATAAACTGATCTTGTCCTCGAATTGTCAAAAGTTTAAAACTGTCATCCAATGTTGTGAATGTGTTACAAACGTGCTCTTACACATACACATATGCACATTGCACAATGCACACTCTATTACGCGATATTATTTGTATTATACGTATGATTTAAAAATGTATTACAATATTTAAATTTAAATACATAATAATACATTTTCATTTTCATCAAGTATTATGTGTTCTCTTTTTTTCAATTTTGTTTCAAATATACAATAGGCAATAAGCCAAAGATCTTAAAAATATTTTACTGTTAATTATCTAATTATTAAGTTTGCGAATCATGGTGTACAATACTTTAAAACCTGTCTGTGTGGTTGGCTGCAGAGGATATCTCATATACCCTGGGTAAAGCTGTTTAGGAGAGCTCTGCCTGAAGTGAATTCAAGGCGCATCCTGGAGAATCAAGTCGTCGAATTGATTCAATCACTCAACATATAAAAATAAATTAAACTTCTATGGACCAGTTTAAAGAATTCACGTATTTAATGAAAGAGACATAGTATTCGTATTAGAAAACTTTGTTAAATACGAAAATATTATTTAATATTTTATTCTTAGTTCTTAGACTAATGGCTACATACCTATAACACGAAACGTGTATACAATAATATTCGTTTTATGTTATTTACTATGAATTGATAAAAATGTATACTTAATTATGAAACAACTTACGGATACTTTATTTTGACACAAAGCTTGTATACTTTCTTTTGCAACGAAGGATGTTTACATATATTTGAAAAGTTGTCAACGTATACATGTCATTGCTTACGACTGTACATAGTGGAATCAATTATGATGTAGCTTATTTTATGAGCAATGTACTTGAATTTAAACTATCCCATAGAACATGGTACCTATGTACCTAAGTAACAACTATGGCGTCTAATAGGAGCATGAACAAACTGAATAAGAGAAACAAAAAGATATTGTAATCAAATAGATTTATCAACGATTAATGTTTATTTGAATATCTTATAAAAACAATTTGAACGCCAAACAAATTATAGCATAATAAATTACTTAACTACTACGATTAAGAAAAAAAATACATAAAACTTTTTTATTTGGCACGACTAACAAAACAGCAACGTCAACGTAAACATTTATCCTCATGAAGAAATATCAGAAGGCGTGAAAGAAACAAAATATCTGGCGAAACGCCAAGCCTTTATCATCGGTCAAGGTGACGAAGGAAGAAAGGATGACCTTGGATAATAACAGATAGACTCTGTAAAAATTAAAATATGCTTGAGTAATATAGTAGTGATTTGACTGCTCAAGACTAAAAAATTTATATACATTTTATTTTTAGCATTTATAATAATAATTAATCTAATGTGAGTTTAGTAAAAATGTTGTAATGAATATCTCTTGATGGCTTATAATAAGAACATCAGTCATGTAAAAACTAAATTTTTTTGTAATCTTTTAAAAGTAAACATTTTCAACTAAAAACTAACTTTTAATTGTTTAATTAAATCCGAATTCGATGTATTTCAAAGAAAATATACAAAGTTTTTATCAATAAAGTAAATAAGTAATTACTTAGACACCGTAAGCTTAATGCAACTATGTAACATTCTCTAGTACAGTTACGTGTAATAAAATAATCAGCGCGTAAAGATCAAATCTGTATGTGTTAACTTAAATACCATTAAAATAACTAGATAATAAAAATAATCTAGGGATACTAATATTTGTCTGCAGCTTATCTAATCCCATAATGCCATTCAGATTCCATCATTACCCCATTGATAATATATAAACGCGAAAGTTTATATGGATGGTTGTTTTGTTACCTAATCACGCCAGAATGGCTGGTCGGATGTGGATGATGTTTGGCAAAGAGATAGATTATAGTCTGGAATACCATACAGGTTAAAATGTTTGGTTCCCGTGGGATATCCATACTAACTATAAAAACGACAAGAACTCAAGCAAAATGAAAGATTTAGTCGCTTATTAGTTAATGTTAACAAAAAAATGAAATGAAATATTGTTTATTGGCAATGTTTAAAGTCTCAAGTGTAACCATATACTAATTTTAACGGTCAAATTCTATAGAGGTATAGAACAGGTGCATTTATGTGGATAGAGATACTAATCACACCCTTTCGCCTCACTAACTATACTCGTAGCGGAAGGCTGTATAAAACTAATCTGTCAAGTCAGATTTAGTTGGATTATAAATCAGTATTTAATTAGTTTTTTGATACAAGAACCTTTTTTTAAACGTTTTTTAATGAAAATACAAAGGTTAGTTTGTATATTTGGATAGTTGGTGCCGGCTGGTCTAGAGAATGTTTGTAATTTTATAGAGCAATATTGCTGTCTAAGAATATTATGAATATGGTTGGTTTTTGGAACTAGGATAATTTTTTCTATATTTAGTATTGAACCCAGTGCGAGGATAATGTCATGTTTTTAAGCATTTTAGAATTTTTTTCCCATCTTGGAGGCGTGGGATTGCTGAAAAGAATTCGAAACGTTGAGAACAGAAACTCAATTCGCTAGCAAACCCCAAATTTTTACTTATTCAAAGTAATGAATGTTCCAATTTGTATTTTCTTGTATTAGTACTACTATATTATAATTGCAAACATATGTCTGTAATGTTTGTCGTAATGGCATTTGATTTATTTTTACGCTACGTATGAATCAACATTTTATGAGTTATAAAAATTGAAAGGCAACACTTCTGAAAGAAACGGGTGCAGATATTTATATAATTGAACTTTGCTTATTGTTTTTTTCGGTCCGAAGATATTATTTCAATACAAATAAACTTTTAGAAGGAATTTATAATAAAAATAATATTATTTTAAGTATTCATCTATGTATTTAGATATTTATTTTAGTGGTCTAATGGTCTAGTGATCTAATAAGTTTACACAGTTTTTTATATGTTTATGTGTTATATAATTATACAAAGTGCACATACAGCATGCACATAAGCTGCTTGAACCCAAAAAAATTAAATAACTGGATTTTTATCAAAAAACTCATGTTAGCTACTGCCTTTTACAGAGCCAAACCCTTTTCTTAAATTCCTTTTACAAAGTCGTTAGAGCTGTGAATTAATAGAATAAATATCCGCTGCAGTGAGCAAACCTGTTCGTATGATACATGCTTATTTTATAATTTTACTAAGCCACTAGTCTTCTAAGCCAAAAGTTACAAGTATATTATCTACTATTTCTAAGTAAGTCGAAGAAAACGTATTTGAACCCCAGAAAGAAACAGGTTATAAGTTTAACGTGTCAGTCTGTGGAATTATGGGTCCTAAACCAAAGAACCGATTTTAATATGGTGTTGATTTTTTATAAATGACATGATCTAAATGGAGACGTTTCGTCATGATCATAAGTTCGTCTACATGACACTAAGTTTAACTAACTGTACCGTATTCCGATCGATTTGAAAGGTGTATGTTATATGAATTTGATATTTATAATTCGAAATCATATACCTACCCAATAAGTTATTTATTGCATTAAACATGTATCAAATACGGTTAGATGACTTCTTCGTAAACGTAAGCATTTAGTCTTTATTATGAATGTATTAAGACTCAAAATACACATTAGCAATGCCACCCGCAAGCGTTTTAAAAATATTTGGTAGCGATATGATACTTGTTAAGGAAGATCAATAAAATTTATAGTATACAAAATATACATCTTATATCCAAGAAACGATAATTTTAAGACAGTCAAGTCATATTGTTGTAGGCGTTACCTACTCCTTGCGCGCGATTATATTTCTTACCTATTATAATCAAGACGAAAGATTTATTTGTATTGAACTTTGAAACTTAAAATCGATTCTCATAAAAACTTTCCCATTGAAAGGTATCATTATCAACACATATACGAGTAGGTAGGTGCCAAAATTGTTTAACGATACGTATGACTCGATTTGTAGCGAGAGCGACACTACTTATTCTGCCAGCGGTCGCAGGTTCGAGTCCCACTAGGTATTCATTTATATGATGACCACAAATGCAGTGTTATTATCCTTACATAGTTATTAATTTTTATTTATAAATAGATAAATATTTTTAATTCAAATAACTGGAGTCACCAAAAATTCTCACGGTTTAAGTATGACGTCTGAAGGTGTTCAAATTGTAAGACTTTTTTCTACGTGTACGATTATCTCAAGGAACAAGGAACAAATTTAAAAAAGACTTTAAAGGGCTATTTTTCAGTTATTTTGAAAACATACAGATTTCACCTTTCCACAAAGAATTTGTCGTAGTTTTTAAAAAGAAAAAAAACATTGTACGAAAAGGTTTTAAATTTTTATACGTATTATACTATAAGTAGATATAATTATTTTAAAGCATCTGCGCTTATAAAGAACTTGTTAATATAACCGTACTTTTAATGTGTCAGCCAAGTGTCAATAGAATAGTGAGGGGCATCAAGTCGTGATCGGAGCATCGGATATTTGATCTACCAGTATCCATTTCTATACTAATTGAATATTCTTTTCATACTTAAATACTTTCTTAGATTTACGCAAATTTTTGCTTTGTAGCAACCATGGGCATTTTTCATAATTCATTAAAAATTAAACATTCTTAACAGATATTGCATAATATGGTAATTCTGAGTAGAACTACACAGTAAATTTTAAATTCAGTGTGGTAGTAGTTTAGATACTACTGGGCAGTATTAATTAATATTACTGCTAGGTGTCGTCTGTGGTCGAATTTCGGCCCATTGTCATTTGTCATACAAACTTGAACGTGAACAAAATACTCATACATAATATGTAATTAGTCAAGGCGTTAGTATAAAGAATCAATGTGTGCCTTATTTCACCAGCTTTTTGTGATCTTTAGGTGTGACTAAAATTAAATAGAAAAATAATATTGGTTGTGATGGGATAAAATTACCAATTTAAATCAACTTTCAACACTAGATCAATGTAAGTTGAACAGTTTACTTCACCATTTTCTCGTAGAATGGAGAAAAGGTGGGTTAATAAGATTTTGCAAACATTTTGCATTTCTTGAAAACTTGAAAAGCTGGACCATAAGATTGAGATAATTCCAGTACCGATGAGACTATTTTCGGGACTGCTTTAACTTATTCCTTACATTATTATTATTCATAATAAACCGAGATCATCGCTAAAGTGCCTTTCGATGTATTGTTTAGACAAATAATAAATTCAGTTGTAAGACTCGCGCGTTCTCATTATCCCAATATAGTTTCACTATTTTCGTAACGATATTGGTTTATTTTATCGTTGTAATAAATTGAAACGTTCATCTGTTTACCATAATATATCAGATTTTATGTATATAAAACATTTTTATTATCACTCACGTAGTCATAATGAAGTTTGGCTCAGTTGGTAGTGACCCTACTTTCTGTGTCAGCGGTCGCGGGTTTGAGTCCCGCTGGGGCATTCATTTGTTGAGCACGAATGTTTGTACTCCAGTCATGAGTGTTTTTATATATATATATAATATGTATGTATTTAAAGTATATATGTGTAGTATATAAACTGGTATCCGTAATACAAACCTCTTAGTTAGCACGGAACTAGATGTTACTGTATGTAATGTCTCTATTGAATTATTTTAAAAAATAATAATAATGAAAACCATCTATACATATAGTTATAATAAATTTCTAAGTTGATTCTGTACATTAAATTTTTGGACAATCTTATTAAAATAGTCATTATTATTATTGATAGTGTGGCCGATTCTAGTTTTTAGAATTTTTGTCTGTCCGTCTGTATATTTGTTTGTGACTGCATTACGAGAAAACCACTAGGCTGATTTTGATAAAAATGGTATGATGATAGCTGGTTTTCTGCGTCAACATAAAGGATGCTTTTTACTGTGGGCTAATATTACATAACTGAGAAATCTATAGGTAGGTACTAACTGTTAAATCGTATCCAAAGAAAGGACCCGAGCGGTCCGAGCATGAGTATATTTTAGCTTAGTCTAACCTAGTTTTTTGTAAGTTACCTACATACAAAAGCAAAAAAACCAATTAAACTATAAAAAATTAAAATCTCTAAAATAATGATGAGATGGTCTGATATCAACTATAAACACAACTTAGCATTCAAAAACCGTTAAATTCTGTAGGCTGTGGAATCCCACACTCTGTTCAAAGTAGATTTCTAACTGATTATGGTATAGATAAAACAAATAAAGGTATATCAGAAGCATCTTAAGGGCATAAAAGGGTTTTATTTTAATTTTATTTCACACGATATGGGTAAAAATCGATAAGGTAGACTGGCTGGTACGGCCTACTGTGCTAAAGAACACGGGTCTGTGTCTTGACAGCTATTATATTATCCGAAAATGATCATCGCGTCTACGACAAGCTACTTGGTTAGCCATTAATAAAATAAAGATAATAGCCTATATATCTAAAGTTTTCCTTTATTTCATATATTTTGAAATAAGCTCCGTACGAATTCTTAGTATCAGTAGTAAGAAATATATTTAGAGCAATTATTCTTATTAATCTCTTGATCATATCTATACCATCGTTTAGGTAAATATATGGTAATCAGCCCTTCTTATCGTCCCACTGCTGGTCATAGGCCTGCCTTCAATAAGGCGGGATTAGGCCATAGTCTACCGCACTTACTTAGTTTGGCAGTAAATGATTCGCACATGAAAATATCAGAGGTGCGTGACACGGATTCGAACGCATTACTTGGTTATCCAAGCGAGCGCGTTACCACTGGGCCACAACTGCCATAGGTATATACATGCCGCCTACTATTTCGAAACTTTCTCAACTCTCACCTTTTACAATCGTTCTTCTATTATGGTACCTACTAGTTTTCAAGAAAATAACTGAATACAATATGTATTTAAGTAAATATTAAACATCCTTATATAGTCGAGTATATGACTTAACTTGAACCCTTTGTAGTTAAACTTAACTAAAATGTGTGTAAAAGTTATAGAAGATAAGCGTAAGGTGACAATAAGTAATAGGTGACCAAACGTAGACTGTAAATATTGACAAACTATCGTCTATCGAGTCTTGGAACTCGAGTAATTCACACCTTGTAAAATTAGGTTGGGTGTACTGTGGACGTAAGAAATTCTTTGGTAAGTCACTATAATGTCAAAAGTATACACAAGTAGGTTAATTATATAGGTGTGTGATGTAAACAAGATAATGTGTACTTTAAAAAGCTCGTGTAATTAGAAGATTTTTATAAGAATATAGATATAGAAAGAAAAGCTCAGATGTGTCTACAGAATATTTTCTTGAAATTTAATTTCGAGAAACTACTTATTTTTTATTATTTACGTATGTTATAGAAATGATTTTAGTATCAAATGATATTATATGCAAACTTATGCCATGATATTTTTTTATAACAATTACGTGTAAACTAAGTTTTAGTAATATTTTCTATATCGTAGGATTTAGCGACATTGTCTATTTTGAACGACCTTCAACCCAAAGTCACGCGAACTAGAGATTGTACTGAAAGAAGTCGTGAATACAGCATATTATATATTATAGCGTAAGTTCGAGCATTTACAAGCTCAAAGATACTACATAAAAAGAATATATTGTAGTAAACTGTATCGGTTTTTGCTGCTATTTATAGCCCGTTTATTTGTCACAAATAGAATAAGAAAATTAAACAAAATCTATTATTACAATACATTATTATCTTGTCAACTAACTAATATTATATATTAGAAAACTGTCAGAATGAATTTACCGGATGGATGTTTATTACTATTATGAATTAACACGAAAATTACTACATCAAAGTAAAACATGCACGCTGTTAGGCCGCACCCGAGAAAAGCGTGGGTAAATCGCTAGTTACTAGTATAATATACAGCTAGTCTAACTATAAACCATGAACCGTTTTTTTAAAATATCTATTAACATATATCTGCCTTTTGGTCACATTTGCATCAACCTTAATTAAAAATAAATTAAAATATAAAAAGCTTACCGTAAGCACAGGAAGACCGATGCCAACAATATACAGCATGACGTTAGTGACTGTTGATTCCTTGTATGGATGATTGAGAGATTCATCGTCACAGAAGAAGCCCCGCTCGTATGGTGAACCCCATAGATAGAACACCAAGATTAGAAAGCCAACTGCAACAAAGACGGCATATAATTAAAAAAATGTAACATGTATTTTTTAATCACTACTTAAATAACACACAAAAAATAACTAAGTGTAAATCTATACAATCGAATATTAATATTGAAAAATGACTACTAAAGCTTCGAGGTATTTCTTGCATTTATCTCATATTCAGGGTGTTTGAAAGAACAACGTAATTACAGCATAAAAAACAGCTTTTAGTTGATACCACACAACCGGCTTGCTTGACTATCCTTATAAAACGCGTAAAAAATACCAAAATTCGCGCGCAAAGTAAAAAAAAAATCTAAATACTTTTTTTCTTTAATACATTCTTATAGCCCTATGTTGCATAAACATATATGTACTTTGAATAATAAGTCAAATGGATAATTTCTTTTAATAAAACACATAAATTACAACTCATTCTGTAACAAAAAGTTGTCGGCTACTATAAAAAAAGATTGTCAGTATTTTTTTTAAATAAAAGTAAATAGCTTAATGACATGCACGTAGAAAACCGCGGGAATAAATTAACTACTTTATAAGAATAAATATAAATTCTTTATAACTACAATCAGACTAAATATTTTTAATAAATAATAACTAAATTCTTACTAACTACAAACAGATGTACTTTAAAATATTTTATAGTTCTGTATTAAATCACGTCAACAATCAAAGTTGGGAGTCATTAAAATCAACAGCGAGCCATCAATACAAGGGGGAATTTAAATTGGTGTAGACTGATCCCATTCTAGCATTAGCCATTGTTTCGATTGTTTCTTTTCCAAACAGACGGACGGACAAAAAACATCAGGTAGGGGACGTCTTGTCAAAGATATAGATTGTATAGTAGTGCCTCATAAAATTTATTATAGTTTTATTATACAAATGCGAATACCTACTAAGTTTTTTTTTCATTTCAACTTTGTCAAGGCATTCTTAAGAAAAATATATATATAAAAAGTTTTAATTAGTTATACTTTTGATAAACCAACCAAAACCAGTTCTAAACAAGTCAGGCAGAAAATCTTAGTTATGAAAAGCTTAATTTTGTAGAGCTTATAATCACCCAAGAGCTTCTTATATTATACATATAAACTTTGTATTAAAATATAACAATCGAAGCTCTTCTAGTAAAATAAACATTCAAAATCGTAAGGCAATCCCTTTGTTATTGATCTCGGTTAAAAATAACAAACACCCCATTATCGTTAGGATGCCATGTAAAGTGAGGCTGAAGCTTTCACAGTAAGCACTTAATAGTTATTGGATTTCGCTCTCGTGAAAGGAAATATTGAATATTTTAAGCTTTTCTCCATAAATTACAAAATAAGCTTAATAAAAGCTCTTCTATAAATAGCATGAACTGTGTGTTTGTTTTTATTTTCATACGATAGCAAAACATACATCTATTTTTTTTTATTTGAAAAGTTTATGAAGTGTAAAAAGTACATATTATTGTAGATTATTTTAGGTCATTTAAATTATACAGGAAAGTTCTAAAAAGGAAAAACAATTTATAATGTCCACAAAAATGGGTATGTTAGTTAATTATGGCATTTGCTGTGGTTAGATAGGATAATTTTAATGAAATAATGTTGAAATAATATTTAACTTAAATTCAAAAACAGGTTAAGCATTATAAATTCTACTTATATAGAAACTCGTATAAAAAACCGCTATTTAATAGAACCAATACTATTAATAATTTAAATAACACTTCAGTGAACATTAAACTATGAATCACTATGGCAACCCCATAATTTAGGCCGATGACCTCTTACATCAGCGGGTTAGATTACGCGGTTACAGCCATCGCTAATGTAATTTTCGTTGGATTTGACAAGATTGTTTAGAGTTAAGAGATTTCGTAGAAATGTCGGTGTTTTAATGTTTACTAAACTTATGATCGTAAAAAAATACATTTTTTAAATGTAAATCTTTTATCTATACTAATATTATAACGCTGAAGAGTTTGTTTGTTTGTTTGTTTGGTTGAAAGCGCTAATCTCAGGAACGACCGGTCTGAATTGAAAAATTCTTTTTGTGTTGGATAGTCCGTTTATCGAGGAAGGTTATAGGCTATATTACATCACGCTACGACCAATAGGAGCGGAGCATCAATGAAAAATGTTGCGAAAACGGGAGTTATTTGGTTACCAGCTTTTAGAACGCGCGTGAAGCCGCGGGATAGGCTGTATTTTATAAAAAAATATAATATTTCTTTTAATCACCTAGTTCACGAACATTAAGCTGAAAATGTTTGCGTATTTACTCTATAAATTCTTAATAACTCAGCTTACTGCTTATTTATCGTAGACCGATCAATAAGCTCCCTAATATAAGATTGTAGTATACCTTTTTTAACCTTTTTTAATTTGGGTAACGCATACCACCTGCATACCATACAGGTGGACGGCTAAAATAGCCAATAGGTACCTACTACCCAATGGAACCTCGTTTAATCGACAGATGTTATTTTCCTTGGTTATTAATATCATTTAACTTAAACATATAATATATTTAAGTTAAATTCGTAATTTTTTGCCTTCCTTCTCTCTTAGAAAGCTTAAACAATATGTTATAGCTAAAATATTGTATAAATATGACATAACTCATGGAATTATAGTCTCATTCCCTTTCTTTCTATAGGTATATCATATTATTCTTCAAGGATTATATAGATGATAAGATAACTCTATTAAGCTTATAATAATGTGCTTGCAAGTTTCAAATGGCAAGAGATACTTTACTATTTCCTGTTTGGCGGTTCCTTTTATTGCAATAAAAGCTCTATTACATAGTGGATTTTAATATACTGAGAGCAATAGAAAATATAAATACTATTGATACTAATAGAGATGATCAAGCATTAGATACTTAAAAGTGTCGGTAATTTCAAAAAAGTTTTTGAGCTTTTTAACTCATCTCCGCAACTTGAGAATGAAAAAATAAATGAGAAATTTGTATGTAAGTATGTTAGTTACTTATTGAAATTGAAATGGCTATAGGGATTTGGATGAAGTTTATCGATATAGATATACCTATGATCTGGCGTAACATATGCTTTAAAAAAATTAAATTAAAGTACCTACTAATAAAATCTACCAAAAAGTAGCGTTTCATGTACATAACAATATATTTACACAATATCAAATCAAATATTGAACAATATATAATAATACTTGCTTCAACTTATATAATAATTTAAATTATCCATAAACCCTAAGTTATTAATAGAGAGTAGAGACGTGTTTCCAATAGGCGCCAATACCATCCAATGTCAAGGCCTCGGTCATTCATCGTAACAACAAAATATTATCTACTTGTTATAAGTTAACAGTATAAAATTACTTTTATTACGGTTTAACTTGCGATTACATTAAAATAACTTAACGCTATTCAATATTATGGTCATACATTCTGTACAACAAAGAATGAATAAATAATGTATAGATTTATTAGTTTGAGCATAAGTTAATGTATAACGTTGTTCATTTAATAAAAACGAATTTGATTGAAATCGTAATATTAATAGTAATAAAAGTTAAATTTAAAGTAAAAAGTAATATTTTTCTTAAAATATGTATGTATGAGTAACAAAACCTTTGCCTTTGCTTGCATTTAAATGTGTCTCATTCGTTTAAAGGCTTGACGATAATTTAAACTCAAATAAATCAAATTACCAAATAAAGGTGTCTGGAAAACCCACAACACTCGGACTACTAGGGTAAACATACCGGTTATCGACCGTTTAAGCGACTTGTTGACTTCGGAGTTGATTTTTATCATAATGTTGTACTCCAAGATTTTTCAAAAAAATATCATTTCATCCTACAATAGTCTAGTTTCATTAAACCTAGCGCCTATAGATGTATCAGTAATACATAATTTAATAAAAATATATATTCGTAAAAATAGCAAATATACCGGTTATCGGCCTTTTCACTCAGTTATCGTCCACTAGTGCACTGGTTATCGGCCACCTATTTTACGGTAGAAAAACGACTCTTGTGTAATAGCCTGTAAGGTTTATAATAGTATGATAATAATACAATTAATAAATTCACAAAAGCTGTATATTTTTACTCTCGTTTAGGACTTAAAAATAAAATTAAGTAACGGTATTAAGGTCAAGATCACAAGAACCACATTTAACACGGGCTGGAGTTTCTTCTACTTTTTTTTTAATTCTCTTCTTTGATGGTTGGTGGTGGTGAAATAGTTGTTCTTTTCTCTTTAGCTCTTTCGAGCTTTCTTTTCTTAATATAGTTTTCTTTGTCCTCTTTCGCTATATCTCTTTTTTTCATAGTATTGTTGCCAACCTAAAACTTGTGATAATTGAATGTCACTAAATGGTGATATTGAAATGTCGATAAGAGATATATAAGAAAAACTATGGAATCTTAATAGAGCTGTGCGAAATGTGAAATTTTCGCCCTAGCGTTTTCGTACGCTTGTTAGAAGGACTTTTAAATTCAAAGGAAAGTTTAGGGGTTGAAGGCTCTTATTTTTTTTTCTTTACTGATAGATGCCATCTGATAAAAAAACAAGCACAATTTTAACACCAAGCACAGCAACCAAAATGTATCCATTATCATTAAAACATATAAGCTTATTTACAAGCTTGAATAAGTTCGCCTTTACAAAATAAAAACAGGTATATCCCAAGGGAACTATATATTTTTCCGGGATAAAAATTAGCATGTACTATTCCAGAGTATACTCTATCTCTGTACCAAATTTTGTGCTTGAGTAACAAACATTCAAACATACATCTTAACTTTCACTTTTATAATATTAGTAAGATTATAAAGGAGTTTTGAAACGGTCGGGGACAGGTTTTGTTTTTACTGGTCATCGACCGTTAAATATTCGCTATTTTGGAAGGCCATATCTTTGAAAATATAAGGTATACAGGCGGTCGTAATCTAGTTGTAAATTCACAAAACTCTAGCTGTTCACAAATATAGTGCAATGTATGTTGGTGAATTTAAGGTTTCCGCAATAAAGGCAAAGAAAAACGACGCGAATAAACCGGTTTTGCGACCACCCGGTCGGAAAGTAGATTTTGTAATTAATCGTTAACGTATTGTCCGACCACCAAAAATATCATAAATTATAAAAAGTTTGATGAGTTTAGGCACTTGAATATTGAAATTAAACATGCCTAATACACACAAACCAAAGCAATGACCAATAAAGTAAGAGTAACACTTAAAAACTTACCTTTGAAAATCAATCCACCTACTATTTTTTTCGCTAAATTTTACACGCGTTCATACACCAAATTTTGAAAGAGCGACTGAGTGCTCAATTTGAAAACTTCGAGGTCATGCCGTTAAAATATAAACTGTGAAGTTCGCCCGGATCGAATGGCACGAAATTAGAAAAGATCGGTCTATAACACTGTCTATTATTTAAAATAACATGAGAAGTGGTCGAAAAGGGGTAGTGGTCGGTAAACCGGTATGTTTACCCTATAACACCTACTTACTAAAATCCATCTCGTATTTGTTCTAATAAGTACTGTATTTACATACATTTTTTCAGTCTAAAAGTATATATTATATCTTTTAAATACAGATTTTTTAGCTTTCTTATCTATGTAAATTAATTGAGACAAATTTTCCTATCATCCATCACATTAAATCGTAATGTGATCGAAATCACAGACGATAATATTAAAAAAAACGTAAACGCCGATCGATTACAAATAGTTATATGAGCATTCCTTATCATAATGTTAACAACAAAAAGGAATTTATACTAGAAAGGTGTAAAAGCTGATAAAACTACTGATACCGGTAGATTTAAGCCATAACAAACATTAAAGTATGTTAGGCAAATGACATTAACTTTGCGCTTTTCTAATTCACATCTTAACTTTAGAGGATAAAGTTCAAAATATAGTAGCAAAGAACGTATGTGTATTGTGTAATGCTTAGATTTTAGTAGTTGCCAAACTGCGGTCGACGACTCGGTGGATAATTTAGTATGAAAATTGTATACGCTATTCAAAGCCGGTTTGGCATCGGACATTGTTAGATTCCATCATAAATTGTTACTGTCAATTTTTAACCACACATTTTTTTTTAATTTAACGTTGTTTAGTATGAACATTAGCTTTACTAAAAGTGCTATAAAAATGTACCTAACCATCAGTACACAAGTACACATATAATTAAAATGAAAGTGTCTGTTTTTTAATTTAAATTAACAGCTTTTCACTAAATGCATATGAAAGTACATATATTAATACATTACTTACAGCAAAAGTATTTTTTTTAAATTTTTGTTTGCATAAAAAGAACATTCAGATAATTCATATACAAACGTCTACAGTAGAATTATATACTCAGTATGACCTTAGTTATAATCAAACAAAAATTATACCAAAACCCACACAGCAAAAAATATGACTCTTCGCGATTTTAAGCATGACACAATCTTCGCCCACAGTGATAAAATCTACTTAATCCATATAAGTAAAACTGAAATAAGATTTATTAGAAAGCGCATAATTTTAGAACGGTTGGATCTGTTTAATTTTTTGAAATACTTTTTATTATAGTTCGAATAAAGTCCTTAATATTCTTATAAGGATATTGTCATTTCGACAAAAACAGATAATGATTTTTTAAAGGATTTTTACAAACTTCTATTTTTGATTCATTCGCCGTCTGCTGGATTATCAAGTATCTCAATAAATGTACCTACTGTATAGTAATTGAATATTTAACACATTAATAACTATACAATAAATAGTAGGCATAATACGAAAAATTTAAACTTTCAGTACACTTTAAGCAACAATAAGGGTTTCTCAAAGATTGTTCTTCATGTTAGAAATTTAATTTTTTGAATTATTTACAAGAAACATGACGCGATAATAGGAATTTATTCTGAAAATTTATGACTTAAATCATTTGATGCTAGGAATGATACGTAAAATATAACAAACATGCCAATCAAACTTGTTGTTAGATATTTCGTGGAAAATAAGATTATTATTCTGGCTATACACTTTTTATCAACAAAACATATAACTATTAATAAGTGTCGTTTCTTGTTAAATCAAATTTAATTTTTTTAATAAACTTGTTAGATTAACAACATTGAAATTAATTATAAGCAATTGTAAAATAATGAAAAAAAAATTCTCAATAATAGTTTTTTTAGAATTTGCTTCACGTAATGTCAAAATAACAACATTTTTTTAAATGCATAATATAAAATTATATGTGGTTCATATAAGAAAAACACGGTTTACAATAATTATATTTTTTTATCTATCTGTCTGTTTGTTTCGGGTAAACCCCAAAACGGCGAAAGAAGTATTTAAAACTACAAATATTTAGTAATTATTTATTATTTTATGACTAATAGTATTTTTAATAGTATTTGAAGGTATCAACAACGTTACTATATTCAACAAAAGAAAAGTTAGTTTTATCGACCCTCATTTTTAAGGACTTCGTATTTAGCGGTCATTATATTGAAACAAACCTCGAAATATCGATTAAAAGAGCTCCTACACTAAGTGTACAGTTGCATTCGACAATAATGATCGTGTATGGAGTATGTTCAAATAAAAACAACCATTACTGCATGAATGGACCCGCTGTTGCCGTCTGAAACTGACCTATTACGGAAGGCAATAGCAATAAGCTGTTAATGAGAGTTATACTTGTAATTGTAATACTAATGAAATATAGTTTTTACTTTATTAAAACCAACAATATATTTAATGTAATAAAGGTAATTTAATAGAAAATACTTATTTGAATATTAATAAGCAATAAAACTAAATTTCAATAATTTCATAAACAAATAATTAAGACATACAAAATATTTAACAGTATAAAAAGCACTAGCATTATTTCTTTCAACCAATATCTGATTGGAATCACAACACGTAATGGGGTTGATCACTTAATGCAGTCGATCGCGCATTGACCCCGCCGCAGGATGGAAGCTGTTGATACATTTGTTTTGGGACATACTCCCATAGAATCCTTGTTACTTAACGTTAAATCAGACCATTTTCTAGCATTTTTCAATATCAAATGAGAAAAAAAAATGACTGTATCTACTATTCGAGATAAACAAATTAGTATGTGTTTACTATATTTCAAATTGAACATTCTAAATCATAAAGTTTTTTATTCATTTATAGTGTGTTTCAATAAATAGATAAAAAGAATTAGAAAGATAGAATCAGGACACGCTTATATCTACTTATGTAAGTATTAAAAATATAACAAATAAATAAGAAATTATTCAACTAAATATACAAGAGATAACCTATTTTGTTTTATTTACCAGCAGACTCGGCTACACGTTGCTGTTCTTATAATATTTTTTCTTTGGCTTGGGATCGGGATATTTAGAAAATCAAAAAAAATCCTTAAAAAAAGAAATAACGAGTTGGGACTAAAAATGATCATGATCGATTACGTTATTGCAGAGGTCATTCCGAACCAACATCGTGTCTCGGGAATTTATAAGAAGATGTATGAAGTGGACATACTCCTTTACCTAGTAACGTAAAGTGTTGATTCTCTTTAGTCTCCTGGAGTAAACAGTAAAGAGAAAATTCTTCAACTGCCATAAAAGCTTCATTTTTCTATGTAGAATAAAAGATCTTTCAATTTACGAGTACATTGTCACATCATCAAAAAGCAAGCAAGCCAAATGAAAATATTTTATGTTAAGAACTATATTTAAGAATAAGATAAGCTCAAAACTAATTTCGAAGAACAACGGGTGTTGTCAAATGTAAACAATAAAATATAAGACTTACATGTTACATGCAAATAGACTCCAAAGCATACATACCATATTTATCATAAATTATAATATCAATGAGTTTAAGACAATGTATAGTCAGGACGTAGGTGTTGTCGAAAAATATTTCACATAAGTCAAAGTAAGGTGCTCTCGGAATGTATTAACTAATTAGATGAGGTTTTTTAAGATATCTTTTTCTTATATATTTACATATCTGAATAATAACTATAGAACAAGCTTGGATATTCACGGATTTTTATATATAGTTTGTAATATCTGAAAAAATAATTAAAAGAGTAGCAAAAGCGAAAAAGCTGTTTGAAGCTTTTAAACTGTAATTCAGGAATTCACTCAATATCTACAATAGCAACTGTTGAGTATTTTGACTGGTCTTCTCAGAATGTATTCAATATTCATAATAATTTCGAACTGGAGCTAGATTTTTTATGGACTTATAAGGGTTTAAGTTAGAGCTGAGTTTAAATTTAAAGCTACATACTACATCAATAAATTTGTTCTCTTAATAAAAAATTTCAGATCTCGCGTGAAATTAAATGTTTTTAATCAATTTAAGAATATTTTTATTACTACTTGATAAGTCGAAAATTGAAAATCATGTAGCACCAAACAAGTACCTAACCTACATTCGGAAAGCGTGGTGCACGATATTTACAAAAATGACTTATGTTTTGCCGTAAAAAAGTGGTAGTCATGATATACCTAGATCAGAAAGTAGACCGTTACCGCACGCATACAAATCTGAA
This sequence comes from Boloria selene, assembly GCA_905231865.2. NCBI lineage: Eukaryota > Metazoa > Arthropoda > Insecta > Lepidoptera > Nymphalidae > Boloria > Boloria selene. The sequence continues at coordinate 9,607,347 of HG993149.1, forward strand.
TCTGCTGCTCGGAAATATGTATTTATATTGTATATGTCCTACCTATAGAAAACCTATGGTGTAGAAGTTATGGTTTTTACTTTATTTTAAGTAAAACAGTGTTTGTTTGTCTATGCAAGAGCGAGCGGATTCCAAGGGATATGTCGGTTGTAAAATGAGGCATGGAGACTTACATAATTCAAAAATATTAAAAAGTTTCAAATTCAAAATTTTTGGATAATATTAATTTTGATAAAAACAGTATCTTCTTATCTGACAAAAAGTACATATTTATTGTATGTAGTAAATAATACGTAGATATTAAATAATTTATAAAATGCCTTAATAAGTATTATAAATTATAATATTATAAATATAATATTAAGAAACAGCTGAAATTCGTTACCAAATAACTCCTTAGGGCGCAAAAAATAAAAATAACTCCTAAGTCATCGCAGACTTATTAATTACACTGGCGCCCTTATAAAAAAAGATGTAACAGAATGTGATCACTCTATTAAAACAGCAATTAATCAAACTTTTGAGCAGTGGTGCCGACTGCGATAACGACTACATACGTTATTGAACCTGACCTTAACATACACTTTATAACAATAATACATTAATAACTACTTGACTTGCTACGTTTCAAGCCATAATCTATTCGCGAACTAAAATTCATCCAAATCGGTCTAGCCATCTTAATATGAAAGAATCACAAACATAAACATACAAATAAAAATGGGATTTATATTTAATTAATACAATATTTAATAGTATAACAAGAGAAGAACAATGCCATCTTATAAAAATTGTAGATTTAACAGCTGCCATGTGGTATGATTTGATTGGAATTTTACTTTGTACTTAGAGGATTCATGTACGGAATTCATTTTTATATTGACTTTGCTTAATTTTTATATTGTATTTAAATTAACATTAAACATTTACATTTTATACTAGTGACTCACGCTCGCTTCACTCGAGTTCTCTCTAGGTATAAGTATAAGTTTTTTACAAATTTTGAAAATTTTTTTACTAGCAAACGTGGCCTAGCGTTCCTATGGCACATTTATGTTTTTTTTAGCTTGTGGTAAAATTAGTAGCTTAGATTAGCTATTTCTCAGGTTATCATTCTGATTTGTGCAATAAAGAATATATAAAATGCGGAAATCGTTAACTGGAGACAAATCACACATTTTATAACAAGTTGTGAATATTGGAAAAGTATATTTAGATTTTCGAGCTCATCCCGGATAAACATATTGACATGGCTATTTTATATTATATAAAAAAATACTAAATATACAGATTGTACTTCTTACATACTGTATTTCTCTATGACAAGTCAAAAGAATACCCATCAAATTCAACATTTCCATTCACACCACCGTAAAAGCGTCGTAAATCGTCCGTCTTGGCTCTAGTGGTCGTCAGAAGCGATCATTAAAACTAGAGTGTTAGTAGGGCATTCACACTGCTGGCTACTATTTGTTACTTTACAAAAGGAAAATACTGAAATTAACAACAGTATGTTATTCATAACTTTGTTTATACTTAGTATCTATTAATTGATGAAAAATTGGTTTATATAGAGGTAATATAAGGTTCAAATTGCTATTGACGCACCTTTTAAGGTTTAACCAACTTTTAACTACATACTCGTATATTATTACTGCTTCACGAGGTTGCCTGGAAGAGATCACTGGGCGATAAGGTCACATTCTGTACATCTTTTTATTGTAAGTTTTCTTTGTATCTTATTTTTGATGTACAAAGAGTAATTGAATTGAATTCTATTACATATTGTCGTTCGTAAATCTGTGATCTCCATCACGGAACATCTATTTAATAAGTCAATTTTTAAAGGTACTATAGGTAGGTATAAGGTAATTTATATTTCTTTTAGAAACTGCATAAAATAAATAATTTTACTATATCTACAATCAAGACTATCAATATCGAGTTTTTATCATAACCTCACCTAGAAGTAGCGTGATTCTACAATCGGTCACTATAAATGATTCATGATCGGAAGCCACCGGTGCGTGGCCGATAAAAATTATGCTATTATAGCCACTTAACCGGGTGACCAAGTCTTTGAAATGTTCTTTATTAACATAACAACACGCTAAGCTTTAACATTTAATTGAAAAAACACAAGTATCATCTGTAAGAAAAAAATATTTATATTTGATATAGTTAACACTACACACGCTTAAAGTCTTCAGCCCTTTTTAACTGCTGGGCACGGGCCTCCCTCAGTACGAGGGGGATCAGGCCATAGTGCACCACGCTGGCCTAGTGCGTGTTGGCGGACTTCACATATCTTTCGAAAACGTGCTAGGTTGTCTCAGACATGCAGGTTTCCTCACGATGTTTTACTTCACCGTAAGACAAGCGGTACATGATAGATAATATGATTCGCACATGAAAATATCGGAGGTGCGAGACCCCGATTTGAACCCGCATCACTCGGTTATCCAAGCGAGCGCATGCAAGCCTAATGGTTCTAGGCTACTACTGCTACACACACAATAAGAAAAAAAGTATTTAAAATTTTATGATTAAATAAATATAGCAAAATAACTAGTTAAGAAGCGTTTCAGAATCGGACGCATCCCATTACTTAAATCTAACTTTTTATAGGCTTCAAAATATAGTACTTGTAATATAATTAAAATATATCTTTAATCTATTCTAGTATTATTATTACAATATAAATTGTTTTATACTATTACCATTCAACCTGATAAGGAGTCAAACAAATGTGTAATTAAATAATATGCCCCATTGCAGGTCCCGTAGAAAGCAACTCACGAACATGACTCACAGACAGTTATGGTAATCTAAATTAAAACGATTATATTTAACTTGTAACTAACCTAAATATGGCGTCTTTAATAGCCTTAATACCAGTATTGTAAAAGCATACGTTTCCTCAAACATTTCGATAGTTTACAACTACTGTTAGTGGGTTAGCTAATTTTATGCTAGTGACCTATTTTCATTTCGCCACTATAGTACCTAGGTCCTAGATAGGTACTAGATAAAATGTCTATTTCACTCTACGTATAACTAAAAAAAATCGCTAATTTATTCCTCTCTGCGCTGCGCTTTTATGTCCGCGCTGCTAAAAAGAACAACCAACTTGAAATACCCAAATTCATGAGTCTTACTACAATATACGGTGAAACAGCTGGGCAAATTTAAAATATAAGTTAACAAATAGATATGAATAATTACATTGACGTACCCAAATTCCAAAATAAGGGAGTTACTAGTACAACAAATTTACATCTATACTCATATTATAAAGCTGAAGAGTTGTTTGTTTGTTTGTTTGGTTGAACGCGCTAATCTCAGGAACGACCAGTCCGCATTAAAAAATTCATTTTGTGTTGGATAGTCCGTTTATCGAGGAAGGCTATAGACTATATTACATCACGTTACGACCAATAGGAGCGGAGCATCATTGAAAAATGTTGCAAAAACGGGAGTTGTTTTGTTTCTAGCTTTTAGAACGCGCGCGAAGCCGGCGGAAAAGGCTAGTATAATATATATTACCTAGCGGTAATTCTTATATTTATTTTATATGTTCCATCTAAGTAACTTAAACGTTGTAAAGCGTCCTGCAGCTTGTAGGTATACATACTTATATATACTTAGATATTTTAACAATCCCTATAATTAATTACAATGGTGGTACAAGCACGTTTGAATACACATTGTTCTTAGTCCTTACCATGACAATGGACTCGTATGATCAAGAAAGATTTATGACATTCTGATACGATTGTCTGGACTCTGGAGCTATTTGCATGCAATGGGATTAATGGTTTTAGTGGGTTCGATCCCTCATTACTTGAATATTATAGTATCTACAATTTAGAAGGAAAATCAAAAAATATTTTAAAAATATATTTGCTTTGAAATTATTTTATATACTAGATTAACGACTCGCCCTTGTTTCGTCCCTAGATACTCGTACATTTTAATGGTTAGTGTTAAAATATAGCCTATACATTAGTCCTTACTATCCCTCATTTGAAAAATGATTGATTCCCGATCCAAATTCCATATTTCTACTTATCCGCGTCTTACACTATCTTCATATCAAATTTCAGCTAAATTGGTTCAGTGGATTTTTAGTTTATCCATTAGAAACAAACTTTTTTTTCATTATAATAATAGTAGGTAGTATAGATCATAGAACACTTAAATTATAATAATATAATTCCATTATAACCATAGAAATCTATTAATAAGTATTTAGGTGTGAATATTTGAACTTTTATAGCTCACGACTCACGATTCATATTTATGTACGAACTATTTGCAATTACATCCATTAGGTACACGACGACCAGAAGATCCCAGATTACAAAGAGTTTTATGAAAACTTTCTCTATACCATTGATATAAAGTGCAAAGTCTTTTACTTATAAAACCACATTAATTCAACACGCGTAGGTGTGGGATATTAAGAAGTCATAAATCTAGTAAAGGCATCATTTTCATCTGTGAAGGGACACGGCGCTTGGGTTTTTATTTCATTAGGCGGAGATAAAAGTTGAAGTTGATTTATTACCTGTGATTACGGCTGAATAATTAAATCGGAGAAATTATTCGTCTGTTTGTATCTTATCAATTTGTTGGAAGAATATAAATATTTTATTGGTTTCCTTTGTATTTGGTATAATTAAACATACTAGCGACATGCTCTGGGTTCGCTCAAGTTTTAATAAGTCGTATATAGGCATGTTTTTAGATTTGTCTCTTTTTAATGGACTAATCTTGTTGTCACACAAACGGGCTGACGGAATGAATTTAATATGACTAAGTATACTGTTTAATAAAAGTAGTATATATAATAATATAATGACTCATATATAGAAATATCAAATCTACTTATTATAATCGTAATTGATAATACATATATATACGAATACATAGTACCAAGCACCGCTTCACGCACTGATCATAATCGGGTGTTACAACCAATTTTCAAGTAGTTACATCCTAACATTACCGACCAGACAGACTAGTATCTACAATTAGACCATTGCGGACGTAATAATTTCGTAGCTTCCTCTGCAATTCAATCCAATGGTATTAGGGCCAATCTAGCGAATTGCAGTGAAAAGTACTGTAAAAGTGAACAATGCACGTTTTGCTAAGTATAGTTTTGGTATGCGTAAGTATATATGTGGTAACGCAGCGTAAAGCTTGTTTGCGAGTAACCAGTAGTTTGGAGTTTCTTGAGATTATACTAGATTCTATTATTAAAGGCATAAGTGAAGATACTTATTGGTAATTGACTATGATAACTCCACAATTTCCGTTAAAAATCTGAATTTGTAAAAATAAAGGTGTTTTTCCTATGTGAAATACGCAAGTTATTTCTCAAATCCGTTTTTTACCAAATAAATCATATGTAGTTTAAAAACTATATTTGACTCAGTTTGTAGTGACTTTTATACTTGCTTCGCTAGCAGTCGCGGGTTCGAGTCCCGTTGTGGGCAATCATTTGTGTGATGATAACGAATTTCAAAAAGTGTCTATGTTATTTATACATATTGTATCTAATACATATTGTATTTAATACATGTGTAGTATATCAACTATCCAAACCACCAACCACCAACCAAGTCTCGAAGCTACCGACCAAAAAAAACCCTTTATTAAAAAAACGTTCAATATAAAAATACCTTTCTAGTTATATTCTCATTTTTATTACTTAAACTGCTAACCGTAACATAGATTATCTTGTTAACATTTACAATTTGTAAAGCGATTACACAAGTACAATTTAGAGAACGAGTTGATTTGTTGCCCATCATTGATAATAATCAAGTCATCAATATACAAAAAGATAGTAGTGGGTGGTCCATTTGTCATCCGAGATATAATCGATTTTATAAAGCTTTCAAAAATGCATTTACAGTAGGTATTGGATTATGCAATCGAAAAGAAAAATAAAAATAAATATGTTGGGATATTGACAATACACCCATGACTGGAGTACAAACATCCGAGTTTAACAAATGATTGCCCCCAGCGGGACTCGAACCCGCGACCGCTGGCGCAAGAAAGTAGGGTCACTACAAACTGCGCCGAACGTGTCGTAAAAGCAACTAATATTGAAATATGATTTTTAGACACCATTATGAATGCACTTATATAAATATCTACAGAAAACACTTGACAACTTCTATGTATGTTTGTTTGTTTCATTTGTAACTCCTTTACGCTATAACGGATATACAGATCGATTACGTTTTGAAGTAACACAGAACGAAGCTAGGGGAAGTCACTGGGAATAAATAAATAGTTTCAAATTCGCAATCTGTCGGATGTTGATTATGAAATAGCCTACATATCTTGACTCTTTCCTATCTAAAAATATTTGATCTAAATTCATACAAGAGTGAACATTTGTATCGTGGTTACTTGTTGGGATATCATATTCGCGAGAAAACAAGACGCTAAATGTCGGTTACGTACATTCATTTTAATCAAACTGTGCCAGTTATTTGGTGTTTGTTTTCGCTAGAGGAGACTCTTCTACTCATCATTTTTTTTGTGTTTATCGAAGATCATTTTTTTCATTTATCATTCCCACGCGAAAACACAACAATGATTTGTTGAGTCATTGTTAGTAGTGCAAACGGTAACTAAACCTAAGAAATACATCAAAACAATGTACCTGAAAAATGTTAGTTTCAAACCTACAGTAAAGTGACTCCTAAGTTCCACTTAAAATACTAACTAAGTATTTATATTTAAAAAGTACATCGAGACTCACCCGAGTAAAGCTAGGATTTTTCACTAGTATAATAATAGGGTATACCATATGTACAAGTAACTAATATTAAATAGCTGAAGAGTTTGTTTGTTTGGTTGAACCCGCTAATCTCAGGAACTACTGGTCCGAATTGAAAATTTCATTTTGTGTTGGATAGTCCGTTTATCAAGGAATATACTATAGGCTATATTATAGCACGCTACGACCAATAGGAGCGGAGCATCAACGAATAATGTTGCAAAAACGGGAAGGGCGGGCGTTAGTTCTGCGAAGTATGATACCGCGCGAGTCAAGAAGAAATTGGTTTCCGGTCTTTAGAACGCGTGCGAAGCCGCGGGAAAGGTTAGTAGGACTATATTATAGACAAGAATTCTATAGGAACACAGCGTTAGCACTCAGCATACGTACAACGGTCTATTCTACGGTTATAATTTAATTTCCCGTCACCACCTTACTTAATTGGTCATCGGTCTAGATAGGGCACAAAGCCCACACACAGGATGCCATCGTTTATATCTCCGGTATATCAATTGAGGATAGTAAACATAATCTTGGTATTAACTTTAATATAAAGGGAAACAAGTGATTAGTTTCAATAATTTACTATATTGAATTAAACAATTTATTTAAAAACTAGCGACTCGCCCTCGCTTCGCTTGGGCTTTTTCCTAGATTTAGCACAGGCAAAGCCGCGGGATCCGCTAGTTACGCATATAAACCTTCCTCTTGAATCACTCTATCTATTAAAAAAACCGCATCAAAATCCGTTGCGTAGTTTTAAAGATTTAAGCGTACAAAAGGATATATGGACAGAGAAAGCGACTTTGTTTTATACTATGTAGTGATGATAATTGAGGACTAGGGACTCGTTACGTTACGCGATACGTTTTAAGGTTTAGTACAGATATTTTTTCAGCTTTTTTATGATATAATAATATGCAAATATACATATAAATCTTCCCCTTTAATTACTCTGCCTATTGATGGAAACCGTATTGAAATCCGTTGCGTGGTTTAAAAGATCAATAAAGCGTACAGGCGTTGGGAAACGACTTTCCTTTATAGTATGTAGAGATTACAACAATAACCGTTCAGTAATACAAATCGATCAAATCAACCTTTAATAAGGGTGGATAAAAGTTTTAAAATAACTAGAAAGAATATAATTGGAAGTTTAAATCATGTAAACGACAATAAACATGTTTATTTAACGAAACAACCTAGTAATAATTATAAAAATAAATTAATTTCTACAGTATACCAAGCAATTATTACAACATAATGTAAATAACATCTTGTACATGTATACCTTCACCTCACCATCTTATCACGATCTTAACCAATAATTTAAGTGATTTCTTACAAGACAAGTATATTTTTGTCATTTCATGCACATGTTCTGAGAACAGTAATTGATTAAAATTAAAAGCCACACACAACCGGTCATATTCATAATTTATTCACGGTGTAGCTGCGTTGAATTAATGACAGCCTCGTGTTGACCGACCGTTGCTTGGCCTATTATGGGCATGACCCTGGCCTTAAGAATACGAAATGTGCTTGCGACAATAAGTTTGATGGTATAAGATTTATTTAATAAGAAAATAAATATAAACAGGCTAAATTACAGCAAGACCTTGTTGTAATCAAAATGTCATACCTAAAGTAATTATCTTTAAACTACTACGCAAAAAAATATAGCGGAATTGCGTACTTATTTTTTGTCAGTCAAAAATAACTCCCAAAACTGTATACACCTACTTTAACTCGGGACTATATTTATAATTTAGCATACCTCTTATTACAGGAAAATCTTTTATTGTCACGAGTGATTAGCTTGTTTTAAGCATAAAGCAAAATTATTTAATGCTAAATCCACCCCTGCTCTGTCTTTCTATCATGTACCTATAACTTATCAAAAAAGATATAATTTAACATTCGTATCATCTTATCAAACAGAAAAGATTCCATTCGACTCCATCTTTAATAACTATACTTTGTTGTAGGGACTATTGACAGTGTCAAAATCACACATCTTTGATAAACATTCTGATAATGGCAAGTAGCTTTTGCTTTTGACAAAGATTCGCCTGTTCAGTTTTGAAATGCTAATAAGAGGTAGCGATTGCATCAAGTGGAACGGATATAGCAACTGATAGTACGCACAAATATTGACAACGACTTGTCTTACACGTGGGAACTTGAGAATCAGAAGAACATTTTCTTTAATTAAAATGTTGAATAAGTTAAGTATAATGTATACCTACTTAATACAAAAACAAATCTAATTATTTCACACACTTATGAGTTTAAATTACTATGCCCAAATTTTCCTTGATTTAAAAAACATCGATATATCGAAAGGCTATCTTCTTTTTAATTAAGTCAAGTAATAAGTATCTATAATCCAAAGTTTAAATTCTATTTGCATCTTAGTCTAGCGCCTTGAAATTTCGATAGGCTTAAACGAAATCCCACATATAACTAATAATATCTTACGATATCAATGTATTTATTAGCAAAATTGCATACTGGAATGAGAAACAGATTGTGTCAAGTGGTTCAGATATATCAAATGACATGCGCTAAAATCGAAGGCCATGTTCTGTGGGAACTACGAGTATAACTGAAAACCAACTGTAAAATGAGGCTAATATACTTCTGATATACAAATACTGATATGAAAATTATTTATTGATGCAGAATATATTTAGTATGCAGATGCAATGAATATTTAATAAAAGTAAAAAAAAAACAATATGTTATACATTTCCCTCGGCGCGCATTTTGAATCTTATTTCTTTGGGAGAATATAAGAGTAATGTGGAAGTTTACGGTTTTCATGAATAGGGTAAGATATTTATTACTTCCTAGATATTTATCTAGAAAGATAATAAACTGATAATGAAGAATAAATAATGATAAGAAAAATCTGACAATAAATAATTAAGATTTGCATGGAATTAGTAATATACTTAATGCCTAAGTGCTATCAAAAACTTTTTTTCGGTCTTTATTCCTGGGGCAATCTAAAAAAGAATCACAAATTAAATGCTAAATGATATTAGGAATTTATGAAGTATTTTATATAACTGGCAAATTTAATCATGAAGTTTCTTTATCTGTAAATGATTATGGGTAGGTACTATTTGTAACATAAAAATAGCGATATCATGACTAAAAGTTTTCCTCATGCATAGTATTTAAAATTTATTTTTTCATAATGCAGTTATTAAGGCATTAGATAGTTAATTGAAATAATCGATTAACTTTGCAAATAATTGTTTAAAGAACATTACTGTATAGATAATGAAGTTTAAGTTTCATTTAAGTTAATCATACAAATATTAATTACTTAATTTAGAACACAACAAAAATAGATATAAATAATTCAAATGAAAATATATTCTGACTTAACTCGACTCAAACTTTGAAAGTTAGAAGTCATATTATTCGTTATCAAAAGATGCAGCAAAAGGAAATTCTAAAGACCGTTTAACAAAACAAAGTTTATATTTAATTAAAAGCTTAATGAGATAACAACTAACACAAATTATGTACCTGTAGTAACTAATTACTAATTCAAATTTAAGAATTACTAATGAATTGAGTTAAAAAAAACTATTTATTTATTTATTTCGTTTTTTTTCACAAATTTGTTATGATATTGGGCGATTTTTATTTAAAATAATAAATATTCGTATTTAAAATGTATGATTTGTTTTTTCTTATATTCGATCCATCGCGTGTGCAAGTGGGCAATTGATGTTGCCGCTAATTGTTCTGGGCTTGTTGAGACTTAAAGATCACATGCATTAGGCACAATATTATCTTCTCCACTTAAAACTGATCTCAGAATTTAAGTGTTAAGTAGGTACAGGCGGTAACAAATTCAACATTGAAATATAAAAAAATATGCTTAATGCGACAAAGTTACAATTTTTAAAATAAAAATCGACTTTACAAGACGATTAAACGAAATAACCTGAATACTTCTTAAGATTAATATGAAATACGAAACGTACAATTATATATAAATGAATGGCCTGAAGAATGCGTGTTATTCTCATTTTACAAAAAACTTGACATGACGTGAAATTGGCGGTAAACGAGCTGTCATTTTATTTTTTAATTTTTATGCTAAAGCATCCTGCTATCACGCCAACGTGGTATAAGGTCTCTTTAACGGATACTGTTAATCTGACAGGTCGGATGTTTTGACAGCAGCGCAATTACCTGCCACTTTGTTTGGCTCACTGTACCAACCGTTCACATCCGTTGCACTGATCTGGGGCTTAAATTGACGAGATAATATGTGGTAAATGCAAAATAAGAGCTTTAAATATTTTTTATATTCCACTGTATGTTTCTGTAAATACAATGTTTCAGTATATATTTATTATTCTCTTTAATCTCTACAAGAACAGGACAAGTTTGATGTATCACATCAATTTGAGACTTATTTTAGGTAGCATTGTGATTTCCCAATATTATTAATATTTACATATCTTTTGTCCATACATAATATCTTACCGGAATGAAAATAACTATTTATAATCCATCTCTGTACTGTGTACATCTATCAATTTAACTATTAAACATCACAAACTATCACATTAATTTATTAGTAGAATTGCAATTGTATTTTTAGCTTTACCTTCCATTCATTAATTAAATAATAAAAATATTTTCTAATGTTCAATTAATAATGATCACTAAACTAAAAATAATGATCAGAAACATGTGTCATGAAAGGTTGCCATTTAATTTCTTTATTTCATTTTCATATTCATTTCATACATAAGAGTCAAATTTATGCTTAAAATAATAGTAACTAGACTCTAGACTCACCCTCTCTCCGCTCGGGTTTGGTCCTATGTTCAATTATTATAGATTTATCAGAAATTAGTTTCCTAGATATTGACTATATAGATCAATTTTGAAGTTATATAACTTTATTGGAATAAAGAAATATTTAGTTATTTTCATCATAATATTATATTTGCTTAAATAATACTCAGCTTTACATAATATAACACATAAATCAAGACAAATTGTCATACTTAATGTAAAACTTAATTAATTTGACACATACACTTTATCATTGGCTAATCAAATTAATTTTACAGTATTTCTGAGTACCCAACAAGAGAAGGCCAATGATGAATGAACGCACTTGAACATCAATGCATGCACTGTATGCAGTGGGAACATTTGCGCCAATGTGAGTAAACTTTGTTAGTAGGTTTTTGTTACATAAATAAGAATATTGGAATAAGGTTACATCTTCCTTTTACTTTCAATTTATAAATAAAAATGTAAGTAAATTGACCATATTTCAGATTTTTTTATTCTAATGGACAACATATTATGAATAAGTATAAATAAAATTATTAGAAGCTACACAATGTTATAGTTTCTAAACTAAATTTATTTGAGTTAGTTATTAAATAATATTGTTTAATAATAAGAATCAATAAATACAATGATTAAAATGCACGCATTTTTTTGATGATATATGAAAAAAGTGCATACCTATATCAAAATATTCAAATAATATTACTCATAATATTATGTTTATCAAAGTTATTAAATGTGATAACACATGACATAATTTTGTATGTGTTTATCTTTTATGGCGCGAAATCTTTTTTGCCAACGATAACAAAAATTAGCCTCATTTATTTTACTGTAAAGTGGCAAAAACTTAAAACAAATAGGTAATTCAGTTATATCTGTCTTATTATTTTCATTTTAATCGGCCTTGAAATACGTGTTCAATGTCAATGAACACAATACGGGGAAAACAATTTTATTTAAACAGTGAAACGTTCATCTAAAAGCATGATAATCATACAGCTATGTTATGCTATGCTAATATTATAAATCATAAACGAAAGATAAAAGAAAACTAAAAAAACTTACCGAAAAAAAGTATCATAAAATCCAGTAACACTTTTCGCAATAAAAATTTGGAATCACGATCAATAGATATCGAATGGGTACGAGCGTTTGGTTTGCGGTCGTTTCTCTCCATTTTTGTTAATAATTATTTTATCTACAGTTTTAGTTAAATAATGATAAATATGTGAATTTTCGTTTCACAGACGTTACGAAACGTCAAAGCAGACTAAGCGCGAAATGTCACCGATATACACGTCAATTCGGAGCGCATGCGCGCGTCTACTGCCGAAGCCGAGGCCGAACGAATAAAGATACGTCAGACGTCTCACGTCTACAATTTCTACAAGGCACAGACTAGCGCAATGACAAAAACCGCTGATGCATTCATAAATTAGCTAATAAATTAATTGAGTTTAAAAATAAAAGCCATCATTTAATAGCTTATAGGTAAAATTATGTTAAATTAGGTACTCAATAATAATTACTAGCACCTTTTTAACAAATACCCATATGGATGTAATTTATGGTTTTATAATGACCCTTAAATGATAATATTTTTATGTGTAATTATTCGTTTTTTATAATAATACCTACTAGCGACTAGCTCTTTATTTTTTTGCGCAGAATTCTGATTCTCTTAATAAAATAATAGTAGACGAAGTTACACAATTAATACACCTTATAATATTATCACCTAGATTAGCCGGGACAAACGCAATTAATTTTGAAATTGTTTTTTTATTAGTTGGTTGTATACTAACTGTATACAGTATATCTTAACCTTTATTTTACATGCATTTAGTAAAAAGTTGTTACTTTGGCATTACAACTTTTGTGATATATTTTTGAGAAGGCCTTTATTTCATTCGGGCAGAACGATCATAATTTTTTTATAAAATAATTATAAATAATATTAAATTGTATTGTAAATCTCAGGAGTCAATAAATTAGTGATTTTACAATTTATAATTTCTACCTAATTGTTATAAAATGTTTTCATTTTTCAAAAAGTTGTGCTTAAATAAAAATAATAAATTTGTAAATAAAAAATAAAATAAAAACTACTACCTACTTCCTAATTTTTTAACTTTTAGGTACTTATTTTATTTATTTATCTAAAATATATTTTATAATGTCTGTCAATAGACTCATTGTATACAAGCACAATGAACAATTACATATTATAAAGTTATTCCAGTAACTTATGAGCGCAACTGAGCGATAGTTTTGAAACTTAAAACTTATTATGACTAATTAATATAATTATTAGTAATAATAAGTTTTAAGTTTCAAAACTATCGTAACCATTAGTATATTAAATACCTATCAATATCCTTATTTGTTAATTGAACTTAGGTATTTCTTCTGCTGAACCTGAACTTGAATCTGAACTTACTTTGCCTATAATTTTACCACATAGTGTAGATTCTTACATATTACCTAATTAAATTGTTTACTTGTAATCCAAAATGACATCTGCTAACACATAATAAGTCTCTCGTTAGTTATTTAGAGGTAATTAGGTAATTTAGTTAGCGGTTCTGAACTACCTGTAAAATCAATGACAAATTTCATTTCCTAACTAATATTATAAATGCGAAAGTAACTCTGTCTGTCTGTCTGTTACGCTTTCACGCCTAAACCGCTGAACCGAATTCGATGAAATTTGGTACACAGATAGAGAAGACCTTCAGAAAGGACATAGGCTTTTTATCCCTGTAATCCTACGGGAACGGCAACTACGTGGGTGAAACCGCGGGGCGCAGCTAGTCATCATCACTATCACTTCACTACATAGTATAAAACAAAGTCGCCTTTTCTGTCCCTATATCCCTATATCCCTATGTGCGCTTAAATCTTTAAAACTACGCAACGGATTTTGATGCGGTTTTTTTTAATAGATAGAGTGATTCAAGAGGAAGGTTTATATGCATAACTAGCAGATCCCGCGGCTTTACCTGTGCTTAATCTAGGGAAGAGCCCGAGCGAAGCGAGGGCGAGTCGCTAGTTATCTTTATGTCTTAACTTTAAGTCATAAGGGAATCCGGGGCCGTGCGGTGCTTTGGTGCAAAGTTGCGGGCGCATCAGGTGGTACAAAATAGGGGTGGCATTCTGCATTCTACTACTTTATACCTTAAACTTAGTACCTTTTAGATAAGTAACTTATCAAATAATATAAATTACTTACTGTTTTAAAAACTAAATCTACTGCACGGTCCTGACTGAATAAATTATTAACTAGCTCAAGAAGTTCCTATCTATAAAGGTACATATAAATCAAATAAAAAGAAAAATATGTTATTTGTAGAAATCAATTTAACAAAATCAATAAAAAAAATATATGACTAAAAATCCATTACAAAGCCATCACTAAATAAAAAAGAAAAAACAACGTGTCGAAATGAAGTCATAAAAATGTTATATTTATGGATCGATTGAATTTCACAGTTGAAATTCCGAACTACGCACAATAACACCAAGCTTGGCTTAACTTCGTCTTATTCTATTCAATGACAGCCGTGAAGATGTAACGCGACAAGCTTATGTCTAGGTATTTTAGGGTTCAGTAGAATTTCTTTTACCTTCTACTATTAAGAGTTTCGATGGCTTTTTGAAACGTTCTTGAAAGTAAAACAAAGGAAAGAAAAATTTACTTATAATAAACCTTTTTTGCTTTTTGGAAAATACGCCATTTTATAGTAGCTACATAGGTACATCATTTTTCAGTTCCAGTAAAAAAAATCACGAAAATCGGTTAAAGTAAAAACTTGAAATTAGGTCTAATTTAGAATTAAATTAGGTCCAGTTTAATTTTTTTTATTTTTTCTTTTTTTATCACCAGTCTTCCCACCGGAGTATAAGAGTGATAAGGAACAGAGAGTGCAATTGTGCCTGGCGCATACACTTGTGCACTATAATATCTCCCTCGCAGATGGCTAGTCTCAATGAGTAATCGGTCGGGAGGACATCACATCATCACACTTATAATGAAAAGTAGTAAATACTACAGAACCCTTATATTATAAGGGCAGAACTCACTTGACCAGGTATAATAGAAAGAGCATGCCGCTTCAGTAGTAATCGGTAGCTTTGAACTGACACCTGTGGACCCTTTAGTCCCTTTCATATTTACTTTTTGTGATTGGTTTCGTTTTCAAAGACTTTTTTGTCCGTTTGAATGTAAACTTCGAAATATGTCACTCCAATTAAACTTACTTCATTTATATTTTTTGTTCAGTATTTTCTTTGAGTAAAGCTTAAATGAAGTTCGAAGCTCAAAAAAAAGTAGGTAGATAAATATACCTACCATTAGAAACGTGATTAGTGATGTTATCTACGAGGAAGCTTTTTTAAATGTTCACGTGATGATGTTGTTACGTGAGACAATTTTGAGGATTTTGTCAAATCTACCCTATTCCTCAACTTGAGGTCGAGTGTGATTTCGCTCAACCTTACGCCTTACGCTTAGGTACATACCAATAATTTTACACAACTAAACATGACTTTGTATTTCTAGTATCTTTTTTTTCTGAAGAAGCTAATACGAGTATTTTGGCAGTTTATTTATTGATTATGTTTATATTTGTACTAAAAGTCTAAAATGACGTTGGACCAGTTTTCCGGCACTTATTGGAAGCAGGTAATTTAAAGCAAAAGCAGTGTAAGAATCGTCAATATTTTTTATTAACTTAAATAATAAATTTTACAATTATTTAAATTCAAACATGAAACAATCTTCTTGTTTTTGTAATATAATTTTAATCTATAGCCTTCTATAACAAACTAAATTGCAGCTATTATTTAACTAGACAACTTTTCCTCCAACAATTAATAAAACTGTATAAATTGTGTTGATTAATTGCACTGTATCTTTTTACGTGTCAGAGCAACTTTATTGGCCTTTTATAGGTAAAATTTTATTTTAATGCCATTTGATGTTTCTGTTTAACTATTCTATCTAATTTCTTTTTTCTTGTTCTCCTTTTTTTAATTCTTTTTTCTGTTAATTGTCTTTCCTCCATGCAGCAGAAGAAGTAGCTAGTGGGAGTAGGTCTTTTTTGGGTGGAGACTTGAGACTGAAATAAAATATCTTCAGAACACGGCAGTAATAAATATTACTTCAAGGTAGCTGTTAGAAAGTTGTAACGTCGAAATAGATTTAAAATTTTCTTCAATTTCAAGTGCATTCACGTATTCCTACGAGTTGATCTTCTTGAGGAACTTCAATCAAACACAATTGAAGACTACTGTTTAATTTTCACATATACTTTTTTATTTAGTCAATGAAGAAATTATTGCTTCTTTCCTTGCAACCAAATAGTTTCAATATATCCCGTACCTATATTCTCTATATTTTGTTTTGAATTGGATAATTCCATGAATGAATTTTCATTGCTTTCGTATTCTATATCAACTGAAATATTGTCTACTTCAGTCTTTTTAATATCATTTTGGGTTATATCTTTGTTTGATTTCAAAACCTCCAATTTCACAAGGGTGTTTCGTACGAATTTAGTATAATCAGCACTATTTAAATTGAAAGGATTAATCCCGAAGCATTTGAATCCATTTTTTATGTGTTCAGACATGCTGTGATCTTTTAATGTTTCATTGAGAACTACACAAAAATTGGTTTTGGTTATGGCGAAATTCAAATCTTCTTTGCCCAAAAATTTTCCAACGGTACTATTCCAATGTGTTTTTAATGGTTCAAACAAACTAACGTTAGCTGGTTGTAATATATGTGTGATGTTTGGTGGAAGTGCGTATAAAATTATTTGCATACCCTCGCAGACATTGCTAAGCATTAAAGACATTTGTACCTTATGACCGTCCACTAGTAGAATCACCGGTTTTTTAATATGGTTCTCTTCAACCCAGTTGTTAAATTCGTTGGTAATATATTCAAAGAAAATGTCGTCTCTCATCAATCCTGTTTCTGTTTTGCCCAGGCACCATTTTGAAGGCATACTGCTTACAAATGCTTTCGATGGTTTGACGTACGGAAATACGACATAGGGCGGGCTAATATTTCCATGTGCACTAAAAGTCAATAATACTGTTATGGTGTCTTTCTCACTGCCTGGTTTTATTTCGTATACATTCCGGTATCCTTTTGGTCCTAAAACTTTACCTGTCTTTGGACAAAGTGCAAATTTGCTAACTTCTCCATTGAAAATCCTTTCGGAATGATTCAGAATATCCTTCTGTCCAATACTTTCTAAAAATTTCTCAAACTCTTTAAACCATAGCCTGATGGATTTTTCTGTAACGTCTTCTCTGGCCTTCTTAATTCCTTCTGCATATTTAACTGATATTACCTTATTCCTTTTTAAAAAGCTTTGAAACCATTTGTGACCTGGCCTACCATCTTTAAATTTATTTTTTATCCCACTATCTTTAATAATCTTTTCAACAGTATCCAAAAGTTCCTGTTTTTTAACCGGAAATCCACATTTGGAAATATTTACCAGCCATTCAACTACTTTCTTTTCACCCTCCTTTCCCAGAACTGGATCTGGTCCCCTTTTCTTTAATTCATCCGTATAGCGTCCACTTATTCTATCTAATAATGTACTCCTGGGAATGCCATACTCTCGACAAATTTGCCGAATTGACTTCTTTTTGTCACGAATTTCAGCTAAAGCTTTTTTGAAATCTTCTGGAGTGTATGGAGATGAAGTGCTTTTTGTTTTCCTTTTAGGCTGTGATGGACTCATCTAAATAAAAGAATAAATCTAGTTAGTTCGCTCTTAACTTTATGATAGTAATATGTTAATGTTATGCATTTACTAGCGACTCGCTCTTGCTTCATTCGGGAAAGTCCTTACATACGTAAGTAAAAATTTCTTAAATACTTTCAGGAATAAAAAGGATTCTATTTGTTGACCTATAATAATTATACCCAATTCAATTTCACAGACAGATTAACAAACAAAAATTCTTAACAATAACGACTTTTATAAGAACTTCGTCATTGTGCATAATTTTATCAAATATTATGAATAGATTTAATTACCAGAACATAAATTATTACTATTAACAAAAACTCTAATCTGGGCGATAACTGGCAATGTTTCTAATGCACTATAGTTTTCGGTCACAAGAGATTTTCCGTTTTCGACAAGGATATATAAAAACACTAAGGATAGTGTTTTTATACACAAAAATAGATATCAAATTAAGATTTACAATACTGAATTACTTTTACCACAATTTTTAGGATCATAAATAACTAACAATGCCTTTGCCAGTTTCCGTCCACCGGTCGATAAATAGAATATAAATAAATAAATTAATAAATATAAATAAATAAACCAATAAATATAAATAAATAAATCAATAAATATAAATAATCTTGTTGGGTCACACACAGCGCCATCTAGTTCCCTGGTTAGCAACGAGGCGTCTACTAGAAGTTCTAAAAAATGCCGTGTCCACTTAATTTTAATATTAAACGGGGAAACATTTAATTATAATGTTAGTTACCAATGTTTCACAGGACATACATAATATCTACAAATTTACAAGTCTATAAAACAAAAAATCTATCAAAATCTTACCCTGAAAGTCAAGGGACGCCACTTTTTTTGTAAATATTTACGTGACGTCTGTCCTCGTTCGTTGCGCACCACAGATTACTTAAATATTTAATATTGTTTTCGACATTGTATGACGTAACGTTCTTACTATGAACGTAAAAATTACGTATGTGTTTGTGTGTATGAACTGTTAATACATTCAAGTTTTTACATGAATACTTTTTTAAGTGTGTGGTATTGTAATTTTTTTTAAAACAATTCACAATTATTGGTCAGTGAAATAGTTGAAATTAGGCGGCGCTGGACGGCGAACAGGCGTACCGCGTAATTAACCTATAAATCTTTGGCTAAGGCTGACATTTTGCATATATGTACCTAAGTTTTAGCCCATCTCTCTAATAATATTATTTGAGAACTGTGAACAGCTGTGGTCACAACTCACACCGCACTCTGTATAAAACGCAAAATTATGAATCCTTCATTACTCCTCCATTACTGTAATTGCATGTAATAATACAAAGAAAATAAATATTTCGTTATTTAAGAAAAAACATTTACTTACTGATTAAAAATTAAATAATTTAAATTAGACAGGAAAAAAATCACATAAAAATCACACCAATCGAATTGTAGAATAATAAATTTTTATTATATTAAATTTAGCGATTAATACATATATGCATATTTTATTATAATCTAAGCTTCTTTAAAGATTTCAATATTCTCTTACATAAATAAATCAAAATAAGCGAATAATAAAGTATGCTTTATTATTCTAAGGCGACATCTATGAAACTCACATGTCAACTATTTTTCTCCGTGGCGCCATCTGTAGTCTTCTTACAAAACTACAAATTCTTAATTGTATCGCTTACTACTCCTATTGATAGATGGTTCTGTATAAGGCTCGACAGAACCTTAAAAATAAAATAGATGGCGCTATAAGTTGCTCCAACCAGTTAAATTTCCAACTGTATATATGACAATCACTATCACTACATAGTATAAAACAAAGTCGCCTTTTCTGTCCCTATATCCCTATATCCCTATGTGCGCTTAAATCTTTAAAACTACGCAACGGATTTTGATGCGGTTTTTTTTAATAGATAGAGTGATTCAAGAGGAAGGTTTATATGCATAACTAGCTGATCCCGCGGCTTTACCTGTGCTAAATCTAGGGAAGAGCCCGAGCGAAGCGAGGGCGAGTCGCTAGTTGACAATATTATGATATATCTGCAATAGCGACGCGACAGACTAACTCCATTATACACTGTAGTCTTTGACTAACTCTAGCTATGTGGTTCGTCTCTACGTACGTTTCAACTTTTTTCCCGAGTAGATAACTAGATATCGTTATATTATTTTTAAATTTAACCAAAATCTGTTCAGTGGACAGATTTCCTCGTAATGTTGTTACAGACAGACAAAAATAATTCTAAAACTATATTATTATAGAGTTAAGTTTCTCTTCTCTTATTAAGTGATATATTGTATTATTATCTGAATATCTATAATATCTATACATCTATACATATGTACATAGTGTCTGTTTTTTTTTAATTTCAAATTAACAGCTCTTTTCACTAAATGCATATGAAAGTATACGATGCTAGCAACAAAAATCCAATTTTTAAATTTTTGTCGGTCTGTTTATTCCGGCTAATTTTGGAACTTAACAGCTTTTCACTAAATACATATGACAATATATACTTGTACTAACATCAAAACTACTGTTTTTAAAATTTTTGTTTGACTGTTTGTTCCGGCTGGACTGATTTTGACGGGGCTTTCGCAGATAGCTAATGTTAGGAGGAGGACTACTAGAAGCAAATTAGACTACTTTTATTTCAGAAATTTTGGTGGAACCCGCGGTCTCCCTCGCTAAATTCAGGGACGAACCCGAGCGATTAGTATTAAATAAGAAATTAGCCATTAATCAGATTCTGATTTTGATAAATTAAATTGTGGAAACACATCTAAGATGGTCACATGGCCATCTAAGACAGAAAATGACCGAGTAGATAATTGAAGCTTAATAATAATTAACGAATTTAATTTTTAATTTGTTATACATAAAACATAAGTAAAATATAGCTAGTTACTGAAATTTAGTGAGTTACACTAATCTCTATAAACTGTTGTGATAGATTTAAACTTGCATAATATAATTTACCTTTGATAAAAAATATTTTTTTAAAGATAAATTATAACAAAAATAGAAAATGTTTTTTTAGTTGCATACCTATACGCATTTTTAGGGTGCGATGGTAGAGCAATTTTATATTTAATATAGTATTTAATTGTAAGTCAATTTTAAGCTACTTCTAATTGACATTTGAATGTATTTATTTATTTATTTATATATTTATTAAGGTCTACCAGCAGTATACAACTAGATACATGTTAATATACATACAATTTGAAATATAGGTTAGTAATTGTAATACTATTTTAAGGTAAACACAACGTGATCAAAAAACAAATGAACATAATAATAAAATAAAAACACTTAATGTGTTTCATTAACTAGTATCATTAAGGACAGATGTAATGGTTTTCTTGTAGACATACAGTGAGGTATTAAATATATCGATTGAATCACTGCATCCGTTGAAAATTTTCATAATTCTAGGTACGGCAGAATTTGCCCCTAATATCGTTCTACGCAACGGCTCAGATAATGGATTGATCACACCACGAGGCATGCGAGGTGGCACATAGAAATTAATTAACTGCAAAAGTTGTGGACAATCAATTTGATTTCGCATAATTTTATACAAGAGTATCATATCAAGAATATCTCTTCGTGTGGTCAGAGATATCATCTTGAAATATTTTAACCTACTGTCGTATGTGTCTAGACGTCTCTGAGCACCTATGGAATACGCAAGGTGCCACGTAAAACGCTTTTGCAGTCGCTTTAGAGAGTGTGTCGCGAAGTGTGGTCGTCAACAATGCCATACTCTAAAATACTTCTCACCATGCTATTATATAACATAATTTTCGTATTTGGCTTAAAAACCCTTTTAGTAACACGGATAATAAAACCTAGAGCTTTGGCCGCCTTATTTATAATCATGTTTAGATGTGGCAGAAACGTAAGTTTTACGTCCATAATTATACCTAGATGTTTGATTGTATTCACCTCTTCCAACTTACTATATTATTATTAACAACGTAGGTAGATGCAGTTCTTTTAATATTTCGGATAAATTTAATGTGCTTGCATTTATTGATATTTAAGTGCATGCCATTTTTTTGACACCACTCAGATAAACGTGTTATTTAGGTCACTTTGCAACAGTAAGGAATCCTCTATTGATTTATGTATGATTTGGATACTTGCAGCTTTTTATGGTTTTTAAGAAAACCTTCGAGATTTGAATTATGAGTTTTACTTTGACGAGTCCCATCAGTCCGCAAGAATAATTTTAATAAGCATACATTTTAAAAACTATCTTTTTAAAAAAGTTTGCCCGATTCAATATTCATTGGTGCGATTATTTACCTAAATATAAAACAGAAATTCAATACAAAACTATCTTTTCGGATTTTTTCGCGGAGTTATTGTGATTGTTGGTTACTATCGTTTTAAATGCTTTACAGCAATCATTGATAAGACTTTCTATTTCATTATTATCATTCAACTCATCCTACCTAAATTGTCTACCTGTTTGTCGGTAACCACACTCATTGGACAGATCTTGATGAAAGTTATAATGATAACGGATCCGAGTTACATAGTCAAGTTCAAAATAATATCTTTTAGTATAAAATGTAATAATTTGATTACAACTTTTTACTGACTGTCATGGGCCGACAAATATGATACTTTTCACTGTGAAAAAACATCACGTTTCTAATAAATCTATGAAACTTGCCGGAAATGCACCCGAGCATAGCGATGGTGCCAATATATTTGGGTAAATCTAAGTAACATAACAAACATTTCAAATTCTTATTAGGTTTTTTTCTGGTGCACTGTCTGTAACAAGTTTATAACCCCCTGAGACGTCAAATACCTTAGTCTCTCCCGTGACCATGATTGCTGTAAAGCATTCGAAACGTCGGGAACCAAAAATCATAATAAATCCGCGACAAAGTCCGAAAAGATAGTTTCATTTATAAGATACAAATTTTCTTAGCTAGTTTTAACCCTCATGTTATCCTTCCTATCCCATCCTAAATCTCATATCGGCAGTGAAAGTTCTATAAAAATTAAAGCAGGTATATAACAAAGCGTAACGATATTGTTCAGCAACTCTACGTATAAAGTGAATTTTTATCCTACGTAAAAATATATTCATACGTACTTTATGTGAAAAAAAATTATATTGAACTGTAAGCTTCACGTCAAAGAACGTAAACATTTGTTACCTAATTAATAAACATTAAACAGTAATTATTTAATGGAGATTGGGCCTCCCGGACTCTCACTTACCGGACGAAACGCGACAGTATAGCTGCCACTTCACGCCGGTCTTCTGTGAGAGAGTGGTACTATACGGGGCGTGCCGGCCCATTCGGCTGCTACCCGAAGGTAACAAGCATGGCACTACCACTTAAGGCTTTCCCCAATAACACTAATAATAGCAGCGGGATGATATAAAGACTGAATGAGAAAGATATAAATATAAAAAGATAGTAGTAGATAGAGCATTAGTAAAGTATTTACTAACCAAAAACGTTTAAAAACTGCCAAAGTAATTTGAGTACAAATCTTAAAAATCCTTTCTATTCTTGCATGAAAATATAAAATAACATTAGTCCTCACTACAGCATCATAATACATCGTTTGTACTTGTGTATGTACATATATTTAAAACGTGCTCTTGTCGAGATGTCCTTACTAAAAATTCCATTTGCGTATAGAAAATTTAAACTTATGTATATTAAAGTACGCTTTGACAGCGACAGGATAATCTGGTTGAGCCCGCATAGGCGTGGTTATCTTTCAAATCGAAATGTTTGCGCCGAGACTCAGCACGCTACTTTGATGGATTACGTTAGACGTACCTACACGGCAGGAGATTAACTCGCGTTTGATGTTTTTTAAAACGTTTATAATACTAACGTTTATATGGAATGGTAGCATATCTTTTGTTACATTATTCGTGATGGCTGCGCTTTGAGCGTACCTACGGTTTTAGGGGTTTTTTCGACGGTTTGTTATTTGTTAGCTACGTCAATTGTGGCTCGATTTTAATAAATATTTTGTAATCTGTAATTTATACCTATGAGAAAGTCTCATGTAAATTAAAAAAAAACATGCTGGTCTAAGTAGTTATATCTACTTAAAAATGATTTAAAAGTCGGTAGGTATTACAATTTGGCAATTATCTAGGAATAGGTTGAAGTACTTAGTTATTTTAATAAAAATATGTTTTTGCCCAATTTAAAATAAATGAATTGTGATAAAAGTTATAATAGTTCTTTCCAGTCCGTAAGCTTTCTACTTTTCTTTTATATATAATGCAAATTTGTCAGATCGATGTTGGTTTAAGAAAGATGAACGAAAAATGATAAGTATTTATGACATTTTGCATTGTTATTTTAAAATAAGTAAAGCTTAATATGAAAAAAAGCAATTCTCTTGAGTTTGAGAGAGTATAGGATACATACAAAGTAATCTAATATCATTGACGTGCTTAAAAGCTACGTGTGAGCTAAATTCTTACATAGCAATAGCTTTACCTTTTTAGCAAACTTTAAAGCTGATGCTAGCTTCCACACGGACCAACATATCTACTGATGTTATTATAAAAGCATGTAAAATTCTATTTAAATAAAGATGTTTTTTTAAATAATATTAAAGTCGTAAGAAATTGTAATTTGTCTCCTAAGTTTTTTTCAAAAAGCTCAGCCTTGACTATCTACGTCTTAGATTCCGCGTAACGTAAGAAGTAACGTTATTGCATTATGTATAAAGGATTTTGCTGCTCACCTAACCATACATTTGTTTTTTTTTAACTCTTTCAAGTAAAAATAATATAAAAAGTGCGTGTGTACAAAGTACACATGTCAGAAGTAAAACTTCTTTGGCAAACTAATTTTTAAATCTCGTTTATATTTATACTAAATAACCCCGTCTAAGCTCGTTGAGAGAGGGAGATGGCGCGAAGGTCACACCCACGAGTTAGACAGATTAGAAATGTCACTGACTCGCGGTGGGCGAGATCTAACTAAGGCTAACTCTTCACCGTCTCTGAGCCGCCTGGTCTTGTCTGGCCTGGACTTGTCTGGTCTGGTCTGGTCTGGCGCCTATGGACTTATTTTTTCGTTTCATCGAGTTTGAAATAACAACGATTCTAAAGAAGTTTCACTTCAAAAATAATACTACTGTTATTTGATTATTCTTCAGAAGAAAGTTAAGCTGTTTGTATAACATACCTACGTACGTATTTGATATATCTACATAATATAATGTATATCACATTTACAAGCTAGTTCATTTTTTATGAAAATGTGTTGAATATTCATTCAAAAGTATGAAAGTGGGCCCTGAGACATTGAAGTTACAAAGTAATGCACTCCACTGAGTTTGCCAAAAGTACTAATAGAAGCAAATTCATTTGACTTACAAAATATTTAAAAATATGTTATTAATATATACATACGGAATAGATTAAGTATTACATAAAAACCAGAAAGAACAGTGTATCTGTGAGAACGTTTGGTATTTTTTTTTATTTTTATGTGGGGCCCGTGTGTTAGGTAAGATGTGTGTGTGTGCGGTATACACTTAATAGCTATTGAGGTCAACTATTTTCCCTCACTTTTGTAATTTGAAGTATTTCGTTAGCACCGGAGACAAATCAGGCGTTAACGCCTTTTTGAACATTTACTACCGCTTGTGATTTTTTACATTACCTAAAGCTTACATTTATCTCCCACTAGCAATCCAGTAGATCTCTAAGTATGTTTTAGTTTTCCCATCCCGTCCGTTTCAATGATTAGCGGGAACAAAAAGACAGGCAGATATAAATGTTATAAATTGTATTTTTTTATAAGTAGCGTACGTATTTACCTACATTACAATTTAGTTAACAGCTGTCATGTTCATGTATTACACAACGCTTTAGGTTTATTTAGGTAGTACAAGTAGGTCGAATTAAGTCGAAAAATCCCAAAAACTCTTTTAAGCCGACACGCGAACTCATGTAGAGTAAAATTATTTGTGACCTTATATCGGAAAATAAGGTGCAGGTTAATAAAATTTGAGATTCCTTTTGCAAAATTCTTTCAGCAAGTTTAAATCACATAACTTGATTCCGGTACTACTAAAATACTACTACTAAAATACTTTAACTAGGTATATTGTTATTTCTTCTAGTTTCCCTAATAAAGTTCGCTTTTTACGAAGTTGGGTCTTCTAATCTACTTTGCTCTTGAATAAATTCCGAATATCAGGTTTATATAATTAAAATAAACCATAAAATTTTCATAAACGTCGATGACACTATTACTTAGTGAAAATGAGGTACATAGAGTTCTATATGAATATTAGATACACGCTTGCATACTAAACACATCACTTATGCAAAAATGCCCTATACTTGCTTTTTTTGTGTTTTACCAGACATCCTTAAGCGTGTTACAAATTAAATAAGATCTCATCTGGGCTCAATATATACCGTACATGTTACACGCTACTTCACATAAAATTATCATAATTATGGTAAAGTCTAGTCACAAAACAACACTTTAGGCTCTTATTAAGGCTCTTATATTTTAAAACAAAAAAATAGCTACAGTCCACCTCTACTAGCGGGACTTGTAGCGATTTTTTGGCGTGCCTGTTTATTAACTGACTTCAAAAAAGAAGGAGGTTATTTACTTTAATACTCGACATTTTGTTTAAAGCCTGTTTGTGAACTACGAGTACTAACGAATCACCTTGACTCCGCTTAGATACGTCACAATGGACATTTAACGGTTAGGTTTTTTTTAAATATTTTTTTTCTTCCGACGTGGTAATCGGAGCCCTTTTTTATTTTATTAATTTTTGCTTTTTTATTGTTTTAAAAACCTGAAGTTTATGATTTTTTTATGATTAAATTGATTTACATATTAATACTATGTCTGCCGAATTTTATATAGGCAACTATTTTTCTTGTGTAAGGAGAATAATTCTTAATTTACTATATTATGCTAGGGTATTTGCAATTTTGCGTGCCAAAACTGAGAGCTATAATTTACATCGATATAATATTTAGTATGTGTACTTTAGTATTTACATTTTTTTAACGGTTAGATTAATACACATTACTCAGAAATGAGTTTTGTCCCGCTGTAATAAGTACCTACTATGAACTTGTTGAACTGGCTCGCTATTGGTTCTGTACGATAAAACTACTGAACAGATTTTGATGCTTTGATGATGCTATGATGATAGCTGGATATCCGGGTATATAAGATATTTTTACTGTGAAATATTTAATCTCTAAGATTTGTTAGAGATGAGATATATTATACTAACCGGTAAAAGTACGAAGGACGAACCCGAGTAGTTATTTTTAAAACAACAAACAAAGATAATAAACTTTATTAAAATAATGACAAGACGCCTGTCGGGTTGGTTAGTTATACTGAAAGTTTTACTTTTTAAAAGTTGGAACTATTACTCGGTGTTTTAAACTGTCTGTTTACCTTTTCTAAGATTTATGTTTGGCATTGTACAGACTGCTACATGGTCTAGTACTATCTCTATGTCGGAGATCACAAGTGAAGTATGATACGAGACAAACTCTTAATTATTGGGCATTTACGTATTTTTTGCAAGTTATTTTTGTATGTGTACACCTCTAACCAAGGCGCCCTAGTAGTCAGCTGTGAAGTGTAGAAATATAAAGAAATATACTATTATAAAAAATTCAAAAATCGTTAAACATTCAGTAAATTTAACTAATTTCATATAAAATATATTCGGTATATCTTAATAATAGGCTTTTCTTTTGGATTATTCAGATCATGATTTTAATGCTAACATATCATTATACGGAGACTTGCGTATCTTTTTCTCGTACTTTGCCATTTTACATTTTAAGACGCTAAGCGATTACTTCAGATTTTAACATAGGTGTTGTAAAATATATACAAAACTATTATAATAAATAAAATAACGTTATAAATAAAAAAAATAAGTAAAATTTGCTTGAAAACTCGCTTGTAGTCTTATTAGAATATTTTGTGATTGAAGTACAATACAATTTAGTTTCATTGAGATGATGTGAAGTGGAAGGGTTTGAAACTAGTAATAAAGACTTCCCCTAAGTTTAATGGTTGTTATAACAATTTAAGTATAGCTATTAGTAGTCCCTATCAACTTGTACAAATAACGTGCAATTTTCAATCAGAATATTCAGTGTTCTATTCGAGCTTATTTATTTGAAGAAAATTAGCCAATTTGGTTATATTTTAATAAATAGAAAATTGTGATGAATGAGTTTTCTCGTACGTTTAGCGCTGCATGGCGAACGCTAGCGCCGTTGCTTACACAAAGTAGGTACCTACAATAGATATTTGTAGATTAATATAAGTCGTTATTTTATAATACTTACTTAAATTTTCGGGAACATTTGATATTTTAAATTAAGCTACCTATCCTTTCGTATTTGTTGATGGTGTAAGTGTAACCGTGACCATTATTGCTGTAAAGCAATCGAAACGTCGGTAACTAATAATCAAAATAAATCAATTATTTTACGTGTAACATTTGCCATTATGTGACGAGTGCAAAAATCAGCCACAGCTTCAATTACTAGTAAATATTTTAAAAACTCCCTGTTTTACAAATTATCAATATAAGTATAAATATCGCTTCAAATATATAAATATGTTACTACAAAAATTAATGACATTTCATTTAAGATAATTATTCCGTTCATTTTTTACGTTTTATATTTAAACTAGCGACTCGCCCTCGATTCGCTCGGGCTCTTCCCTAGATTTAGCACAGCATATGCATAAACCTTCCTCTTGAATCACTCTATTTATTAAAGAAAACCGCATCAAAATCCGATATAGGGACAGAGAAAGCGACTTTGTTTTATACTATGTAGTGATGATTGTCAATATCAGGTATTTCCGCAAAATATAAATTGAGTTATTCTTTCGACAGGACTCTATTTCCTACCGACGCACGACGGGTTAACATGATTTCTGAGGCTTAAAGTAATAACAATAGTAAATTAATAAGTACTGCTATTGAGTTTATATTTGTATCAAAACCCAGTTTTCTTATTTGAAGTCACGGAACTCGAACCTAGTACTAACAATTTCTCAAGACGTTTCTATAATTTACTAGTATTTAAATCAACAAAATCTAAATTCAATACATCAATAAATAACTAGGTACTGACAAAGAAATGTGTAGAATATTTAAGCCGGTACACGCACCGAATGATATCTAACTCAATTGTACACGATAGAAAGTTGGTCCCTTTTGCATTTACAGTTTCCTTTTACCTCTATAGCAGATATTGTAGCGAAAAGTTCACGAAAAGGTTCGTTCCTTCACCAAATATACGACGATGTATAAAAATAAACTTATTCATGATTTTAACACATATTGGTAATACTAGTAGATAAAAAGCATACAGTAAATAGGTATTAGGTATATTTTAATATGTATCTACCTACGTACTTTATAATTTATTTTTTATAAATCGTATATTTTTATTAGTTTAACAGTTTTTTCCTTTGATTTTACTATAGGTATTAAAAAAATAGATTATGAATAGGATATCGTTAACTCCAACAACCTTCATTAGTGCGTTTTTTAATTGTTCACATATTATCATATTACCTATTATAGGTATATACCGAAGATATATACAGATAACAAAACAAAACACACAAAGCCCCAAAAATTCTAAAATGAAACGTAATTAACATCGAAAAAGAAACAAAACGTAAACCGGAACAGCGCGATCCGAATTTCAAGTAAAGCAAACGCAAATTCCTTCATTACAGCCAACAATGCCTACAGTCGGCTACATACAAATAACTGGCAGCGTCCAATTTAAATAACAGCCTCGTAAAGCTGAAAAACAACCCGTAACCAAAGTTGAGAATAAATTAGCATCCACCCCAACCCCCCTTTGCCAATGTGTACATTGTGCAAAATATTATTTGCCTTGCCAGACAATAATAGGATCTATTGCCCCGCCCTGACATGTTAGCTTTGAGGGGCCCCGCCCAGGGCTTTTCGCAACTTCATTGGTGGAGACCGCATCCATCTCTGTCACACGCGTTCGCCGACTCTCTCGCACGCGTAGCTTTTTCCTCGACGCCCGAGGGGTAAATGTTTTGGTAGGAAACACACACGAGGGTTTTCCAGAGCCGCGTATTGTCGGGGCGTTTCGTTAAAAGATATTTTTTACGCGCATTTTATTCGGAGATACCTGAATTGTGTGTTAGAATTCGCTTTATGAGATTTTTTCAATAGGCAGAGTCCTTTAAGGCAGGATTAAAGGATCTTTCTATACGTATCTCCGTAAACAGTTACTTTTCCTCGTTTTGTTAAATCCGTTTAATATTTTCGTCGTCTTTTTTATGTATTTTGATGTTTTTGTTAAATATAGGTGTTTGTTTTTATGAATTTATTATTTATTATTATTGTAATATAGTAACTTTTATGGACATGTTATATTATTATAAAAGTTTTTACTACATATTAAAATAATAATACGTTAAATTTCTATCATACTATATTTTTCTATGAAAAAATATAATAAATTCTACTAGCAATAGTTATAAAAAATATCCAAGTATACATAAGTAATATGTACTTAGATTAACATCCAATGGATTTTATACGCGTACAATATTTGTTATTTTAGTGGAAGCCACTAAAAACTATCAGTTAAAACACGATCAAATCAATTTACAACAAAATAAAAAGTCCCGCCAACTCAAAATAAATACCGCAACAAAGTTAAATCGATAGAGAGCCTAATAATTATTAGTCAACGGCCTGAAATTCATGCACAAAGCTCCGACCCGCAGTAATAATAACGACAATTGTTGTGTTTACTGAAACGTAAACGAGTAGAGTGGGTGACCCCCCGGGGGCGGGGCCTGCGGGCCGGCCCTCGCGCCGCCGGGGCCCGGTGCAGTGTACGTCGCGCCTCGAGCCCGCCCGCACCTCTGACATGTGACGGCACAGCATGGAAGACGACTTGAGCATGTACCGCGACATGATCATCGAGGGCGATCTACCTCTCGATTTAAGACCACCGCCGAGGCTCTATCTACCCCATTATTTACGTGACGACCGCGAAGAATATCCTCAAGATGATACTTATGTTTCGGTAGACGAAGATACGCCAGATTTACCGCCGCCATCGAGTGATTCTGAGAGATACGACGCGTCCAGTCCTAGTGATAAGCCAAATTCGCCCAAGAAAGCAAAACAAAAGTCCTCGTCGCAACTCATCAAGCCGCCCTACTCTTACATCGCGCTAATAACGATGGCCATCCTGCAATCTCCGCACAAGAAATTGACGTTAAGCGGGATCTGTGAGTTTATTATGACTAGATTTCCATATTACCGCGAAAAGTTTCCGGCGTGGCAAAACTCCATCCGTCACAATTTGAGCCTTAACGATTGTTTTATTAAAATCCCCCGAGAACCTGGCAATCCCGGGAAGGGGAATTACTGGACGTTAGATCCGTTAGCTGAGGATATGTTTGATAATGGTAGTTTTTTACGCCGTCGGAAGAGGTACAAGCGACCAGCGCCGTCTCTACAGCACGCTCATGCAGTAGTTGCGATGCTTGCAAGAGAAGCGTATGCCCCGTTATTGCCTTTGCCGTGTTATTTGCCGCCGTCGCCCTTACTGTCCTTGCCGCGCCCGCCGCCGGCAGCCTTGCGACCAGTGCCTCTTCCACCGCGGGTCCCGGAAACCACGGATACTCGAGGAAAGAGGTCCAGGAATGGTTTTTCGATTGAATCTATAATTGGTTCACAAGATAATCAATCAGAGCCCCGTAGAAGTGCCTTCTCGCCCCTGCATCATGCCACCGGCCCGCCGGACGACTGGGCGAGATGAACGTTTTTTAACGGGTGTGTTTCTGATGCTAGTCATTTTTGAAACACACCGACGGACTGTTTTAAAACAACTATTGAATGTGTTCTGGGCGTTATATTGAAAGTGTAGTGTCAAAATGTACACGCGACGGATATATTTTATTAAAAAGTCAGTTTCGGTTGGAATATACCTTATTTATGACCAATGCAATCTTAGTTACCAGGTATTGCGTATTTTTATAAGTGTTTCTTGTAAAATTGGAATATTCGAAAATAGCAGAATCTACAGCATGTTTAAAATGATCATGATTTTTAAATAAATATTATGAATTTCGTCCGCTAATTAAATATAAGATAAAGATAGTAGTATAACAAAAAATACTTTTTATCACGTGAATCTGTAATGAAAGAGGCTTTAGTGTTTATTACAACCGCTGTTTGTTTTTTATACTTTAAATATTTTTTTGTTTCTTCAAATGTCATGTTTTTATAAGTTATTTTCTGATAATTTTGATCTTAAATTATAATATTACTCAAATAAATATTACTAGAATAATTTGCAAAGGCGGTGCATTTCTTAATTCAGAGTTTAATTTAAAAAAACTTGCGATGCCTGTATATAAATTTAAATCTAGTCATTCTTTGTACAAAGTAGGTAAAGTATAGAATTGTAAATATTATGTAATATTTCGTTAAACTTAGATAGCTAATAAGTAGTCATCGTTCAGTAAGAACTATTTTGCCAAAAAAACACGCTGTATTTATTATGTTTTAACTGTAGTATATTTTTGTGTAACTATTAGTATTAAGATACAAATATATAACTATAGAATATAATATGAAATTTTATTTATTTTACTTGTTATTACATAAGTATTTTAATTTACATATATAATTATTCCAAAAATTTGTACTAAGCCTGCTTTACCTGCATAACCGTTTCACTTATAATCAAGGCAAATAAAACCAGCATAAAGAACTTGTATAAATTTGCAAAATATTCAGTGTATATTACTATATATAGGTAGGTATAAGTATCTATAGAATTACTCCATTCTATAAGATATACAATAAGTTTAACCTTTTTCAATAGATAAGTTTTAAACCGTTAAAATCAAAATAAACTTCAATACATTAAAGCGTTGATACAAACAAACAAGCTTAAAAATTCTTCAAAAAAAGTATGTCCTCGCATCATACGAACGAAGTCGTGGGTAACTAAGTACTAGCATTCATACTCCAGAAGCGACTTTATTTGTCAATAAACATCTTAAAATAAACCAAATATATCTATATAATATATATTTACTACACACTCTCTATGTTACCTAAAAACAATGTTACAGTAATATTAACATTAAATTGTAAATGTTTGTAGAAGATTTGCACTAGTAAAGAGTTTGTTTAAACTTGCTAATTTTGTTATATCAGCTACAATGTTGCTGGTAATTCTAGGGTTAGTACTATTCTTGTTTAAAATTTAAATATTTTATATCATAATATTGTATGAGCAATTCTTGTGTGTATAAATATATTTCGTGTATCTTGAAAACGGCTGTAACTTTTTGGATCAAATTTTGTACTAAGATAAGGTTTTGCTTATTATTTTGGTAGACTCATGACATTCAGTAAGAAATTGTAACAATTTTTATGCTGAATAAAATATTTTGATTTGATTTGATAACTTAATCTATAGGGTTGTTATCTTAGAAAAAAACATGACTTTACAAAAAAAATACGGTTGCTTAAAAAATTTTATGTAGGGAAACAAAAAATTTCTTTTACCTGGGCTGCGGGCCATAAAACGTTAAAATAATTTTTCGAATTGGGCTAGTAGACATAGATTAATAAAATAATACAAACAAACAAGCAAGCAAACAAACTCTTAAGTTTAATATAGTTTAAAAGATTTAATCGCGGATTTATTTTGATTTTGGTTCTTAACGTTTCGAATGCTTTACAGCAATTATGGTCAAGGGAGATACTAAGGTTTCAGACAAGATATTCAAATGATTTAAAAAAAAATATTTAAGCGTTGAGTTTTCAAATAATAAAAAAGCATAAATAATTTGTGTGTTAGAGAGAGATATATATCTATTATATGTATAATGTGCGATATCATTACTAATTATAATAAAAACTATATGATTTGTTTACTAAAAAAGTTAAAAATATGTAAAAATTTCAAGAAAAATCAATTTCTTAGAGAAATAATTACAACCTCGTAGTTACAAAATAATTTTACGAGGAGTACTTTAACAGGAAGTTGTGTTTTAGGTAAAATGTGATAATTAATTTGATTTTAATTTTTATCATAACCATTTTCTCTATTATGGGGGATACTGACGAAGTCCATTGAAAAATTGGATTGTTATGATTATTATTTACTTTTCATAAATAATAAAGTCTTTCATTGCTTTTATTATATATACATTTATATAAAATAATATTAGATAATCTATTTTAGTACAGTTTATTTTAGAATGAAAACAACAGTCTAGTATTCGAAAGCCATGAAATCTATTATATTTTCTATCTCTCGTAAATACCTGTATCCTAATATCTCCTGAAAATAGTTCTTAAAGATTCCTTTAGTGCCAAATTAATCTATAAAGCAATTGTATTTGCCTAAAAAGCATATATAATTTGTTCGTGGATCAATATGGAAAGCGTAACATAGAACGGACTCGTAGAATAAAAAATACATTAAACGTTTTCAAACAATAAAAAAATATATAAAACAAATGTATTATATAAAAAATAATGTTAACTTCTCCAAGCCCTAGCAGTACTATTCATTCACATCATAATATTGTTTTAGCAAATAATGGAGAAATTGCCTGTTTTATCATTCATCTGTCACTGAGAGACTGTAACTAAATGTTTATTTTCGCTTATTTACCGATCATGACGCCAAGGATGTTTGTATTTTTACTTAGACATTACATTATAGTATATAATACTAGCGACTAGGTTTAGCACAGGCAAAGCCGCAGGATCTGCTAGTTATGCATATAAACCTTCCTCTTGATGACCTTCCTCTATCTATTAAAAAAAACCGCATCAAAATCCGTTGCGTAGTTTTAAAGATTTAAGCATACATAGGGATATAGGGACATAGACAGCGACTTTGTTTTATACTATGTAGTGATGCTTATTTATATTTGTCTCAAAAATGTGTTCTTTTTTTATTTTATATCAAACTAGCCTTTCCCGCGGTTTCGCTTGCGTTCTAATGGCTGGACCCCAAATACCTTGCAGAGCTACTGGCGTCCCTCCCCGTTCATCGCGAACGCCGGTCTTGCATGCTATGATCATTATTTTGTTGCGGAGTTTTGTTGAAACTATGATATCTCGTAAGATATTCATTGAAATCAAATGATGCCAAGAGCAATTTTGTTCAAAATTAAATACTTGTGATAAGTATTGTTTTGTTAAGTGGTAGTGCCATGCTTTACTTTCGGGTAGCAACCGAATGGGCCGGCACGCCCCGTATAGTTCATTAGTACCACTCTCTCACAGAAGACCGGCGTGAAGTGGCAGCTATGCTGTCGCGTTTCGTCCGGTGAGTGAGAGTCCGGGAGGCCCACTCTCCTTCCCCCCTCCCTCTTCCCTTCATCCTCCGCCTTCGTTCCCCCCTCCATCCCACTTCCCTCCCTCCTCCATCCCTCCCTTTCCTGAAAGGCCGGCAACGCATCTGCAAGCCTGGCTTGCAGATGTCCATGGGCGGAGGTGATCACTTCCCATCAGGTGAGCCTCCTGCCCGTTTGCCCCATTTTTACCATAAAAAAAAAAAGACAAAAGTAACTTATTTATTTAGGTAAGGATTAATACCACGTTTATAAAACACCATTGCAAATAATGCATTATCTTAATATAAATTTAATAACCATAAAAAAGATTGTAGCGAGTCAACCTGAAAAGATAGACATATACTATTGCTGACTATTTTTAGAACTTTTAAAGTGGAACAATTCTGTCATACATGGTTTTTGCATAACTTTAACGCGACGGAAGTTGCGTTTCCTCACGAAAAGGACTGTCCTGGAGATAAGAGTACTTAGACAAAATACTCAAATGAACATAAAACTTCATACTTGTTATTTGTAAAATTTAGGAGATTAATTTATTTAAAGCAAAATCCGATATAATCATAAATTATAGAGAGACATATATGTATTTAAAAAAATAAGATAGAGCAAAGGCAAATGTAGTGAACATTTTCAATAACTGTAAAGCATAATAAATATTTCAACCTTTTATTCATTTACGTAAGTATAAATTACGTACATGTATAAATAAAATAAACAATATTGGCTTAGTTTGTAAGTGTTTTTGTTGTGTGTCGTTTGTTTTAAGACACTCGAATGTAACAATAACAAGTCATAAGAGTCTTTTATCTGTTAAAATGTAAAGAAGTTTAGTTAATGATTTTATAGTTCCTAAACAGTAAAATCACATATTTTCTGATAGAACTGACATGATCGAGAAAGATCGGGCTCTTTCGAAGTTCCTACCTCACAAAGGTTCTACCCCAGGTCTGAATCTACATGCATATTGCAAGAAAAGTGAGGTAGTTACATATTACATATTATATGTGTGAATCAGTTCACATCAGTAAAAATAACAGTGCGTTGTTAATTTTATATAACAGTTGTGACTCAGGACAGCACGTGATAAAAACAAAATATTATAATTATAAAAAATCCACAGTCAAATAACGTTAACAAACAAACATTCATCACGACGCTTTATCACATTTACAACACAACGAAAACGGATTGCGAAATCGCACACAAATAGACAAGGAGACTCAAATGTACATATTTTCTTTTCTATTTGCTCGCGAGATAAGCATTTGGGGCATTGTTTAAGCTTTAAATTCTTCAATCCAACAAAAACGTATTTTTCAACTCGTTGACACAAGATATGTTACGAAAAGTTCATAAATCTTAAAGATAATGTCGGAGTAAATTAATTCAACCTATAATTCTCATGTTATTACTGTAACAATAACTAAAAATAGTTTACGTCATTTGGCAAATTCCATGTATATATAATTTTTATATTACGTCAATATTGGACCTGAAATTATTATTAACTAGCATTTCCCGTGGCTTCTCACGCGTTCTAAAGACCGAAAACCAAATTCTTTCCGAGTCGCGCGGTATGATACCTCGCAGAACTAACGCCTGCCCTTCCCGTTTTTGCAACACTTTTCATTGATGCTCTGCTCTTATTGGTCATTGCATGACATAATATAGCTTATAGCCTTCCTCGATAAACGGACTATCCAACACCAAAATAATTTTTCAAATCGAACCAGTAGTTCGTCAGATCAGCGCGTTCAACCAAACAAACAAACTCCTCAGCTTTATAATATTAGTATAGATAAATAGTGTCCTCCAAACTAATTTCAGCCATCGTGGTCAATAATTGAGAATAGGCTTCTGTGCAAAGAATTAATGCGAACAAGTGTTAACGCTCTGTCAAACTTTGATATACTAAGTACATAGGATGGCAGTTTGACACGATCGGTCGGATAGATCAAGCGCAGGACCAATAGCTCTACGAAGCACGAGTTCGGCGTCAGTCGCCACCTTATAAGGTGGCGACTGACGCCGTACGTACTTAGTATATCAAAGTATATTATGTCATGCAATGATACAAAGATAATATTATATGTCTATATATCCTAACTAATATTATAAATGCGAAAGTAACTCTGTCTGTCTGTCTGTCTGTCTGTCTGTTACGCTTTCACGCCTAAACCGCTGAACCGAATTCGATGAAATTTGGTACACAGATAGAGAAGACCTTCAGAAAGGACATAGGCTACTTTTTATCCCTGTAATCCCACGGGAACGGCAACTACGTGGGTGAAACCGCGGGGCGCAGCTAGTGAAAAATAAATTGAATTAGTCAAGTCTGTCCGTCATAAACTGTATGTAAAATAAGCCCGCCAAATTTTATAGTTTAAAATATTGTACATCAATTTGTGATGTCAGCTTTACTTTGATTTGTATGGACTCGCACCAATATCACAAATATCAATTTGATTTGGTTTACACAGGTAACTAAATATTGTCTCCTACTAGTTTTGTGAAGTCGATTTTACTAAGTTTTAATTTTTTTATTTTTAATGTAGGCAAACAAATTAAACATCATTCCTTTTCCTTTAAAACATCCTTATGTGTACATGTTTTTTTTTTCAAACTTAAATGGGACCAACTTTCAGATAAGGGTACATTCAATAAAATAAGAATCGTCGAAATCGGACTACGCTGTAAAAAGGACTTAATGCGTGATCTAACATAAAAATTCAATAGGTGAAAAATTACACTTAGGTGTTGCTTTTTAAGTATATATTTTCAAACTAAAAAAATTTTGCAAATCAGTTTATAATAATTCTATTAGAAGTATTTGCCGAAAACCAAAATTATTATAGTTTTACAAAACAAAAAAATCTTTGTTTCGAAAAATTGAAATGATGGGATCGAGGTTATTTAATCGACTCTACGTTAGGCTCTTGAAGGTTTCATCACCAGCTACTGAAGAGTTTCTCCATCTACCTCCTATCTCTACTATCTGATTAGCACATAACCTCCAATAATCATATTTAATGAAATAAATAATAATAAATAAATATGTTGGGACATTATTACAGACAGTGCCATCTAGTTCCGTGGTAAGCTACGAGGCTTGTGTTACGGATACCAGATAATCGATATACTACATATATTAGTTTAAATACATACATGCTATAAATATAAACACCGATGACTGGAGTACAAACATCCGAGTTAAACAAATGAATGCCTCCAGCGGGACTTGAACCCGCGACCGCTGGCGCAAGAAAGTAGGGTCGCTACAAGCTGCGCCAAACGTGTCGTCGTATAACAACATAGTACAACTATATAAGCAAATTATTGGTTTTAATTAAAAGTAACCTTCACATACTTTTAATTGAAGCAATTTCAAATGTTTTAACATCTACAGAAATAGAGAGATGACTTTTTTTAATATACCAGTAAATAATGTAAAGACGTATTTATAAAAGAAATTCATAATAGAGTCGACTCTAAGAATCAGTTACGATATATGCTATACTAGCATTCTTATTGGAACTAGACAAATATATTGCGGTTGTATACAGGAATTAATATACGTGGATATTAAATGCTAAGTTACTGTGCTCTACTTAAATATATGCGATTTGAAGGTTTGTTTGTGGGTTTCATTTATTGTAATGTGGTGTAAATTGTTTATTTACTTCTATAATTAAGTTTTTTATCTTTGAGTTTTTATTGGAGATGGATTAGATATGAATGTGAGTGACCTGAATACTTTTTGACATAGAGTATTTTTAAGATAGAGTCAATCATTTATTATGTTATATGTGAGTATAAACAAAAAAAAATTTAGTATTATTATTAATTTTATTTTAAAACGAGCGTTTAGCGCGGGCGAATTCTCTAGTTAAAATAAATAAAATTTCTAAAATATAACCTCCTCCGATTTTAAAGTAGGTTCAATAGAAGAGTAAGTTACGTCTTATAACATTAGATATTTGCAAGTGAAAGTCCTGTCAAAATCGGTCCAGCCGTTTCAGAGATAAGCCGGAACAAACAGACAGACAGACAGATAAAAATTTTAAAAATTGATTTATTGATGCTAGTACCGTATATACTTTCATATGAATTTAGTGAAAAGCTATTAATTTGAAATTAAAAACAGACACTTAACTTTTATTTCTACTTCTGTTTAAATGTAGAATTTATTGACTAAATTTAACCAATGTATGTACTATTGAAGTTCCACTTACTCTATTATATTATTAAGTAAGAATTAGATTAAAGTGGTCTTCATATGCAAATGCTTAGTAAGATTACTGTTACTGTACTGCACCTAGAGTTGCATCTCCATCAACTTGGTCCTCCTTGCAAAATCTGTTCTTAATTGAAGTTGCCTGTCTATAAACAATCTAAGATCTTGAATTACATGACATTCAAATAGAGCGTCATAGGTTAAAAAAATCTTCTTTATATCTGCACCATTCTACGTCACATAGGCGAAATAATCTGTGCACCACTGGCACACTTTGAAGCCATTTACAAAACAATTGAATTGAATTGGTTAAACAATATCCGAGATTTTGTCATTAATTATGACAGTGAGTAATTGACTGACCTTTCGCTTTAATACAAATATTCAACAGGTCACTGAAACGAAATATGCTTAGGTATTTTTGGATTTCACAGAAACGAGACTTATTCAAGCATTCATCGTGTGAGGTAAGTTAAACAAACATGACACAAAGACAGTAAAAGCTGCGCTTATCCTTATCTACGACAAGCGAATTACGTCATAAGGAGGATAATATTATGGGTGGTCTGCATATCTGTTAATTCATAGTTTGACTACCATATTAATGTTAGCTATAGCTTTACTAACTTAAACTATATTTAAGATTGTTTATGCAAAATTTTGATTTGTGGTTCCTGAAATATCAAATGCTTCATATCATAGATACATGAGAGACTGTCACTAAATGAATCTGCGGTGAAATAATACTAAACGAATAAAATTTACTCTCAGTAAAAATTATCCTATATCCGTACAACAGCTGTCATAATACCAAATTTCATAAAAATCGGTACAGCGATTTTGTTCTCATGCGTTCGCAGATAGACAGATTGATAAATAATAAAGTTTCTAAAAACTATAGTTTTGGAATCTGTATCAATAATAATGACTATTTTAAAAAGATTTTCCAAAAAAATTTAAAATGTGTGTACATTTACAATTTTTCCAGCCAGAATTTTGTTATAAGTAAGTCGTGCTAGTAAGAGCTATGTATAATTAATTTCAAGTCTCATCTTTCGTGGTACGGTCTGTACCAATTTAAAAAAAAATTTTAAATGCCTTATAGAGAGATGACTACTTACCCTCGTTTTACTTCGGATTCGTCTCTAGTTAATAACAAAAACAAAACTGTCCCACGGAAATCGTACATTTTAACAAGATAAAAGTAACCTATGTGTTGTTTAATACTATATATCCGGCCGTTCTGGCGTGATTAAATAACAAACATTCATCCATGCATTCTCAAAAACCTTCGTACAAATTTTTTAGTACGAAGACAAGTAAGTGAGGTAGAGATTAACAAGAAAAACAAAATAAAAGTAAATAAATATGTAGGGACTTTATTACAACATCACCATCTAGTTCCGTGGTAAGCTACTAGGCTTGTGTTACGGATACCAGATAGTTGATATATTACACATATATAAATTTTAAATACATACATATTACATATTATAAATATAAACACCCATGACTGAAGTACAATCATTCGTGCTCAACAAATGAACGTCCCCAGCGGGACTCGAACCAGCGACCGCTTGCTGCAAGAAAGTAGGGTCACTATAAACTGCGCCAAACGTGTCGTCAAATCAATTAAACAACTTATAGACAATACAGGTTAATAATAATGTAAAAGTTTAACAGGAAGGAAGTAGCGATATGTTTTACTAAAATATAATAACTCACATTTTATCTTTTGAAAGTTGGGCAACGAAATCAGGCGTAAAGAGTAAATCCCTGCTATTGTGTAAGGATATTATCTTTCTGTTTGTCAGCAATGATCAATTTCTTATAGTTATCGATTCGAAATCAATTGAGGGTGTAATTTTAGTTCTTGACCGGTTTACGCGTTGGTTAATTTTAACAAAAGAGTGTTCATAGAATTGAAATGTAGAACTGGCATAAAATGATTTAAAATTTTAGTTACTCTTAGAGTACGCCTTGTTTAAAATATTCTCGTAGTTTGTTTGATAAAGGCTTGATTTTGTTTATACATTTAATAAAAAATTTAGTCGAATACGTATGTTAAATATTAATTGAAAAATCTTATTGAAATAGTCACATAGAGAGGTCGAATCTATTGTATTTAGAATTTTTGCCTTAATAATGTAATAAAGATGAGAATTAAAAAAAATTTAATAATTAAACTTGATATCCAGCAGGTTAACCGGGATTACTTATAGGATTTTTTGTGCTAGTTATATTAATTGGAAAATATAAAAATACATAATTTATTGTATTACCTGTACAGATTTTGCTCTACAAAATAAATTGAATTACTCTAAGAAAGCGAAATGCCAATACTAACTACACGTAAGTTTCTTATTAACTACACATATCATCATCATCAGCCCTTTTTAACGTCCCACTGCTGGGCATGGGCCTCCCTCAGTACGAGGGGGATCAGGCCATAGTCCACCGCGCTGGCCTAGTGCGTGTTGGCGGACTTCACATGTCTTTCGAAAACTTGTTAGGTTTTCTCAGACATGCAGGTTTCCTCACGATGTTTTCCTTCACCGTAAGACAAGTGGTGGTGATTTGAACCCGCATCACTCGGTTATCCAAGCGACGCGTTACCGCTTATCTACAAAAAAAATTAAACAACAGCAAAATTAATATACCAATTACACTACACATATTCAACATATTAGCACATATTTTAATCTACATCACCATATAAAAGTACGCACGTTGCCCCCATGACTTCCCTGTCATTACACAAGTATCGCACAAATGTATCTATTATGACTGCACAATAGTCCTCGAACACATGCGTCGCAGGTTCGATTCTTATTGAATTTGTATGAGATGTTTTGTCGTTTGAGTGCCCCGCTGTTAATGTGTTATTTTGTTATTCAAAATGTCAGGTTTTGTGAGTTACCACAATGGAATGGTAGTGAAAGCTTTTCATTGCTTCACTTTTTATACTTGAAGATCGATTACAAACGTACAAATTTAAATATTAAGTGTCATGTTGAATCAAAATTATTATTTGGTTTTATAACACATGTTATATTTTTGTGTGTACATGTAGGTATATTTTTATAAACTTGAAGGGTATAGTGAATAGTATGTATGGTTGCAGATACTGGGTTCGAGTCTTGGCTCAAGCCAATTATAGCTAGCTATTAGATTTAAAACTTTGTGTTCTTCATTGTTTTACCAGCGTGCCTTGGAAAATCCGTACGTAGCCATCGATCCGAAAAGCTATTACCGGTCATGTAGTGGAGAAGTTTCATGATGTTATTATCATATTTAACACAATGGAATTATAATATACTTAGATAAAAGTAATAAATCAGGTAAAAATATTAAAAATTAAGTCGTTGACGTCGTGTAACATCGAAGCGATGACAAAGCTATTTATACAACTTTAAAGTTCATAACTTATTCATTTGTTGAGATATTTTAATAATTCTTTCATAATTTTGTTATATTTAACTTGTATTCTTAAATTTAATCATTAATATAAAAACATTGGAAACTTCTTCATTATCATGACATGTCTACAGAGTTTGACAGTGAAACCTTTACCTTGAGAGCGTCCTAATTTTGTCCAAATTCACCTAAGTTGGTTAGCGTGTATCGAACATACGTACATAAAAACAGACGTATTTACTGTATTATTCCGATTTTTTTGAACTACGAGTATTACTATTAAAGATGTTTGCAAAATTTATAGTAAAATCAAAGTAGGATAACGAATTTGAGGCTTATTATTATAAAAACGAGTATAGCTAGCAAATAACTTAATAATTAACTTAAATATTTGTGACAAATTATGTTCAACGTGAAATAAATAAATTGCTAATTTTTTTGTTTGATTTCTGTAGTAGCCGTTTTATATAACAAAATCATTAATTTGAAAAATAATCGGTATAAAAACCTTTTAAGTTGGAACAAATTTATTAATCGGTTTAAAAATACGTTAAGATTAGATAAGTACTTAGTTTTTAACATCAGCAACTTTTGTTTTAAGATGTGATCTAAAAATTTTTTATATCGTACACAATGGATGGCCAGAAAATATGTTCATTTTTTATATCAAAGAACCTAATTCGATGTAAGTGTAACATAGTCACAGTCCCTAAGCAATTTGTAAATCAGGACATGTATGACACATTCATATTAGGGAAAGAGACCCTCTTCGAATCTAATAAATGTCCCGTCTTGATGGACACTAACAATTTAGGAAGGCTTTGATTTCAACTACCGTATTTATAGAATTAAATAAGAAACAGATGCGAATTGAATTTTCGATAGATTTTCTATTTTACGTGGAACAGCCGATATTAATATAACAAAGTACAAAATGTTGTTCATACTTTGTTTATGAAAGTTTGCAATATAGCTTAAGTAAAGAAATTCAAATATTTAAATAAACTCAGGCTTAAGATAATTAAGTTACGTTTTAAGTATTTTAATAAAATAAAATTCAAACATATTTTTATTTACAAAATTTTTCATTTATTC
Source organism: Boloria selene (assembly GCA_905231865.2). Classification (NCBI taxonomy): domain Eukaryota; kingdom Metazoa; phylum Arthropoda; class Insecta; order Lepidoptera; family Nymphalidae; genus Boloria; species Boloria selene. Next base: position 9,651,952 of record HG993149.1, read on the forward strand.
TGTTGATGGTTTTTTTATGTTGCGTTTTTAAAGATTCAACTTTAAATAAGTAGTTGCGATGGTTGCTGTCATAGGATAGCGTAAAGTAGGCATTAGGCAATATGCGTTGAGGATTATAGGCTATTATTTGACGACACACCTGTAAATGGCTTAGTCAAAAAGTTCCAATTTGTACTCATATAATGTCTTATGTGTTGTTGGTGTTCCAAATATAATAAAATAAAATAAATAAAATAAAAATAAAAAAAATAAAAATAGAAGACACGCTTGGATCAGTATGTAGACTCAACTTGCTGTGTCAGCGGGTTCGAGTCCCGCTGAGGGCATTTATTTAAGTGATGAAAACAATTATTTGTACTACAATCATATTTGTTTATAAAATTATATTTATAATATTATGTGTGCATTTAAAGATTTTTACGTATAGTGTATTAACTATCCGGTGTCCATAATACATGGTTCTAACTTTAAAATAAAAAGTTACTATTAATAAGCGTCTTTTACTCTGAGATACATACATAGTTGATCATCAATTTAGTTATTCTTAAACAAAATTTATGCTTAAAACCGAGTGCAAATCTTGATTAATTCTACGAGAACATTCTTAAGGCGCATGACATCACTTTCGCAAGACACATTAAAGCACCCCCGTTTATTACAATGAAAATTAAGAGACCCAGTGACAGTGTAGACGAATTAAATGAATCTCACTTACCCCTTATCCGCTTCGACTATGCAAAATAATATCTGAGCTAATTTCAACCCTTAATTTGGGGTGTAAGGTTGAAAATTAAGTAACACGCATTGTTGACAATAGCATTGCGTTTGATCGCAGCATTATCCTGACAATAGTGCTTCGCATTGAACTCACGGCGACTAAAACGTGATAAGCCATTTTCTATCTTATGTCTAAGGTGTAGAGCTTCTTTTTTACGGTCAAAAATGACAATATCACCACAGGGGTTGAAAAAATCCAGCCCTCGATTGTGACGCCCCGCGAAGTAAGCTATGATCTGTTCCTATACTGTCTTGTTACGGTAAAAAGTGATAGAGGTGGACGAATTTTAAAATGACTACTTTAACGTTACTTTATAGTTTTTTATAAGGCTAATAGCTGAATTGTTAATATAATGAATATCGAAGTATTTCGATTTTACTTTGAGTCTATCGTGAAATATTTCCGTTGACAAAAGTTTTTATATCAATATGTTTTTATTTAATTTTTTATAAAGATTTAAACCAAAAAGTTTCAAAATATATTTTAGCAATTATGTAACAATTGTATAAAAATAATACAAAAAGTAAAAAAAGCTATATTTTAGTACTTTACAATTATAGTACAAAAATTAAGAAAAAAAGTTTTATTAAAGTCATCGACCGATTATTTTAAAGTTTAATCTTCGCAGTTGCACTGCAACACAGATTAGGAACTATGAATAGGAGTAATGAAATAAATATTTTGCCGGTGGGGCAAATTCGATAACGCCTGGATGCTTAAACCCCCAATTTGTTCGGTCGTTTCATAAAACATCTAAATTGTTTGCAGTAAAGTACCATGAAATATCGTGTGAGATTGGGCGGAAATTTGGGCTGGTTTTATTGGTAGCTTTAAAATACATAATTCATTTTAATGAAGAACTTTTTTGTATCTATACACATAAAAAAATTTAACGACACGTTTGGCGCAGTTTGAAGTGACCCTACTTTCTTACGCCAGCGGTCGCGGGTTCGAGTCCCGCTGCCCCCAGCGGTAATTCATTTGTAAACTCGGATGTTTGTACTCTAGTCATGGCTGTTTAAATTTTTAATATGTGTATGCATTTAAACTTGTTACAATTAACGTATATCAATTATCTGGTATCCGTAACACAAGCTTTCTTCGTAGCTTACCACGGAACTAGATGGCACTGTTGTAATAATGTCCCAACATATTTATTTATTTACTTATATTTTAAAAAAATGGAAGTGTGTGTTTGTTACATCAATATAACAGCTTTTTAAATCTGTACAAGCTCTATAGTTTTTTTTACCTGGCTTCGCTTGTCTTCGTGATTTGTAACCAAACAGTAGATTATGTTGTCCTCCACAGGCTTTAAGTAACATTAACATTAAGCATATATATCTGCAATCTACATATAAGTTTTAAAATGGGTAATCATTGCATACACATAAAATACAACCGTATTCAATTATAGTTCAATCATTTAAATTCTAATTTTATTAACCTACAAAAGAAAATAAAATATAGATTTAAAATATATTCGTACTAAAAGAAGTTCAAGTACAAAAGCTTAAAGCCTTTAAAATCTAAAACTAAACATGTTAATGTTTGCAGAAGCGATCTGTTCTCGGGAAAGCGCATCTGCTAAGCCTTTTTGTACACTGCCTCTTGATAATATTTTGTAAGTGACATACACTAGATGCTATAAGTCTTAGCTAATATATAAAAAATGGTGTCACAGTGTTTGTTATTGAAAATCCTCCGAAATCGAACCGATTTTTATGATTTTTTTGTGTATATTTGGTAGGTCTGAGAATAGGTCGTAGGCTATTTTTATTCCCCTAAGACCTAGGTGATAGGAGTAGCCCTCTCTATATATTTTTTAAAGCAAAATTTTATTACATTTTTAAATGATTTGGTAAAAATATTCATTACTCTAAATTTTCATCCTTCTACCACCAAGCCGTTTTTTTTAATATTGACTAGAACGCGGACGGAGCCGCAGAAATTGCTAGTACTTATATAAAATTTTGTTTGTGTGTTTGTAACATATCTCCGGAACTACTGAACTATTTTTTTAACAAATTTAGTGTGTTTATTTGCACGCCTAGCGTGTTTATTTTAATTGTGATATGGCTATCACAATTAAAATGAACACAATTTTTAATATTTGGATTATTTTTGATAGTTTAATAATTATAAGTAGAAAGACAGTAAGTAGTATGTTACTTATAGGCATACTTAACAATTATAACAGATTTTTCAAAGATAAGTAAGAGTAGAAGTAGAAGTAAAAATTATCCTATTTACAGTTGGCTGTATAACCGTCGACCGGATAACAAATTTTAGCATTCGAAACGTCGGGAACCAAAAATCATAATAAATCCGCGACAAAATCCGAAAAGATATTCATTCATAATGTCAAATATTCGCGTACCTAAACCTAAGAAAGTATCATAATCAGTCCAGTTTTCTCGTGATGCATTCCCAGACAGACAGACGGTTGGTAAATTTCAAGTTATAACTGTTATAACAATTATATCACCATTATACTAATATTATAAATATCTTTAAAGTCATCGTTGTCAGTAAGCAAACACAATTAATGAATATTTATCGACGAACAAAGAGAACAGAAAGCTCTACAAAACTTGTTACAACACTAGCAAACTCGGCTTGCCTCGGCTAAGTAAAATAAATGAAGTTATTTTTATATCTTATAATAAAGCAAAAGTATTTTATATTTTATAATAAAACAAAAGTAGCTCAAGTTACTTCTTATAACATTAGCTATCTGCGAGTAAAAGTCCCGTCAAAATCAGTCCAGCCATTTCCGAGAATAGATTATAATTTACCGACTTACAACGTGAAGAGCTCTACGATATATAGTACAGCATTAAGACTTGGTAAGCATAGTTTTTTAAGGGTAGAACTGCATAGCCTAGTTAACAATTAAGAAATCTGAGTACTCGAGAACGCCTTTAAAACGCATGTAATGACCCTCTACCCCACAGCAAACAAATCAAACTCCCATTGCATATACCCCCGAGCGGCAATTTAAATCTTATTTGTAGGTTTTAGTTTGCCAAGTAAATAGATTCATCGAGGGAGAGTGATAGAGTATAGGGTATCGCCTGTTAAGATTAAATTTTGACTGCCACATGTATTGATGTAATTTTAAATCGTAAGTGTATTTAAGGCTTTAAATGTTTTATTTTTGTTTTTAGAATAGATTTTAATTGATACATTTTTTAATTAAATTCATCAAGTTTTTTAATATTAAATCTGATGACATAGAGAAGCGATTTATTGTAGCGCAAAATTATAACATTCTGTGAGTTATGAGTTCGGAAATTAGAGTACTTCTACTACACTATAAATGTTTTATTACTTTTTGTTAACAACCAAATTATGGTGGTTCACGTACACACGCAATACATATACATAGGCTTTTTTAATATGAACACTCATAATATTAGGCATTTATTAGTAAAAGAATTAAATGTTGAAATAATCATTATTGGAACTACAAAAGAATACTAATAGTAAAGGAATTTTTAAAATACGAACATAAATTCCAGACATTTACAACAAAGACACTTACAAACTTAACCAAATTTTTTATTAGTGAAACTTACGTTAGGTTATGAAGTAAAAAAATTGTATTATATGACATTTAGTAGAAGTGATATTTCGTCACTTTATTAAAAAATTAGTAGTGTTGTAACCAACAGTAATTTTATCGAGAAAAATACTACATACATTGTAGATATATTTGGTCGGTCCCCTTTACCAATTCAAAGGCTCCATCCTCTTTCACTTTCCCTTTCAAATAACTTTATAGTGACAGTTCACCAGTTGTTTAGATGTCCAATCTTATTTTGCAATTTATTATAACTAAAAATTAGAACTAAATACGATGATTAAACTATTTTTAAATGATTTAAAAAATCAAATGTGAGTTGATATCTTATTTCAAATAGGATATTGGTAAATGATATTAGATCATTTTCTTTTCTAATTTTTATTAGAGACATAAGTCTGCTAATAATAGGCATAGCAATAGAGCTAAATGTCAGTCCCAACTCCCATCGTTCCCAAAGTAACTTATTATTGCTAGTTTTAACTTTAACTTCTGAGGCAGGTATAGAATATTATAAAGCTGAGGCTATAGGCTATATACTTCATAATACATTGTATAATTATATCTAAAACCTAAGAATTTGATTTCCGGTCTTTACAACGCGGGCGAAGCCGCGGGAAATGCTAGTAGACTATAGAATCGAATTATTTATTATCTATCATTATAATTTTCTTGAACATCGGGCAAAAGCACTACAGATTTATTGTAAAATTGCAAATTTAAGTCTCATTCATTTCCATATGCCTCGTGGCGCGAGTGGATTCAAAGTCAAAACTACTTTAAAGTTAGTATCTTACTTAAAAAAATTAATATTCATCATTCATTTAATATGAATATCAGTAGTGCATTTGCAATCATCTCTGTGAGATCTCCGAGAGAGCTTGGATGGGAAAATTTGAAATACATATATGTATGTTTATAAGTAGTAGATAAATAATAAGCGTAAAGTATATAATAGGTACGTTTATATATACAATTACTAGCGAAATTATTGATTTGCCATATAAACTTTCATCCACCTCTTCACCCCCTTAAAGGGTGAAAATATCTGGTTAGGTACCTACCTATAGTAAGTAAATAAAAAAATAAATAAAAAATATTTTTTTACTTATTTAGTGTTTTTTTCTAAATCGCTTCTTTATATCTTTTTAAGTTTTTTAGATTATTAATATGCCTCTATTTTTATATATAAGATCACTTGGGTAGATTTACCGCTAGAACTCCCTGCACTTAAGCATTTGCTGTTTTAAGTCATAATAAATTATAACTAACTGAACAGAACCATGCAAAGACACGGGCAAAGCTCTAGCGTAAGTTCTATATACTTCATATAGAAAGCAATACGTTTAACGTTACGTATTATAGTACAGTATAGCCTCGATGCTTTAGTACTGTCGGCGACATCATCCCCCTCAAGTATTGTGTCCACACAATATAAGCGCAAATAAACCGGATCTCTTGCCGCGCCCGGATGTACAGGCGGCTTTAGTACGCCTGCTATGTATTGGTTGTTGACTTGCTATGTATTAACTTTAAGGTATTATACCTTTAAGAGTCTTAAAATGGCAAAAAATATCTAAAGAGTATTATTCATACTTTCTCTGATAAAATTCAATAAAATATATTTATTCTCCACATGTTATTCTCTACCATTGAACGAAAAATTTCATATTTTTTATGCTTTTTTAATAAGGTTGTGTTGCGTTACACGAAAATTGAACCAGTGACCTTCAACATAGCACAAATCTCATATATTATGCCATGTACAGTTGACATTTATGTGTGTTATCTTGCTTCTTATTAATAATATAAATGTCAATGTTTATTGTTTGTTGCTCTACCACACCTGAAAGACTGAACGGTTATGGATGAAAATTTGTACAGAGATAGATGATAGTTTGGAATACCTTATAGGCATTAAAGGTACGATTCCAATAGATTTGTCTTTAATATTCATTAATAGGGACGAAAGACAATGAGTAGCTGCTATTAATATGTAAATTTAATTTTAAAAACTAGCATTCAATCTCGTATTCGATAAATCAGTATGCTTTATTTAGTACCTTGACTACTAAAATATGCCAAAGAAATATATCTATTTTCTATAGCTGACGACACGTTTGGCTCAGTTGGTAGTGACCCTACTTTCTGCGCCAGCGGTAGCGGGTTCAAGTCCCGCTGAGGACCTTCATTTGTTGAGTACGAATGTTTGTTCTCTAGTAATGAGTGTTAATATTTATATCATGTATCTATTTAAAATTTATATGTGTAGTATATCAACTATCTGCCTATCCTCAACCTCAACTATCTATACAAGCCTCGTAGCTTACCACGGAACTAGATGGCGCTGTTGTAAAAAAATGTCCGAACATATTTATTTATAGTTAGAAGCTTATGTGCCAATCTAAAGCAGTCACACTGTACACGTATGAAAATAGTGCCTTTCAGTATGATGACACATTTTCAAGTAGACTTTGAGCAGCACAAGTGAGATTAAGCCAGACAGCGGTTTCAGCGCATGCCTATTACATATACATAGGTAGAAATAAAACAAAGACTTTTGTACGTGTTAAGTCGGATTTGAAACTTGAAGACAAATATACGTATACTTATAGTATTTTTCTCTTTAAAGTACTAGATCTTCATGACGCCTTGTGATATATTAAATTAAAATTAAACTAAATATGTTGGGACATTCTTACAACAGCGCCATCCAGTTCCGTGGTAAGTTACGATGCTTGTGTTACGGATACCAGATAGTTGATATACTACATATATAAGTTGTAAGTACATATATTATAAATATATATAATGTGGAATGTAAAGATTTTTACTTTGGATAAATATGCTTAAAGTTTTTTCTTTACAACTAAATAGTGCTGTATTTAATCCTTTTTACCGTCCCTTTAATACGAGGGAAATCAGAAGTTACTCATTATTTCGAAAATTTGCTAGGTTATCTTAGATATGCAGGTTTCCTCACGATAATTTCCTTCACAGTAAGACAATCGTGTAAATGATCTGCACATGACAGACAGATGATCAGAGTTGCGAGAGCGGAGATTTGAACCCGATTCATTCAGGTTACCAAGCGGGCGTATCGAAGGGAGGCCTGTGCCCGATAGTAAGAAAAGGGCTTTTAGACTTTTTTCATGAATAGGTACATCACGACCTTCATATTCTTCGTAATCTGATTTGATAATTTCTTTATTATTATAATGGTACTGTATTATAAGTGCCAATTAATCATCAAAATGAGTTTCTTGTAAAATATTGTTTTACCAAAAACTATATAAAGATTGCGTCAAAAAGACAAACATACTTGCAATTTTTAAAAAACAAAACTTTATCTAGGTATATACAAAATTTAATTCAAATCGTTAAAGATGTAAAGTTTCCGAGATACACGATACACGATTTATACATAAACATGCATTGCTTATTTAATATTTATAACACAAACAAACAAACAGCTTGCCAATAGATCAATATATTTAGAGGAATGTAATAAAATACTTGGTATAATTAGCAACACTCGTAAGTGTTAAGTGATATGAACGAAGGCGCGTGGCAGATCAAACGCGGCGCGTGCCTACACCTCGCGATCTCGATTGCAATATTTAATTTATCATCACTTTTATATGAAAGAAATTTGAAAATGCATTGATGTTCTGCTCCAAGTGACTTAAACAAGAATACACTGTACTCACACTCATTGTACAGGTCAGAGGTTTCTTTTTTCCGAACTGGTAGTAGACTCATAACGTTCAGTAACAAATTGTAATAATTTTTATGCTAATATTTTGATTTGACACGTTTGGTGCAGTTTGTAGTGACCGTATTTTCTTGCGCCAGCTGTCGCGGGTTCGAGTCCCGCTGAGGGCATTCATTTGTTAAACTCGGATGTTTGTACTCCAGTCATGGGTGTTTATATTTATAATATGTATGTATTTAAACATATATATGTAGTCATAGCTGGGCCCTGTTAAACGAAAAATTAACTCGTTAATCGCTAATCCGTTACTTAAAAAAGTTAACTTCGTTAAACGTTAAAGCGTTACATTTTGGAAGATTTAACGCAAGTTAACGTTAATCGTTAATCCGTTAACACGTGATTAAAATTGCATTTTTTACATCATTATAAAATCTGTTGGTTTGGTTTTTGGAACTTAAAAGCTTCTCAATATTTCGAGGGGGAAAACGGAGGCAGTTTGGACCGACGCCATCTCCGCCCCGAACAGGGCTCAATTGCATATCCTTTATGGTGACCATGCTTCTGGTGGGTAATTCGCCCTGGGAACTCCAGGCGGAGGCACTCGCCGAAGGATACCAGTGCGGAAAACATTTAGCGCGGGAGAGAGTCACTGGGGTCAGGCGTTTTCATTATACTCGCGGCATGCGCCCCGTCGCAGTTGTCGACTTTACCGAACTTACATGTCAGAACCTGTTTTTCACGTTCGTGGCGGTGTGGCGTGGCGCGGTGCTTGGTAAACAGTGGGTACTCCGTACTGGATTAACGATTAACGGACTTGAGCAAATGTAACGGAAGTTAACGGTTCCGTTAACATTTTTTTAAGTTAACTTAAAAGTTAATCGTTAATCGAAATGTTAACTTCGTTAGTTAACGATTAACGGATTAACGAGTTAATGCCCAGCTATGTATGTAGTATATCAACTATCTAGTATCCGTAATACAAGCTTCCTTCGTAGCTTACCACGGAACTAGATGGCGCTGTTGTAATAATGTCCCAACATATTTATTTATATTTATTATTTATCATATTTGATATTAATCTGTGCAAATAATTTGTAAAAAGAAACACCTGACTTTTAAGATTTCATCTTCACGGTACATCTCAAAAGATATAGTTAGTTGATTTTACTTACTACTACGGTATATACTTAACTTCACAATTTTATGTTTATTTTAAAAAGCTCTCTCATAATACACGTTATATATAGAGTGAAGTTATATTACAATAATCTTTTAAACTAATAGAACTACTTGAAATATAAAAAGTTAATGATAACGAAAAGCATTTGTCAAATTTTATGAATACAGCTTTAGAGACAAATTCAGTGCGAATAACAAACACCCCTGCGGCGACACGCGGCCTAATAATTACATTCTTGTAATAGATATCAATAAGGGGTGGCTTTGAGGCGTACAGTATGTATATATTTACTTCATTTCCATTATTAAATAAATGTTTAAATTATATCATTAAATATATAATTCCTTATATGCCAGTATAAAAGTTATATTTTTCCCTCGCACCGCTTCAGTGCCACTTTCTATCTAAAATATAAATACATATTATAAATGCGAAGGTTGGTATGGTTGGATTTTTGTTATTCAATCACGTCAGAACGGTTGAACGGATTTGAATGAAATTAGGCACCGATATTGCATAGTCTGAAACAGCAACTCACTTTATGGTAAATATATACAGCAAGTAACATTAGGGTATGTGTTATATAGTAACAGCACACTATAAGTCACAGTGTCTCAGTATACTAAATTTCATTTAAAAAACTATGTCAGTGTGAACATAAAGGATTATAAAATATACACAAATATACACATTTAAACTTTTACATCTATAATTATTAGGATTGTTGTTTAAATTAAGACGTAAGGTGGTTTTTTTTCAATATAACTGAGTAAAATAACGAAAAATCTTTTTAATACAGTATTAAAGAATTATATAGGTATTTATTTTTACGAAGCGCTTAAAGCTTTATAATTATGTTACTTACTCTTTCATACAAACATTGCATTGGCAACGTATTGCTACCCTGTCTGCAGTTTAACGTTGTTGAATAACTAATTTTTTGAGCTCTACTCATGTTATTTTTTTCAATACCTAGCTATTTTGTTGCATTTTTGTGCCTAATATTTTTAGATAACTTTAAAAATAATATATTTCTTAGTAAGTTGAACGCTGGGCAATGGCTTGATCCACCTCGTATTGAAAAGTATACCAACATCAGATTCAATTGTATCCCTAAAAATAGTAAGGTTATTAAAGTTCGATAGTAAATGGCCCACATAGGACAAAAGCAATTTGATAATATGTACACATACTCTAATAAATTTAATATTTAAATGATGACAAGCGAAGTTAAAAGCCAAGACTAGTTATAAAGTATAATATTTTGCGCGAGTGCTAAAAATAATTTAACGTAAAAGCATAACTAACGGAATAAATTAAGCGGCGGCGAGCCGTCGGGAGCAGACTATTAACGGAATCGTGCTAAGTGTTAACTCTCGAATAATGAAAATTATTCATCCCCTTCTTTTTGAATACCGTTCATATTGTAACACTACCGGTGTTTAATTAAACTTTTATGTTTTTATTTTTATTATATTTTTTTTAATTTATGTCTGGTGTATTACTAGGCAGTATCGTATAGGCAGAAGTTATGAAATATCGATTTGTATACTAGCGACTCTCGCTTTGCTCGAGTTCATCCCTAGGTGCTCCCTGCCAGATTCAAAGCTTATACAAAAAAAAATCCGTCCCATATATAAATTAAATAAAAATTCTAAAGCAAGAGTAGCCTAAGTTTCATAACATTAGCTTTCTGCGAGTGAAAGTCGCGTTGTTCCAGAGATCAGCCGGAACAATCAGACAGATAGACAAAAATTTAATAAAATGGTTTTTTGTTGTTAGTAATGTATATAAGTACTTTCATATGCATTTAGTGAAAAGCTCTTAATTTTAAATTAAAAACAGACACTTTGATTTTATTTATATATGTATTAATAATATTCTGTTAATTTAACTAAATCTGTAAGAGTTCAAATGTGTAAGTTTCATGTACTAGTATGTTTTTTAATTACTAAAAACCGTAAATTAGTCAAAAGCTTTATCTCAATGTCAAAATTTCGTCAAAACAAAAGAAAGCTTTTAGAAGTACCTAAATAAATTTTAAGGTAAAAGTATCTAAATGTGAACACCCCGAAAAATAGGAGTGTGAATCCGTCTGCTTTATAATTGAAATATTTATAATTACGCCTCGGCTTCCGAACGGTATTTCGCGGAAAATAAAAATACGAAGTGTCTTGCCATTTGGTTTACGTTGCTCGTTGGGTTTCAATGATAAAAGTTACTGCCATCAATTCTGATATAGAATGACTGTATTTATGTTATTTTGTATAAAAGTATTTCCAAATTAAAGTTCTAAATGTAGTAAATAAATAACCAAAATATTTTATTTTTCAAAATATGACTAGGTTTTATTAAGAAAATGGCATACTTAGAATAACTTTTTTTTACTTTCACTTACAATATAGTAATGCATGACTTAAAGCTTACAAATATAACTTTAAACGAGGGATTGTACGAAAAATGAAAATACATAAAAAGCTCTCTTAAACAATTTGATTATTATATAAAATATGTAACAAGTCAAGTAATAAAGTATCAATTACTTATTTTTTTCTTTTGAATTTTAGGTATTTAATATAAGTTTCTATTAATTAATAAAAAAGGAAAATTAAGGTAAAAGCTCAGTTACAAAGCTTACGTCTTACAAGAGGACAAGCGATAACTTTACGCTAGTATATTTGTTAGGTAACTGGGTAAGTTAACCAACGAACTAACAATTAGTATTAGAGTTTGTAAACCAACATAATTTTACAAATGGCTTTCTCTAAATGTTTTAAACATAATATTTTAGAATAAGTCGAGAACTCGGTTGAATAGCATAATTTTGCTCCTTTCTTGGATCTCATGAATTGTATTCAAAAGGAATTTTAATAATATTTTGGTGTTGAATAAATTTAAAGTTTTGAATAGCTTTTTTGGCCATGTTGAGTAATAAAAATATGTAAAGCTCTTAATCAACTTAAATTGTATTCAGATATGTCACTATTTTTAAATATAAGACAAAAGGGGTAATAATGAGCTTATTTTTGTCATTTTCAAATATTTTGTTTTATTTATTTACTTATGTTTGATGATTTTCCAACTCTACGCACTAACACGTATCTTGTCATATTAAATGGCAATTATCCTAACACCATCTTTATATCACTGCACCCCCGCACGTGCCCGATCTGAGCCGATATTAGTTTTTTATTTGACTATACGCCCCTTCAAAGTTGTCAACATGTAGCATTGTAAAACTACAATAAGCACTGCTATCAGCCAACTCTACCAAATATAAAATAGCCCTTTATATCTGGACAATAAGGGTGAAAAGCTCCCTTCTTTTGGTAGTCGGGTCATATATTATGTTTGTACGGACGTTGTTTGTCGTTTACTCATCGGATATTACTGCTGCGTTTGAGTGGCGTACTATTTGACAATGTTCTTTGAGCTAGCTGTCCATTCCCATGGAAATTGTATTACGATGAGATTTTGTTGTTCTTTACACAGTTATAAATCTCGAGTGGATGTAAAGTGTTGATTATCAATTTAAAGTTATTTTGCTTTGTGAAATGATAATGTGGAGGGCTATAGGTGGCTATTTTATATAATGAGAGGTTAAAGTTGTTTGTTTGTTTGTTTATTTGTGTGGGAATGCTAAATCAATTCTGATAGTACTTATATTGAATGAAAGTCGCAGCCTTTACTTTTCATTGCAAATAGAGTCTCTGATAAACCATAGATTGTATACATATATATTAAATCATAGTAGGTACTCGTACCTAATTTACAGTTATGGTTAGAAATTATTTTCGAGTCAGATATTTGCCTTTACATATAAAATTTTATCATCACCCAATACTATTATATAAAATAATGATAAGAAAAAGCTACCAAAAACAGACAAAAATTTAAAACACAAAATTTTTTAAATTAATCGATAGTCACTTGTTCCCTTGAGAGTACACTTTTTCTTCTTAAAAAAATGTCCAAGACTTCATCAAAAAGGTATTTCATTAAGTCTTTATCGGGGTTGAAAGAAAAGATCGCACATTCTCGGATGCCATCGACTTTTCTAATGAAGAATGTCCATTTTAAAGGCCTTTCTTGAGTTTCTATTGTTTTTTGTATTGCCATTCAATGCTCTTTTTGACGCTTGAAAAATGTTAAGACTTCCTATTTATTTTAGTTAAGTGACGTGAAAGACTGATTGATTTATTAAGCTAAAAATCTAACTAATTTTATAATAGGTAATGGTAAATATATACATTAAACTATTTTTTTTCTTTAAAGAGACTATTATAGTTAATAAATAAAAGTTATTACCTATAATTAATTAGTTGTGCGTCATTAACATGTAGGTACGTCTTAACCTGACTTTGCAAATAGAGTGTTTGTCAATTTAAGTCTTTGTGTTCAATGTAACGATTTAAAAACTCGATAAATGATTAAAAATAATAATTTATCAAAATATTCATATTTTAATGAAAAGTTAAAGTAATTAATATTAGCAATGTTTGTGTTTTTAATTTAATTCTATAAACAGGTAGGTAATTGAGGATATTCTTAAGTCTAAGGACCTTCTTTACATCACTCGCTCTCCCAAATTGCATTTTGTTTACCATTCATTAATTTTTTCTTCATTACCAAAAAATTTAAGCTCTTTTTCTTCACTCATATAACAATTTCATATTAGACGTTTATTTATAATATTACGATATAGTTTAAAATAGAAATATATAACATTTGTCAATCAAATCCTGGATGAAAGCTAGTGTTAATTGAAACCTAGATGCAAGAGTGATTGAGAATAAATAATGCGCGTAGGCATCGAGCGTAGTGTCCATTCAACGATATTAATCATTCATACCATCGTTCGCTGTAGGTTTCAGCGTCACTATTCGCGAGACTAGCATAAAGTTTTTGTTTTAAAATGACAAAATAAGGTATATTTTTAATATTTTATTTTATTATTACTTAATTTACGTTTCTTCTGTTCAAATTTCTGTATATATTTTGTTCCTACATACTTATATTTAAACTTTAAAAGAACGCAGGTGATAATCAATTGAGGTTTCGAGACATTTAGTTTATTTTTATATTATTCGCTAACTTCTTTTGTTTTTTGGTTCTCGAAGTTCCGACTACTTAACAGCAAATATTAGCTGGCGGGCACTGTCTATAACAAGTGTATAATACCATAATATATTTGAAGCCTTAAGCTCTTCCCTTACCTTTAATATACAATATCCCTATAAAAAATTATCCCTATATACAATATCCCTATCCTTAATCTAAGAAAATAAAAAAGGTTACTTCATCATTATTCTCAGACTATTTTAACTTTTACAAAGAAATAGTTATGTTGTTATAAGAATTAGGGTTACATTCTAACTATAAAAAGTAAATAACATAATTTCACGCTTTATTACAGACATACAACAAAATCTCTTACTATAGATACCAAGTAATATATATAACGACAGATAGAGAAACAGCTCTCCCACTAAGTGATTTGTCCGCTTGCATGCATTATTGATGCGCCGATACATCCCCCGCTTCTATCCCAATTCACCAACCCAATACATATAGCCGTAGTAGGGATAATAGACTGCAATTGAGGAAAACGATCCGAAGGATCGCGATTTGCAAATTTACTTAGGCGTGTTTTAATAAAATTCCCTTTTTCATCTTATTATGATGGTAGGTTACTACATCCTTCCTACTACGTAGTACCAAGTGTATTAAACAGTAGGTAAAGCTATTATTTTTTTTTAGATATCATACACAATTATTCAATAGATATCTATAGTAATATTATAAAGCTGAAGGGTTTGTTTGTTTGTTTGGTTGAACGCGCTAATCTCAGGAACTGCTTTCCGAATTGAAAATTTCTTTTTGTATTTGATAGTCCGTTCATCGAGGAAGGCGATAGGCTATATTAAATCACGCTACGACCAATAGGAGCGGAGCATCAATGAAAAATGTTGCAAAAACGGGAGAAAAATATTTTTTTTGATTTTCAGCCTTTAGAACAGGAGCGGAGCCGCGGGAAAGGCTAGTATGAAATAACTTCACAGCTCGATGAATTATAATACATCTAAACCTTTCTCATGAACTAACTCCATCTATTGGTTAAAACAGTATAAAAATCCATTCGGTAGTTTTTGAGCATATTACCCATAGCGAGACAGACGCGACGTAGAAACTTGTTTTATACCTAATACGTAGTAATATATCCCATATTACCTTGATGATTTTTATTTGAATGTAATTAATAATGATAATAATATGATTGATATAGAGCTTTGTCCTTAAAAAGTTACCAAAATCCTATTCAAAACATGTTTGATGTTGATAGAAAGGCGATACCTATAAAGATTTTGTTTGCCATTTGTGCTTTAGCATCTTCCAGTATACTTAAATTTTATGTATAGTATAAAATGGCCCATACGCCGGTTTCGCTTCCGTTTATTATTTCGTGAATTTTTCAGTTACTTTAGACGGTCGTCATGTCGAAACTCGAAACTCCAAAATGCCTTAGAACGTTAGCACATCACACTAAAATATAAACTTTAACTATACTGAAGTTAAACTTATTTACATTATTTTATAATCAGACTAGCATGTCCCCCGGCACCGGCATTCTAAAGATTAAACAAATAAAGATCGAAAACCAAACATATTATTACACCGTGTGATTTTTTAAAGCCGGTTAGTAATATTATAAATGAAACTATCTTTTCGGATTTTGTCGCGAATTTATTTTGATTTTTGGTTCCCGACGTTTCGAATCATCAGTCTCTCCCGTGACCATGATTGCTGTAAGGCATTTTCAAATATTACTTTTTAATTAAACCTAAGCAAACCTAATAAAGTATTATCCGGTTATTAATGGTAATGGTTAGTTTAGATTACTTAGTAATTAGTTAAATAAATGTTCAATGTACAGATCTACGACTAAGTTTGAATTTTATTATATGTATATAGAAGATAAAGCATACGCGAGTATATTCAAAGGCACAATTTAATAATAATTTTCTAGAAAAACTAAGTGTCCTAAACCTTGCTACGCAGTAGATAACATTATAGTACAGAAATATGTACGCTATCAAAAGTGCACTCTAATTAAGTTTTACTCGCAAAGTTCAATAAGACGGTAATTCAGTTGGATCGGTAAGAGTAAAGGTGAAGGACCTACGACTTTAAGGCTAAGCATGGAGTGAAACACCGTCAACTTCCCAACTTTGCTATTACCGAGAATTTCTTGACAGAAAATCTGAACTGATATCTTCTTAACGGCGTCAAATATACTCTATCTGAAAGCGATGACCCAAAGCGGACTCGAAACCAAGTCCTTCGGATTTATAACCTATACTAACCACGAGAGCTGGGCAGTAAATAACCTAGTATTTAGCATATATAAAGCCTGATCTGAATTAGTAACAGCTCAGCTATTTCCCAGCCGCAAGTCTCAACAAACACCGCTACCACTACGCATCGCGTGCAGTTGAAGCGAGACTCAATTTGATGACAAGGGGGAGTGACGCGCTGATGGCCTAATCGTGTTCGATGTGCACCTGGCCAGCGGTATATAAAGTATGCTCTACTTAAAATATGGTATTAAATATTTAGCTTGCAAATTAATAAGATGAATTTGTATTTTTATTGTTATTTAGATATGTTTAATTAATTTAGTGATATACAAGAATGTTAATTTTCTATAGTTCCTATTAATTTAAAACTATAAATATTTAAGGGTATTGAAAATTAGATCGAACCGTATAATCAGTTATAAGCCTCACATTTTATCAATATATTATACTTTGAAAGTAACGTAATTTTTTATAACATGCACATTTAGTGTAGGAGAGTTTTAAGATAAAAGCGCTTTAAGTCAACAGACTCTCGATTATGTTATATTAAGAAAAAAAGATAACTAAAGTTACTATTATCTAATAACAAATATTAACTAATTAATATACATTAATAACAACTAAAACAACTATATAAACAGTTTTTTTATATTGTTTTAATATCACGTAAGAAATAAAATACTTAGTATAAAGTAGAGCATACTTCCCGCAGTTGCCATAGACCGCAATGTTCTCACTAAAGTTGCTATCACCTCGCAGCTAACCGAGGCCGCAAGTTTGCAACACTTTTCAAGTCGAGCGAGTTTTGAAAGTTCAGGTCACTTCTACCTTGCAGTTGAACTGAAGAGGGATTAACATGTTCTTATCACTTGGCTTTTAAACTGCGGTTTTATTTTTACTTATTGCTAGACGAGCATTTACTGCCTCTTGTGAGAGTTTGTTACACTTCAAGCGAGTGCTAGCTGTATTTTTGTTTATATTACTTTGTATGAGAATTTCTAAGTGGATGAAGTTGATGCAAGTTGAAGAACGTGATAATCACTGCTTTAATATGTGTTTTTATACTTATGTGTGTTATTTATCTAATTTACATAGTCAAATAAAATAATATAATAATAAATTTTATGTAAATGTTATTAATATAGTAAATAAGTAACTGCTTTTCATTCCCCATTATATTTTAATACATCCCAACATTACTGGAGAGCGAAACGCAAAAAACGTTTCAGCAAAATTAAATTTCATACCATATTATTTTGTTCACAAAAATCATTATCCGTTTACGCTTTCGCTGGCAATTACTTTAATCCGATAGCTAGCGCGGCTCGATGCGGAATGAAATAATTTAATAGCCCCCCGGCTCTCCCCGCGCGGATCCAAGATGGCGCCGGGGCGGGGCAGAGGGTGGGGCGTGCCGCCTCATTTGAATTTCGAAACCGAGCTTTTCGAACGTGTGCTTGAATTTCCAAACGGGTTTTCGGCCAATTAATTCCAGAATAATTCGGTTTCTACCGCTTCCATTTAGCTTTATTGTTGTTTAATTGGTTATAATGTGGGGTCGTTTTTTGTTGTACTGTTGCATGTTGAATTATGGATGTATGTAGTTGTATTTTAGCTATATATTGCACATAAATAAAAGAACTAGCACAGAAAAAAACAAATAGGTAATTATTAAGTTTCCTATAAATTAAAAGTTTATCCTCAAAGCTTATAACTTTTGAACCTTACTTCAAAATCGTTTAATCGTAACGATTTAATCCTCTTAATAAGCACGGAAACGCAAACCCCAAAGTTGAAAAGTTCCATCCAAAACTAATCACGGCCGCGAAAGATTCAAACAAGTCGCTATTCCGAACAAAAAGCCTCATAATACGTTCGCTGCAAACAGTGTATTGTTAGAACTTTCACAATATTATGTAGAGTGGTGTAATGCCGCACAAAGGCCCTCCCCGCTCGGTAAATAACGCTTTGTTCTACGAAGCCAAATTTTGACAATCACTAGCTCTCTCGGCTATATCTATGTTTGGTGGGCTTCAGACAAAGACTAATGTGATGGTACAAAGATGTGCCATTTTAAAAAAATTCTAGAGTTCAATAACTTTTCAGTCATTTTTTTAGATTTATACTTATTTAAAAAAATCATTTTTATTATTTAAGGTAGATATTGCTGAATCTCTTTTTACTGTTAAATATTTTGGATACTTTTTTATTTTTCGACAGATAAATAATAATAACCTTTAAGATAAACTTTACTATATTACAGTCTATTTTAATATTGAAGGACTTAATTATAAACATTTCGCTTTCTTAATAAGTAGATATAAATTAATTTATTTATCAATTTAATATACATTTATATTCTCAAGTGGAGATAGTACAAAGTGAAATAAACTGTAGGTATGTTAGTAAGTAGTCGCTCCATTCTTAGCCTTAACGAAGAAAGAAAAATAAAATAAAATTCTGCATAGTACCGAAAAATTTAACATAATAAACATTAATCATTATATATACATAATACTATATAATAGTAAATCGAAAAAAACCGAACCTTATAAAAATCAAACCATTAATCTATGACAGTTTTCTTTGTGTGAGTAGGGAGGCGCACCCGGAGGGAGGAAAGTAGGGACTTACCCCGCCAGTCCAATGTTGACAATTGATGGATATCTCTTGTCTTCTAAAGGCAGGATTAATGTGCAGGCAACAATGGTGACGATTCCTTGAGGATTAGGCACTTGAAAGCGCGAAGATTCACTCCAATAAAATGTTTTATGGACGTTAACTGTGAGTGACTGTTATTGAGAAATTCGGTGCTAAATAAAACATTGTAAAACGGTCATCGTGGTGAATTTATAAGAATTTGAAAGAGAAATATAGACATGTTTATCTTTATTGATATAATTTATATAAGAACATGTATCACAAAATTATTATACTGTAGTAAAATTCAGTCTTTAATGTTTTAAAATTTTTTGAAAAAAGAAGTTTGTATAATATCTATACTTAATATTATAAAGCAGAAGAGTTTGTTCTTGTGATGGATAGTTCGTTTATCGAGGAAGGCTATAGGCTATATTACATCACGCTACGATCAATAGGAGCGGAGTATCAATGAAAAATGTTGCGAAAACGGGAGAAAAATATTTCTTTTGATTTTCAGCCTTTAGAACGCGTGCGGAGACGCGGGAAAGGCTAGTAATGTATAAAATGAACGAGTAAGTTAAGAAAAGATAAACTTTGGAAAATAGTTTACTTTTTACGTAGCACATACGCGGATGTTTTTTTTTATAATGTACACATTGTACCCACAGATAATGTATAGTAATATATAAATGCCTGTTTATATTCTCATAATAATGAGAATATACAATATTAACTAAAATCAAACTTTAACTAGTCCCAAAACCATCCTAATAACCGACGAATAGAATCCCAAACATAATTTCGTCGAACACGACAACGTTATGGTTGACATCGTTTATTGCCGCCAATACACACAAGTATGTCCAGCGACATTATTGACTCGTCCAATAAGCGACGCCTTTTGTCAGCTCCTTGCAAGTATGGAGAGACATTTCGTATTAATTGTTATAAGAATTGTTTCTTGAATTTCTTTTTAATTTTTCTTTTTTATTTGTTTCGAGTTACTGTTGCTAGTATTTTTTGAGTTTTTGCTGATTATGTGGGTATTTATTATTTATTTACTTTTGTGCATTTAAAAATATAGACTGAACGTGTTTAAGGATAATTTCATTAATATTTATTTAAAAATAAATTATGAATGTTCCACGTTATAATTATTACATTAAGAACCTATTATGTAAGCCTCGGTTTCTAAACGCATCCTTAAAACGTCCATAAATCTCATAGAGCAGACCTTAGAGTCAAAATATTTAGGTAATCAATTGAGTCTTAAGCACTAGATATAGATAAATCTCAAGATAGTGAGTGTTATAAGATATTGTTCGGTCGATATGGTACGATCGGTCTTATAAAAACTATTCCTGAGTTAATGTTGATTTAAATTGTAAACAAGTTGAACCTTC
Organism: Boloria selene; assembly: GCA_905231865.2. Lineage (NCBI taxonomy): Eukaryota > Metazoa > Arthropoda > Insecta > Lepidoptera > Nymphalidae > Boloria > Boloria selene. The sequence goes on from HG993149.1 coordinate 9,672,615, forward strand.
CGACGACAAGATAACATTCTGCAAACGCTTACGAATATAAATGTTATTAATTGTTTTGAAATAACAAGTTTTATCTACTTCACTGAATTATAAGAATTATTATTTTAATATTTTTTTATTTACTGTTACATCTATTCTTCAACGGATGTCCTCTTTATTGGAAGAATTTTTTGAAAGGCTAATATAGTTTGTTGCTGTCTATACTCACAACTGCGTCCAATATTATTGACTCGTTCAATAAGCGACGAACGCTCGCCTTTTGTCAGTGCCAAAGAAAAGTATGGAAACGCATTTATTCTTTCATAGTTAAGTTATTTTAGTAACACAAATTTTGTAGTAAGTATATACATATAAATGTCATATAAGTATAAATTCAAATATGAAAAGTTAATACTTATTGGAATATTATAATTACTTTGGAGTATGATAACGGATTTTGCAGTAAGTCCAATGTATAGTAAAGACCGAAAATCAAAACCGGTCAATAAATGACCTAAAATCGAAATATACCTAAATATATAATTAAATATAAATTTCTTCTTAAATTTCTTTAGGACATAATATTTTTTATGTCCTATAGAAATTTAACAGCTTGCGCGAATCAATTAATACTGTATTTTCGTAATCATTTACTATCGGATTCCACACAATACGAAACCTACACAACTTTGGCCTATTCTTATAAATTTAAATAAACACGTTAAAGCAGTACAATAATCCCCTTGTCATTTAAATATTGTTAAAATAGTTTTTTTTCTATATGCTTAATACGAAGTCTCTCTCCATAGTAACGTTAGTGTCCGTGTTATACCGGCGCATTCCGTCGCGTGATTAAATGAGCCGCCGGCCATCGCGATATTGCCGACATCTTGCGAACACGCGCAAATGTGAACCCTTGTAATATTGGAAGGCGAATGTTATTAACATTCTAACAATATAATAAGTAAATTATTGTTTTGAGAATTTTCTTATTAAGTACTAAACAAATTCTATCTAATAAAGTCACGAATATTTATTTATCTATCTTCTCGGATTTTGTCGCGAATTTATTTCGAAATTTTGTCAAAGAAAATACAGTTTTATTTTAAGTTGCTTTGTCATTACTTTTCTTCAAAATATGAGTGAAAATCTTAAATTATATTATTGGGTATAAGCTTTTACACAACGTGAGCAGAGTTGCGGTCAATTGCTAGTTATTTTATAAACCAACTTTTTTTTTTCTTATTTTTTAAACAATTAAAAATATTTTATTGTTTAAAATCGCTATATACAACCTAAATATTAACTTCACTTTGAAATTAATCATTTAATCAATGCTAAGAATTCTATTTTAACCTATTAGTTTATAGTTATAATTACATCTATACCCACATTTAATATATAAGTAGTTATTATTATGCAGCAAGGTAAGTCTTAGTAAATAATAATAATTACGTAATCGATAACTACTTGTTACTGTCAAATATGTAAATATTAACATGACAATATAATTTGATACCATTAAACGATTTAATAATGAAGCCAAGAGGTGGATGGCAATCCAATAGCCACTAATGAAACCTTAGAATTTATTCTAATTAGATTTTTCGACAAGTCCCATAAAACTCGTAGCAGTGTTTGTCAATACCATGGTTTTATGGCTGCAAAATTATTGTTTTATTTTACCCACGGCGAAAAATAGAGATGTTGAAAGCTTATCATATTATGTATCATATATCGTAACCTATCTGTCTTTCCATACGTAGCGTCCAAGCCGATAAATTTAATTTTAATTTAGTATTTTTTTTTGTTTGTAAGATTTAAATGACTGTGTTCTAAACTATAAAGAAAATCCGTGCATCCGTTTTCAGGCAGCTTCTCTCTAGACGTATAAATTATATCAGCAACCTTGTACCTATTACTAAAATACTGCAGTTGTATCGTTTTAGGCTCATTGAATAGGATTCAATAAATAGGGTATTATTATAGATGTTTTAAAAATTTTTATTTAAGTTTCTTGTAATAATTTTATTTAATTAATAATAATTATATTTAACCATATATTAATATTCATTCTTCATTAAGAAAGGGATATAAAATGTCGGATACACAGAAGAATAATTTTTTTAGTAAAAAAACTTTTCCCCATAAGACATCAAATTATATTATATGCATATAAATATACATAATACATTATTGCTTATTAGTCAATTATATTTACTTTATTTATTTATTTATAAGTGAAAGTCTCTTTATTTAAAGACTAGCGACTCAACCTCGCTTCGTCGGTTCGTACGAAGATTTAGCGCGAGCAAAGCCGCAGATTCCGCTAGTTATACACTAAAACCTACCTCGAGAACCACCTATTCATTAGTGAAAACAGAATGCAAATTGGTGCAGTAGTGTTGAGTTTATCAAGGACAGACAGACAGACGCGGCGGAGGACTTCGTTTTATTAACCGACTTCAAAAAAGGAGGAGGTTATATGTTCCGTTGTATGTATTTTTTTTTATAGATGTTCACCGATTTCTCCGCCGTCTGTGGGCTGATTTCAAAAATGTTTCTTTTATATGGTAGGGTATAGTTCCGAGGTGGTCCCATTGTCACCAAGTCAGGATCTGATGATGGGATCCCAGGGAAATCGAAGGCAACTCTCAAAATTTACAGGCACCTATTATGTTTTTGATATATTTTGTAAAACCGATAATAATAAGTATGTAGTGATAGCGACACAAATTCATTCCGACGCGACAGTTTCTTTGTCAAATTCATTAGTACAGTGTAATTTATAGATAGGAATAGATTGCTAGATCTTAGTTATCGCCTCGACTAGATTGGTCTAGATTTAGCACTTTTTGTCATTAAGTCATTTAAAGATTGGAAAACGTCAGCTTGCTTTTGATATATTTTTTGCATTATTAGTTGCTACCTAATTATTTACGAATTATTAATTCGTAAATTATAAGGTAGCAAGTTTGTATGATGCACCATTATATAATAACTAATAAATATAAATTGCCATACTTAACTCCATTCAGATGAATAAAAATAGCCGAGCAAGCTACAATTTGCGTTTAAAAATATAAATATTATTTTGAAAACAGTACAAATGCGTGAATTATATGAAAAAATATTACATTGAATTGAATATGTTATAAAGTTAAAATAAAATAAAAATATAAAAACAACAAGACATCACATTACATAAACAATCTTTAATACTATCTGTTATATTATAGCAAAATTACATGTATTTATTATGAAGGCAAACATTTAAGACAAAGCAGTAGAAGCGGCTGAGGGAACATTTTTCAAAGTAACAAAGCGAATATTGGAGAGGTTCCACAAAAGCCACCCGGCGGGCGAAGCTTGGATAGAGATGTGCCTTAACGTCTTGCTATTTAAAGATTTTTTATATTTAACTAATATCTAACTTAATATTATTTTATTTTAATATTATGTTATTTGTGATAATATTATTATAAACTAGTGAACTTACCCTTGTGTTGCTCGGATGATAGTTTTTTACACCTGAGGTACAAAGTACTTTTCACATAAATAATATAACCCTAATGCAAATAATAAATGTAAGTTTTTGTAAGTAAAAGGAAAAGATGATAGTTAAATAGAAGAAAATAGGCTTGAGTCGGAGATTAATATAGGGTGTTATCTTGCTAACATGACTAATAGAAATGTATCTTTTTGTCATTCTGTTGCAAAAATATAATAACTTATAATAACCACTTAATTAATGAATAAAAATTACTAGTATTATTTTATTTATTTTAGCAAGTCGATAGTAGTAGTAGTTTTTTTTCAACGTATCTATCAGTGCTTTTAAAATAAAAGTACAAAAATTAAAAATCAACTTTGACTATTTAAGCCACGAAAACTAAACATTAAAATATCTACAAATAATAAAATAATATATAAGACTATTACTTTTAAGATTGTTATAGTGAAAACTACTGCTCTTAATTCCAAAAACAATTACAGACACAAAAGCACCACCAAAAATCGATAAAGCTAAACTACTTAATTTAGCGTACATCAAAAATTTCCAAAATATCGATACAAATCTAACCATCCCTAAAGACTGACTCAGCTCCGCCCAAGTGCCTCGTAGTTACATACGTAGGTGTAATTGTTTGTAAGTACATTTTTCTTTGAGGTTACTCTCTATTAAACTCAAAGTCAAATAGGACGCAATGGGCTCAAACCACAAAGGTGTAAGAGATGAAAGGAGATGTTAATTGTTCCTCAAATTATTATGAATTTGATACACGGCTAAGTCAAAGGGCTGTGAAATTACGCTCCCATTTTAAGTAGTCGCTGAACTTTGATCTTAGGTACGTGGGTAACTTGCTTAAATGATTTATTAAGTGTTGTATACTAATTTTTCTATTTTAATATACACCTTATTAATTATGTATCCGTTTTGACTTAGTTTTGTGTTGGCGGAAGTGCTATGCGAGATATATGGGAATGTCGCACATTTTACAATTTTTTTTAATCATATTTTGTGTAATTAGTTAAATTGGCTAAAAAAAAATTATAGAGGTTTGAGCAATTCAAAAAATGGGGGCCTATTAAAAGTAAAGATATTACATGAATTTCAAATCAAGTGCCTGAAAGTTGAAGTTTTCAGAGACCAATAATAACTAATTAGTGTTTTCTGTAACAATAAAATAAACATGATAAGTTTTTTTAATTATCCGTGTATTTAAAACTCGCTATATATTTGTATATATTTCTTAGGTAATTTAATTATTGATTTTGTTACACTTAAGTTCGTTTATTTTCAAAAAGTGTTTTGGGCTTTAACTTCGCGGTTCTAGCTCAATGTCTAAAACCTTTATATATTAATAGAGATTTTTAAAAAAAAAAGCTTAGTTCCTCCCGTGACCGTGATTGATGTAAAGCATTCGCAACGACGCGACGGGAACATAAAATCCAAATTAATCTGCGAAAAAATCTGTAAAGATAGTTTTATTTATTATGAAAAATATTCAAATAATTGTATGAAAAATAGATCTAAAATGTATTATATAGTCTATAATTCATTATCTGCAGGCAGAGTGAGTCCACTCTGGACTAAACCCTTGACTGCATGATCTGCTTCGGCAGGTCTACCGTCGGGGCTTCATGGAGTACACGGGCGATCTGGCGTTATCCTATTTACACGAGGCAGGTTTTTGGGTTTTAGAGCCGGTGAGTTCCACAAAATCACCTTCTAAAATTTCCCAACTTTAAAGAAAGAGCCCTCTAAATTCACGGTCGGTCGTTGTGAAAGTAATTATTATTGTAACGATTCTATCGACAAAAACAAACAGTCGACTTTAATAATGCGTTTAATACTTCAATTAGGACTAAACTTTAATTTTTGTTTACATTCTCTTTTGTACTATGTAGTCATATCATTAATGATGGAGTTTCTCACAATAAAAATCCCATAAGCTGCACTAAGACGCTTACCCTTAGTGTAAATATTTACCAGCGACATGTGTTTGCTGTGATTTCGTTGGATTAAATGATTCGATATACCTATCAACTGCGTTAGGATTTTGATTAAGGTAAAACAAAACTTAATTAAAGTTTTATAGCTGTTTAACCTTATTACCGTTTTGGAGGAATGTTTGGTTAAAAATATTAATAAACATTAAATAAGGATTTGGATGGACATAGTAGGTGTTTTTTTATGACTTAGTTATGGGATACATTGAGATATTTTTCAGATATTTGCGTTTTTACATTATTTGGGATACAAAAAAGCCAGCGTTGATAAATACTCTAATAATATTTCAGAACAATTTGATTAATTTCGGTAAGTCTTGTTGTTAAGTAGAAATTGGGCTAATACTATTAATTAATGTTATTTTGTATGTGATAGTTACTAGTTGGTACCTACTAATGTACGGAAAATAAATTTCAGGTACAAAAAGGTTTGACTTAAAATTGTGATCTACTCAATAACTTAGGTATTACTGTATTTTTATAAACTAGCAAATTTCATATGCTCTTTAACCGATTTAAAAAAAGAAGGAGATTCACAATTGACTTTATTTATATTATTATTTTTTCTAGGTGAACTGATTTTTAGTGAAGTATTGGAAAACCAATATTATTTTACACTGACCGTATTTTATTTCTGTGTGAAGCTATTTACTTTATTTAATTTTATGTATTTTATTGTAAGCTATACATCTTAAAACACATGCAAGCAAGCAATAAAAATTATAGCCATATTTAATAAAACATATAAGAGGCACATCGATTCGAAAACAAACAATATTTATTGCTCATAAAGAATCCCTTACAATACGCGTATTATCCTCAACTACGCCATCTGCCGAAGCTCTACTTGCATGAACTATTCGGAAATAAAAAATAACCGAATTTGGACTTTAAGTGTGAAATTTTAAGGATGTTTTAGTATTTTGTTCGGTAAATATCTATAAGAAATGTATGTAAAGTCAAACTGGTGAGCTTCCTCGCGGGTGGCCCTAGCCAGATGTGATGTCACCTTTTGGAGCGCTAAAATGTTTTGGTGTTATTCTCAAGCTCTTAAGAAAATATAAATTTATTATTAATATTAAAATGAATTTATTATCTGTATTATGTTAATAAAAGATTGAACTTATTATTATGATATACTAAAATCATAATTTATACGAAGCTTAATCTTAGTATCCCATTAATACTATAAATACGAAATTTTGGATGGATAACTATTAAATTTTGACACAGAGACAGGATGCCGTTTAGAACAGCACAAAGATTTTATTCCGGAAATGTTGGGTTCCCATAGAATACAATTTGTTTTTGTTTCTCAGAAATAGTATACCTATTTCTTTAAAAGTATGATGAGCCCTTAAACCCTATATATTATAGTGTTTTTAATATTTTTAATAAGATGAGATAGTCATGAAAGTAACTATCTCATCTATATTAAAAATTATATAGATTTGGGAGCGCCATTTTATTGTCTCTATACAAAGGAATTGATGTCGCTATAATCTGATTCATTAAACACTTGCATAGGACAAGTGCCGTAATAGGATTAGTTGTTTTGAAGCGATTATACTATGAAGGGAGATTGACAATTTTGGTGCCAATTTTTATCATCAAATTTTCATATATTTAACAATAAATTTTTATTTCAATCTAAATTCACTATCTATATAACAATAAATTATATTTTAATGTTTAAAATAAAAAAAAATAAAAAGTAGGTGGAATTTTGTGGGTAGGTACTGACTGTAACGACAACATCTATTTATTTTAATTGAGACGTCCTAAATCTTAGTCTCTCCCGTGACTATAATTGTAATGCATTCGCAGCGAAAACCTAAGTAAATCCAAAAACTAACAAGACAAAAAATAGCTCTACTTGACATTTTAAATATTCGCTTAAATCTAAGAAAGCATTAAAGTTATCATCTCTACAAATACTTTACAACTAAAATTTCAAATACCTTATAACTTAAACAAGCGTTACCTAGCCTTTCAATTAGTTTGAGTCCAATGATGTGAAGTAGAGAATAGGCTTTACTTGCCGATAGGAATCGCATAAATAATATCTTACATGATTGATTTTGGACATAAGTATAATACGCGCCACGAAAGATGGGACTTGACGAGCGTACACTGAAAATTAAAAGAATTATTTTTCTCCCGTTTTTGCAACATTTTTCATTGATGCTCCGCTCCTATTGATCGCAGCATGATATAAATGAATATAGCCTATAACCTTCCTCGATAGACAGACTATCTACATCACATAAATAATTTTTCAATTTGGACCCGTAGTTCCAGAGATTAGCGCGTTCAACCAAACAAACAAACAAACAAACAAACAAACTCTTCAGCTTTATAATATTAGTATAGATTAATCGTCTTCTGCGCAAGTCATACCACGTGGTTTGTCAACTCTCGGTAGCTCTACATTGACTTAGAACATTACCAGATGGTGATTATTAAACCGTATTTAGAGCTTTTATAGATAGATAATCTCAAGTCATTTTATAACATCACGCCCTAACCATTTAAATGTAAGTAGGGGTGAATGCATATTTCGATGTCACCACAACTCATAAATTAAAGTATTAGGAGATATTAGAATTTGTTCGATATTGCTTTATTGCAATTGACATGTGGGTAAACAATTAATTTAATACGGCTATGAATATGTTTTTAAATAACATTATATTCTCGAATTATTTTAACTATTACTACTAGATGAACTACTTTTGTATTATTTAAACCTTCGCGTATGTAAAGGACCTATAATTCAAACAATTTGTGGTAGGTTAGACTTAAACTTTTAGTGACTACTACTTTTTATTTCTAACTTTCGATCTAAGCTGTCTATCATCTTCTATGTAGACATAAATGTGATAGAAGGTTAACCTGATATGTAATCTTATTAGTTTGATTTAAACTTTTTCAAATATATTACTTATTATTGTTTTTAGAATTTACGTTTTTGTCCTTAATATTCTTAAATATTCTCAGTAATACCTAATTATATTCTATCAAAATATAATTATTCTAATTTATTTGGCTTACCTATTAAATCGGTAAAAGGAGTACGAGAGTAGAGGTACCTACTTAGTAAATTTTAAATAAGAAACAACTTTTCGGGTGTTGAATTTAGAAGGAAATAGCCGAGGGAAAACATGGCATTCGAATTTCTATTAGATGATTATTTGATTAATTGCGATTTATAATAGGGATGAATTATTATTAATGGTCGATGACTTTACAATTTATTATGGTCAGTGTGGGAAAAGTTGGAATCGTTCTTGTTCACTATTATAGGATAAATTGGAAATAAAATACCAAACACACAACCCTCAATTATTTTTATGTAGATGCTCTTTTTAAACTATATTTCTATTATGGACTGTACATACATCACTACATAATTCCTATGATGCTTTCGCATTATAAATGTATTCTTAACACCTGAAAAAAAATGGTTGGTGTTGGAACTGCGGCTGCACCGATAATATCGTTTTCGTTTTTCGTAAGAGGATTGGCTCGAGAGACTTAATTATAATTCAAGATTAGTTCAGTCATTTGCAAGCTTTCAGCTTCGATAAAAAAGAATATGAACAAATTACACAGATATAATTCATTCAAAGTTTAGCATTGCGATTCCCGTCGCTTCAATGATATTTCAACGATAACCTTAGCCTTATTCGGCAGCGTCACCTGGAATCTGTAAGATACTCAACTCTTCACTAAAATACCACAGCGATATGTTTAGACTTATTGAAATCATGAAATGTTCTCACTGGGTAGGTAATAATGTTTAGTTGACTGGTAGGTCTAGTAGATCTATATGAAAATATGATTCTGTGCTGTGCTATTTAAAAAATATTTCCTTCTTTTTCCTCCTTCTAGCGACTTATACGAATAGCGACGGATATTTAAAAAACAATTTTACCTGTAAGTATTACATAATATATATGTACCTACAACTGGCAATTTGTACGTATTCAATAAACCCAAAAATCTTATAAAGATAAAATCTCTAGGTACTTAAACTGGGTTCGACAAAACAATGGTACTCACAAAAATAATATTCAGACTTCGAAACTTTAAATGGCATGAAATCAAATAAAAAACGACGATATACAAATAATTGCGTTAACTCGCGGCACTTGTGTTAAACAATGGGTTTATTGGCGCCAAAATCAGGGTGCACACGCACTTGACCATCTGTGAATGTGGAATACGATTCGATTATTTTTATTTTTTATTCATTTATACGTATGCAAAGATTTCGCGAGTTATGCCAAGTTTTATGCGGGCTTTTAAAAGAGTCTTAATATGTATAGCTATACCTAATGGTAATTTTTAAGTGATATTACTTATGAATATTTCCTATTTATTTCTATTGTAAATAAACTCATACCAATACGTATTTTAAAAAATTAAATTAAAAAATATCTAATTTGAATCGACCTATTTAGTTTCAAACTTACAAAACTCTATGTAAACTTGATAGTAAATCTAAATTCCCAATAATTTATCTGGTAGTCGTAGCGGTCAAACATTAATACATTTTATAGCCGGCCGTTATTGCCGATTTGTAGTGCCCATTCGAGAGTTATCGAGGGTGGAAAGGATTATGCCATTACAATAAAGGGTGGTTAGGTTTAATCACCGCTGCTGGGGCTTTGTTCTGAATAGTTAAGTTTGGCACAATCGATTATTGCAACCGAGTTTTCCGTCCCTTTACCACTAGGTATTGAAAAAAAATCTAGAAGTTATATACCTATCTACCTATATCTCTACTGTATAATATTATACTTTTATTTAACTTAACTAAGATATAAGTGATTAGGTATAAATTATTATTATTTAAAATATTATTTACGACATTGAATACGAATATTATAGATTCTTTAGCGTGCTCAGTTTTGTCCAACAATTCTTTGATTTCTTCTTGAAAAACCAACTATATTACTTTATTACGCGAAGTACCTATAAGATTTTGAATTTTTCCTCGGGTGTATTTTAATAAAAAAGTACTTATGCGGTTCTAAGGTATGTGTCGCCATCTTACATTGCAGTCTGTACTTGGTAATTCTAACGACTATAACCGTAGACAGAGTATTAGTCTACAACTATAACCTTCTATGTAAGCATAGTGTAACTTACGTGATGTATGAGTAAGCCGAAATATAATATTATTCACACACATTTTATAGACATTTTTTTTTCTATTATGATTGTATTATAAATATTTACAAACTAAAATATATATGCGGTGAATAAGCATAAGAAACTGATTACGTAGGTATCTATCCTAATCTGTATATATACTTACCTAAAAGGAAAAGGTCATTCACTTATCACGACATATTGAAAACCGCTGAATGTATAAAGATAAAATTTTGACAGGGACAGGGAGATAGTTTAAAGTAAGTAAACGTCCACTAAGAAAAGTGCTCATGTAAGTTTGAATGAAAGTCTTTCATTTTTCTGCTACAAACTTTAAATTTGGGGGAGGAGCTGTTAGAAAATATGGCAATACTAAATGTCTCATGTGTATGTTCTATAAATTATTGTAACCGAGCAACATTGTTATGTCAACTGTCAATGTCACTTGCTTAAAATCTGTTCCCCGACAATGGCTGTTTAGGGATGGAAACAGCGCGAAAAAAGTCGACTTTTGACTTTAGAATCGACTTGGAATTTTTTGATTCTCAAAGTCGATTAATCATTGCTAAAAGTCGACTTTTCGACTCTCAAGTCGACTTTTTAAAAGCACAATAACTATTAATAACTCATACTTAAAAGATATTTTACAAATTGTATTCGACATATTTCTTTATTTTTAATAAACAATTTATTTATCATTTGCACTTTTTATTTAAACAACTTACACACAAAGGATTGTTTTTAACATTTTTATAAAAGATACATTCTACATAAAAATTGCACGTAATATGGCACCGAAAATAAGTTTGTAGTATTTAAATTAAGTATTTTTGAAACGTTAAAATCAATATTAATAATTTAGCTTTTATTAATAATTTAGCTTATCGGATAAGCTTACTAAAACCTCCAGATGGCGCACTGAGTGCGCCGTCATACTTATTTAAAATGGTTACCAAGGATACCAGCGATAATATTTATTATGATCCAACCAGCAACTAGAGGTCAGTTTAACAAAGTCATAGAAAAAAAATGGAAGAGTCGATTCATGAAAACGATACAAGCTATACTACCATCATGTGTTAAGTATTGTTTAAAAAAAGTTGAAGTCATCGAGTGAGAATCGATTTTAATCGACTCGAGACAGGTTCAAGTCGATTCTAAAAAGTCGATTATTTTTATGAAAAGATCGATTCTTGACTAAAGTCAGAGTCGACTTTCCTATCCCTATGGCTGTTCCCTCGGTCTATCCTGATTTGTATCCATTAATATGTAATTAATTTGTGTAGATAATAATGTATATTTTGAAGAATATATATTGATATTATCTATCAACATCATGGTGTAATTATTTCACAAGAATCGTTACGAAGAAGCTCCATTTTTCCACTAGCGCCTGTCACTCATTCTAACAGGTTATTGGTCCCAGATCGAGGAGAATTGTTACAAGGTACGATAGATTAAGAAATACACCATGACAAACGGAAATCAACCCGGCGCCGGCAATGGCAGCGCGGCCCGCGCGCGCGAGGCGCAGCCCCACGCGCAATCTCATGCACATTCGGACCATGCGCCCATGCTCGGCGGGGGAATACATATCGAACGGCTTGAGGGAGCCTCTAATTATAATTCCTGGAAATTTTCTATGAAAATGTTGCTCACCCTAGAGGGGTTATGGAGTTTTGTCACTGGCGATGAGAAGTGCGCCGCGCGCGATGCCCGTGCGCTGGCCCGCATCTGCCTTTCAGTGCAATCAACATGTCATCAGTACGTGAGAGACGCTAAATCGAGTAAGCAAGCCTGGGATTGCCTTGCCAAAATTTTTGAAGACCGCGGACTATACAGGAGAGTCCTGTTATTGCGAAAATTGCATCATGCCGACCTGTCAAATTTTTCTTCAATGACAGAATACATTCAGCACGTTATGAATCTCGTGCAACAGTTGGCAGACATTGGAAGAGTCATCGACGACTGTGAAGTCGCAGAAATCTTGCTCAGTGGACTTAGTCAAGACTACGAGGCGCTTGTTTCTAACCTGGAGACTGTTTGTATCACGAACACATTGTCTAGTGAACTTGTAAGAACACGGTTACTACAGGAGGAGTTCCGAAGAAACAGCACAGATAGCGCCAACCACAGCAGCAATTCAGCGACTGCATTCAGCGTTCAGAAACCAAAAGTCATCTGTAATTTTTGTAAAAAACCTGGTCATGTAAAATCAAAATGCTTTCGGTGGAAGAAGATGCAGAAGAAGGAGAAGCCTGACACCAGGGCCTTTACTGCAACGGCCACAGCATTCTTCGCAGGCAACACCAAGGACTGGTATGTGGACTCCGGCTGTTCTACACACATGTGCAATGACAGAAGTGCTCTTACGAACTTTAAGGACATTAATTTGAACCAGAGTGTCACTATTGCTAATAATGATAAGTTAAATATAACTGGAGTTGGTAATGTTAATATGAAAATAGGTTCTATGGTAAGAAAAATTGAAAATGTTTCTTATGTTCCTCAACTATCTACCAATCTCTTATCTGTAAGTAGTATGACACAAAAAGGTTTTGTAGTAACTTTTACAAAGGATAGATGCAACATTTATGATAGATGTAAAATTTCTGGCAACCCTATTGCTACTGCTTCTAATAATAATGGCATTTTCAAACTTGATGGTGAGGTATGTATGTTAGGAATGAAAGGTATGGTATCTTCGCCAGAAGTGCACTCTTCTATGCCCCTGTGTAATAGACAGGAGTCACAGAGTGCTAATGTTGCTGCCTCATTTCCCATTGATGTCTGGCATCGGAGACTTGGACACCTGAACACCCAGGGTTTGTATAGATTACGAGACGGAGCTGCCACAGGTGTGTATTTTCAGGATGATAAGAATAGTCAAGCCTTGAAGAACTGCACTGCCTGCCTCGAGGGAAAAATGTCAGCGAAGCCCTACCCATCGGGTCAGGCTTATTGTGCTGAGAGTCCTCTCGAGCTGGTGCACTCCGACGTCTGCGGGCCAATACAGGAGGCAAGCTTTGGCGGGGCGAAGTACATCGTCACGTTCACCGACGACTTCACGAGGAAGTCATTCGGATACCTGATCAAGAATAAATCAGAGGTAATGCCATCATTTATTAATTTTAAAAGCTTAGTAGAGAAACAGTTGGGTTTACCTATCAAAATTTTACGCAGTGATAATGGGGGGGAATATTGCAATCAGAAGTTTAGTGAGTACCTAAAAAGTGAGGGAATTATTCACCAAACGAGTGTGGCCTATTGTTCGCAGCAAAATGGCGTAGCTGAGCGACTTAATAGGATTTTGTTTGAGAAGGTTAGGTGTATGCTCCAGGGAGCCAATTTAGATAAAAGATATTGGGGCGAGGCAATTATGACTGCGATTTATCTCAAAAACAGGAGTCCAACATCAGCTTTAGGAGGCATGACACCTGAGGAGAAGTGGTCCGGTCGCAAGCCTGATCTCAGCCACCTTCATACTTTTGGCTGTATAGCATACTCCCTACTTCCAGATCAGAAACGTCGCAAGCTTGATGCCAAGAGCCAGAAATATATTTTCGTTGGCTATAGCACGACTTCAAAAGGTTTTAGATTGAGTGACCCCCATAACCCCAAAAGGGTTATAACTTCCAGGAATGTGGCCTTTCTGGAGGAACGTTTTAGCAATAATAATAATTCAAATATTGGCTCCAATAATAATAATTTTATTTCATATGACATGACATGCAACAACAACTGTGATATTTTATTGAAATCTAATAATAATATGAATGAAATGAATGTTAATAATGATATTATTAATTTGGAATCTAATTTTGAACATCCTGTGATATCTGATAGCGAACATAATTGTGATCTCAGTTCTAATTCTGTGCCTTTGTCAGTTTCAGGCTCTCTAGAAGAGGAGGAAGTCTACAATACGGGCAGTGAGAATGAGGCGAGCCTTGCTGAGTCGCCGATTGCGAATGCATTTATGGAAAATGCTTCTTCGGAATCTGGAGTGACGACAGCACCTGGAGAGAGTGCCTCTGATCTGCCACCTCGTTCTGCTTCTCGTCCCGTACGTAGTACTCGGTCGAAGCCGCCTATGAGGTATGCTGACTACGAGATTGATTATGGTCTATTAACACAGAAAAATATTATTGTAGAGCCAACTACTTATGACCAAGCTATGTCTGGTCCTCAGGCTGAACAATGGAGGGCTGCTATGCAATGTGAGTATGACTCTCTGATGGAGAATGATGTATGGAAACTGGTTGACAGACCACCTGGCGAAAATGTCATAAAATCCAAATGGGTTTTTAAGACTAAATATGACACATCAGGTAGATTTGATAAATTTAAAGCTAGGCTTGTTGCCAGGGGTTTTACTCAAGTTCCAGGGGTAGATTTCAATGACACATTTTCCCCAGTAGTCAGACACTCTACAATGCGATTATTATTTTCTTTAGCTACAAAGCTCGATTTAAATATCGACCACATTGACGTAAACACAGCGTTTTTAAATGGTAAGCTTAAAGAGAAAATATTTATGGAGCCTCCTCCAGGCTTCAGTTCTGGTGATAAAGTTTGTTTATTACAAAAAGGAATTTATGGCCTTAAACAGGCTAGTAGAATTTGGAATGATAGAGTTCATGAACTATTATCTAAAAATGGTTGTAAACAATCAAAATGTGAACCCTGTGTTTACACAAAGAAATCTGAAAATGACATGATAATAATAGCATTGTATGTCGATGATTTTTACTTATTTTATTCGAAAGATAGTAAAAATATTAAGGATTTACTTACTTTATTAGAAAGTAATTTTAAAATTAAGCACTTAGGCCCATTGACTAGCTGTCTTGGTATGCGTGTTACAAGAGATAGAGCAAATAGAGTTTTGAAACTAGACCAATCTGAATATATAAAGAAGTTGCTTTTACGTTTCGGCATGCATAACTGTAAACCTGTGTCAACACCTATGGTATTAAATTCTAAATTATGTAAATGTGAAACTGAAAGTTTACAGGATGATGTATATAACTACAGAGAGCTTTTAGGAAGCTTGATGTATATAGCTGTATGTACTAGGCCGGATATAGCCCATGCCTGTAGTCAATTAGGACAATTTTCTAATTGTTTTGACAAAAATCACTGGTTAGCAGCCAAACGTGTACTGCGTTACTTATCAGGAACTATAGACTATTGTTTATGTTTTCAGAACAGTAAAGACATGCATATTAATGCGTTTGCAGATGCTGACTGGGGAAATAATATTGTAGACAGGAAGTCATACACAGGCTTTGTAATAAAATTAGGTGACCACACCATAAATTGGGAGTCTCGGAAGCAACGTTGCGTAGCGCTCTCGAGCACTGAGGCAGAGTATGTAGCAATAAGTGACACTTGCAAAGATATATGTTTTATGAAAAATTTCATGATTGACATTCTTGGAAATTGTAATGACATTAATGCTACACTGTATAATGACAATCAAAGCGCACACAAACTTTTGGAATGTAAGGAGTATAGTCATAAAAGGACGAAACATATAGATATTCGTTATCACTATGTAAAAGAGTTAATATCAAATAAATTGATAACAGTTAAATATATGCCTACTGAAGCTATGTGTGCAGATATATTGACAAAGCCACTTGGGGCTACTAAACATAAGAAATTTGTGACTGATTTGAATGTTATGTAATACTACATATTTCTTTTTATTTGTTTTGTTTTATATTCAGTGACTTATGACTTAAGTAATAATACTTATGATTGTCTGTATTAATAACTATGAGCCATTTAAGGGGGCGTGTTAGAAAATATGGCAATACTAAATGTCTCATGTGTATGTTCTATAAATTATTGTAACCGAGCAACATTGTTATGTCAACTGTCAATGTCACTTGCTTAAAATCTGTTCCCCGACAATGGCTGTTCCCTCGGTCTATCCTGATTTGTATCCATTAATATGTAATTAATTTGTGTAGATAATAATGTATATTTTGAAGAATATATATTGATATTATCTATCAACATCATGTTGTAATTATTTCACAAGAATCGTTACGAAGAAGCTCCATTTTTCCACTAGCGCCTGTCACTCATTCTAACAGGAGCTAGGGTCGTAAATCGCTTGTATCTAGATATCGGAAACAATGATTATTATATATCGCACATTAACAAGCTGGTTCATGATCTATTTCAAATTAATTTGTTAATGGCTTTAATATGTGCCAGTTGAGCACAGATTACTTCGCCAATGTCACAATAATGTTTTCGGAGAAAGTGTATAAGTATTTTAAAAGAATTTAGACTAGGCTGTATGGTCTATAGTCCTTTGCTTTTCCCTATTGGGGATTAATTTTAAAAACAACAAAGTATTTTAAAAGTATCCGATTGTAGGCTGTATGGACTATAGTCCTTTGCCTTTCCCTATCGGGGATAAATTTTAAAAACAACAACAAAACAAATTCAATTCAATTCAATTCTGTTGTTGATGGCTTCAAAGGACAAAACAAAGTATCCGATTGTTAGACGAATGACATTGACTGTTGACACTTGACAGTAGATAGTTGAAATATGACGTTTGAAGTCAAATATGACCTTTATGCCAATAAGTAATAACGTAATCAAATTAATTTTCATTTCATACAAATTACAAATGTAAATCTTTTCTTATCATGAAAAAATGACTAAATAATTATTTAAAAGTAAAATAGGCGATCCCAAAATGTGGCAGTTAATGCATATGCACTCTTGTCACCTTATGCGACAGCGGTTCGTGTTAAAAATTATATGATTACAAATATTTTTTATTATTTTCAAGCTAATATCAAGATAATTGAATTGAACATTACTTAAAAATAGAATCATGATTATAAGTATTCATAATAGAACAAAATAGCACAGCATCATAAGTAGAATTGATAAGACTAATATTGTAAACATTGTTTTTCAGGTTAGTTTCACTTAAAAGTAATGGTCACTTAGCAAATTTTATAAAAAACAAACCATCAGAGGCAGGCAAACGGTATATTTCAAATGCTAAAACTGCGGCTGAAAAGGATTTAAAATCAAGAAACAAGATAATTTTTATTAGCCCCTGGAAGCTGAGCACAGGTGTTACCTTAGGATTAGCTGCACGATTGTTATATAATAATGGCATTGTATATTGTAAAGCGCTTCCATCTAGAGTTATACAGCGTAGGCCAAATATCCATGAAGACAGTGCTAAGTTTGACTGGAAAAGATTTTGGGAGTACCTTCTCCCTCATAAATGGCTTTTAGCAGCGGCTGTTGCAGTAAGTAGTTAAAAATGTAATTGAAAAAAATAATAACTTTTGAGGAAATTTATACAATTATAGTATTATAGCATTTTCCCTTTATTATAAGTGTAGTATTAGCAGTATTTGTTTTCAAAAATGTTAAATACATTTTTTTAAATCAATAAATAAACATAAGCATAGATAAGAAAATTTAAATTAAATAAAATTAAATAAACATATATTAAAAATGCTTACAGTCTGCACTAGCTGTCGCCTTTCTTAATGTCTACATTCCTGCAATGCTGGGAGTCATAGTAAATATATTAGCAGGTATGAGGACTAATCCTTCAGTTGATTTCCTGGACGAGATAAAGATACCAGCTTTGAAAATGATCTCATTGTATATTGGGCAAGTAAGTTGTTTTTATATGAATAAACTAGCTGACCCGTGCCCACTTCGTTGGGCATAATGTTAATAATCCTTTTTTAGTACAGAGTGTTTAAATAATTTAAATTATTTTATTAATATTAAAAATTAAATTATCTATTCTAATATTAAAAAAAAAACTTTTTGTAACTTAAATATAAAAGTTAGACATATGCTGTCGTTGACTTTTTTGTAAGCATTTTCAAGCTTCACATCTTTTCTCTAGAACTCAAAAATATATCTTTCATAGTTAAGGCAGCGTTCTTAAGAAACGCTTTCATTCGACCATTTTTTCTCCGATTCACTTTGCAAAACGGACTACCACGTAAAAGCCTTTTCATTTTTCGGTTTTTTATATAACCTATGACACTCAGCAATAATGTGGCTTTCTATTGGTGAAAGAATTTTTAAAATCGGTTCAGTAGATCCCGAGATTACCCCTTACAATTTAACAAACAAACAAACTTTACTTCTTTATAATATTATATATATATATATATATATATATATATATAAGTAATAAGTAATAAGTATAGATTTTATGTTAAATACCTATATGATATTTTTAATAACAAAATCTATTTATTTTTCAATTCATGAGAACAATAATTAATGTAATAGAGTGATAGTTAATATTTTCAAAGAATATGTTTTTGATTAATTTACTATTTAAATATTAGTAGTTAGTTTCTCAGGCTCTCTCATTTTTTTTTCAGGCAATATTTACATTCTTTTATATTCATTTATTAGCTCAAGTTGGTGAAAGAGTAGCAGCACAGATGAAACAAGACTTGTTTGTGTCAATACTTCAACAAGACATGTCATTTTTTGACCAGGAAAGAACTGGTGAACTTGTCAATAGGTAAATGAAACTTTATTGGTTTTTCCATTAAACTTTAAAAACTATGCACCACCAATCAAACATTCCTTCCTAAGGGTATGTAAGAAACCTGTTGGTAACGGTAACAACAATGTAAAATTCTATTGCAATCATTATCTATATATATATAATGAAAATGGTGTTCGTTTGAGGCTCAATCACGCCTTAACCACTGATCGTATCGACATGAAACTACCACCATTCGATGCGAAATTTTTCCTAGATGGTTTATGGCTATTTATTTTTCGAATTCTAACGATCCTTCATTTTTTTATTGCTGTTTTACTTTTATGAACATTTATCCCGCTAATAAAAACAAAAGACAAGCGTTTTCTCTTGATTCTTTTGTTTTCATGGATTTCAACGGAGTTTACTAAACGGATAATGTTCTTTTACATTCAGCTAAGAATCTACTTACAAACTTCCACGCATCCACCCACCAACTCCCACGCACCCCTGCACACCCACTCTCATTTTTTGATAAAAATAAAATGCCGTATCTATGATCGAGTTTCACTTGAGAACGGCTGGACCGATTGGGTTAATTTTTTTTTGTTGTCTTCAGAATTGTCAGGAGAATGTTTATATGTAAGAAAATTTTAAAAAAGTCTGCTAAAACGTTAAAAATTTCGATGATAATAATCGAAGTATTTCAATTTCTATAGTTACCTACTCATCACGAAATCTCGGGAACTATAGGACTTAGAAATGTGAAACTTGGTAGGAATATTACTTTCGTTATGTAGAGGTCAACTAAAAACGGATTTTAAGAAATTCATCCCCCAAAGGGGATTGCGGGGGCGTTAACAATGAACAATTCCCGTTTTTAAACTATAGCTCCTATAAATTCCAAATTTGGTAGGAATCTTCTGTAAGAGATGTAGAAGTAGTCTATGAACGAATTTTACGGTAGCTCACCCCACAGGGGGTTGCGGGGGTGGTTTAACAATGAAAATTTTTATTTTTTAAGCCGTAGCTCCTACAGACTCCAAATTTAGCTAGAGTCGTCTATATGTGATGCAGAAATGATTTAAGAGCGGATTTTACAACAACCCACCGCCGAAAAAGATTGCGGTAGTGGGTGTTAAAATGTGAAATTTCTATTTCCAAACTGTAACCTCTATAGACTTTAAATTTGGTAGTAATCTTTTATTTGTCATGCAGAAATCATCTCAAATAGGATTTTACGAAATTCTATTTCCAATAGGGGGTGGGTGTGAGAATGTTAAATTTATGTTTCCAAACTGTAACTTCTACAGACTCCAAATGATTATTTTTTTACTGTTTAAATAGAAAAGATTAAAGTCAATTGTTTTTTTTATTTAATTAATTTCATTTGTTTTTATATAACCTAACAATCTATATAAATAAAATGATAGAGGTCTGCAGTTGTGCGCGCATCACGGAAAAACTACTGGATAGATTTCAATGAAACTTTCTAAGTTTTATTTCTTAGACACTTGGCCCTTATATAAAAAAAGATTGCGATATCTTCATTTAATAAAAATTTATTAAAGTTTCAAGAAAAAACGATTTGTATATGTACTGCGTGTTCAGTGATGCAGTATGTATGTTTCCTTCTCGCGGAGTAGTGGGGCAAGCGGCGTAGCGCCATGCGGAAAACTTTGTTAATATTTCAAGCAACGCGGACGAAGTCGCGGGTATCAGCTAGTTTATGAAATATATTTAATGCATATCTTATTAAAATACATATAATTGTTGCTTCATGTATAAATGATATTTGTATGTTTGTATATATAAGTTATAATGCTACTTATTTCTAAATTTCAGATTAACAGTAGATGTGCAAGACTTTAAAAGTTCCTTTAAACAAACAATTTCTGGTGGTTTAAGAGCAATTACTCAAGTAAGTTGAATTAAAGTGTTTTTTGATATCTAAATTGAGAAATTTACTGACATAAATTTATACTTATAATTAATGCACTATTTTAAATAATGAAAGACATTTTAAATTGAGTTTGGAATCTGTCTGTATCAACTACTATTCATCCAGAACCTTCCTTCAGTTTCATTTATAATATCAAGTATTCACGTAAACCTAAGAAAGTATTAAATACATAGAGGTCGAATAAAACATACATACATTCAATTTTATTTATATTGTTTTATATTGGTCTATAATAAATAATAAATTAATTTCTATACAAATAAAATATTTTTGTGTTACTTTTAAATTATGATTTTTCACATCCCTTTCTTATACAGGGGAAAGTGTACACAGTTTCTTGAAAGAGATGAATAGTGAAAGGAACATCTTTACACACTGGTTAGATTGTTAGAAATGATTTGTTTTATACATGATGTACTCTTTTTTACTTTAAATCATTAGGCGATTTGTCTAACCCTTTTACTTGTCTATGTTATGTAAGTAGTTTAGTTGTTAGACATATAGCTAGTTTAACTTTTTTCTATTATAATACTATTACTTTTTAAATAATTGTTCCGATATTATTTATTTACGATGTATTATTACAATAAAAGTAAGATTTTGTGCAATATTAGTAATAGTATGATATCCAGTACAATTTTAATCAACTAACTGAACTTTGGTGGATTCTGTTAATAAAAGTAAAATGACCAGAAAACTGAAGATATCATTGTATAACATATACGTAAAATTCTTCTCTCTTCCTTAAAGTTGGTATAAGTCTTTTTTTTTTAATTTCAGGTGGTAGGATCTGCAGTGAGCCTTCTAGTGATAAGTCCACATTTGACAGGCCTGACCATGCTCTGTGTGCCCTCGGTTGTTATAGGTGGCACGTTTATTGGCTCTCTACTTAGAAAATTGTCTCGAGATGCGCAAGCGCAGGTAATTTTTGAAATTTTACTTTAATTTTGTGTTATGAAAATGAAAAATGAATGATGCGGGAGGTTTTAAAACAATGTGAGTATAGCACGAGTATGATAATAATGATATTAGCTTTAAATGAGAGGGTTTATTAGCGACACATAATAAACAAAGTGACGTCAATGTAAATCCAAAATGGCGGAATACTTTTTTTAAGAGACCTATGATATGGGTTTTAAAAATGAAAGTTTTACTACTGTCGTTAGATACGTCATAACTGTGAGAGTAAAAATAATCGATTTTTTGAGACTCTTTTACGATCTTAATTTATTTAGTTGACGCAGTCGACTTTTTTTTCAATAATATTTAATATAAAATTAATACTGCATAGCTAACTGTTTCCAGATAGAAAAAGCGACATTAGTAGCAGAAGAAGCTATAGCTAACATGAGAACGGTAAGAGCGTTTGCGGGAGAAGAGAATGAAGCGAAGTTGTTCGCAGAGGAGTGCAATGTGGCTGCCGACCTCAATATGGAGTTGGGGCTCGGTGTTGGCTTGTTCCAGGCTGGGACTAATTTGTTTTTAAACGGGTGAGTTCTAAGAAATCATATGCACGAAAATAACAGTAAAAAGTATTGTTTTTTTTTTATGGTAAAAAGGGAGCAAATGGGCAGGAGGCTCACCTGATGGGAAGTGATCACCTCTGCCCATGGACATCTGCAAGCCCTGGCTTGCAGATGCGTTGCCGGCCTTTCAGGAAAGGGAGCGAGGGAGGGAGGTAGGAGGGAGGGAAGGGAGGAGGGAGGGAAGGGAGGAGGGAGGGATGAGGGATGGAGGAGGGAAGGGGAGTGGGCCTCCCGGACTCTCACTCACCGGACGAAACGCGACAACATAGCTGCCACTTCACGCCGGTCTTCTGTGAGAGAGTGGTACTATACGGGGCGTGCCGGCCCATTCGGCTGCTACCCGAAGGTAACAAGCATGGCACTACCACTTTTATGATGATGATGATAATATGTTGACCCGGATAATGAACTATCATCTTACCAAACTTCATCAAAATCTGATAAGTGGTTTCTTGCTATGTGATCATAGACAGACACCGAATTAAATTAGAATCGGCCTTTCTATCGATTATGACTATTTCAAATAGATTTTCCAAAATATAATACAGACATACATTTTTTATTTATTTAAGGAGTATATAGATTTATATAAACTCCATCAAATATAACATACACTGTATAATTTTATTTTTATAATATTAATAATTTAGCTTAAACAGCCTTCAGTCAATCCATACAAGGTTCCTATTTTTTCCAATTAGTCTTACTTGTTTTCTTATTATATTTGAATTTTTTATAAAAAAAACTATTTCGCCAATTAATTAGCTATTTGTTACCGACCGTATATTTTTTATGGTATATAGGTATGTACACCGATTACTCTGTAATTTATGATCCAAGCAATAGGCAAGGCAATAGCTGTCATTTGATCCCATAAAAATTTAATCATATTTTAAACTGCTTTAAAATTAAAATTAAACTCAACCCTATACATTCCACAGTATGGTATTAGCGACTATGTTCCTAGGGGGGCACTTCATGTCAACGGGGCAGATGTCGGCCGGTGACGTCATGGCGTTTCTAGTCAATGCCCAAACTGTGCAAAGATCTGTGGCACAGATATCTCTCTTGTTTGGCTCTGTAGTGAAAGGAGTCAGTGCTGGTGGGAGGGTGTTTGAGGTGATGATGGCCTTTATTTGTATATAAATAGAGTTTAATTTTGTTGTAACACTTGTGTTAATAAAAAGTTTTTCTTGTCTTAGGCTTCTTAAGTCAATACTCAATGCCTAAACTAAGGTCTATGTATGGCATAGGTAACTTTTTTGTAAGCTCAGTGGTGAACAGAATCATTGGGGATAGAGGGTTTTGTGAATATGAACTTTATTTTTGTGTTAATAGAGTTTATTTTCGGTAGAGATATTTAAAGTGTTAGCAAGCTAAAAACCAAAATTGGGTGATTGTTTTAATTGCCTCGGTGATCTGTTTATTATATGGCTTGCATGTACGGCTACAGATTGAAAGGTTCTGGGTTCGAGTTCCCGACTTTGCAAATTGAAAATGGAAGCCCTTATCTGCACTTGATCTTTCATCCTTAGAATCATTAAAAACTAAAAAAGATTTAAAGTTTATTTTCCGTTTTAAGTTTTAGTTTTTTTCTGTAGAATTTTAAAATGATATGCCTTATTGTGTCTCATATCATGAAATACTATTTCAAGGTTGAGTCATTGCTACCAATAAAGGCGCTTGTTAAACTTAAACAGTTAAAAATAATGGTTTTCATTAATACAAAATATAACTTAAATTATACATTTTTGAAATATCTTTTGCAGTACATAAATAAGGAGCCTCAAATGGATACTTCAGGCACAAAAACTATCAAGTATCACGAGTTCCACGGTGATATCGAATTTAAAGATGTTACATTCGCTTATCCAACAAGACCAGAAGCTGTAAGTCATTTACATTTTTTTAGATATAGTTTGCATAGTAATAGTATTTTTTACGTCCGACTGCTGGGCACGGGCCTCCCTCAGTACGAGGGGAATCAGGCCATAGTCTACCATGCTGGCGTAGTGCGTGTTGGCGGACTTCACATGTCTTTCGAAAACTTGCTAGGTTTTCTCAGACATGCAGGTTTCCTCACGATGTTTTCCTTCACCGTAAGACAAGTCGTAATGAATTTAGAAATGATTCGCACATGAAAATATCAGTGAAGGATTTGAACCCGCTTTACTCCGTTTCCCAAGCGTGTTACCACTGTGTCACCTCTGTCAATTTTATTAATAAATTGTATGTAAATATGAAGCTTTTTCTGTTTGTCACTTTTACTTTTTAACATTTTCAGATAGTTCTGCAGAATTTCAATTTGAAGATACCCGCGGGGAAGACCATAGCGATAGTGGGTACGTCCGGGAATGGAAAGTCTACCATCGCTGCTCTCTTAGAAAGGTAATTTAGTTAACTAACTTTAAATAAATAATAGTCGTAAAGAGTATTCCTAATGCATTGTATTTTCCGGGATAGTTTAGGGTTCCGTAGGTCAATGATTGGTTTTGATTTTAAGCTCCAAACGCTTCGTTGACTACCGTGTCCGAGATTGAAACGAATTGTTTGAAACGAACGTCTGCATTGCAACCAAAAAATGAACAAAAATGATAGTTTTTGATAGGTGAAAATATATCAAGTCATACAGAGATCGTAGATCGTTAGATATGCCCGTGCGAATCATAGAACGGTCATGTTTACCCATACAGGGTATGATTCGTATACGTCACCACTCGCCATAGATTACTATTGTTCAGATAAGACAATGTTCTGTGAAATTGTGTATAAGATAACTACTTACGCATGAAAAGTACCACCTTTATCCTTATTTGAGTTTCGACTTGTATTTTAGCACTCGCGAAATGAACATGACGGCATAATTCAGCACTTAAAAACCGATCACACGCAAAAAAATATTCTCAGCGATGCACCACTCAAAGCAAGCGCTCGGTACTGAATCAAGACTTGTGCATGCACCTCTTTGAGTAATGACATAATTTCGCGCGTTCTTTGTTCTGCGGGGCACATCTAACGATCTACGATCTCTGAAGTTATACATATTATATTTATAAAACTAGTTATTATATAAACAGTACAAATAAACATTCTCCATTTTGATAATTTAACGATTGTTCAGGTTCTACGACGTGAATGCAGGTTCAGTTTCCATAGATAACATAGATATCCGCGATCTCGACTGTCGATGGCTTCGAGGCAGAGCGATAGGGATCATAAGTCAAGAGCCGGTGTTATTCGCAACCACTGTGAAGGAGAATATAAGATATGGCAGACCAGATGCTTCAGATGCTGAGGTGAGATGATACAGATTAAATAATTAGTCAGTTTTTAATTTCAAATTACAGCTTATTATATAAGTGAAAGCCTCAAACGGACTCGAACCTGCATCGGTTGGAGTAGCAAGTAGGATCATTACGAATTGAGTGAAACGTACCGTCTTCGAGATAATATTTTTTAATAATTATGTTTTTTACATAAAACTTCACACTTTTCGTATTTTTACTTCGATATTTTTACTATTTTATTTCCTTCTTCAGGTATATGAAGCAGCAAAAACAGCGAATGCCGACGATTTCATCCGCAACTTCCCGGACGGATACGACACTATGGTGGGGGAGAGGGGGATGTCCCTCAGTGGCGGACAGAAGCAGAGGATAGCCATAGCCAGGGCTGTCCTCAAGAACCCTCCTGTCATGATATTGGATGAAGCTACCAGGTATAATATGTTTATATATCGCGTGAATGTAAGTAGTCTCGCTAGATTGTTAACTGCGAATTTGTAATTTGACGGTATTTACAATTTTTCGGTCCTTCTTTTTTAACGTCGTAAAATCCATTTACGCATACTACATGCATACATCATCATCATCAGCCCTTTTTTAACGTCCCACTGCTAGGGGTGGGCCTCCCTCAGTACGGGGGGATCACGCCATAGTCCACCGCGCTGGCCTAGTGCGAGTTGGCGGACTTCACATGTCTTACGAAATCTTGCTAGGTTTTCTCAGACATTCAGATTTCCTCACGATATTTTTCCTTCACCGTAAGGCAAGTGATGATGAATCATTGTAGTGAAGTAAATCGACAGCATTCACACATTTTTAACCGACTTAAAACAGAAAGAAGTAATATGTTTCGTTATATATAATTTCCAGTGCCTTAGACTCAGCAAGCGAGAAAGTGGTCCAGACAGCGTTGGAGACAGCATCAAAAGGCAGGACAGTGTTAGTGATCGCGCACAGACTCTCAACAGTCATGAATGCTGATCTTATCGTCGTATTGAACAAGGGGAAGATTGTTGAGGTAAGTTAATTTAGTTAGTTAGTTAGTTTCACAGGAATTGACTACGTCAGCTGAGGTTATGAGTTTGAGTTAATTCAAGCTTCTATTGCCAAATTTAAAAAAAATGAATGAAGGAACGTTTGTGTACTAAAGGTTATTATTCGATTAACGATTTTTTAGAAGACAGTACGCCTTGGGAAAGATGTGATCGCCGCCAGGCTATTTCAACATATAGAATTATTGTTAATATACAATTTAATTTAAAAAAAGAATGAGATTAAGAAAAAAAAAATATTAGTCCCGCTGAGTTTCTTTCATCAGTTCTCAGAGGTCTTCTCAGGTCAGAGGTTTCTTCTTTCCGAACTGGTGGTAGACTCATGACGTTCAGTAATAAATTGTTACAATTTTTATGCTGAATAAAATATTTTGATTTGATTTGATTTGAGTCCGGATTAAGACCAAGTGGCTTTTTCTGTTAAGTAATTCTTAGTTACATCCCAAAGTGTTGAAGTTGTTTGATTCACAACTTGTCAGGAAGCATATAAAGCCGTTGGTCCTAATCTACTTTGATCGATCTTTGCGAAAACCCCTATTTTGCTATAGGCATTGAATTGAATTGAATTGATAACATATATATTTGATAGTATTTAGCAGTATTTGAAATTTTATTTATATTAATACTTCACTCAGACTTCAATGTTGATGTTAAAAGATAAAAATTGCAATATCATTACTATTTACTCTCAATAGAAAAGAAAGAGAAGGAAGATATAAAGATGAAATTACATTAAGTGTATTTTCACAGATGGGAACACATGAGCAGTTGAAAAAGCAAAAAGGACACTATTGGAACTTAATTAAACAGCAGGATCAAGATGAAGAGTCTAAATCATTATGAAACAACTAAAAATATATACGTTAGTATACATTTTTAAGATATGAAATATTTTTTCTTACTAAAAAGTATCCTATATATTGTCCCGGTTAACTACCTTTCATTATACCAAATTTCATGGAAATCTGCTCAGTATGTTACTCTTAATTAGAGGTGGGCGCAACGGCTATACATTGATAACAAGTTATAACTGTAGAGGTGGGCGCAACGGCTATATATTAATAACGAGTTATAAGAATACGCTATTTTTAAAACGCCTATTATTTATAAATGAAACTTATCTTTTCGGATTTTGTCGCGGATTTATTATGATTTTTGGTTCCCGACGTTTCGAATTCTTTACAGCGATCATGGTCACGGGAGAGATTACTGTAAAGCATTCGAAACGTCGGGAACCAAAAATCATAATAAATCCGCGAAAAAAACCGAAAAGATAGTTTCATTTATAATGTCAAATATTCGCGTAAACCTAAAAAAGTATTACGCCTATTATTTTATATTTTATATTATATATTTCGTAAAACACACTCACACACATACAGAACTACAGCCTCATTTTTTAAAGTCGGTTAACGTTCCTTTCCACGTAATAAATGTATAATTTATTGCTTTAAAGTCAAATTATTTATTAGAAACAAATTAATAACTTAAACATTAAGAAATTCGGGTTGTAGTTGAGTGATGGTTTTTAAATTAGAATTTTTAGGTATAAATGTAGGTTAATGGTAAAAAGGTAAAACTGTAGTATTTTTATGTTAAAATGGTTAGACCGTTTTTTTTCTTATTTTACATAAAATTAATTTAAAAAAGGCGGATCAAAATTAATTTCTATCCTGAGACATTAGGTATATCCTGAATATTCTATCCTGGGTGTTATGGACAACAAATTATTTAATATACAACATTATTTTTGTTTACTTTATGAGTTATGTAACGCGTCACATTAAAGACAACCAAGGGTATTTACTAGTCTTTTATGTAAAACTGGGACAAGTTAAATGAATTTTAAACTTTAATTGCATACAGTTCTGAGTCGAAAATCCGTAAAAACATATTTTATTAAATTGAAATTCAAACTATAAAAGTAATGAAAAATAGTGTTTTTTTTGTATACTGACACATGTTATTTAAAAGTGCACTAATTTGCGACAAAATCCGATAATAAAAGACAGTGTGGTATAAAAAAGTATTATTCCTAATAGTTTTAATGAAGACATTTTTTATTAATTTAGTGAAAGTCGCGGGGATAAGCACGTGGTGTGGTATAAAACAAATATGGCTGTTTTTTATTTACAGTATATGTAATGTTGACAATTTAAATTATATCAGATGTTAACATGTAAGTAAATAAAATTGTTTTTTTAATCATCATGTTTTATTTGAAATTAAACCAATTTATCCAAATACATGTTTTTATTAATATAAACTTTGTTTGAAATGTCTTTCACTTGATTATTATTTACTAGCGCTCACGGTCGAGTAAAACAGGTCTAGCAACAAGCTCAATTTCGTAGTAGAGATTTTACGATTTGTGTGACAAGATTTCAAGCTTCGCGTAAACATCGCTGTACGGCGTTGCAGTCGACTGCAGCTGAGTAGTACGCAGTGCAAACGCCCTTTATGTGACAATTAAATGGTATTTATGAAATACGAAATAATTTTGAGTTGCACAGCACCCCAGTCTATCGTCATGCCACGGCCGTAAATAGAAACTATTGTCACGATAAGCCGATGTACTAGTCTTGATGCTAGATCTACTTTCTAGACCGTGACAGCGCTGTAAAATCGGTTCGTTTTAACGGTTAATGTGGATTTCTCTAAGACGAGATAGTATTTTCTATCGATAAAAAGTATTTCATATTTAGTTTGAAATTAATTTTGATTGTATTATACCAGTTTTCGTTAAAATCTTTTCACTAATTTTCTTCTGACGTGGTCATATAAAGTATGTCAACAAACGTATAAAGATTTATTCATAACATAATTAATCTATATTTTTTTCTTAACTATTGTAGTAGTTGAAGCTGAATGGGTTTCATTATTTTTCTTAATATTACTTTCCTTTTTGTCAGGGCTCGTTTTTCAAACACTTATTATAATTTCAACGCTAATCTATGATTTTTGTTGGAAAAAATATGTGCTTTGTAATTTGTTTTGTAATGGGAAGTAATATTTTAATAAAAACATCATTCCGAAGAAGTATTTATTGCATACAGGATCACCAAAATTTTGTACAGTAGTAATTTTAAATAACACTGACAAATTATTTACATTACATATTATTAAACTATGCTACGTTTATTATATATTTACAAAGTAACAACTTTAGAATTATTCCTTAAATTCAAGTATACGTAGGTTTTAATCTATTTCTATGATATTTTACCATTAGTATTTTTATATGGCAACACCATAGTACTAATGATTATCGATAACTTAGCTAAGATAAGAATAAAATTAAAATAATATATTTATTATATCGTAATAACATGGTAAAAAACATATTAAAATAATTATATCAAATAAATTTTGACTGTCCGTCTGTTACTCTTGTTTTGGAGAAACAAAACATATTATGTATATGATGTTTGCCTATTATTTTTAAACATGCCACGACCACTGTACAGTGGCTTTAGTACAACATCGAAGATATTTCGAAACGCTAACGGCTTTAACACCATAATTATTATGAAAGAACTATGTTTTCGCCTTTTACTTTAGTTTTCGTTTCGAAATAATATTAACATACGTACTAAGTAAAATTACTTAAAAGTCAGAATTAGCCTAAGTTTTAGTTCCTTGGAATTCATAACTTCAACGATAACAAATAATTTACGATCTGAAATTGTGAACAAAATATGCTTGATTAGTTCATATTTAATTGACCATAATATTTTGTGGAACATAGATTAAATTTCATATTTCATATTTCATAAGCAAAAAAAAAATTTTCTTAAGAAGTTTTTTTTAAATAATAAGGGGTTCTAGTTGACAAATGTAAATCCATTCAATTATATACTTACTATGTAAATTCGAATATTAATTAAGTGCTTTAACTACATAGATATTTTATTATTTATTATACAATTTTATTTTAATAATTTAATTTAGATATAACTTTAGCCCATATCAATAATTTTCAAAAGTTTTCAAAATTGAAATATTGATTATAAAATTAATTAAAAAATTAAACATGTCTATTTTGGTCTTTAAAATGTTTAAGAATATCAACTTACAATACACATAGTTGAAGAAATTATAAAAAATGATTTCATAAACACATAACCCTCCTTTGCTGCAGTCGGGTAAAAATATCAATAAACCTTTATTCGATAGATCGTTCCAAGAAAGAAATATGTTGTAATCAATGCCGTTTCGCATCTATATAATCTATGCGGCGAATTTAAGTATATTATTAGTCTATAAATCGCTGACGTCATCGCAGGCCGAAGTGGATCATCGTGCACGTGAAGAGTAGGATGGTAATGCTAGACGTGATGCCGTGGATCGCGCTGTTCCGACGAAGGATTGCGGCCATTTTGTTGCCTGAAAATATAAAATTTTTTTTTGTTGGGACATTTACACACAGCGCTATCTAGTTCCACGGTAAGGTACGAGCCTTGTGTTATGGATACTAGTTAGTTGTTATACTAAACATATATAAGTTTAAATACATACATATTATAAATATAAACATTCATGATTGGAGTACAAACATTCGTGCTTAACAAATGTATGCCCCCATCGGGACTCGAACCCGCGACCGCTGGCGCATCAAGTAGGGTCACTACAAACTGCGCCACGCGTGTCGTCAATTCGTCATTAACTTCTTGTTCACATTTTCTCTTGTGGAAAAGAATAAAATGATTGTTAAAATATGTCTTTATCATGCAAAATGTAATCTCGACGGTTATCGAACCCGCTACCTGAAGGTACTAAGGTAGGAGTACCTAAAGATTACCAGTATCTTATAATATGATATTGGCATTAGATTTCTACACTTAGGCGTGTATTTTTGTTTTTAAACTTTCCAAATCGGTTCATAAGGTTCTGAGGTAACAAACAACATACAATCAAATTGAGAACTTCCTCATTTTTAAAGTCGGTTTAAAAAATCGTTTAATTATAATAAGACCATGATTGCTGTAAAGCATTCGAAATGTCGGGAAACAAAAATCCAAATAAATCCGCGACAAAATCTGAAAAGGTAATTTCATCTGCGCGCATCACAGAAAAACTACTGGATAGATTTCAATGAAACTTTCTAAGTTTTATTTCTTAGACACTTGGCCCTTATCAAAAAAAAAAAATGATTGCGATATCTTCATTTAATAAAAAGTTATTAAAGTTTCAAGAAATAACGATTTGTATATGCACTACGTGTTCAGTGATGTATGTTTCCTTCTCGCGGAGTAGAACAAAGTATATTTTTGCTTGCGATCTTTTTGATGTTTTTTCCTTCGTACATAAGAAAACTTTGTTAATTGCAAGCAACGCGAACGAAGTCGCGGGTATCAGCTAGTTTATAATAAGAACTTACTGCCTTCCGATACAAAGACGTGTATCGACGCCGGCTCCGTGTTACTTGCACTGCAAGTATAGTTTCCCGAATCCTTCAAAGTCGCGCCTCGAACAGTCAGCCTCGACTGTGTTCTAGCCCCCGGCTCTGTCTCCACTGTTATACCTCCTCGAGTCGCGTCATAGTTTATCATCCTCTCGTTATGGTACCAAAATACGTATTGGGGTGGTGTTGGGCTCTGGAAATAATAAAAAAGGTTTTAAATCTTAAAGAGGTTTTAGTGAGTATTTTATCTATTTATGTGTCAGAAACAACTTTAACGATTTCGATCAAATTTTGTGTTTAGATAAGGTTTCGGTTTTTAAGATTATCTATTGGGTTGTGCTTTTGAAAAAAAAAACAATATTTACATTTTCTTTCCTAATAAATACGATTTAAAGAAACCGAAGTTGGTTGACAAATAGAGTACATATTATACAGTACCTAGTTTTCGACCAAACTATATAAGACAGTTCGGTACAAGGTAAAGGTAGTCTAAAATATAATTAAAACGTATAATTTTTAAATATTTTTTATCTCTAATCTGTGACTTTTCACATTAAACTAGTAGGTATATATTCCCTCATGTAACTGTGAATAAGCTCAAGAATTTTGATTGATCGGGTTGAAACCCACGCTTTGGCTTCACAATCCAATCAGAGCTAATATCGGCTAGGTTAGTTAATAGTTAGATTCATTCAGTGCGTGCGATTTGGACTATGGTTTCGATGATTTGTGTTTTCCTACCATTAACTGCAGTTCATTACTGGTTATAGAGTATTAAAAATGATTTAAAACTAGATTTAGCCCTTTAAAAGGCAGTGGTAGCCCAGTGGTAACGCCCTCGCTTGGTTAACTGAGTGAAGCGGATTTATATCCCGGGTCTCGTAGTATGGTTATAATATTTTCATGTGCGAACTATATAAAAAAACAATCTAAATAATCTAAATAATGTCATTTTACATAGGTATAGTTATTATCAAAGAAAAAATTACAATTTAAGTTTTCTCGTCAGCTCTAGCAGAACTAAGTAAAACTATGGTATAGTAGCATTTAATCGAGCTATAGTGAAACGAATGCTATATCTTCTTGTAAAACACATTTATACGGGTAAAAATTATCAAAATCATTAACAACTTTCGTAATTTGAGAGTTTTACACAAACTAGCATAAGAATTTTATATAGAATTACTCAAAACAAAATATTAGTTTCATTTTAATACTGTTGCTTTAACGTGTAAGCTAATAAATGAATTAATTAAAATAAATCGCATCTGCAAGCAATACTGATACTCGTCTGATAAATTAATTGGTTTAAGTACAAAATCTAACATTTCAGTTTTTAATTAAGCGTCTGAAGTTAAAGAAATTAGCCGTAACAAGTATGGACGTCTAGAGGTCAGAGACTTCATTATGGATTCTCTTCACAATAATAATGCTTTTGTAAATAAGACTCAATCACTGAAATGTGTATGAAAATACAAAATACGACCGGAAAGTTGTTACACGCAAGATAAATGATTTTGTGTGCATTCAGTTATGCGAATATTTCCCAAAGCTGGACGAAGAAAACGCAAGATTTTGAACAATATTCTTAGCTTTACCCGGAAATCGAATTCATCAATCTAGTAGCATCAATATAGTAGCGAGGCATTTTATTAAATAATAATAACTTAGACTACTTTTATTTTAGAAAATTTAATAACTAGCGAAACCCGCGGATTCGCCCGCATGAAATATAGGAGCGAACCCGAGGGAAGTGAGGGTAAGTTGCAATATTTTAATATGAGTCTTCTTTCTCTGACTAACACTGGAACTTACCTACTAATATAAAATTATTAAAAGAACATTTTTTACGATGCAGCATTCAAAGTCACCTAAATATTCAAATCAATGTTTTCTTGTTTAAAATTCACCACGTGTATGCGAGACGGAAACATCATTGGGAAGTCAACATATGTCGGCCAAAAAAGAAGGTGAAATTATTACCTTAAAATATGGGATTTTCGGTTAGACACGTGATATTTTTTAAAATTCAAGAATTTGCTATTTCGTATAAAATATAACTCATTTAAATATATTGTATATATTTATATACTATATTGAAAGTTGCTTGTCCTGACAGGTAATTGTGACAAACTACTTTTAGTATCACATCATCATCATCAGCCCTTTTTAACGTCCCACTGCTGGGCACGAGCCTCCCTCGAGGAGGGGGACTAGGCCATAGTCCACCGCGCTGGCCTAGTGCGTGTTGGCGGACTTCAGATGCCTTTCGAAAACTTGTTAGATATTCTCAGATATGCAGGTTCCCTCACGATGTTTTCCTTCACCGTAAGACAAGTGGTAATCATGATATAAATGATTCGCACATGAAAATATCAGAGGTACACGCATCACTCGGTTATCCAAGCGACGCGTTACCGCTGGGCTACCACTGTGTCCGTGTCCTATCACATACTAGGTAAGAAACGATCTATTAAAAATCCCTAAAAAACGGAATCTTTTTTTTTTACGAAAATATTTGCTTCTAGAAGCCATAGTAATGTGCAAAATTATTTTTTGTTCTAATATCGTAAATTTCATCCCAATCTGCTTAGTCATTTCAGTGTGACAGTAACAAATGTCCAACATTCACATATATAGACTTTGGCATCACCGTCTGTCTGTTCGCGATAAGGTTTTAGTATATAGTTTGTCAAGTTTTTGTATTCATTTACTAGCGGAATTCGCGGCTTCGCTGGCGCTAAATTTAGGGGCAAGCCTGAAAGAAGCTGATAAGTGATAGCTAGTTGATAATATTAGTTATTCTTACACATAATATGTACAGACCTTTTCAACGATGCAAATAAGGTGAATAACACTGCCCATATCCACATGGTGTTCACCAGAGCCTAGAATGAAGGCTTCGGGGACGACGATCTGTAGCCTGACGTAATGGGAGACGATGCCAGTGCGAGTCGACACCTGAAAAATACGAGAAGTTGATTCTAAAAACAAAATCTTGGATACATTAGTATAAAAATAAGTGGCTTTCTTTTGTTCTTTTGTTTTATTACTTTCTTTTTTTTTCTTTTCAATTTGAATTTCATGGAAAATGTATGATGATAAAAATAATAAATATGAAGAACAGGAACAGCCAGTGAATATTGTAAAACTAGCGTAACCCGCGGCTTCGCTCGCGCCAAATCGCTAGTATAGTATAGATATCAAATATTATAGCAATACAATGAACACTTACTAAAATTAAATAATAAAAAATATTAGAAATCATAACGCATCATTTGATAAGTGAAAACGGAATTTTGATTTAAGAGTTTAGAAGTTAGAACACATTATTATTTTATTCTTTTTTAACAGTATTTTAGGAATTAAATTATTTTTTTATGTAGTAAATATATTATTATTATTTATTTATAATATATATATTTTATTTTATAGACTTTTGTTGTTTCATTTGTATTTTGTTGTCTGTGACGTTTCGCTAGAGTGGCCAATATGGCGACTACGATTTGTCTGTCAGCTTCATTAGAATTAAACAAAATACTCCACAATCCGAATTTTGCGAATTTACGTTGTCGACTCGAAATCTTTATTTTTGTATGTTTTATTATTCAGTTAAGGTTTCGATCGAGTCTACCGTAACCATTGAAGAAATTATTAATATAGATAATTATATTAATGAAAAGTAAAAAACTTATCGTCATAAATATGATAAAATTCTAATCGAGTCGAATATGTTTATTTAAAAAAAAATTTTTTTTGAAAATCTCACTAAAATAGTCAATAGATCTGAATTAAAAAACTATCTAAAAATTATAGTTCTTAGTATTTTCTTTCTGTAAAAGCATCTTTAGAAAACTACTGAATAGATTTTCAGTATGATTCTCTGGTTATTCGAGACAACAAAGAGGATTTTTTACTGAGGGAAAATATTTCATCTCTAAGAAATCTATACCGTTAAAAAGTACCCCTAGTTTAAAAAATACCCGTAGCGAAACCGAGCAGAGCAAGGGTGAGTCACTAGGTTTACTATTAAAATTGTAGTTCTATGAATCTAAAATGCTTTAAATATCATGTGTCGCAAGAAACATCTGGTATAATCATTTTCTAGCTAATGGTTCTAAATTTTACGCGAAGCACATTATAGTAAATTATAAAGTAATTTAAAGTTATGTTCATGAACCGTAAAAATTACTGTCGACATACTCCGGGCTTCTTGGACAATGTGCCAATTTATCATGCTTAAGCATGCGAAAAAACCTTTTGCCTCTTCACGGGCATTGATCACGGACATTTCAGGATTTCAGGGGAAATATTTTGAAACAAAAGTTAATAAGAAACAGCGACACGGCTGATAGATATCATGCTAATTTATAAGAGATTTTAAGCTTTTACCCAATAATTTGATAAAACTACCTTTTCGGACTTTTCGAATGCTTTACAGCTTTCATGAGATGATCAGTTCATTTCAGGTCTGTCTTTCCCGTGAAAAAATACGAAAAGATAAGTGGTTATTTTAACTAAGTTAGTTTTACCTGTAGTGACATTAGCTAGAAGTTTAATATAGTACATATTTTAATATTTTTATTTATTTAGATTGTATAGTTCAGTCCATTTTAACGTTCCACTACTGGGTATGCAGCTTCCTTCCATACGAAGGGGATCAGGCCATATTCCATCACACGGGACTAGTGTGGGTTGGCAAACTTTACATGTCTTTCGAAAACTTGCTAGGTTCTCTCAGACATGCAGGTTTCATGACGATGTTTTCCTTCAACGTAAGCCAAACGGTAATCATGTTAGAATCAATTCGCACATGAAAATGAGCGATTCCCGGATTTGAACCCGCATCACTTGGTTATCCAAGCGAGCGTGTTACCACTGGGCTACCTGTCTAGATTGTATATATTATTAATAAAAAATGAGTGTAATTTTAGACAGGTGATTTAGAATTATTCTAGTTAATGAAAAACGTTTTATCAAACCCGAGAAATTTATTAGTATCAACGTAAATATTTGAAGCTTTACATTTAGCTTTTCTCTATCAATGTCATATCTGTTCAAATAAAGCTTAATGAGCACAATTTTAAAAGCTCCTAAATAAATAAATATGTTGGGACATTATTACAACAGCGCAATCTAGTTCTGTGATAAGCTACAAGGCTTGTGTTGCGGATACCAGATAGTTGATATATTACACATATAAATCTTAAATACATACATATTATTATAAATATAAACTCCCATGACTGGAATACAAACATTCGTGATCAACTAATGAATGCCCCCAGCGGGACTCGAACCCGCGACCGTTGGCGCAGAAAGTGGAGTCACTACCAAACGTGTCGTGTATCTTTATTATAAGTATG
This sequence comes from Boloria selene, assembly GCA_905231865.2. Classification (NCBI taxonomy): domain Eukaryota; kingdom Metazoa; phylum Arthropoda; class Insecta; order Lepidoptera; family Nymphalidae; genus Boloria; species Boloria selene. Next base: position 9,710,375 of record HG993149.1, read on the forward strand.
TGTCTTTTTCTGTACACATATGAAAAGAAATATATTACCTATTAAATTTAGTTCTTTTAATTTTTCCCTAATGAGTAACTTTGTCGCAATGCGGACGGATCTTTGCTTATGGTGGACACCATGCTGGCGTGCAGTTTAGTGAATGTCACATGTCTTTTGAAAACTAGTTGCCATACGATTCTTCACTGTAGTTATAAGTTAAAATGCTATCCCCGGGATTTGAACCCCCTTCACCGCTACTACACTGCAGCAACTATAAAATACATATTTAAAACGACTTAAGACCGTTACAATATCTTGTAACGTCTTATTTCGCGAAAGCTATTCTTATTTATTATTTATCATTCTGAAGTTGGACCCTTAGGGCCTTGTTTCTAGTATCCTTAGCCATTCACTCACCATACGCTTAAAAGGCAGGCTACAAAAGGTGTGTTAACAGTCTCAAATACGCATCCCCTTTTATTTTCTACATGTTTGTAAGCAAAAAACTCCTGTATAACAGTATAATGTGAAATTTCTTTATGTAAATACGACTATTTCATCTGCATACGGCTACGGCTTAAACACCCTAGCTCAGTTTTTTCCCTTTGTTTTTATTCTAGGAAATGGTATCTAATGGGTTGAATTGATCGTAAAGCGTGAAAGTGACTTCGAGTTTGTATGGTAATTTGTTATTTGTATATAACTAGCGGATCTACGCGCGATATTTCAAACTGGCGGTGCGTGGAGAGTGACGTATGTTCTCGCTGTGTTGTTTCTAAAAATATGTTGCGTTGAATAATTTTAATATATAAATTTTATATAAAAATTGTTTGAATACCGCTCTGTAAGTATCTCATCTATATTTACATTAAAATTTAAAAATGAAAAGATATTCGTTTGTAAGCCCATCACTTGAGAATGGCTGTACCGATTTGGCTGTTTGTTTAATTGTTCGTAATATTTCAAATGAAATATGGATGCATCAATACAAGGAAAAGAATAAACAATTTCCCCGGAGTAAAAAAAAAATGTATAAGGTAAACAGTGGAAAGTTTTATCAATATCCGCTCAGTAGATTCTGTAAAAGTAACAAACTACACAAAGCTTTATCGTAATAAGGATTAGTAGGATATCTCTTGAAAGTCTCTCAATAAACAAATTTATTAAAATAATAGAAACATAAAATTAGGATAGGGTGTCTGTCAGGTCAGTTAGTATTTAATTAAGGTCTTAAATTCAATTTAAACCAAGATGCAAAGCGTAGCTTAAATGGGTGGGAAGGTTGACAGTATGAAATGATTTATTGAAAATAACATGAAAGTTAGTTTTCCTTATTGTTTGTAGTTTTCCTATTTAGTTGTTAGAAATTTCAGTCATTGCCAATAAGAAATCTCATCCGGCCCATTACATGACTAAATAATGTTCAATGTAAGGTTACGACTTTTTTCTAGTCTTTTATTTATTCGTATATCCGTGGTCGTGATTCCTCAGTCTTTGAAATATGAAAAGATCATAAATGTCTATCTATACTAATGGAACAAGTTGTTTTGATTTTTTTCATTAAATTACTTAAAAGCTTGTGTGTAGTTACACAAAAAAGTTAACAAGTGGAGGAGAAAAACGTACCGACTTTTGTACTTTATATAAAGGATTATTTATAGATTTACGAAACACATGACTAGATAGTCAAGATACTGTTATTATTTCTTTAAGATTCTTCTCTGAAGGAGCTAAATGTTTAAATCTCGATTCATAAATGCATAATTGTTTTCCATACACAAGAACACGACTTAGGTTAGTAAAGATTTCTAATATATATATAACTCACCCTCGCTCCACTCGTGTTTGTCACTAGTCAGTTAGTATAGATGCGTTTTGACTGTTAGTATAGATTTCTCAGAAATGAAATATTTTGCTGAAGTTAAAAATATTCTCTATGTATGGCCCAGATAACCAGCTATCATCATACCTCCTCGAAAACTGTTCAGTGGTTATCACGGATGCAGTCATAGACAGAGAGATAAATCACTACATAGTATAAAACAAAGTCGCATTTTCTGTCCCTATATCCCTATGTGCGCTTAAATCTTTAAAACTACGCAACGGATTTTGATGCGGTTTTTTTTAATAGATAGAGTGATCCAAGAGGAAGGTTTATATGCATAACTAGCAGATCCCGCGGCTTTACCTGTGCTAAATCTAGGGAAGAGCCCGAGCGAAGCGAGGGCGAGTCGCTAGTAATCTAAATAATGGCTATTGTGTTTAGACTTTCCGAAAATATTTAATGTACAGATTCTTCTAAGTTAGAGTTTTATTATACGTATAGATCAAAACATAATCAAATATTTAGGGACGTGCGAAAAAAACTATAAAGGGTAGCTTTTAGTAGGTATATTACCACTTTAAATATTAATTATATAGATAGTGCTGTGAGCCTGTAACATACGGACTGACGACAGTCACGTGCATTTAGATAAACTGCAAACCATTTTCAAAAAAAATACACTTGAACCTAATTGAAGTTGTAACTAAAACGAAATAGAAAGACTCCATATTATTAGAGCAGTATAACCCAACTGTCCCCACCCGTCTCCATTATATTCTATCACAAGTTATGAATCCTCATAAAGCAGATTTACTCTACAGAGTATATTGTGATCACGTTCCGTTCTGATTGTTTGTTCGTTGTGTATTCTCGGATCTTTGTTCACATTAAAGATAATTGGGGTATTATTTTTATGTTTATTTAGGTCATATGTTATAGTTCGTAGGTAGAATGTATATGAAAATGGTAGAGTTTCTTTGAAGGCAAACAAGTTAAACATGTTTATGGCTAATTTTCGCAATATTATTTTCGTCATAGCAATATGACTATCTTAATTGTATAGTAGTACAAATTGACTGGATATTTCGCTGAAAGATAATGGTTTTGGTGGAAATTACTTTGGGGATCGATAAACTTATTTTATCTTCTATCAAATAGAACGGTTCGAATTAGTAGTACTGATTTATTGGGTCTAGGAAAATTTGGTTTTACTGAATATAAATATTTATGTATGTACCAGGTACTTAACTGCAAAACTGTTAATAAGTAAACATTCAAAGTTTTCAGTAAGCAAAGGCTGTAGAAGTTAGGTTATATTGAAAGAAAATAGAAAAGCGGTCCAAATATTCTTATATATTAAAAAGAGTCAACCAGATCCCTATAATCATTGGACCACTTTTTGGATCTTCCGACATACCTAATAACAACGTGGTAGGCTCAGACGGAGATGGCGAGATGAATTGGACTCCTTTCAGGAAGACTAGTTTATAAAAGAATACAGCGACCAGATGAAGAAGAGTTAGGAGGCGTTTATACTGCAGTGGGACACTACAGGCTCTTAATAAATAACAATAGTACCTATTTGTATTTCATTGTGTATGTACGTTTATTATATTCGCTTTTTGTCTTTTATATATTTATTATGTACACGGGCTGAAAAATAAAAGAAAAGGCACAGGAAGGTATATAATATTATGCTTAAAAGTTTTATAAAAACATAATAGTGACAAAGCTACATTTAGCTGTTCATTTCTTAACTCAAATACAAATATTATATACTTGATTGAAGTTACATGTACGGCCATGTATTTGATTAGTTAATATTGGCATATCTATTGTCAGAACAACGTCATCCTCCCTGTAGGACGATTGGTTGTGTCAATTTGTATTAATTAATTAGTCACGTCATGGTATTTAAAGTACTTACCACTACGTATACAGAGTATAAACAGTATACATAGTGGTAAGATTACAAATCTATATATTTAGCGAATCTGATGAAACGTCTGGCTCAGTTTGTACTTGCTGTGCCGATTGTCGCGGGTTCGAGTCCTGCTGAGATTCATTCATTTATGTGATGAGCATGAATGTTGGTAATCCAATCATGGGGCAATGGTTTATACCATGTAGGTAGGTCTTTAATTTTTTGTATCAACTACCTTGCGACTATCTTGGCTTGCACATTACCATGTGTGTTCGATTTCCGGGTCACGTCAGAAGAGACGAATTTTATCTTGTGTTATTAAAAAAATAAAATAAAAAGATAGAACTTATTTATGTAATAGTTTTTGCTCAAATTTTCAATATTTAATAATTATAACCAATTTTCAAGTGATTCCGATATCTAATGATTGTTTCTACAATGATTTATAACCCACTATTCGGCCACAGTAAAAATATATAATACTAAAACATTACAATGCAGTTTTCGACCGATAGATGAATTTTCAATTCAAACATTTTTATAGGCGAGGCTTGCACATTCAATTTTCCATGGTAATCCGTTAGGTAAAATAATAAAAAACGAACACGCGCCCGCTTTATGTGCCTTTGATTTTATTCCGTGAACTTTTTGTATGAGGAAAGAATATGCAAACGCTTGTATCTACTATGTAACATACTTTTATATATGCAGTATTATTTTAATTAAAATTTAGTGTTTTACGTAGCTCCAGCTATACTATCACTACATAGTATAAAACAAAGTCGCTTTCTCTGTCCCTATATCCCTTTGTACGCTTAAATCTTTAAAACTACGCAACGGATTTTGATGCGGTTTTTTTAATAGATAGAGTGATTCAAGAGGAACGTTTATATGCATAGCTAGCGGATCCCGCGGCTTTGCCTGTGCTAAATCTAGGAAAAAGCCCAAGCGAAGCGAGGGCGAGTCGCTAGTTCGTTATAAAGTATATTAGATCTATGTAAAGATAGAGATAAAGAGGTATTTCTAGTTTGAATAAATCCAAAATATAGTTACGTATTGTAGCCATTTTGGATATTTCTTTAATATTCTTAGTTTAAAAGTAAAAATACAAATTTTCTCTGTATTTGCCCCCAATGGGCTCAAACCCGCTAGCGATAGCTAGTTAGAAAGTATGGTCACTACAAATGTGTTGTCAAAAATAACATGATAAATGGTAATAAATCGTTTTGAAAGTGAACCAATTATTTTTATATTAAACCTCATACTGTTAATCGTTATTGCTTAATTATACGTGCAATGCATGCAAAATTATGAAAATTTTAATAGTATTTAAACTATCGTAGTATTTTTAGCGTCAAAGGTATATCGTAAAGTGTTGTACAAAATTTTAGAGTGAACTAAAACTTCATCATATAACTTTTATTGCATTTAAAATGTTACGACAGCAAATAAATAACATCCTAGTAGGTAATAATATTTAAGAAACACGTAAAAGTTTATAAAAAAATTCAATGTTTGTTACATAATTGGTATTTCGATGTTGGACAAATTATGATGATATAAATATAAATTTATTAAACATTATATAATAATAAAATTCTAGTCTTTATACATTAAATATTTTCTGAAAATCTTACAACTTATTTAAATATGTTGGGAATGTAGGGACATTATTACACGCAGCGCCATCTAGTTCGTCTAGTGGTAAGCTATGAAGGAAGCTTGTTTTACAAATAAGTCTACATACATACATATTATAAATATAAACACCCATGACTGGACAAACATCCGAGTTTATCAAATGAATGCCCCCAGCGGGACTCGAACCCGCGACCGCTGGCACAATAATTAGTAGGGTTACTACAAACTGCGCCAAACGTGTCGTCTAAAATAGTAATTATTGTCGTTAAAGAGGCCAAATTTTTAGTTTTTTTAATGTCAGTATGTGACCGCATTTTGAGGAAACGACAAGACAAATTTTGACCAAATTTGGTATGATATGATAGCTTATATGATGAGACTTTCTACTGCGGGAAAATATCTTATCTGAGAATTCTAAAAGGTAGTCGTACCCCACTCGGGAGGAACCCGAGGGGAGTGAGGTTGAGTTGCTAGTATACCAAAAAGCTCTGTTATGTAAAAACGTTAGAAAAAAGATAGGACATTTTTACATTGCTACGAGAAAAAAATGTCTTCAGTAATGTCACTATTTGCCTGTTTTTCCTCTCAGAGCTCATTTCGGAGCTAGCACTAAGCTGAAATGATACTAATATCGTAAATATAAAAAGTTATGTATTGTAATTTCGGAATGAAATTCTTGTGTAGATATTTACTGTATGAACACAGAGTATTTTATAAAAATAACTAGTATTATATTAGTGTGAAGAACGAAAGCTTATTAATAATCGGTGCAAGCTTAGATGAAGCAATCTCTGAATACATGTGCAACGCCATCACGACAGTAACCACAATCGACTAACGGAAAATACACCGCAAATGGAATTGACCGACATCCTTCAAAGGACTGAGGTCGAATAATATTTATTGCAAACAGGTTAATATTCTAAGTTAGCATTTAGTTAGTAAGTTAGTTCATAAGTTTGAACCTAATTTTGGTTTCTTCAGTAAATATAAGTAACTATTGTACCTGGGCTTCTAAAATACTCCAGATTGATTTGCAAATAACCCTTATGTATTGAGGCTATTTTAACGTCCCACTGCTAGGTATAGGCCACCCTTCAATACTAGAAAAAACAGGCCATAATCCACCACGCTGGCAAAATATAGCTCGGCGAAATCTATAGCTATATAAAACTTAAGTTCTCTCAGACTTGCAGGTTTTCATATGATGTTTACTGTAAAACAAATTTCTAATCAATTAAAAACTGGCTTCTTTAAAATCAACATTGTTAAAATCTGTCATAACTTTGCGAAAGTCAATATCAACGTCATTTAATAAGTAATCATAAAAAGAAAAAAAACCGAGTTCCCGACAGTATTATATCGTGGCATGGCTAAGTTTCCAAAGGAATACGATATGGAGCTTACCCAACAAAGCCGCCCGACTAGTGAGTTGGCATGTGTGACAAGTTGAGATGACTTCTAAGACATGTTATTTTCCTTGTGATTGAATTTTAGGCTACGAAAGAATGGATCGTAAAGAATGATTTCTTTAATATTCTTATGATATGTAGGTACTACCATTCCAAAATTATTTCCCCATGTTAAAAAATACGTTATTATTTTTGTTTGTTTTGGATAATTTTCGTAACTAATGACTGTATTTAAATGGTAGGTACTTGTATAGAAAACTAGAGGCTTATGGTGTAATTTACATAAGATTTGGTTTTTACCATTGTAAGGGGCGGTCTACCATCGTTAAGTATCGGGGCAATTAATAACAACTTACAAGCTTTTACTAAACTTACAATATTGGTATCTATGTGTGTTTGAATTAGATTTTGTGAAGGACTTTTAAAGTAATTGTTCTCAACTAATATAACTTTTTACAAACACGTTTAGTGCGCACGGTCGTATGTGATAAATAACGTCATTCTAAATCCAAGATGGCGTCTCCCAAAGATAGCGTAATATAAGTTTTTTATGCACTCTCATAATGTATAAAGATTTCAAATGAAACGTCGTTAAATCTAGCCCATTATCTCTGTTCTGTTTATTTATGACACTACGTAATTTATATTATTATAAATATATGAAATATAATATTTTAATATTTTTTGTTTCTCATTAAAGATGGCTGTCAACTGAATTGCAAACGCTTGACAGTAGCTGTAACTCTACGCAATTGGACATCTAATAACTGTAAATTATTATAAATTAACAAAAATGAAAACCGACTTCAAAACGCTACAAATCGAAACTAAAAAGAAAAAAAAAATTAATTACTTAGTTATTGTTGGAGTCGGTGCCAGCCAAGAAGGACAGTTTTATCCTGCCTTTGCAATGAACTTTCGAACGGATATTTTGATTATATTTACAAATTGATACATTAATTAAATTGTATTAAGATTATTTTGCTTTGGCTGGCACCGACTCCAACAATAACTAAGTATAGATAAACCATTCTAAAAATGCACGCCCCTCCACAAAATATTATAATTTCAATGTGTTAGAGGAAATACTTATTGCATCACTTTACTAGTGTGCGTGCTGCAACTTTACTGAAAACATGGACTCATCCGCGCAATGACTGGTCAACTAGTTGCGCGATCAATCTAGGTGTATGCATTGTATGACGGGAGCGTGCGCTTTGTATGGGCAAACACGTGCGCTCTGCTGTGCGTTCGGATCATTTATGCACTGTTGGCCGACAGATCGAGCCGTTCTTCTTCTTTCTTAGTGGTACTGTTTGCATAAAAAAAATACTGAATATTAATTGAATGTTTCAGAATAATAGAAACATAAATAAAAATTGGTAATTAGCTTATCATTTTTAGGGAGCTAGGTAGCCTATCATTTTAAGGGGAGCTAGGAATTCTAGAAATAATAAGATAAAAAGAGTAAATCAACAACATTTATTATTAATCAATCACAGTTTTTCATTGAGATTGCCACTAAAAAAACTTAAAATATAGGCACTTAAAAAACCTACACATCAATTTCTAAACATACTCTGCTTTGCCATAAAATAAAATAAAAATCATTTCAAATAGGTTAGGTATGAATGAGTGAAATCAATTTAAATGGCGATGTAAATGTGTGGGATTAATGTCTTGTTGTGTCTCACGTAGGATAAATAGATAAATATTGTAATGCAATAAATATTGTAATCAAATATTTTTGAAAAGAGCAACTGCTGAGTTTCTCGCTGGTTATTTTCTTCCCAAACGGCTTATTTTCTTCCGATACCTCCAATCAGTTTTTTACTTGACATGTCGACCGTACTTTCGTGTCTAGCCGGTGACTGAACAACCAATGACAAAGACTTATTTATGTGTATTGTGTCTATACACCTTTTGTGCATGTGTGTGTAACCGCGGTGGAGGGGCGTGCATTTTTAGAATAGTTTATCTATAATTAATATTATTTTTTTTTTTCTTTTTAGTTTCGATTTGTAGCGTTTTGAAGTCGGTTTTCATTTTTGTTAAAAAATAATTTATTTTAAATTTTTTTGTGGAAATTATTATGTTTAAATAAAATATTGGAAGGCTAACTAAACTACTGCTCCAATAAGTCAGCGAAGTTTTGAAATGAACGACAATAGTCAATCGAGATTTGTCCACGTCTATTTTTCCACGTAACTCGTAGACGTTAATAAGATTCACCTTCTATTATTAATCCACCTAATATCCTGAAGGAATACGACTATCAGTTCATAAGTACGTATAATATTAAAAGAATTTTCTTTCAACTCCTAACCGTTGAGGATATATACCTTACATCATCATAAATTCTTGAACAGCTTTAGAAAATATATGAAAAAGGTAATCAGTGCCGATAAAATTTAAGGGTTGCCCTCGATTTCTCTAGGATCCCATCATCAGATGCTGACTTGGTGACAATGAGAACATCTTGAATGTATACCCTACCGAACAAAAAAGAAATTTTTAAAATCGGCCCACAATTCACGGAGAAATCGGTGAAAACACATAAAAAACAACTGTTGAGGAATTTTACCTTCCATCATCAGCTCATCCACATGAGATGATGATTTTCATACGTAAAAGCTTTATCGGGTTTAGAAAATATATCAAAAACATAATAGGTGCCTGTAAATTTTGAGAGTTGCCTTCGATTTCCCTGGGATCCCATCATCAGATCCTGACTTGATGACAATGGGACCACCTCGGAACTATACCCTACCAATCAAAAGAAAAATTTTTGAAATCGGCCCACAGACGGCGGAGTAATCGGTGAACATACATAAAAAAAAAAATACATACAACGGAACATATAACCTCCTCCTTTTTTGAAGTCGGTTAAAAATTAATCAAGCGTTTCCTTTTTTTTATTTAAATAGCAACACTTAGACCCTCACCGAAAAAGGGAGGTTCAGACCCAGTGGGTTATTAAAAAGACCTAAAAACAATACTTTGGAGGATGACGTGACAGCTAAATGAAAAGTCCTAAAATTACAAGTATCCCAAAATATAACTCAATATTGTGTCCGATTTTTTCATTTAACTCTCGGCTCGTTTTTCATTCCAGTATTAATTAAAATTTTCACATTGGACGCTCCGGATTACGTTTGTGCCCGAATAAATTCAATTGATAAATAAAACAAAGCACCATTATTTTTTGATCATCCTTTTCATCATCTCGCCCTTTATAACCAAGCCCTACCTCCATTATTTATAACACCGTGTGTACTCCTCGGGTAAGGACGTTTTATTTGTTTCTGCTACTCTTATTTTTATTATGATTGGTTATTATGTAAATTAGAGCAAAATTTTACGTTGTGGTTTCATTTTATGTCATACCCATTTCGTATTTTTTTATTATTATTCGAAATGTAAAGCATGAATTTGTTTGGCTTATCCCTTTAAAAGTTTATTTTTTCAAACTACCGCTGGCTTTGGTCGAGTTTGCCAAGTACGTTTTTAATGGAACTCAATATTTTTCTCAAAAATATTGTAAGTTACAGTTCGCGTCACGTAAAAAGAACGCTGGAAAAAGGTGGTGGGGGGTGTGTTTGCGCATGGGTACATTCGCATACGAAATTACTAAGCCTTTTTTTTTTTTTTTTTGAAGTAGTCTTTCGCTTGCGAAGTATATTGGTTATTGCTAGGTAAATTTAAAAATATATTAGCTAGAATTTTATGAAACAGAATTCTATTAATTAATAAAATATGTTTGATTCAGCGTATAATGTTTAATCTACTTATAAAAAAAATAATTAATTGGTTTAATATATATTTTTTAAATTATTAACTGCATTATTATCAGACTCTCTCTTTATAAAACAATATAATATGTCATAAATATTTTTTCTCAATTTTTTATATAAAACCATTTCGTAATTAATAACTTTTGTGTGCGCGATGGTATTTTGAACTGACGAACCAATAGCGAGCCGGAAAGCATGCGGCGCGTACCTCGCCGTCCCGCGCCCCGCGTCTTACCACCAAATTGTCCGATAAATCGCCTCTGCGCAACTTGACAGCCAGCGTTCTTTTTACATGACGCGAATTATACTTCTTATATCCAGCTATCTGACAGTGAAAACATAGTGAAGTAGCCTGCATATCTGAGAAAACCTAACAAGTTCTTGAAAGACATGTGAAGTCCGCCAACACGCACTAGGCCAGCGTGGAGGACTATGGCTTGATCCCCCTCTATTGACGTTAAAGAAAGGGATGAATACAATACATTTTTGTTATTAAAATCTTAAGCTTCGAAGTAGAGCTTAGATTCAGAGAACGTACGTTAGATTTTTAACATATTGAATTATTTTAGTAATAAAAAAGGTCTTAATAGCTACCTAACTACTTATAAACGTATTTTTAAGTAATTTAAGCTAAAAGGTAAGTCGCAAACTAACTCTAAGCTGAATTATATTAGTAAAATATTAATTTGTGTTTGACCAAAATAAAACTAAACTTATATTTGCAGTAATTATATATTAAACGACATTTTCTTTTTAATTTCTCTGCCATTTTCATAGTATTCAGTGGGGCGAGATTACTTTTAAAAAGTTTATACAAGAAACTCAATTCATACGTAGGTCTAAGAGCACTTCACCGTCATTTGCCCCTGCGTAGCGACAGCCATCTTGAGAAAAGGCCTTTGCCCTCAGAGTAGAAGCCATATAAATACGCAATATGAGAGACAGTCATGTACTAGTAACACTCGTAATATAATTATTATTTACTATAAAATAATTATTTATACTGCCTCGAGAGGTCCTGGGTTCGAGTCTCGGGTCGGGCCAAGTTTAATTATCGAGTCTTCCTGTTTAGTAAGTCTCAGTAACAGCCTGGGGTTGGGAAGTTGGCGGTGAACCACCCCCGTGCTTCAGAGAGCACACTACTACTTGTGCACTAAAATATCTCTTGCGCAGTTGGTTAGTCTCAATGAGATTGACCGCCATGGTCCGAGACCATTATTATTATTAACTAGCGATTCAAACTGGCTCTGCTCGGGTTCCTTAGGTATCTTTTAATGATTAGTACAGATTTCTTATAAATGAATTTTTTCGCACTACATGTTGACTCGGATAATCAGCTATCATCATACCACATTTTATCAAATCTGTTTAATGGTTTTCTCATGGTGCGTTCCTAAATCCTGACTGATTGACAAATAGACATAAAAATATTCTAAAAACCATAGATTTTATACCATAGATCTTTAACCATAGATCTTTACGATGACTATTTTAAGAATTCAATTAAATTCAAATTTCGAAAATATTAAATTTACAGTCATTTTAATAACAGTTTTATTATATGTAGTAATTGCTTACTATTATGTATTTCTTTCAATATTTATCTATTTCTACAGTTTAAATATGTTTTTTATAAAATTGCTAATAACTTTGGTGTCAAAATGTAACCTGTAGGTAACTTTACATGCATATATATGATACCCAAAGTATATTCGAGTACATCCATCCATTTACGGAAAAAAATTGCGTTAACTCTAAAACATACAGTTAGTAGCATTATATGTATTAAGCCCTTTTTTAACGTCTCACTGCTGGGCACGGGCCTCCCTCAGTACGAGTGGGATCAGGCCATAGTCCACCACGCTGGCCTAGTGCGAGTTGGAAGACTTCACTTCTTTAGAAAACTTGCTAGCTTTTCTCAGACATGCAAGTTTTTTACACGATATTTTCCTTCACCGTTATCGAAGCGAACGCGTTACCACTAAGCCACCGCTGCCTTTTTGCAGTTGCATAATACTCGTATATACATAAAACTCTTGTTTATAATAATAATAGTTCAAAATATTCTATGAATAACATTATGAGCTTGTTTCAGGTAATATTTTGTTCTGACAATAAGTTAATTAATAACAGAATTTACTATACATTTTAGATAACATATTTATGAGATTTTATGAGAGCTTTTACTACTAATGTTGTAGTGTTTGATTTCTGTCACTAATTTAAAATTAAATCGCACATAATACGTATGTTTATTGTTTAATTAACGTGAAATTGGTATTAAGTTTGGAATATATTTTACTCGTTAAATAGATGCTTTTCATTTGTTTTGATTTTAAAATAATATATTTCAGCGGACTTCTTCTATTATATAAATAAAATAATTAAATTTATAGTTCCATAGCTATGAGGCTGTGGATGGATGCCAGATAGTGGTACATTACAAATACATACATATTATATTATAAAATAAACACCCATAACTGGAGTACAAACATCACAAAAATGAATGCCCCTGGGGAGGCTCGAACCTCCGACCACTGGCACTCTAAGTAGGATCACTATCTATGAACCAAACGAGTCGTCAAATTACTGTAAAATTTTTATCATGTATGATGGTTACCCTACCGAAATAGGACATGTTCACACGATCTGCCGCTAAATAGACCATTCATAAGTTGTTTTAATATATACTAAGAACCTTCTTTCAGATTTATCTAAAGATAGCGAGTTGTTTGAAAGACTTCGAAAGTTAAAGATAAGAAACTCGATCCGTTTGTATCTTTTTTCTATTACTTACTATTTTTTACTACCTGACTGAATAGTTTAATGCTTTAAATAATTTCACCTCTAAAGTGGAATTTGGTGTGAACTTGGTGTACGTCCAACGTAATTCCCGAGTCCCGAACTATTAAGACGGGTAGGTTCTGTTGAGTTTTAGTGGGCAACACTGGCTTTCTAGCCAGTGAGCCCAACATAACCTTATGCGTAAATGCATTTGCCAAAAGTGAAAATAAATAAATATATTAGGACATTTACACATCGCCATCCGGATCCGTAATAAGCTATGCTTATGTTACGGATAACAGATAGTTGAGACATACATATAATATAACTTGTATATTTTATAGCATTATAAATAAACACATGACTATTAGTACAAACATCCATACACAACAATGAATGCCCCCAGCGGGACTCGAACCCGCAACTGCTGGCGCTGTAAGTACGGTCACTACGAATTGAGTCAAACGAGTCGTCAAACCATAAATATCATTTTGGTTATATAATAATTATATTTCTAAATAATAAAAAGAGAAACCTGAGTTTATTTTCATATTGCCCGTAACTTAGTACGAATAGATGCTATCGACATAGTTTCAGTTAGATAATAACAGTAATGAATGTAAACAGATATTTAGGCGAAGAAATATTTTTATATCAGTACTTTACTGCTTATTAAAGTTGTTTTTATCGGACTACATGAGCATTACTGGAAATAAGATAACTTTATTACGGGGAGTAGTAAAAGTTACGAAATAAATTATTCTCGTGAATGTAAAAAGTAATTGGAATATTTATTGGATGACGACACGTTTGGCTTAGTTTGTAGTGTCCCTACTTGCTGCGCAAGCGGTCGCTTGTTCTAGTCCCGCTGAGGGCATACATTTGTTGAGCACGTATGTTTGTACTCCAGTCATGAGTGTTAATATTTATAATATGTATGTATTTAAACTTATATATGTAGTATATCAACTATCTGGTATCCGTAACACAAGCACTGTAGCGTAATACAGAGTTAGATAACGCTGTGTATATGATATTATTTAAAAAAATGTAAATTTCATACTAGCGATATACTTTCGCTTAGCTAAGTACATAAAAAACAACGGTATTTGGCAATTAATATTTAAAAATTATATTTACCAAAACTTCCTTTTTTCCGCCTTAAATATATGATAACCGGATCCCAATTCTTTACGAGGTTTAGTAAGCGGAGAATTAAACTAAAAGAATAGTATATTTTCAATATAAAAACACATTAACAATGTAAATATTCATTCACTTCATGAGTTATGTGTTTAAAATAAATATAAATTTTCAAACACTACTCTATATTTCTAAATGAAACCCTTCTCTCTTTTTTGAAGCTTAAATAACCAAAAATGTTTTAAAATTTAGATTCAGGCTAAAAACCTCTACAATAATTAGTATTTGTTTACGTCTCAATCTTAGTTACATCGGTAAAGTATACTAATGGAAAAGCTAAGGCTACTACACACGAAATGATTTTTGTATTTTTTTACATACCTACATAATATACTCGTAATATAAGAAATAACTTGTCATAAACTATATTATAATACAATTTTACGATTGGTACGACGATTACGATCTGGTAAGATTACATTCTCACTAATTTTAAATCACTGGGTAACAAAAGTGTATGTTTCTTCTACTTATTCTCAACAAAGCTGAACCTTTTTACGATGATAGTTTATGACCTAGAAACTGATGTGTGCTCTTTTTCTTAAACCATTAATAGTTTCAATGGGATATTGCTATTTCGAAAAATGTTAATGAATCCTGAAGTTACTGCAAAGACTCAAAATAAGAATCCTCAAATCACTACATATTATAAAACTAGTCTTTTCTGCGGCTCCGCTCGCTTTCTAAAGGCTGAAAATCAAAAGAAATATTTTGCTCCCGGTTTTTGCAACATTTTTCATTAATGTTCCGCTCCTATTGATCGTAGCGTTATGAGTTTGTTTGTTTGGTTGAACGCGTTAAAGAAACTACTGGACCGAATTAAAATATTATTTTTGTGTTGGATAGTCCGTTTATCGAGGAAGGCTATATTACATCACGCTACGACCAATAGGGGGCAGAGCATCAAGCAGCAGTTGCATCAGCATAAAAAATGTTGCAAAAGCGGAAGGCTTTAGAACGTGCGCGAAGCCGAGGGAAAGGCTAGTATTAATATAATAAAATTTTAGCTGAGTCATATTTTTAGAAAATCTTATTTAATAATCATTATTAAAGATACAGATGCCAAATTCATCTACTAACCCATCACAAATACAATATAGTAAAGAATATATTTGTAACATTCACATGTAAAGTTCATGTTTAGTATGCGTAGGGTTGAAACACAAGGTAAGCTTTTTATGCGGCACCTCGTCCCCTATGGCTCTTTAAAGGTAAAATATCTGTCGGTTTGTAGCGTTTAAATCAAGTTGCTATTTATATTTTATTTATGTTTCTTTCTATGTTCTATAAATAATTCATGAGGTTATAATGGCATCGGAAGATGGCAGTGGTAGTACAGTGGTAATGCGCTCGCTAGGAAAACCGAGTGAAGTAGGTTCAAAACCCTAATCTCGCATCTCTAACATTTTCATGTGTGAATCATTTTGTTTTCACTTGTCTTACGGCAAAGGAAAACTTTGTGAAGAAACTTACGTATCTGAGAGCTAGTTATAAAAAAACATATAAAGTCCGTCAACCCACTTAAGGGCCAGTCCCTCTCTGTCGAACGCCTGTACCCATCAGCGAGTCGTTTATCTTCTCCTTTATTTAAAGAACACTATAAATCTTTAAACGAATGACCATTCAAGACATAATGTTTACCTATGTATTTATTTCAATTTTGTAAGTTTTTAAGTTTTGTAAGAGTATTTAGTATAAGAAAGTTAGAAAAGTTAATCAAAACACTTGCGAAGGCAGAACAATATATACAATAAACTTTTTAAAGCCCCAAAATCCTAACTAATATTATAAATGCGAAAGTAACTCTGTCTGTCTGTCTGTCTGTCTGTTACGCTTTCACGCCTACACCGCTGAACCGAATTCGATGAAATTTGGTACACAGATAGAGAAGACCTTCAGAAAGGACATAGGCTACTTTTTATCCCTGTAATCCCACGGGAACGGCAACTACGTGGGTGAAACCGCGGGGCGCAGCTAGTACTATATAAATTAGTTTGAAACTTCCATTTTATTCTAAAGTGCACCCCAGACTATATTAACCTTTAGTATGCGAGGGACCTAAGCATACGTTAACTTTTTTATTAGAACTTCTGTCCCCTACAGACCCTTGAAAGGTAAATGTCATGAATGTAACCGTTGTCGCATTCGCTTTGAATTGTAAATTTCGTAAGGTAGGTTTGTGCATTTCTACCCTAAAAAGGTCAGATATTGCATTACTCCCACGTTTCTATAGCGTCACTTATTTAATTCATTCGTAAGCTAATACTTTACTTGTACAAGAAAACAAGTAGGTACATATATAAAATATAAATTGTATATGCGTATATAAATATATGGAGACAGTGGTAGCCCAGCGGTAACGCGGTCGCTTGGATAACCGAGTGATGCGGGTTCAAATCCGGGTTTCGCACCTCTGATATTTTTATGTGCGAATCATTTATATAATGATTACCATTTGTCTTACGGTGAAGGAAAACATCGTAAGGAAATGCATGTCTGAGAAAACCTAACAAGTTTTCGAAAGGCATGTGAAGTCCGCCAACACGCACTAGGCCAGCGCGGTGGACTACGGCCTGACCCCCCTTGTACCAATATATTCTAGTAGTTAGTTTATACCAGTTCTGGCTCATGAGCCAGAAGCCAACCCTACTACCCGCGAAAAGTCGCGGTTGACCTAACCTGCGACCTAACCTATAGTACTTCTGGCTAATGAGCCAGCTCATTGTGCACATCCATTATGATGCTATAAGTAAAACACAGTTATACATTTCTAACAATTTTTATTTATTCTTTTAATAATTTTACACATACACATACATAACATTAACATTTAAGTGTCTCTTTTTTATTTGAAATTCAAAGTTTTTAACTAAACACATTAAACATCAATCTAACATCAATTTTTAGAATTTTTGTTTGTTTTTAACTAAACACATTAAACATCAATCTAACATCAATTTTTAGAATTTTTGTTTGTCTGTATTTCACTGGTACATACATAAGGTTCTAAGAAGTACCTTTTTAATATAAAATTATAAAACCCGTTTAATTTCTTTTAACTTACGCCCAGGGAAGTGGGCCTGGTTTGTTAGTTCTCTATAAAATATGAGCGGAACATCTCATCTACTAAAATATCGTTGTATAATGTGTTCTCTGTAAATATGTTCGTAAAACTATACATTGAATAACCCAGGAACTTATATTGCAAATACATTAAGCAATATTCACCACAAACTGAAGTCCAATCATTCTGAATCCTATTAATATTCCAGCCCCATCTTTTACAATTCCTTTTTAAAAACTCTAGATGATATCGTGTAGGTGTTCGTCCATATGAATCAAAATATTCACCTATGCTATTCGTATCGATATGTAAAGCTACCCAGTGTGAGCCTGGTTTATCATCCGTATCCAAATTGCATATTATACACGTTGGTACATGTGTATACATGGGTAGTCTATTAGCAGCATAAACATTATTTTCTAGACTAGGATGAATCTTTTTCATATGTCGCTGAACATCTAGTGTATCCATGATATTACTGCTATTGGTAATATACAGTACCAATCTATTCAATGGTTAACTTAGGAATGTTCACTTATAGTGCTTTTTAATTATTAAATCGCATCGTATCGATATGTAAAGCTACCCAGTGTGAGCCTGGTTTATCATCCGTATCCAAATTGCATATTATACACGTTGATACATGTACGCATTCTTTTGTGATGATTTTGCGTGAGTCATGGAACTGTGGAGTGCATTACGAAGGAATGTGAGATAACGCATCCCAAAGGGATGTGAGATAAGTTTGTTGGGTCATAAGGGTGGCCTAGTAGTTTTTTGTGCTTAGGAATTTGCTTTAGATAAGACCGCGCAGCTGCAGGCATGCAACCTTATTATACACGTTGATACATGTTTGCGTGAGTCATGGAACTGTGGAGTGCATTACAAAGGAATGTGAGATAACGCATCCCAAAGGGATGTGAGATAAGTTTGTTGGGTCATAAGGGTGGCCTATTAGTTTTTTGTGCTTAGGAATTTGCTTTAGATAAGAAATAGCTATATAAGACCGCGCAGCTGCAGGCATGCAATCAGTCTACGGTCGTCTGACCGCAGTGAATTGTATATATCTACCAATACTACGAGTACACGTGTGTTACTTCAATCCATCAATACCCATGGAGGTAAGTGTTTATATTCTATTGACAAACTTACTTTTCTTTCTGTTGTTGTTTCCTAACGTGTGTGTGTGGCGTTTAATAAGCGTAAATAAATTGATATTAACATGATAACTGTGTTGTTGCAGAAATCATTCAGCTTCGATGAAAATACATATAAAAACACTTAACTGTTATGTACCCCACTACCTATTCTTATATTTGTTATATAACCTCAGTGAAATGTGCACCAGTGCTTTCTTTTCCACACCAATGGAAGTAAATATGGCACTATTCAACAGCGAACTCAATCAGGAGCTGTATAAAGTTTGTGATGAAATAGAGAAACGTGAACTGTTCGATTCATCATATGATGATGAGTTGTATAATCACTGTGCGATGGTTGAAACACTGCTAAGTAAGTAAGTAAAATAATCATAAATTTCAACCATAATTTACTCATTGTTTAACATTGTTTTTTAATAAAATAAAACATTTTAACAGTCAACCACTACAACTTGGTAGAGGAATGAAGCGAATGAGTAGTGAAGACCCCCAGATCGTTAAGAAACCAAGAACAGAAGAAGAAGCTTCTACCTCTGCAGGGACCAGTGTCGCTAACGATGATCAAGTTGAATGTTTAACGTGTCATATATTGATCAAGAAAAGGTATTTAGCTAATCATTTTAAAAGTAATGTTCACAAAAATAATCTTTTAAATACACATAATTCGTTATCAAACGTATGTGTTATTGAATCTGCTTTTGGAAACAGAATTTTAACTTATAAAATCAAGAGTAGAGTAGATCGTTTACAACCGTTAAATTTTGAAACTCCCGAACTATTTTTTAATTCTATTAAAGATGATATTTTATTTTTAATACAAGAGTGTATTCATCAACATACAATTTTTAAAGTAAATTTCATACTGCATGCTGATTTTGTTCAGCAAACTAAAGATATTCATGAAACGTTCGATTTTCAAACATTTAACTATATTATTTGCCAAGGAGATGACTTAAATATTTTTCTTTCATCTTTAAATGATACAATTACAAGTAAAATTAGTGCATTCGAAAAAAAAGATAGTGGATGGAGTCTAAAAAACATAAAATCTATAGACATGAATGTCAATAAATTCAACCCCCTTCGCGGTACTTCATACATAGATCTACCTCATGATATAAAATTAAAAAAGGCTGTTTTAAATGTAAAAAACAAAGATTATTTTTTTTTTAAAGTATTTTTGTACATCTTTTGAAACAAATTCTGTACCTTTATCAGATTGTATGTGAGTAGGCGTTGAATTACTTTCAGTAAATATACTTTCAAAACATTCTTTAGTTGTTTCTGAGTTTTTCTTTTTCATTGATCTTGCAAAAGCATATTTACTAAATACGTCAATAACACAAAGTATGTAGCTATAACCATCATTATATTGAGGATAAGTTCGCATATCACTTAAATCAGCTTGCCACAGTTCATTAATGTTTGATATAATATACCTATTCCGGGGGAATTTTTTCCGAATGGGTTTATGTAATGTGTATGATTCTTGTGCTTGTAACCATTCCTTTACTTGCTTTTTATCCATTTTACCCTTCATGGCTTTTGATAATTTATCAATACTACTAAAACCAGCGGGGTTAGATGGATCATAATAAATACTATTAATTTCTTCTAGTACGGGGTCCATTTTTCCCATTCGAGCTTTCTCCGTATTTTATTTAAAGATCTTTTATCTTCACTGCTCGGTGTAGAAAACTCTTGATCTTCAATCTCAGAGGTTATTTTCAGATCATTTGCTTGAAGCTGATTAATAAACTCACATCTTTTTGGGTTTCCAATATAAGTAAGTGGTACTTTAATATCTTTTAATGCTTTAGCAAATCTATCCCACCCTATCGGATCGCTTTTTTTTAAGGGTCTTAGTGAATCATTTATAAAATCAACGATATTACTTCCAGGAATTTTTTCATTATCAATTATGACTGTGCCTTCATTATCCTAATGTATTTTACTTTTATTTGTTCCCACTAAGTTTAATAATAACTGACCTTTTTTATTATAAGTTTTTGGTATTAAACTGAGTATTTGAGTTGGTGTGTAAAGTGGATTTGTATCATTTTCTTCACTTTTAATGGATCCATTCTCCTCCAACAAAGCTTCAGCATCAACTATACGTTTTAGGTCGCTGTCTTTATTTTTAAAGCCAATTTTAGACTCATTTGAATCTTCATTAGATGTATTAGAATAAATTGGTAGTCTGAGTGGCTGACGATCCTCTTCGGTAAAGTGAAGGTATCTTTGTAGTGTTTGTAAATATAACATCCACTTCTTACGGTCTTCCATCTTACTATTCATAATATTTTGCATTTCAATATCTAATCGAGACAAATTACTATTAACCTTATTTACCTGTTTTAATTTTTCAATCAATCCAGGTTCAATAAGTATCATTTTCTTTGCATTTTCCATGTTAACTAGCTAGCCCACTTACTAATCCACTCAATATTGCACCTAATATTATTGGTAAAAAAGCCCCTCCTTTTTGTATAATTATATTTTTTCTTAGTTTATGTTTACACTTATGCATCAGTTTACGGAGTATATTTTTGTGTTTATTCAATTTTTGTTTATCCTGATCTTTAAGAGGTACCTTTCCTTGTAAAACGTTATGAATACACTCACAAATACAGTTTATTTCTTCTTCATTGCATGTTTTAAGTAATGCTCTTTGATATTTTGGTTTAAGCGTATGCAAAGCGTTTAGCAAATGTTTATGCGTTGTGACTCGATGATGCATCATTTAGAAATGATTTAAATTGCTTGATTCTTGATGTATTTAAACTCTTTTGTGGGGACGTAAACTGTACAATAACCATTAAATGGAAAGACATTCGTCTTAATACGACAAAAATCATTAGTATTCTGTTTTAAATCAACCATTAAATATCCATGCGCTTCTAAAGTTGCATCCCTGTAGGCATCTTCAATAAATTTTGGATTATCTGGCGACACCTGTCGTGCTAAATATCTTATTTGAGTTTTATCCCGAGGGTTTTTAAAATATATTATATAACTCGAGTTTAAAGAAATGTCTCTTTGACCTTTACCCTGATGAAATAAATTTTGTGTTAAATAAAATACACTAAGATTCCTGTGATGACTACCTTTTGTAAATATATCCACAACTCTTCCATCAGACTCTCTCATTAGATCATCAATAATAACAAGATGCGGGTTTTCACCATCAAACATATTGACATTTGGAATTCCTTGATGATAGTTAACATTTGGTAAATTATATAAAGGTTGCATTTCGCCAAAACACCATATGATCTGGCTTAAATCACAATTACATATTTCTTTAACTGATTTTATGAAATTTGTTACAAAATTTGACTTCCCACATCCACTTGGTCCTGCTACAATAGCAGTAAACGGATGAATAAAGTGAAACATTACACACGTCTAGAGTTCAAAGGGATTAAAAAAAAATGAAAGTGTTGTTGTAAAAAAATTTAATATATATTGCTTAAATTACATTATTATCTTACATTATTTACAATTAAACAATAATTAAATATATTATAAACTCTACGTAACATTACAGTAATATCATAATTTTACAATCATTACACGTATACACATAGAAATAAAAATATCAACCCTAAGCGTAATTTATAATGACCCCAAGTTAATGTTTCAATATTATTTTCTAAAATATGTCTTTTTATGTCATTATACGATAAACAAATCTTATTTAGCTTTTGCGTAAAAATTGTGTGTTTAATCGATTTAAATCTAAGCATACTACAATATTGTACTTTCTTTTAAATAGAGAAGACTTATAACTATTCATCGTCATCTTTTTAGTGATACATTTATTTACCCCTTTTGCCTTGGCTATAATCTTATTCTCTAAATCAAAAGCGTACATTTTAGATCGTAGACCTACAAATTCTTTCATGATTTTACCATTATGTTCATCTTTGAAAAAACCTAATTTCTTTTTATTTAATTTTGGATATTCAAAAATATTATTTGTATCATAATCTGAGGTATCAAAGTATGAGGAAAGATCAGGTTTTATATCAGTGTAAAAATCATCTGTAAATATATGATATATTAAACTATCCGTATCTGTATACAATAAATTGATTTTTCTAAACTTTTTAATCATATAGTTGTAATGAAAATCATACATTAACGTTTTTGAAATATCTAAAATACAAAACCGTAAATAAATCGGTTTGTTATATATCAACTTAGTTTTTCGCAACTGAACCGCAACTAGGTCTTCCGAAAATATTGAAACACTATGAAATTGTGGTTTAGCGATTAGATCTTGAGCACCTAAAGCTTTACCCCGGTTCTCCCAGTGTGTGACTAATTTTACGTTGACCCTTTTTTCAATATTCTCCATAGTCTTCCCGAAGACTGAATTGTCCCGAAATCTGATTTTGCTAACATTCTAAATTTTGTATTTTGATCAATATACTTTTTTAACCATGGAGACTGTTTAAATTTTAAAACTCTATGAATTTTAGTTAGTTTTACCCCCATTTCTATGCATTGCTTTAAATTTCTGTAATGAATTATATATTTAACTTTATTTTTTAAATTTGGGACTAGTTTACTCTCCTTAGTATTGCCTAAACAAATGTTTTCGGGACATAAAGGAAAGTCCGAATGTAAATCATGAAGTTCATCAGGATATTCTAAATCAACTTCTAAAATGAAACCGAAGTCCGATGTTTCAGACACATTAAAATCTGTATTCGGATTTACCCATTCAAATCCACCAGTAGGAAGATTTTGAGACATAGCCCAACCATATAAATTGTTAGCATCAAAATATGTGATATATGAATTTGGTTTCTCTACATCATAATCCTCCATGTATTTGTTATTAGCTCTAGCATAACGTTTACTACATTGAGATACACCACCCCTGATACCTGACCTAATAAATGCAATTTTCTCATAATCTGTTAAAAGTTCTAATTCTATTTGTGTATATTTTAGCATTGCATCCCAACTTAATCCTGGAGCTGTATAATAATGGGCTGGGTCTAAATGATAGGTATTCATACATAGATTTCTAAAGTTTTCAAATACATCAGATAAAAGTAAAACATCTGTTTTTAAATACAAGTTTGAGTAATCTAGCATATTACAACAACCAAAGTGCTCCCAAACATCTTTAGCATGATTGTAATCATCGTTTGAAATATGGGAATCTGTGAGTGAACTAAAAAAATCATTTCTATCAGGGAGCGATGTTAGCTTTAAACTATCATAATTAGTCATAAATTCATATGGATAAACCCCTTTCCGTTTTAAACGAATGAAATCTTCATCCTTAGGGAAATTTCTGCGTAATTCTTGAAATTGATCATTACTGAGATTTTTGGCTAATTGATCTAATTTACACGATAAAAACTTAAATGAATCCACGAATCTCAATATAACTTCATGGTTATTTATTTTTAATTTTTTGGAAAAGGATATATATTTTTCTTTATTTTGAGGGATAACTTCGATTTCACCATCACAAAAGTTTAATGCATGAACAATAAAATGAGCATCATAGTGACTAAGGTTGTGTAAAAATATTGGTATATGACGTGGTGTTCTGAATTTCGAGCTACATGATTCATGAGCCACACCCATAAAACTACCGGTGTACCAATCAAAATCATAAAAAGGTTCTGCTAACTCAACTTCACAAATATGACAAATGGCGGCATTTGAAATTTGGTGTTTGTTTTTATCTGTTAGCGGAACTGGACATTTTTGAAATCTATTTTTTTGACATATTTCTTTCAAATTATTAGATAAACTTTCCATAAACACTTGTGCACAGTTGGGTCCACTATATGTTACATATTTCGATAATTTATCATCATATGAACATTTTATATAATAACCAAAACTATACACTTCATGTTTCTGAATATTATGTGTGAATGGTTTGGATGGATCGTTAGAACATGATTCTATTGGTTTTAAAAATGCTTCAAAATCAGCATAAACTAAATGGTATCTTTAACTTTTTTTCATAACTATCAAATTTAATTTTATCATTTGAAATAGGTTGACCAAACCAATTCTTTTTTAAAGTTTCACTGTTTGGTAATTCTGTACAAATGTGAGCACAATCATGTTTTTCATGGTTATTTAACCTTTCCTGAGATGGAGAATGAAGTAGACACGCATCACAAATGTACATGGCATGACAGTCTTTTGAAATTTGTTTACTAACTAACCGTGATAAATTCTTTATGTAACAATAATGATTGTTCGTATCCTTAGAAAAATATAATAAATTGATATGTCTAGCTTTACGACACTTCGTTAAAAATAATGGACCTACTATAGAATTACATCGTTTTTCTTTATTATATTCTAAGTGGCCCACGTCGCCCACGCCTTACGCCGCCACTGGCTGTAAGTAAAAGCTAAACACCTTCTAAACCGTAAAATCTACCTTATATCGCTTCACTACATGTACCTTGTACCTACACTATATCTAACGAAAAACCACTTATTTAATATTATAAGTATAAAACACTATTTGAGTTTAAGCTTTACATAAGCACACTCACTAAACCACTGAACATGTTGCTGCCAAGGATCATCATCATCTTCCCAATCTTTTAAACCGCCACCACAATGGAAACATTTTGTCCTGTCTCCATAGCCAGTATAAAAGAAACCGGCTTCTGCAAGATCTTCAGGTTTCTGCTGCATAGCGAGAGGCCAGTCTTCAAAACTGAGCAACCGTCTAGATTTTGAACTGAAGAATGGATATTCAGCACTTGGGTACTGAATGTTCTTCTCATTTTCTTCACCACTGAGCATTGTAACCTTACTATTCAATGACGTGTTCTGTACACGTATACCACACTCATCTCTTCCTTCTGCACTTGTCATTCTCTCACGATCACAAGACAACTGGTCCTTTACACAACTCATTATTAATATATTATAGTCTAGCAAAGAATTATAAAATCAGGTAGAATCTAATAAGTACGCAGAAGTAATTTAAGTAAACAGAATCACATTCACTAATGATTGTTATTGTTAAAAAAAGTATTTTTTAACTGTTTCACTTTCTGCTATTGTCTTTGTAATATTGTATATGAGGCTGTTTGTGTCGTCGTAGATGCTATCCTTATTATTCTTTACATAATATTTAATCCTCGTGGTGGCATGTTTCCAATGATCAGTAGTTGGAATCTTGCATATTTTCTTTATATCATACATTTCAACTTTTATTATTATATATGTTATGCGTCGCTTGGTCTCCGTCGTTGGAATTAGTTGAAATGTATGATACACCATCTCTAGAGGCTCGTGCCACGGTTGATGATAACAGTTTCTTCTTTTTTATTTTTGGTGCCACTTCAAAAAACTGATCAAGCGCCGGTGATTTCCTTTTTATACCATCGCTTGTGTTATTAATCACGATGTCATCACTCTGTTCTTCGCATTGAGGGGAGAGTGACGAGTAGTAATACTGTTTATATGTATTTTCATCGAAGCTGAATGATTTCTGCAACAACACAGTTATCATGTTAATATCAATTTATTTACGCTTATTAAACGCCACACACACACGTTAGGAAACAACAACAGAAAGAAAAGTAAGTTTGTCAATAGAATATAAACACTTACCTCCATGGGTATTGATGGATTGAAGTAACACACGTGTACTCGTAGTATTGGTAGATATATACAATTCACTGCGGTCAGACGACCGTAGACTGATTGCATGCCTGCAGCTGCGCGGTCTTATATAGCTATTTCTTATCTAAAGCAAATTCCTAAGCACAAAAAACTAATAGGCCACCCTTATGACCCAACAAACTTATCTCACATCCCTTTGGGATGCGTTATCTCACATTCCTTCGTAATGCACTCCACAGTTCCATGACTCACGCAAAATCATCACAAAAGAATGCGTACATGTATCAACGTGTATAATATGCAATTTGGATACGGATGATAAACCAGGCTCACACTGGGTAGCTTTACATATCGATACGAATAGCATAGGTGAATATTTTGATTCATATGGACGAACACCTACACGATATCATCTAGAGTTTTTAAAAAGGAATTGTAAAAGATGGGGCTGGAATATTAACAGGATTCAGAATGATTGGACTTCAGTTTGTGGTGAATATTGCTTAATGTATTTGCAATATAAGTTCCTGGGTTATTCAATGTATAGTTTTACGAACATATTTACAGAGAACACATTATACAACGATATTTTAGTAGATGAGATGTTCCGCTCATATTTTATAGAGAACTAACAAACCAGGCCCACTTCCCTGGGCGTATGTTAAAAGAAATTAAACGGGTTTTATAATTTTATATTAAAAAGGTACTTCTTAGAACCTTATGTATGTACCAGTGAAATACAGACAAACAAAAATTCTAAAAATTGATGTTAGATTGATGTTTAATGTGTTTAGTTAAAAACAAACAAAAATTCTAAAAATTGATGTTAGATTGATGATTAATGTGTTTAGTTAAAAACTTTGAATTTCAAATAAAAAAGAGACACTTAAATGTTAATGTTATGTATGTGTATGTGTAAAATTATTAAAAGAATAAATAAAAATTGTTAGAAATGTATAACTGTGTTTTACTTATAGCATCATAATGGATGTGCACAATGAGCTGGCTCATTAGCCAGAAGTACTATAGGTTAGGTCGCAGGTTAGGTCAACCGCGACTTTTCGCGGGTAGTAGGACGTCCTAAGCTAACCCTTAATTTTCCTGTGTGTGTCTGACTTTACAATGTCACATGCTTTAATTTCTTTTTTATTAAAATTAAATTAGCCTTTGTTACTCCTTATAATATTAGTTATCAACTAGTTATCTGTTTAGTTAGTTACTTAATTTTGAAGTTGAACCCGAAGAAACAGACAGAATTTTTTTTTCCTAAAAGTACCTACTATATAATATGACATTACAAACTAAACGTATTTCCAATTTATTTATTAGTAGTGAATAAAATCCATAATATCTATAACAATGTCCAGAATAAGCCACTTATAAAGAGAAAACACTATTATTAGTAAGAAAACAACTTATTTTTAAGTATATAAGTATACAGATAAAAATAGTGCAGAGAACAATTAAACATTCGAGCATTTGCCCGCGGTTATTTCCGCGTTATTTATTAATAATGATAGTCTCTTAAATAAATATGCTATAAAGAATAAGCCGATTTTGTACAAAACAAAATTAGGTTAGTGGTTCAGAGAGATTCGAATTAATAGTCTGAAGTGCAAATATAAAAAGATGTACCTACAAATGGCTGACAACAAGAGTAGCTTTTTCGACATTAAGGGTTCGATTATTAACTTTTTGTAAACCACAAAGGCTTTTGAGTACTTCCTAAGCATTAGTTGCTTCAAGAGTTTAACTAATAAGGCTTTTGAGTGTTCTTCTTCTTCGAAAATAAGATTACGTTATCAATCGCTTACAACACTTAGTTCAAATTTCAGAGATATTTTATCAGATTCGTATATATTTAAAGATCGGTGACCCATAATTGACGGTGTAGCGTGAAATGTATCGTAATTCCGACTGTGATGAATGTATATTATTTTTTTTAAATATTTTTTGTTGATAATCTTATTAAATAGAATAAAATACATTATTATCAATAAACAGGCTAACGGTTGTGTTTATTTGTGACTAAATCATGAAAAAACACTTGAAAGATTTCAATAAAACTTGATAGGACACTTTTTACTTTGGGAAAATATCTCACCTATACTAAAAATTAAAACGTGCCTTGTAACGAATTCAAGCGGAGCGAGGGTCACTCGCTATAAAACAGAATTTTAATTTTAGGCTCTTATTTTGGGAACGATTTTATAAAAAAAGAGCAGTATCGAGTCCCATTATTATTAATTAAATTAATGAGGAAAGTCACACTCTAATATCTATTTATTATTTCTTACTTCTATACTAATAAATCACAAACGACTTATTGCTTTCTAAGATATATGCGAATATTCGATATTTCATAATAAAACTATAATTTTAGATTTCGTCGCAGTTTCATTTCCATTTTTGTTCCCTACATTTCTTTTGCAGCAAACAAACAGTCTTCTTCAATTGAGCTACTATATATGTAAATTGTAAAAGAACCAAAAGTGCTTTCTCGATAAAAGTAAAACGTTGTACAATCTGTAATCGATAGTACTTTTCTTGGTATAAAGGGGACTAAATCGTTAATCGCATTAAGTCATCCGAATGTATGGGGCCGGAGTTTCTCCTTTGTTCTTATGCAGAATAGCTTAAAGAATATATTTGAACACATATTAAATGTGGAAAGTTACGTAACGTTCTAATATTATTTGGTAAGTGAAAGTAAAATCAATATTCTGTATAATATGCTCTTTCCATACTTTAATATTACAAATTTGAAAGTTTGTGAGGATGTATGTTTGTTACTCTTTTATGCCAGAACGCCTAAACAGATTTGAGTGAAATTTGGTACAGCGATAGATTGTAGATTTGAATAGCACTTAGTTTACTTTATATCCGGGAAAAATGTGCAGTTCTCGTGGGAAAGATTTTTGTTAACTATTATAATATTATATTATATTATTATAAAACAGCTCGAGAGTAAAAAGCGCTAAGTTTGATTATCTTTTTGATTTCTTTATTATTAATATAACAGAGGTTATCTTTATAACTTCCAGGTCTTAAAATCGTATTAAAGGTATTGGACAAAATTCATACCAAGATCCCAAGAAAAAGACTTAGAAATTAAATATTCTTAAAAAATCATTTTTCGAGCTATTTATCCAAAATACACAAGGACTTATTTTTATTTCGAGTAACATTTCTTTATACATCCTCCTACAACGTTTTACCCCGTAGAAGTTACTCTTAACTTTAGATTACGCAACGCTATTTAGCTAATTGAAGCCAGATAGGCCGGTCAGCTCCCTGCTTCCATTTTCTTTTTAAGTAATTAATGACTACAGTGAAAGTAAAAGAGTGTATACACTGAATGCTTATCAGTAAGAGGAAGTATTAGCAAATTCCACTTATACATATAAACCTTTCTCTTGAATCACTCAATCTATTAAAAAACGCATCATAATCCGTTGTGTACTGTGTAGTTTTATAGATCTAAGCACACACAGGGACAGACACAGGGACAGACACAGCGGAAAGCTACTTTGTTTTATAATTTATACTATGTAGTGATATATAATAATCGAATATAAATAATAATAATATATAATTATTTCCTTATAAACTTATTTAGAAACAAGATAGGACAAATATGTTGGCATCTATCATCATTATAAATATATATACCTAGTATTAGTATATGATATTATAACACACAGCGCCGTCTAGTTCCGTGGTAAGCTACGAAGGAAGCTTGTGTTACAGATACCAGATAGTTAATATTCTACATATATAAGGTTAAATACATACATATTATAAATATAAACACCCATGACTGGAGTACGAACATCCGTGTTTAACAATTGAATGCCTCCAGCGGGACTCAAACTCGCGACCGCTGATGCAGCAAGTAGGGTCACTACAAGCTGTGCTAAACGTATCGTCGAAATATTATTCAAACAATATTATTCAATATCAAACAGATTCTCACCAAACTTCAACCAAAGCGTAGAAGTTTCCAATCGATTGGTTTAAACGCAAGCAAATTAAGGGCTTTACTTTAGAACTTTTTTTTAAGAAAATACGGTAACAGTGTTCTGTGCTTGCTCTGATGTTTTAAATAGTTTAAGCAGTCAAAAACGTGTAATTTCGTGACAATATTGTGTTCTTATTGGATAATGAACCGTGTAAACAGCAATAAAACTTGATGAAAAATACAGTGATTTGACTTTTATAGCGTAAAAACTTCAATGATATATAACTGTGGACTTGTGAAAAACGGTGGGCGTACAATATTTATTGTGCGATTACCTACATCTACAATAATAGTGGAACTCTAATTTGAAAGTAGTATTTAACTATTTCGCTCAACTCGTTAAGTCTTGTTGTGGACAAACGGCGCAGTTGTAAGATACGCATCTCCCTACATCCGAGTTCAAATCTCAGTGCTATATATATTTTTTATTTTTTTTTATTTCTTAAATATATATCTTTTTTTTTTATATTTAAAATGGTTCTCTGTTCATCGTGTACTGCAAGTATTTTGGTAACGCAGAAGCGTATTAAATGCTCATCTGCAAATTGTTCCAATCAATATCACCAGGAATGTATAAAGACTAATGAGACTACTATATCACGTGCCAAGTGGACATGTCCTACATGCAATAAGTGTTCCTCAAAAGAAGAAGATGACAGCACACCTACGAAAAAAAAATCCCCAGCTCCCGCGAATACCGTGTACCCATCTGTTTCTACTCCGAATATAATTTCTTTCCAAGACATGATTCTTGAAGAAATACGTAGTTTGAGAAGTGAAATAAATAAAAAATTTGCTGAGCAACAATTATGTTTGAATAAATTTGATTTGTCTCTGCTTTCTCTTCAGAAGGATATCAAAGAACTTGGCTCAAAATTCTCCGAAATGCGTACAGAACTGGATGAAGTTATTAAGTCTCTAAATTTTTTATCGGAGGTCCACGATGAGCAAATCAAAATCAATGCCGAGAACACTAAGATGATCTCCCAACTCACAGCTGAAAATAATTCTTTAAAAACTCAATTAAACGATATTTCTAACCATCTCGCTGAAATAGAGCAAAGGTCACGAGAATCCAATATTGAACTTCAATGCGTACCTGAGCATAAAAATGAAAATTTAATAACCATCATACAACAATTAGCCAGCACTGTGTCGTACCAGTTATCCGATAAAGATGTGTTAAGCTGTCACAGGGTTGCAAAATTTAATTCTAATAGCAAAAGACCTCGCAGCATTATAGTTAAAATGTTAAGCCCTAGAGTTCGCGATAATTTCCTAGCGGCTATTAAGTTATATAACTTCAAAAACAAAGATTCAAAGCTTAATTCCTCACATCTTGGATTTGCTACTGGCCAGCCGATTTATGCAATGGAACACTTATCTCCTGCAAATAAGCAATTACATGCAGCTACTAGAATAATCGCAAAAGAAAAAAAATATGAATTTTTATGGATACGAGGAGGTAAAATTTTTGTACGGAAAAATAGTAAGTCAGAGGCTAAATTGATTAAGGACAAAAACTCTTTAGAAACGTTGTAATGGTAGTTATTTTCACTATTAAATGTATGTTAATGGAGCAAAAATACATAGTTAAAATTCAGTTTAAATCTGTATTATCAGAACGTTAGAGGTTTACGCACGAAGTTAGATAATTTTTATGTCTCTGTATTAGCTAATAATTATGATTTTATAATTTTAACAGAAACTTGGCTAAACGATACGGTGTTTGATCATGAAATCATTGATCAAAGATACAATGTATTTAGACGAGATAGATCTTCTTCTTTATCTTCATCTCACAAAAAAGATGGGGGTGGCGTTATGATTGCCGCTTTAAAAAAGTTTGAAATTATTCGAAAACTTCAATGGGAATCTTCATGTGAAGACCTATGGATTAGCTTGTCATTAGGTAAAAATAATATAGTAAATATATGTGTAGCTTACTTGCCACCACCGTTAGATGGATGCTATGTTGACACTTTTCTCCAAAATCTTTCGCGTGTATTAACGAATGTAAATAGGAAATCATCTACAATCTTAATTGGTGATTTTAATTTAAGTGATCTATTGTGGGAGTATAATGAAAGTCGACGATTTTTGTCCCCTTCAATATCAGATAGCTACATGGTAAATAACTTTTTAGACAATATATCTTTTAATAACCTTTATCAATGTAATTATGTTCTTAATGGAAATGGTAAAATTCTGGATTTGGTTTTTTCTACTGATCCTATTCGTTTAACTATTACCCAAGTTACAAGACCTATTATACCGTCAGATATTCATCACCCTCCTTTAGAAATTTATTATCAAACGGCATCATATAGCACTTTAAAATATAATAAAATACTATCATATAACTTTGCAAAATGTGATTATGAATCTGTGAACTTTGCTCTAGAATCGATCGATTGGTCTGTTCTCTGGGACGGATGTTTAGATATTGATGAAATGATTAAAATATTTTATTCAACTTTAACGCCGATTATAGATAAGTTTACCCCTCTTAGAAAGCCCATTAATGAAAACTTCCCTACCTGGTTTTCGTTATCACTCATCAAAACTCTTAAAGAAAAAGCGAAGTATCATAAAAAATATAAAATTTACGGAAATGAAATGGACAATTTAAGTTATTTAATCTTAAAAGAACGATGTGACCTATTAATAAAAGAATGTTACACTAATTTCAAGAGTAGGGTTCCTGACCAATTACGGCGAAACCCGCAATATTTTTGGAAGTTTTTTAAAGATCGAAGGAGTAATTGTACTTCAATACC
Source organism: Boloria selene (assembly GCA_905231865.2). Lineage (NCBI taxonomy): Eukaryota > Metazoa > Arthropoda > Insecta > Lepidoptera > Nymphalidae > Boloria > Boloria selene. The sequence goes on from HG993149.1 coordinate 9,743,600, forward strand.
TAATGAAATGACGCTGGGTAATGAAAAAGCAATAGGAGGGCAAGAAATATGCAATCTTTTCTCTAAACATTTCCAAAGTATATATTCTCTAGGCCAAGTAAACTCTACACCTATTCAAACATCTAATGATACACAAAATCATTTATCTTTTGGAACATTAGTTATAGATGAAAATGATGTTCTAAAACACCTCCAATCTTTAAATATAAATAAACCTCCAGGCCCTGACAGTTTGCCTTCTTCATTTTTAAAGAACTGTGCATTTAATTTGTATAAGCCGTTATGTAAAATTTATAATAAATCATTAGAAATTGGAATATTTCCGTCTGAATGGAAAAAGGCTTATCTGTCACCTATTCATAAGGGTGGAGATGTGAGTGATGTCGCTGTTTATCGTCCTATTTCATTACTGTCAAATTGTGGAAAAATATTAGAATCGATTGTTAATAAAAATATATTAAATCATTTACGTCGGTACCTAAATTGTAACCAACATGGATTTTTACCCAGTAAGTCTACAGCATCTAATCTAGTTTCTTATGTATCTGATATTGCAGAAGGTTTAGATAAACAGAAAGAAGTCCATTCTATATATACGGATTTCAAAAAAGCATTTGACCTAGTGAATCATAATTTATTATTAAAGAAGATTGAAAACATGGGTATCCACGGCAGTTTATTAAGATGGATTGAGTCATACTTAAAGAATCGCTCTCAGTTAGTAAATATTCGTGGATTTAAATCTGAAGTGTGCGAAGTAACTTCTGGAGTTCCCCAAGGGTCACATCTGGGTCCATTGCTATTTTTGATATTTATTAATGATTTATGCAATCGATTAAATCAAATTTCAAATTTTTCGCCGATGATTTGAAAGTTTACCGAGTTATCAATGATGAATCTGATAAGCAACTTTTACAAACAGACATAAACTTTATTGTTGATTGGTGTAATTTAAATCAAATGTATCTCAATCCTTCTAAATGTTTCTTTTTAAAATTCTCGCGAAAAATTAATTCAGAATTGGTAACATATTATATTGATAATTTACTTATCCAAGAAGTTACAAGTATGCGAGACCTTGGTGTTATATTCGATAGCTCGTTGAGTTTTAGGAAACATTATGATAATATAATAAAGAAAACTTCAAAATTATCTGGTTTTATTAACAGGCAACTGAAATTATTTAAGGAACCAAATGTCACTATTCTTATATTCAATACATTGGTGCGTAGCTTACTAGAATACTGTAGTACAGTATGGAGCCCGTGTTATCAAGTTTATATAAATAGATTAGAATGTGTCCAAAAAAGATTTTTATATCACGTTTCTTATACAAATAACAAGTGCCATGAATTAAATTCTTACATACAAAGATTAAATTATTACAAAGTATCATCGCTGTCTACACGTAGGAAAACACTTGATATAATGTTTTTATACAAGCTAATTCATGGGTCTATTGATTCACCTGATCTGTTGCAACGACTAAACTTTTGTATATCACGTAGTAGTCGTTTACAAAATCGTAAGACATTCTATCTTCCAAACGCGAGAACTAACGTAATGAGCCACTCGCCTTTATTCCGCATGTGCTCAGTGTACAACGATATTCGCTTTCAATTAGATATATTTAATGAAACTTCTATAGCCTCTCTACGTAATAAATTAAAGCAAATTGTTTAGTTTAGTATTGTTGTTAATTAATTGTATGTTACATGTTGTTGTTATTACATAAAATCCGCTCTTCTCATTGTTACCGTAGGTTTAACTTCCTTTTTTGTAAGATATTATTTGCATGCTGTGTCTGCATCTAGAAAAATGCAATCTAGTGTATTAGTTTTATAAGCATAACTACTTTGTACATGTATTTAGATTGTCATTTGTTTTGTAGACCTATAAACAATAAAAAAAAAAAAACTAAGCAATTTAAACTCATTTTTAACTTCCTCACTTACGTACAAAGAAGGTAATCGTCTCGCAAAATGAATATAACATGAAGGGAGTATCTTACATATCGTCCCCGGGCGCTGAAGTCATGCATGCGGAATAATTTTGTAGCAGAAGCATGAATATTTTAATCTTAGTACCGCCGTAGCACTGGAGCGCATCTGGTTACATGGTTTAAAGTAGGTTTGTTTAAAATTTTCTATTTACAATATTTTTTTATTAAAAACCTTGTTTGGAATTTGGCAATACTACTGTGATGGGTAAAAGGTCCGATTCCTGATTAAAGAATTAGTAAAAAATTGTATATTAAATCTTTTTTTAAAACCTTTTTGATATAGTCATTAATGTCGATATTGAGGCTTAAACTGTTTAGAATTTGTTTTTGCCGTTTTTCTGTCTGTCTGTTTAGGAAGGAGTTACTAGAAAGCTATTGGATGAATTTTGATCTATGATAAATAGCTGGTTGAACTGAGGGTAATTCGTCAGACTTATATATAACTTAAAATTATAGTTTCAGTACGCATACCCAAGTAATTCATCCGCTTAGGTTGAAACTTTTTTGATTTTTTTATAATAATTATTGGCGATAGTATTTAGCTTAAAAATGTCCTTAATGAGTTCCAAAATCATTCAACCCTTAGATCACAACCAACACGACACGTTTGGCTCAGTGGGTAGTGACCGTGCTTTCTGCGCCAGCGGTCGCGGGTTCGAGTCCCGCTGGGGGCATACATTGGTTGAGCATGAATGTTTGTACTCCAGTCATGGATGTTTATATTTATAATATGTATGTATTTAAACTTATATATGTGTAGTATATCAACCATCTAGTATCCATAACACAAGGCTCGTACCTTACCGTGGAACTAGATAGTGCTGTGTGTAAATGTCCCAACATATTTATTATTATTATTATAAGCACAAAATTAAAGTTAGTATTCATTTAAGAAACGTAAATATATTCAAATCTTTAGTAATAAAGTAGGAGATAAAAAATTAAATTAAAAAACTTGGACTCGAATGTAATTATCATAAAAATATACTATGTTTGCTCCCTCTCAGACATAACGCTTAACGGGGTAAGTTCCATCGTGCTATATTAAATAGGGGAAGCTATATTAGACGTAATGTAGAAAGCACTAGTTTTATAACGTGACTTTATTTCAATATAAAAGTATTAAGTAATTACAAATATGTTTTTAAAGTTGTTAAAGATTAATATTACAACTTTATATTTATTTTAAGAAGACGACGATTGACGATGAGTTTGGCGCAGTTTGTAGTAACCCTACTTTATTGCGCCAGCGGTCGCGGGTTCGAGTCCCGCTGGGGGCATTTATTTATTAAACTCGAATGTTTGTACTCCAGTCAAGGGTATTTATATTTATAATATGTATGTATTTAGACTTATATATGTAGTATATCAACTATCTGGTAACCGTAACACAAGCTTCCTTCGTAGCTTACCACGAAACTAGATGGCGCTGTGTGTAATAATGTCCTAACATATTTAAAAAAATTAAGAAGCTTCTTTATTAAAATAAAAATAACTTCGTAAAAAGCAAACTAAATAAATGTTAAAATGAACAATAATTGAAGAACGCATCATTACTAGTTATATAGACTTACATGTTTCCTGACAAATATATGCAATATTCATTAATTTAACCTTCAGTTTTTATTTGATTTTATAAAATTCACTGCGTTTTCTATATTTAAATGACATATGTATATTGACGAATGGTAGAACTTTTGTTTAGATAAACATTCGATTTGTGGAACAAACAGAAGTTTTAATTGCTATTGGCTTAGTTCAATCTCCAACCCAAATGTTACCAATAATGGAAAATATTTCAAAACATGACATTTTACCGAATTTTTATCCTATTTTAAATGCGACAAGGTATGTATGTATGTATGTATGTATGTATGTTTTTTTTTTTTTTTTTTTTTTTTTTTTTTTTTTTTTTTTTTTTTTTTTTTTTTTTTTTTTTTTTCCGGAGACGGGAAAAATACAATTACGTATCATAGAGTCAAGGCGTTAGGGACTCCGTATGTCGGGCTCGGTTCTTCGTTTTCCTATACCGACTAAAAAACCCGTCTCCTCTTCTGTACCTTCATAGTTCCCCGTGGGATTGCCGTTAAGCATTACTTCACGAGGGAAGGATTTAGCTGCCGCTATTTCTGCTCATAGCTAGTTCTTCGCTCTTTCTCGTTGTTGGGTGCGTAGATCTTTCAGCACTTCAGTTACATATGAAGAAGTCGCGTCCCAAGCCTCCTCTGTCTGCAACATTGCAGAGACTATATTGTCTGGCTGGAGTTTAATTCTTATCTTATTTTCCAGCTTCTCTCTAGCAGTCTTATATCGGGGGCATATAAAGAAAATATGTTCTGCATTTTCATTAGCGCCAGTGCACATAGGACATTCTGGAGAATCATCATGTTTGAATCGGTGGAGGTATTCTCGGTAGCATCCGTGTCCAGTGAGCAGCTGTGTGAGATAGTAGTTCGTTTCTCCATGTTTACGATTCAGCCACTCTTCTATCTTAGGTATTAGGCGATAGGTCCATCTTCCTTTTTCTGAGGCTTCCCACAATGTTTGCCATCGGTGAATATTTCTGTCTCTCACCTTTTTCTTTGCTTCAGCAGATGTAGATGCGTCTTCCTTTTTTTGGAGGTAGAGGAATTTACGTTCTTCGGCCAGGATTTCTATTGGCATCATACCAGCAATGACGCATACAGCATCCTCAGAAACAGTGCGGAAGGCACTAGTCACACGCAGTGCGCTTAGTCTGTAAACCGCTGCCAGTTGGCGCCGAGGTTCGTGACTTGAAAGCGCATTTACCCAAATTGGAGCACCATACATAAGCACTGATGTGATCACTGAGCTCAACAGAAGCCTCCTTTTCTGTTTTGGGCCTCCAACATTAGGCATTAATCGTGATAGCACTGATCCGACTGCTGCCGCCTTTGCCGTAGCGTGCTCAATATGCTTTTTGAAGTTAAGACGCGTGTCTATCATTATGCCAAGGTAGCGTATAAACGGTTGCGTCGTGATTAGGTGCTGCCCAACTCTCAGTGACATTGTCTCAATTTCCTTCCTACTAGTAATAAGGACTGCTTCCGTTTTATGTTCTGCCAGTTTAAGACCAACATGCTCCATCCATTGCCTTATAACCTCGTAGGTTTGGTCGAACACCCAGTTAATTTCTTCAATGTACTTTGATACGATCACGATAGCTACATCATCTGCGAAGGCAATAAGTCTTGCTTCAGATGGTAAGGTTCGTTTTAATAGCGCATCGTACATTATGTTCCAGAGAAGAGGGCCCAGCACCGAGCCTTGTGGTACTCCTCCGGTAACTTTATATTCCTTAGGACCTACATCGGTGTTGTATATAAGTACTCGGTCTGTAAAGTAGCTCGCCACTATTCTTTGGAGATAATGTGGTACGCTCAAGCTGGCCAGGGCCTCCATAATGACTCCCCACCTCGCTGAGTTGAAGGCATTTTTTATGTCGAGTGTAGCAACTAAGCAGTATTTCTTCGTGCCTCTTTTCCACCTGGTACCGGAGATCGCTTGCTTGGCCGTACTGACAACTTGGTCTATCGCATCTATGGTTGATCGGCATTTCCGAAATCCAAACTGGTTATCAGCCAATTGTGGTTCAATGACCGCCTCAATTCTTCTGTGGACTATGCGCTCTAATATTTTACCGGCAGTGTCCAGCATACATAATGGGCGGTAAGATGATGGCTCAGTCTGTTGTTTGTTTCCTTTGGGAAGAAGCACGAGTCTTTGCAGCTTCCATCTTTTTGGAAAGACGCCTTCTTGGAGACAGTTGTTATATACCTCCATAAACATTCCTGTAGCAATTTTAATAGCCGCTTTAAGCGCCACATTTGGGATTCCGTCTAAGCCAGGAGCCTTGTTGTTTCCGATCCTATTACTTGCTTCCAGAATCTCATCCTGTGTAACGGGTGGTATTATTTCATTTACGACTCTGTTCATAATGGAAGTGTGTTCAGTTTGCTGGGGAAAAAGTACTGTGACTATCTCATGTAATAGCTCTGGATTAGTCGGTGATAATAATGGCTGTTTCTTTAAATGCGACATAACTACCTTGTAGGGTTTTCCCCATGGGTCTTTCTCAATTTCGTTTAAAAGTTCGATCCAGCATCTCTTTTTACTTTCTCTTATGGCCTTTTTTAGTTTCCGACGTGCTTCTTTGTATTTTTCTCTCATAAGTTCAAAGTGGTAATGAGGCTTTTTTCGAGCACGTTGTACCAGTCTTCTACATCGGATGCACTCTTTACGCAACGTTGCAATCACTTCATTCCACCAATAAACCGGAAGAAACTTATTTAGGAGACGCTTCCGTGGCATTGTAGCATCACAGGCCGACACTACTCTTCTGATAATACTGTTTGCTTTTTCTTCAACATTACATCTGCTCTCTATAGGTCTTAAATCTAATGCGGCTTGAAATGTACTAAGGTCGAATGCACTGACCTTCCAGCCTTTTGAGGCAGTTTTAGTTGCTAGCGTCCTTTGAGGTGTATTCGATACTTCCCAGGATAAAGCTTGATGATCACTAGCCGTATAAACATCAGTTACCTTCCAAGTGTTATTCCCTCTTGCAAGCTTTGTACTTATAAAAGTCAGGTCTACAATTGAACTCGCTTCTCCGTTTATAAAGGTCGGTTTATTGCCATTATTAAGCAGTACCACGTCCAAAGACACCATGGTTTCCAGAAGTGCTTGTCCCCTAGCATTTGTCATTTTACTACCCCAATTCACTGCCCACGCGTTGAAGTCACCTGCTATGGCCACAGGGAAGTGGGTTTTTGCATTCTCTGCTAGTTGTTCCAGGTAGTTAGTGAATTCCTCTATTGAGAGACTAGGTGACGCATAGCAGCTGTAAAAGTGAATGTCCCCCAGCCTTGCTCTTATGAAGCCTGCGTTCTTCTCTACCGCTTGAAAAGCGAGTGAGTGACAGGACCATATAGCAACTTTCGCATCCACATCAGTAACGAAATAGGTGTTATTTATGTTTTTATATGGTTCCGAGATCAGGACTAGATCTATCTTCAATTCTCGCACCGTCTGTGCAAGCAAATTATGTGCCGCTTCGCAGTGGTTAAGGTTTATTTGTAGTACCTTCATCTTCGTTTTTTCTGGACCATCTGGATTGCTGCCTTAAATACTGGGCATTTATTACAGCCTGCTATGTGGGCGCAATTTTCTTTCCTGCCATCTTCAATACAAAGGCTGCAGGAAGCGGGTTTGTTACAGTCTGAAATTTTGTGATTTTTTCCTCCACATTTGACGCAAAGCATGGATCTGTCAACTGTGCTTTCGCATTTGTTGGCTAAATGCCCATATCTCCAGCATTTGAAGCATTTTGTGGGATATTCTATTCTCCTAATTCTGCAATTTACCCAGCCTATTTTAATTTTGCCTTCATCACTGATAACTCTAGCGGCGGTTGCCTCTTCCAGCTTTATTACAGCCGCTTGTGTCCCACCGTATGTACGCCGTACGGATTTAATTGCATCCATTGTAATGCTGTAGTTCTCACCAGCAGTTTTCTGTAATACCTCTATGATCTCCTCCTTAGTAGTTGTTTCATCGAGGTCTTTTATTTCAACTGTTATTTCCGGGACTTTAGCAAAAACTATTGCTGTACTCCCAAGGATATTGGAAATTTGCTTTTTAATATCAGCAGCTTTATCATTGTTTTCCTTAGTTAAGACGAGCAACATATCTCCGGATGTCGTCTTACGTATTTTGTCAACGTATTGACCCACTGTTTGAGTAGTAGCGTTGTTTTTTACTAGTTTTAATACGTTGGCATATTCCTCTTTTTCTTTCGGTCGAATAAGTACTGCATTGGCTCGAGGGTGAGGTTTCTTCTTGTGTTGATTATTCTTTGTTTTCTTCTTTTTCACATTTTGCCATTCTGATGACTGTAGTGACGGCTTTTCTTGTTTCTCGTGAGCCAGGTATGGCTCGGTCTCATTTTTCCTCTTCTTTGCAACTTCGTGCAGTTTTTCAGGTGGAGTACACTCTTTTCGCTTGGTCCGCCGGTGTTGATTAATTTTCGGAGTTGTTTCTTCTAAGGCTGTTACTTCCGTAACGTCTGATGTTACCTCAGAGTATGTTTTCCGGACAGATGGTGTAGTTTGCGTTTCTGCAAATGAGGTTTCAATCTTATCTGGGGTTTTGGCCCCGAGATCAATTGTTTCTAGCTGTTGTTGTATCCTTTTGAATGAACTGCCCAGCGACGCTGTCAGTTTCCTTATTTCACCATGTACATTCATCTTCCCCTTTATGAACTCAGCGAGAGCAGTAATTATTTGCTCGTGAGTTTGTAGCGCTTTTTTGACATCAGTGTCTAACTCTATTGGTGCTTGTGGAGCACATTTCTCCTTGTTATTTTTTGTTTTTGTTTGTTTTAAGTTTAAGTTTCCATCCATTTTGTTCCCACGAGAACCTAGGGAAAAAACAAGTCCGCTTCGGCAGAGCCCCGGTTGCCGAAGTAAGGCCACTTAAATACGCCTGGGGTGGGACCTGGTCCCCCAGGGAAGCGCTTGCGACGTCATCTGAACCCTGACGCCTTCCGGACCTCGGCACGCTAGACCTTGTCATTGGGTTTGTGTTTTGTCCGCGGGGGCTATTTTATTTCACCCCTTCCCTGAGTTACATAAAGCAACTACGGGATTTCCCCGATCCGCAACCTTGGGGACGCGCCACTCAGCAGTAACACCTCTGCTGGTATGTATGTATGTATGTATGTATGTATGTATGTATGTATGTATGTATGAATGTGTGTATGTGTGTGTGTATGGTCACATAGATCACGAATATGCTGGATTAATATTTCTCTTTATCAATATATTACATCTATAGTGCGATAGGGAAAAATCGCGGGTGAAAACTGATGAATACGAGTGTCTTTTACGCGATAAAAAGTTGATCGTTTGCTATTCCAGACTACTTATAATCAGATTTTGTGCTTTTGAAGTTTCAACCAGATCGGATGAATGGATTTTGGCGTGATTGACTAACAAAAAATATTTAATTAATAAGATTTCTGAATATAATTAAATAAAACCCTGTAATCAAACCCAGAGAAGATTTATTTAAAGTATGTAGGTATGTGCTTTCAGTTGATTTACATATTTTAGAATACTATGACTCAGTGAAATACGTACTTAAGTTTAAATGTCTTGAAATCTACATTTATATTAATAGACGAAGTAGTTTAAGTAAATGTACAGTAATAACAATTAATAATGATAACGTTTGTTGTAGAGAGTTCCTTTCACTAAGTGCTTTCAATTAGAAAGCTGGGTCCATATTGTAATCATTTGTTTTAAATTATATGACAGTACTGTAGTGTATAACAAATGTTATGGCCCTTTTAAAAAACTAAAACTAAACAAAAATTTTATGAATGAATAATTTCCAACATGACTATTATTTGCTAATAATGTAAGGCAAAGGATCGTGAAGAAATCTGCAAATGTAAGGAAGCGAGGAATATTTGTCCAAATCTTGGAAGTCCACCAACTTGATTTTAGCCAGCAAGGCTATTCCAATCCTTAACGAGGAATTTTAAAAGAAAAAAGATTTGTCTCGAAAAAAAAATATTATTTGGTAATAAATTGGCAAATAATCTATACTAATATTATAAAGCTGAAGAGTTTGTTTGTTTGTTTGTTTGTTTGTTTGGTTGGTTGAACGCACTAATTTCAGGAACTACTGGTTCGATTTGAAAAATTCTTTTTGTGTTGGACTATCCGTTTATTGAGGAAGGCTATAGGATATATTACATCAAGCTACGACCAATAGAAGCGGAGCATCAAGACAAAATGTTGCAAAAACAGGAGAAAAATATTTCTTTTGTGAGCTTCCGTCGCGTACTAACGCTGAGTTATGCAAAAATCATGTATTACAGAATTTTTCCACTTTAAAAGTTAAAAAAAAAACTCAGCAATAGCATAAGTCTGTCTTTTAAGGTTGATTCGCTACAAACTTTTTTATGGTAATTACATTAATAAACGGGAAGGCCGGGTGTTAGTAAGAATTTGGTTTACGGTCTTATGAACGCGTGCGAAGCCGCGAGAAATGCTAGTATTTAATAATAATATAATAATGTTCTCCGACCGATTCCGGCCATGGCGGCCAATCTCATTGAGACTGGCCAACTGCGCAGGAGATATTATAGTGCACAAGTGTATGCGCAGACACAAGTGCACTCTCTATTCCTATCACTCTCATACTCCGGTGGGACGACTACTCGACACGACCAGTGAGAGCTAAAGCGCAGGACCGACGGCTTTACGTGCTCTCCGAGGCACGGGGGTGACTCACCGCCAACTTCCCAACTCCGGGCTATTACTGAGGCTTACTAAACAGAAAGACTCAATAATTAAACTTGGCCCGACCTGGGATTCGAACCCAGGGCCTCTCGATGTATGACCGTACATGCTAGCCACTACACCACCGAGGCAGTAGTAAGTACTTTGCTAACTAGGTATATCAACTGTATACAGTAAACGATTTTATTTAACAATGGCGGTTAAATGAGGTATACTATACTTAACGATTTTATTGGTTATCAAGAAACAATAACTATCTAACCATTTCAGTTCTATTTCTTAAACGTTTCGGTTCTATTTAACTTTACAAATGCTAACTCTGACTTGTATGAAGCCAGGCGCTTTTTCGCATTTTCTACTATTACCGTCTACTTATTTTAACTATACACTTCAGAAACGTTCAAGCTTTTCAACCTTTTAGCATAAGCGTCGTTATATATTTTATATTAAGGCTGAGCAATAGAGCTTTCTTATTTCATATGACAATTTTATATATAACTTCTAGAACGAAGAATACCAACGGTATTTTAAAAAAGTGTTTATAATGAATCACATATAAACTGACATAATATCTATTTGTGGTAGACTCATGATGTTCAGTAAGAAATTGTAACAATTTTTATGCAGAATAAAATATTTTGATTTGATTTGTTTTGATGTTGGAGCAATTTGTATATAATGATTATACCTAATAATATTTGGACTCGTACACTAATCAGAATAAATCAGTGAAATAATCCTGTTATTTATATTTAAGTGCTTAATAACCACGAAAATGTAAGGAAGTATGGAAAATATAGATAAAAGCTCGTTAATCTCCCGATAATCTAAGCTCCCTGTAAAAGCGACAAATCCTAGCAATCTTTCATCACACATTCTTTCTCAGAGGCAATAGCAATTTAAGTTATAAGGAATTTTTACTTCGCTTCAACTTTTCTATAGCGCAAGCGTCTTTCAAGTATTCTTCCTTGCTAGTTAGTTCTAAGTACGTTTCTTCGGAACGAGATAAAACAAACTGAGGAACGTTTAACACTCGTTCTTTAAGTTTTGCAGGACTTTGTTTGAAATTTATTTTTATATAGCCGTACTTAGGATCTTTTTAAAGACTTTAGGATTATTTTAGTGATTTAATTTTAGTTCTGTCGTATCACCTTTCAGTTATTTCATCTTAAGCTGTGGTTTTATGTTTAGATAAGACCGTTCTTTCGGAATATAAAATCTATGAAATTCATTAAACACCATCAAAATCGGTCTATAATTCGTACAACGATACCGTATCATACATCTGTATATTCTATACATATAATAAAATTTCAACTGAAATGAATATTTAATATACATTAAATATTTACTAGAAAATCTAATTATGAAGATATAAATAAGAATTTACTGTCCGTCTTTGACTGGTTCCTGAGAAAACCACTTAATCATCAGATAGATTTTGATCAAATTTGGAATTATAATAGCTTATTATCCGGGTAAATATATATAACTGATGTAGAAGAAATATACTTTTTATTATCTCTGAGCAATCTATAGTAACCGTTGAACTGTACCTAGGGACGATTTTCACGAAAACCTTGTTAAATACATTATTTAGTTTGAAAATAAACTAAAATTACAAACAATATTAACATATTACAAAAACATACACGAACTACGAAAGTTCCATTCAGGTAACATAATAATTACGGCCCACATTTAAACTAATTACGTCAGCATTTCCTCTAAACACTCCCAACGCTGTAATAAAGAGAATATGCAAATTATAATGATAAACACTATAAATGGTAAATACGATATGAATATTAGCCATCTTGTATTTCTTAATGTCTAAATTGATTACCGATTAGGTTAATATGTAGATTTTTTTTAATATGAATCCAAGTCTACATTATACCGACCTACATTCGATAGGTTTAGTGTTGTTTTTGATTCAGGAAATTATGCTTTAAAGCCAAAATGGGGATAGAAGAAAATGAGCTGAAATTTTGTATGGGGAATTACTTCCATAACGTATACGACATACATATAAGTACTAAAATGTAATCTATCTATTATAAACTAACCGTAAAAATAAGACTAAAACACAAAGACAATTCACTAAACTTTTTTATTATTTATATTTGATATAGTATATAGTTTGATATTAAAAATATAACAAAGTAAGATTCAACATTCTCTCACATTAATGTCATCCAAAACTTCTTATTACACTTAAGCTGGCAATACCCACACATCTTTTTTATATTTTTTTACCATAATTTATTTTTATGCTGTCAACTTAGCATTCTATTATCTGTACAGTTATATCTGAAACGTTCCCGCCATTTCCCGAGCGCACTTTTCACATTTGCAATTTAAATGACGTGGATATAAAAACCTCCTTTGCCTGGACTATTTTCAGAGAATTGCTTTACTATGAAGTTGGCAAAAAGATTCATCTAATTACTTTCAACATAAAGATTTATTTTTCATATTTCTTTTATTTTCGTTTTAATATTTGGTTTAATAAGTGGTAGTGCCATGCTTGTTACCTTCGGGTAGCAACCGAATGGGCCGGCACGCCCCGTATAGTTCATTAGTACCACTCTCTCACAGAAGACCGGCGTGAAGTGGCAGCTATGCTGTCGCGTTTCGTCCGGTGAGTGAGAGTCCGGGAGGCCCACTCTCCTTCCCCCCTCCCTCTTCCCTTCATCCTCCGCCTTCGTTCCCTCCTCCCTCTCACTTCCCTCCCTCCTCCGTCCCTCCCTTTCCTGAAAGGCCGGCAACGCATCTGCAAGCCTGGCTTGCAGATTTCCATGGGCGGAGGTGATCACTTCCCATCAGGTGAGCCTCCTGCCCGTTTTACCATAAAAAAAAAAAATATAATTTGTAAATGTAATTACTAAGAATTGTTTCTAAGTAAATGGCTCTCAGCTTGTATAATGAGAATAATAATAATTTTAATGTTAAAAGAAGATTCTTTTATAAAATTATGAAATTTAGGCGCTGTGTAGTAGTTTTTTTTCTTTGTTTTATTATACAGGAGCGCGTTCGAGTCTAATTAAAAATTCATAAATGTTTTATTCAAGAAAAACATTTAGTTATTATTTAAAGACTTAGGCATTACTCGAGACAAAGCGCTAAAATCGTTTGGAAACGGATTATTACAATGTAAATATATACGTATATTTATTATAAATACTATATTATTTATTACTTTTTAACCAACAATTAAACTTTTAATTTTGAAGTCACGATTGTTGTTTGATTTGTCTCTTGATATATTTAATTTTTTTATGTTTCTCTTTTTCTTTTTTCTTATTACATTGCCCACGAATTTTTGATATGGGATGGTACTAGCTCCTGAAATACAGGTTTCTAGTTCAGGAACTAGGGCTGTGTAAGATTGGACCTTTCTGTTTCACAAAAATACTCGCATGTTACATCATTCTTAAGTCACATGGCAAAAAACAACTTAAATTTACTAAAGAAATAAAAAAAAAACTCTTGAATAACTTCTATAATCCAAGCAAGCACCCACGTATCCTAGTTTTAATAATAATATCGCAAAGCCCCGCACGCATCTTTCCAAATAAAAAAAGCTCTTTTGATCCCGTGAAATCCGAACGGATACATAATAATATTATAAAGCATGACAAACAGTTCAGTTTCAACCCAAAAATACTCTATCGGAAAAACAAAACTATATTACGACTAAACTAAGTAAATTTGATTACCTGACATTCATATGTACCATTGTCCCTCTTCTGAACGAACTTGATTTGGAGGGTCCAATCCTCAGACCCTTCTCCGTGAAGTACCTGTAATATTATTACATTAAATATTTTCTTTAACATAGATTATATAATTCATTTATAAAGAAATAGAACGGAAAAGGAAAATGTCACGGAGAAACAGCTTTTATGTCAGGAAACTCGATTGATCAATCTTAATCAAAGTGTCTGTTCTTATCAATTCATTTGGGTGAAAATAGAATCATATGACAATTATCATAAATTGTATCGATTTTGTACGAAGTCACTACATTTTGTAAAACAAAGCTCTACGCCGCGTCTGTCTGTCTGTTCGCGATAAACTCAAAAACTACTGCATCGATTTTCATGCTATTTTCACCAATAAATATAGTTCTCGAGGAAGGTTTTTGTATTTTGAGTCGTTATTTAATAATATAATCGTCAATAAAAACTATTTAGATATTATTTACGTTAATAATTTCTGTCATTTTTTGCTTCATGGACTATTTTACAGATTTCATACCTTCATCGGTGATTTATTCTTCATTCAGAGTTCTTATTTTTTATTTTTAGCTAAGTTATCCTTTAAATTAAAATATTTTCAATATTTTCAAATTGTACTGGTGATTTGAGGAATTAACGCGTTCATATTAATTCTGTAGATTTATATATTTAAAATAGTAAATTTACAAATGAATGTAGGATTAAAAAGTTTTTGAAGTAAGACTCAAACTTTCATGGAAAATTTCAAAATTATGTTATATCTATACATTTTCAAGCAAGTATATTTTCTGAATTTTGAAGTGAAATAGTATAATTTACAAAAAAAAACTGTTATTGGTATAAAGCTAATATACAAAAAATAAACGAACGAAGTCATGTAAAATAGCTAGTATACAAGGCTTTATATCATTGCTCCTGTATAATTAATTGTATCGATCGCCCTTTATTCTAGAAACGTGGACGACGTGATGTTCTCTTAACTACTTCGGAAACGTAACATTTATCAAGCAATGGAAAGGAATACACATTATACATATTAATAGGAACTAGGCTTCTATTAGATTATTGTTAACTAGCGATACACCCTTACTTCACTCGGGATTTAGATTTAGCGCGAGCGAAGCCGTGGGTTCCGCTAGTAAATGTATACAAAAACTCTATCCATTGTTGAAAACAGCATGAAAATCGATAAATTCAAAAACTACTGCACGTAGTTTTTGAATTTATCGCGAACCGACAGATAGACAGACAGACAGACGTATCGGAGGACTTTGTCTTATAATATGAAGTGACTAGAATTTAACCAACGCTTTGCTTAAATGCTCTAGACGCCTGTTGTATCTTTTGTGTAAATGCAGGTAGTGTTTTTTTGTCAAGTTCTATTAGTAACAGTGGTATAGGTACGATAATTTATTAATAATGAATGGATTAGTATCTACGCCCCAATGAGCGTATTTGGATAAAGTTTAATATAATCGTGTACATTTAATTAATAGAATAAATGTAGATGACATCCGTAAATGCATTCCCTCTTTTGTCTATCTATATGCCTGGGAACGCATTATGAGAAAACCACTGGACAAATTTTGGTGAAATTCGGTATCACGATAGTTGGTTATCTGGATCAACATATTACTTTACTGCAGGAAAATATTCCAGACCCCTTTTGTATAAGTTTTTACAAACTTTGATTTTTTTTTATTTTTTTATTTTTATTATATAAACATTCTATGTTCCACATACAAAAAAATGTTAGCCGAATTGGTAGAGCCATTTTCCAGTGCGCTTACCAACAATCATTTTTATTTATATATATAGATTTGAGAAATTAACACTAAAAATTAAAACCCGAGCGGAGCAAGGGTGAAACGCTTGTATATTTTATACTGCTACAACTACTACATGAATATTTAATTTTAGTACTATTCAGTGTAATAATATTATGTAATATATTAGTTTATTAGATAGTTTTCTAAATTGTACTGTAGGATCACATTTTCACAAGAGCCGTAGAGCGTTAATACTGTGGTTTTCAATTCGTGTCTATTTAGTGTTCAGAGATAGTCTAGTTGCCTAATTTTCTAAATGATTATTATTTGCCTCAATTGTATTTACTACCGCATTGCAGGTAACTGAAAGTTTATTTTTCTTTAACACGGAATCAAGGTACTTAGTATAATCTATGCTATATGTATAATATGGTTGCAAATAGGTCTTTACTTCAAATAAGTAGTATGTCTGAACCATACTTTATAATAATAATTGTTTTCCCAACGATAAAAATACTTCTATTTATTAGAACATTTACAAAATTTCTATTGACATTTTTTTTGTCTACTTTAAAGGTAAGTGAAAATAGAGCTTAGAGGAAATCTACAAAAAGGTAAAAGTGAAGTAAATCATTACTAGGTAGGGAAACAAAGACTGAGTGAAGCCGTTATAATAAGTTGCGATAGCTAAACATGTTCCCCACAGTCTCCACCGGCATGGAGGAGTTCGCACTCCAACTCTACTGAATAATTCATGATAATCTCAGTAACAACTGAGCTCAGAATTATGATACATACCGGGATTCGAACCTACGGCAATCTACAGACAGACGGTAGCTACTAGATATTTGTTATGCCTGTTTCTACATATAACAAGATTTGACGTGTATTTATAGATAATATCATCAACAAAGCTTTTATATAAGCTTTTATATTGGACAAGGTCGCAAAATCTGTTATTTAAACCGTCGTTCCCTTTTCCGGATACGGAAATTGTACATAATATTATTATTTAACACTTTACAATTTATACGAGTAGATTTTACCTAAATATTTTCTAGTCAGAAAGGTTTCATACTCGTAGATTCTTGAACCTCTTAATAAAAACGATTATAAAAACAATTTCAGATCACACAGATAAAAAAGAAAAGAAAATGGCGTATTTCTTAAAAAAATATCATAAAAAAGGTTTATTCTAACACTACAGATAGACAATTGTAATAATTTTTATTTATTTAGCTGAAACGAATAAAAAATTGCTACATATTATTCAATGAAATACTGTTCTTATCAAATTACCACGAGAGGGCAAGAAATCCAGTATACTGTAATAAGTAAAAGAAAATCGATTCCATTTTAACAATGCTGTTATCTCCCGAGATATCTGAGCTATGGCTCTTACAATCTGATATATATCACGTCCAATCAATCTAACGGGCAAATTACGTACAATTGTCGTATGCATACTCGTATAACCGTTGAGTGTCTCTATAACTACTGATTTATGCTGGACCATTTGTTAGACCAATTATGATGAAATACTAGGGTTGGATAAAAGGGTATTATTAAGTATAATAATAAAAAATCTTATAGTACTCGTATTAGTATGATAGAAAATATATTGAAGATTTAATAATTTAGATTAAAATCTTCAAATAGGATGATACTACAAAAAGTTTGCATCATTTTTTCTATACAAGGTATAAAAAAATCATTAAACAAATTGGATTGGAGTTAGGATTTTTTAAGAAAGGAATTAAATAGAAATAATACTTTACCTGAAATCGTTCGTCATTAGTGTAAGTAAATTTCCCGGAGCTCAGGATGTGCCAATCCCTTTTCCTTACCCAGGACACTTGCTGTAAAATGAAGAATAACATAAGTAACTTTTTCCCATTAATTATGTAATTATTTATTAAATATAAATCAAACAAACAAAAAATTAATACAAACAAACAAAAAATATAAAACAAAGAAACAAAAAACAAAAAAATAAGAATTTTAAGTGATGTTGTCAAATTTTTTAAGTAAAATAGTAAAAAATTCTTCGTAAAATGGCATCGGGAAGTAACTTAAATTCTTGACAACAAATGACTATTGGTAAGACTCGAGAATCGAACCCAAGATCACCAGATCTGCCGTATAAGATTGCAATGAGCAAATTAATGTATCTGAATGTCTAAATGAATGTGTAACTAACTGGCTGTATACTTAAATAATAAATATGTTCAATAAAAATCTTTGCCCTAAGCGGGACTCGAACCGCTATTTACCGTGAAGACTCGGGGTTTGAGGCTATACTTATTAATATTAGAATAAAATAATTAAAAACTAAGCAAAATCACCAAAGTTTTCTTAAAATTTTCACTAGATTAGTAGCAGCCGTGTTTTAGATGCCAATTTTGTGAGATAAAACGGCAACGTTAAGCTGAGTGCACACAGCGGATGTCTTTGTTATTCAAGACCCTCGTTAAGACAACTCAATTTTGTTTTGATAAGAAAATATCATGGTGTAACACATTTACTAAGTTCTTAACAAGGAGTTATTAAGAAAATGCTATTTTTCATTTTTGGTCTAAACAGTTTGTATGGTAAAAGCAGCTAGACCCATAAGATTTCCTAGAAGAAATATACAAAAGTATAATATATTAATTAAAGAATGAAAAATGGGTATGGAAAATTGATTCATATCAGTTATGGAAATTCATTTTACTTATGATCAAGATACTAACAGGTAACTTAGTTTTTTTAAGTTTTTTTAGTCTTTTTGGTCCTTTTATAATAGTAGTACTTTTATAGTCCTTTTTAGTCCAAAACTCAAATAGTTTATAAATATTAAAAGTGTATGGGAGTTCGGACTTATGAAAAGAATCAAATAAGTTTAAAAGCTACGATGATTATGTCATGGATGCCAGTTAGTAATGTCCTAAAAATATTCAGGAAAATACTTCTTTAAAAATGTCAATTTCATATTAATGTGTTTTATAATTTCTATTATGTAAGGCATAATAAGATCAAATACATAATCTATTTATTTTTCGTCGGTTAAGATTTGATTTGTTACGAGAGTGTTTTGGAAGTAGGATCAGCCTTAATGATCTCGAGTCTTTCTACACCGACTGTTGAAAGATTTGGGATCCGTTTAGAAAACTAAAGTTGGCGGATGAACATAAATTTCTTAGTTTTTCGGCTGCAATCCCTCGTGTGTTCAAGTCACTTGTTGTTTTTCTTAGTTGTTTCGTTCTTCAAGGAAATCTTTTTATTCATATAAATGTTATTCGTCATATAAAAATATTATTATATGAAATGTAGTTTTTTTCTTCTTTTATCTCTAATTTATACATATATAAATATATGCTTTGTATATTAAGTTAAGTTTATTTGTAGCTTCCTTTATTGTAAATAATTTTTTTATTTATAGTATTTAGTAAGAAAAAAGTTTGACTTTCGAATAATATAAATAAAATTGAAATATCTGCTTGTAACATCAACATAAGCAACTTTATAATATAAGAACTAAAAGCAAGTGCATAAAGGGTACGTATAAGAATAATACGTTTTTAACATTTAGTCTGTCTGTCAGTTTGTTCTGGCTAATCTCTGAAACACCTACACAGATTTTGACGGGACTTTCAGTAGTAAATGGATGACGCTATAATAAAAAAATTAGGTAACTTTTATTTTTGAAAACGATTAAGGGTTCCGCTCAAATAAAAAAAACGTACGTACTGTAGATTGAATAATAATTATGATGATAATGATGGATTTCGCTTACATTTTAATTATATCAAGACTTATTTATGAATGTGCGTAATTAAATGTGAATTCAAAAAATATTTTATCATTAATCTAAGGCTTAAGAAGAGGGAACTTTTTCCATTATTCGTGGAATTTCGGCAATTTATAGCCATTATTTAGGACAGAATGTGATTAAAATTCTTTCATATTTTGATTAATCAAAACATTGTGTATGAGAAATATTATCTTTATTTTTTGTGTATTAAAGACACATAAAATAAAGTTAATAACGTTATTTATAAAAAGACACTAATATCAGTAGTCGTTTGGAAAACCAAGAGTAGTGTGAATTTTCAACAATATTACTAAATGTATTTCAGTGAAGGAAACCATGAGGAAACCTGCATGAGAAGACAGAGATTATATTAAGTTTTTAAAAATTATCTGAAGTCCCCTAAACCAAACATGCCGTCGTGGCAGTCTGTGCCCAGCATAGGGATGTTAAGGTCTGATATTATTTGAATATATCAAATTTAATTTTGATTTGTTTTAAGGAAAATTTTGCGTTATTGTCATCCAACGTCATAGGACGATTAAGGATATCTCCATTAAAACGAAAATAATATTTTAAATAATAATATAACAAAATAAAGCAAATACATGACTCAAACACATAACAACCTAAGAAAAATAAAAATATCTCGTATATATAAATATATCTAAAACGTGTAACATACCCCTCGTTCACTCAAATGTCCCACAAGGCAGTGTAGATAGGCGGTGCCGCCTAGTTGTGCGGTCACGTTGCTTACTGAATTGTTCGCGGTGACATCTGCCGGCGCTTGCACTGTGCCTCGCCAGCCTCGAGCTCGCGACGTTCCGTGATGACCTGTAAAGATATATTCTTTAGATTTTTGAAGTGAAACTTCTTTAGAATCGTTGTGATTTCAAACTCGATGAAACGAAAAAATAAGTCCATAGTACCAGGCGCTCAGAGACGGGGAAGAGTTAGCCTTAGTTAGATCTCGCCCACCGCGAGTCAGTGACATTTCTAACTCTGTCCAACGCGGGTGTGACCTTCGCGCCATCTCCCTCTCTCAACGAGCTTAAACGGGGATATTTAGTATAAATATAAATGAGATTTAAAAATTAGTTTGCCAAAGAAGTTTTACTTCTGACATCTGTACTTTGTACACACGTACTTTTAATTTTTTTTATGTAGGGACATTCTTACAACAGCGCCATCCAGTTCAGTGGTAAGCTACTATGCTTGTGTTACGGATACCAGATAGTTGATATACTACATATATAACTTTTAAATACATACATATTACATAAATATAAACACCCATGACTGGAGAACAAACATTCGTGCTTAACAAATGAATGCCCCCAGCGGACTCCAACCCGCGACCGCTGGCGCAGAAAGCAGGTTCACTACAAACTGAGCCAAACGAGTCGTCAAACTGAAGATTTGGCTAACAGAAGAGTACATTTAAGTTATTACTTTAAGCCTAATGACAAATTATATACTAAAACTTAATCGAGAACCACTTAACCTATTGGTGAAAACAGTACAAAAATCAGTGCAGTAGTTTTTGAGTTTATCGCAAACAGAGAGACAGACAAACACGGCGGAGGACTTTGTTTTATAATATGTTGTGTTATGTACTTTTACCGGCGACTTTCCTCGTCGTCCCAATGTGCGTAGTTAGTAATGTTAGTCAGGTCACCGTAAAGGAGCAACAAACAAAAGCTAGTCATTATTATCAAATCATTATTACCATATTTATTTTTTGACTTAAATATACAAAAATAGTGCCTTTTTACTTTAATATAAAGCTAATATTCGTTTATAATTTTTGTCGGAGTCATAATCCCGTTTGCTTTTTAACGCTTTTTCCTCATGCAAGGTTAACTAGAAGAGATCTCGAGATACTTGTAAGTCTACCGTCGTTTGCACAATTTTATGTACAGTCGTAAGCAATGACATGTATACATTGACAACTTTTCAAATATATGTAAACATCAATCGTTTCAAAAGAAAGTATACAAGCTTTGTGTCAAAATAAAGTATACGTATGTTGCTTCATATTTAAGTATACATTTTTATCAATTCATAGTAAATAACATAAAACGAATATTATTATATACAAGTTTCGTGTTATAACTATGTAGCCATAAGTCTAAGAACTAAGAATAAAGCATTAAATATTATTTTCGTATTTAACAAGTTTTCTAATACAA
Source organism: Boloria selene (assembly GCA_905231865.2). Taxonomy (NCBI): domain Eukaryota; kingdom Metazoa; phylum Arthropoda; class Insecta; order Lepidoptera; family Nymphalidae; genus Boloria; species Boloria selene. The sequence goes on from HG993149.1 coordinate 9,765,432, forward strand.
ATACTGTGTCTCTTTCATTAAATACGTGAATTCTTTAAACTGGTCGTTAGAAGTTTAATTTATTTTTATATGTTAAGTGATTGAATCAATTCGACTAATTGCGACCTGATTCTCTAGGAAGCGCCTTGGATTCACTTTAGGCAGAGCTCTCCTAAACAGCTTTACCCAGGGTATATGAGATATCTTCTGCAGCCAACAGCACAGACAGGATTTAAAATATTGTAACACCATGATTCGTAAACTTATTAATTAGATAATTAACAGTAAAATATGTTTTAAGATCTTAGGCTTCTTGCATCGGAAAATGAAGCATAATACTTTGCTTTTAAAAATGTATTATTATGTATTTAAATTTAAATATTATAATACATTTTTAAATCATACGTATAATACAAATATCATCGCGTAATAGACTGTGCATATGTGTATGTGTAAGAGCGTTTGTAACACATTCACAACATTGGATGACAGTTTTAAACTTTTGACAATTCGAGGACAAGATCAGTTTATTTAAAATTTTAATGTGTAACAAAGCATTGAAAAGAATTCGAAATTATTAGAATTACAACTGACAATTCTCTATTTGTTTAGTTTGCGTTGTTATGAGAAACTTACTTTTTCATGAATTCGCCCAATGATTTTAAGTTGTCATAGCTCAATTGGCGTAGTTGTAGTATGCGTATAATATTCTTGCGACGCGGGTTCAAATCCCGCGCGTGGATAACTTTTTTAATTTTTGTTTCTTGCGTATCTTTTAATTTATGCATTATATACTGGATGGCGATTTAGGGACAAGGAGTGAGCCGTGATGAACGTGGCTCGTCATCATCATTGAGTATATGTTTTCCACATTTGTGAATTTATAAGAATATACAATAATACGTATAATTATAATAGAACAGTGAGTTAAAAACTCTATACATGAAATATTTTTTTTTTGTTTTTATAAAAAAATACTGTAACGTATAGTGCATTGAATATAAATCCCAAAAAATATGTTTTAATTTTTTCGTCTGTTTGTATGTTTTCGTTTAACACAAAAAGTACTTGGCCGATTTTAACCAAATTGTGTAGTTACCTATAACATATTTCTCGGACCATGACTTAGGATACTTTTCATTACATAAAAGCATTTTAATTTACAGGAAAAAATAATAATTGGTTGTATTGAGTTTTCCTTGGATAGCTAGTGATTAAACGGTAAGTTCATCTGTGTCTATTTTACGAGCCGAGTTTGTGCTTCTCGCCGGTTCTTCTCAGCAGAACAGCTTTCCGAGCCGGTGGTAGTTTACTCACAGACTTACAGACTGACTTTTAATTTTGATAATGTAAAAATGACGATTCAAAAGAGCTTGTTAAAGTCTATTTGAATAAAAAATATTTTGATTTGATTGATTTACGCAAATTTTTGAACGTAAACCTAATTTTTTTATAATTAATATTTACCACTAGCGAGCCCGGACCGCTGAGCTCGGCGTAAGATAAAATAAATAAAACAGTTTTCATAATTAAAAGTAGCATAAGTTACTCCTTAAAACATTAGCTACGATATCTGAGGTCAAAAGTCCCGTCAAAATCAGTGTAGCCGTTTCGAGGATTAGCCGAAACTAACAGACAGACAGACAATTGATGTATGGATGTAAGTGCCGTATATACTTTCTATGCATTGAGTCTTCTTCTTCTTGCCGAGTCGATGGCAATAGTTAAAGTAAGAAAGCCCAAAACCCCTTAAAAATAAAGATTAAAAAAAAAAGAAGCCCAAAACTCGGCCACCATAATAATTGCATAAGCTCCTGTAAGATGCAGGTAACAGGACCAGGAGGTCATATAAGTAAGTGTAAGAGAGGTAAGAGAGGAAGAGTACAAGTCTGCACTCCAGGTCAATTCGCAAATCCCCACCTGGTTGAGTATACTTATCTATGACTAATTATTAATTCATATTTTATTTAGAAGAATATTTAAAAAAATGTATCTTTTTAAAAATGTAAGAAACTAGCATTTCTCGCGGCCCCGCCCGCGTTCTAAAGACTGGAAACAAAATACTTAGATTTCACACACCGTGTGACGTTTTATAGTCGGTTTGTAACGGTTAGTCGATATTTCTTACAAAATCATCATCAAAACCTGTCCTGAGGTTTTCTCGTGATGCAGTCACAGAAAGACAGAAAGACAAAAATTTTAAAAACATAGATTTGATTGTATGGATAATAATGTCTATCTATTTTAATTACATTTTTATCTATTTTAATTAGATTTAAAAAAAAATAATGTACAGATTTGACTCAGTTACAATTATTTTATTATATATGTTTATGATAGATAGTGAATTATTTGACTTTTCAAAATAGATTTTAAGTTGACGTCTTTGTATCGATGCGCAAAACGGCAACGTCGCGTCGCTTACGACGGTTGCCGTTCCGTCAAATAACATGTGGTCTAATATTATAAATTTATCTTGACACATTGTAATTTGTAGTAGCGCTGTGGTAACGCGCTTGCTTCGATATCCATGTGATGGGGGTTCAAGTCTGAGTTTGAGTTAAACGGGCTAAATACATATAAATTTATCTGCCAGTTACTTTATTGGGAAGTTTTATTATGAAACAGATAAAATATATCAGCAACCATTATCGCTAATCGACTACTAAACGCTAATTACCTACTAAGGTCATTATTTAGGATACCGTTTACTATAGGATAATCGTTTATTCTTACTGGATAATACAATAACTGGTTCTATGGACCACCCACATAAAAGCGTGGCGGAAATTTAAATGGGAATTGAATTATTATAAGTAATAGCATAATATTGTCATAAAATATGAACTAAAAAATGTTAATGGAAGAGACACACTATATATGCATTAGAAAACTTTGTTTCAAATACATTATTTTATGCTTTTCGAGCGCAAACCTGTGCACTTTTTTGTGCACAGACTAATGGCTAACTTCTTATATTACGAAAAGTATACAATAATATTCGTTTTATGTTATTTACTATGAATTGATAAAAATGTATACATAATTATGAAACATCTTACGTATACTTTATTTTGACACAAAGCTTGTATACTTTCTTTTGAAACGATTGATGTTTACATATATTTGAAAAGTTGTTAACGTATACATGTCATTGCTTACGACTGTACCTTTTTCCTTACTATTTGTGCAATAAATGATATAGAATTTATAATTTCATTTTGCTTATTGTTTAAGAAAGCATTTAAAAAAATACATTTATCTGCACCAGTGTAGTAAAAAACAAGCTAAAATATTTTTAAAACTAAAATAGCATCGTGTTATAACGTATCACACATTTCTACTTTGAATTTTCGTGATATACACACACTACTAAATGTCAAAAAGAATTTCAAATATATTTTTCATTGTGCTTTCCGGATTCAAAATTGGTTTCTTTCCACAACCATTTACGTGCAATACTAAGCTTTCAAAATTTGTTCAGAATAATTTTCGATTTTGTACTGTAAATTGAAAATTTAAGCGGCAGCAAAATTTTCATGCTTCCAATGTGTTGATTTATCCGGCTTAACACTTCATGAACTGTGGATTTTGTGCAATATTTCCTTTATTCTTTTGGTTACGGTAAATGTTTTAGAGGCAATTTCGTTTCAATCTTAGTTAATATTTGTATAAAAAAAGTAAGGTAAGTTAATTAATACTAGTTGTAGTTCATATGCAGTTGTTGAAATTTGACCATAAGCGTTGTCGTCGTCAACTGTAGAGTAGAATGATTTATATTCAAAAAAACGTTCCCATTTTTATAATTTAGGTTATCACGCCATACCAAGGATCTGTAGACAGTACAATACACTTTCTAAAGAACACGAAGAACTGGATATATTTTCTACTAACTTTTTTATATTTAAAAGAAGTATTACCATATTAATAAATTATACCTTAGTATAATTATTCATTGTTATATTTGCTCTGCCTAATTTTTTTTTCTTTCGTTTATTAGTTTAATTTTGTTAATTTTGTTTTCATTTTAATTTTTTTTTTCACTTAGTCACAATATAAAAATAAAAATCTCCTATAATTGAAGGAGCACACATATTGTGTTTTATAATAACTTTTGTATTTTTTTAAAGTAACGTGTGTATTCTTTGTTGGAGACTCTTATAAAAATAAAATAAAATAAAAATATTCAGAAAGAAATAAGAATCTGAAGTTCTTGCATACCAGAAAAGCACTTTAAGTTTATATTTATTTAATCTTGGTGTAAGAAATATCATATTATAATATACATTTTCCTCACATAATAGTTAAAATTTCCTGCCATTTAAAAAATTGGACATACAAAAATGTGTTTATTATAATTTTTAAACGAAGGTCCTCCGCACTAAGTTTTACAATAGAGTATCTCAGATTGAAATATCATGCAAGTTTAATGTAAGGTGAATTCGTATCCAAACAATATTTATGATCTCATATCAAAATTGCTATTAAACCCACAATGTATTAATCGTCTATAATATTTTTAACAGTTAAATACGGTTTTTAACACTAGTTATTTAGTGATAATGAAAGATGTTTCTGAATGAATGTTGACCAGAGTAATAAGTGATCTTTACACAAAATTAGGTTGAAATCGTTTCGAAAACGCTCACATACTAACAGATATACAGGCAAAAAATTTTGAGGTCTATATGCCGTAAACAATATGTTACAGTCATTGTCTTACAAAAATGTGTGATGGACAGGTTTCGATAAGCTACTGTTTAATGTAAAAACTTGGTATGCCTTACGTATATCTCCTGTTGAAGATGTGAAGAGGGGCAACATAAAGAAGACAGCAGCAGCGAACGGTATGCCCATCCCGCCAGCCACTCGCCATTTCATCTGAAACAATATTGATCATTGTTATTATTTAAATAAATTATATTATATTTATAATTATTATACTTAAATAAAAGGGTCGTATAGGGCTTTCTGGGCTACATAGTTACATTAATAAATAATTAAAAAATATGTTGGGACATTATTACACACAGCGCCATCTAGTTCCGTGGTAAGCTACGAAGGAAGCTTGTGTTACGGATACCAGATAGTTGATATATTACATATATAAGCTTAAATACATACATATTATAAATATGAACACCCATGACTGGAGTGTAAAGGAATGGAGTACAAACATCCAAATTTAACAAATGAATGTCCCCAGCGGGACTCGAACTCGCGACCGCTGGCGCAAGAAAGTAGATAAATAGATAATCAATTAAAAATTAAACCAATAAGAAATCACTTACAGAAAAGCTTTTACTTTATTGATAAAATAACAACAATAAAAGGAAGATAACGAAGAAAATAAATAAATATGATATACATTGCCTATAATTGGTTTATTCATTTGAAGTGCTAAAGTGTTGATCAAGAAATTTTCGAAAACTTCGTTATTATTGTTACCCATCAACCGAATGGACGAAACGAATCAAGTTTTATTCGTTCCTCGAAAAATATTTTTCCATTTGATTCCGAATAAACGATTCTATTGTATGCTGTGTTTACTTTAATACGTTTTTGTGAGAGGCAGAAGAGAAATTTGTTTATATAAGAAAGCTCGCAATGGCTCTCAAGAATCTCCAGAGATTTCAATGCTTAATATTCGTTTCGATTTCGATATCTTTTAAAAAGTTAAACTTTTTTTATAATGTATGCAAATTATAAGTATTACTAGTATGTGAACTTTTTTTTTATGGTAAAAAGGGGGCAAACTTGCAGGAGGCACACCTGATGGGAAGTGATCACCTCCGCCCATGGACATCTGCAAGCCAGGGTTGCAGATGCGTTGCCGGCCTTTCAGGAAAGGGAGGGATGGAGGAGGGAGGGAAGTGGGAGGGAGGGGGGAACGAAGGCGGAGGATGAAGGGAAGAGGGAGGGGGGAAGGAGAGTGGGCCTCCCGGACTCTCACTCACCGGACGAAACGCGACAGCATAGCTGCCACTTCACGCCGGTCTTCTGTGAGAGAGTGGTACTAATGAACTATACGGGGCGTGCCGGCCCATTCGGTTGCTACCCGGAGGTAACAAGCATGGCACTACCACTTTACAAATAACTTAGAATAAAAAAATAAAATTTACTACTAATGTGTCATGATTTTCTTAGGTTATTCCCTAGATACGTAAGGATCATTTTAAAATGTATAAACAGGCTATCTAATGCAAAAATAAATCAACAAATTATAATAGTAATTCCTAAGATTAGCGTGTTCAAACAAACTAACTATGTATTAGTATGGATAAAGATAGTCATTTTCTAATATTTTTGTGCTTTTTAATATATTTAATTTCCTTACATTAGGATTTTGTGATTTTAAGCATCTACTATTGGAATAGTGTGTGATCATTGCATGTTTTTCCATCAATTGCAATGGTATGATACGTCAAGTAACTTAAAATACTCGGAACATATTATAAAAAAAAGAGCGCTCGTAAGATATTTATGGATCGTAAATTTAACATAAAAATTTTGAATAATAGTTTTAACCATCGACTCGGATGTCAGCTAAGAAGATACGGCGAGAAAGTACAGTAAATAAAGCCGTTTTTTTGGTAACCTGGCACTAAATTTCCGATCCAATTTTTTTTTAGGTCAAGGGTCACTTACTGACCATAAAAACACAAATGCTGACAGATCCAGGTGGAGCTTCGATCGCAATCTTGAAGAAAAGTTTTTGGCCGATGATACCTCGGAAACTATGCACTTCAAGGCAAAAGTTATTCGAACCATTATTGTAGAGAATAAAATTTCGCATCTTTTATTTCTTGTAAACTTTTTTGTAAAAATTACCGTTTATGATTAAAGTAGCTATAAATTCTACAGTGTTTAATCATCCTACTTTACCCAATCATTCACAACGAGGGATCGTATCTTTTCCATCTTACGTGACTTTTGCAAAGTGCTTGCTGAATTGACACGCTCAAAACCTTTGACGATAAAATTGAATTGAATTGAAAGGGGTAAGTGGTTTAACTCAATGGAAATTGATGGAACAATATGCTTCATTTAATAATAATCTATACATATAAATAAAATTGGAGTGTGTGTTTTTAATTTCAAATTAACAGCTTTTCACTAAATGCATATGAAGTATATATACAATACTAGCAACCAAAAACAAATTTTAAAATTTTTCGTCTTTTAGTGAGATTAGCCGATTTTATTAATATGACGTAGACAAAGCCGAATGGTTCAACTAGTAACAAAATAATTGCATTGAAAGAGTTGCCTCGCTTATTCAACGGAAATATTTAAAATAAGTTTTTTAGGTTAAGGGCAGTCTGAATAATATCGGTCAAATGCCTCTCACGAGTTTTACACGAACGAACCTTTTCAGACCAATTTTCTTTTTATTTATTCATCCAGTAAATCTCGGCCAGAAGATTCTATCGTAATAAATTGAAAGTGTTTGCTCCTAAAGAACTGCCATTTTTTAACCGTCGTTTCATACATTAGGTTATATTTATCTCCCTTTGTGAATATAATTAATTAATATGAATTAATGAATGCGAGTAAGATTAATTGTTACAGTGAAAGGTGCGAAAGAAATATTATTATTATGATGGCGGTTGGTGGTCAAATGTGAATATTAGTAGATATTGTAGGTTTTTCCAAATTCCCATTTGGTATATAAAAATTATACATATATAGTTAGTTATATACATATAAAAATTTAAAGTGTCTGTTTATAATTTAATAATAACAGCTTTTTACCAAATGCATACAAAATTTTAAGAAAAACACCATTTTTAAGATTTTTGTGTGTCTATCTGTTCGTCTGTATGTTTGTTTCGGCTGATCTCTAAAATGGCTGCACTGATTTTAAAGGAACTTTCACTGGCTGCTAGCGATGTACGTATCGTACTTAGGGACATGCATGAGCAAAACGAGGGTAAGTCGCTAGTCCATAAATTCACGCTCATAAATTATTTATTATTATATCATTAACATGGTACATTCTATGGGGCATTCATTTGTTGAGGGCGAATGTTTTTACTCCAGTCATGGGTTTTTATATATATAGTAATGTACGTATTTAAAAGTTAAAAAAATGTGTAGTATATCAACTATCTGGTATCCTCAACACACGCCACGTAGCTTACACGGAACTAGATTGTGCTGTGTGTAAGAATGTTTCAACATGTTTAATATCTTAATATCTTCTAAGCTGAAACTTCGGCAGCGTTGTAATAAAAATAATGGATATAAACTTTTTGATTAAAATTCGTATTATCTTTATCCTGTGGGAAATTATTTATATAAGAGTAATATAAGTATAAGAAAAATCTCCCTTCGCTTAGAAACATTTAATGGTTAGTATATTATAGATAGACTATTAGCATTGAGGATATAGTACACTAAATAAAGCCGTTTTTTGGTCAACCTCGCACTAAATTTTCGATCCAATTTTAATTTGGTTTTAGGTTAAGGATCACTTACTGACCATTAAATCACAAAATGCTGACAGATCCAGGTGGAGCTTCGATCGCAATCTTGAAGAAAAGTTTTTGGCTGATAACTCGGAAACTATGCACTTTAAAGTAATAGTTATTCGGATCATTATTGTAGAGAAGAAAATTTCGTATCTTTTATTTCTTGTAAGCTTTTATTTAAAAATTACTGTTAACGATTTATGGCTCATTTAATAAACCGGTTATTTTATTTCGGCCGATAACTTTTAAAATATTGAATCTATCAATAAAATTCATCTATCCATTTTTTAAGATCACATTCTCTACAACTTTTGTTTAAAACTTTTTTTTAATGTCAATAATTTTTGAGTAGGTGTATAATCTGGCATAAAAACTAACCTATGTCCTTTCTAACGTCTCAAACTATCTTCATACCTCATCTAAATCGGTTAAACAGATTTTCAGTTTATCCATTACAAGCAAACATATTTAGATACAAATATTTCCACTGCATTTTAAAATGCTCAATATTACTTTATTACCATGAAATTTTCAGTGTCTGAACAAAATAACAAAACAAACTAAATAACATTAAATAAAGAGATACCATTTATAATAAAGTATCAGGAATATTAACAAGTTTATTTTCAGTTTGTTAAAATACCGTTTAGATATCAGAATTTCAGTGGATATTTCATATTACTAAATATTTAATCAGAATCTCGAGTTAGTAAATCTTTGATCTTTGAAGTTCGAAACAGTTGATCTCTTAAAATTATCTTGTTACATTCAGTGACTTGAAATATTAAATGTATATTTGGGTTATAAATTACCGCAGGCTTGTTTTCACAGTTAATTAACTATTATATCGATTCCATTCACTTTAGTTTATTTAACCTTCTTTCTAAAAGTCAAATGTAAACTTGCTATTGACCTTTGCTTCGTTCGGGTTCGTTCCTAGGTGCTAAATTTAAAGTTTGAAAAAAAAATTTAAGGACTTTCATACAAACTTGCGTGAGCCTTTAGACCTCCTTAATTCGGTCCTGTCACAAAACCCATTCTTAGCAGGTATCTAGTAATTACTAGTATGTAACTACCTTCCTGCCAAATTTTAACTTTATACGTCAAGCGGTTTTCGATATTTCGTGATGAGTAAGTTAGTGAGAGAGTGACCTTTCGCTTTTAATTATTTAGATTGTACTGAAATAATTTAATGATTAGTTCATATAATAATAAGTGGATAAAGCTTTCTAGTTAAAGCGCTACAAAGCTATTAAATTTAAAGCTTTTAAATCTCTCTGTAGCATATGACGATTCAGATTGCTAAAATCGATTCTCTATACTAAAATCGATTTACAATTCGTATTTTGCCTTTCCAAAAATATTTACAAAATCTACCAGTATTTTAATTACGTCTGAAATATTTGTTGAGAAAATCTTCTTGGTATTTCAGTTTCTTTTATTGCGTACTTTGCGTAACGAAAATTCTCAAAGGTATTGCGAATGATGAAAGTTCTACTCGTAGCGTTGCTACGGACGCCCTAGAACGTGCCTGGCCACAATGGACGGATTTGCGTACGTGTTTTATTCTTTATTGGACCATATTATAAAATAAATGAAATTTTCATACACTTTGTATAAAGGACTAATGAAAAAAGTAAAATATTTTATTATAGTGTTTTTTTTGTCAAATTTTATTACTTTTTTAACATTGGCGAAGTAAATGGTTCCTACTGGTTCCAAGAAGCCAATAAACAAAGAAAAATTAATTGAATTGAATTATAGTTATTTAAAAATGGTTATTTATGAAATGCTTTTACTTATCTTACTTTATTATAGAGATATTTATTCGTCATTAAAAAGAAACAGTTTATAGCTTTCATATTTATAAATAGTTAACCAATTATGATCTGAAATTTGTTCAAAGTCAGAGATTCGCTTTGCTGTCTGGAAAAAAGGCGGTGCCTTTACCTTTCGCTTTTTATGTAAGTTATATTCTAACGAATTTTGTTTCTTTTATTGATAATAAGTGTGACATTATAACTTTGTTATTATATTTTTAAATCAATAATAGTAATTTTTACATACGAGAAAGTATAGGGGAATAGTTAAGGTTTTTAAAACAAAAGCCTTTAAATATTTTTCTACTGTAAACAATAAATGTCACGCGCGAATTACATGAACAGTTAAAACTGTTTCCGGTATGCTTAATTGCATTCTCCTTCAGCGATAAAATTCAATACTTTTAAATAAAACGCTTCTATTATTGTATTTCCTGACCTATTTATATCTGTCGTAATGATCACGATTCAGTTATCTGTAACGTCCCACTGCTGGGAGTGGGCTTAAGCGAGGTCATACGTTTGCTGAAAGCAAGTAAGAGAACTTTACGTCTTTGGAAACTAGATTAATTCTATCAAACATGCAGGTTTTACACGATGTTTTACTTATTAGTGAGTAGTAATCGTGCAGTTGTATAATTCAGTTGTAGAGGTATAGAAGAAGGTCATAGGCTATATGTCATAAATATGTAAATATTTATTCTAACTAAACGTCAAAACGTACTTAGGTATGATTCCGAATGAAGCAAGGATGAGTCTCTAGTATTTATAATATTAGTCATACAACTATTTATATACTTATGCATATCTGTTAGTAAAATATATCAGTTAAATATTTAAATTTTCGTTTTTCATAGTTGTATTATAATGACACTATAGGACTTAATCGTAAGGTATAGTACCTTATTGCCGAGATTTCGACTGGTTCGTATCAGTCGTGGTCACGGACAGACTTGTATATCTAATCTATGATTATCAAAGTAATCAGAAACAGACTACTAATTGTAAGCCGGCTTGACAATAACATCAGTAGTTGTCTCTTACAATGTCACCCACAGAGGCTGGAGGCAAGCACTTAAAGGGCTATATGAATTAAATTTTAATTCCATTTTAAGTTACATTTTCAAAGGTGCCATAAATATACTTTTAACATTAATATTGCTTCAATTTCCCAACAGAAATATTCACTTCTAATGAAAATGATATAATTTGTTAAACATAAATGAAATACTTTTAAAATATTGGTACAGACTTTAAGACGAGTTTAAGTTTTAATTAATACTCAATATTATCCAATTAATCGTTAATGAACTTGCTTAAAAGTTCGAGTCTCGTACTTAGGTTTTAGTATGTCACATGTACAAACATCTTCAACTCACGTGTAGAAAAGCTTTTTAGCTCATAAGTGTATTTAACTTAACAAGTACTAAGCTTTCATTGGTGATAACGTTAAACTTTTGCAATATCAATGTATGTAGATTATACATGATGCAATTATAACGGCTAAAATTTGACGACACGTTTGGTGCAGTTTGTAGTGACCCTACTTTCTTGCTCCAGCAGTCGCGGGTTCGAATCCCGCTGGGGGCATTCATTTGTTTGTACTCCAGTTGTGCGTGTTTATATTAATAATATGTATGTATTTATGCTTATATATGTAGTATATCAACTATCTGGTACCCGTTACTCAAGCTAGCTTACCACGGAACTAGATGGCGCTGTGTATAATAATGTCCCAACATAATATTTAGAATTGAAATCTTTTGGACTAACAAACATACATCGATACCTCCCTGATATATCGTTCTCTATTCGAAAAAGATATAATCACTACTGTCTGGCTATACTTTTGTGTATGGAATTCTAGACAGATATAGATCTTAGATCTTACATACTTTTATTCATGTACTAGCAAACTCGGTTAGGTTAGGTTAGTAACTAAGTTAAAATAAATAAAACTGATTTTATAATTCTAATAAAATAAAATAACATAAGGTATCTGTCATTTCAGAGAATAGCCAGAACAAACAGATAGACCGACATAAATAAAAAATAATGTTTATGATGTAAGTACCGTATATATTTTCACATGCATTGAGTGAAAGTGTTAATTTGAAATTACAAACAGCCACTTCAATTTTATTTATAAGTACTTATTATGTCAGTGAAAGGGACCAAAACAGACAGACCAGTTAATAATAAAAAAGATGAGAGGAAGAAAAGTGTCCTCACATCTGTCTCCAGCTTAATAGGAATAATAAATAACGAGTATAACGAAAATATTACAAAACATAAAAATGACATTTTGAATAATTCTGGCATTATAAAAAGCTTACTTCGTTTAATGGCAACGTTAAAGTGAAGAAACATTGAAATAAATTACAACTCTGTGCCCCTAAAGTATGAATTTATTAGGGCCAATAATTATATAAAATTAATTATTTACATTCTTAGAAGGTACATTTGGTGGACTAAAGTTTAATCTCCCTACGATTACAGAGACTATAAGAAACGCCTAGGTCCAGCTGTGGGATGTTAAAAGGGACTAAATAAATATGAATGCATGATATATATGACTGAATATAGGATTGAAAAATGATGACCTTAGATCAATACGATATGTATTCCATAGTCCACCACACTGGATAAGTACAGGTTGGCGGACTACACATGTCTTTTAAAAACTTGTTAGGTTCTCTCATAGAGATTTTCTTCCACCTTAAGACAAGTGGTAATTATATGCTAGAAATGATTCGCATGTGAAAATACCAAAGGTGCGCGACCCGTATTTGAACCCGCTTCATTCGGCAAATCAAGCGAGTTAGTTTTCACTGGGCAACTACTACTTATGTAATCTCATATTTATTTTGTAGTATTATCTTATATTTGTTTTTGTATATGCTTGTATTATATTTGAAATGTTGATTTTTGTATCAATAATATTTAAGGTAAAAATAAATTTGGACTCTTGAATAGCTACCAAACAAAAAAATAAGTCGACAAACACAGGTGAAAAAGCTTAACTAAAAGTTAACTGTTTCGTCTTCACCTACTTAAATATAGATTGGCGTAATCCTTAACATAAATTACCACTTTTGATGTATTTTACCCTACAGTCTGAATAAGACAAAGTGCGGCATCGGATATTGTTAATTTGTTACTCGACTAGCTTCTCGATACTGAGGTCCGTTGAGATTAGAATTCTTCCTTCTAATCCCGCAAAGTAAAGCCTTAAAGTGAAAAATTAAAATAGGTCAAGTGTGAGTTGAGTACTAAGGTATATATTTACATAATAAGTAAAATAGTTTTTTATATGGAGTAAAATGTGCTAGAATTAATATGTAAAGTGGCTGAGTTCGACTTGCACGATAAGTTCTTGTAATTTATAACACAGTAGGTATGATATTTATTTAATTCTGTACGTAACCTATTTTTAAGATTTAAAATAGTTTAAAATGGTATTATAAATGCCATAGAAGCTTTGTTCTCTGTTACTTTTTCACTCTTAACCTTTTGTTCAGATTTATATGAAATATGGTATAGATTATAACGTTACGTTAAGACCCTGGGAAGGCCATAAAATAATTATCTCATCATCATCCCTGTAGGAGGTGACAAGGGGGAAGAAATTTTGTATGTGGAATCCATCACTTGCCAAATAAGGGATATGGTTTATTTTATTTTCTAAATTGCTTAGCTATAGTAAACGTTAAAATGTACCATATTATATTATCATCAAAAAGTCAATGTAGTTTTAAAATCAAAAGTAAGAGTAAATGCAAAGATCCTTTGGCAAATATAAAACATCGTCATACTCATATCTCTCTTACTGCATTCCTTCTCGTCGTAATTTTGCGCTGCGTTCATACAAAGAACAATTTAAGAGGACAATGTCATTGACCTGATCAATTTCAAGAGCCTCGCAGACGTTTTCTAATTTCACGAACTGCAAAAAGTAATTATATTATTTAAAAATATGTTTTTAATAGAGTATATTTTGACCGAACTGTAGTCTGTTAAAGTAGAAATCATTTTAAACAAGGCAGTCAAAGCCAAATAATTCAACAACTAAGTAGTTATTTAATTCACACACAATTTATTATACACGGCCCCCTCATGAGGAATCTAAAATACTAACTATCAAACTGTCTTAGTACAAACAGACGGTCTGAAGTTCAACAAAGCAATTATCTTGTCTAGGGCCTTCGGGCAAAATTGTTTCAGGCCTTTTTGTTATACGAACTAATGTTAGTTTTTGTTAAGGTTTAACTAGATGTTTTAATAAACGATTAAATTGCCCAAATGTTTAGGGAAAGGCTTAGTTTGTATTCATTATTGTTAGTGGTTATGTACTAGATGATTTTGACAGTATATTAGACTAATAAATTATAATGACTTGGTAGATTTTCATGTTAACTTTATATCTTTAGCTATATGCCTGAAAGTTCCATCCAAATCAGTCCATCCGTTTCAAAAATTAGCCGGAACGAACGTTTTTCTTATTAAAACCCCATATTCTTATATATGTATTTAGTAAAAAGTTGTTATTTTGTCATTACAAACACATTTCAGTTTTATTTATTTTTAGAAGTCATATAACAAAGAATTAAATTGAATTTATTTATTTAGATACCAAATAGTCGATGTTCTGTGCCAAGTTGCAAAACGGAGCGAGGGTAAATCCATAATATAATATACTTTATAATATTTGTATATATATGTAAGCTTATCTATAATAATGTCTGTATTATAATAACAATACAAAGTCTCATATTTAATTACAACAAACAGCACATTAATTGTGGATTTCTATATTGTTAGTTTATGAAAAAATAATAATCTTTAGCGAAATAAAAATTCGTTTAAACATAAATGGTTAGTAATAAAATTCTTCAGAAATATTTTCCCAAAGTAAAACTTATTCTATATGTCAACCCTCATAACCAGCTATCATAATACCAAATTTCATTAAAATATGCCTAGTAGTTTTCTCGTGATGCGTTCACTGATGGACAGATACTAACTCTCTGTTTGTAACGGCATCATGAGAAAATCACCGGACAGATTTTGTTCAAATTTATTTTGAAGATAGCGTGTTATCCGGGTCAACATAAAAGATATTTTTTACTGCTTCTAAAATCTAATTTCTGAGAAATCTATACGAACCGTTTAAATCGAAAAGCAGTATGTAAACTTTTATAATAATAAATAAATAAATAAAACGTACCTAAAGCCGAGAGGATCGAGGGTGAGTCTCTAGTAAAATATATTTTATATACCTTATTAATTAAAGCTAATTTTTGCGAACTCTATATTTATAAAGTATATTTTATAATATTATTGTAGTTATTAAGATTATTAAGACACAATGTGGGCGCACTTGTGTAGGGTGATGGAGTAAGGCCGGATCCCCTTACTATTCAAGGGAGGTCGTGCTTAGCAGGGGGACGATAAAAAGCGCCAAATACAACTAGTTTAATTTTTAAATTAATGTGTATAAACTTTAGATAAGAGTTGATTTTATCAAGAGATATTTCAAAATAAAACACCATGTAAGCAATGAAACAGTTTAAAAAAATAATTAAAGCTTTTTAATTACTTCACCATGTAATGTTAACTAGGTCTTTACAAAAACATTTGTTAAAGCTCTTATCGGACGTTTGCATAGCCCATTGCGCTTATCAGCTCGAACACTACTCGCAGTAAGACGTTATTACGCTAAGTTTCCTTAATCACCACGCACTTTAAAAAGAATTGCTATCATTTAAAATTTATTTTGCTGCTTTTTTTAATATTTTAATTGCATTATATATAAATTTAATAATAAAATTATATATAATAAAAGTTTAGTTATAAGAATATATAAAAAACTAAGCTAAAATATAATTTTCTTTAGATTTTTTAAATAGCAATATCACTAAAATGATCTTTGTGGAAAATACCCAAAAATGTATGCGCACACAGAATATTGCATTGAATATCGAAGTCTAGTTAGAAACCACATAAAAGAAGCCAAGGTGCGATCTAACTTTCATCGTGTTCTTCGAGGTACATGAATGACACACTTTCAACTTTTAACATTCTAACTCCGGACAACTAAAAATTTCTAGATATAAAATACCTACAAATATTTTTTCTGCAACAGAATTTGTACGAAGCACTTAGACATACATACATAAATACATACATACATACATACATACATACATACACTCATACATACATTTGTTCGAACTTATATAATATGTATTTAATGCTACCCTCTCACTTTAACCAAAGTCGTCTAACTTTAATAACAAAACTCCGTAGCAGCGTCTTTCCTTCATCCTTTTCGTCACGTCTCTCTAGTTTCTGCACTTTTAGAATATGCTAATGAAATTTTGTAAGTAGATAACGATCGAGCTGTAGAAATTTCATTCAATATGCGGTAGTTTCATTAAGGACTATTCCATTAAAAGCTCTTTTCTCTCAATATCAAGCTTAGAGCTTCTCTAAAAGTAAGATTAAGAGCAAGTGTAAATTGTAAGTACGAAAATAATGGATCTCTTTTTTAAGAAATAATTTTAATTTGTAACTAAATCTTTTAATTATTAAACTACAACAATTAAAAGGCATACTGAAATCATAATAGAAATTCTTCCAGATTTTCAATATATTTAATTACTCGTTTTCTATCTTTAATACAGCATTTATATAATGTTACATTAAAAAGGCTTTTAAGTTTTTCTAAGGTTATTTTAACTGTTATTTTAATGATTTATATAATAAATATAATATGTTGGGACATAATGTACATATATTGGGACGTTATTAGATACAGCGCCATCTAGTACCGTTTTAAGCTACGAGGCTTATGTTACGGATACCAGACAATTGATATACTACACAAACATAGCTTTTTATAAATATATACACCCATGACTGGAGTATAAACATAGCGCGTTCAACAAATGCCTCCAGCGGGACTCGAACCCGCAGCAAGTAGTGTTAAAACAAACTGAGCCAAAAGTGTCGTCAATAACAAAAAGTTCGTTTTTTATAAAACATAGAATGTACTATTTTCATGAAAAAGTAAGTGTAAAAACGAGCTTTTGAATTGCGTGTGAAAGCTTAAATTAAAACTTGGCCGCTTAATGATAATTGTGTTCACTGAATTGTAAGAAAGCAATTGCTTACAGCTTTTTTATTGTTTCCTGGTCTTATTATTTTCGCTTGGAAGTAAATTAGGAAATTTAATTTACTGTATAAAGTTATGTTCGCGCAAAAACATAAAACTGACATAAAAATAGCTATATATTATAAATGGTAGATTATATATGCATGTTTACAATAAAAATATTTTAGGACATTATACAACACCGCCATCTAGTTCCATGGTAAGCTACGAAGCTTGTGTTACGGATACTAGATAGTTGATATACTACATACATATACATTTTAAATACATAAATATTATAAATATAAGCGGCCGTAGACAAGACTTCCAACATTCGTGCTCAACAAAGGAATGCTCCCAGCGGGGCTCGAACCCGCGACCGCTGGAGCAGAGAGAGAGCGCACTACCAACTGAGCCAAACATGTCGTCAAGTCATAATAATAATATAACAGTTGAGTCAACATTTTATCTTACTTATTTTTTCTTCAGATCTTTTCAGACGGACATTTTTATATCATTCACATATCTTAAAAAACGATAATTTCAGAGCACTTAATTGGAAGTCTCTTTAATTTTGTCATTCCAACCGTTAAATGAGTATATTTTGGGAAATAAATATGGGTAGTCTCATGAGTTATTAAAAAAGTATCGATAAAAGCTCTTTACACTTGGCAATGTATCACGTGTATACACAAGTAATTAGTAATTTATTGTTATTTAAAAATATTAATTAATTGTTGTCTTCAATAAAGAAAAATAAAGCGAGGAAACCTGCATACTTGAGAGAACCGAGAAGGGTTTTGAAAGACTTGTCCGTCAATACGCACTTGGACAGAGTGGAGGACAATGGCTTGCACTACCAGATGCCCCTTATTGAAGGAGACGTTAAGAAGGCCTGCATACAATGTTATATTATACTTTGCTTCAATAAAACTAAAGAAGTACTAAAATAAAAACAAAAATTCATTCACTACTTAAATCAACCAATGACTTCTAGTGGAATAACCAATTCCATTCAGGCTCAAGCCATCAAGAGGTAGTAAAATATGCCTTTTTCAACCATATAGCATTTTCCAATTTCCCAACTAGGAATATAGGCATGTTCAAAAGAATGTCGTTCCTAACACTCCATATTCAATGTTCACGGTAGAACGATCAAAGTAGTTAATCGCTTGAACAACGGTACGTTATGGCTGCACCATGGAAATTGACCCGTTTATTGCGACTAAAAATCTCCAAGCCAAATGAAAATTGTAAATTGTAAGTATTGAATTCTTTACTTTAATATTTGAATGCTGAGTCTTTATATTTTATATCTATACATAGAAAATTTCACTGTACGTGTGTTAATACTTTGTAAATGTCTTGAGCTTGACCGATTTTTATGGTTTTTTGTATACTTCATCATATATTATTTTTTTACATACTTACAACAGCGCCATCCAGTTCCCTGGTAAACTACGAGGCTTGTGTTATGGATACCAGATAGTTTATATACTATATGTATACTTTTAAATATACACATAAACACCCATGACTGGAGTACAAACATAACAACAGGTTCTCATATGACCATTAAAGTGCTGATTAATTATACTTTACATGGGAAAGTGGGATATAACAGTTCGTTTTAATGGTAAGTAAAGATTTCTAAGAGATGAGATTATTTTTCCGCAAGTATCCTATATGTAGACATAAATAACCAGCTATCGTCATATCAACTTTGAAAAAATACTAATAACTAGATACGGCCTTCATATCGATAAAAATGACTATGTCGATATGATTTTCCAAAAAATATTCATTGTATAAATTCATTTCTTTGAGAATTACATAAAATTTTCATAAATGAATGAAAACCTCTTTTTTAAAATCAGTCAAAAACAGTTCTACTTCGAGTGTATTAAAGAGATCTCACAAATCATCCGTTTTCATTGTGTACGGGTGAACGATCAAAGTAGTCAATCGCTCGAACAGTGATACCGTCGCTGTACTTTGTAAGCGACCCAGTTACATGACGAACTATATCATTCACATAAAATATGATTTCGACTTATAATGCTTGAAGAAAAAAAAAGTTTGAAGCACAAAAAATGAAGAATTTCATATAAAATTAAAAGAGCCTTTAGTCCTACTTAATATGGACCTAGCGCAAAATCCGTTAAGTACGTGTCCTAAGTATAAACTACCTACCTGAAAATTTCATCTTTATACGTGAAGCGATTTTCGATATTTCTTGGTGAGTGAGTGAGTGAGTGAGTGAGTGACATTGCTTTTATATATCGAGTTTTTATGAATGCTTCATCCCCTCAAAGTCCCTCGTCCCATCGAAGTAAACTGTTTGTTGTTGTTTGTGCTTAGTCATTGATTTTCTAAATATACATATGAAAAGATATAATATAAATTAACTCAATTATACATTAACATTATTAGTAAAATAACTAAAATTATTAAGCAGTTATTTTTAATTAAGATTTTTATGTATATGTTTATAGTAGTATTTTTAAAGGAACTGATTCCCTTTTTCGCTTATCATAATTCACATTAGAAAAATGTAGTCCTATTTTACCTATCAATACGATACTATGTCCGAGAATTAGTTTGCATGGAGCATATTACGTCTGAAAAGTACACTTAATAGTTCTTTCGTGACGTACATACATTCATAATTGCTATATGAATTTGTTATTTAAAGTGAAGAATATAAATAATAATGATATCTAGATAGGTTTTTATATTTGATATTATCATGATTTTTTTTATATATTCTATTATTCTAATATATAACGTAGTACATCGTAGCATATATATTATAACATCATATCTAAGCATTTTAAGTAAAAGATTTTCAGATCATCATCATTATTTTGATAGCTTATGAAATCAAAACGAAGAGATTTATTGATGACTAATGTCAGCGAAGTGTCAGTACTTTATGACCGATATCAGCAAAAAGCCACAGATCGAAAGCTGTAGAAAGAAACGGCTTTTACAGCTGGCTTTTTACACTGCCAAGTGACCTCCTTTACTTATTTTTGGCAACAACACTCGAAATAAATACGCCTAATTAGCAAACTTATGGCTTCTCTCTGTTATTTTTACAATGCTTGGATTCACACGCGTTTCCATAATGTATTGGAGTGAAACATTAAATCTATATCTGTATAAATAAAAGCGAAATTCATCACGAAATATCGAAAACTGTTTGACGTATAAAGATGAAATTTGGCATTAGTTTATAGTTAGTAGAACCGCTAAGAACGGATTTTGGGACAGGGCCGGATTAAGGAGGTATTAGTGCTCTCGCAATTTTGTATGAAAGTCCTTCATTTTTCTTCTTCAGGAGAGAGTACCGAGGACCGACGGTAAGTCGCTAGTTCTCTATCTTATTAGAAATAAGTATATAATCCTTAACTATTCATCCGATGATATAGTGAAAATCGAAACTAAAAAGAAAAAAAAATAATTTTAATTACTTAGTTATTGTTGGAGTCGGTGCCAGCCAAAGCAAAATAATCCTAATACAATCTCCTTGGCTGGCACCGACTCCAACAATAACTAAGTAATTAAAATTATTTTTTTTTCTTTTTAGTTTCGATTTGTAGCGTTTTGAAGTCGGTTTTCATTTTTGTTAAAAAATAATTTATTTTAAATTTTTTTGTGGAAATTATTATGTTTAAATAAAATATTGGAAGGCTAACTAAACTACTGCTCCAATAAGTCAGCGAAGTTTTGAAATGAACGACAATAGTCAATCGAGATTTGTCCACGTCTATTTTTCCACGTAACTCGTAGACGTTAATAAGATTTACCTTCTATTATCAATCCACCTAATATCCTGAAGGAGTACGACTATCAGTTCATAAGTACGTATAATATTAAAAGAATTTTCTTTCAACTCCTAACCGTTGAGGATATATACCTTACATCATCACAAATTCTTGAACAGCTTTAGAAAATATGAAAAAGGTAATCAGTGCCGATAAAATTTAAGGGTTGCCCTCGATTTCTCAAGGATCCCATCATCAGATGCTGACTTGGTGACAATGAGAACATCTTGAATGTATACCCTATCGAACAAAAAAGAAATTTTTAAAATCGGCCCACAATTCACGGAGAAATCGGTGAAAACACATAAAAAACAACTGTTGAGGAATTTTACCTTCCATCATCAGCTCATCCACATGAGATGATGATTTTCATACGTAAAAGCTTTATCGGGTTTAGAAAATATATCAAAAACATAATAGGTGCCTGTAAATTTTGAGAGTTGCCTTCGATTTCCCTGGGATCCTATCATCAGATCCTGACTTGGTGACAATGGGACCACCTCGGAACTATACCCTACCAATCAAAAGAAAAATTTTTGAAATCGGCCCACAGACGGCGGAGCAATCGGTGAACATACATAAAAAAAAAAAAAAAAAAAATACATACAACGGAACATATAACCTCCTCCTTTTTTGAATTTTTTTTGAAGTCGGTTAATAAATCTTTGGTATGTTTTACTTCCCAATAATGTTTTTGGCCTAGAAAGTGTTTTTTTTTTCATATTATATTTGTGTTCTATGTCATTCTAAACCATTTTCCCCTAAATGCCTGAGCGAGTGTAAGTAGCTTGCTTATCTAGTATGTATAGATTTTGAAAGAATATTTGTTTGTAGGAACATCATGTTTAAACATAGGACTTTACATTTTGACGTCATTTTTTATATGTTAAATGTGGAATAGTACATATATTTATGTGCTCTACTAGAAGGAAAAAGTATAAGTTATCCTTAATCCTTATTTATTTAGTTTCTCTTCCTTTTTCTCTCAGCAGGGGGCAATTGGTCGACGTAACTTTATCAGAAATATTCCCACCCAAAAGTGACATATTATGCTCTTATCAGATATTATTACTACGAAATTCTTTGTGTTTAATGAAGATGTATTTTGACGGTAGTAGCGTAGCGATAACGCGCTTGCTTGGATAACGGAGTGATGCAGGTTCAAATCTGGGTCTCGCATCTCTGGTATTTTCATGTGCGAAAGGAAAACATCGTGAGGAAACCTGCATGTCTGAGAAACCTAGCAAGTTTTCGAAAGACATGTGAAGTCCGCGAACACGCACTGGGCCAGCGCAGTGGACTATGGCCTGATCCCCCTCGTACTAAGGGAGGCCCGTACCCAGCAGTGGGAAGTTAGAAAGGGCTAAAGAAGATGTATTTTGTGCAAGTCACTTTTATGAGAAATCAAAAGTTCAATCATATTAGTATTCGTGAGAAATATACTCATTTTACCTTTTTCATTCTATATGAATTAATGAAAAGCATTTTTTGACTCTACAATACACTACTCTATAGGAAAGTTCCTACTTAAGGTTAAGCTATTATTTCACGTTTTATGTTGAGTGTCTTACTTTCTTTGTTTTACGAATTTGAATTTTATCTTGCGAGCTTAACGTTTTAAGTTTTATACACTACGTGCCTTGTTAACGAAATTAGCATCTTCTTTAAAGCATATTATGCAATGTTCCTAAATCACTGTGAAGTGTCCATGTTTTATTTATATTAAAAGGGAGTTTTCTCACGAGCTGTATTAATTTCTTGAGACTTTAGTAGCCTTCTTTGTTTTCACTGAAATTTTTGCTTGCCTGTGGATGGATAGACTTGAATTTGTCTCTTCCTTAAAGTCCCACTGCTGGGTAATTTAGATTTTTCTATGTTAAATAATTTTCTTCATGCTTAAATATTTATTTTTCAATTAACTTTTTTCTTTCTTTTAATATAATACTTTGTTAGGTTTACGTGAATACTTGACATTATAAATAAAATTTTTTTGGGATTTTGTCGCGGATTTATTATGATTTTTGGTTCCCGACGTTTCGAATGCTTTACAGAAATTGTGATCACGGGAGAGACTAAGGTATTTGTCGTCTCATACTTGTTTAGACGTCTCAGGCGGTTATATACTTGTTACAGACAGTGCCTACCCACAATTTACAAAAAATTCAAGATACCTTTCAAAAATCATAATAAATCCGCGATAAAATCCGAAAGAATCATTTCATTCTTAATCTTTTTAATTAACTATTCGACTTTACAGACTAATGTAAAATCTTGTTAATTCCACCAACATTAATGATTAAAGGAAATGTGACACTATTGTCAAAGGCTGTTTGTTTTGCTTTGTCTATTTGTACTTGTCTATTAGGACACTAATTTGCACTACTCCGTGTTTAAATACTTCAGAGATGTTTGAAATGACCGAAATAGCTACGTATTTACACTTTCAACGTATTATTTAGGATCTTGTTAATTGTTTCTTGCTTTTAATTATAAATTGTTTTCGCTTTAAGGATAAAGAATAATGTTATTAAAAGGAAATGATATTTTAAGAAATTCTCAAAGAAAATTAATGAAAATTTTAGACTGTTTTCAATTTTAGTCACTTAGCTGTTAGTTTTGATAATTTTCAAAGAAACAAAAATTAAGGTCGGCAAGAGCAAAGTTTGTTAAAATTTAATTATGAATAAAGTAAACATTTGAGAGATACTTGAGTGCTGGCACCTAAAAATACTTGTAGGCCCATAATATTACACAATTAACTTCCTTAATTTCGCGTATATCTATATATAAATAAAATTGAAGTGTCTGTTTTTAATTTCAAATTAATAGGTTTTAATATAAATGCATGCATCTAAATACATATGAATGGTACTAGCATCAAAAAATCAAATTTTTTTGTCTGTCTGTCTGTTTGTTCCGGCTAATCTCTGAAGCGGCGGGACTTTCAATCGCAGATAGCTAATTTTATAAGGTGAAACTTAGAATACCTTTTAACCAACTTCAAAAAAGGAGGAGGTTATATTTTAGATTTTCTTTACTAGCGGAACCTAACCTAAACCTAGGGACGAACCGGAGCAAATCTAGGGTAAGTCGCTAGTATAAATTATTATTTCATAATAATCTGTCTATAATCTGATATGTATTGCATACTCGATTAGCATAATATGTATGTACATAATATACATGGTTAGTTTATCGAACAAAAAATCGATTTTGTATTAAAAGTATGTTGAATTATATCAATCAAATCAAAATATTTTATTCAGCATAAAAATTGTTACAATTTCTCACTGAACGTGAGTGCTGACTGACTGAACATGACTCTATCACGAGTTCGGAAATAAGAAACCTCTGACCTGAGAAGAACTGGCGAAAATTATAAGTCCAATAGTGCTGAACCTTTCATGAGAACTTTCAAGTTATACATAAACCTATTACTGAATTTGCAACCTTTATTAATATATAAGTGACTTTATATACTCATGAATTTGTTATAGAAAAGTATGCCAATAAGACTCGTACCTATCACAAAAGCCTACGTCCGTCTTATTTGCACTTCGCTAGTTTTTCCATTTAGTTGTAGTCAAACAACAGTTGAATGGTATCGAAACTTCAACATGGCCGAGGAAGCGAGTACTGTTAAAACTTTTATGGTGATATATGGTTGAATTGTGAACTTAAAACCATCGTCGTCGTTTTTTACATACGTGTACAGTGTACACTGTAGTATACAAACTGTATAAAAAATATGCATATTTAATAGGTAAAATTGCTTCAAAAAAGTTGTGAAGCTATGTAGTTATAGCATGTTTAAATATTAAATTCGAGTAATTTAGAAAGAGAAAAAGATTATTTTAAAATCTATATAAAAGCTACACAAAATAAAAGGTAAACTTATATTTTTTTGTTATAAAACACTCGTATTTACAAAGGCTAAAGCCGTAAATGTAAGTGTTCTAATATAATATTAAAATTTGACTTTCATTTCCGCGACACTAATTTGTAATGAACCTTCTAGTTATTCCAATGGTTACGGATTCGAGTCCTGCTGGGTACATTGATTTGATTAATGAACACAAAAATTGTATATAGTTCGCGTGTAAAGGTGGAATGGAACAGCGGTATGTCGTCAACTGGCACTTGTTTAGAATAAAAAGCGCATGTATAAAGTTCAGTCACGCTCAGTTTTTGAAACTGTAATTCAGTGAGGCTGAAATTTTTAAAATTTGATCAACAAAAAAGTCGATTATTGGCAAATAAAATTTCTCGAATATTTTAAAATGTTTCTATGTATATTTCTGGTCTAATGTTTACATTTATTTTTGTTAGTTATTGAACGTTATATTCATTTAGATTGAACCCTATACCTAATAGTACAGACGTTGGTGATTACTAGTTAGGCTCAGTTCGCAGTACTATTTCAGCGGTCGTGAGTTCGAGTCCCCTTCAGGGTAATCATTCGTACGATGAAAATGAATGTTTAAACTCCAGTCAGGAGTGCTTATATTTGTAATATGTATGTACTTAAAGTTACATATTCATAATGTCTTAAGTTGTCGTAAAGGGCTGAATAGTAAAATATTTAGACCTATTTAATTTTTTTAATCTGCACTGACAAATCATTATATCAACGAGAGATACAAAATAATACATCTTAGTTTTTACATCTTTTGTATGATCGAATGAATCCTTTATTTATAAAAACAGAAAAGTTCGCTAACGTCTTCAGGAAACAATATTTTTTTGAATCCGGTAACAAACAGATTATTTACAAATATAATGTATATTTAATAACAAAAATTATATATTATAATATAATAATAAATATTAGTTCATCGTAATATGTATAAAAATATCGTAATACCGTCGTTTATGTACATGTACATATTTTAATAAGTTCTAAGACATACGCACATATTGTATTTGATTTTATGTCAGGATAATATTATTTATATTGAAGAATATAATGAAGAAAAGAGAGAAAAGACCTTTACAATATTATCTTACCTTACTATGTCTTGATATGAAAAACACTAAAAATCTTTCATCTCCTTTTATTTTCCACCCTCAAAAACCAACCCCCTGCAAAAATGTGAGCCCCTTGACTCATTATTTCTTCAAAACAATATATCTACTCAATTTCACAGTCGTATTATATTCCTTTACAGTTTAATATCCCTTTTATATATTTTTTTATTATGTAATTGCTATTGTTTTAATGACATATATTATTATTCTTATTATGAAGAAATGGTACGAACTGAACTAATTTAACCGTATGGAGCAACGCCGCTATAGTGCAGTTGCCTACATTGTTAACCCCTTAAATATGCAGGTAGCAGATTGAGTTGTGAATTCTCCATCAGCAAGTTTGTAGATGATTTTGGAATGTAATTTCAAAGTCGCTTTTATTACTTCTAGTTAATTAATGTTTTTTAATAAATATTAATAGTGCGTTATTAGGTCCTACGAAATTTTATCCAAATCCGTTCAACAATTTTGCTTTGGTGAACTTATTTCTGAAAAAGATTACTTCCAGTCAACATGTGTGTTGAAGAAGATGTTAGAGAGCAATATATTGGAAGAAATAAATATACGGGAAATTAAAGTAATAACAACACATAATAATAATAATAATGTTCTCTGACCGATTCCGGCCATGGCGGCCAATCTCATTGAGACTGGCCAACTGCGCAGGAGATATTATAGTGCAGAAGTGTACGCGCAGACTCAAATAAACTCTCTGTTCCTATCACTCTCATACTCTGGTTGGACGACTGTTCGACATGACCAGTGAGAGCTAAGGCGCAGGACCGACGGCTTTACGTGCTCTCCGAGGCACGGGGGTGACTCACCGCCAACGTCCAAACTCCGGGCTGTTACTAAGGCTTACGAAATACAAAGACACATTAACTAAATTTGGCCCGACATGGGACTCGAATCCAGGACCTCTCGATGTTTGACCGTACATGCCACTACACCGCCGAGGCAGTTATATTTATATGTCTATATGTACTATTCTATATAATATTGTTGAGACTTGATTTTTTAAGATGAAAAATTAGCGGGAAAAGCTAGTACATTATGAATAGAGTCGTTTGAAAGTAATATATTTAATTAAGCCCATATAGTGTCTGTAAGATTGAAGAAAGAATCCCCAATACCTTTTAAACGAAATTAGAGCGACAATCGATAGATCAGCGCTTTGCCCTCATTCCTCTTCCATCGTACCCATTAAGCTAACCAAGTTACGATAACGTAACATTTTATGGAGTATCTTTTCCTACTTTCAGTACCTTACATACTAAGTATCGAAGGCTTTTAGGAGGCGAGATAAGATTACTATTAGAAAATAATGCACATTTTTGAAAAGGCTCTCACGTCCGTAACGACTGCTCGAGGTATAAAATGAAACTGCTTTTTTAACCTACAAGTAGTTATTAAAATGTATTTATAATATTTTTGTCTTTCTAAAAGAAAAAAAAGCATGAAATTTTATCATACTTATTACTTTAAAGATACGAGTTTGTATGTGTACGTGTGTGTTTCATTGCTGTTGAAAACTTATAGAATTAGACTAGTTATAGATCTGGATTCTAAATGAATTCGTAAATAAGCTATAATTCAATAATAAAAGAAAAAAATAGAAATAGATATTAAATGTTAAATAAATTTCCTTTTTCAACAATTTGTTAATTCATTTCAAAGTTACTTTTAATGCAGGATTTTATCGAAAGTTCTTTGGAAGATAACTTTTTCTATGAAGTCGCTTTATTTATTCCTATCTTTGCCATTCATATATTTCATGTCACGAAGTTCAATTTAATACTTTCCCATTCTAAGAAATTACGTATTATAAAAAGCTATATCAATATAAGTTGACGAGAACTTATTCCATTGACTGCATCCATTTTTATAAATATAAATAAATAACGCAG
The DNA here is from genome assembly GCA_905231865.2 of Boloria selene. Classification (NCBI taxonomy): domain Eukaryota; kingdom Metazoa; phylum Arthropoda; class Insecta; order Lepidoptera; family Nymphalidae; genus Boloria; species Boloria selene. The sequence continues at coordinate 9,793,629 of HG993149.1, forward strand.
AAATAGGATTCAATAAAATATATAATACTAGCATTTCCCGCGGCTTCGCACGCGCTCTAAAGACCGGAAAGGAAATTCTTTCTGAGTCGCGCGGTATGGTACCTCGCAGAACTAACGCCCGCCCTTCCCGTTTTTGCAACATTTTTCATTGATGCTCCGCTCCTATTAGTCGTAAGGTATATATCCTATAGCCTTCATTATAAACGGACTATCCGACAAAATCAAACAAACAAACTCTTCAGCTTTATAATATTAGTATAGATAATTAATTCAAAAGTGAGGATGGATGGATGTTTGTTGCTCAAAGCCAGAACGGCTGAACAAATCGGAATGAAATTTAACTTAGGGGTACAATATAGAAACAAAAGGATTCTTTTTGTCCCGGAAAAAATTATTTACGTGATAGATTTGTTTTAATAAAAAAACATTTATTTAATACTATAAGAGATGTTTAGGATTTAACTTTGATACTAAAGGAGATTCCTTCCAGGCAATCTTAGGACATCCTAATGAACTAACTAGAGACTAATCTTATTAGATTAGACAAGAAGATATTATAGTACACAAGTATAGGCATAAACATAGTTTGAAAATACGGCCGTCGGCTTTATGTGCTTTCCGAGGCACAGAGGTGTTACATCATCAACTTCCCAACTCCAGAAAATCCCAAAATTTCTTTAGAAAACCACAATATCTGCAACTTGTATCAACTTAGGTCTTGAATTCAGGTAGAGAATACTTTGTAAAATATGTAGAATAAGGGACTAGTTATTGGACTATACAATTTAAGTACATTTTAAATACATATAAATAATACTTTCTTATATATTTTGAAATAACTTTCGATAAGTTAGCAGAACGATGGAGTCACCTATATTGACTTACCTGTTCACATCGGCTTGCCAGGTAGCTATACACAAAAATGAGTAGGAAGCCTACTGAGGCATATTCTGTGTGTTAAAAACTAACAGTGAAATAAAATTCATTTGGTTATCAAAAGAATGAAAGTGATGAAAAAAAAATCGATTAAAGTTAATTTAATTAAAAATAGCCATGAGCACTTTCAGATAGGCAAGTAATTATAGGCATATTTGTTTATAAATTATATTTGATAAAAAATATGTCTCATCTGGTTATCAGATCGGTGAAGGTCGATCTTCCACCGGCTCTTAGACCATTAGATTTACGCGAATATTTGACATTATAAATGAAACTATCTTTTCGAATTTTGTCGCGGATTTATTTAGATTTTTGGTTCCCGACGTTTCGAATGCTTTACATCAATCACGGGAGAGTCTCTCCAAGGGAACCAAAAATCAAAATAAATCCGCGACAAAATCGGAAAACATAGTTTCATTTATAATACATATAAATACATAAGAAATTTAGAAAAACATTTCTTGTTTTGTCTTCGTACTTTTTTTCACTATACGATTTTATTAATACATCTCATGTTTTCGATGTTTGTGAAGCGGCATTAAGACTAGAATCTTCTTATCGATAAGATTAATGTCAAACAAAGTGATTGGGATTTCTTCTAAGAATTTCTTTTGATCTTTACTTAAGAATCTAATATCTTTTGTAAAACGAAGATTTTATAAAAAAATGGTTTTTATATTTTTGCTTTTACCAACATTTGATTTTTTCATATAAATATGTTATCAATATACTACTATAGTAATTTTGTATGTCAAACAGTATTTATAATTCTTCAATTCTTAATTTAATTCGTATGTCTTACCAAAAAGTATAAATAATAGAGTAATCGCTAAGTAATCGCTAAATAAATTACTAAAAATAAATCAGAAAATTGAATATTTTATCCATTTTCATTAGTTTAAAGCCATTGCAAATGAGTGGATCTAGTACACTGATACGATTACTACCAAATTGTATATTATCTAATGCAACCTAATACCAAAATGAATTACCTACATTTTGGTAACTTAACGTTTTAATATAATAAATGATTTTACAGAAGCCCTAAAGTACTTTTTCTTCAAACTAGAAGATGTTTCAGCTAATTTCTGGTATATAAATCTTACCTTTTCGTTAAGATAACTACAGCACTTTCCAAGCTTTTCTTATATGTAATTTTTAATACAATTTTTTTGTTTAATAACAATAACATCTTTAAAATCTTTTTCTCCTCTGATAATTATATACTTAAATAAATATGTGTTTGCGTGCCTTTTGGCAACGGCCTCCTCCAATTCCTTCCAATGGATCCTGTCCCTAGCTACTCTCAACCAGAATGGTCCCGCTGTCTGTTTCAAGTCATCTTCCCATCTTTTTACTTGACGACCTCTACCTCTTTTGCCGTCTCTTGGTTGCCAGAGGGTGACTTGCTTGCTCCATTTGTTAATGGGGTGGCGTTACATATGTCCAGCCCATCTCCATTTTTGGACGTCAATTATAATAATTAACCCATTATCAATGCCTAAATATTTAATTCCCCACCGTCCTTAAAAAGTTGGGCGGCTTATTAAAAGAAAACACTTAAGTCTTATATCGATTACACTCATATATGACAGACACAACAGATCAAACTGCGCCTTTGTTCTATAGATTGCCTATCAACTTTTTATTACTCTATTTCGCTATGCATATTTTTAAACTCGAGTATACTTTGCATATGTAAATTCAATTAATATCTAGCTAAGTGGAACGAACCACCCATTAAGTACCCATTTAAAATAATGTGTGGTGTACAAATTATATATTTGAACTAGCGACTCACCCTTGCTCCACACGGATTCGTATCTTGGTATATTTTAACGCTTAACATAGGTTTCTCTTATAGGTTCTTCTTTCCCCGCGGTAAAAAAATCCTGAATAGTTCACCTATAATCATGCAAAATTTGACCAAAATCTGTGCTGTGGTTTCCTTGTAACGCGTTCCTAGATAGATAGACAGATAAAATAAAATAAAATATAGATCCAGCTTCTGTATTAATAATAATGACTATTTTAATGAGATTTAAAGAAAAAACCAGATTTTATTCAGTTTTTTTATAATATGTATAGACTATATATGCATAGTTTATTATACATATACATCTATACATATAAATAAAATTGAATTGTCTGTTTTTAATTTTAAATTAACAACTTTTATCTAAAAGCGAATATGAAAGTATACTAACATTAAAAATACATTTACAAAATTATTGTCCGTCTGTTTGTTTGTTTGTTCCGCCTTATCTCTGAAAGGGCTTGACAGATTTTGACAGAACTTTCACTAGCAGATAGCTAATGTTATAAAGATTAATTTAGGATACTATTATTTTAATAGAAAAAAAATTCAACTTACGCCCAGCGAAGTGATAGAGATTCAACTACGCATTGCTATCCATATTAAAGTATTGAGTAACCTTTATCGCTGTACAAAAAATGAATTGCAGTATAAGATTTTAATGAATTAAAAAATAAAGTCAGTATTCATATGCTTCATATTTCGCTTTCATTTTCAACGTAATTTTTTTACTCATTTGAAGTTGAATCAGTTTCCCTTTATATAAAATAACTGTATTGAAAAATACCTGGCGTAAAGTAAAACTTTATGTGAAAATCTCAGATTTTGTAGTTTTATTCAACGCTTATCAAATATTTAAGTAAAAATAAAGTTTATAAAGGTAAAATCTGTATAAAATTTGATTTTTTCTTCGATTTACTAAAAAAGTAGATATCATCAAAAACACTATAATGTTACGCATTTCTGCATTAATCGATGGTCATGAATATTTTATAAATTGATGAGCATCGCGTAGGTAACAAAAACGTTATCGTACTGTAAGTGAATTTGAACGTATACGTGCTTTTCTTTTGAACAAATCATGGATTAGTCGCTAGTTGTGTAAGTGTTCTAAAATCGCACTTGCTAACATAATTTTTCTAGTTAATAAAAACATCAACTTATTTGAATCTTTAAACGTGAAAGATGTACTATTTAAATTCAAATTACTTCTACTAATTATTTTGTTAATAATCATCATTTAATATTATTTGCCTTTCAGTGAATGCGGCTAGCACTCTCGCCACTATTCCACGCGGACACGACTTGTACAGTAATAATTAAGTGTACATTGGCTTTGTATATATAGTGAAGTTTGCTAGTAATTTTCTTTATTGTAAATAAAGTAATCTATACATGGTACATCCAAATTCCTCCACTTGTTCCTGAGTAAAGGAGTGACCAACATACACACGTACAAACTGCCATAATAGTTAGACGATTATAAGACTGAATCCATATACTGGTAATTCATGCTATAAATATTATAAGCATAAGTACACTGTACCCATATATGTATATCCACTTGAAAGTCATTATACTTATTATAAGTAGGTTAAAAATTCATAACTGATCAACATAAAATTTCAATAATGACATATTTCTTGTTCAATATGATAACAAGATAGCAGGATGTAAGCACCAATAAATAATAATTTGAATACTAAGCGCCCATTTTTAGTAACTTCATGATTTATTTTTTTAACTCAATGATCTTTATGAAAGGAAAATTTTGCATAAAATTTTATATGTTTATTCTTTTATTAGGTATTTTTAATATAAGGGCCTCTATTTCGTTTAACAAGATTTGAGCACTAAACACCTCATACCTATTATTATTTATAATCAGTAAATACATTGGCTTGGAAATAAAACTGTAAACCCACTTTTAAGAAAAAAGAGACGGAAAACCCAATAACTAAAGAGGACTTGACATGGGATTCCAACTCATGACTCCAGAATCGGCAGCTGTTCATGCTATCATTAGATTAACGATCAAACAGACGATATCAAATCAAATCAAATCAAAATATTCTTTATTCAAATAGACTTTTACAAGCTCTTTTGAATCGTCATTTTTACATTAATAAAATTAAATGTCAGTCTGTAAGTCTGTGAGTAAGCTACCACCGGCTCGGAAAGCTGTTCTGCTGAGAAGAACCGGCGAGAAACTCAACAGTTGCTCTTTTCAAAAAAAATATTTGGTAACAATATTGTATTACAATTTATCTATTTATCCTACGTGAGACACAACCAGTCACTAATCCCACACATTTACATCTACTAGGTATTCCGTGATGGTGTAATAAGCCTTATTCAGTAGCGTATTTTTAATTTTAGATTTAAATTGCTTCAAAGGCAAGCTCAGTATTGACTGTGGAATTTTATTATACATGCGTACACCTTGCCCCATAAATGACCTATTTACTTTTTGTAGGCGAAAACTGGGTGTTACAAGTTTATTCTTATTTCTTGTATTTATACCGTGTTTGTCGCAGTGCCTTGAGTAGCTATTAACGTTTTGACGAACAAACATGATGTTACAATATATATATTTGTTAGAATCATACCTCAAATTATATAAGAACATTGTTTTGTTATACATTTCATATGGGTGATGTTTTAAAATATTTGTATATTATAAATTCATTATTATTTTAATTTATTATTATTTTAATTTTAGATTTTACATAAAGAAATTTAGAATAATTTAATTAATATTTTCTAACATTTTGTTAACGCGCGCACTACTTCCGGCTGACAACTTGCTTTACTTGTGGCTTCCGGAAAAAAGGGTTGGCGGGAAGTAGCACGCGCGCAGGGGTCAAGGATTGACAATTTCGAACTGTGTAAATGATTATGAAAGTAATTAAAAGTTATTGTGTGTGATTTGTGAAGCTTCATAAATATGTAAGTATAATAAATTGATTTAATTGTATAAAGTGTTCTCATTTTCTGAACCCTCAAAGTTCAGAAGTGGGATATAATCGTGATAGCGATGAATATCGTCCACGGTGAAAGAACTTGCCGCCCATATTATTTTGCAGATAACTTTATTTTTATTAATTATAATAATAATAATTAAGCCTTTTATTTCCTTAATAAAAAAATACAATGTATGTTTTTAGAACATGCAATTAATATATATATATATATATATATATATATATATATATCAATTTTTATAAACATAAAAGAAAACTATAAAAATTTCTTTAAATAACTTTGTTTTTAAAATTTATCCCCAATATGGAAAGGCAAAGGACTATAGTCCATACAGCCTAGTCTAAATTTGTAAATTTCATTCCGATATGACGAAAGGCTGAGGCCAAGTCTGAAGAAATTTCATTTATCTTCTGATTTCGTCTTGTTTGATTTTGAATTTTCCTCTTTAAATAACTAATACTTAATACATAATAACTTAAATAAATTTATTTTTATTACTGTATTTTAAATTAAACTTAGTAATTTTAAATTTTGTACTGTAACAACTGCTGCTGATCCAAATATTAATTATATATATATACACACCTGACTATGATACATAAGTTTTGTATATATATATTTTTTCTCTATTTTCCTTAACTTTATCAATGTCATAGTTTATTTTGTTTGTTACATTATGAATTTTGATTGTACATTTTGTACTAAGATAATACACTAAAGGAACTTATATTGTGTCAACCTAAGAACTACCTAACCCTTTATAATGTGTTTAGAATAGCTACTTTTGCGATTTTGTATAATTTTCAGTAAACAATGGGCCGGAAAAGTAAGTGCACTCGACGTATAAGAGAGTCTAATGATTCAGAGCATAATGAATCAGGTTCACCAGTGCGAAGAAGGCATAAGTCGCGACGAAGCCACAACAAGTTACAAACCAGTGACTCAGCGAGTGACTCTGATGTGCCGTGATACCGGAGTGTATCCAAGAAGCGCCGCATGTCTAGAGGGTGTTATGAAACGTCTCAAAGGTCTGGCACAAAAATGGTACCAAGGTCTACCTAGTTTACTGTTTTCATGGACAGAATGGCAGAATAGGTTGAAAATGGCGTTTCCAAGTGATGAAAATTATGGGCAATTGTTAGCAGATATGCTTGTCTACAGGGCTAGATTTGGCGACTCGTTAGAAGAATATTTTTACCAAAAGATGGTATTGTTAAATCGTTGCAATATAGTCGGTAAAAATGCTATAGATTGCATTTTGTTTGGAATAGATGATAGATCAGTAAGAATGAGTGCAGAAGCCACACAATTCACAGAACCTGATAAACTATTAGTTCATTTAAGGAATGTATGATTAACTAGGAAGCCTGAGAAGTCAAATCCATCCATACAAGCATGTTAAAATGAAAATAAGCAATCCCGGCCATTTAAGCCTAAAAGAAAAAGATGGCGCTGCGCGCAACGTAAACATTAGATCTGAGTAATAAATTATCTTAAAAATAGAAATTTCGGAATTCTAAGTGTGAAAACTATTGCGTAATAATTGTGAACCAGTGAATATTACGTACAATTGTTATCACAGTGACTGGCTAAGATCATCAAGTGTTGTGAGCGAAAAATTAAAACCAGTGATCTGTGGCGTAAACAGTTTGGAATACCCACTTGTTTAACTAAAAAACAAAGAATTAAAAATAGTGAACCTTAACTTGTGGTAAATGAGAAAAAAACACAACCATTATTTTGATCAAGCTAAATTTTAAGCTAAAAATTTTCCTTTTAAAAAGTTTAGTGCCGTTATTTTGGAAAGTTTGAATATATAATTAAAATTTTCACGTCATAGCGACATCTAGTGACATCTGCCACAATCACCACCTATTGATTTAGTGAAGTTTTTAGCAGCCATACCACCTAGACTTGCTATTCATCAACAGAGGGCGCTACAACATATTGGGCGTGCTACTCACCAATAGAGGACGCTGTTTCAACTTTTTCAACTTTTTTATAAAAAATCAGAAATGTCTTCACTGTGTGCTGGATGCCGTCGGAAGCCACCAAACAGGCAATATCTTACCTGTTCACAATGTAACTGCGTATATGACCTAGAGTGTGCAAATGTCTACAGCATATACCTAAACGACGAATTCAGTTAAAATCTAAAAGAAAAAACTATTGGTTAACTACAGGTTTAAAAACATCTTGTAAAAATAAAAGATTGCTAAAGATACTGTCAACCAAATCAAAAAATCCGATCCTAAAAATATATTACAAACGATATGAAAAAATACTAAAAAAAGCAATAATACAATCAAAAAAATTACATTATGAAAATATAATGAAAAATTCAAATAATAAAGTTAAAACTATGTGGAGAATTATAAATCAGAGAACAAATAAAATGAACAATAAAGAAAAGTCAAATATCCAAATAAAAATAAATAATATGCTCGTCACAGATCCAAAATCAGTAGCTAACTCATTTAATAATTTCTTTGCGTCAATCGGTGTGCTTGACGCCGCCGATTGCAGCAGCGGTCGTCCTGTATTGCATACAACTGAAAACTCTATGTACCTTAATCCGGTAGACTGTCAAGAAGTATATACTATCGTTAGAAAGCTAAAAAATAAAAAAAGCCATGGTATTGATGAGCTGCCGCCAAACTTAATAAAATATTGTGCTACAGAACTAACATATCCTTTCACTATTTTAATAAACCAATCATTTGATGAAGCAACTTTTCCATCTCTACTAAAAAAGACAATAGTTAAACCTATCTACAAGAAAAACGAAAAAACAGACCCAAATAATTATCGCCCTATCGCCCTTTTGCCATCAGTTTCCAAAATTTTTGAAAAAGCTATATGCAACCGAATTACTAAATTTTGCGAAAAATACAATATTTTCGATGACTGCCAAAATGGCTTTCGTAAAGATAGATCTACTGTTCTGGCGGTGTATAAGTATATTAGAGAGATTTTAAGAATATTGGACAATAAACAATACGGCATCGGCGTGTTACTAGACATGACCAAGGCATATGACCGCGTCCAGCACAATATACTCTTAAATAAATTGTACGGTATAGGCATCCGCGGTGCTGCTCACGAGTGGCTGGCGTCATATCTAAAGGACAGACAGCAGTTTGTCGACATCGAGTATTTTGATACTGCAACTAAAACAATATCTTGCGTACGGTCAGACTGCAAAATTATAAACGCGTCCATCCCTCAGGGAAGTGTCGTTGGATGTCTATTATTTTTGATATACATCAATGATCTTCCTAAGATCATGGAAGAGCCATGCGTATTGTTCGCTGACGACATATCTTTGTTAACTTCATGTCAAAATAATAATAATGATAATTTACACGAAAAACTTGACTCCTTATTTGAAAAAACTTCGGACTGGTTAAATGAACACCATCTTAAAATAAATTTTGAAAAAACTAAAATAATGACCTTTCATCCTTACCAGAAATGTGCACTAAATTTAAATTACAGATATAATAACATAAAATTAGAATGTGTAAATCAATTCACTTTGCTCGGTATTATTATAGACAGTCATATTAATTGGAAGGCGCACATACAAAAAATAAAAACAAAGTTAGCCAGTTTTTCATACGCACTACGAGAAATAAAAAAGACCACTAGTGTAGACTCAGCTATATCCACATATTATGCATATGCACACTCTTGGCTGAACTATGGCATTATCTTATGGGGAAATAGCACCGATGCTCCCACTTTATTTACCCTTCAAAAGAAACTCATCAGAATTATTGCCAATTTAAAACAAACTGATAGCTGCCGCCCTTATTTCCAAAAATACAGAATACTCACTTTAACTGGCCTATACATTTTAGAAATATGCAAATTTGTTCGTAAATATAAACACTTTTATACAAAGCGTGAAGAAATACAGAATAAATACTTATTACGAAACAAAAATAAATTAATACAACCAATTACCAGGTTGGAAATAAACAATGTAAGTACATTTAACCAATCTATAAAAATTTATAATAAACTACCTAAAGATTGGATAGGAGAAGAGAATAATAACCTATTTATAAATAAATTAAAGAAATTACTAGTTAGTAAAAGTTACTATAACATAAAGGAATACTTTGATGATAAACTATAAGACTTAATATATATGTCGATAAAAATATATAGATACATTACTAAAATAAAAACAACAAAACAGATAGTCTATATAACAATACATATTTTACTAAAAAGCGCTTCCTCTTTTCTACCCAATTATTTCGTGCCCCAGCGGGGTCCATAATAATACTCTGTATCTTTTAATAAATACACTGTAGATTATGGTTGTGAAATAAATAAATAAAAAATAAAAATAAGCCTAATCAGAATGCGTCCGATATTAAAGTAACAGATCTTATAGGCTCACTAAATGTTATAAGTTATAACTTATAACAGGACATCCTTACTTTCTTTGTAAAAAAACCAATCATGCGCTGGGAGAGTTCTCATAGAATTGGTCATGTATCTAACAATTGTCCGGTTAAAACTGACTCCAAAACCAACGAAAGCAATATTAAGACAGTTTTACGTATCTCGAAACAACAAGATAACAAGTCGAAATATTTTAAAGTTTCAAAGCTAATTGTCAAGATCTTGATTGTTATGTTGATTTTGGAAGTCAATGTACCATGTTAAGAGAATATTTTGCAAGAAATTTTGTCAGTACTTGGTCGGTATCAGATTTACCAGTTATAAGAGGATTTGGAGATAGTATAGTGAATTGTTTAGGCAAATTTGTTGTTGAATTAGAAATAGACTCGGTCAAAGTTTCTGTAGAGGTACTTATCGTACCAGATCATCTATTACAAGTACCTTTGTTAGTTGGAAAAACATTTACAGAGCAGGAACACATAGTTATTAACAAAACCAATGATAAATTGAAAATATCCACTTACCCAATAGCCAACGTTCAATTGTATGTTAAAAATTCAGTAACGGTAAAAGGATTTACTATGTTAGAAGTTTATTCGAAGCCAGACTGCACAGGTGATTTATTTATTGAACCGAGTCTTTGTCAAGACGCCCCAAAACCTGTACGAAATCTCACAGAGCATAATTCGCGTAACTAATAGTCATGGTAATATGGTTATAAAGGGACTCGCCCCTGAGTTTGTTTTAACTAAAGATTTGCTGTTGCTTCGCGCATTGCCTTAAAATGAGTTGAAATTTGAGTCGCTAAATGTTAGTAAGATTCAAAATCGAAGTAGAGCTCCTACTATATACAAGTGGATAATTCAATTGGTCCTGATAACGTATTTATATAATATAATTTGATTGAGTTGTTGAATAATTTTAGGGATTATTTTGCTTTTTCAAGTAAAGAACTAGGATGCATAACTGGTACCGAAATGAATATTAAACTTAATGATACCACACCTGTGGTTTATAGACCGTATTGATTATCTCATTCGGAGCGTCACGTAGTTCGCGATATAGTACAAGATTTAGAAAATTCTGGTATAATTAGAGAATCGTCTTCTGATTACGCTTCACCAATTGTTCTTGCCTATGTATTGACTTTAGAGAACTTAATAAAAAGACGATCAAAGAACACTACACTCTACCGCGTATAGAAGATCAATTAGATATTCTTTCGGGTTATAGATATTATACTTCTTTGGATCTTGCTTCTGGATATTATCAGATCCCATCGGCTGAAACATCGAAACGTTATACACCATTCGTAACGCCTGATGGGCATTACGAGTTCAACCGCATGCCTTTTGGACTCGTCAATGCTCCGTTTACATTTCAAAGGATTATTAATAGTATTTTAGGGAATGCAAGATTCAAAGAAGCATTCGCATACATGGAAGATGTCATTGTACCTTCTAAAACTATAGAAGAGGGAAGTGCAAAACCATTGACGCAACTTCTTTAGAAAGATGCTAAAAGGAAATAGAGTGACGTAGAAGAATTTGCATTTCGAACGTTGAAATATGAGTTAAAAAAAAAGGCCCTATTCTTTCGTTTTATAATCCTGAGTACGAAACCCAACTACATACAGACGCTTCTAAGATTGGGATTGCCTGAATAATAATGCAAAGACCAAATAAAGAATCACCGTTCAGCGCTGTAGCATTTTATAGTAGACAAACTTCCCCTGAAGAATCCAAACTTACCTCCTATGATTTGGAAACATTGGCTGTCGTGACCTCGTTACAGCGGTTCAGAGTATACCTTTTGGGAATTCCTTTTACCATAGTTACCGACTGTAACTCTCTTCGTGCAACTTTTGAGAAAAGAGACACTATACCTAGAGTAGCGCGATGGTGGAATGTTATCCAAGAATTTGATTTTAATATTATTTACAAGCCTGGCACAGCTATGACACACGAATAATTTCTATTTTAAAGGATAGTGAATACGATAATGTTACAGAGAAATAATTTTATAATAAAAAGGGGATTATTATATAGGAAAACTGAAGACGGGAATCGTTGGGTTGTCCCGAAAGGAGTCCGCTGGCAGGTTTTGAAATCAAACCATGACGAGATCGGATACTTTGGTTTTGACAAGACTTTGGAAATTATTAAAAATAAGTACTGGTTTCCAAAAATGAGAAAATTTATAAAAAAATATGTAGTCTTGTCTAGAGTGTGCACATGCTAAAATACCATCTGGGAAAAGAGCAGGAAAATTGCATCCCATTAAAAAGGTAGATAAGCCTTTTCACACTCTACACATAGATCATCTGGGTCCTTTTGTCCGTAGCAGGCGTAAAAATGCTTATTTATTGGTAATTATTGATGCATATACGAAATTTGTTGTACTTGTGCCAGTTAAAAGTACAAAATCTATTCATTCCATCGCCGCAATGAAAAACAATTTTCACACCTTCAGTGTACCGACACGATTAATCTCTGATCGCGGAATGTCTTTTACATCTAAGAACTTTCAAGATTATTTAAGTTCATTAGGTATAAAACATATCATGAACGCTGTAGCGACGCCGCAGGCTAACGGCCAGGTAGAGCGGTATAACCGAACAATTTTAGCAGCACTTACAGCTACAAATCATGGCAAACCCGATAACTTGTGGGACGTATGTGTATCTGAAATCCAATGGGGACTGAATAATACACAGAATAAGGGTACAGGAAAAGCCCCGCGCAGGCATTATTCGGTTTGAACCTGGTAGGCACGTCAGGCTCATTATTGCACCTTAGTGTTACAGATAGTACTGATAGTGTTGATACTTCTATAGGAGACATAAGGAGAGAGATGACAGAGCAAATAAAAGATAATCAAGATAAACAAAAGCAACGGTTTGACAAAGTTAGGAAGGAAGTTACATATAATAGGTGACCTAGTTAGAATAGAAAGAGAAATTTCATCAACCGGTAACAGTCGAAAATTAATCCCGAAACTTAGAGGTCCGTGTCGTATAAAAGAAGTTTTAGATAATGATCGTTATGTTATTGAAGATACGCTATTGTCCAGAAAGGGTAACAGAAATTTAAGTAGCATTTTCTCTGTAGACAAAATTCACCCTTGGACGGTCTTCAATAGAGCAGACACAGAGTCTGAAACTTCAAATAATGATGATGATGACGATGATGAGTTAGAAGTAGGATAAGAAAGATTTTAAGGATATGTCTGAGGCCTTAATATCTTAATCAACGATGTATGTAGATAAGTATTATAAGTGGCTTGACTGGGAATATGTCTGAGGTCCCAGTTAGGACAGATATTATGGACATGTATGGGGCCTTAATATCTTAGTGTTAAAATTTATTAACAAGTGGCTTGACTGAGAATAAGTCTGAGGTCTCAGTTAGGACAGATATTATGGACATGTATGGGGCCTTAATATCTTAGTGTTAAAATTTATTAATAAGTGGCTTGACTGAGAATAAGTCTGAGGTCTCAGTTAGGACAGATATTATGGACATGTATGGGGCCTTAATATCTTAGTGTTAAAATTTATTAATAAGTGGCTTGACTGAGAATAAGTCTGAGGTCTCAGTTAGGACAGATATTGAGGATATGTACGAGGCCTTAATATCTTATTATCATTAAAATAATAATACTAACCTAGTGAAAATTTATCAGTTAAGATTTGATTGGTTATATGTTTTTTGTTATAATTTATTATAATTTTTGAAGTGTTATAATGTACCACAAATGCTTTTCCCGGGACGGGAAATTAATCAGGAAAGGCCGACTGTTAGAATCATACCTCAAATTATATAAGAACATTGTTTTGTTATACATTTCATATGGGTGATGTTTTAAAATATTTGTATATTATAAATTCATTATTATTTTAATTTATTATTATTTTAATTTTAGATTTTACATAAAGAAATTTAGAATAATTTAATTAATATTTTCTAACATTTTGTTAACGCGCGCACTACTTCCGGCTGACAACTTGCTTTACTTGTGGCTTCCGGAAAAAAGGGTTGGCGGGAAGTAGCACGCGCGCAGGGGTCAAGGATTGACAATTTCGAACTGTGTAAATGATTATGAAAGTAATTAAAAGTTATTGTGTGTGATTTGTGAAGCTTCATAAATATGTAAGTATAATAAATTGATTTAATTGTATAAAGTGTTCTCATTTTCTGAACCCTCAAATATTGTACCTTTAAGTATAATAATGTCCTCCAGAACAATTTCGGCCGTGACAGCCAATCTCATTGAGACTACCCAACTGCGTAGAAGATATTATGGTGCACAAATATACGCTCTATGGATATAGCTAGTGCACTAGAGTTTGAAACCCGAAATTTGAATCTAGGCGATTTTTTTTCGATTTGAACCTTTCGATTCTATGGCGGTAATGCTAGTCAGTTTTTAAAGGGAGGTGAACTTTCAATAAGATTTCTTCTTCTACTAATCTTACTTTTTTGAATATGAAGCATAATATATTCCATTCCATATATTTCACTAACAAGATTGTATCATTTATTAAGCGGAAAACCTGACACGTTTAAGTCATCAATTATCTAATGTACTAATTACGTACTTAAGCGAAACATGTTAATTATTCATAATTAAGATCATTACAATTTGCTCAATATGTTTAGAAGGATGATAGCTTTAAAAGAAGCTTTTAAGCAGATTTATTTCAATAATTTTCATATACTACTTAATTTGCATATTCAATGCTATTTATTTAAAAAATATAATCATTATTAAATTTTTGCGATTATTTTTCATTTAAATGTTTAAAAAATATGCTAAAACAACCGAAAAGAGGTTTTTTGTGACACAAAGAAAAAATAATACAGACTGAAATAAAAAATATACTATTAAAGAAATCATCATCATCATCATCATCAGCCCTTTTTAACATCCCACTGCTGGGCTTTCCTTAGTGCGAAGGGGATCAGGCCATAGCCCACCGTGCTGGCCTAGTACGGGTTGGCGGACTTCACATGTCTTTCGAAAACTTACTAGATTTTCTAAGACATAAAGACCCGGAGACCCGGATTTGAACCCCCATCACTCGGTTATCCAAGCGAGTTCGTTACCGCTGGGCTACCAAAATAAATAAAAAAAACAATAATATCTATATATTTATAATATGTATGTATTTAACCTTATATAATATGTAGTATATTAACTATCTGGTATCCGTAACACAAGCTTCGTAGCTAATACCACGGAACTGGAAGATGGCGATGTGTGTAATAATGTCCCAACATATTTATTATTATTATTAATTATCTATAGTAATTAACCAATGATAGGCATTATTTATTACCATTACCTAGAAAATAAGTATAATGAAAAAAAAATATTAGTCGAATATGGGGACGACCTATAAATTTTAACATATCTGAGTTATGTGCGGGTATTTCTCTAATGAAGCGTTCTAAGCACCTAGAAATTACCTAAGCGTTCGTACAATTATCCAACGACCGCAAATTACAAGTCGATTGTAACCAAGTCGTTGATTACAGTGGAAATAGTTTTGATGTTATGGCTCTGATAAGCTAACAGGCATTTCGTAATGACCTAAAGTTCGACGTTTATTTATTTGTGTCTAGTGCTTACATTGTAAGTTTATAGACCTAGACCTAAATCTATACTAATATTATAAAGCTGAAGAGTTTGTTTGTTTGGTTGAACGCGTTTATCTTAGGAACTACTAGTCCCTATTGAAAAATTATTTTTGTAATGGGTAGTCCGTTTATCGAGGAAGGCTATAGGCTATATTACATTACGCTACGACCAATGGGAGCAAAATGTTGCAAAAACGGGAGAAAAAATATTTCTTTTGATTTTCAGCCTTTAACACGCGAGTGAAGCCGCGGGAAAGGCTAGTACTTTTATAAAATGACAGTATATTTCTTCTTTAATATATACATATAGTAAAATTTTAGGTCAAACATTAAATATTTTTTGGAAATTCTTAGTAAAATAATTATTATCAATACAATATACTCGTGGTTATAGTGACTGAACCAACTCTTTTCAGAAATATTGTCTGTCTGTCTCAACGACTGTTTGTGATCGCATAACCAGAAAACAACGGGACACACATCGTTTACTGCGATAAAATATCTTATGTTTGAGAAATCCATAGTAATCGTTAAAACATATCTAAGGAGCGAATCTCGAGGAGAGGAATGAGAGTGACTTCTTAGTAGGTACTTAACCCAAAAGAATAATTAGTTTTAAATATTAAATTTTATAGGTAGGTACTATTTTTATTCCCTAACTCTATATTAAAAAGCAGTAGAGTTTGATTTTTAATTTATTTGAACGTGAATCTCTGGAGCTTCTAGTTCGATTTCAAAATTTTATAGTCTAGAATCTATTGAGAAAAGTTATTGGCTATCTGACACCGCGCTAGATGGCATGTTATATCGAATCGTAGAAACGAAGCAATTATATAACTTAAAGCGAGAAAGCTACGGGTATGCCTACTATTATATACTAGCAAACTCGGCCCACTTTGCTGGGCGTAAGTTAAATAAAACGGTTTTTTAAATTTTCTAATAAAACAAAAGTTGCCTAAGTTACTAATTATAACATTAGCTATCAGCGAGTTAAAGTTCGGTTAAACAAGGTCCGATAATTTTAGAGATTAGCCGGAACAAACAGACAGACAAAAATTTTACAAAATGATTATCAGTAGTTAACTGATATACTTTCATATAATACATTTATTGAAAAGCGGGTAATTTGAAATTAAAAACAGACAGTTCAATTTTATTTATAATATGTACTGACTAGCAACTAGTTGTCATTTCGCTCAGGTCCCGTATATCTCTGAGGCATAAGAGGGGAACACTTACTTACTTCGATTTTTTTTGAGAGAAATACTCAATAATAAAACTTGGCGCGACCTGGGACTCAAACCTACGACCTTCACACCCAAAACCATATATGTTTCGATTATATACTCGTATATATGAATAAATAATTTTACATTAACCTATTATTATTTATGTAGATGAGGATTAATTCAATATTTATAGATACCCTCTAACATATTCATGAACAGTCAAACACAAACTTGTCATCTTCAAGCTATAATTCTAGGGTTATTATCGTGTTCCCAACGCTGTGGTTTCTTAGCTTAACCAAATTGAGATAATCCCTTATTCACCCTTGCTTTCCTCGTCCCTAGATTTAGCGTGAGCAAAGCCGCAGGTTCCACTAGTTATATACTAAAACCTTCTTCAAGAATCACTCTATCTATTAGTAAAAACAGCATGACAATCGGTGCAGTAGTTTTTTAGCTTATTGCAAACAGACAGACAGACGTAACTGAGGACTTTGTTTAATAATAGGCAGTGAAGTCCTTTACTTAGCGCAATCTTTTAAATGCTTCATTCTAATATTCAAGAATATATTATTCAAATGATAATTATAGATCCATTAAACAGTGTTTTTGTTTGTGATAATATCTTCGATAGTTGGGAATGATATGCGTGTAGTATATTTTTTCTATATAACAGCTTACATCAATATAATATTACTAGCGACTCGCCCTCGCTTCGCTCGGGCTCTTCCCTAGATTTAGCACAGGCAAAGCCGCGGGATCCGCTAGTTATACATAAAAACCTTCCTCTTGAATCACTCTATCTATTAAAAAAAACCGCATCAAAATCCGTTGCGTAGTTTTAAAGATTTAAGCAATATACACAGGGATATAGGGACAGAGAAAGCGACTTTGTTTTATACTATGTAGTGATATTTGTATTTTTGGTTTTCATTTATTGTAGCATTAAATTAATAACATACTGATATGGATACGCTTGTCGCTTTTAATGAAGAGTTTGGTTTAAGTATTTTCTTTTATAATTAGTGAGTCACCATCGCTACGCTCGGGTTCGTTCTTGTAACTTTTAACCTATCACGTTTATAAATGAAACTATCTGTTCGGATTTTGTCGCGGATTTATTTTAATTTTTGGTTCCCGACTTTACTTTAAAAATATTGATATAGGCTTCATTCCAAAGCAGAAAGATGAAAAAATATACATTTCACGTTTATTTAAGTAACAAGCATATTTCCTTTATGACGTTATAATGGGTTTACTTAAGTAATTACTATTAATAATTCCGATTTTCTAATAGGCTAATAACTAATCGAGGTAACTTGTGTTACACCATCGATCATCGACTTTTTAATAATTCATTAACTACGTTTGAACATGGTTTAAAGTGAGTGAAAACTGAAAATATACTGATGTCCTTCCGACCGATTACGGCCTCAGAATCTCATTGAGACTAGCCATCTACGCCATAGTGCAATGTAACAAACAAGTGTATGCGCAGACACAAGTGCACTCTCTATTCCTTATCACTCTCATACTCCGGTGGGACGACTACTCGACACGACCAGTGAGAGCTAAGGCGCAGGACCGACGGCTTTACGTGCTCTCTGAAGTACGAGGGCGACATACTGGCAACTTCACAACTCGCTTACTAAATAATCTCAATACAGTCTCAATAACTAAACTTGACCCAACCCGGGACTCGAACTCAGGACCACTCGGTGTGACCTCTCTCTTTTTTCGAAAGTTTCTTACTCTTCTCTTTTTATATTTATATAATTATTAAAAACAAACGTGACTGAAGTAGAACATATTAAAGCCTTAGTACATAGTGATCTTTATCCATTGATAAGTACCTAATGTCGTAGCGAATGAAAAATTAAACGCATGACCAGTTATATCGATTTATGAATGAATGACCTACTTCAGTAATTGCCATATTTATCAGAACTAATGGTGTAATAAACCCCTATATTCGATTTGACTTAAATTGGTCTTATGTTTTTGACAAAATATGTAATTACAGCTTTCTGTATATTTTCAATACTTTTCTTTGGCAATGAAATAAACGTCTTTTTTTATCTACCTTCGACTTATCTTGCTTCTGCTACGTAGGTTAAAGAACTTATAATATTATTTCTGACGTCGTGTAATTTAAATGATTTATTTTTTCGAATTCATTCACGGTTTATATTTGTTTACAAAGAAAAGGTTATATGCGAGACAGTCTTTAGATAAAATATTTTCCTTTAAATGATCTCAGAATTGTTGTAGTTTTTACAAAAATGAAGTGAAAAAATCCAAAAATATTATTTTTACTACATTGTAGGTTGCTAGCGTAAAGTATTTTAAGTTATTATTAATATTTTCTGAAAATTGCATATCATCTATAAGTTGAAAAGCATAAGGGGTCGTCCATAAATCATGTGATCTTTTTTAAGCAACTTTTTAGACCCCCCCTCCCCCATGGTGATACGTGGTGAGGTTTAAGATTACCCCCCCCCCCCACTCAAAATCACGTGTATTTTTTTACAAAGTACCTTAAAAAATCTGAATATTATTTTTGAATAAAGGTTGGTATAATCTTACATAATTTTGGTAAATTAAGCACCGTGATAAAAATGTAAAAATTCTAATTAAGAAGAATAAATGACAAAATAATAATCGTGAAATTTTACTATTGTACCTGAAGCAAATACTGGCTCTCTCACACATGCTCGCTATACTACTGCGGAGAAGGAAGTCATAGAATAAAGCACTGTCATTCTACTCGACATACGACATACTCTACTCAGACGTCATGGCTGTCGATAACCTTATTATTTCACACTTCTGTGTGGACTTCTGCAGCCTTTTTTAAAGTAAATTTTTTCAAGATTTGTTGTCCTTCCTTGTCCATCAAGTTGGGTTCCATAAGAGTCATGCGGAAGTATGAGTCCAGCCTATGTGACTGGGAGTGACGTATAAGAAACCTACAGAATCCTTACGACTCGACTAAAATCCTGCCAGAATTTTCTTTTTTCTCATTAACAAAATCAATGGGATTAGGTGGTTTACGTTTATGTATGGTCTTTGACTGTATGCATACCCTCTAGTTTCGGCCGACGGTCAATTAACTTTGAGCACTGGGTAGGTACATCACCCGGTGCTAAAGTTAAGTCATAATAGTATTCACTTTTCTTAAACTTTCAGTGCTGATATTCACATATGTAAATATAGTAAAAGTTTTTGAGAATATCATTAAAAATGTATAATTCGTCCGTCTGTAACTTATAACTACTACTATAACAATGTAACGTTACTTATAATTTATGTATGTCTTAATTTTTATACATGATATTAATGGAAGTATGTCAATACTTTTTATAAGCAATCCAAAGCAATTAAGACCAAGCGGTTCATTATTACAAGTTTCCATTCTTACTAATAGCGACGCTTCGTGTGTCTGGGGGAATGTTTGGTCCATCCTATTGGTCTCATCATCTGTTATGAAGAATTTATAATACACGATTTTTTAAAGCATAGCATAGCTTTTAATAGTGCCATTTCTTGCAATAGTAGTTCCCGTACAGGTCTTTTCAGAGAAGTTTTGGAGGTGACTATGCTTATTATTATAAAAGTTCGGTCTTAACGGTGAGTAAAAAAAAATCACGTGATAACTCACTACACCCCCCCTCCCTCCTGGTGATATTTCGTGATTTTTTCCGAACCCCCTCCCCCCCCATTCAATCATCACGTGATTTATGGACGACCCCTAAGTTAAAAAATACCGAACTAAAACCTAAAATTTTATTAGGTCGCAATTAATCAATATCGTAACTCAATTTCAAAATGTTTTTCTTAAGTAGATATGTTTAAGAACATTGTGCGCGTCTGTGCGTAGAATAGTAGATGTAATAATAGTATTGTTCTTCTGATCGATTCTAAGCAAAAATATTTAATAACTAAACTTGACCAGACTCGGGCTCGAACCCAGAATTTTCGGATATGCATCCAAAGATGCTAGCCGCTACATCACTGTGGCGTTTAAAAAGCGTTTATATTTAAGTACTAAATGCTAAAAAAACATAATCTTTTAAAATCCACGTTAATACTATTTAGTTAAACATACGTTAGTTTTACGTTTTAAAGAATTTTAAATTGAATCCTATGTATGAATGTAATCTGCGCAAATGGCCCTAAGAAGATTTACTTTACAGGAAAATTTACCGTGTGGGAAATTCTTTCTGTGTTTCTATAGCAACGATGTCTTTGATTTTAGGAGATAGTCAGCATCGTCATTCAAAGAGAATAAATTGGTTTGTTCGTAGCAAGATACCACGTTGTCTTATAGTTAATTAATGTTCTTATTAAACGAATAAGTTTAATTAATACTTTCTTAGACTAACGCAAATATTCATTTAAAATAAATCTATCTTCTCGTATTTTTTATGTGTATCACTATAATATAGTATAAAACAAAGTCGCTTCCCGCTATCTGTCCCTATGTATGCTTAGATCTTTAAAACTACGCGACTGATTTTGATGCAGTTTTTTAATAGATAGAGTGATTCAAAAGGAAGTTTAATATGTATAATATACTTCTTTCTTTGCGCTAGATGTAGGGACTAACCCGATCAAAGCGAAGGTTATATTTTGAAAATTATATCAATCATATGAACTTACTTCTATATAAAAGATTACTAATAGTACAGCAAATCTGATATCTGAATCTAGTTTTTTATAAGAAATAAGTAAACATATTTCAAACTTCAATCTTTTATATGTTAGTATATATAAAAAATATGCATATTTTATAAGCTACATCGATACCAGAAAGCCCACTTTACAGTAAAGAGCTTTGGAGGAGCTGACATGAATATGAAAAATCACTAGGAAACTCAAATATCTTGACGTAAGTCCCCTATCTTTATACACACGATGTGTTAATAAAATAAAGCTCTCAGCTTTCAAGTCAAGACAACTTAATAGTGCAAAGTGGGTGTTAGAGGGCGTTGTTTTTGTCTTGGGTATTCAGTTTAGGTGACCTAGAAACTGTAAAGTAGTGCAACAAAGTGTCACGTCTGAGTAGAGCTGTGGAAATGTTAGATATTCTGTTATAGTTTACGGTTTCGAAATGAACTGGTTAATATCTACCTTTATTATTCTTAATAAGTATTTTATAATATATGTTTGTAGGTTAATTGTTTAATTTTAACATAAATGTAAACGCTATTGAGGAGCATCGACTTATCCTAGGTTCGTTTGAGAGCTTATCTATAGTACTTTCAACTTGCAACTTTGCTCGGGCACGTCCCTGATTAACGGTAAAAATAGCATGTGAATAACGCCTGGTATATATGAATACATATGTAATATAATATAATATGTATACGGATTACGGTATATACTTATACAATTTTTAACGCTATTTTCTTTTTTTGTCTGTCTGTTTGTTCCCACTTATCTCTGAAACGACTGGACAGATTTTGACTGGTCTTTCACTGGCAGATAGCTGATGTAACAAAAAAATAACTTTACTCCCGCTAAAAAAAAGTAACTAGTGTATTAAATACTTAATTAAGCGTTAATCCTAAGCTTTATTGCACAAAATAGATACAAAAGAAACAACAATTTTCACAATAAAAGTCAAACAATAGCGACATCAGCATAGATATGAGATCGTCATTAGAAAGACAATATCGCTATGTTCATTTCATCACAAAGTACGAGTCTCATAACCGAGTTTAACCCCAATACGTATTGATGAGAGTACTACTGGGGACATATCTGTGGATTTAAAATTTAATAAAGCAACCGTTTGTTGTCGTCAAACAACGTTTGTTAAATATAAGTATTGCTTAATAAAAATATGGTAAAATAGGCGTTTTGTATATATATTTATTGCGTTTTATGAAGTAAATGAACAACTTTTAATTAATATTTTTGTAACTCGGATAACTGTATCAGTAAAAAAGAAATATCACTCACTGAGTGTCGCGAAACCTTAAAACTTAATGTAACATAATGTGAAGGTTAGATTTTAAAGAAAATACTGTTTTATATCATACTAGCGACTCGCCCTCGCTTCGCTCGGGCTCTTCCCTAGATTTAGCACAGGCAAAGCCGCGAGATCCGCTAGTTATGCATATAAACCTTCCTCTTGAATCACTCTATCTATTAAAAAAAACCGCATCAAAATCCGTTGCGTAGTTTTAAAGATTTAAGCGCACATAGGGATATAGGGATATAGGGACAGAAAAGGCGACTTTGTTTTATACTATGTAGTGAGTAGTGATAGTAAAGTAGCTGACACCGTGGTTAGAAATTGCCCTACTACAGTCCTACGGCTTTTACTTTTCTTGAATGTGTAGAGCAGCCTCTCCCAATCTGTGATTATAAGACCCCAGTGATCACTAAACAAATAATTAAATAGAACAACAAAATGTTATTTTTTTCAGCTGCAATAAATAATCATATTAAAAATATTTTCACATTTAAGGCTTTTTTATGATTTAGCCTAATATATGGTAAAAAGTATATTTATTGATTCTTGTCATTAAAATAAATAATAGTTAATTTAGGAGCTTTTCTAAAAGGAGTAGTTAGTTAACTTAGGTTGGGAAAGACTGGTGTAGAGTGATATTCTCTAGACCGAGACCGAAGTCACAGAACAAATCTCATTGAGAGGTACCTAATAGTAATATACTATAGTGCGTACGCGCAGATACAAGTACGTACGTAGCAGATACAACATAATTGATAAGAGATAAGGAGCAGAATCGACGAGTTTACTTGCTCACTGAGGCTTGATGTGAAAAACCGCCAAATTTGATAAAAAGATGCATTTCCTAAGCTTGGCTCGACCAGGGATTAGAACCCATTACTTGGCAAGTGCTACCGATAAGATATTATTTTGTAGCACAGTAACCAACAAAGTGAAGCAAGAGAAGGCTCTAAGTGATGTATAACGTGTCTAAAAGCAGTGTAACTTGACTGATTGTATATCGATGAAAATGAATAATTGACTTCATACCTAATTGGCTTAATTAAGGCCGACAACGTGTTGACTATGTGCGCGAAGAGCTTTGAAGTTCCGTACAATAATTTTAATTGGAAGTGCCTACTTGAAAAACAAATATACAAAAAATACGAATTATAAATGGCATTGTTTTTAGAGAATTCTAGAAATCACAAGCTCTACATTTTGTGAAGAGAAACACTTCTAAGTCAACTAATATGATATTTTACTAATACCTATTACGTAACTATTTAGTAATCTGTGCTATTACTTAGTTTATTATATTATCATATAAATATTAATATGTTGGGGACATTATTCCACACAGCGCCATCTAATTCCGTGGTAAGCTACGAAAAAAGCTTGTGTTACGGATACCAGATAGTTGATATACTACAATACTACATATATAAGTTTAAATACACACATATTATAAATATAAACACCCATGACTGGAGCACAAACATTCGAGTTTTAACAAACAATGCCCACAGCGAGATTCGAACCAGCGACCGCTGGCGTACGGAACTAGATGGCGCTGTGTGTAATAATGTCCCAACATATTATTTATTTATTTAAATCCACAATTTAAATATTAACAATAGAATTGATGAAATTACATACAGAAATCGTAAGTCAGAAAGACATTAATAAGTCATAACTTAACCTTTAATAAACATGGGTCGCATGACACTATACTAACATTAGATATAATAGAGCTTTTTCAATCAATATAGAAGCTTCGTATTTTTAATCGAATACAAAAGGAGGCGATACTATTTTTGTGTTTAGTACGTCAAATATTTTCTAGGTCGCGCTAATTCTATATATTTTTCTAGAACAAACATTTTAAAACACCGTAATTCATTTTTTTGGAAATTGCCTTCAATTCACTAAACTGGTTTTTGAAAAAAAAAAATTATATACGTATGTGTTTCAGAAACATCCGTATTAAAACATAAAAATATGGATAATTTGCGCGACTTACTATTTTTTAATACATATAAAGTGCCGTTATACTGCTTTTATTTTACCATATTATTAACCACCCAACGCTTAAACAACAATTATCTATTATTCATTAACTACCGAAAATAAAAGTGTGTCTGTCATTCTCTGTTCTCTCTTCATCTGTCATTATTTTGCTTTAACTGGCACGCTTTGAAGCCATCAACAACAGAATTGAATTGAATTGAATTATTTTGCTTTGAAATTATATTCAAAATGTGTAAAACGCAAAGGAATTTAAGCAATTACACCTAGAAATCTAAACAAAATTAATATAATTGGAACGATTTCCTTAATAGGTAATTTTGAAACCGCTATAATTAGTCGAATCGTTCGTAGCTATAATGAAGACTGGTATAGGCGAAACCTAAGAAATACCAAGTCATACTTTTTGATACAGGGCTTGAGTATTTTAAGTACGAGTTACGACGAGGGAGGTTCTGACCGAAGACGGAGGATGAAGGGAAAAGGAAGGGAGGGATAGGGAGGAGGGAAGGAGAGTGGGCCTCCCGGGCCTCACTCACCGGACGAAACGCGACAGCATAGCTGTCACTTCACGCCGGTCTTCTGTGAGAGAGTGGTGCTATACGGGGCGTGCCGGCCCATTCGGCTGCTACCCGAAGGTAACAAGCATGGCACTACCACTTTGAAAACCCTCATTTTGCTGAATTCGTACCTACATTTTAAATATAAGTATATCGTTATATAGTTCTATTTTCCGCTGTAAAAAGTACCCTATATTTTGACACAGATAATCAGCTATCATCATACCAAATTTCATTAAAATGTGTCTCGTGATGCATTCACAGATAGATCGACAATTTTAAAATATATATACTATTTGTCTTTTGTAATGGTAATAATGACTATTAAAATAAGTTTTTTTAAATGTCATATTTTTCAAAATTATAGCAAAACCTCCTAACTTCACTTTATGATCGTCCAATTAGTGAAGAATAAAAGCAAATCTTTCCTTCTTTTAAAGAAAATGGCTGGATAGATTTGGATAGCCTTTAGCATATATATACATAATATATCCTATAGAATATGGAGTAAATTTTAAGCTAGGTATTGTTAGGAAGTTAAAGTTGACCCGAGCGAAGCAAGGCTAAGCTACCAAACGAAACTTTTAAAATATACGTCAAAATTATATAAAATTCGATATAACTTTTCAGTCCAAAAGTAAGAACAGTCAATATAACCGTAACGCAAAAGTTTGTGCCATTAAATATTTAGTGAAAGTTCACTAGAATATGCTGATAATAATTCTTACTTTAAACTTTCTTTTTCCACAGAACGTAAGTCAAATTCCACTTTTCATAGTTTGTTGAAATTTTAACCGTTCAAAGTTTAAGATCGAAGCCTTGACTTTTTCATAGTTTTCTGACACGGAAAGTTGGATACTACAAGGTAATATAAAAGTATTTATTCCTTATAAATTTAGTACCAACTAGCTGACCCAACGAACGGAACAGATCCGCTAGAATTTTTCACTGATTATTACTGATTTCTGACAAAATTTATAATTATCAAATTTTCAACCATACTTAACATTACGTTTAGCTGTCATTTGCGTTTTGTTTTTCCATGTCAGACGCGTTTTAGTTATACCACGTTTTATAGTGACTTGTATTCTCTTTGACGTTTATGTCACGTCTCCTGGTTCTAAACTACCTCCCCATTAATTTTCAGTCAAATCGGTTCCGCCGTTCTTGAGTTATAAATAGTGTAACTAACACGACTTTCTTTTATTCTAAAGAACAATGATTCTAAAGAAGCTTTTATATATTATATAGATATAAATATAGATGGTTTGCTAGGAAAGCAGGCTCGAATCCCAGGTCTCGCATTGCATCTTTAGTATTTTCATGTGCAACATTATTACCACTTATCTTACAGTGAACAAAAACATTGTGAGGAAACCTCTATTGGGAGAAACTCGCACGTTTTTGAAAGACATGTACCAATCTTCAACCTATATTTGACCAGCGAGGTGGACTATGCCTTCATCCCCCTCGTATTGATGGGAGGTCCTTGCTCTCATGTAGCAGCTGTATATTAAAAAGGACTGAACACAATTACGTATCCATAAGAGTATCTTACGAGTATGAATCTCTACTTCATCAAGTTAGTCTCGTTAGTAAAAATGCATATGTAATAAAAATAATCACTTTAACTAAAGTACTAGAAGATCCCAAAACAAAGTACTTTCTGTCGATTAAATTAAATTGTACGATAGAAACGTTCTATTTTAATATACACGACGAACTGTTTCATTTACATAAGCGCTTATACCTGTCAAATTTATAGTTTTTCATATTTTTATTTACTCACACTCGTTAACTCGGGGGACTCTTGCACAAAGTATGAGCGAGTAACGCTTCCATTAGTAAGATTTGATTTTAACCCTCAGGGATGATATTTGATTTCTGTAAAACTTCAAGCTTCTCTACTTATTTTAAAAATGTATTTTAATTTCATTTTGGGGTGTGTTTGAAGTGTTTAAAGCCATGTCATAAATCTTTGGGTTTATCTTAGTTGACAAATGTTTCATATCGATAATGTAAATGGAAAGTAAAATTTGAAAGCACTTCAAAGATTTAACTTTATATCAGCTTTAATATAAAGTTTTGTTTGTTTCTTAGAATGGATTGATATCAGGAACTACTACTCGAAATTGAAAAAGTCTTTTGTCATTAGAAAACCCATGTATAGAAGAAGGCTTTATAAAGGCAAATATTAAAATTAATAAGTATATTAAAATTTAAACACTACATACTTAGCAAATAAACGAAAAATATTTTTGTGTCTGCCAGAACTAGAATCCAGGACCTCATAAACTGAGTACTGAAGTAGTTAGTTAGTAAGTAGTAGTCTGTAGAACCAATGAGTAAAAGTATACCTACGTATGATTTAAATATGTTGGCTTACTCAGTCTGATACTAAAATATTTTAATGACAGGAAATATCAATATTCGAATATTCAAGATTTTCGTTTGTATTGCGAGAAGCAATGATACGCATTTGCGAACCACTTATTATAATTTCAGATTCAGCATCCTTTGAGGGCGGCTTACTTCTTATTAATATTCTACGAAATATATTAAACAGTTCCTTTTTGATATAATTTTCATTAGTTCTACCTATAATTTAAGCAATAACTTGGTATAAGCTCCTTAAAATCTCAATTTTTAGTTAAATGGAGTTCAACGGAAATATATGTAAAGAAATATTTTTCTCCCGTTTTTGCAACATTTTTCATTGATGCTCTTATTGTTTGTAGCGTGATGTAATATAGCCTATAGTGGTTGCGCCATTTTGCAATATGCAATAGTGATGGGATAAGCCGCGTGAGTGCGCTGATGCACTCACCCCAGTCGTCGTTACACCGTGTAGCAATTAACACGGCTTCCGCATAATTAACTATCATCCCGCACCGCGCGCGCGCAGGTTGACCGCGCCTACACGCTTTACAAACTTTTTATTTATTGTGTACATACTATATAAACTTTAAGTGCTCTGTGCTAATTTACATAGAAGCGGAGATAGGAGTTGCAGCAGAAGGTGAGTCCCGGAACTTTTGTTTTTGCATGTGGTGTGTCCATCACCGGCAGGGAATCCCTTCTCAGGAAATAATACGACGCCCCCGCATCCCTAAATACAGTCCACTTGCTCGACCATAAAAGTTTGGTCACTTCGTACCGGATTAATTCCAATTCCTTGAAATTATTTCCACAAATACCTACCCGCTTCTCTTTCGAATCATCGCTCGCGCTACGCCATTTTGTTCTAGAACGTGTATAGTACAAGTACCTACCGCAATAAGTTATATATTTATTCTCATCATCATATTTTATTGTTACATATCATTAATCATTTAATTTGAATTTATTATAGACCTGCGCGTACACATCGCGAAAGTAATTTCTTGCCTTTCTTAACATCGCATAATTTAATACCTAGTTATTATTTATTTTGTATCCACGTACTCATTTCGTAACTGTTTTCATCCCGTTTATATATTAAATATATATTAAATACATATTTTTAATGTACTAAGTTAAGATATGTATTTCGCATCGCATCGCATTATAAAATAAGTGAATACATTTTAGGTATATCATTTATTTATATTTCGTCCCGCATCCATTTCTATCTGTAAAATAGTTAGGTTTTGTAATACGTAAATATTTAAATCTACGTACATATCATATTTTGTGCTAACGTAGCACACCGCATTCCTTTGTTTGTTATATTCGTACGCTTTCAACTACCGTCATACCTACTCACTTCATTTAGTTATTTCGTTCATTCGCCTGATTTATAATATAATAAAGCAGTTATATAGCTTTTTTAAACATGACGTCTTCGCAAGAAATTAATATTATTATGCTTGAGGCTAAACTTTCCGCGTACTTTGAACGTATTCAAAGTATCTACGATTTGTCATGTAGGCTTAATAGTGACGTAGACATCGAGACATTGGTAACTCGTGCTGAGGGTTTAGAATCGGTTCGTAGCAGCTTCGAAAAGGTCTTATATGATTTAAATCGTCTTAACATGGAGATAAATCCTAAATATAAGCCAGATTTCAAAAAACTCAACGCATTCGAAGACTTGTATTGTCATATTAAGCGACAAGTTTCACTTAAATGTCTCACTAACAAACCCGCTAGTCAAAGCTCATATTCGAAGCCTAGACTTCCACCAATAGAACTGAAAGGGTTCGACGGTGACCCGCGTAACTGGCCGCTATTTTATTCTAGTTTTGTCGACACAATACATAACAACCCTACTTTGACGTCATCTGATAAGTTATATTATTTAATCGGCAAGCTGACTGGCAAAGCATTGTCGGTGTATGCAGACATTACGCCGTCACCTGACAACTACGAAATAATATTTAACGCCCTCGTCTCTAAATACGAAGACAAGAGGCTTCTCGCGACCACATATTTAGATACTATATTTGAATATAAAACACTTTCTTCCGCGTCACAATTAGAACATTTTATAGATAGATTTTCATCTTCTGTATCCGCGTTAAATAATTTAAAATTAGATAATCTAAGCGATTTCATTTTGTTATATGTAGCTCTCAAAAAACTCGATTGTGAGACCACCCGCGCTTTTGAAATGGAAAACCGAAATTGTGGAATTCCAAAACTCGATGATTTACTTTCTTTTGTCCGCGATCAAATTAAAATCATACAACGTCATGGTTCATTAAATTCTAAGTCTAAGCCTCATTCAAATTTACCGCTTGTTTCTAAAAACGTCGTAAAGTCATTTTTAGTAAATAGTAATTCCGCATGTCCCGTTTGTTCTTTAAAAACTCATACTCATTATTACAACTGTTCTAAGTTTATCGATATGAATCCGCGTGAACGATATCAGGTTGTCAAGCGCAACCATTCATGTGTAAACTGTCTTAGTTTACGACATACCGCATCAACTTGTAAATCGTCTAATGCCTGTAAACATTGCAATTCACATTCGCATCACACTATGCTTCATTTTAGTGATAACACGCATTTCAAAAATAAAAGTAGCCGCTCGCAATCTGAAAGGGAAAACGTCCCCGCGCGAGCCGCGTATGCCTCACCGCCACGGTCGCCCCGTGGTAACGCTATCCCGCTCTCACCCGCACGCAACGCCGCACGCGCCGCCTCTCGCTCGCACGGCACTGGCGCGTTATCATCGCCCGTACACTCGACCGCGCAAGCTCTCTCGGCGTCTCATAGCAATTCCGATACAGCTAATGACGTGATATGCGCTATGGCGAACACTGTGCGTGCCTCCGCGCATAGTAGTAACGTTTTGTTAGGTACCGCTCGCGCTTACGTTGTTTGTAGCGATGGCTCATTCAAACAAATTAGAATTTTAATAGATACGGGTTCTCAAAATCATTTTATAACGAAAAAATGTTGTAAATTTTTAGGAATTAAAACAAAGATTATTAATAATCCTCTCTCAATAAAAGGCATTGGCGATTACGAGACGCAGTCAATAGGTACTTTTACAGAGCTGACTTTAGCTTCTCATTACGACCCGCGTTACACGCTTCGTATTAACCCGCTCGTCTTAAATAAAATTTCAGATAAATTACCTTCGACAAAACTAGACGCGAAACAACTTAATTATTTAAATAATATTGCGCTCGCTGACCCGGACTTTTACGCACCCGGTCAAGTAGATTTAATTCTCGGTTCTGAAGTTTTTACCGAGATCCTTCGCCCTGGTAAGGTTGTCGGACCACCGGGGAAACCAGACGCATTTGAAACCGCATTTGGATACATTATTTTAGGTTCGCTTGAAAACTTAGTTGATTTTCCTATGAATTCTACATCCACGCATACGTTTTTCACTTCGACCGAAGACTCGATTGAAAATTTAGTTACGAGGTTTTGGTCTTTACAGGAGGTACCGTCTAAAAAACATTTATCTCCCGCTGAGCACCAGTGCGAACAGTTCTTTGTTTCTACTACGTCCCGCGATAGCACTGGTCGCTTCGTCACCGCGTTACCGTTTAACCGCGATCCTTCTTGCTTAGGGGATTCTCTAGTTTCTGCGCGTCGTCGCTATAACATTTTGGAGCGAAAATTTAATTTAAACCCTCTTCTTCGTGAGGAATACGACGCGATATTCCGCGAATATTTAAAAAATGGAATTATCGAACCCGCGCCTCCATTGAACGTGGAGGATCCATACTACGTTATACCGCATCATGGTGTTTGTCGCTCAGATAAACTTACTACTAAACTTCGTGTCGTATTAGACGCTAGTCACAAGACAACGTCAGGAATGTCTTTAAACGATTGCTTACACTCAGGCCCTAACTTACAAACAGATCTCACCGCTATTATTTTAAATTTTCGACTTTTTAAAATTGCATTTACCGCTGATATTAAACAAATGTTTTTAAATTTAATAGTTCGCAAATCGGATCGTCGTTTCTTAAATATTCTTTATAGGTTTGCGAATGAAAGCGACGTAAAATTATATAATTTTAACCGCGTTTGCTTCGGCCTGCGCTGCAGTCCTTATCTCGCAATGCGCGCTGTACGACAGCTCGCTTCTGAGCAGCAGCAGAATTTTCCGCTTGCTGCTGATATAGCATCAAACTACATATATATGGACGATTTGTGTATTTCGACTCGTTCGTCTGCAGAAGGCGCTAGCCTGGCACAGGATTTAATTGAACTGTTTAAATGCGGCGGATTTAACTTAGTTAAATTTGTTAGTAATTCGACAGAGGTCCTGAACGCGATCCCGCTTGAAAATCGCTTGTCAAGCCAGGTTCAGTTTGACAATGATGATTCACTTTTTTTTTTTTTTTTTTTTTTTATTTAAACTCATGTTACATCAAAATTTACAATATTACACTCCAAAAATCGCAGGGATTTGTCCGGAGTGTTATTTCAATACAGTTCATTTAGGAAATTAGTTAACAAAAACACAAAGAATTAACAAATAATTAGAGGGTAATTCTACAAACTTAAGTAAGTTAGAAATCTTTTACATCGGTGTAAATGCGTACGCGGGGAAGGCGATCGACACGCTAGACCGGTTTGTTACAAACAGTTACAGGATGTTCAGATAAAATGACTTCAACTCATTTCTTAAATTTTTTATGGTGATTCTGTTCTTAAGAGCCACATCCAGTGCATTTAACAAGCGAGGAGTCAAATATTCCGTGGTCCTTTCACCATATACGTTATTTGTTGCGGAAGTTGTTATAAGTTTTTGTTTTGTTATTTGTCGTGTATTAATTTTATGTTGAATTTTGTGCTGTATGTCCATATTGAAAAAGTTTTCTTTTAGTACGTTATATTGAAATTTGTATTCTACCGGTAACACGTTGCAATGTTTAAAAAGTTTATTGTCATCATTTTTATATTGTTCTTTTATTTTTAGAGTAACGATTTTTTTTAAAATTCTAACTTGCAAATTTTTTATAGTGTTAAGATAGGTTTTAAACGTTCTACCATAAGTCGTGATACCGTAGCTTATGATTGACTCAGCTAAAGCATTATAAAGCATAAGTAAAATTTTAAATGGAGTTCTCTTCTTAATTATAACTATATTAGCCAAGAAGGCTCTGAGTTTGTCACATACAGTACTTATATGAGGTTTCCAGTTAAAATAACAGTCCACCACCAATCCAAGATAAGTATGCTTATCAACAGTTTCTATGACTGGGCACTTGCATTGCTTGATATTTAGATGAAGACATTTATGATTATGGGCTATTAGTCGATTATTTGTTTCACAGAACGTCTTGGTGTGCGGTGAGCGTATGTGAACTAGTTTTGTCTTGGATGCGTTCAGTACAAGCCCGTTGTCATGACACCACTTATTTAGCAAATCAAAATCTTGCTGTATTTTTTCCAGTGCTTTGTTTACGTTTGAATCTGCTATTAAGAGGCAGGTGTCATCAGCGTACTGATACGATGAGCAAAATTTAAATATATTATTCATGTCATTAACGTACGCTATGAAGTGCAAAGGACCAAGCACCGATCCTTGCGCTGTGCCTTCAGAAACAGATATAACATCACTTGTGACATCGCCTATTTTTACGAAATAGGACCTGTTTCTTAAGTATTCTTTGCACCATTTTAAAACGGGGCCTCTAATGCCTGTATTACTAAGCTTTTCAATTATGGTGCTATGGTTAAGGGTGTCAAATGCCCTAGAAAAGTCTATAAAAAGAGCTAAAACGTGTTTTCTTCTATGTAGATATCCATTTACTTCATCCGCAAATCTAGATAAAAGTGACGTGGTACTTTTCTTTGGCTGGAAACCGTATTGATTTTTACTAATTATTTTGTGATCGCCGTAAAAGGTATAAATTTGTTGGCTGAAGTATTTTTCGATTATTTTATCAAGAGCGGGTAAGAGGGAGATAGGACGATAATTACTAATGTCGTCTTGTTTACCCTTTTTGTGAACAGGGCGGACACAGCTTTGTTTAAGGTCATTTGGGTAAAATCCTGATTGAATGCTAGTATTAATTAATTGGGCGATACTTACTGATATTTTTTTGGCAACTAATTTAATGTCTATTACTTTGATTCCATCGTTACCGGGTGCTTTTTTATTTTTAAGGTTTTTTATAATTTTTTCAATATTTTTTGGCTTAAAATCTTAGGTTTAAGTTGGTGTCCCCGCGAAGATATTTTTCGTATTGCTATTAATTTTACCCCGCGGGCTGAGTGTACAAAGCGTCTCATGTTGTCTACCGTAGCTAAACTATGGGATCTCAACGGTTTTTGTGCTCCAGTAGTTTTATATGCGAAATTATTAATTCAAGCTTTATGGCTCGCCAATATCGGCTGGGACGACTCGCCGTCTGAACATATTTGCGCCGCGTGGAAAACTTTTATAAATGAGTTACCACTTTTACATAATTTTCAAATACCACGATTTTTTGGTATCACATCTGATACACACCGCGTTTTGCTTCTTGGTTTTTCTGACGCAAGTGAGAGAGCCTATGGAGCCGTTGTTTATATTTGTGTTGTGGTTCCAGGAGAACCAAACCGCGTCACGCTGGCCATGGCCAAGAGTCGCGTCGCTCCGACACGTACCGTCTCGCTGGCCAGGCTAGAACTCTGCGCTGTGTTGATCATGGCACAGCTGCTTAATTTTATCCGCGACTCAATAGCGGCACGTTGTACAGTTGATGACGTGTTTGCTTTTACTGATTCGTCCGTGGCTTTACACTGGACACATTCGTCTCCGCACCGATTTGACACCTTTGTGGCCAATCGTATTTCTAAGATACAAGAGTATCTCGCGCCGCGTCATTTTTTCCATGTTGACGGAAAACAAAACCCTAGTGACTGCATCTCTAGAGGTTTATCTCCCGCGCAACTATTAGTTCATCCGCTATGGATGCACGGCCCGCAATGGGCTCGTGACAACCCCGCGTCGTGGCCTCTCAATAGGTTCACATTTGATGACACCGCAAATGATAAAGTTTATGAATATAAGAATATTAATCCATCTCTTATTGTCTGCACCGCAAGCGTAGTCGCTGAAGAAAATTTTCTTCTTCAACTAGCATCACGCGTGTCCTCGTGGGACAAACTACTTCGTATCATTGTTTATATTTTAAGATTCACTCGTAAACTTCCGCGCTCCAACTTTTTACAGTTTGAACACGTTAAGGTTGCTGAGGTAACTATTCTTCGTTGTTTACAATCGCATGCATTTAAGGACGACATTTTGGCAATCAAGTCAGACCGCAAGATCGCAAAATATTTATTACCATACTCGCCGTTCATCGATAAAGACGGTTTACTCCGCGTAGGAGGACGTTTAAATAAATCCGCATTGTCATTTGACGCTAAACATCCTATATTGCTGCCAAAAAATCATCGCATTACTGAAATAATTATAGATAGTTATCATCACAGGTTTTTGCATCCTGGACCGCATCTTCTCTTATCATTGTTGCGACAAAGATTTTGGATAATGTCTGGTCGTAACATAGTACGAAAACGATTTAGGAATTGTAACAAATGCTTTAAATCAAACCCGCGTTCGTTAAACCCATTCATGGCGTCTCTACCTGCTCCTCGAGTAAACGAAGCCAAGCCCTTCGTGAATACAGGCGTTGACTACGGCGGACCTTATAACATTCTTATTAGTAGGTACAGAGGCGCACGTAAAGAAAAGGCATATATTTGTCTCTTTACTTGTTTCGTCACGAGAGCAGTGCATTTGGAGCTTGCTGTCGATCTTAGCACCGCGTCATTTCTACGTGCTTTTAAGCGTTTCATTTCGCGCCGCGGTGAATGTTTAAATTTGTTTTCTGACAATGGTACCAACTTTGTTGGCGCCAAGACGCATTTCGATGAGTTACATAAATTTCTTAAATCTAAATCGTTTCGCGAATCTTTTAATGCAGAGGCTGTATCTCACGGCATCAATTGGAGTATGAGCCCTCCTAATTCGCCTCATTTTGGTGGTGTATGGGAGACTAACATACGTAGTGTCAAACTTCATCTCAAACGCGTCGTAGGCGAGACTTTGCTTACCTACGAAGAAATGTATACATTGCTTACACAAATTGAGTGCGTGCTCAATTCGCGTCCACTTACTGTCATGAGTTCGGATCCTTCCGAACCAACCGCGTTAACTCCGTCTCATTTTTTAACGTTAGGTCCATTGACTTCGTTTCATTCCATTCCATGCGAAAATGCAAATCTTAATTTATTACATCGCAAACAATTACTCGACAAGCTTGTTCAAAGTTACTGGAATCGGTGGCGAAAGGAGTATCTTTCAGAGTTGCAAACGCGTTTAAAATGGAACACGCCATCCAATCCAGTTAGGAAAGGCTTGATTGTTATTGTAAAATCAGATAATTGTTCACCGCTTAATTGGCCTCTTGCTATCATAGACGAGGTCCACCCTGGCTCCGATGGTGTTATCAGGGTAGCGCGTGTGCGCACGCAAACCGGTACTTACGTGCGCCCAGTGGCAAAACTTTGTCCTTTGCCCAATCAGTAAAGTTCGTATACATTTTCATTTAGTTTTAGTCGCATTTAGTTTACGTTAAATATTTAGTTTAACTTCATAGTTACTAAGTCACATTATAGCTTATTTCCGCGTTTTATATTATATTCCGCTAACACCGCGTCGCATCTCATCCGCTTCATTTCGATTCCGCATTTATAATTTTTATCCCATCCTTGATTCTTATTATATTCCTATCCCATCCCTTTTTTTTCTTTCTTCTTGTTTAGGGAAACCCTAAAGGCCGGGGGGATGGTTGCGCCATTTTGCAATATGCAATAGTGATGGGATAAGCCGCGTGAGTGCGCTGATGCACTCACCCCAGTCGTCGTTACACCGTGTAGCAATTAACACGGCTTCCGCATAATTAACTATCATCCCGCACCGCGCGCGCGCAGGTTGACCGCGCCTACACGCTTTACAAACTTTTTATTTATTGTGTACATACTATATAAACTTTAAGTGCTCTGTGCTAATTTACATAGAAGCGGAGATAGGAGTTGCAGCAGAAGGTGAGTCCCGGAACTTTTGTTTTTGCATGTGGTGTGTCCATCACCGGCAGGGAATCCCTTCTCAGGAAATAATACGACGCCCCCGCATTCTAAATACAGTCCACTTGCTCCACCATATAGCTTTTCTCGATAAACGGACTATCCAAGACCAAAAGAATTCTTCAATTTGGACTAGTAGTTCCTGAGATTAGCGCGTTCAACCAAACAAACAAACAAGTATAGATAAGTAAGTGTTATTTAGCCACATATAGGTTATATTCCGACCGTAAAATATGATAACGTATTCGCGTATAAATCGCGTATATTTTATCAGTAAAAATCTAACTTTATTTTCGACATTCCATGAGAAAAACCAAATTTCATGAGAAATACGAAACAGATGTTTAGCTCAGTCACTTTAAAATACGCGGAATAAGATATAGTTTTAAGCAAATATTAAAATAAAGCAACTAAGTTCTTATTGTGAAAAATTATTTATAATACGTAAGTATGTTACGCGATATCTCGTGAACTGATATTAATAACGTTTGATTATTTCATACACTGTACTAATATAAGTATTTAAATTTTTTACTTTGTGTTGTAGGTTTAAACTATTTTGTTAGATTACTTTATTTTTTTAGTTTCGTACCGAATGATTTACATAATCATGGCCACGGGAGGGGAATTAATATGGTGTAGATGTTTTCAAAGTCATTATATAGTTGTTACAGACTATGCTTACTCACAAGTTTACAAAATGATTTCAAAAATACAAATATGTTACCTAAGCAAGATACAATATGTAATAAATTTAAAACATTTAAAATATCTTTTTTCCTCTTAAAATAATAATTTACCTAATACTTGTATTGGGTACGTTATTTATTATAAATATAAAAATAAATAATAAATATGTTGGGACATTCTTACAACAGCGCCATCCAGTTCCGTGGTAATCTGCGATGCTTGTGTTACGGATATCAGATAGTTGATATACTACAAATATAACTTTTAAATACATACATATCATAAATATAAACACCCATGACTGGAGTACACACATTTGTGTTTAACAAATGAATGCACATCATGCCAGCGGGACTCGAACCCGCAATCGCTGGCGCAGAAAGTAGGGTTACTACCAACTAAGCCAAACGAGTCGTCAAATTATTTACCTAAATATCTTCTTCCTTAAAAAACTTACTATTGGGTATATTATCTAATATTTAACTCGGAAAGTTAAAGCTTTCGGAAAGCGGAATTCTAAAGCTACATAAAAACTTACAAAAGCTCCTAAATTTTTATTACTTGAGATATTGACAAAGCACTCCATAAAACCAGTCCTTACGCCATTATAACGCGTATTTTAAATTTTCACGCGTAACTTGACGTTATTTCCCATATGATTGCCGGCCAAAGATTACTGCGAGGAAAGATAGGACCCTTAATATTTTATGAAGGAATATTGAACGGGACTGGGCGTAGTGTAAATGATATCTGTTTTTTCACCAAATATTTGAATAGTATTGTTGGCTATTTTTGGTTATTAACAATATTATTTTCATCTTATGTTTCTCGAATTGCCACATTTATATGATTAAATATTATAATTTATTAATCATCATCATTAGCCCTTTTTAACGTCCCACAGCTGGGCACGGGCCTCCTTCAAAACGAAGGGGGTCAGGCCATAGTCCACCGTGCTGGCCTAGTGCGTGTTGGCGGACTTAACATGTCCTTCGAAAACTTGCTAGGTTTTCACAGACATGCAGGATATCAATGAATAGAATCATAAATACTGTTCAAATTACAAAAATATTCGTAGTGACTGACCTTTCTAGTGAAAATTCAATTAAAATTGATTTAGTCAATTGTCTAACCATAATACCGATTTTACGGCGATAAGAAATTTAAATAATTTAACAATTGTTAACTTATATAACATATAAATACATTCTAAATCCCTACTGATGAATTAGAATTTGATATTTGTCGACACTGGGAATCAAACCTAAGCCTCCGAAACTTTATTACTACTATATTACTATTCAGACTTCGTTTTTTATGATTTCCCGAGTCATAAACATAGAGTTTATAACTTGTGACGTTTATTCGCATCAACAGTTTTATGTCTTGTGCTATGTCCATTGATTGAACTTAATAAATGTATATATGTAGGAGATCAATATACGGATTGATAGACAGACTTATAAAGTTATTACTGTGATACTCTATGAACGTTTTTTTGGTTCAATTTAAAGAAAAAGGGGAACTTCTGTTACAACTTTTTCCACATCAAAAGTTAAAAAGTTCTTGATTATTCGTCTGTTTGTCTATCAAGATTCATCAGGAACGCTTAGAGAACTCAATACGAGTTGAAATTTTTACCAAATAATGAAAATATCTTTGAGGACTGAAAAAAGTTAAATTTCATAGTCTTTGATTGATTGCGTTAATCAAAAGATATAGTCAATTTATAAGATACTTCTCGTAGATAAATCATGAAAAGCACAAAGTATAAGGAAAAAATAGGTAATCGCTTTGTCGTAAAAACTGCAATTTTCATAATTGTAAAATACTAATTTTGTACTTATAAACTTATTTAAATGTTTCATGCTATTATGCTATGTGTTAGGTATGGAACCCTCAGTGTACGAGTCAGACTCGCACTTGGCCGGTTTTTTTCAATAATCCGGAATGATCTTAAGGGAAAGAGTTCGTTTATAGCACTAATAAAAACTAATGAACAATGAATCCAACAAATGAATCAATGGTATAGAACGCGCTTGGAATGCCAAGTGAAGTACATAAGACTTTAATATTTTTATTAACGATTTTGACCTATTTCCGATTACATAATATGTAATTTTATGTTTGTACTTTTTTATCTAATGTATTTTATTTAATTAGTTTAAATTATATTCTAATTAAGGTAAATATAATTTTTACCCGACTGCGCCAGAAGGATGGTATGTTCTTAGAGAGTAAGTATATAATATGTATTTATAATTGTTTGTCACGCTCTGCAGCCTGAACGGCTCGATGGATTTTCGCTTGAGAGGTGTTGATAGGTTCGTGTTTACTGTGAGAGTGACACTGGATTTATAACAATAAAAAAAATGACGCATTTTTAGCGCCAAATTAAAAAGGTTAGATTGATGTTAGCTTCAAAGGTGTCATTACATCTATTAACTCTGTTTTAGGGATTTTCCCTCACAGAAACACTGTCGGGTTTTTGACTTTTTTAATTACACTGACTAGTTATTATGATACGAAGTACCTGTATCTGAAAAATAATTTAATAAATTAGTCTTTTTCAGCTACTTCTATTATCATTCTGACAAGATGAATTTATATATTTCGGTTGATAGTACAATAATTTAAGTTGGATAGTGCTTCATTATATAAATTCAAATAATGAAAATTATAAATATATATGGACTATATTAGCCTTGATTTTTGAGGCAAAATACACCAGAAAAGATGATAAATAGTAGGAAATGGTATTTTATTCTTTTCTTAAAGACTAAGTGGAAAAACACCTTAAAATAAGCTCATTTCCATAAAACAGGTCTGATAAAATAAATGTAATCCTTACATTGTTCTCCGTATATATTCAAGGCTGAAATATAAACTTTATTGTCAACTCATCTCGTATTATCTGTAGAATTTCATATGACTATCTTTTCTTTCAGTGTGGAAAAGCTTTCGTTATACTAAAGCTTAATCCTAAAATGACTCTCTAAAACCTTCAAATATTTACCTTTAAAAATTAAATATTTGGTTAAGATGGTAACGAGGTTCTAATACACGTAGCTGTAACGTCTATTAAAATAATTCTGGCAAATGTTTCATAATTTTTCTCTATAGTTCGTTCCAACGAATAGTGCCTATGGCGTTATGTTGGCAGCGATGTTTTCCAGTTTTGCCACATTATCTATAAATCAAATTAAATATTCTTTATTCAAATTGACTTTTACAAGCTCTTTTGAATCGTCATCACTACATAGTATAAAACAAAGTCGCCTTTTCTGTCCCTATATCCCTATATCCCTATGTGCGCTTAAATCTTTAAAACTACGCAACGGATTTTGATGCGGTTTTTTTAATAGATAGAGTGATTCAAGAGGAAGGTTTATATGCATAACTAGCAGATCCCGCGGCTTTACCTGTGCTAAATCTAGGGAAGAGCCCGAGCGAAGCGAGGGCGAGTCGCTAGTTTTTACATAATTAAGATTAAATAAAAGTAAGAGCGATTTTAAGTATGTTTTAGTTAGTTTCTTATATATTTACAAATTATTCGACTACTGTTTCCTAATGTTTGCGCGAAATTCACTTATTTTAATGAAACAACTTTTACAATGACTTTGACAGACTGGGGAGCCAGCATAACGCCATAGCCCATAGGTACTACCGTACTATGCGTTGAAAGGAACTATACCTAAGCTTAGACTATTCTGATTAAAATTTCTCATTTATTTTTCTTTGCTATAATTAAACCCGAATTAGTATTTACATCGCGTTGCTGTAATTATGATTCTAATGTTATTTTAAAGATCACAAATCAATTTTAATTTGAATAAAATATCTTGTGATAGGTGAACGTTCAATTCCATTAATATTGCTTTCAACGTTATATCAAATAAAAATAATTTCATACTTTTAATATAGATATCTCAAAAGAAAAATCCACTACAAAAACATAACTTCGAAGCGTTCTCACCAAATATACTGTGTATTTTCTTATTTTTTTACGATATCATAAATTTCTTGGCCTACGGAAGTTTACTTTCCGATCGCGAAGGTTATTCTGTACAGGAAAATGATTTTTCGCTAACAAAGGAAAAGAATTAAAATAGGCTCGGAAAGGCAAACTTTCATTGGTTCTTAAGATTAAAAAATAATATGTACACTCTGTATATAATTTATTCATAATAAACACTTGTATATTGCACATAAGCTTACTTTTGTGCCTTCTTAGATGCCTTTTGTGATAACAATGTTATATTATAAACTTCTTTTTTTAGCAAATTCCATTTTTAGCGACTGCATACACTACTTTCTCCGCCAGCGGTTGCAGGTTCGAGTCCCACTGCGGGACCCCAGTCCCAATGTTTGTACTCTAGTCATGGGTGTTTATATTTACAATATGTTTGTATTTAAAATTATATATGTTTAGTGTATCAACTATCTGGTATCTGTCATACAAGGCTCGCAGCTTACCACAGAACTAGATGGTGCTATGTGTAATAATGTCCCAACGTATTCATTATTCATTAAACAAGAGTCTAGGCCATAGTTAACCTAATCCTAATTATCTAAATAGACACTAACTTTAGTACTAAGTTTCAACACGAAAAAGTAATAAACATAAAAACTTATGTGATGGTAGTATCATTGTAATTTAATTTGTTTGTATGGTAGTACCAGTAGTACTAAGTATAATATGTTCATATTAAGAGACAAAATTGCGAGAGCCCATAGACCACCTTAATCCAGATCTGTCACAAAATCCGTTCTTAGCGGACGTGTACTATTTATAAACTACCTGCTTAAAAATTTTCATCTTTATACGTTTTGCGGTTTTCAGGTTTATATAATACTAGCGACTCGCCCTCGCTTCTCTTGGGCCTTTTCCTAGATTTAGCACAAGCAAAGCCGCGGGATCCGCTAGTTATGCATATTTAAACATTCCTCTTGTATCACTCTATCTATTAAAAAAAAACCGCATCAAAATCCGTTGCGTAGTTTTAAAGATTTAAGCGTACAAAGGGATATAGGGATAGAGAAAGCGACTTTGTTTTATACTATGTAGTGATGTAGATTAAATACAGTTATTTATTTCTTGGTTAAGATAACATTAAGGCAAACGCACCGGAAAGCATAGCAAATGTAAAAACAGTATGTCGTGATTGTAGTGTGTTCCATTCTTTTATCTCAGCAGGTAAGGCTAATGCCTAATAACTAGTTATATAAAGACCTGCAACGCCCAGTCTCACATAATTGGATGGGTGGGATCTATTAAATAGTATACCAGCGATAAGCTAACCTTTTTGTGGAACGATGGTTCTACTCAGGTTTTCTTTGAGTACTTTAATATGAGGATCTTCAAGAATCGTTTCTTCAGGTTTCTTAACAGCCTACTCTAAGTGCTTTCTTCTAGTTATAATACAATATATTATGTAAATTTAATTCACTACTTAACTTCAATCATTATATTACATAGTAAAAAACAAAGACGTAGGTAGGTAACCTAGCCGTCTAGTCTACACAACAGAGTTTAATGCAGTTTTCATCGATAGATGGAGTGACTCAAAAGAAAAGTTTGTATGTATAATACATGTAGAAATAATAGTACAAACATAGTACATTGTAGAAAAAGCTGATTAAAATTAAAATGTATCTAGGGACGAACACGAGCAAAGCAAGGTTGAGTCGCTAGTTGCTTATGATTTGACGTTATATATGTAATATTTAATTATAATTCACTTTAGCAATTACAAGCACTATGTATTATAAAGAAAAAATAATGCTTAAACCGTTTCAAAACCTAGCGAATCGAAACCTAAATCTTAAATCTACGAGTATATGCTCAAAATGAAAAACGTTTTACGGTAGAATATTTGAAGATAAAATCAGTCTGCCTTAAATAAATCTTTAACCTTTCTAGTATAATGCATGCATACGTCGCCATATATTAAAATAATCTTTAATCTCTGATATTAATCGTAGGCCCAACGTTACCGTCATCGGTTTTAAAGGCAATGAGACATAACCGACCCCCTAAAGTTATTAATGTGGGGATCGCGATTATCATTGCGGTGTAAACTTTATCGACGACGTTAGAATATTTAGCCGTCTAGTCTACACAACAGATTTTAATGCAGTTTTCATCTATAGATAGAGTGATTCAAAAGAAAAGTTTGTATGTATAATACATGTAGAAATAATAGTACAAACATACTACATTGTAGAAAAAAGCTGATTAAAATTAAAATGTATCTAGGGACGAACACGAGCAAAGCAAGGTTGAGTCGCTAGTTGCTTATGATTTGACGTTATATATGTAATATTTAATTATAATTCACTTTAGCAATTACAAGCACTATGTATTATAAAGAAAAAATAATGCTTAAACCGTTTTAAAACCTAGCGAATCGAAACCTAAATCTTAAATCTACAAGTATATGCTCAAAATGAAAAACGTTTTACGGTAGAATATTTGAAGATAAAATCAGTCTGCCTTAAATAAATCTTTAACCTTTCTAGTATAATGCATGCATACGTCGCCATATATTAAAATAATCTTTAATCTCTGATATTAATCGTAGGCCCAACGTTACCGTCATCGGTTTTAAAGGCAATGAGACATAACCGACCCCCTAAAGTTATTAATGTGGGGATCGCGATTATCATTGCGGTGTAAACTTTATCGACGACGTTAGAATATTTTATGTAATATAATTCAATTTTTATTGTTCCAGATAATATTATACGTTAAGAATTATTTATGAATTGAATTGTTT
This sequence comes from Boloria selene, assembly GCA_905231865.2. NCBI lineage: Eukaryota > Metazoa > Arthropoda > Insecta > Lepidoptera > Nymphalidae > Boloria > Boloria selene. The sequence continues at coordinate 9,838,213 of HG993149.1, forward strand.
ATGAATTTATGACGTCACGGGCGTCACCTTTATTATAAGGTTTAGGGTCACTTACTGAGCATATTATTACAAAATGCTGTCAGATCCGGAGCTTCAAGCGCCATCTTGAAAAAAAAGTTTTTGAGCAATATCTCGAAAACTATGCACTTTAACGCAAAAGTTATTGCAACAATTATTGTAGAGAATAAAATTTGTCATCCTTTATTTCCTGTAAACTTTTTTGTAAAACTTACAGTTTACGATTTATGATCCATTTAAAGAAACGTTTTTAAGTCTCGGCTAGCAACTCTCAAAATATTGGGTTAATTGGATTAATTAATTAATAAAATAAATGTTCAATTAATATTTTTACTCCCCTACTATGTCAATATCAGAAAATATCAAAGACAATACGTTGTTTTACAAAGTTCCCTAGAAGACCCAACTAATACCATAACTAATTAATGTACTTTCAGTTGAGTGTATCGAAAGATAAAATTAATTAGTTTCATGCCTCGAGTTAATGAAGTAAGCTAACTACATTGCCATATTCTAATATATATTTTACAAACAATGTCGACTGCGATGCGGATGGGTTCGTCATACGGCAGTACTAATATATGTATGGGGAAGGGTGTGCCCTCAACGGGAAAGAATAAAAAATGGGTTTCAAACCTTAAAAAGGGTATATTTATACATTCTAAATTGGTTCATATTATGTATCTCATATCTTAGGTCTACCTTATGTCCGTCTAGGGAATAGCGCATGTTGCACATACGATTAGTGCTTTATTAGACCAATTAGTTAGGTCTTAATAGTGTATCTAGAATTATACAGTTTTACAGATTATGTAACAGCTTTTAAATAAGCTTCTGCCGTTGGCTATTTCCTAGTCAGTTTGCCACACCATCACGAGTAATATGAATGATCAATACTAACATATACGGGTGTCGAACTGACGACCAATAGTATAGTAAACGCTGCTAGTTAAACATGACATAATTTTCCTCTATATAATATATGTTGTTGGGACATTATTACACACAGCGCCATCTAGTTCCGTGGTATGCTACGAAGGAAGCTTGTGTTACGGATACCAGATAGTTGATATACTACATATATACGTTTAAATACATACATATTATTAATATAAATACCCATGACTGGAGTACAAACATCCGAGTTTAACAAATGAATGCCTCCAGCGGGATTCGAACCCGCGACCGCCTACGCAAGGAAGTAGGTTCACTACGTGTCAACAAACGTGTCATAATCAAAATCAAAATTGCCATTATATTAAAAATATATATTTAACCGTAACTATATACATCTATTCACTCTGAAAATTAATCCTGATCAAGATCTTTTCAAAAGATAGCTTTAGTTTTACCATAAAGTGTTTGATAAAGAGATTTACAGCTTAACCTACTCTACTAGTTAAGTAATCAAGTTTTTCTATTACTTTGTGTAGACTGGAAAAATGCTTTAAAATAAATTGCAACTAGTAACTAGTAGGTACGTAAAAATATATATTTTCCTTATGAAAGTTAATATTACATTGTTATTAATATTACATTGTTTTTAATTTTTATAAAAACTGCTTAACTTATAATATGTACGTACATAATATATGAAAAAAATGAAAGTCGTTTTGATTTTAATTTAAAGTTAAATCTACGGATACGTTTTTTTAAAACGTACGAGTATCTTGTAAAAAATCCGAGAGGAGCATGGGTGAGTCGCTAGTATGCTGTATCAAACATAGTATAAAACAAACTCGCTTCCCGCTGCCTGTCCCTATGCATGATCTTTAAAACTGCGCAACGGATTTTGATGTGTTTTTTAGTAAATAGAGTGATTCAAGAGGAAGGTTTTAGTACATAATTTGTCAATTTTATGTATAAATAATATTATAAGTGGAACCCGCGGCTTCGTTCGCGCTAAATCTCGCTAATACTAGTACTAATTAATTCATTTTGACGATTATTTAACATTATAGTTACTTATATATGCCTATTTTATATTTAGTTAGATTTAAAAAGTCACGAAAGTATCATGTGAAGTAATAAAAATACTTGTAGTGCAGGAATTTTATAGAGAAACAACATAAAATTTTAGCTCCAGATAGAACAACCCCATAAAAACCATAAAACGTACACGTATGAATGAGTACGTAACAAAAACACATTAAACAAAAATCTATCACAGGGCAATTTTTATGGTGAATGAAAGAAAAACTAAGCCAGCAAATGGGACGCAACGCCCACGGATATTTGCAGCGTTACTTGCTATTGTTCCACCGTTGAATGGCCGCTTTTTCTATGGAAAGTCTTCCCAACTACAAAGAGTTGTACGTAACTGTTAACTATACATGAAGTATATCGATTGTTTTCATTTCAGACAATCTTTGATTTTTTTCCTTTTTTGTGTGTAAGATTTTTTATGTTCATTTTTTAATTTCTAAGTAATATCGGTTTTTTTTGTTTGTAATTCTAAGCTTGAGATAGTCTAATAGTAAGATATGTATATTATATGTTATATCCAATAGCCGCTTGTTATAGCTTCAATTATTTCATTTTTGAACAATTCTTTATCTGCATTTTCTTTAGTTTGAAAGCGATAGAAAATGTGTCACTCGTTTTCACCCTTTGAGGTCTTATCGAACCTTTGGCTTTATCGAAATATGCCTTGGCAATTCAATTTTCTTATAGCTTCAAAACACATTTGAATATAGATTACTTCACCAATCACGTAGAACGGAGAAGAATCAATATGTCAATCATTTGGATCAAACTCCAAACATTATGATTGCTATTGCGAATGCCTTATATTATAGATATCATTTCTTACTATATGATATGGTATATAGCACGGAATTGACAAATAACACTCATCTGCTCTGTGGTGTATAGCAATGATATTTAAATATTTTTTTTTTATTAATACATATATACCGTATATTTGACGACACGTTTGGCGCAGTTTGTTGTGAACCTACTTTCTTGCGCCAGCAGTCGCGGGTTCGAGTCCCGCTGGGCATTCATTTGTTAAACTCGGATGTTTGTACTCCAGTCATGGGTGTTTATATTTATAATATGTATGTATTTAAACTTATATATGTAGTAAATCAACTATCTGGTATCCGTTACACAAGCCACGTAGCTTACCACGAAACTAGATGGCGTTGTGTGTAATAATGTCCCAACGTATAAAAAAATACCGAAGACTGGGGTATGTTATTGCAAAAATACTCAATTGACGCTAAAGTTACAAAAATAAAACTTTCTATATATTTTAATTCTTGGGATATTATACTTAATAAAAACAGAATGACAGTAAGTAATAATACAGCTTTATTATCTTTGCTTTAATTTTGTTGATTTATTTAAATAAGTTAAATGATTCAAGTTAAAATTACACGCTTTTACTTATTAAATTCAATAATGTGCTTGACTCGCGTATTATTAATAATAATTCGTATTTTTGAGCGTAAATTTAATAAAAATTTTTCGAAAGTTTTACAGCAATCATGGTCACCGAAAAGACTCTTCTAATGTCAATAGCTAATTCGCGTTAATAAAAAAAGTTACATTGTTTTATGAGTTAACCTATAGTAAAAAGATGTACTTTTATATCATTGATCTACTTTTATATAGTTAGTTGGTGTTGTGAGTGTACGGTTACTGAACTAGAGGCCCTAAATTGAAATCTAAGTTTAAGCTTCGTCAAATATTTACGCAGAAGTAGTAGAGTTGTCAATCCAGCTATATTCGTCCGACTGTCGTAGAGATGGACAATGAGAATAAAGAGGGAAAAGAATGAAGAATGAAGAGTACCTAAGTTTTCTTATTATTATGACGTACCCATCCCATAGTCCGATGATATTGGCTCATTAACGAAACTCGATTTGGCGGAATTTAAATAGTTCACAACAAATAATCAAACCTAAGCCCTTAGACTTACTAACAGATAAAATGAAGCAAAATTTTCTAGTGCTAATTACATTTTACTTAATCCAATACTAATCTGACCACTGTCCATTTTCTTTTTCTATCATGATTGATCGAGCGTCTTTCGTCTTATAGAAAGCTTAATCCCATTGAAGGCATTTTTAATAAATAATTCCAACTCGAAAATGTAGCGCTACTTTTGTGTTATGATTAATGATACGCCGTAATTGTGAAAAGTCGTTTCTTCATGAACTGTTACAGTGAGTTACAAAACCAATTATTACGATATTGTTAATGTTTTGAAATAATTTTGTAGTATAATATTGACTTTCCTGATAATTTGACTAATAATTTACATAATATATAAATTTAGAATAGCTATAGCTAGTAAATTTATAATACTATTACCTATATTTTTGAAATGATGATATACACACATTTCAAAATATTGTTTATTTTTGTAGTTTTTAACTGATGTATTATAAGAAATACTTCTGTACGAGCTACGAGTTTTGTTATATTATATGTACTGTATGAACTATCAGGTATCCGTAACACAAGCCTTGTAGCTTACAACGGAACTAAATTACGCTGTGTGTAATAATGTCCAAACATATTTATTAATTTATTATTTATACACCTTTATAACTTTAAATACAAAATATTATAAATATAGGAAAACATCACAGAATAGATGCTGTTCCGTGAGAAACATGCCTGGAGGACAAATATTAGTGCTCATCACAGAAATGAATGTTCCCAGCGGGACTCAAACCCACTACATGCACAGCAAATGTCACTACAAACTAAGACAAATTCGTCGCCATTTTTTTATTTAAACTTAAAGATAGTTAAAACATGCTTGTTTTACAGAGAAACCTTAAAATATGTTTTTTTTCAACTTTTAGTGATCATATCCGATTATCTAGTAAAATTGAGCACCTTAAAGACGATCTCTTGCCAAGAATATAATTAACGAATCTTTCATGAATATTATTATTATTTAAGCTTGAGAGTTCAGAAGCATGCATGCATATTTCTTTACTGAATGGTACAGTATTGTGACAGAATAAAAGAGCGTGTTAGTGACTTCACGTAACTATTCAGCTTAATTAAGATAAATTCAGATGCGACAAGACTATACATATATTATGGTAAATCTATACATACATACATACATACATACATACATACATATATACATCTATACATATAAATAAAATTGGAGTGTCTGTTATTAATTTCAAATTAACAGCTTTTTACTACATGCATATGAAAGTATGTAATACGGTACTAACATCAAGACATCATTTTTTAAAATGTTTGTCTGTTTGTTCCGGATAAGGACATTCACTCGGCGTTAGCTAATGCTAAAAGGAATGATTAAGGCTACATTTACTGTAGAAATATTGTTTATTTTAACTAACAGACCCGTGGCTTCGCTCGCGCTAAATCTAGGGATGAACCCAAGCAAAGCAAGGGCGAGTCGCTAGTAATACATAAATTTTGAATTTAAAGCAAGATATAACTATAGCCCTGTATTGTAACAGATGTATAGAGAGCGTGTTTGTTATCTTTTCACGCTGTAAAGACCCAACGTAGTTAATTGAGGAAAATTTGAATCCTCTGCTCATTTTCAGCAGAGGAGTGGATTATAACCTACATTATTTTTTATCTACGTACCTAATACACAAGCTGAGTGCCGGGAAAAATAAACCTATATATAAATAGGTAAAGACAAAACAGTCCAGTAAATTTTTCTTCTGTGTTTGTCAATTATTTTTCATTTTGTGGTTATTGAGGAAGTTACATTTATAATAAAACATTGGTTATAGTGCTTTAATAAAGATAGATATAGAATTATAACAATTCATTACACCCCCATAATGCATGAGCAACCATGTGCAAAGTGACGTCATTGTAAATTCAACATGGTAGACTCTCCAAAATGGCTGACCTTTTTTATGCAATGATATAGGTATCAAATAAATTGGTTTGCTTAGAAAAATACGAATAAAATAATATTTAATTTAAATTTTCTAAAAAAAAAACAAAATAACTATACACTTTTCGAACTCTTTTGCACAAGTGCACTCTCTATTCCTATCACTCATTCTCCGGTGGGACGACTGTTCGACACGACCAGTGAGAGCTAAGGCGCAGAACCGACGGTTTTACGTGCTCTGCCTCGGCACAGGGGTGAGTCACCGCCAACTTCCCAACTCCGGGCTGTTACTGAGGCTTACTAAACAGAAACGCTCAACAAATAAACTTGGCCCGACCCTGGACTCATACCCAGGACTTCTCGATATACGACCGTACATGCTAGCCACTACACCACCGAGGAGGTCTTATTAAAACGAGATTATGAAATACAATATGAAAGTCATCTACAGTAATAAATAACAAAGATATCAACCTACTCGGGATGATTAACATTGTCTCAGAAAGTGGGATGTACACTTGACGGGTCTATTTCCTATTGTGCTGTTTACGACTGACCCTATTTTTATTTTACTCCCTTGGCCTATATCAAACCAGTTATGAATCGTGTAAATGAAACAAATGTATTTTCCGATTATTTCGTAAGGGAAACTCATTGATACGAGAATATAGCTTATAAAAATATTTGTTAAAATAAATCTCGATTGACTGTGCCTATTTATTCTTAAAATTACATTTTAAGAACCTACATCACAACATTCTTACTACTTACTTATTTATAATGTTTGTAATTTTTGTAATAATAAAATAGTATTGAAGATATCTGATAACAGAAGGGTTAAAAATTAACCTATTGAAATTTTAAAGTTTCAATACACAAGATTTTACAACAACTCAACTCCTTTCCTTTTACTGGGTAAAAGAAAAAAATAATAATAAAAGGTATCTGTAACGTGTATACTTATGTGTATAAGGCACATAATATGCATAGTTTCTCGAGGAAGAATTAGGATGGTTTACAGTTAGAAAGAAAGTTCAGTACGAAACATTACATTCCCAACAATAGAGACTCATAACTTTGGTCTTTGACATAGAAACGTCACAGACACTTGTTCTGTCATAAAGAGGACTTAACTGAAATTACAGAGTCGTCTTATTGAGATGACGTGAGTTAACACACTTTCACTAGAGATTGGACAGATTTGACCCGTTCTTGACAATATGGCGGACCGTGATGAAAAATATATAGTTAACTTTACCAAGTCTAATATTTGAGTGCATGTTTAAATATTTGAAGTAATGCTAGTTTTCAAATATACAAATATAAAAAGAATCTCTTGAATATAAATTTCAACTTTGAAATCTTATTTAGATACAACTCTCAGATTCGCGTATCGAATTCCAACCACATAATATAATAAATTTTCATATAAAACACTCCTTTGTAAGCGTGTAGCGTCTTTAATTAAAATAGCTGTAATATATGGACAGACTGACAGACGAACAAGTCGAAACTATAAGAATACTTTGTCTATGTAACCCTAAAACAGCATTAATCCACCTGCCTTATTCACGCGTTTTTAAGTTCTATAAATTAAATTAAGCAAAAGAAAATATCTAAAACTTAATAATTTCTAGGTTTACTTGAATAGATATTATAAATGACTATCTTTTCGGATTTTGACGAGAATTTATTTTGATTTTTGGTTCCTGAAGTTTCGAATGCTTTACTTTGCTAAAAAGAAAAGATAGTTTCATTTATAATATCTAAAGCTTGCTAATATTATAATATTATGTATACATAAGTATCGTATTCACTCAACAAATCCGCCTAATCGCCGGTGCAGCAATGTAATACGATGCGATGCGCTAATCGCCTTACAGAATACGTATTCGCCTACTCTTCATTCTATTATACCAGTTAAAGTTATTTATAATGTACTAGCAATACGCGCGGCTTCGCCTTCGTTCATTTTTTTATCGCTACTAAACTTCATTCGATCACTCGCTGGGTTGAAAATTCTCCAACAATACTCCAGCTTTAATATACTCCTGAGCCGCGCGGCATATATTATGTGCGGCGTGCACTCTTCCTCCTCTCCTGTTATTGTAGTTTTAGGACTAGGATCCTTATTTTTTCTTCTTGCAATTAAAATAGCCTATATTAATCAGTGATATTGTAGCATTCAATTAGTGAAAGAATTTTTAAAATCGGTCCAGTACTTTTTGAGCCAATTCGTTACAAACATACTTACATACAAACATTTCCTCTTTATAATATTAGTATAGATAAATGATACAATGAACTCGATATAAGTTAGCTTGGTTACCTACTTTAATTCTAAATTGTAGTACTAACATAATTTGCATCCGGCATTTCGATTGGTTTATATTTCTCGCAGTAAATGACTAGGGGTAATTTAGTTTGGTGTGTTTGGTATGTTTGTTTGAAAGTGTTTATGTACGTGGAGTTTAGCGAAAAAGGTAATAGTAATAAATAAGCACATTATTAATGCATTTTTAAGAAAATACACTTATTACTAGGATAAACTTTAAAAGGCACACCTTATATAAATTTGATCTAAATCGTTACAGCCGTTTTTGGGATACACAAAATTTTATATGCATAAGTATACAAAATACTATTTATTTATATAAATATTATAATACATTTAGAATATGTAGCAAGCCGCCTACCATTTTACATAACTACGTCTACGCCCTAAGGTATTCTAGAGAGGTAGGTGGCTTAAGTATATGCGATAAAGCCGCCTTTTCTTCATCATCTATTTATATTTATCTCTTCACTTTTATACATTTTTTTAAGTTTATAAATTATAGTAAAGTGTTTCTATCTGTATAATTTTGTACACTTCATACTTCAATTATACTTATTTATCGTAAATATACATTAGTAGGAAGATCAATAATAATATATACTACAAATAAATCGTTAATACGCTGAGATTCGCGAGACACCTATAGTAAATTAATTATCTTTAGCTACCTTATTATAGTTGTGGCCAACTTTTTTGAACTTCTACATACGTATATCAAATTACATCTATAGATAGATATGCATAAAATTTAAATACTACTATACATATTACATACATATTACTGATATAATACATTTACAACGTTCAAAAGAAAACTATTTAATTATTATAAAATTCAAAATTAGTGTCATTATTATTATTTTTGTAAATTGTAAATTGTATGATTGATTATTTTAATTATTTTGACATTGTACTTTATTTAAACTTAAATCTTACTTTATTTTTATTAGATTACTTTTTAAGCTGACATGTATTGTTTTGATATTATTTGATTGACTTTAATTTGATTTATACTTTTTAACTTTGTCGACAATATTTAATCTATCTAATTTATTTATTTATCCTATTGACCGGTGTTGACTTTTTTATTGTGACTGAAATTTTATTAATCGTTAATTTATTGACTTTATGAACTTCTTATTATTAATATACTTTTGATTGTGTAATTACAGAGTAATTTATGTACATTTATAAAGACATATATATCTGAATAATTGTTATATTTAAATCAATCTAAAATGTTTTAATATGTATGTTGTTAATGTACTTTAAATAAATAAATAAAATAAATATTATTTATCATGTACATTATATACTATCACAAGGAAGAACTACATAAGTGAGAATTAGTTCCAAATATCCTAGGTTAGATAATTCAAATGTTATGTTTTCAACTAATTAGCGAAAACTTCATTCAGAGAATCATTTATTCAAAGAGCCTAAGTTTATAGAAAAATAAGGCTTGAGTGCGTTATTCAATAACTTAAAATTGTCAGTTTAAGCGCTTAATGATCCAATTTGCAACATTTAGCCGTGGAATATCCCAACAAGCTGTGGCCAGTAATAAAGCGTTATGTGATGAGCGGGAAAGCGGATTACACATAATCAATGTTTAATGTCGATGACGATGGAATGAAACAGGTTGGTTTCATTTTGGTATAACGCCCAATTTCCGTTGGCCTGCCAGTAAATAAAGTACATTACAATGGAGATATATCTTTCAGTTTGTTATATACTAGTTTGTGCTAGTAATTTCGCTTTTATGTAGATATGTACATATAAATAATGCTCAACTATTCCTTGTATAATGTGATTAAGCATTTTGCACATACTTTGACGGTCGGTTACAGACGTCATAATTTTTTTTAATAATGACCCACAGCTGGGCAAAGGCCTCCTATACGAAAACCTATGAAAATTATAACTTCATTGTAAGTGAATGTGAGGTTCTTGTAATAATTTTAATAATTTTACAGACAAAATTTAATCTATCAATAAATCTACCTCAGTAATAAGTTACCTACATTTGTTAAAGATTGGGCACAGCGCTAGGTAATGATTATGGTAATTGAGAGGAGAATTCATCAAAAAGTTTTTGCTTGTAACAGAATGTCTGTGCAACTTTTATCCCTCATCTTGTAGGAAATGTACTTTTCCAGAACAAAAATAGCTTATGACGTCTTTCTTCGGAATTAAAGATATCTATGTGCCAATTTTTGTTGATAACACTTAAGCAGTTTGGCTACACAAAGTTACAACAAGGCTACGACACTATTTGTTTTCAAAAGATTAGTATATTTTATTTGGTAATCTATTTTTACTGCGTAGAGAATAAAGTAGTTAAGTACCATTGTCCACTGTTTAGTTAAAGTTGATTAATTTTATTTATTTATATATCACACATAAAAACATAGATATAAAAAAAGAAAGCGGACTGGGGAGACATTGTGTATAAAGGGTGACTTATCTCTTGAAGAGATTTCTACCAGGAACCCTTTAGCGTGAGAAGGAAATAATTGTGAACATTAAGTGCGGTGTAGGTACAAACTACATACATATATACATACATACATACATGAATACATACATTTTTGCAAACTTATTTATTTATTTATTTATTTATTTATTTATTTATTAGGATAACCAACAAAAGTTACATTACATTCTTGCCTTGTTCGCATTTACATTATATAGAGATGAATGCACTTTTTTTTATAGGTTACCACATCATGCATAACATAAACGGTTTGGTAATATATGTGAGTTAGAATTAAAATAGTAAAATTACATTGAATTCATAACAATAAATTATACAAATAAGGATAGAAAATCATAATAGAATGTTGTAAGTAATCATAATATGCATCATGCTTATTTAAAAATAAAAATTTAAAAGAAATATATAAATTACTTATTAATTGTTAACCTACAAATGAGATATATCAGCAGTAAAAAATTTGTATATTTTACTAATGAACTCAGATCGAGAATCATAATTTATATCCAAGTCATCAATATTTTTGGAAAGATAGTTGTACATTGTTGCGAGGCGAGGTACAGGTGAGTTCTTGCCTAACACCGTTCTGAATAAACTTGTATTGAAAAGGTCACACTTAAACCGAGGGATGGTACGGGGTACACTTATAGAAAAGTTGGCTAGAATCTCTGGACAATCGATGCCGTTGTTTAGTAAGCTATGAAGAAACGACATTGCTAAAACTTTCCTACGGTCTTCAAGACTGTGAATTTTAAATAAAGTTAGTCTATTGTCGTAAGAAGGTACCTTAATCCGATAGCGAAACGATAATACTCGCAAAAACTTTTTCTGTACAAGTTCAATTCTGTGTATGTGGTTTTTGAAATAAGGAGACCATATAACACAACCGTATTCTAGTTTCGTTCGAACCATATAGTTAAATAGGGTAATCAGCGTATTTGTTTTTTTAAAACTCTTGGAGCATCTTAAGATAAAACCTAGAGATCTATAAGCCATATTAACACATTCATCCACATGAGGAACAAAACTCAAGCGACTATCAATGATAACACCTAGATCCCGAACGCTACGAACTTCCTGAAGCTCGTTGCCATTAATATGATATTTAGATGCTATAATATTTTTTTTCCGCGTAAACTTCAGATGTTGACACTTTTTCGTATTAAGAGACATTTTGTTCTTTGCACACCAAATTTCGAGTTTATTTAGATCGTCTTGAACTAACGCAATATCTTCAATACCCTTAATTGTCCTTACCAATTTTAAATCATCGGCAAACAAAAAAGCTCGACAGTTAGTAAATATGTTTACAATATCATTGATGTAAATATTGAATAGCAAAGGGCCCAGGTTAGATCCTTGTGGAACACCTGATTGGGGAAAAAAATCCTTAGACTGATAACCACTTATGACCACCCTCGACCGTCTATTCACTAGATATGATTTGAACCAATCTATCAATGGATTCGAAATTCCGTATGCTGATAACTTACTGATTAAGATACTATGATTTACTTTGTCAAATGCTTTTGAGAAATCCGTATAAATGGCGTCCACTTCATATCCCTGATCAATAATTTTACTAATTTCTGAAATATAAAGAAATAGATTTGTAGTTGTAGAACGTTTACGAATGAACCCATGCTGACAATCACTTAAGCATCTCCCAACATGATTATTGACGTAGATGTACACCAAGGACTCAAACACTTTAGCCACAGTGGGGATGATAGCGATTGGGCGGTAGTTTTTAATATCGTTATGCTTACCACTTTTATGAATGGGGACAATTCTTGTTTCTTTCCAGACACAGGGAAATTCACCACTCAACAAAGATTTATTATAAATGACGACCAAGGGAAGAGATAAGGGCCAAGCACATCGAGCCAAGAATATAGGAGGCACGTTGTCAGGCCCTGCACCTTTAGACAAGTCAAGTCTTTTAAGTTTTTTGTAAACTTGGTTACGGCTGATAGAGAAACTTGCCATTTCATCATGAAATCTCGGGGGATGAAAAAATTCACTGGTAATAGTGCTACTTTTGGTCTTTACATAAACAGATGAAAAGTGGGTGGCAAAAGAGTCGCAAATAGACTCCGGAGTGTTATTTTTTTCTCCATTCAATATCATTTCTGAAGGATAAGGGTTGACACTTTTTCGAAGGTTTTTTAAGTGAGTCCAAAAATATTTCGTGTTATTACCTATCGCCAGCTCTACATTAGTAATATATCTGTTATAAGAACTTTGTATCATTTTGTCACAATCTGTTCGCAAATATTGAAACTCTAACAGGTCTAAGGGATTGTTATACTTTTTTAACTTTAATCGGAGTTTATATTTAAGTTTTAAAAGGTAAATAAGATGTCTCGAGAACCATGCAGGATAAGTTTTCAGATTTGGTTTTTTAAATGGAACATGCCTCTTAATAATCTTCTTAATAATAACATAAAATTTATCTACCATTTCATTCACATCACAACAAGAAGCAAACTCGCCCATCCAAGATATTCCATTAAGGTCCTTCAAGATTTTATCGTAATCAGCCTTAAAGTAATTTAACGCTTTACTGGATTGATTTTTCACTAACGGTGTAAAGGACGTTACATTAATGGAGATTTCTAAGGGTGGGTGGAATTTATCAACTCTCTTTATTGGATTTGTACACTCAGTTACTGATACTATGTCTTCATTGCATAAAATTAAGTCCAGAATTTTATTTTGATGATTGGTTATGTAGTTAAATTGTTTTAAATTATTAAGAGATATAAAATCAAACAAATTGCTATTCAGTGCACAGCCGTTGGAATTATACGGATACGTCTCCAGACCATTATTGGTAGAAGACCAAATTATACTGCTTAAGTTAAAATCGCCAGTAATAAATACAAAGTTATTTGTTGATTCTATAAATCTATTAGTGCGTTCAATAAAGTTATTTAACGAATCTATTGTGACTGGAGGTGGCAAATATATTGCACAAATATGCATTAACCTATCGGTAGCGTTGATTTTTACTTTAATAGTGACCCACAAATCCTCACAATCACTTTCCCAATCAAACTCTCTCCGTGATATCAGGTGATTAGAGACCGCAATAAGAACACCACCACCACTTTTTTTATGACAAGATATACTAGAACTGGTACGATCACGTCTGTATACTATATATCTACCATCGAATAGTTCAGTTTCAGAAATATTAGTATCTAACCAAGTCTCCGTTAAAATAATTAAGTCAAAATTATTGTTAAGGATCTGCTGATATATCTCATTGGTGCAAGACTTCATTCCTCTAATATTTTGGTAATAACAACTTAAACTATCGAATTATAAAATGGTAAAGACAAAAAAAACATGCATTTTAAAGAAACAATAAGGTATAGCGCGTTATAAATTTTTGAGTGATTCCATATTTCTAATAAATTTGTATTCCGACGACTCATTTTTTCGCATATAAATATGTCCTCGTTTGACCCATACGAATTTATAGTTCAGTTCTTTAGCTTTAGTTCGAGCAGCAGCATGAAGACTTTTTTGTGTTGGAGAGAGATGCTCAAGGATAAAAATTGGCTTATGTTCACCACCTAGACCAGCGTGACTTGTATTAATTTTATCGCAATTTCTTGTGGCTTTTTTATTGAAATTTATTGATGCCGCTAGAAACTCATCACGCACTCTTGAGCAACTAAATTTTACCAATACGGATCGTGGCCGGGTACTATTTTTTTGAACTTTAGCTGTTCTGGTGCAAAGATGTATATCAGATTCATTCAAGTTTAAATTTACAGTTTTAGCTATTTGTTTAACTATTGAGTTTAAATTTTCATTTTTGTGTTCAGGGAGGCACTGTATTTCAATATTATTAGCCCGGGAATGTTGTTCCATCATAGAGATTCTAGAGTTTAGTTCATTTATATCTACGCGTAAAGTTTCATTTTCTGATTCAAGCAGTTTAATTTTATCGATTTTTTGCCGAACTTCGGTTTTTATATCTTCAAATTGCTTCTCCATAAAACATACTGACTCAGTAAATTCATTTATTTTGTCAGACAAGATCGTTAATTTGCCGTCGAACTGAGCTATTATACTAGTTTTAAATGCTTCAAACATATGCTCAAATTCTTCTCTAATAACGCGGCGAACATCTGCTAGTGTAAGTTGATCTGAATCTGTGGCGGGAATTTTTTGCTTGTTTCTCAAGGTAATATTCGTCTGACTGTCATGCTTGCTCAAACTTGACATTGTACGAATAGGTGTATCTGCATTGTCCGTTCCCTGTCGGGGGCGATTGCAATTTGGGCACAACCAGGATTCTTTAAATTCATTTGTTAAATCTTTAAATTGAACATTACTAGTGGTGACACAAGTGTAATGGTATTTTTTCCTGCATGTTACACAAGTTAATACGTCCTTAGTTACAGAACGATTACAACACTCTAATTTTGATTTATTTTTTGACGAGTCGCCCATCTTAAGAGTTGATATATTAACACTTATTTAATGTTCAAATAGAAATAGATAATTTATAAAAACTTAAAATTATTAAAGCGAGAGTGGGATTCGAACTCGGGTTACTACGAGTGTTCATTGAAAGTTTACACATTAGACCAGTGATAGCTTGGCGTTTGTAACGAATTGAACGACCACTAGTTGAGCTTAAGCTTTATTTTTACTTAGCGGCAGGGTGCTAGCAATTTTTATTTATCACTACCGACACGCACACAATGTAAATATTTTTGTTAAATTATATTTAAATTTAATTTTGCACTAACACCTATTCAATATCCTTTTCAATGTTGATTCGAATTTGCAACACGGTTTAGTTTAAAGCACAGCGATAGCAGTTATTACTTTATTGCTGATCTAGTTCAATTACACCCACATACAGTCATTATAATATTCACGACACTTAACCATCGTCTTGCACTGGTATAACAATCCATGGTCTAAATTGAGCACTTTTTGAGACATTAAGTTACAAATTACATTGTAAATATTGCAGTACTTTATTAATTTTGATTTTTTAAAGAGGAGCTGACTATGATGTACCGTTTGACGTTGACAGTTTTATGTTGACAAACTTACATATACATATTTTAAGAAATACAAAATATTATAATTATGAAATTATGTGGATTGACTGAGATAATGCTCTTATAGACGAGTTTTAAACAAAAGAAGGTAGTTCCATAGATTTGCTGTTTGAACTGTGAAAGACTTCTCGTAAAAATGGTATTGTAGTTGAATATGAATTATTTTAGCCTAACGTATAACCGCACAGGTCTAGTCTGAAAGCGCTCGCTCCACCGCGTCTGTCTGTCAGTCTGTTCGCGGTAAACTCAGAAACTACTGCGCCTATTTTCATGACGTTTTCACCTATGAATAGAGAACCCACGGCTTTGCACGCGCAAAATCAAGGTGCAAACGAAAGCGAATCGAGGGTTAGTCGCTATTTTTTAAATATAAGCGATCAAGAATTGTTAAAACTCATCTAAATAATTTCCAACTTACAAAATTTCTATTTTAGAGTAGAAATATATTATTCTTGAAAGTCAATGCTGAATAATTAACGGTTACGAAATGAATGAGGTACGAGTAACTCTTTACCCGTCAGTCCAGTAGGCACCGAAGAAATAATGAATTCTGGCGTATTATTTGAGTGAGTGAGATGAATTTACTATAAATGGTTTTAAAATGACCATAGTCTTTTGAACCCAAGAATATTGTGCGGATTTTATATGTTTTGTTTAATTAATATAATTCAAAGAGTGAGATATAGGCCGCTTATTAATTTGACACTTTTGGCGCAGTTTTTAGTAACTTCTTTCTGCGCCAGCTGTCGCGGGTTTGAGCCCTGCTGTTCATTTGTTGAGCACATATTTGTACTTTAGTCATAGATGTTTATATTTATAATATGTATGTATTTAAATTTAAATATATGTAATTACCTGGTATCCGTAACAAAAACCTCGTAGCTACGGAACTAGATGGTGCTGTGTGTAATAATGCCTCAACATATTTATATTTAAAATATTTTATACTTATCAACTAGCAATTCACACTTCCATACTACATCCGTAGGTACGGTAGGTTTTTAACGGTAATTTAATAGGTAGAATATATAATATTATTATAAATATATATACACAAATATCATGAGTTGTGTAGGTTATATTAAAACGCGTTTGATTATCGCGGTAATAACTAGCCTATGTCACACTCCCTCCAACTCTCTCTACACCAATCACAATCTGTCACTCTGTTTTAACCTAAAATAACGAAAAAAAAAAACAAACACACTTTTACATTTATAGTTTAAGATATTAGAATCCATTATTTAAAGAGTATTCAAGCTTCTCCTTTAAGTTAATCCTAGTAGACTAAAGAACTGTAAGTAATTACTTCTATTATATCTTTAAATATTATTTTATTTTCTTATTATAAAAATACCTACATTATAGTAAAAGTGCAATCTTGCTCAAATTGCATTTTCCATGGCCTCGTTTTAAGGATTATCTCAAGTGCCGCCGGTGGCTACGTAGCGAAATCATTTGTTTTTTTCTTCTTACTCCAAACTAGAAATAGCGGCCAGTTTGTAGCTTACCGAGGCACGCTTTTTGAATTTTTATATAATAAAAATGAATTTAATACAGGCTTAAATGTTGAAAATTTTTAAAAGAGCCTTATTATGGTCTTATTAGCATTTCAAATGGAGTGTTTTCCGTTAGACGGTCACTTAAAAATGCATAATATTAATAATAACAGTTTTTTGTTATTTTGCGAATATTTTTTTAGTATAGAGACAAAAATAGAGAAGTAAGAGAAGTAAAATAAATAATTAAATTAGATTTTACAAAAGGAATAATATTTTATATGAATTTACGTACTTTTTGAGGCTTGATGATATAGAGCTTTTTAATTAAGGTTTGAACAATAAAACCGACGAAAATAATGGCCTGACGCGGTACTTGAACCCAGGATCCTAATTACTTCAAGAAGTATATTTAGCTACTTGAACATTAGACTATACTATATATTGTTAACTACACTATTAATACCGTAAATATAATAAATGAAGGTTTGGATGGATGAATGTTTGTTACTCAATCACGTTAGTACGACTGAACGGATCTGGTTTAAAGGTATACATATAGATTATTATTATTATTTATAACTGGGATTGGTGCCGAGGTCTCTCCCTTGCTACGTCGACCAGTGTTGGTCCATTGTAGCTCCCTTAAGGTGAATTTAAAGTTCTCCGCTTAGTCCTGTTGCTTCCAGGAACTTCCAGATTTTCTGAGCGGAGAGCTTCTGTATCTCTTCCGGTTGCATGATATGCTGCCCTAGAAAGATACTTCTGCGGTGCATGAGTGGTCCGCAAGAGCAGAGGATCTGCATAGCAGATTCCTCTGACTCATTACATATAGATTATGCTTAGTTTGAAATAGCACTTAGATCATTCTTATTTGGAAAAAATGTACGATTCTCGTTAAATTTTGTTAGTGTTTCTAGACACAAACCCAAGCGAAGCGAGAGGAGTGAGTTTATAGTTACAAATATTTAATAATAAAAGATACCTAATTTAATAATATAACTGAAAATGCTTAAGTGTCTGTCTTAATGTTAAGGTATAGGCGCGACAGCTTACTATAAAAGTTTTAATCAACTAAGTTGGACGTGAAAATTGTGCGATTTACTTTCAGTTATTACTCTTTTATAGGAACTCAAAGAATTGAAAAACTTTATCACACTTTCCATTTTCACAATAATTTTGTTAGAGATAAATATAATACGTCTTAAATAGATATGACCTTTTTTACGTTGGTGTCGTATTTTCCATGAGTTTATAAAAATGAAACCTAAAGATTAGCATAATATAAGTATATATATATATATATATATAAAACCAAATTAAAACTTTTTTTTAAAAATATGCACCGAATGCATAACATCCAATGCGTGATGATGAAAATGTTTTTTTTATTTGAAGGCTACCTTTTATTTGCACTATTCATTAGAAAAAAGTTTAATGAAAATCCAAATTATACAAAAAAACAGATGGTTTGTGTAGCCCACCATTTTGGTTTGGGTCAAAAAGAAAATATCTAATAGATGAGATAGATTGTTATATTTATTAGGTGAAAGTAAAGATAAGAGCAAGAAAAATAGCTATAAGAAAAAGTAATAATAAATTGCTTGATCGTGTCAAATACCGTACTGTCTCAAGACAAAAGTCTTCGACTAGTGCCGCCATGGGGTCGAGTCCTGTAGAGGGGAATTCATATTTTGTGTGTGGAGCACAAATGTTTGTAATTCAAGCATGGGTGTTTATATTTATAATATATGTTATGTGTAGTGTATCAACTATCTGGTATTCATAACCAAAGTTAGTAGCATAACAATATATGGTGCAGTTGTTAATGTCACAACATATTAAATAAATAATTATGTTGGGACATTATTACAACAGCGCCATCTAGTTCCGTGATAAGCTACAAGGCTTGTGTTACAGATACTAGACAGTACACATATTTAAATTTAAGTGTAAATAAATACACATCATAAATATAAGCAGCCATGACTGGAGAACAAACATTCGTGCTCAACAAATGAATGCCCCCAACGGGACTCGAACCCATGACCGCTGGCGCAGAAAGCAGGGTTAATTCTTAAATATCACTTTATTCCCTTATCTAAATAAATTCGCTTTATATATCAACAATCAAAGTAATAAAAGGATGAAATACGTTTTCGGCTCATGGCCACTTCAATGTCGAATATATCATTTATTACCGACGTATTGAATGTAATATGTAACCTACATATAATGTTATATAAGATATAATTAAAAGCTTTTTCTCTAGTCACTGGTATAATTGATAGACATAGATATAATCTGAGATCCAAAGTAACGTAGTCCTTACTTATCTATACTCATCTACTTCGGTGGTGTAGCGGATTGCATGTACGGGCATACATCGAGAGGTCCTGGGTTCGAGTCCTAGGTTGTGCCAAGTTTAGTTATTGAGATTTTCTGTTTAGTAAGCTACAGTAACCGCCCGAAGTTGGGAAATTAGCGGTGTGTCACCCCGTGCCTCGGAGAGCACGTAAAACCGCCGGTCTTGCGCCTTAACTCCGAATGGTCGTGTCGAACAGTCGTCCCACCAGAGTATGAGAGTGATAGGAACTGAGTGTGTACTTGTGTCTGCGCGTACACTTGTGCACTATAATATCTAACTCTATAATATCTAACTCCTGCGCAGTTGGCCATTCTCAATGAGATTGGGCGCTATGGCCTGAGCCACGCTGCCCTAGTCGGGTTAGCGGATTTCACATGTCTTTCGAAAATTTGCTAGGTTCTCTCAGACATCCAGCATGTCCTTTCCAGTTTCCTCACAAAATTTTTCTTCAAGTGGTAATCATAATAAATGATTCGCACATGAAAATATCAGAGATGCGAGACCCCGATTTGAACCCGCATCACTTGTATATTTAAGCGTGCGCGTCACCACTGAGCTACCACTGTCTTAATGTATTTAATACAGTTAAATTAATGCTCTACATGTTATACATAATATGTGTTGTTCAAAATCTTGGAATAGTAGATTGGTCTTAGTTCTCAAACTAACAATTGAGCAGTGTAGCGTATATCTTCTATTCTTGCGTAAATGTATATATTTCGTAGCTTAAGCATTCACTTAAGACGTTATTTGTCATAATATCTGTTTTATAGTAATAATTTAAGTGAATATTTTTTTGTTAATATGTATATTCATTTGCTTTATCTTTTAAAATAAATAACTAAAATTTAACATTTACATACCTCAAAAAATATTTTTTTGATATCTGAAATCATACGAGACAGACAGAAAAAATACTAAAAACTATAGTTTACATTTGTATCGATAATAATAACTATTTCAATAACATTTTTCAAGAATTATTTATGGTAAAGATTCGACTAGTTATTATTGTATTAGATGTAGGTAACTAAGGGCTAGCATGAGCAAAGTAGCAGGTTCCGCTAGTATAAGTTTACAAAACCTTGACAAATTATAAACTAAAACTTTCCTCGAGAACCACTCTATCAATTGATGAAAACAACATGAAAATCAGTGGAGTAGTTTTTGAGTTTATCGCGAACAGACAGACGCGCCGGAGGACTTTGTTTTATAATATGTATTGATATGACTTAATTAACTTAATTAATAAGGATTTTCATATATGAGATAACATAATATTTGTAGAATTTATAATTAGTTGGTGGATTATGGAATCCACCAACTAATCCTTTTATTAATTCTAAAATGGGTTAGTTTATGTCCTTCACGCACTAACATAACGGCTTTAAGGCGACTGGCTTAGATAATTTATTCTGTTAAATAAACTATTTCATGTGAGAAATAAATGAATATGGTGGGTCATTACCATATAGCACCATCAAATACTATGGTAAGGTACCAGATAATTGATACACTATATATATAATTTTAAATACATACATTATATAAAAAAATAAACACCTATCACTGAGTAGAAGAGAAAAGAACCTTTCATTGAATTAAACTTATTGACACTCTAAATATTTTATGTAGGTACTACAGGCCTGATTGACCGTGACATAATATGACCCTTAAATTATTTATACACTACTTTAAACTTAAATAAAAAATCTAAAAAAATCTACTTATAATCATAAATTGTGGTAAAGAAAGTACAATTACACAAATGGCTACATAAGCTCTTATCAGATTACATTAATGTAAGTGCAAATGCGTGTAATTTCATATTAAATCTTTTAAAGCTGGTTTTTAGTTCCACTGTAGAAGTTTTATTCATAAGAATACTTTAAAAATAGTTGGGTATTGTTATATCTGAATTGCTTAGTCATGAAATAGCAGAAAAAACTCG
This sequence comes from Boloria selene, assembly GCA_905231865.2. Classification (NCBI taxonomy): domain Eukaryota; kingdom Metazoa; phylum Arthropoda; class Insecta; order Lepidoptera; family Nymphalidae; genus Boloria; species Boloria selene. The sequence continues at coordinate 9,859,834 of HG993149.1, forward strand.
TACTCGTAAAATACTTGAATTGAAATCGAATAAGAAGAGTTATCATTTAATTAATCGAGTAAAGCAAAGCTGTTGACAATATCTGATTTATAATATACTAGCATTTCCCGCGACTTCGCACGTGTTCTAATGACCGTAAACCAAATTCTTTCTGAGTCGTGTCCGCCTTTCCCGTTTTAGCAAAATTTTTCATTGATGATCCGCTCCTATTGGTCGTAGTGTGATGTAATATAGCCTTTTATAGCCTTCTTCGGTAAACAGACTATCCAACACAAAAATAATTTTTAAATTTAGACCAGTAGTTCTTCAGATTAGTGTGTTCAACCAACCAACCAACAAACAAACTCTTTAGCTTTATAATATTATCTTTAGCTTTTAATATTAGTATAGATTATATCGATAACAATTGAATATCGATAATCGTCTACATCAAATATATTAATGGCTTAGGATATATGAGAATCATTAGTTATAGTGTTTGCCGCATTACCTTGTACGGTCTTGATGGAGACACATGTCAACAATCGTGTGGGCATTTAATGTTATTATTCAAGCTATTAGTTGCAGATTGTTACACGATGTTGTAACTAATTTTTGTTATTAATTATCAGTACTAAGATTAATTTAATATCTTATTCAGTTTTAATATGATATGGATCTATTTTTTTCAACGCATTTGCAAGCCCTGCGGTGTTGCAGATGCCCTGAGATGTCCATGGGTGGAGGTGATAACTTCCATCAGGTGAGCCTCCTGCCCGTTTTCCCCCTTTGTCCCATAAAAAAATGGATCAGCCCTTATTAACGTCCCACTACTAGGGACGGTCCTCCCTTCAATACGAGGGGGATGATGCCATAGTCGTTGCCCAAGTGCGGGTTGGCGAACTTCATACGTCTTTCGAAAACTTGCTAGGTTCTCTCAGACATGCAAATTTATCGAACTCGTTAATCGGTCTATCAGACATAAGGGTTCATAAGAAAAGTTATTATCTAGTTAGGAAATAATTCGCATAGGAAAATATCGGAGGTGCGACATCCGGATTTGAACCTGTATCACTCGGTTATATAAGCTAGCGCTTTACCACTGGACTACCACTCCCTTTTTTAATAAATCTTATCTTAACAGATACTGATAAATATAAATATATAATTTAAAAAAAAACAAATTTAAGACTTATTTCTAAAACTGACAATCAAAAGTTAACCGTTTTCGTAATTCAATTTTCATTTTCAACTTCATCGATAAAGCTCTATCAGATAAAACTGACATCCTATAACTTTGTGATCTTTAACGGTAGGTCATCAATTTATTTCTAGGGATTTACACAGGATAAGGATTTTATTGTAGCCAAGTGATTCTAGGCTTCACGTACGTTATTGAGAGATAAAAAGATCGAGTTTAAGGGTCACGTATCTTTATATTGTTGAAGTAATCATTCGATAAGTGTTGCTGATAATTCTAAGTTCTTTTAAGGGCTAGGGAATTGGAACGGTTGTTTTTGGAATTTTAATAAAAAAATTTACGAGAGTATTATTTTAATTTTATTTCGTAGTAAAACAGTCTTTCCAGTGATAGTTTTATTTAGTAGTATTATTTTTATATATAAGAAAGTAATAATTAGTATTTATTCTTCAAATCATCATTCATCTTCCAAATTAATGATATTTCCACACGAAATTTACTTCTATTTCTTTATTTTTGTATATATATTCTTTTATAATAAATGTAAGAAAAAGTATATTTATAATATGTATGTATTTAAAATTATATATTATATGAGGATAATAAGAGGAAGTTGAAAGCAATAAAACTTCTAAAAACCTCAGATTGATTATTTCGAAATAAAAGTTAAAACAAAACGCCGCACTAAAGGAATACTGTCAAATGTTAATTAAAAGTCTGCCACTGCGGTGAAAATATACTCGAGAACTTATTTATTTTAAAATACTCGTAGTTCTTTAAAATTAGCAATTTTGTTGTAAATTTGTTTTCTTTTTTACTGAAAATTATACTTTACAGAGTCTAGGGTGGATATCTTTTTATTTCGGGCTTGTTTGAAAATATGATTTTTTTAATTTTATTGCAGTCGTTAAATTTTATAATTTAAAGTACTCAACAAGACTTAACAAAAAAGACGAAGATTATGCTTCTTCAGTATATTTGGCTAAACGTAACGTATACAAACGATTTAGATAAAATTTGGTATAAAGATACATTCACAAGGAATAGGTTTATACTGAAAAACATCCTTTAAGGCGGTGAAAAGGCGGGTTAAAAGTTTGTACGGAAAATCAGTCATTTTTTATGTAGGGGATACATCATACAATAATAATCCCAGGCATTTTTTTTTAATTAGGGGTAGAAATTCTTAGCTTAGAGTAGCTAATTTATCCTATAAAAAATAAAGGTTGAATAAAAACTATCTTATCTTCAAAGTTGGGACAAATTACACATTTAAAAAAAACTTTAAATTCGTATAAGAAGTTCCGGAGTTCATCGCGGACAAACAACATGATACGTTTAGAATAATGATATTATAGATGAGCACTTTTCTTTACTCATAACACTTCCAGTGTAAAAACAAAAAAAAACTATATCACATTCACATAAACGACCTACATCACCCATTATAATTGCATAGTTACTAACTTTTCTTTAGAATAGTCCCCAAACTAACCAATAGTCTGATAGTTTGGACTGAAAAAGAAAATCCGATCAAATAATAAGAGGAATTTATTCACCAAAGTATTCCAATCCTTCTGGAGACAAGTTTGTTACTAAACAAAGTTATAATAAATGCAGTAAAACGATGCTTGAACTGCAACATAGAGTAGAATATAATAAATGGCATAAGTCTAAGTAATAAGTAGTGTTTGTTGGAAACTTTTGATATTTGAATTATGCTACAATTTTATTTCTATTGTTATCTAATAAAATGTATATAATATTGCGATTTAATGCACAGGTTTATTGCAGTTTAAAATAGTAAAGCTTGGTTATGGGGTTCTCCACCATCGTAATGATCTTTAATATTATTATACCCTGCCAAAAGCCATAATTATCTCCCTATATCTAGTTCTGCTGATATGTTTTGGCAAAAATTTAAGAACTGGTTAGTTCAGCCTTCTCCGGAAATACTGTTGTTTTGTAAATTTAAAAATATTAAATAAAAATTTATAAAGTTTAAATTTAATATTTTTAAATTATATATTATAATTAAAAACATATTAAATAAAAGTTTTTTTTGAAAATGCCAATTTTTTAAAAGACTTTTGTTTTACTGAAAGCATAAAAGTTATTTTTTCCCATATTTTAAAAAATACTAATACACAAGATACTTAGATATCATCACTTCCTAACTAAGGAAAGCTTCTTAATTAGTTTTCATCGTCAATTTTAACTGCTCAAGATACCACTTCTAATTTACTATGTTCTGAGTCGCGAGTTGTATTAACCGACGTGGGACCGATTTTCATTATCGCAAAAACCGGTTTGGGCACGTTCCGCGCATTTGCCTGAAAATATTCCTAGTGAACTGTATTATCGTCAACAGCCAAGACTCATTTTAGTGCGAACAGATACAAATAGAACAATACTATTTATATATGTTATTTCGGCAAAGATGCAAGCGATTATCCGCTTTAATGCTCTAGAGGTTCCTTTTTGCATAAAACTTAATGTCTATTGCTTAAATATATAGCCCTATCACATCCCTAGCAGGGCGTTTGGCGGACAAATGTAAAACATTACGACTTTGTATATATATATATATATACGTATACATGTAGGTATCCTGCGGATCCCCTTAATTATTAATAATTTTACATATTTCAGAAATAGTTTACAAAGTACATATTATTATATTGTGTTAAATTGAATACAACAGGAACAAAAACGTTCAAAAAGCTTCTATTGCCAAATTTTAAAAAATTGTGTACTTTGACGTTTGTGTACTAAAGGCTATTATTCGATTTACGATTTTTTTAGATGAAAGTACGCCTTGGGAATGATGTGATCGCCGCCAGGCTATTTCAACATATAGATTTATTGTTAATTCGCAATTAATTTGAAAAAGAGATAGAAAAAAAAGAGATAAAATAAAACAAATATCAATCCCAAACAAATTTTCATAAAAAGTCACGCGTACACCTATGATTATATATTAACAAAAACATAGTGTATGTTTTTGTTAAATAAAATGTTGTTGGATTTAAGATTGTTTCAAACAGGTTGTTGTTTGAAACAGGTTAAGGTGACTTAAAGTATAAATATATTTATTCAATATGTAAAAACCCCTATCTTATCCTTATGTATTAAATTTTTCATAATATAACCCAAAGCTAATTCCAAAATGAATTGAAAAACCAATGTACCGTGAAATGTTTATACGAGATCAACTCAAGTTGCTGAGATAACAATTTCAATCAGTAAGATTAAATTGAAAAAATATCTAATACATTTTATCGATTCTTAATATTCTTTTTTCTCTAGTATTTTATAGTATTACAATGCCCTCGGTTATGTCTGATTATTTTCTTATTTATTTTTAACAGACAACTGGCTTTTGTTTTTAAATACGTCATTTTTTATTGTAGTTGAGATAATTTTAAAACATTAATAAAATTAAATTACAAGTCGCTATATACGAGTATTATTTATTTTCCGCAATATAAATGACTTTTATTTGGTTTTTACTTTTTGATACTTGAGATCCTAAAATTAAAATAAAATTCAATTCATTAAATAAATTATACATTCGTCTAAATCTAAAAAATAAGTTTTATCAAGCATTTACCTATTTTATCGTAAGCTATCACAGTATACAGTACAAGTCAGCAATAGTAGGATAAAGTCCATCCTCATTTTTAATAATAGTAATGAATAATTTATAAGTAGCACACGTTAATAGAGTCGAAATAAATATTTGAAAATGCCTAATAGCATCCCTAATTTGTAGTGCCTGTGACACAGCGCGTCCCAAATCACAGGTAAGTTACAACATCGAATCGTAAAGCGTTAAATTAGTAGGAGGAGGCCATAAAACCGGGAATCTGTTCCCTATCATAAAATACCCATTGCCTAAATAACTCCTCAGCATATAAATAGACTTGGCATTAGTTTTTACGCGTCTGCTGCCTTAATAAAGCCGCCAGCTTCGTAATGATCGTAATTGAATTACAAAAGTCGAATATTCTAAGTGATCTGTTTTGAATTAAGCTGGTAGCGATGTGTGTTGGAGTTTCTTTTGTTATTGATCTTCAAAAGGCATTCAGTTAAAGCTTTTTAAAGTTCCATAATACAAACTTTTTGAAGCTTTTTTACTTTTTGTTTGTTCGAAACGACTCTAAAAGTATATGATAAGTATTCATTTTCTAATATAAATAAAAATAAATGTTACTAAGCTAATTTCGGTTATTTATTTTGTATGTTCCTTAAGGCACGCGGTTTTAAAATAAAAAACAATCAAAGTTTACGAAAGGGGGTACCTACGCTAGTAACGAATAAAATTAGTAAGTATATATCTTATGTGTTATTCTTTACTTTTTGGTATATTGAAATCAGTTAGCATTACCTTTCATTCCTTATCTTGGTTTTTAGCATTAATGTTTAACAACTTATCAAAGAGAATTATATAATCAACATCTGAAAGAGTTATAATAATAAATAAAGCTTTTCTTATATTTAATAACTAGCTGTGTGAAGGTTTCAGATATATGCAATTTTTCTCAATATACTTCTTTATTATTAACGAGCAAACCAAGCCCACTGCGCTGGGCGGAAATTAAAAAAAATACTTTTTTTTCATCACTACATAGTATAAAACAAAGTCGCTTTCTCTGTCCCTATATCCCTATGTGCGCTTAAATCTTTAAAACTACGCAACGGATTTTGATGCGGTTTTTTTAAATAGATAGAGTGATTCAAGAGGAAGGTTTATATGCATAACTAGCAGATCCCGCGGCTTTACCTGTGCTAAATCTAGGGAAGAGCCCGAGCGAAGCGAGGGCGAGTCGCTAGTTTCCTAATAAAATAAAAGTAGCCTAAGTAACTTCTTATAACATTAGCTATCTGCTAGTGAAATTCCAGTTAAAATCGGTCTCGCCGTTTCAGAGATTAACTGGAACAGACCGACAGACGGACAAAAATTTTAAAAAATATTTTTTTTTCATGCCAGTACCGTATAAACTTTCATATGCATTTAGTGAAAAGCTGCTGAAATTACAAGCAGACTACAATTTTCTTTATATGTACTGATAGAATTTTGTAAATTAGGTGAAAGTACACATTTGTTGATTTTGAAAAAGGACTATTTAATATAATAACATAAACGTACAACACTTAAAACATTTTTCACTTACAAAAATATGAGGGAAGGTAAAATATTTCATAATTTAGGTATAAAAATGTGGACATGTGCATCTAGGTTAGGTTAAAAGGTAGCCCTTAGCTATGCAGGTCGGAGATAAAGACGTTCTTTTAAAGAAAAAAATAATGCTTAAAAACTTTACTGGTCTTAAATACTATATGAAATTAATTAATTGACACTATAATTAATTAAAAAAAAATTATAACGTCCTACTGCTGTTCCCTCATTTCGAGGCGTGCCAGGCCATAGTTCACTGCGCTGGCCTAGTGCGTGTTGGCGGACTCACATGTCTTTCGGACTTGCAAGGTTTTCTCAGACATGCAGGTTTCCTCACAATGTTTTCCTTCGCCGTAAGACAAGTGGTAATCATGATAGAAAAGATTCGCACATGAAAATATCAGAGGTGCGAGACCCGGATTTGAACCCGCATCACTCGGTTATACAAGCGAGGTTATTACCGCTGGGGTACCACTGCCCTTAATTAAAATAGTCGCATTTCAACTAAAATTCATATTTAATTAATTCCAATACAAGTTTGAAACAATAGTTGTGATACAATTAAGACATATCAGAGTAAGTACAAGGAATCTGTATAACGAGTCCCTTATCGCAATTTATTAGACCGAGACGCTATTTTTCGACTCAGTTTACGTGTCTCGGTGACATGCTAAACGCTTTTGTCACGTTAGAAGCTTTGCTAAAAGCTTATGTGTTCATAAATTTTAGGAAGGCGTTGGATTATGCGTACTATGTAGGTAACATTATTGTTTATATAAAATAGTAGAAATTAGGTGTGTAGGAGAAGTTTGTTGGTTAAATTTTCAACTCCCATTTGTTCGTAACAAAACTTTAAACTCTAAATAATAACTGATTTATTATACTCCAAATATTATTAGAACTATTTTGGTTGTGCTAGTCGTAATTAGCTAAGCTAATATCGATGGAGGTCATGAGTTCGATACATTTATCTATCTTTTTTTTTATGGTACAAAGGGGGCAAACGGGCAGGAGACTCACCTGATGGGAAGTGATCACCTCCGCCCATAGACATGTGCAACACAGAGCTTGCAGATGCCTTACCTTCGAGTAGCAGCCGAATGGGCCGGCACGCACCGTATAGTACCACTCTCTCACAGAAGACTGGCTTGACATGGCAGCTATGCTGTCGCGTTGCGTCCGGTAAGTGAGAGTCCGGGAGGCCACTCCCCATCCCTCCTCCCTCCCTCTTACCTCCCTCCTCCCTCCCTCTTCCCTCCCTCCTCCCTCCCTCTTCCCTCCCTCCTCCCTCCCTCCCTTTCCTGAGAGGCCGGCAACGCATCTGCAAGCCTGTCTTGTAGATATCCATGGGCGGAGGTGATCACTTCCCATCAGGTGAGCCTCCTGCCCGTTTGCCCCCTTTTTTACCATAAAAAAACCCACATTACACAAGGCTCACCGAAGTGGGCCCCTCCTGCGCTTTTCTTGTTTCTTGGCTGGGCTGCCAGATGCTCCTGAGCCACCCATGACAAGTTGAATGCACGTTGGTGAGTTTACATTACATTTTCCCCTATTTTATTATATACATAAAATGTATCATCTTTTATATTTATTTGTATATTAATTTAAATCAAACATTAAATTTAAATATATATTAAGACCTCTGAAGACCAATATAAACATATACGGTGACGGTTATAGTATACTATATATTTTAAAATACTTTGTAAAATGTAAGCTATCTTCATTCCGAATTTAATTGAAACAAATAACCGTTTCAACGTAAAGCGTAGTTTCGCTTTTATAATACTGGTGAGATTATCGTTTATGGACCGGAAATTGATATAGGATTCTTTGTTTTCTGATAAATAGCGTTATTTCCGTGAAATAAAATAGAGTGTTGGCAAAAATTGATCCACGAATATGTAATAATAATTATGCGTTATAGAAATAATAAGTAGTACCAGCCCAGTAGTAGCTTCGGATGCCGAGTGATGCGGGTTCACATCCCGGGACTTATGAAGGAAAGCGCTGAGAGGAAACCTGCATGTATGAGAGAACCTAGCAAGTTTTCGAAAGTCACGTGAAGCCCGCCAATTCCCACTCGGTCAGCGTAGAACATATTTATTAAAATTTTAAAATTAAAAATGATTATCTAATATATAAAACACAAAGACAGTGGTAGCCCAGCGGTAACGCGTCGCTTGGATAACCGAGTGATGCGGGTTCAAATCCGGGTCTTGTACCTCTGATATTTTCATGTGCGAATCATTTATATCATGATTACCACTTGTCTTACGGTGAAGGAAAACATCGTGAGGAAACCTGCATGTCTGAGAAAACCTAACAAGTTTTCGAAAGACATGTGAAGTCCGCCAACTCGTACTAGGCCAGCGCGGTGGACTATGCCCTGATCCCCCTCGTACTGAGAGAGGCCCGTGCCCAGCAGTGGGACGTTAAAAAGGGCTGATGATATAAAACACTAAAAATGTTTTTACGTATAGCCGTCATAGACTTAGAAACCATCCAACCGATGTGCCCCAAACCTGTTTCATTAGAAGGGCAATAATGTAAAGATGATTTTACACTAGTCGCTAGTAATTTTAACAATAGTAACAAACATTAAATCATAAATAATATTTTTCTTAATATATTGGGACATATTATACACAAACTACACACAGCGCCATCTAGTTCCGTGATAAGTTACGAAGCTTGTGTTACGGATACCATATAATTGATACACTACACATATATTAAATAAATTTACATATTTTAAATATAAACACCCATGCCTGGAGTACAAACATATGTGCTCAACAAATCAGTGCCCCAAGTGGGACTCAAACCCACGACCGAAGGCGCAGAAAGTAGGATCACGATACATTGAGTTCGAGTAAACCTAGCAATTATCATATTGCTAGAACAGGTACGTAGGACTAGTCTTTATAATGAATATAGATAAGTTTTTAGAGCTTTCTACGTAACTCGGTCACGTAGAGGACCACTAACTGGACAAGGACCTCACGTAGCACATTGTCAGCTGTTAGCTTAGGACACGTTTTAGGGTTCGCAAATTCAACTTTACCTTTGAATTGCTTGTAATATTTGAAATAGATACAGTTTAAATAAAAATTAACAGGTTTGTTAAAACTTAATAGTTAAAGCTCTTTAAGTTTGAGAGTTTAGGAAGATTTTACTCGTATTTTATTATAAAAGTGATGTGTAATGTGGTTTTGAGAATGTATGATTTGGTTTAGTTATTTAAAAATGACACTGTCTGTATGTAGTATTCTATAGTCAAAAAGAGCGAAGTTAAAGAGCAATGTAAACTTAATAAATATCTTCTTCTATTTAAAATTTAGATATTTAAGTGTACATATCACAAGTGACACATGTGATTTAAATAATATATAACATTGCCTATATTTGCACGTAAGCGGTACATTACACGCAATTAACAATACGCTTAAAATTACTATGTCATATAAAGCTTTTGTGCTTAATTAATTACAAGTACTCATGTAATATATGGGTTCACTAGCCTAGTAACTGTTTTGTGGTTAGTAATGAGGTTCATAGTTCATTTTTGATTGAGTTTTGTATGAATATATAAAAAAATAAAATGATAAAGTACAAAAAACTAGCAAAATGATCTAACAAAATTATAAAATAAGCTGGCTAAGGTTTATTTTGCAGTCGGAGACCTAGTACATTTATATTTCCGACTGCATAATGCTATTTTCCTTTGTGAAGTTCATTTTTGTAGTTCTTTTAAAAATATAATTTTTAATATTATAAGCACAGTAAGAGTGCATTAATTGCAATATTAAAAATTAATAATTGTGAATAGAGTTGAATGCTTCAGCATGACTTTGACGACACGTTTGGCTTAGTTTGTAGTGTCCCTACTGGCTGTGCCAGTGATCACGCGTTCGAGTTCTACTGGTGGCATTCATTTTTGTGCTACGCACGGATGTTTGTACTCCAGTCACGAGTGTTTATATTTATGACATATATGTATTTAAAAAGTTATATAATATGTGTAGTATATCAGCTATATCCATAACACAAGACTCGTACCTTATCATCAAATTCGTGCTGTTTGTGCATATAGCTGTATTAACTAAGAATCTATTCCGGCTTCGTCTGTATTTTAACATGACACATTTTACAACAACTTTTTAGGGGTTCTATAATGAAAATTCATTAGAAAGAAAATATTGTATTACATAATGTACTGGGTAAATATTATTATAGCAGAATACACGATTAATATCAATTTTCAAGAATCGAGGACGACATTATTTTTCATAAAAACTTTGCCACCCTTTTCCATCTCCAAGAAGAGATTAAATAAAATTCTATCAGTATAGCTTTATGTCATCTTTCTGATACTAGCAACTCATCCTCCCTTAGAGAAAATCAAATACAAATATGATCTACCGAACCAAAAATTTTCTGGAATAATAATGAATTAATTCATTTAGAAAAGTTTAAATTTTCTAACTGAATTTAAGTTTAGTAAAAAACTATTATTATTTATTTATTTTTCAAGTTGATAAAAAAAGCGAATGAGCCTGTGGAAATATCTCATAAAACGGGAATGTAATTTTTGTAACTGAGTCGCAAATGCTTGTAAAGCATTTACGAAGTAGATTATATTATAGTATTGTTTACCATATACTTTAACATCACTTTGAACATAATACTTTCTTAGATTTACACGAATATTATATGAAACTATCTAACTATGAGTTTCATTTGTATTTATCCTAGATATACTTAAAAATTATTTTACATTTTTTTTTATGGTAAAAAGGGGGCAAACGGGCAGGAGGCTCACCTAATGGGAAGTGATCACCTCCGCCCATGGACATCTGCAAGCCAGGCTTGCAGATGCGTTGCCGGCCTTTCAGGAAAGGGAGGGATGGCGGAGGGAGGGAAGTGGGAGGGAGGGGGAACGAAGGCGGAGGATGAAGGGAAGAGGGAGGGGGGAAGGAGAGTGGGCCTCCCGGACTCTCACTCACCGGACGAAACGCGAAAGCATAGCTGCCACTTCACGCCGGTCTTCTGTGAGAGAGTGGTACTAATGAACTATACGGGGCGTGCCGGCCCATTCGGTTGCTACCCGAAGGTAACAAGCATGGCACTACCACTTTAAAAAATATTCTAAATATATTAATAGCTTCTATCATCTCCACTCACATCGCTTAAGTATAATATAAAAATTGTTTGGAATTTCCTTTACTATTATATTGTCTGAAACCCTCTAAGATATATGCTACGAATAAAAAACCGTTCAATAGCCTTTAGCTTCATTTCGAACGTGACAGAGCGCCGGTTACCTAATCTATATAGGGCTCTTTGATCTTTTCTGCCACGCGGCTCCTTCCATTTCATTGGATATACTAGAGACGGCTTTTGAAGAATATAAAATGTGAAGTGATCGTCTCGTAAAGCACTATTGTGACTGACTTATATATAGTACTGAAGTAGCTTATTCGAATTTCATAGAAGAAAATATAAAAATAGGATCAAGTATGAAACTTATCATTTTTTGATTTCACACAACTTAAATTTAAATAATTTGAATTAAAAATAACACTACCAATAAAAAAGCTTTTGTAAGTAAAATTTCATATAAATATTTTGGGACATTAATATCAGCGTCATTTAGTTCCATGATATGCACGAGACTTGTATTTTGGATATGGATCTGGTATTCATACTACATTCATTACATATATGCTTAAAATACATACATATATAAATATAAACACTCACGAGTGAAGTAGTACTAACATTTGTATACATATGAATGATTCCAGCGGGACTCGAACCCGGGATGCTGGCCAATTAACAACTTAAAAACAATTGAGAGATTTTTTTGACTTTATTGATAGGTTTAAAAACACTTATATGCGAAGACGGTGAAGTTTGGTATAAATACATATACGAGTATATTCCCAAGTCCGGTGCGGGTCACTGATTTTAATATGACTTATTACTACTAAGGCTCTAGCACATCGAAAGACTTAATTCAAAATATAAAAAAATAACTTAAGTCCTACAATAACACAAAGTCTACTAAGCAGTAAACCCTATACAAACTCGGAGTAAAAACTGTATATATTGGCTATTTTTGATTTGATAATCGACAGAGAAGAAACATTTAAGTATTTATTTACATTATATATTCATTAGGATGATAGCCTTCGATTGAAAATACTCGGGTCAATGGTGCACGATTCCATTTTACATGACTATTGTAGTGGCAACCATCAATCAAACGTAATGCGAAACGCCCACAAAGCGTTACGTGGAATAATAATCGTCTAACCCATGACTCTGTTATCCGACTACACTATATTTCGTTTCTATTTGTATATAGAATTCTGTCACCTTTCAAGCCTAAAGCCATTGGCTTGTTTCTGATAAGCTTCAGCTTCAGTTTCTTCTCGATATTTTCCTTCACCGTAAGACAAGTGGTATTCATGTTAGAAATGATTTGTACAAGAAAATATCACAAGCGCATAACTCGGTTATCTAAGCGAGTGCGTCACCACTGGGCTACCACTGATTTTAGCTTTTTAGTTACTTATCAATCATTTTAGGTGGATCGAAGACTTGGTCAAAGTCACTGGAGCCCACTGGATGCGGATGATAGAAGACCGGTTGTCATGGAAATCTTTCGAGAAGGCCTAATGCCAGCAGTTGGCATTTAGGAAGCGTGGACGAGTATGGCTTTTTTTTACTATTAAAAGTTTATGTAGTTTTTCCGATTATTTAAATACATTTATTATAATTCATAAATTATTCAGAGTATTTTCCTTAAAATACTGATGATTAAAACAGATTCGATTCTACATTTAGGTCGGCTAATGGACAGTTTAAAAGATACCAAAGCAAATAATTATCATGTAGCGTATACTTTCGTGCCGATAAGTATGTCAGCTAATATAGGTCATTCTTTTTAATTTATATTTTATTTATAAATAACTAGCTATATAGTCTCGTTTCACTCTAGTGTCTTTTATATATATGACATACATGCAGCATTAGCTTTAGGCTAATTTTCTTATTAAAAGTAGCTTTTTTTTGTCCAGGCATATTAGTGTAAAGAATAATCGAGAGAACACACTACATACAGTTAATCTATTTTTATTATGTCATACTGTCTATGTAATTACGGATGTTAATTAGACGTGACAATAGTAGTCAGTGGTAAACTGAATATAGTAACACATTCGCTTGGGAAACCAAGTAGAGTAGGTTCAAATCCCGGTTCATCACATCTCTATTATTTTTAACATTTCTCTTATTTAATGTCGAAGAAACACATATGCAGTAACCTTCTCTAACATAGTAAACATCTCTAAAAGAACCTATCCAGCTTTATCGAAGGAAGTCTGTCATGCCCAGCAGTGGCACCTTACTGAAAAATTAAAAATATTCATAAATACCTTTTTAACTATGAAAAACCTTTTTTTAACAAAAAATCCTATAGTAGAGATATATTAGTAATAAGCTTAAAATAAAGAGAACATTTAACAAAGTCTAAAAATTACTGAATTCATATAACAGTTATTAAAAATGAAATATAACTTTCCAAAACTTTTAATGATCCATTATTTCAGCCTTAATACTTTCTGGTAGATTTTTAGCTTCCTCATTACAATTAATATAATTTTTATACATAATATAAAAAATCTCAGAGTCTTGTAGTTCTTTGATAAAGGTATAGGTAATGTTATTTTGTTGTTATTTATGCATCTATACATATAAATAAAATTGGAGTGTCTGTTTTTAATTTCAAATGAACAGTTTTTCACTAAACGCATATGAAAGTATGTACGATACTAGCAACAAAAACCCATTTCTTTTTAATTTTTGTCCGACTAATCTCTTAAACAGCAGGACCGATTTTGACGGGACATTCACTTGCAAATAGCTAATGTTATAAAGCATAACTTTGGCAACTTTTTAACCGACTTTTAAAAAGGAAGAGGAAGAAATTTTATTTATTTTAAATCGTAGCTTCGCTTACGCTAAACGAACTGAGCGAAGCGAGGGCGAGTCGCTTGTAAAGGTATAAAACATAATATAATAATTGTTAACCTAATGCAAACATGAATATCTTAACGCCTTAATTCTGGAACAGCTGATGTTTTTGCTCGGAGACATCCATTAGCACTATGAAAATTTCATCCCTCAATCTTATTAATATTAGCAATTCAAATTTTGTCGACATTTTTTATGTTTCTTTTGAATTTAAAATTGCCACCCGCTCGGTCCTGATTATGAAATATGGAAAAGAAAAATGGACGATATGGTTTTTTTATGAACAATCAAATACAATTTGTTGAATAATGTTTATACAAATGTTACGCAATGGTATAGTAAATTTACAACGTAATGAAATTATTTTAAGCGTATATCAATAACGTTTTTATTCTGCCTTTAGTTTTTAGTTTTAGTTTTTTTGTAGCCCTTTTTACGTTAAACAGGGCTAAATACATACATACATACATAAATTTATAATATTATTTACACGCTAACTAACCCCATATAAAGCTATCTGTCTGCGAAAGTCCCGTCAAAATATGTACAGCCGTTTCAGAGATAAGTATATAGAAAATCAAATAGACAAATAAACATATAGACAAGAATGTAAAAAAAATTGTGTTTTTCTTCCACGTACCATGTTTAGCAAATATTCATTTAGCAAAGCTGTTATTGTTACAAATAGACTTTACAATAATAATAAAAAAATATATTTTAAATTATCATTATAAAAAATATTATCTTCTAATATATAAAATTCTCGTGTCGCGGTGTTTGTTGCCAAACCCCTCCGAAATGGCTGGTGCGATTCTCATGATATTTGTGTATATCGGGTAGGTCTCAGAATCGATCAACATCTATTTTTCACACCCCTAAATGTTAAGGGTGGTCCTCCCCTTAATTTTATTTTTTAGTTTTTAGATAGATTTTAATTTGTTTTTTCTTGTCGTTATCACCTATTATTAAGGTACTACTTTTTATGTTTTATTTTCCATGTACAATTTTTTTCATGTGTTTTGTAAGTATACTTTGTTGGTGGTCTAATAAAATAAAAAAAAATAATATTTTTTTTGTTTTTATTTTTTTATGATACAGCATTCAAAAATACATACAACCCTAAATTTTTACCCTTCTATTTTTAGTACGGTAATTATAAACTTTAATTTTTTTTGCATGATTTTTATTTTTATTTTGTTATGACATAAGTACCTAGAATAAAAAATTCATATTACTCTGAATTTTTCACCCTTCTACGATCAACCTCTATTTTTTTTCGTGATCGAATGAAGTTTATTTGCAGTTAAAAAAATTAACGCAGTCGAAGCCGCAGGTACCACTACTTTTTAATTAAAATAGCATTAATCTGCATACTAGTGAGAGACAAATGTAACACATCGCCTTCGCTGTTCTTCTAATGAAGTATTGCCATCCCGTTTCTGAGAAACTGCCCCCTGTCGCACTTTGTATATAAATCCACTAGATTCTCAATTATGTTGCGTAGATTCAGCCAATTTTCCCCCTAAGAGTCATCCACAACAGACTTGGACCGCAATACTAATAAACAAAACTGGTACAAGCACCTCATTTATTTATCGTTCCCGGCTCACAGTCGAAATTTAGTCTAAAGATTTTGGAGTAACAGCCGTTAAGTTCGTTCCATTCGTATTTTATAATCTATACATCTATACATATAATAAAATTCGTACTTAGTTGAATATGTACTTTGAATTGTTTTCTTCCCTTTTTATCGTCCCACTACTGGGCACGGGCCTCCCTCAGTACAAAGGGGATCAGGCCATAGGCCACCGCGCTGGTCTAGTGCGTGTTAACGGACTTCACATCTCTCTCGAAAACTTGCTAGGTTTTTTTTCAGACAGGTTTCCTCACGATGTTTTCCTTCACCGTAAGACAAGTGATAATCATGATAGAAATGATTATCACATGAAAATATTAGAGGTGCGAGACCCGGATTCGAACCCGCATCACTCGGTTATCCAAGCGAGCACGTTACCGCTGGGCTTCCATTGCCTAATGTAATTTGAATACTTTTTGGAAAAACTAATTGTTGTAGTCATTATTATCAATATAGAGGCCGAACCTGTATGTCTGTCTGTGAACGTATCACGAAAAAACCGTTACACAAATTTTGATAAAGTTTGGTATTATGATAGCTGGTTATTCGAGTCAACATATAGGATTTACTATGTTAAAATGTATAACTTCTAAGAAACGTAAAGTAACTATAAAAATACTTCTTATTCTGTTCAACATTATTTTGGTTAAATATAACCGCGTTTAACAGCAACTTTTTTGTCTCTACAACATTTATATGGCTCGTACAATCATATTGTATTTTATTCGAATTCCACTTAAATAAAATTAAAAATAAACTGCTATACTCTAAAATTGAATATCAAATTAAAATAGTAAAACCTATGGGTAAAGCTGTTATAAATACTATTGGAATGGTGAAGTATGTACTATAATACACGTTTTGCTTCATAATCATTAATTCACAATAATCAACAAATATCTATCTAATTACTCACCGCTATATGAACGGTGCTGAAAGCTGCAAGTAAGCTTTGAATCATTTAAAGTTTTTAAGTTATATTTTTAAAAGTTGTAAAAGATAAAGTAAACTGTTGTAAAAGATATGTTGAAGTCAGATCGAAACCGATTTCCAGTGGACACTTCTTGTTCATTGTTCGAGCTATCGCACGGATACTACGATAAAAGCTTCCGTTAATGGAACAGGAGTGGCATGAAGTTGAATTGGTTCTACTTTTAACAGACTTTAAGAAAATATATGGGATATAATTTTAATTGCTTGTTACCGATACGTTATAAACGGAGTTATTTTGTATACATCAATTCTTCGGACCTACTTGTCTGATTTGAAAACTAATTTATTATTTTGCGTTTTATAACCACGAATTATAAATACGGGGTAAAAATACAAATAATATACGCAGTCGGTGAATGCAAAGCCTACCCGGTGAAAATGTTTTCTGTATGTATAATTCAAATTATATATAAAAATAACAATAATAATAACTTCTGTTTGAGCGTGTTACTTTAATGATATATTTTAAGTAATAACAGTGACTTAACAACTTGACTGTAACATAATACTCTAATAAATATGTATGAGAATGTTCAAAACAATATTATCAATCATTACGAACAAACAATGATGTTTATTTTAGTATGTAAATTTTTTAAATATTATATTATTTTTTTGAATATTTCTTTACTTTTTCCATTATCACTACATATTATAAAACAAAGTCCTCCGCCGCGTCTGTCTGTCTGTTCATGATAAACTCAAAAACTACAAAAACTGTGCAGTAGCACCGATTTTCATGCTGTTTTCACCAATGAATAAAGTTGTTCTCGAGGATGGTTTTAGTATATAATTTGTCAAGTTTTTGAATACATTTATAAGCGAAATCAGCGGCTTCGCTTGCACTAAGGAAGTGCACACTCAATCTAGGAAGAGCACGAGCGGAACGAAGGCATATCGCTAGTTTCATTATCGAAAATTTATATGCTATGACCACTCTATAACATTTTTAGACCATTATAATGAATCAATATACGAGTATAAAACAAGTTAAAATATGTAGTAAATTGGTTCCGTAAAAAAATAGGTAGATTTTATATTATTAATCTGACTGCTTTTGTACATTATGAAAGTTTGTTAAATTGTCAAACTAAAACAGCTAAACGTATTTCGATAAAAAAATTCATAGATATGATATAAATTGGAAAAAATAAAGGCCAGTGTGAACCGACACACTCGCTTGGCTTGTATCTTCTTATATTATTAATACTCGTAGAACGCTTTATTCAGAGGCTATTTTATCGTGTATATAGTGGTGTAGTGGCAGTGGTACCTTAGTGGTAATTTGATAAACGACGACTCGTATGGCTCAGTTGGTAGTGACCCTATTTTCTACGCCAGCGATCGCGGATTCAAGTGCCGCTGGGGGCATTCATTTGTTTAGCACGACTGTTTGTATGTTTATATTTATATTATAATATATATCTGTGTTGACATAGCCCAAAGAATTAGCAAGCTGAAGTGGCAATGGGCTGGTCACATTTGTCGCAGAACCGATAACAGATGGAGTAGAAGGGTTCTAGAGTGGAGACCACGGCTCGGCAAACGCAGTGTAGGACGTCCACCAGCTAGGTAGAGTGACGATATACGAAAAGTGGCTGGCAGCGGTTGGACGCGTAGAGCTGAAGATCGAGCTCAGTGGCGTGCCATAGAAGAGGCCTATGTCCAGCAGTGGACGAACACAGGCTGAATATGAATATATATCTATTTAAAATTTATATATATGTAGTATATCAACTATTTGGTATCCGTAACACAAGCTTCATAACTTACCACGGAACTGGATGGTGCTGTTGTAATAACGTCCCAACATATTATTTATTTATTTTAAAACATAGTGAATCGGGTTCAAATCCCGAGACTCGCTTCTTATATTTTCATGCGTGCGAATAATTTCCAACATGTTTACAACTAAAAGACATCGACAGGAAACATGCATGTCTGGAAGATTCCCGTTAGTTTGAACAGATAAGTGGTGTTCGCCAACTCGCACTTAGCCAGCGTGGTGGACTATGGCCTGATAGTATTTAAGGGAGGCTTGTGCCCAACATTGCGATGAAATAAAGGCTGAATACACATGTGACACTATACTTGTACTGACAATTTTGTTACTGATTTAAGTCTATTTTTAACTTCAGGTCACAGTGCACTTGAGTATATCCAAATCTATATCTATAGTAATCTTATAAAGAGAAAAGATTTGTAAGTATGTTTGTAACGAATTCACTCAAAAAGTACTGGACCGATTTTAAAAATTCTTTCATTATTTGAATGCTACAACTGATTATTATAGGTTTTTTTAATTGTAAGAAAAAAATAAGGATCCCTACTAAAACAACAATAATGTTACCCAAGGTGTAAAAAAAATGCCTATAAAATATCTTTCATCGCATGCGCTGCGAAAACTACTGATGATAGAACAAAAAAATATTCCACAACATTAAAGAACATATCAATATCTACTGGAAGGGCGGTTATTTCTGCGAGGTATCATACCGCGCGACTCAGAAAGAATTTGGTTCCCGGTCTTTAGAACGCATGCGAAGCCGCGGAAAATGCTAGTCTGTAATATGATATTACATACGTGTAAACTGGAGGACTATATTATTTGAAAAATATTGTTTGTACTAAAAATAATTGTTTACTCAAATATGACGACGCGTGATTTCGTGTATTAAAGGAATAAAGCCGCATCAAACATTCATAGAAGCATTTATGATTTACCAGACATTTATCATTTATCATTTACTATGTTGTAAAGTAAAGTTTCGATGATACGTGTGGCTTAGTTTGTAGTGATCCCACTTGATGTGACAGATTCGCGGGTTCGAGTCCTGTTGAGGACATTTTCTGTTAAGAATTAATGTTTGTACTCCAGTCATGGGTGTATAAGTATATATAGATATATATAGTGTATCACAACTATCTGGTATTGATAACACAAGCCTTGTGCTGTGTGACAATGGCCCAAAATATTTATATTTGTATTTACTTACCTTCTACCTACTACATAATATAAGTTATTACAAAACTAACTTTTCTTATCTAAACTACATGTTCTAACAGTATCAAATATTATAAAGCTGAAGAGTTTGTTTGTTTGCTTATCTCAGAATAACGCGCTAATCTCAGAAACTACAGGTACGAATAGATTTTTTTGTGTTGGATAGTCCTTTTATCGAGGATGGCTATAGGCTATATTACATCACGTTAGCCATTAATGAATAATGTTACAAAAACGGGAAGGGCGGGAGTTAGTTTTGCGAGGTACCATACCGTGCGACCCAGAAAGAATTTGGTTTCTGGTCCATAGAAAGCGCGCGCAGCCACGGAAAATGCTAGTAATAAATAAAATGTATATGTAATAACAAAACGTTTGTTCTATTAATATTGATCTAGTCTACTTGTATTTGAACCTCGGTAGAAATTCTGACCCAAAGTCATTAGAGACGCTTTTAAAAAAACATTAATACTCAAATAAAATCTGCGGAACTCTAAAGCGATAGGAGTAATAGTTATTTATGAATCATTAAATATATTCTGTCAAACAAAGCTCGTTGTTTATTTATGATAATTTATAAATGCAATAAACGCGCAAGTATAATTCGTTGTTAAGTATGTTTATAAGAGCAGTAGTTTAAAATGGAGGACAAAATATTTTTATGTAAGTATTATATTTTCTTTTAAAACGCGATAAATTATGTATGTATTTATATGTAATTGCACTTGAGTATAATGACAATACTTGCAATTATTTATTTAATTTTGCCACGTAGTGTTTATGTTGTGTTCTACATTATAATAGATTAGAATTACACTCGTATATTCCTAGGTAAGTTTCAATACCTTCATGCCCGGTTTTACAATGCTATATTACAATGTAAGGATACTTAGTATCTTTTACTAATGTCTAGCCTATCTCTATATTAAATTTCATTAAAATTGGTTCAGTGGCTAATAACATGTAGTACAAAGGCAGAGAATGACCTGTAAAAATGCATATTCATAAAATTCCCTAAAAAAACTCTCGTGACGCATTCAAGCCTAGCGAGAGAAGTTAGTCTAAATAATAAAAGGGAGAATATTGAATAAATTAACAAGCTCTATTTTAATTAGATTATTTTTCAAGTTTGTTTTGTCTTATAAACTCTAATTTTTTTCAGTTTTGGCGGTCTTAATATCAACGTTTGTGAGTGTTACTTCAACCAGGGGCGGATCTACTTAAAGGCCGTTTGGGCTGCAGCCCAGGGCCCCGTGGATACAGAGGGCCCCCAGCCGAACTGAAAACAATAGACCATATTGTCAATAATAAAAGTTATCTAGAATTAAATAAAAATCCGATCATAAGGTTGGCAACACTGCGATCAATCAACCCGTGTGCACATCTATATAACGGAACGGGGAATTCCCCGTCGCTTGTTCGGTCGGTGTATTCCGTGTATTTTCTATTACTGGGGACTTCCCTCCGCTTATCGCCCGACGCAATTTTGTTATTTTTCCGCACTTATGCGTCGACTATATTAATGAATTGACTTTGTTATTGTTAGAAATGTGTTTAGTTTACTAAGTGATAGATAACTTAAAAGTTATAAGGACCGGAGCTTTCTTTTAACTTACTAAAATTGAAAGTATTCTGTATAAGTAGACTTACTGCTTTTAGTAGGCAGTAGGTAAGTAAAAAGAATTATAAAACATGACTTTATAAATGAAATTACCTTTTCGGATTTTGTCGCGGATTTATTCGGATTTTTGGATCCCGACGTTTCGAATGCTTTACAGCAATCATGGTCACGCGAGAGACTAAGGTATTTTACCGTAAATTTTTTACGTCTCAGCGGGTTATAATACTTGTTACAGACATGCCTACCAACAATTTACAAAAATTCAAAATGACATCAAAGTACCTTAGAAAATAATAATTATATTATAAATATGGCAATATTATTAACTTATTTTTAGCTACTATAATTACAATTATTATATTACTTTATAATATTTGTTAAAATAATATGAAGTAGTTACAAACAAAATTAAAATTTACGGTAAAAAGTTTAAGCCAGACCAGATGGTCTTGTCACTATGATGCTGTCAGAGCTTTAAAAAGTAATTATGATGGCATTATGAAAATTTTAATAACTTTTTATTAAATGAAGATATTGCAATAATTTTTTTTTTGATAAGAGCCAAGTGTCTAAGAAATAAAACTTAGAAAGTTTCATTGAAATCTATCCAGTAGTTTTTCCGTGATGCGCGCACAACTGTAGACCTTTTATTTATGTAGATTATCCAAATGACGTAGACGAACATTTAGTGAATGAGTGCATTCAGTTAAAATCTTCCTTACTGCAGTCTAAAACAGAGTCTTACACTCTTGCAGTGAAATTTTTTGGCTAATTTATGAAAAGAAACTTGTTGAGGTTTTCCCAAACTGCTCTACCATCTTAAAAAATTTTTTAACGATGCCGATCACTAGCTGTGAAGCGGACCGCTCTTTCTCCAGGATGTCGTATATAGAAAACAAATACAGTACAACTATATCATTTATCAGTTCTTTCCATAAATTGCGATTTAACAAAGGACTTCATTGCAAAGACCAAATATAAGAATTTGCAGCACAAAAATGCAGAAAGGTTGCTTTATAATTAATATAACATAACCATTCATAACCTGTCAATTTATTTTGCAATAGGTAAATAATGTTTTAATAAATAAATAAAATATTTTGTCCTGTACATAACATATATTATATATACCTACATCACTACAGAAAACAGTTTTTTGACAAAATGGCAATTGGTTGAGTAATTAGGTAGGGCCCCTAAGCAGTATTAGCCCAGGGCCCCACAAATTCAAGATCCGCCCCTGACTTCAACTAATCAGTGTAATCTTATTTATGAAACAAATGAAAGATCACCATGTGAATATTCAGTGATATGTGAAATTTACGGCGGCAGCACGTTCAATCCCACTTGCAACTTTGAGCCTAACGTTACGTTTATTATAAAAGATTCAACTGCTGAAAACCTTAGTGCTTCCTTCTTTGGATCAACAAATTTCGATTCACGTGTTCGGACAATCAGAGCGTATAACAATAACTGGTCAACTATAGCTGAAGGCACTTTTCGATATTATACTAAAGTTAAAGTCGTGGATCTGTCAAACAACAATATAAGAAGTTTAAAAAGATTGACTTTTAAAAATTTACTGCTTCTTGAGAAGTTAAATTTGTCCAACAATCATATCCAAGACATTAACTCAGGATCATTTTTGACATCTGATACCAGAGAATCAGATGTTAGAGAGTTGGATCTATCACACAATGATATTGACAATTTTCCACCTGACATATTCAATCTATTGAGTAATTTGGAAATATTATATTTGCCAAACAATAAAATTTCCTTACTTCCACAAGAGCTTTTTAAGAATTTAAAAAACTTAACTAGTCTCTATTTGCAATATAATGTTTTAACCTATCTCAATGGTAATTTGATTCATTTGAATTCTTTAAAATATTTAGACTTGTCATATAATAAATTGACAGAAATATCAGGCTAGTCTAAAGATTTTGGAGTAACAGCCGTTAAGTTCGTTCCATTCGTATTTTATAATCTATACATCTATACATATAATAAAATTCGTACTTAGTTGAATATGTACTTTAAATTGTCTTCAGCCCTTTTAATCGTCCCACTGCTGGGCACGGGCCTCCCTCAGTACGAGGGGGATCAGGCCATAGGCCACCGCGCTGGTCTAGTGCGTGTTGGCGGACTTCACATCTCTTTCGAAAACTTGCTAGGTTTTTTTTCAGACAGGTTTCCTCACGATGTTTTCCTTCACCGTAAGACAAGTGATAATCATGATAGAAATGATTAGCACATGAAAATATCAGAGGTGCGAGACCCGGATTCGAACCCGCATCACTCGGTTATCCAAGCGAGCACGTTACCGCTGGGCTTCCATTGCCTAATGTACTTTGAATACTTTTTGGAAAAACTAATTGTTGTAGTCATTATTATCAATATAGAGGCCGAACCTGTATGTCTGTCTGTGAACGTATCACGAAAAAACCGTTACACAAATTTTGAAAAAGTTTGGTATGATGATAGCTGGTTATTCGAGTCAACCTATAGGATTTACTGTGTTAAAATGTATAACTTCTGAGAAACGTAAAGTAACTATAAAAATACTTCTTATTCTGTTCAACATTATTTTGGTTAAATATAACCGCGTTTAACAGCAACTTTTTTGTCTCTACAACATTTATATGGCTCGTACAATCATATTGTATTTTATTCGAATTCCACTTAAATAAAATGAAAAATAAATATACTGCTATACTCTAAAATTGAATATCAAATTAAAATAGTAAAACCTATGGGTAAAGCTTTTATAAATACTATTGGAATGGTGAAGTATGTACTATAATACATGTTTTGCTTCATAATCATTAATTCACAATAATCAACAAATATCTATCTAATTACTCACCGCTATATGAACGGTGCTGAAAGCTGCAAGTAAGCTTTGAATCATTTAAAGTTTTTAAATTATATTTTTAAAAGTATCCAAACTGTTATAAAAGATATGTTGAAGTCAGATCGAAACCGATTTCCAGTGGACACTTCTTGTTCATTGTTCGAGTTATCGCACGGATACTACGATAAAAGCTTCCGTTAATGGAACAGGAGTGGCATGAAGTTGAATTGGTTCTACTTTTAACAGACTTTTAAGTTAATATATGGGATATCATTTTAATTGCTTGTTACCGATACGTTATAAACGGAGTTATTTTGTATACATCAATTCTTCGGACCTACTTGTCTGATTTGAAAACTAATTTATTATTTTGCGTTTTATAACCACGAATTATAAATACGGGGTAAAAATACAAATAATATACACAGTCGGTGAATGCAAAGCCTACCCGGTGAAAATGTTTTCTGTATGTATAATTCAAATTATATATAAAAATAACAATAATAATAACTTCTGTTTGAGCGTGTTACTTTAATGATATATTTTAAGTAATAACAGTGACTTAACAACTTGACTGTAACATAATACTCTAATAAATATGTATGAGAATGTTCAAAACAATATTATCAATCATTACGAACAAACAATGATGTTTATTTTAGTATGTAATTTTTTTAAATTTTATATATTTTTTTTGAATATTTATTTACTTTTTCCATTATCACTACGTATTATAAAACAAAGTCCTCCGCCGCGTCTGTCTGTTCATGATAAACTCAAAAACTACAAAAACTGTGCAGTAGCACCGATTTTATTGCTGTTTTCACCAATGAATAAAGTTGTTCTCGAGGACGGTTTTAGTATATTATAATTTGTAAAGTTTTTGAATACATTTATAAGCGAAATCCGCGGGTTCGCTTGCACTTAATCTAGGAAGAGCACGAGCGGAACGAAGGCATATCGCTAGTTTCATTATCGAAAATTTATATGCTATGACCACTCTATAACTTTTTTAGACCATTATAATGAATCAATATACGAGTATAAAACAAGTTAAAATATGTAGTAAATTGGTTCCGTAAAAAAATAGGTAGATTTTATATTATTAATCTGACTGCTTTTGTACATTATGAAAGTTTGTTAAATTGTCAAACTAAAACAGCTAAACGTATTTCGATAAAAAATTTTAATAGATATGATATAAATTGGAAAAAATAAAGGCCAGTGTGAACCGACACACTCGCTTGGCTTGTATCTTCTTATATTATTAATACTCCTAGAACGCTTTATTCAGAGGCTATTTTATCGTGCATATAGTGGTATAGTGGCAGTGGTACCTTAGTGGTAATTTGAAAAACGACGACTCGTATGGCTCTGTTTGGCGCTCACCCTATTTTCTACGCCAGCGATCGCGGATTCGAGTGCCGCTGGGGGCATTCGTTTGTTTAGCACGACTGTTTGTATGTTTATATTTATATTATAATATATATCTGTGTTGACATAGCCCAAAGAATAAGCAAGCTGAAGTGGCAATGGGCTGGTCACATTTGTCGCAGAACCGATAACAGATGGAGTAGAAGGGTTCTAGAGTGGAGACCACGGCTCGGCAAACGCAGTGTAGGACGTCCACCAGCTAGGTGGAGTGACGATATACGAAAAGTGGCTGGCAGCGGTTGGATGCGTAGAGCTGAAGATCTCAGTGGCGTGCCATAGGAGAGGCCTATGTCCAGCAGTGGACGAACACAGGCTGAATATGAGTATATATCTATTTAAAATTTATATATATGTAGTATATCAACTATTTGGTATCCGTAACACAAGCTTCATAGCTTACCTCGGAACTGGATGGTGCTGTTGTAATAATGTCCCAACATATTTATTTAATTATTTATTTATTTAAGAACATAGTGAATCGGGTTCAAATCCCGAGACTCGCTTCTGATATTTTCATGCATCTGAAGCATTTTCTACATGATTACAACTTGTCTTACGGTTAAGAAAAACATCGTCAGGAAACATGCATGTCTGTGAGATTCCGGTTAGTTTGAACAGATAAGTGGTGTTCCCCAACTCACACTTAGCCAGCACGGTGGACTATGGTCTGATAGTATTGAAGGAAGGCTTGTGCCCAACATTGCGATGAAATAAAAGCTAATACACATGTGACACTGTTATACTTGTACTGACTGACACGACTTGGACAGTAATAATTAAGTGTACATTTGCTTTGTATATATAGTTAACTTTACTTGTAATTTCCTTTATTGTAAACATAAGTAACTAAATAATAAAATTATCTGACAACTTAAACTTGGTGAATTTTGTTACTGATTCAAGTTTCTATATATAACGTATAATCTGTATGATATTACATAATGTAAACTGGATTATGTTACCTGAAAAGTATTGTTTGTACTAAAAATAATTGTTTACTCAAATATGACGACGCGTGATTTCGTGTATTAAAGGAATAAAGCCGCATCAAACATTCATAGAAGCATTTATGATTTACCAGACATTTAACATTTATCATTTACTATGTTGTAAAGTAAAGTTTCGATGATACGTGTGGCTTAGTTTGTAGTGATCCCACTTGATGTGACAGATTCGAGGGTTCGAGTCCTGTTGAGGACATTTTCTGTTAAGAATTAATGTTTGTACTCCAGTCATGGGTGTATAAGTATATATAGATATATATAGTGTATCACAACTATCTGGTATTGATAACACAAGCCTTGTGCTGTGTGATAATGTCCCAAAATATTTATATTTGTACTTACTTACCTTCTACCTACTACATATAAGTTATTACAAAACTAACTTTTCTTATCTAAACTACATGTTCTAACAGTATCAAATATTATAAAGCTGAAGAGTTTGTTTGTTTGCTTATCTCAGAATAACGCGCTAATCTCAGAAACTACAGGTACGAATAGATTTTTTTTGTGTTGGATAGTCCTTTTATCGAGGATGGCTATAGGCTATATTACATCACGTTAGCCATTAATGAATAATGTTACAAAAACGGGAAGGGCGGGAGTTAGTTTTGCGAGGTACCATACCGTGCGACTCAGAAAGAATTTGGTTTCTGGTCCATAGAAAGCGCGCGCAGCCACGGGAAATGCTAGTAATAAATAAAATGTATATGTAATAACAAAACGTTTGTTCTATTAATATTGATCTAGTCTACTTGTATTTGAACCTCGGTAGAAATTCTGACCCAAAGTCATTAGAGACGCTTTTAAAAAAACATTAATACTCAAATAAAATCTGCGGAACTCTAAAGCGATAGGAGTAATAGTTATTTATGAATCATTAAATATATTCTGTCAAACAAAGCTCGTTGTTTATTTATGATAATTTATAAATGCAATAAACGCGCAAGTATAATTCGTTGTTAAGTATGTTTATAAGAGCAGTAGTTTAAAATGGAGGACAAAATATTTTTATGTAAGTATTATATTTTCTTTTAAAACGCGATAAATTATGTATGTATTTATATGTAATTGAGTATAATGACAATACTCGCAATAATATACTATTTTGCCACGTAGTGTTTATGTTGTGTTCAACATTATAATAGATTAGAATTACACTCGTATATTCCTAGGTAAGTTTCAATACCTTCATGCCCGGTTTTACAATGCTATATTACAATGTAAGGATACTTAGTATCTTTTACTAATGTCTAGCCTATCTCTATACCAAATTTCATTAAAATTGGTTCAGTGGCTAATAACATGTAGTACAAAGGCAGAGAATGTGTAATAAAAAACCTGTAAAAATGCAAATTCATAAAATTCCCTAAAAAAAACTCTCGTGACGCATTCAAGCCTAGCGAGAGGAAGTTAGTCTAAATAATAAAAGGGAGAATATTGAATAAATTAACAAGCTCTATTTTAATTAGATTATTTTTCAAGTTTGTTTTGTCTTATAAACTCTAATTTTTTTCAGTTTTGGCGGTCTTAATATCAACGTTTGTGAGTGTTACTTCAACTAATCAGTGTAATCTTATTTATGAAACAAATGAAAGATCACCATGTGAATATTCAGTGATATGTGAAATTTACGGCGGCAGCGCGTTCAATCCCACTTGCAACTTTGAGCCTAACGTTACGTTTATTATAAAAGATTCAACTGCTGAAAACCTTAGTGCTTCCTTCTTTGGATCAACAAATTTCGATTCACGTGTTCGGACAATCAGAGCGTATAACAATAACTGGTCAACTATAGCTGAAGGCACTTTTCGATATTATACTAAAGTTAAAGTTGTGGATCTGTCAAACAACAATATAAGAAGTTTAAAAAGATTGACTTTTAAAAATTTACTGCTTCTTGAGAAGTTAAATTTGTCCAACAATCATATCCAAGACATTAACTCAGGATCATTTTTGACATCTGATACCAGAGAATCAGATGTTAGAGAGTTGGATCTATCACACAATGATATTGACAATTTTCCACCTGACATATTCAATCTATTGAGTAATTTGGAAATATTATATTTGCCAAACAATAAAATTTCCTTACTTCCACAAGAGCTTTTTAAGAATTTAAAAAACTTAACTAGTCTCTATTTGCAATATAATGTTTTAACCTATCTCAATGGTAGTTTGATTCATTTGAATTCTTTAAAATATTTAGACTTGTCATATAATAAATTGACAGAAATATCAGGCTTCGAGCTAAATCGTGTTACTTCTTTAATATATGTAAACATTTCTAATAATTTAATAGAAAGTTTAGAATCAAATTGCTTTAATCAAGCTTTTAATTTGGAAGTTGTAGATCTAAAAAATAATAAAATAAATTCAACAATAGAAAACGTTATGTTTATAAATAATGTTAAATTACGTTATCTAGACTTTCAACAAAATTGTATTACTAAAATACAAGCTGACGCATTTAAACACAATGTTCTTGAATATTTTAGTTTGGAAAAAAATAACATAACCGGGGAAATCGAAAAAACTACATTTACAGGATTACAAAATATTAAAAATCTTACTATAAGCAATCAATCCATAACAATTATAAGGAATGGTACCTTTTCTGATATGATTGCTTTAAAATCAATGAATCTAAGTAATAACTTTATATCTACTATTGAAAAGGCTAGTTTTGGTATTTTAAATAACTTAAATATTCTAGATATATCACAAAATAAAGTTGATAATTTGGACTTTCTAAAAGATTCTTTAACAAATTTGACAGAGCTTTATTTAAATGATAATTTACTAACTATAATTTATACAAATGCATTTAATAGTCAAACACAGTTAAAAAAGCTAGACATATCTACAAATGGAATTAAAATGATCGAGCAAAATTCTTTACCGTTACAAAATCTACAATACATTAATGTAACTAAAAATTGTTTAACAGGAGTCATAAGGTCTAACACATTTAGTCCTGCACAGTATTTAAGGTACTTAGATTTAAGTAACTTAAACATAAGCAAGATAGAAGAAATGGCTTTTGTAAAACTTCCAGTTTTAGTTCGATTGAATCTTTCAAACAATTTCATAGATGAAATAGCACCAAATAATTTTGTAGACTCGAATAATATGTATTCTTTAGATATTTCACATAATAGGTTAACACATTTTGAAGCTAATAGTACATTACAAAACTTAAAAGCTCTTTATGTAAATAATAATGATATGGATAATCTTCCAAAGCTTAACATGTCTAGTGTCATTTATTTAGATTTATCATTCAACAAAATTGAAAATATAACCGGTGAAATAATAGAACACATGCGCAGCCTTAGAGCTTTACACCTTTCTCACAATAAGCTTAAATCATTTAATAACAAGTTTACAAACATGCTATCAGATTTAACAGATTTAAGTTTATCTGACAACGAAATTTCTAATATTAATTTGAGTTTTTTTAGAGAGTTAATAAATTTAGATATTAGTAGAAATAAAATAAACGTTGTTGACAGTTCATTTTTACAAGGTCTTGATTCCTTGCAATATCTCGATATTAGTTGTAATAATATAACAAAACTATTACCAGGAACATTTCAAGGTATAAAAATTTTGAAATTCCTGAATATGTCTTCAAACAGTTTGTCCAATTTAAGATATGGTAGTCTTAAGGGCCTACATAGAACTGAAGTTCTTGATATATCAAAGAATATCATCCGGGAACTAGATGTTGATATATTTCATGAATGTTCAGAATTAAAGAAGTTAATATTAGATTTTAATAAAATAAAAGTACTCGATATTGAGAGATTATTAAATGTAGCACCTAAGCTAAGTTCCATAAGTATAGGTGGAAATCCTGTGTCGTGTAAGGAAATAGTTCGGAATATTGGAAAAATTAATCTTACGTTAGCTTTTCATGCAGTAGAATTAACTTCTATAGATAAAATCTATCACGAAGACAATGTGTACGGAATAAAATGTGGAGACACTAACAATTCTACAAATAAAGATAGTGAAAGTGAACAAGTATCCAGTAAAACATCTGCAGAACATTCTACTCTATCTATCGTTACTATTTTATTCCTCGTAGTAATATTGATAATTCTAGTACTTAGCATAGCGTATTTTTATTTCAGACACAATTTCTCTACTCATTTTACTGAGTCAACGTTACATATGCGCCGTTCTTTAGAACTCAGTGGATCAGATTTTCAAAACGATCTAATTAGTTGTAATTAATGTTATAAGTTCAATAAATATTTAAATAAAATTTGTTTTTGTTTCATATACATTTTTTTTTATTTCTCTTACTTTCTGGCAGTATAACTTTTATACTTATATAATTATTGTTACAAATTCATGTAAAATACAAAAACATTTCTACCTTAAATGCATATAAAACAGGTACCACATTAATCTAATTGTCATTCTGCGTGTCTATCTTTGGACTGACTTTGATTGGACTTTCTTTGGCAGATGTTTAAGGAGCTACTTAGTTACTTTTATTTTGGAAAAAGAAAAGGAGTATGTATTCGCTAAATAATATAGAAACGTATCTAGGGACTTTTCCGAGCGAAGCGATGGTAAGTCGCTTATACAAATAATATCTGGGTGGAACTCATAGTCCAACACGGATGAACTGAAGCAACCATATTATAAAGATAAGAGATCGTTATGTTAATTGATTGAGGCTTTATTTAACACAGAAATGTTAAAGTTATTCTAAGCTATCTAATAAAACTTTATTGTAGTGACGAGTATATTATGTGTTGGTTTTATTATTTTGTACACAACGTTCAAACAAAAGGATACAGTCCTTTACAGGTTAATGATTCGACCTAATTAATTTATTCTTGCCTTGGGACCAGTTAGCTGGCATTATTTGCACGTTTTAAAATGAAAAACATGTTTATGATTCATATTATAGATACACGCCTGAGTTTGGACATACTTTATAGTACCTATAGTACCATATGTAGCATGCTGTTAAAATCATGTAATATATTTTTAATTCTAAAATATTTACGTACACATTATATACTCTGTATGTAATATGAGCAAAGGTATTAAGATTAGTATAGAGTACTCCGATTTGTGATATGTTTTAGCAGTAAAAGCATAGTAAAAAGAATGACAAAGTAGGGCAACTTCATACAAACGCACCGCGCACGGCTTGTATGTGTGCGTCATAGTATCTTTACGTTGTCGCACGCACACTCAAACAATATCTCGAACCGTTTATCAGTGCGCCAGTCAAGGCTAACGCCGCACAAGTTTCGCGCGTCGCGGCTTTTCACTATATGAAAAATAAATAAATAAATAAAATAAAATATACTTGATGATGAAATACTTATGTAGCTATATTTTAATAGGATGTGATATGATTTTATTAATATACATATTATACTTTTCATTTTTTTAATTGTTATTAATAGCATATTTATGTTTTTGTAAACGCAAGAAATTAAAGGATTTATTTTCTAACAACCAAACATTTTTAATACTATTTTCTACTGATATATCAGTTAAGCAAGTAACTACAGGCCTAATAAAAATAATCATAAACATGTAGAAACAAAATGTTTTACATTCTTAAATATATATAAATAATAAATATTTTTTAATAACACACTTCCCGGCCCAATGCCAATTTCTGAGCACTGAATTAAAATTTAGCTACAGTGACAACCCTGTGACAGGCAACTATGGTAACTATGACAGGTAATTATATCGCGGATTGGGCCGAAGTTGCCTTACTTTGTCATTCTTTTTACTATGGTAAAAGGTATCCTATATGTTAGCACAAATAACCAGCTATCATCATACCAAATTTCATCATAATCCAATACTTTCTTAGGTTTACATGAATAATTGACATTATAAATTAAACTGTCATTTTGGATTTTGTCGCGGATTTATTATTATTTTTTTTATTTCTAATTTGCGGATTTATTATGATTTTTGGTTCCCCGACGTTTCGATTGCTTTACAGCAATCATGGTCACGGAAGAGATAGGTTCATTTATAATGTTCATCATAATCTATTTAGTGGTTTTCTTGTGATACGCTCAAAGGCACACAAAAATTCAATTTAGATTCGGTCTCTGTATAGATTGCCTATTTTAATAGCAGTTTCCACAAAAATATATTATAAAGATACGCCTCAGAATTGTTATATATTGTGTCTTATGAATATTATAGGTGAATTATTTATGTGCTTATTGTATACCTACAGTATAGACCCAGGCAGCGTCAGTGTTTGAAAAAAAATATTCCAACCTAACCCTTGCCCAATATACTTCATCACATATCTTAATTTGTATACCTAAGTACTACTAAGTGGTGAATGCCTAGCTCCAGTAGTAGCTCTGGGGGTCTAGGCTTAATAAAAATACTCAGCTAGTGTAAAAGGAGACTGTATTTCTCTGGTAAGATAGACACATGTGTGCTCAAGGAGAGGTGGCGAGCGAGTCCCTCTGGCGGAGTGCGGCGCGGCGCTCGCGGCTGGAGTTGCCAAACCGGTTTGATACCGCGCTCGTCGCCGCGCCTTGATGTGACGTAGGAACATATTCCCCGGGTTGAAGCGACGGAGTTGAAGGCTTCAAGATGTTGATCAGGACACTGGAAGAGGGCAGATATTATTGTATGCTCGTTTTATGATTCCCTTCTTTGTAAGAATGTCCGCAACTCTGCTGTGTCCGTCCGATCCAGTGCTGACAGTAATAACTCTGCCGAGCAACCATAAAAGAGGTGGCAGATTGGGGTCTTTTACTAAGACCATAGTCCCTGCTTTTAAGTCCTGCTGAGAAGTCTGCCACTTAGTCCGCTGTTGAAGCAAAGACACATATTCGTGAGAATAGCGTTGCCAAAAATGTTGTCGCAGCTTCTCAATACGATCGAAGCGCTGTAGGCGATCGATGTTACTATTGGTGATTTGAGGACGAGGAAACGACGTGAGAGTTCGTCCGATAAGAAAATGAGAAGGGGAAAGGTAAGTTAAGTCTGAAGGATCTGTGGAAAGGGGTGTTAATGGCCTAGAATTTAAGATAGCCTCTACCTGAACCAGACACGTTGAGAGCTCTTCATATGTAAGGTGAGTTAAACCCATGACCCTACGAAGCAAATGTTTGCACTGCTTCACCGCTGCTTCCCAAATGCCACCAAAATGTGGGGTGTAGGCAGGAATAAATTTAAATTCTATACCCTGGTTCACAACTTCTGACTCTATGGAGACAGAAGAAAGTTGAAGAAAGCGTGAAAGTTCGTTGAAAGCTCCAACGAATGTGGTACCGTTGTCGGAGTACACCCGCTGAGGTTTACCACGACGGCTGATGAATCGGCTGAAGGCTGCAAGAAATGCCTCTTTCGTGAGGTCAGAGACCAGCTCGAGATGCACAGCTCTGACTGCAAGGCACACAAAAACGCAAATGTAAGATTTAATTAACTTGCAACCTCTACCTTTACGGTCAGCTATCAGCACTGGCCCGGCGTAATCGAGACCTGTATTCAAAAAAGGAAACTCTAGGTTCGTCCTATCGCTGGGTAGGTTACCCATTACGACCTGGATAGGCTGCGCTTTAAAACGAGTACACCTAATACAATTACGCACTGTTTGCTTTGCTAGGTTTTTGCCTGCTAGAGGCCAGTAAGTAAGCCTAATGTGTGCTAATAATAATTGAGGTCCTGCATGACAAAGGGATTTGTGTTCTTTTTCAAATATTATTTTGGTTAAATGATGCTTACTACACAATAAGATAGGGTGCTTAACATCATAACAATAGTTAGAATTTTGAAGACGTCCACCTACTCGTATTAAGTTTTCTGAACTAATAAAAGGTGAAAGACTAATCAATCGATTTTTCTTATGTAAGACCTGATTTTTGATAAGAAGGTTATATTCCTCAGGGAACATTTCCTGCTGAGAAATCTGTAATATTAAGAACTGTGATATTTGTAATTCTGAAAGAGTTAGGTATGTTAGTGTTTTATTTTTACTATTTCTACAATTATTTATAAATCTTTTTATATATGCTACAACTCTAACTAATTTTGTAAATGAAGATGATTTATGTATTAAATTTAAAATAAGATTGTTATTATTTTTGTTATCCTCTATACTTGAATGCAAAGATATGTCTGGCAATGAAGGAGACTGTGAATTAGGCATTTTTGGAAATTGGATGTCGGACTGATTAATAAAATCTGGACCCGACCACCAAAGAGTGGACGCGCTGATGTAATCAGCCTTCACCCCTCGAGTTGCTAGATCAGCGGGATTGCTTTTAGAAGGTACATAGTTCCACGTCTGGCCAGCTGTAACTTCTTGTATTTCTAGAACTCTGTTGCGGACAAATTGTTCAAGTCGTCGTGGCTCTGTAGAGAGCCACCCCAGAACAATCGTCGAGTCACACCAAAAAAAACAAGAATTGAAATTTACAGTAAGTGAATTGCGTACCTTTTTAAAAAGTCGTGTGCCTAGTAATGCACCACACAACTCTAAACGTGGTATAGTTGTGGGTTTTATAGGAGCCAACTTGTTTTTAGAAGCTAAAAGGCGAACGCAAACTGACCCATCGGCTGTTATCGTTCTTACATAACAACAAGCAGCATAACAGCGTTCAGAAGCATCTGTAAAGGTGTGAAGTTCGATTAAAAAAGGTCTGCAACAAGATATCCAACGAGGAATGCGAAGGGAGTTAAGAGCTGAAAATGACTGAACGAATTCTAGAAATTCAGATTTAATAGTTATAGGTACCTCTTCATCCCAGTTACATTTAAGAATCCATAACTGTTGTAACAAAATTTTTGCTTGGACTACACATGGACCGACAAGGCCAAGGGGGTCAAAAATTTGACTTATTAATGAAAGAATATAGCGCTTTGTGACTTTATATGTTGTAGAATATTTTAATTGAACTGAAAAGAATAATTGGTCTAAATTACAGTCCCAATATAGTCCAAGAGTTTTAGAAGGAGATAAGTCATTTAAATTTAATGTTTTATCTAAATAATTAGTGTCTGTGCTAGTGATTGCTTCTAAGATTTTAGGGCTATTTGATTGCCACTTACGAAGGTGAAACTTTGCTGATTCGAGAGTATCAATGACACCTTTACATAATTTAACGACAGACTCTATCGAATCACCACCACTTAAGTAGTCGTCAACGTAAAAGTCTTTCTTTATAGACTCACTAACCTGAGGATCCTTACATTGATCTGCAAGAGACACCAAGCATTTAGTAGCTAAGTACGGTGCTGAAGCAGTACCGTACGTCAATGTGTTAAGGGTATATATTAGGGTGGGTCGAAAATTATTTTTTCCGAATTTCGATTTGTAATAGTGCGGAAAACATGACCTGGGTAGAGACTTAAAAACGTATATATTTATTTTTAATTTTTATTAACATTAATTACCCGCGCATGACGTTTGAAAATTCGGAAAAGTTGTTAAATTCGAATTTATTTTATTAGAGTTTATTGTATAAACTACATAGCATAAAATTATATTACATACTTATATTCAGAGATACACGTAATACAAATAATAATCAAACCAAAATATTAGAATAATTGTGCGTATAGTGCGGGGGAAGGAGTGGGGAAAGAGGGCGTAAACTGTCGATCACGCGTCATTGTCTCAGTGCGCCTAATTAGTTCCGGGTGAAAGGTCACGCGCATTTGTCTAATTTTTTTCGCTATTTTAAGTAGTTTTTGTTAGTTTTGTGACGTTGTGCATCATGGAGATTTCAAATAATACCCGAAAATCTACAAGTTGTCCCATTTTTGGTGCTCCGGAAGAAATTAACGAAAATCAACTACCCACTTACAAACAAGTTATGAAATATTACAATTTAGTAAGACATCAGCTTAAACTTGGGAACAATTCAAAAAAAGAGCCATCCATTAATGAGATATCTGAAATAGTGTCATCTAAAGTTGAATATTTGTGGAGAAAAGCGTCTATTCCTACTGTGTCTCATAATCGTGTGATGCAATTGATTAAAAGTTACTACGCGAAGTGTAAAAATTTATTAAAATCTTTGAAGCGTTTATCAGAAGAAAAGATTCAAGATTTTCATAGAAATTCGGAAAGGCTGTTTGATTTGAGTTCATGTAAGTGTAAAGATTTAGAGTTATGCAAATGTTCCAAAGACCAAAAGATTCCTAAGGAAGAACGAGCTTTTTTAATAGATCAGAGAACAGACAGAAAAATGATTATGGGAACTGTTGATTTATTGACAAGTAAGAGGAAAAGAAAACTGAGTGATAGAAAAATTAAGCTTAAATCCTATTACGATTCTAGCGTTTGTGAACCAGGCCCTTCTCATGAAAATCCTAATATCTCAATAACGTCTGAAAGTAGCGATGAAGAACAAACTTTGCCCTCAAGTTCATCAAAACCAGTATCAAAAAAACGTAAAATAGCATCTCTCAAGAATTTGTCAACTATCTGTGACCGATACGGGATATCCGACAGAGCAGCTGCTGCTGTCGCTTCTGCTGTTTTGCAAGATGTGAAAATCAACAACGAAGTAATCGATAAGTCCAAATTACGACGAGCGAGACAAAAATTACGAAAAGAAACCTTATCTCAAGGCCAACTTGATACTATTCCTGCCTTATTTTTTGATGGACGAAAAGATAAAACCCTAAAAATCGTTATGAAAGGGGGAAAAAAATACCGTTTAACATCCGTGGAAGAACATATTTCAATAATTAAAGAACCAGGATCAGTTTATGTCGGATATGCCGTTCCAAGCCATGGAACTGCAAAAGGGTTGGAGTTAGCTATCTTTCAAACAGTAACAGGTCAACTGAATATGTCTCTAGAGGATACTCTTGCCATAGGTTGTGATGGGACGGTAACCAATACGGGAAAATATGGCGGAGTC
This sequence comes from Boloria selene, assembly GCA_905231865.2. NCBI lineage: Eukaryota > Metazoa > Arthropoda > Insecta > Lepidoptera > Nymphalidae > Boloria > Boloria selene. The sequence continues at coordinate 9,897,677 of HG993149.1, forward strand.
ATACGGCTTTTAGAAAAGCGTTTACACCGACCACTTCAATGGATCATATGCCTTTTACATTTAAATGAACTGCCCTTAAGACATTTATTTGCAAAACTTGATGGCACCACAACAGGACCTAATACTTATTCAGGTGCTATCGGAAAGTTATTAGGTGATTGTGAGAAGCGTTCTGTTGTCGTGTTTGAAAAGATAGAAGGTATGTTACTAAACATTTCAAATGTAAAAGACCTCAGTTCTGATCAACGTTACCTTTATGATATCACATCTGCCGTCATAAGTGGTGAGTGCTCTCCTGATTTGTCTAATCGCTCTCCGGGAAAAATATCGCATGCCAGGTGGCTAACAAAGGCCAACAGGATTTTGCGCTTATATGTGTCTACTGAGATACCTACAAACGAACTGAAACAACTCGCTACTTTTGTAGTTAAAGTATATGCTCCTATTTGGTTCGAAATTAAATTAAATCCGACATGTAAAGATGGAGCAAGGCACTTTTGGAAGTTGGTATTTTATTCTCGATATCTTCCGCAAAAATTGAAGAGTGTTGTTGATCCTGTAATAAAGCGAAATGCTTTTTTCGCGCACCCAGAGAACCTGCTCTTGTCTATGTTATCTGACGAACAAAAACATGTGAGAGAACTTGCCGCTAGACGCATTTTAAAGGCAAGGAAACACTCTGAATCCCTTCAGCTTCGAGTCTTTGAAGTGCCTAAGATCAATTTAAACGCTTCGTCTTACATCGATTTGATAGACTGGCAGCAATCTTACTCGCAACCACCTATATTGACCAATGTTCCGGATGAGACTCTTCAGACTCTTCTTCTCTTCCCTAGTTGAGTCAGGTGGTGATGATGAAGTACTTTTTCTGCGGCTACCATGTCATACTCAAGCTGTGGAGCGGGCTGTAAAAACAGTAACAGAGGCATCTATGCAGCTTTGCTACAAAACAGCAAGAGAAGCTTTAATTAAGAATAAAATTATTTCACGAAAGCTTATGCCTAAGTTCGAAAGTAAGAAAGATTTTAACGTGATTTGAAGATATTTTATTTTTATTTTGTCTTAATATTTGTTTACTTTTCTTTCTTAATAATAAAATTTAGTCTAAAAGCACTTTATTTTATTAGTTTACGTAGTTTTTTGCCTATGAGCTACGAGAAATAGATTTTGAAATAATTCACAAAAACATCAAAAATTTGAGTTTTTCAAACTCAATGCGCGGGTAGAAGGGGTTAAAGTAGAAAAAAAAATTTCGTTATTTTTTCATAATTGGATGTGGGTCACATTTTTTTTACTATTACAAAACGTATTGGACAATTTTATTTTTTTCCATACAAAAGCGACCCACCCTAGTATATATCTTTAAAGGCTCTGAGGAATCAAATCTGAAGACGATTTGCTGCAACTGGCGTTGCGATGGATTAACTAAAATAGCTCTGTACATTTTTTCAATATCTCCTGTCACAACGAATTGATATTGCCTATACCTTAAGAGAATGGACAATAAATCCTCTTGCACAGTTGGACCTACTCTCTGTATATCATTAAAAGACTTGCCTGAGGTGCTAGAGGCTGAAGCGTCAAATACTACGCGAAGTTTTGTGGTAGTACTAGACTCACGTACCACACCATGATGAGGCATAAAATAATTAAGTGTTGAAAGCTTTGATTTTGAATTTTTTGTCATGTGATTAAGATTTATGTATTCTTTAATGAATTGTAAATATCTGTCTTTGAAAATAGAGTCACGTTCAAACCTGCGCTCTAAGGACAAAAATCGACGCTTGGCCATTGCATAAGAGTCCCCCAAACACTCAGGCGAGTCTTTCAATGGGATGGTAACGATGAATTGACCAAACTTGTTACGACATGTTGTTTCTTGGAAGAGCTTCTCACAAGCCTCCTCTTCTGAAGAGAAACAGCTCTGGTCTGATACAGAGTCAAGTTCCCAAAAGCGAGTTAGCTGCTCACTCTCCTTACTAGATAAAAAATGACATAAAGATGAGTTTTGAAGAGGTCGAGACTGGTATACACAACCAGAAATAAGCCAACCTAATTTTGATGATTGCAACCTAGGCTGATTTTTACCTAAAGTGATTGAATCGGAACCTAAGACGTCCCAAAAGACTTCAGCGCCGACGAGTATGTCAATCGCTGAAGGTACATTAAATGCAGGGTCTGCCAGCTGAAGACTTACGGGAATAGAGAGATGTTTCTTATCAACGTAAGTGCTAGGCAGTGAATGTGTTATCTTGGGTAAAATAAGACAGTCTACGCTCACCTGATAGCCACCGCAACAAGATTGTATAGTAAGATTACAACTTTCAGTGCTACGTGAAACTTGACCGTTAATACCTGAGATAGTTGAACTAGAGCTTCGTTTTACCAGACTAAGTTTTCCACAGAGTTCCTGGGTGATGAAATTGGAAGTACTGCCACTGTCTAACAGGAGTCTGGCAGGATGAAGCTTTCCATTAACATCTGCTACCTTTGCCATAGCTGTGGATAATATTATAAGGGCCTGATTATTTTTTGCTTTTGGATTAGTAAGAATATTAGTAGACAATGCGATATTGTCACTTGGTTTAAGATCTGGATGAGATTCCCTATGTAAGAGGGTGTTGTGTTTTAATTTGCAATACTTGCAATGTGACAGCTTGCAACGTTTGTCGGTATGACCGGGACGAAGACAGTTCATACATACATTGCTTTCAGAAACTTTTTTGATTCTCGAATCAACATCGAGATTTCTAAAGGATTGACAGCTGAATAAAAAGTGATTTTGAGAACACATAGGACATGATGTAACCTTTTCTGATTTAAAATGTGTAGTAGTTAAATAATTTGTATTTTTGTTAGTTTCATAAGTTTGTTTAGAATTTATATTATTATGTTTTAAGTTATGATTGTCATGCAAGGTCTCAAGTAAATCAGCTCTGTTAGATAAAAATTTTGTGTAATTTCTTAAATTTGGAAAATTATCTAAACTATTTTTATACTCTTCCCACTCTCGGTTGGTCACAGTATCTAATTTTTTAGACATCATGTAAATTATTAACGTGTCCCAATGGCCTGTAGGCTGCCCGAGAGTGTCAAGAGCTCTTAAATTTTTATTAATAATATCTATCATATTTCGCAATGAATGACTTGATTCTTTTTGTATAATAGTAAAGTTGAATAATGCTTGCACATGATTGTTGACAAGCAACCTTTCATTATTGTAACGGTCTAACAGTAACTGCCAAGCTATAGTATAGTTATCGGCTTTAAAGTCAATGCTTTTAATTACTAAAGACGCACTGCCGGTTAAAGCGGCACGCAAATAATGGAATTTATTAATTGATTGTATACTTTTGTTATCGTGAATTAAGGAAATATACGTATCTCGGAATTCAAGCCAGTGCTGATAGTCCCCGTTGAAGTGAGGCAAGTCTATCTTGGGTAGCCGAACGAAGTCATGCTTGCAGCCAGATCCGTGATGATCACTGCCATCCGAGATGACGGAGGCGGGCGCTGGCGAGGTAGGACGCGCTGAAGCAAGCATTACCCTAGCGCGGCCAACCTGCGCATAGTACTGCATCTCGAACTGTTCCCGCTCAGCGTACATGGCATCGGCATCCTCCGACAACAATTCCAACTCCGTCTGTAATACGTCGAATTCCTTATATAATATCTCCATTTGATCAAGGCGGCATTGTAGTTCTGCCGATTGAAAAGTATCTAAATTAATGTTTGGTAAAAATCTAAGAAAATTGCTAAATGATGTTAATTTAGCCTTAAAGCTGCCACGTTTCCTCACAAGATCTCTCATTTTTACGTCAGTCATATTAAGAAATTGAGATGACTTTTATGCGCAAAAAAGGCGATATAAAGAAGCAAGATGCGTAAAGAAAATTATAACTGCATAATCAGCTGTTCAAAGTAAGAATAAAAGTTGAAGCAATAACAAAAGGCTTATCGCAAACCGTCCATTCAACACAAAAGATTCACTAATGACAGCGATAAAAAATATGAATGCAACTTTGCGTAAATGAGTCACGCATGAAGTAAACAAGATGACTAAGCGGAATACGATTTAAGTGATTTTATATATTTATTTAAGCTTTATAAGAAATTGTAAGAATATAGAAAAAATATTATAGCTATAAAGATTAGGTATGCTAGCTTATATGAAGAGATCAATATGCCTGATCCATGATAGCACTATCCTAAATACCCGGAAAGAAGCTGGAAAAGACGGGAAATATAAGGATATGGAACGGACTCACTCAATATAAAATATTCCTCTGCGTGGTAGACTGTCCTCTAAGTGTCCTTTAAGTGTCCTCCGCAGGTCAGTGCGTGACGGTCGACGGACGGTCCAAAGTCCACGGATGTTGTGCACAGCAATAAGACGGCTATCTTCTTTACTCGAAGGACCATATGGTGAATGCCTAGCTCCAGTAGTAGCTCTGGGGGTCTAGGCTTAATAAAAATACTCAGCTAGTGTAAAAGGAGACTGTATTTCTCTGGTAAGATAGACACATGTGTGCTCAAGGAGAGGTGGCGAGCGAGTCCCTCTGGCGGAGTGCGGCGCGGCGCTCGCGGCTGGAGTTGCCAAACCGGTTTTATCGAACTCTGTCCCACTCTTTCGTGTTGAAGGTGTAACAGACATACAAACTTACAATTATTCTAGTGAGTATTGATTAGCATGATAAAAATGAAAGCAATTCTCTCCTAGTTTTGCCAGTGAATTTTAATATGTCAACATTACTCGGCAAATTTTTGTGAGGTTACGTATGTGCTCCATAAAATATGTCACGCACAAAGAAAATGGTTTATGTTTGGGTCTGACTTGTTTTAGCGTTCCACATAAGTTTCTTTATATTTATTCATATGAAAGATGGAAAGCCATAAGTTATTTTGATATATTTTCTAGACTTTCGATATTGACCTTTGTTAGTTTGCATGAAAAGTAGAATAGGCAAGAATATTATTGAGTTTATCAAAATTGTGTCAATATTAGGCTTGTTGTAGTTAGGGCAGTTGTTTCAACAAGTGATTAAGCGAATTATCGTCCGTTACAAATATTTGTACAATCGTAATTTACTTAAGCATTTCGAAGGGGTGGAATTATATTTATGTATTGTATTCCGCCTCGGTAGTATAGAGGCTAAAATGTACGGTCGCACATCTGGAGGTCCTGGGTTCAAGTCTCGGGTTGGGCAAGTATAGTTATCGAGTGTTTTTGTTAAGTAAGCCTCCCGGAGTTGGGAAGCTGGCGGTGTTTCATCCGCGCACGAAAAGCCGTTGGTCCCGTGCTTAAGTCTCACTGGATGTGTTGAGCAGTCATACCGGAGTATGAGAGAAACAGGGATAGAACTTGTGCACTATAATAATACCCATATCACCTGCTTAGGTGTCTAGTCTCATGGAGATTAACACACAAATATTTTTATTTAACAGAATATTATCGAAAATAAAGTGAAATGTTTATTTTTAAGCGTATAATTATAGAAAACTTCTATACAAATGAATTTCTAGATTCTATTTTCATTCAGATATAATTCCATTTATAATGTATCTTACATATAACTAGAAAGTCGCAAATTTAATAGGTACAAAGCCAAAAGGCAATGCTATTAAAACATATATTAATCAAATAATATATAATGTCAAATAATTTGTATTTGATGAGTTAAGTGGTCAATTACATCAAGCAATAAAATAAAGTTATAGCAATAAACTTCATTTTAAACCCAATCAAGCGCACCGACCACAATGTATCATTGGCTCATATGCGCAATACACATATTGATGGAAAGCTTATAAACTATGACATAACGTTTTGTTCAGTTTGTAGTGACCCTACTTGCTGTGCCAACGGTCGTGGGTTCGAGTCCCGCAGGCATTTATTTATTGAGCAAGAATGTTTGTACTCCACTCAATGTATTTAAAGTTATACAAGTGTATCAACTATCTTCGTAACACTAACTTCGTAGCTTATCGCGGAGCTAGATCGCGCTGTGTAATAATGTTCCAACATAACCCAATAATTTTTTTTATGGTAAAAAAGGCAAACGGGCAGGAGGCTCACCTGATGGGCAGTGATCACCTCCACCCATGGACATCTGCAAGCGTTGCCCGCCTTTCAGGAAAGGGAGGGAGGGAGCAGGGAGAGAAGGGGGAGGGAAGAGGGAGGGGGGGGGAAGGTGAGTGGGCCTCCCGAACTCTCACTCACCGGACGAAACGCGACAGTATAGCTGCCACTTCAAGCCGGTCTTCTGTGAGAGAGTGGTACTATACGGGGCGTGCCGGCCCATTCGGCTGCTACCCGAAGGTAACAAGCATGGCATTACCACTTTAATATTATAATTCTACTCATGACATCATATTATAACAGTTAAATAACATATTTCTTAGTTTCTTATTTGGTAACTTACACTTAGCTGTTTAAATTGTTTAACTTAAATTTTACAAATCCGTAAAAAACAAGTTTCAACCTACCTTTTCAATTTAAAATCTACTTAAGAGAGATCTAATAATTCGAGTATTGTTGTCCCTCAATAATTGTAAAGATACTTTAGATTTGTTTTATGATAAAAAAATAAATAAATGATAGAATTATTGTTTAATGTTACAAAGTTACGTTTGACCTTAGATAACATAAATTATCATATTTATATTTACTATATAATATTTACAGTATTTATCAGTGTTTAATTAGATGGACGTAAAACTAGCCAATCTTTAATCGATTTATATGTAGTTTGGCTCTTACTTTCATGATTAAAATTCTATACTATCTAGTGTCTAACTAAATAACTCTGAAAGCTCTCTCAGAGTATATTTGTACATTTTAAGTGTAGTACATGTAATCTTCATTAATAGGTATAAGCATACTCAATTTATGTTCTAGAAAACATGTTTAATATTTTCCAAAGAAACCTAAAAACCCTTAAAGAAATACTATTAAGTTTGCATAATGCAAAATATCATCAATCATCCGTAAAACACGACACCGCTGTTATTCCCTTGGCGAAACATGCCTAAATTATGATGCCTGAGTTTAATTAACATATAAACGCAGAAGAAATGTCAAGGAGCACCCAAATAATATGTTATGATATTTTTATATTATACCTTCTTAGATTTACGAGGACATTTGACACTTTAATTTCTTTTCGGAATTATTCCTAACGTTTTAAATACTTTACAGTAATTATGTGCAGAGAGACCGAGAGAATCGGTATATAAAAAATAGTTTTATTTAAAAAATATATATAATACCCATCATTATATTATCTATATAATCATCTATCTCTACACTAATATTTATTAAAATTTGTTTATCGGTTTTGGTTTTAAAAGGAAGTTTAATTCAATTATTTTTATTTACACATGCACAAATGACTTCACCGATGTATAATATAATGTATATTTATATTGTTTATATTTATATTATTTATATTTATAACATGTATGTATTTAAACGTATATATGTAGTATATCAACTATCTGGTATCCGTAACACAAGCTTTCTTCGTAGCATACCACAGAACTAGATGGCGCTGTGTGTAATAATGTACCAACAAAAAAAATCGCGTAGAAACAAAAAGGTGACAGACAGACAGAGTTATTTTGATATTTATAATATTATTTTGTCCCTTATTATTATTTTTCATGAAGTAGACGAGAATAAACACAGGGTGTTCAACACGGACTGAATACAGATTAGTTTCAGATGCTAGTTATATAAGGGTGGCTAAATTTTATTTTGGCTAATGGCAATTAAGATAGACTTGCTTAGATCAGCAAGACGTGTTGACCTAGTTTGGATCTAATGTTCTATCTATGTCCTAATACTAGTTGTGTATACTTGCTTTATTCTTAAAGTTAGCATTTACCTTACAACCTTCAATCTCTCATCAATATAGAGGTTGTAAATATTTTTAATGGTTTTACCGAGAGCGAAGAGTTTAAGACATACGAATAGGTCAAAGTTTGGCTCAGATACGTTTCGCTCAGTTCGTAGTGACTCTGCTTTCTGCGCCAGTGGTTGCAGATTCGCATCCGGCTGGGGCATTCATTTGTTGAGCACGAATATATTTAAAATTTATATATATGTATATCAACTATCTGGTATAGGTAACGCTACGTAGATGGCGCTGTTGTAATACTGTCCCAACATATAAAAAAATTCAAAACTATGAATATGAGAACAGCCTTTGGATAACCGAATAGAATATGGAGACTTGAAAAAATTACACATTCAATATAAAATTATAAAATATGTAATTGCTTTTGAATTTTGGTAATAATTTACATCAATCTTTTTTCCAACACATTAATTTATGTAATTCTGTACTAAAAGGTATAAAGCACGTTCCATTTCATTATCAATACATCGTTTGTTCAGGCGAGAGATAAACGAGTGAATGTTTAATTTGCGTAAAACGGAATGCTCCCGATCTGCGACAAACAAACGTCAGTAAACAAATACATTTCGGTTCAAATTATTTTATTGAACGTTCCATTTGACGGTGTATTTAATATTTGACGAGACGTTAAATATTAATGTGGATAAAATATGCGAAGTCCTTTTTAGTATTCAAAAGGTTACAGTTCAAAAACTGGTAACGATTGTTGATTTAGGCTTGTAGAAAAAATGAATGAAAATATTAGTCGTGAGTGAATGAGTGGTGAATAAATATGAATTCAAAATTCAAAATATTTTATTCAGCATAAAATCATTATTTTTTTTTACTGAACATCATAAGTTTACTACAAGTTCGGAAAGAAGCCTTTGACCAGAGAAGAACTGGCGAAAGTAGGTCAGCAGGACTAATATATATTTTTTGAATTGAATGAATATAAGATGATCTAGTCGGATGTGGACATCGTCGGAAATCTGATTTACGTAAGGAATAAATAAGGAGTTATAGTGAGAAGCTCATGATTTTCTCTAAGTTGTCAAGAATAAAAATAGCATAATATTAAAAAAAATATATTTAAAATAATAATAATATTTTGCGTTCGTCGTATATACAACATTAACCTATTCTTATTATCTAGGGCATAGGTTATACCAAAATATTACTAAATCCAAAAGATAATAATCCTCCTGACATACAATTTTTGCTAGAAATATCAAGTCAAAACTCTAATGCTAGTTATAATTTTGAGGCAAAATATAAATTGCCTCTACGTTGCGTGTCGTAAATACCAGCCGTAGTCAAAAAAAGACAAGTAAGTATTGATCAAACCGTGAAGCCGCGTTTGCTACTAATGTTAGTTTTACGTAAAGGGATAATATAAATTTGAATTCTTTTTATCGGAAATATCTACTTTGTAATGATATAAAAATAGTTTTCGTAAGAAAATTAAGTGTGAATTGTCCTTTAAATTACCTATAGAACTATTTAATAGTCAAACCAATTAAAAATACATTTTATTGAAAAAGGCTCTTATAAGCTCGTCATTTTTACATTTTTAAATTGTACTATTTAAATGTTTGTTAATAATTGCAATGTATGGTAGTCCAGTACGCACACTCGCTCGCTTGTAAGCCACATGTCTGAAGGACGGTAAAGAAAACCGTCGTGAGGAAACCTGCTTATCTGTGAAAACCTAGCAAGTTTCCGTAAGAGAATTGAAGGGAGATCCGTGTCCAGCAGTGGGACGTTAAAAAGGGCTGAATACATGTAATGTGAAGAAACTACCACTGGCTCGGAAGCTCTGCAATTTACCTATCTATACTATATAAACAAACTGTTTCAATTTTTTATTAACTGATAGCACTTCAACTATAGCAGTAGGTAGTTACTAAAAGAAAAAGATAATTAAAAGTTTTGTCTTTCCCTATTTACATAATTTATCAATATTGTAACTTTGTTGCTATAATTTAACTTATTTTATGAGGTACAAAAAAAGGATAGTGTTCTAAGAAATAATAAAATGGTTACTAAATAAAAAAATAAAACTGTTTCTGTTATGAAATTGATATTTGGAATTCAGGTGCACGCGAAATTGGCTGGCGGAATTTCAAATATTCCTTATACGAAGTCTATCTAACTTGACTTGACCGTCAAATCTCTGCGCTTTAAACCACAATACACTAATTAAAATTTTCTGTTAGGGTTCAGTAAGTTTTTCATTTTTCTGTACAAAAAAAGGCTTAGAAAAAAAATTATTAGTAAAAAATTGAAACAGCATTGATCTATACGTATGATTTAAAACATACGCATACCCATATATAAATAATACCACATACTTACTGATGGATAACGAAAACTTTAAAAAATATATGTTTCTTAAAAATAAAAAATATCCTTTAAAATACAGGGTTTGAACCAAGAATTATGAACCAGCAATTTCATTCTTATAATTGCTAAATACAGAAGATAAAGACGTTAAAGACATGTAGGTATTGCTTTAAAAATAAAAAAATAGATAAATAAATGTTGGGCCATTTATATAAATCAACGACAATTTGTATATTGTCCATACCAATCAAATTGAATATATATTGAAGTAATAAAATATACAAACTGACAGATCTACCAATTCAATTTTTTAATATATGTCATTCTAAATCAATAACAATAAAATAATAATATAAAAACTATAACTCTCATTGTTTTTCTCGTGATTAGTATCTAACAAAATAATAAAAACTTAATGTATAAACCTCTCATAAAAATGTTACTTTGCAAGGCTATTTTCACCTCGCTGAGATTTTGTTCCACTTAAATAAGACATCAGAGTTAAGCTCGGCGTTATCAAGTGTTCTCACTATCAAAATGTCCATTATCATTTGAAACAGCGACGTTCAACGCTTTACTGAATATCGATTAGCGCTCGGGACAACTTGGAAAGCTACTAGTAATAGAGAATAGACTTTTAAAACTGAATACATTAAAGTTCTCGACATAAAAGTATCAAAATCAGCGTAATTTTAAAATTTTGCATTAAAATATCTCGTTTTAGATAACTTAGTTTTAGTTCGTGGTATTGGTAACGTGAAATTGAAAAAACAACGTGGGCCTTTTTAATCTAATCACTAATACTTTCATTGAATCATACATTAAAACAATTTACAGAAGTATCGTACCGTTTTTACTGTGTAGGTACATATAATTAAACTTAAGAGCTTATTCTTTTTTTTTCATTTAATTACTAAATATTTTTAAAACATTTCGGCTCTAAATACGAAATAAAAAATGCAAAAAAATTCGAAAAACAGAGAGATAGAGATAGATTAATATAAACAAATGATATTAGTCCCGCTAAGTTTCTTTCGCCAGTTCTTCTCAGGTCAGAGCTGCTTCTTATTTGAACTGGTGGTAGACTCATGACGTTCAGTAAGAAATTGTAATAATTTTTATGCTGAATAAAATATTTTGATTTGCTGAATACTTATACATTACAAAATTACTATTGCAACATAGCTTTCTTTGAAATATCAACAATAACATTTCGTCATAAATCAAAATGTAAACCAAATTGGTAAAACTTCCGAGAAACCTTTGTTGAAAATTAACCGTCTCAAAACACACCGATAGTAAAAGCAATAAAGATAACAAGGCAAATGATGGAAATTTTATTTGGCTTAGGACCAAAATCTAAGGAAGAATATTTTAAATGCAACAGCAATTAAATAGATTTCTAACTTATATTGAAAATATTGATGCAATAAAATCGTTACTTCGGGCTTTGAGTTCATCAATATAAATATCGTTATACAGTATACGCCTTTTTTTCATATAGTTTGGAATGTTATACAATCTTTCAGGCTGAATGAAAAATGAGATTTTTTTTATCTTTATTTCATGTAATTTTTCATTTGGCACAAATATTTTAGGCAACAGCTTCAATCAAGAAGATATAATTCTACTATATTATGAATGTTGTTATTTACTACTTATTTAAATAATACAAGATAATATTATGTACAAGTTGGTGCTAAAAGATGTGATCGAGGTAACAACCTCGGAATACATTATCACAGCTATTTTATATAGTACTAGCATTTCTAGCCACTTTGCACGCGTTCTAAAGACCGGAAACCACATTCTTTCTGAGTCGCGCAGTATGATACTTTGCAGATATAATGTCCACCTTTCCCGTTTTTGCAACATTTTATTATTGATGCTCCGCTCCTATTGGTGAAAGCGTGATATAATATAGCCTATAGCCAATAAACGGATTATCGAACACACAAAGAATTTATCAAATCGGATCAGTAGTTCCTGAGTTTAACTGATAATATTAGAACTTTATAATATTAGTATAGATTTTCAACCTGAAAATCAAGGAGGCGATCTCCAATATAAAAAAAAATCGTGGTTACTTGTGCATTACAAGATTACAGTTCACTGGCATAATAAGATTAATGATTCCATTTAATTAAACAACGATCGAACTTTTACTGTAATCATTCATGCTGAGAAATATATAGAGCGTATATGATATTACAAATATTTAATAATATAAGAAGTAAATATCATTTATGTTATACATTTCATGTGGAAATACAAGAAAATACAAATACTGCTGTATATTATACACATTTTCTGAAAAGAAGTAAAACGATTGATCATTTTATGATAAGTGATATAATCATGATTTTTATCAATGCCTAAAGTGTATACAATTTATTAAAAACATATGAGTCCGCTAACCACCAAATTGTTACTATGGCCTTTATCCTCCTCTTATTAAACGTTAAAAAGAGCTGAATATTTGTTCAGAAGTGAAGACAACCCCTATAGGGGTTAAAATAGATATATTTTGACCTTAAGCTAATCTAAACGTATCTAGAGGTTACAGAACCTGTTTGTTTGACAGAAAAAATCCTTTTCACTATCATTGTCTTTTTGCGAAATCCATTTTCAAATGAATTTACAGAGTACAACTATATTAGTATATAAAATTTTAGGAAATGGGGAAGCATTTCAATCTATTTCACATTTTAATCTACAAGTCTACAGTTCTTTGCTCGGTCCCGTTACATCTCACCGCAAACCACTGAGCCGTAGCTAATGAAACCAACCCTTACCTTCGGCAACTTTGCCCACCCAACTTAGATTTTGTTTCCACGTAAAATTCCAATAATGGCCTCAAGTCCGGAATAATTCCCGAGATTTCAACGTTCACCATTTCAGATAACAAACTTTAACAAAATTAATTTGCAAGGTTTCAATTATCGGGGAGGGGAATCTTAGTTGTTTTTGGTAATTGAATTTTGATGCGGTGTCAGATGCAGACGTATTCGCTTACAAGATCTGACGTTTTAGTAATTCGGATATCATATTTAATACCTTGCTTCGTTGGAAACGTGTCCCAACTGTTTAACAACGTTGATTCATCGACTTTTAGATGGCCAACTTGGATTAAATATGATTTTTAGTATAAAATGGCAATTTACCGTCGGAAATAAGATATTTTCTAGTTTTTCCAAGTTTAGTTTATGTAACTTGTTGGAATTTATACCATTAAGGGTATACGTTTTGATTATTTTTAGTACAACAAATCTAAGAAATGAAGTCTATATATTTCACTTTAATGATAGTTACTCTAGCGTCCACAGTTTGCCTTCAAAATACTACAGAACTTGTTCCGACTTCCTTTGGCAGCGTGCCCGCGCTATGTATAGTTACAATCGTGTTAGAAATTTTATTTATATACTTTATGTACTTGCAACTAACTTTATACGGTCTCTGTACGTTACTAATACTACTTTAAATTTTATTCTAATTTGTCTAAAAGACAGTGCAGTTATTTTATTAATTTTTGCTTACACTGTGTTATTACAATATTTATTTCATCCGCTCCAAACGAGCGTGTAATGTAAAATATAAGTATAACTTTCCTCCATAATAAGGTAATATAATATTTTTAAAATTTTAGCGAATATTTGTCACTTTTATTAAAATAATTTTTCTGGGTAGGTACGGTTTGTAACAACTATACACTACTAGTTATAATGATCTTTGAGAAGTTTAAAACTTCTGTCTCTTCCATTACTATGATCCCTTTAAAGCACTCGAATCACTGGATAATAAAAATCAAAATTATTAAGCGGAAAAATACTAATAATTTGATAGTTATATTTAAAACAAACAAGAAGCTCTTAAGTTATTTAATTTTTTTAATACTTTCTTAGGTTTACGCGGTTATTTGACATTATAGTCTCTCCCATGATCACGATTGCTGTAAAGCTTTCGATACGTCAGGAACTAAAATCCAAACTAATCCGCGACAAAATCTGAAAAGACAGTTTCATTTATAAGCTCTTAAGTTATATAAAATTACTATATCTAGGTACGTTGATGTCACTTAAAACTGATTGAAAAATACCATATTTTACTAAGAAATGTTTAATATAGCTCTTTTCACGAAATATTTTCTGCGTTATTACACCATACAAACAAATAATCAAGGTTTAGGTTAGGGCTTAGTTCGGTTAAAGCCTATGTCCGATCCCAAGATACGACCTATATCCTCGCCAAATATCTTAATATGGTTTGAGCCTGAAAAAGTATCAAACAGAGATACTTTCAGATTTATAATAATTTTAGTTTGGGTTGTTTTTGCTGTTATTATTTCGGTCCCGGTATTGAATTTCCACTCGGAACCCACTTTCTATTACCTCTTTTTCCTTCTATAATCCGATATTACTGCAATCGGACTCGACCTTAGTAAGTTTTAATTTTGACCTGCTCATACTATCTGTGATACATATTTCCTAACTTCAAAGGCATGTGGTGCTTTTGGCATAAAGTATTAATTAATTAATAGTAAGTGGAAACTAGAAACACAATTCTTATGAAAATTAATCTTCTATATATTTTGACGACACGTTTGGCGCAGTTTGAAGACTCTTTTTCTTGCGCCAGCGGTCATGGGTTCGAGTCTTTTGGTTTGTACTCGAGTCATGGGTGTTTATATTTATAATATGTATGTATTTAAACTTATGTATGTAGTATATCAACTATACGGTATCCCTAACACAAGCTTCGTAGCTTACCACGGAACTAAATAGCGTTGTGTGTAATAATGTCCCAACATATTTATTATGACTCCTATGTATACGAAATAAATTCACTGATTAATCAAAAAAATAGGTAAAAGGACTCGTTTGATCGATTAATTTTTCATACATAGATGGTATCTGTTCTAAGTGTTTAGAATTTCCACAACTAAAGGTGTGAAAATTGAGTAGATTTAAGTGAAAGTTTGTATGAATGACCGTAATATTTAGAGGTACAGTGACAATTAGAAGTAATCTTTCTGATTAAAAATCAAAACTATTTTAAAGTTGCAAAGATAAGGGATGATTTCAGATATCACTTTAAATGTATGAAACATTTGGTGTATGATAGAATTAACTAACAAAGGATATTTGTCATAAAATATAGGAGGAAGGAGGACGCGTTCGAGTGTGAGGAAAGTCGCTTGAAGTTGTACGGATTTTTAATCATGATAAGCTTATTATAGAAAATACAGGGTATTACGCGATTACTCAAAAACTGATGGCCACGGCTATTTAATACGGACAGATTGTATATTTATGTAGTATATTCGTGTCAAAGTATTACTCTAAAGTTAGAATCAATTCATACAAACTATTTTAGTTACTTTAAAATGTATTTTGAACCCAGATTACAAACTTCTGCCTAGTGCTTTCACCTTGTAATGGTGGGCGGTTTATAAGCCTCCGGTAATCTAGCCGGGAGCGAGGCCAAGAAACGCATAAGGAGAAAGTCCATTTTAGTGAGCGGCGACCATGCGGATTGATATAGGTACTTGTATCTGATAGCAAAGTAGACTGTGAAACAACACCGTGATAGAACCTTTGTGTTTTGCTTCATCAGACCTACCGTTGGGGCGTCGTTGTTGATTGCGTGAGCAATCTAACGACGAATCCTGTTTTGGTGAAGTGTGCAAGGCCTTTCGAGTAAGAAAAAATAGTGAGAAACCTAATACTTTGTTATTTTATTTCAAAAGACAAAATTCAAATATTTGGAAGAACTTTACTAACAAAGATTGTGCGATGGACACTTCACATTGTGTTCCACTTGAAGTTAGTATTTCGTAGGTCTCAAGCTCATGCCAAAACCAATCTGAGATATAAAGTTTTAAATTAAAAGTTTGTTTGAGCGGAAATTTAAGGAAATATTATATTACTTGACTTTTTACAAACAGTATTTAAATATATAAAACAAAAGGCAAGACCTAGTAAATATTCGATTTTTAAACTTTATGACAATAATATACTTTTAATTTAGTACTTCAATATAGAAATAAAAAAAAATAAAAAAAATTGTAATACTTCAACAGCGCCATCTAGTACCGTCGTAAGCTACGAGGCTTGTGTTACGTAAACATATATAAATTTTAAATACATACATATTATAAATATAAACACACATGACTGAAGTACAAACATTCGTGCTCAACAAATGAATCATCATTTATTAAGCAGGACTCAAACCCGCTACCGCTGGCGCAGAAAGTAGGGTCACTACCAACTGAGCCAAACGAGTCATCATCAACATAATAAACATAAACTAATAAAACTAAGTCAATTTATAAAATTGACACAGGCAGCTTTATTCACTATTACGAATTTTTCGAATCGTATCATTAAGTAAAGTTAGATTATAACACTTATTAAAATTCCCAAAAGATTTCAATTACTTTCAATAGTTCATTTGACAAATTAATTTTTTCCTTCGTCGAGCCTCTAATTAATAAAAGATTCATTTTTGTCTTATTGCTTTATTCAATTAACTTTTTCGTTATCAATCAGAAACTTGGCTTTTTATATAACAGTATATTCATTATTATTAAAATGATACCTGTAATCTGATAGATTATTGGGAATTTAGGTCTAGTGGCTTACATGTAGCTTCCAAATTGTGAAGTCTTGGGTTCGAGAACGGGTCTGGCAAAATAAATTCTGTGTTAATTGTCCCACTTGTTATTTTTTAATTTGCACACACATTTGTGAACTGTTAAATCACATTTCCTGTGCATTTTTCTACTGATATCGTTAGAATAAGATGTGAGAAGGTAATCTTTCTAGACAAGAATTTGGCTGGCATGATCCCGCTTGAAGTACTGCACTAGTCATTGTATTAATCACTAGGCGGTAAAAGATAACGAAAAGTTTTAGATTGGATTATTTATATTTAATTATTTCTTAAAGAAGTTAATTTAGAACATTACGTATCCGCAATATTTCTCTCTCATTCTAAAATATAGGCCTATTTTTAATAGTAGCAAAATCAAACCGTATGACATAACAATAGTTTTTAAACTTGCATTTTTAAAGCTTAAAATAAACGCATTTGCTGCTGAAACTGTTATAGACGATTAAACACAGCGAAATAAAATGGCGTACTTCAAATAAAAATGGCCATTACGATGCGGAAAACTTACTATCAATATGGTAAAAATCAAGTGAATGAACAATGAAATAACGACTTGTATAAATCTGTACTTTAATCGGAAGTAATTTATATATGGTCCGTTAAAATAAATGATGGCTTATAAATAAAATTGGAAAGTGTAAAATGCTTTGTTGGTTCGTATGTATTTTTAATGTGTTGACAACTTGCTAAAATGTTTTCGGTCAGTTTACATAATGTGCTGTTTGTTTTTTAATAATTAATAGCTATTTTCTGTTACTAATAACTACTTCATTTTAATAAATATTAACATTTTACATTTTAATAATAAGCAAATGTAGTGAAGTAAGAAAAAAATATTCTTATATATGAGTTTTAATTTCATAAATGCTACTTGAGTGAATAAACTTAGATTTCTATCATATGTTTCATTTGAACGGATGCGCAACTTAGACCAGCTTGGCAACTGACTTCCCTCAAGGCATCGGGTCTCCGTATTAGTTAATTTAGATGCGAGGAGGTCGTGAGTTCGAAGCCAAGTTAGGTTATATAGTCTTATACCACTGTAAGATCAATATATATTTTTTATTGATAACACTAAAGCTCATTAGTAGCTACTTTTAGAGGAGTAAAAGGTACAGTATTACATTGTATTTATATAGATTACAAATATATTTTAAATATAATAAATAAATTACATTTTCAAGTACTAATGCTTAATTTGAATTTAGGTTGAGTCCTAGGTATTTTAACTTTAACGCTCTAATCTTTACCACTCGCCGTAAGGTATCCGTCAAACTTCCGATGTTTAATTAAAGTTGGTAACGCTTTTTAAATTCCCGGAGATAAGCCAAGATTTCCATTCCGAAAGGAATGTTAGATGAAAAGTTTGAAATAAATCTGTCTTAATCACGAATATTATGTGCATATCGCCTTTGTAAATCAAACTTGATTTTCTTGGTGTCTATTTGGGTTTTTGACATTTAATAGGGACTTGTTCTCGCTTTTTTTGAGTGAGGCTTACAAGTCTTCTTGGCTCTCTCAAGTAATGTAGACTACCGAAGGGTAGTGTATGTCTGAGAGAACTAAGAAAATTTCGAAAAACGTGTAAAATTTGTTAATCGGATTTTTGCTAACGTGGTGGACTATGGTTTAATTCTCCTCGCATTGAAGGGAGTTGTCCAAAGTTTTTATTTTTTATTTTTTTATGATTTGGCATCAAAAAATACTTATAACCTTAAATTTTCATCTTTCTACGACCAATCCCTAGACGCAGGCGGAGCCA
Organism: Boloria selene; assembly: GCA_905231865.2. Taxonomy (NCBI): domain Eukaryota; kingdom Metazoa; phylum Arthropoda; class Insecta; order Lepidoptera; family Nymphalidae; genus Boloria; species Boloria selene. The sequence goes on from HG993149.1 coordinate 9,916,358, forward strand.
CCGGAATTGCTAGTTTTATATATATATCTTTTACTGTTCCCAAGAGTTTACGACCTAATGTTTCGCTACGATTTTCACCAAGTCTCAGTTTAGAGCGAGTCATCCCTCGAGTATTGCGGTCTGCTCGGATATATTTCAGTGTCCGAAGCAATAAATGTAGTCGTTATAACCACTAAAACAACCCAATCTAGTAGTTATCAACGTGTCTGAGCTTAAACGTGGACTTAGTCTAATTAATGGTAAGACAGCTTGGTAATATAGTGTGACAGTAACATTTTAATGCTCACATGTTTAATTAAATATTTCAAATAACTGCATTTTGCATATAATATTAATGTGTAGTTTATTTAAATAGTTAGCATGTTATAGTTTGTTAGTAATATGAGGTAAAAAGTCTTTGAAATATTTTTTATAGATGGCACGATGAGAAGCTTAGTAGAGTCTGGCAATTCAGCTGAGCCAAGAAGCGCATATAAAGTAGCTGGTCATTAAAAACATTCTAAAATGCTATACATATTATATTTTCATTTCATTCAATGTCAGAATTTCTATCTTATTTTAAAAAAGCAAATGAGGTACGAGACAGTTCTAAAAACGCTTGCTGTAAAGCCAAAATTCGTGACAAGTAGTGACAAAAAAAACTTTGGTCTAAAAATAATAAATCTGGAGAAGACCATACTTATTACCTAAGGGAATAAAAAATAGCCTACGACCTATTTTTCGACCTACCAAATATACAGAAAAGTCATAAAAATCAAGCCGTTGATTGAATCGATTGATATTTACATAAGAAATATAGAGAAAGTTGAAGATACAATTAAAAAACTTCGGGAAGCGACTTCGTTTTATACTATGTAGTGATGATCAGTACCTGAAGAAAAAAAGATATCTAAAGACAGACCTTAGAAGGTCAAATTGATTATAATCTTTCAAAAATATTCAATTAAATGTACCAATGTCTATGATTTTAAAATTCATTACCGGATCTATATTAACAACTTCCTCGCTGGTGTAAAGCCAATGAATAAGAAATTCAAATTTTGCGATCTTATTTTTATCATGAATATTAATAAAGTTATAGGTTTTTTTCAATACTTTGTCAACTCGGAAAAAATTAGAGTCTCCATTCCTTAATTTTTACAGGTAAAGACGTTTCTGAATTTAATTTGTTTTTAGTTGCTTTAATTTCCTACCCCATCGCATTATTAGAATGAGAAGAGACATGCACATATTACATTCACTATTAAAACTTTACCTATTAGTTTAAATAGTGAGAATAACCATTGTGATTGAAAAGGTTGATCAGGACCACATTTTTTCTCACTTTCTCATTTTAATAATTGGATGCATTTTTTTTCATATAAAATCTAAATTATTAAACATTAAAAATAGATATTTTTCTAACTAGTTGATATAGTTTTCTCGAGTAAGAGGATTTATGAAATTAAGAAAATATTAAAAAGTAATTTATTAACAAAAACACTAAGTAAATTGTAAATCTTTTGGCATTAGTATTTTTCCTTTGACTAACTTCTACCTCAAGTCCTTGTAATTTCTCCCAAAATAACTCGAAATCTAACAGAACCAGTCATCACATAGCATACATTACTAAGGTGGTATCTATCAGAAGTTAAAATAATTTACGATACTTTCCCTCAGTAGCTGATATCTTTCCCGATATTTCTTAAACTTATTTGGTACGGTGTAAAGAACGCTATTAAGGATTCCATCAGCGTGGGTACAGGAAAGTCCCTGGCAGGCGTTGGCAGAATTGAATTTAGATGACTCAATGGACTAGGCTAAGTAGACGAATGTACACTTTAAAAGTTTATGGTACAATTTTTCAACTTTTCAACTAAACTGGAAAAAATACGATACTTTTTGGACTTATTATAATAATTGATGACTTTTTAATTTTAGTGTTATTAATTGATTCATCTATACCTACTAATATTATAAAGAGGAAAGATTTAAAAAATTCTTTCACCATTTGAATGCTACATTATCACTGATTAATATAGGCTATCTTAATTGCAAGAAAATAAGGATCCCTACTAAAACTACAATGACAGGAGAGGAGGAGGAGTGCACGCCGCACATAATATATGAAATAGGTAGCCGCGCGACTCAGGAGTATATTAAAGCTGGAGTAATTTCGTAGAATTTTCAACCCAGCGAGTGATCGAATGAAGTTCAGTAGCGATTAAAAAAATGAATGCGAGCGAAGCCGCGCGTATTGCTAGTGTTTTATAAAATAATAATATTGATTAATGAATTAAAAGCGATGGATTAAATTTATAAGTAGAATTTCGATGAGTCATGCAAATAATGTGGCCAATAGTTTTAGACACTTTTTTATATGTCTAGAAGTCTGGAAGTTATTTTTTCGTTCCTTTTTTAGTTTAGGCTTTGTGCCAAGTTTATAAGAAGAAAGTATTTAAATAAAATATAATGTTTAGTCATTTAAGTTAATTTGATGCCAATTTTCTTCTAAAATTCTCGCTTTTATTAGAAACACTAAAAATCAGACTCCAAAATCCAATTCTAAAGTATAGAGCTTGTCAAATCTAACCAAATAGACACAAACTCAAAGTATTTTCTTATTTATTAACCCTTGAAGAACTCCACGATCCTACTTTGGATTTACTGTGAGATCAGCTGAATGACACCAAATGATTGTACTTACTACCTAAAGTATATAACTAATATGATGCAGTTCAAGTTCATAAGAAAATACTAGATGTGTTGAAAGTAGTCTTGAAGAAAATTTAATTGGCACCTCGGGACCTACCTTAACAAAGTAGCAAAATCAGTTAGGCCGTCTCCAAGAATACTTGGACCACACATCAAAGTACATGCAAACGACCATAGATACTCCATTTTTGCAAGTCAGTTAAAATAGTCTATGATATTGATCTCTTGAGGCAAAATATTTAAAACTATTTGGTACTCAAACGATATCGCATACGTCAAAATGATGAAGAATCTGTTGCTATATTCACATGTAAGTAAGTTCAAAGCAAATTATGTGTAGAAGTATGTGTCCGTACAAAAACCAAATTGAATGTAAGGAAATAGTTCAGAAATAGTAATCAAGTCGAATCAAAGAGAGTTTTATTGGTGCAAGTTAAAAATATCTTTTGATATAACAAGAAGAAGTCGGACAAACCTAACACAATTTATCCTTGGACGAAATTCTTATAAGTTAGTCGAAGTTTGAAGACCAGTGTCCTTTGATCACTGTCACAAGATTTCTTCTTGTGTTTTTCCTCGTATTTTTTGTTATGTATCATTTTCTTTTATATTAAGTTTTTTAGGGTCTGATTTTAGGGAAGTTTTGTTTATGTATGCTTTGTATATTAGTGGCATAAGCTTAAGATGCCTTTTTGACGATGTTAGAATATGAAATTACTTGGGCTGATATCACTGTACGGTCTTCTTTTAAAAGAAAGGTCAGGAAAAAAATTATTTAACCGACTTTAGCTAAGTGAAATATGATATGTATATATAACTTCCATAAACATTCCTTTTTTGGATTATCGGATATTAATGTATTTTTATTATCGGATATTACGCGAATTTATAAGTATATATTTGTAGAACCCTTGAAAATAAGACAATCACCAAAGCATTAATTTTAAACAGCTAGGTACATAAAATTGATTTTCATCCATACAATTTTGTGAATATTTGAAATTTTTAAGATTGATAAACTTACATTACTTTTCATAAAAATCTAACAACTACTAATAAAGGAACAAACTTTATATGTTACATGTAACTTAACATAAGTAATTAACACAAGTATTATTTTTAAAAAAAACAGATTTTTTGCTATTATTTAGACTCGCTTGGCAATGCAAAGTTAGAAATTAGTTCGAGTCAAAAAAAATCAATACAAACATCTCCATTTCGTTAGATAATTTTAACAACACTACATAAACCGAACCAAGTGATAAGAGACTCATTTATTTTTTTCTTAAATTATTTTTTTCTAGTTCAAAACAAATTAACCTTTTTAAAACCTTTTGAAGTCCATAGTTTGTTGCTATATAAATAAGTAGTCATCTTTAAAAAGTTTCTACGTTTACCTGAAACAAACAAAAAATAGTAGTTTTAGCATTCAGTTATATGTACATATACATCACAAAATATTAAAAAAAACTGTTTTATCCTATTTTAATGCAGAAGCAATGTCCAACCTATGTATTTTTTCGGTGGATATTATTTCTAACACGCCGAAATACATATAAAAATTAGCCCACAGTGTATGGGTAAAATAATAAAATATTTCATAGTGTGGATGAGATCAATCTCAAAAATAATCGATAACAAGATCAGGATAATACTGTCTTAGATTTACGTGAATATTTGTAATTTTAAATAAAAATTTTTTTGCGGTTTTTTAATATATCATTGATTGGCATTCTACTAAGTTGGTTAACCAAAAACGAAATAAATCTACGAAAAACTCTCACACGTACTTTCATTTAAAATAATTAGTAACAATTAATTCATATAATGGATTTTAAATTAGTTTTCCGTGTAAAAAATAAATAAGTACCTATACCGAGTGTTTGTATAAACTATCAACTTCGGCGAAGGCTTAATTCAATTTTCTTGTAACACAAACGTTTCTACAGTTATTTTGCTACTAAATCGATATGTTTCTCTACACTCTATCGAAAAAGCAAATTTCTTTTGTATTTTATGAAATTCTTCAGTATACATGAAGAATTGCTTATAACATCGATTGTTTCTTTAGTAAAAGACCCTTAAACATATAATTTGACAGGCGTGAATAAAAATATGGTGAACAACAGTCTACACGACCCTACTAACCTATTTCACGTGAAAACACACGTGAGTACGTCGCTATAGAAGCTCTATTTTAACAAAGAAAGCAACGAAAGCTCAACTACACTTCAGTTTGTTTGCATTTGTATAGAATATTGTTGAGGAGTTGATAGGATTATTGGAAATAAAAATAATTTTAATAGAGCTTTTATTCACTGTTGATGGCTTGATTAAATTATACTCGTACTATTTTGTATATACTCGTACTATTTTCTATAATGACACTATCAACTAATTGACACTTTATAACATAAAACTTCGTAAGATTTACACAAGTATGTGTCATTATTTATATTTTTACATAATTATATTTAACTTTTTGATTCTTAAATTAATTAAGTTATGTGTCTGACAGATTTTTATTTTATTTTATTTGTTTTTATGTATAGTGGAATTTTCAATACTTGTAAATCGATTATAATTCAGTTAAAGGTTTTTCAATGCGGACCGATTTTGATGGGACTTTCACTACATAGTAGATAGCTGATCCTGTGTGAAGGCACTTTTGGCTATTTTAATATTAAAAAACTAATAAGGGTTCAACGCAAAAACCCATTTTGACTATAATTGGCTTACCTAGGGACGCAACCAAGAGTTTATTTCGTTTGTCTAAAAGTTTATTAAAAAATAATTGTATTATGGACTGCACAATTACTTAATTCGTCTAAAACATCTTCTTGTATCATATAACTAAAAGAAACTTTGATTCGTTATTTATTCTTTTGAAATTAGCTAAAACTAAAACTAAATAAAATATTTCTATGCATTTCATAAAGTATTCATAGTATCAAGTAGTCATTCAGTAAATATTTTAAAGCTTATTTCTTGAGCTTTCAACTTAAACTTATGATATAAATAAGCTAAGTACGCTAAAATTATTCACATGAATATAATAAATGACATTTAGTAAAGAGCTTAACAGATCGAAAAGTTAATCTGTAGAGACTGGAAACTCGTGTAGCATATTTTTCATGTAAATCGCCCGGGTCTTTGAGTCAACTGTCAAACCTGTCAGTCAATTTGATTGATTATATACTTATCTAAGGAATTTGGGGCTATAGTATTTATTATATACCTCAAAATACGTGGAGATGAATGTAGGGTCATAATTTAACCAACTTGAAAGAATGAGGTTGCGAAATTCGATGTATGTTTGGTAGTTGATACACTACACATATATAACTTTGAATATATACATGTTATAAATATAAACACTCTTATCAGTCGATAAATGAATGAAGAGATAAATGAATGCCCCAACGAGGCTTGGACCCGTGACCGCTGGTGCAGAAAGTAGGATCACTACAAACTGAGCCAAACTGGCTGCACTGAAGCTTTTTAATATATTAAGACGATTAATTCTCAAACTCTATACGGTTTTAGATAGGTTTAAAATAAAAATTTTATCTCATCCTCACCTCACCTTACCTTCTGCTAGCTTATTGTGTATTTAGGAGTCCTACACCGAAAGTTACACAGGGTTGACAGTTAACACAAAGGCCGGTCGATTTACGTAAAAATACATTATAGTTTTGTACCGACCAACCTTCTTCGTGTCTCCTCCATTCCCAATATTGGCCAACGATAAAGTGTGGTCAACTGTCACTTTGAAGCCATTAACGAGAAAATGGAATTGAGTTGAATTATATTTTTTAAACTATATAAATTGATTATTAATTAATACATCGCAGAAACTATTTTTGGGTTTTCATTTACAAAAACAAAGTTTCGGGTACTTTATCTTATTTTCTTCTGTTTTCGGGTGTACAATAAAGAGTTACTTACTTACTTACTTACTTACTTACTCACTCACACTCACTATAAATATAATGTTTCCAACATTCGAACTCGTAATTCGGTGAAATAGCCTTTGTCAGTCAAACTGATAGAAATGTGACTAGAATGTTAAATCTATTTTACGTTTATATTTTGTACTAAATTATATGTAAGATAAATATATTTTAATAAAATACATATTATATGCATACGCGTTACTATACTCGTAGTACAAACATTTGTGCTCATTACACAAATAAATGTCCCACAGCGGGACTCGAACCCGCGACGCTGGCTCTGCAAGTAAGATTAGAATAAAATAAGCCAAAGTGGATTGATTAAATTAGTATGTTTTATTCAGTATATATCAAGATTATTTAGAAATTTATCAAATAATAAAAGCTGTAGTCCTTTTCAGTAAGAGCTTTTATGTAACTCGAGAGTTGAATTTACAAATATACTTCATATAAAATTCTTGAGGTGTATTCACGGACTCAGCTGTCGAGCTCAATAAAAGTTTTATAGAATAAACTAGGCTAGCCAGTACTACTACCACTTAAAATAGGAATGAGGTTAGATTTTAAACCGTAATTATATATTATGTATTAGTTCTAAAATTAACGTTGATACATAACCGCTAAGTTGAAATGTATACATCTTTTGATATTCTAGAGTTATCCTGTCTTTTGAAAACTTGTTAAGTTCGTGGGAAAACCTACATGTTTGAGAGAACTTAACAAGTTTCCTCCTTTCCCATTCAGAGGTGATAGATCCGGGAATTGAATCCGCTTCGCTTGGTTTCCTTATCGAGCGTGTTATAACTGAGCTATCACTGCCTTCTCCCACTCTTTCTTTCTGTATTTCTAATTCTTATATGATAACTTGTTTGTTAGAGTACTATATAAACATCAATATATTCATTTAAACACTAAAAAACAAATATACGCAATAGTTTCAAAATCTCCAACAATTTTTTTATTATGATAAGCGTTTCCCGCGGCTTCGCTCGCGTTCTATAGGCTAGAAACCAAATTTTTCCACCCACGCGGTATGGCACCTCGCAGAGCTACCGGCGTGTCTTCTCTCCTCGTCAATTCCGATATATTATAACTCATAGCCTTCCTCGAAAAACGAACTATAAAACTCAAAAAGAATTCTTAATTCGGACCAGTAGTTCCTAAGATTAGCGTGATCAAACAAACAAACTCTTCAGCTTTATAATATAAGTTTAAATTAATACGCTTGACACAGACCTTAGTTTTCAGTTTTGTTATTTTACTTTCTCGCCCTTGAAAGGTCATACTTTCATATTGTAGACGACCTTATTTGTACATAAGTGATTTTTATATTCCGGCCCTTTTATGTGGAAAACACCAGAGTCTACGAGTATATCGGTTCACCGTCACGGATTATTAAGCAATGTCAATATGAATAAAACTGGAAAAAATCGTTTTTAAGGGTATTATAAGGGTATATTATATGAAGATGATTATGACAGTGGTAGCCCAGCGGTAACACGTCGCTTGGATAACCGAGTGATGCGGGTTCAAATCCGGGTCTCGCACCTCTGATATTTTCATGTGCGAATCATTTATATCATGATTACCACTTGTCTTACGGTGAAGGAAAACATCGTGAGGAAACCTGCATGTCTGGGAAAACCTAACAAGTTTTCGAAAGGCATGTGAAGTTCGCCAACTCGCACTAGGCCAGCGCGGTGGACTATGGCCTGATCCCCCTCGTACTGAGGGAGGCCCGTGCCCAGCAGTGGGACGTTAAGAAGGGCTGATGATGATGATGATGATATGAAGATAAATATTTAGAATAGAAAGGTTCCGCTAGTTAAAATAAATAAACTTTCTACCTCCTCCTTTCTTAAAGTCGGTTAAAACGTAATCTAAGTTACGCCTTATAATAATAGCTATCTGCGAGTGAATGTCGCATCAAAATCAGTCAAGCCGTTTCAGAGATTACCCGGAACAAATAGACAGACTGACAACATTTTTAAATATTTGTTGAAAAACTGTTAATTTGAAATTAAAAACACACACACCAATTTTATTTATATGTATAAATAGTAAAACTCGAGTAAAGCCGCTGCTAAAGCTAGTAATTATTATTAAGTATATAAAATAAAACCCCTCAGATAAGTAAGTTAATAAAAATAAACAATTTGGTACCTAACTACTACTTACTTAGTAGATGTAAATGTGTGGGATTATTGTCTGGTTGTGTCTTAAGTAGGATAAATAGATAAATATTGTAATGCAATATTGCTACCAAATATATTTTTTGAAAAGCGCAACTGTCGAGTTTCTCGCCGGATCTTCTCAGCAGAACAGCTTTCCGAGTCGGTGGTAGTTTACTCACAGACTTAAAGACTGACATTTAATTTTAATATGTAAAATGACGATTCAAAAGAGCTTGTAATAGTCTATTTGAATAAAGAATATTTTGATTTGATTTGATAACAACTATTCTCATGACATAAGAACAAACAAGTCATTGTCATCATTTTTTTTCAAGTCCTTTAAAAAGCCTCTGTCTCTATTATAGGAATTGATTGTATTCATATAAAACGTCGCATTATAAGTATTCGTCTAAGCGATTAAATCTGATTCTGCGTACGACATAAGCAATTTACTTTAGTTTATTCCTTCAGTGGACATGGCAATTTAGGTCGACGCTTAACCGTGACCCTTTTGTTGCGAGGGCCAGCTATAAAAAGTCATGTAAATAAATGAAATCATGCCTGGTTTCTACGTTATTTGTACCCTTATGTATGAATAGATTGCGTTTTCAAATATTTAGAGACTGTTTCACTGGGAGTTTTTTCGTATGTAAAATAGGGTCTTTAATTATAAGTAAACTTAAAACGCAAGTGCTGAGTGATGCGGGTTCACATCTGATTCTCGCACCTCTGATATTTTCATGTGCGAATCTTTTCTATCTTACGGTAAAGGAAAACATCGTGAGGAAACCTGAATGTCTTAGAAAACCGATTAAGTTTTCAAAAGACTTAGCCTCTAAATCGATAATTATGTCTATTTCAATTAGATTTTCCAAAAAATTATAAATGAACAGATTTGACTTTAGAGTTAGAATTTTATTAAATGTATAGATTGCATAAAATATTAATATTATGCAATATTTATATACCTAAATAGTATGTTATTACTAAATATGGTTCTATATGTAAACCAATTAGAGGTCACATCACAATAAAAAAATTTCTTCCTTCCATACGATACATATATATCAAACCAGAAATAGTAAATTATTTCTACTTTTTTATTAAAAAAAATTGTATAAAGAATAACCTATTTAGAAGATCCGATTATCAGCTCCATAATTGATTAGTTGCGCACAACTCCGATCGGCGCCTTTGATGTTCGTGAAAGGTGAGCAAAAGATTTCTTATCTGACGTACCTCCAAATTGGGTTCTTGAATATAATAATTCTTAACGCCCTTTACATTTTATGGGCTGGTAAGAAAAATGAAAATGATATTTTGAAAGTAGGTCAAAGTATCTTTAGAATTTATATCTAATTTAGTTTTGTAAAGAGGTCCTAGATTTAAGTCCTAAATGGAGGCAAGAATAGTTAGGATTTCTGGTAGAAAACTTTATTAGGTAGCTGTAGTAAGTAAACTTGAAATGTTACACACTTAAGCTGTAGAAAGCACCTTCATTCGACTAATTTCTTCTTTTTCATTGTCATTTCACCGGAATTTGAGACTAAAAGTTAAGGACTTACACAAGACAGTTATATTTGCCCAAAACAGGCACTCGCTTTTATATATTTCATCAGCCGAAAATTGAACCTGCTTCACTCCTAGCGAGTATTTTACCACTAAGCTATAGCCAAAAGAAATATAAAACTAATAATCATTACTCTTGTAGTATAAACGAAGAATGTATAAAACAAAAGGTTAAATTGTGAGTTTAAAATCTGTAATTTGTTTTAATCTTCGTTATAAATAAGGTTAAAGTGCGGAAGGCATTTTCAAGGAAGTAAAGAGTAAAGAGAATAAATACCGTGTACCGGAATCCCGTTGGTCCCGCTTTTCTATTTCAGAATAATGTAAAACTTAAAATAATACTGAGATAGTAGTAACAATGAAATAGTGATTTAAGGAGTTAATTGCTTGAAAAGATTTAGTACTTTCACATTGTTTATTTTTTCAAGTATGATAATTCTTGTGTTTTCTTTGAATTAGTTTATTTAAGAATTAGTTTTAGTTTGCGAATTTACGTTATGTATGGTTAATCTAAATCGAAACTTGTAATATCTATTATGAGTGAAATACTACATAGAGCTTATGATCCATGGAGTGTGCTTATGATGGTGCAATGCAATGGGTTAATGGCTAGAATATGTGGCTTCAAATTACAAGGTGTTAGGTTCAAATCAGTCACTAAGTACTCAGTACATAAAATTATTAAAATTATTAAAATTCGTACGTAGACGTATATAACTATAACACACACGTTTGGCTCAGTTTGTGGTGAGCCTTCTTGATGTGCCAGCGGTCGCAGGTTCGAGTCCTGCTGCTGCTAACTGTAATAAAGTAATGAGACAGCTTTTTCCCGCATCAAAGCTTCACTCAAAAAATTTACACGAATAAGATTTTTCTAGTGTATCGCTGACTAACATTTACTACGTCAACAAGAGTATGCATGCAAAATGAATATGCATGGTTTACATATTTTTTGTGTACCTTCAATACAGAAATATTCCCGTTGAAATGTGGTACTTTTTACTAACTTTTACGATACTGCTATTGTATTCTTGTAGTTTTTCAGTCATTTATTTATCTACTCGTACATACGTATCTATTTCGTATATGTAAGTATTTTATTCCATTTAAAAAATCTTCTAAAACTACTTATTTCAACAAATTTATATGTAATAAGTCTCTATTAGATATTCATATGAGTATAAACTCACGTATAAATATATAAAACAATATTATTTTTATTTTTTCATGTTTCACATTAGTCACTTGACAATTTATTCATTAATAAATTAACTTTAAATGTTACTTATTAGAAAATGTATTTATCAATTTGCTTCATCGTTCTCAACTTTTCGTATAAAACTATTATTCAAACAGAACCCTCTGAATAATTTATATCTTTAATTATGTATTTCATACAATATTTTAAGTCAAAAAACACGTCAAAATTTCGAGATTTCATGACAAAATAGTAGTCTAGTCAGCAATCTTAGTCATTACGTATAGATAAAATAGATAGAAACCTTGCACTACAATACCTTGCAAATTAGACGTAGTTGTACGACCTTATTACGAATTTGAAATTCAAATTACTTTACAATATGCCAAGTTCAAGCTTCGGTTAGCTTTATTTAGGGAACTTATAATTATGCAAGACGGAAATGCTGTATTTTAGATACTGTTCCTTTCGTATTTCAGGAAACAGGTGTCACTGGTTATTATGAAATACTAGTAATTCGTCCAAACTTTGTTCGGATTTATACTAAATTATTTTATATTATGATCTTCAGAAGATTTTCCACGAGCATATCTTCATATTTTTTTAATTATTTATATTTATCAATAGATGTGTTAGAGACCTCTCAATCTCTTACTTTGCCTACTCATGATCATGTTTGTTCTAAGCCAATGGAAACGCTACGAATAAAAAAGAAATTGAACCACTCGATAGTTTTCTGTATTATTTTATATTTAAGTAGTTTATGAAGTAGTTTTTTTACCAAAGTAGTTTCGAGACAAACCAACATTTGTTGTTATATTTATCTACCTAACAAGTTTAGCTTTATTTCAATTACTATCTAAGACAGAGCTCATTTCATTTAGAATCAAGTGATATCCTAATAATAATAGTATGGAAATTTATAAAATGAAATATCTTTGTAATCGTTCTCTCAAATAAATTATTATTTCCTTTACATAACATCATGTTTCACGAGAAATAGAGTATTTGACTAAAGTAAATAAAGTACAAGATAATTATACAAGAATGTTCACAACAAAATTATTATACCCAATTCGTATTTGCTAAAGTGTCTAAGCACAAATATTTGCGCTCTATATTTAACTGACAGTTTTTGATTCTCTTGTTTTACATTCGTTTAGATTTCTCTGATGACATCAGCTCGTTGCATGCTTAGAATGTTACTGTAATATACAACATATTACTGTAATATTTAATAGATTCGAAGATTATCCTTCGGGAAATAAACTAATAAATAGTATTTACATATTTCGTAATCATGTAAATAGTATGTATACTGTATGTATTGTGAAGATTTCAATATAGCGGTATAACTGGGCACTGGCTTTAAATGCGAGGGCGATAAGAGGGAGGTAAGTTCAACACGGTGGTCGAGTGCGGGTTGGCTAACTTCGCTTGGGCTTGTACCTAGATTTAGCGCGAGCGAAGCCGCGGGTTTCGCTAGTAAATGTAAACATAGACTTGACAAATTATATACTAAAACCTTCCTCTTGAATCACTCTTTCTATAAAAAAACATCAAAATCCATTGCATAGTTTTAAAAATCTAAGCATACATAGAGACAGACTGCTTTTTTTTCTGAATATCGAGTGCTGTTGGCCCTACTGGCCTTGACAGCGTCACCGGGCGGGGAGGCGGATAGAAGGTAGAAAGAGGGAGCATGAAGCTCAAGGGGTATAGTTTCGTAAGGGCACCTCCTGCGAGGTTCAAAGACAGACAGCGGGAAGCGACTTTATTTTAAACTATGTAGTGATGAGTGGCTTTCTTTCAATTCAATTCTCTTGTTAATGGCTTCAAAGCGTGCCAGTTGAGCACAAATTATTTCACCAGTGTCACGTAGAATGGAGAAGACACGTGGATTTCTTTCGTCATAAGGCAAGTTGATAAAATTGATAAGTTTTGTCAAAAAAAAATATTAGAGGTGTCGGGTTCCAACCCGGGATATGAACTTGCTTTACTCGGAATCCCAATCGATCGATGGTAGTTTACTCACAGACTTAAAGACTGACTTTTAATTTTGATAATGTAAAAATGACGATTCAAAAGAGCTTGTAAAAGTCTATTTGAATAAAGAATAATTTGATTTGATCGCTTTACCTACTGATACTGGCCTCCATTTCGTAATATTTTTTACCTTATCTTATGGTTATAATCATACGAATGTAATATTACTACGTAATATAAGCATATGCAATATTTTACGGTAAACATAGATAAGATAATTTCAAATGTGTTTGGTGATTTATCTCAAAAAAAAAGTTATGTCACTGCGTAATACTTTAAGTATCCCATATAATTTAAATCAAATATTTGAGCTCTCTCTCTGTTTTTGTTTAATTATAATCTTAAATTAAATATTCAAATTAACTAGTAAATTCTATCCCTATTGGGTTTAAGTTAAGATCTTATTTATTATAATACTTTATTTATTATTCTTAGGTTTACGCGAATATTTGACATTATAAATGGAACTATCTTTTCGGATTGTGTCGAGATGTGTGAGAGACGGGTCTCTCCCGTGACCATAATTGCTGTAAAGTATTCGAAACGTTAGGAACCAAAAATCAAAATGAATCCGCGACAAAATCCGAAAAGATAGTGTCATTTTAGATCTAAAATTATACTATAGGCGATAAGTTTCCAAGTTTCGTTGGCATTAGCATGAATAGACCGGTTAAATAAATATGTTGGTACATTATTACAACAGCTCCATCTAGTTCCGTGGAAAGCTTTGAAAGGCTTGTGTTACGGATACCAGATAGTTGATACACTTCACATAATATATAAAAAATTTAAATACATACATATTATTATTAGGCGTGTGTAACTCTTTACGGAACCGACTCACTGATCCGAATCACTAAAGTGATTCAAAAGATTGGTTCACTCGCAACATTTCAATTGCTTCATTTGGATCTGGAAAATTAGCGCGACACGTCGCTCGGGTTCCGTATTAGCGGCGAGCGAGCGAGACAACTAAACTATTGAATCACGACTCTCGACTTGCGAGTGAGCGGGTAAAATAATTACAATCTATACAAGTCACAAAGAGATAACAAATGAGAAGTGTATCACTTAATTCGTACGGATTTTCGGTGTCAGTATTCATGTACGTAAAAATGACCACTAAGGCGCTTACGTATCAAATACTATACAGTCGTTTTTTGCATGTAATGTTTACATTAACAAGTTGTAATTTTACGTTGATGCGGCATTTGTCATATTGTTTATGTTCGTTCGCGCCTGTTTACGAAAACTTAATTGAGTTCTGTTTAGGGTTTCTTTTTAAATTACAATTTTAAGTCAAACCATAAAAAAATTAAAATAAATAAATATAATATAAAAATTCACTGACACAGTAATAAACACTCGCGACGTAACTCAATGTATTCAAAACATTCTGTATTTTATATCTTTTGAGTCGATGATTCAAATGAGCCAAATGAAACATATCAGTGTTCCGGAACATTTCAGTGATCCAGATGCAAATGTTCCAATCGCAAAAATGATATACTTTGCCCACCTCTAATTATTATATATAGGTTATAAGAATAATAATATCGACGCAAAGTAGCAGTACCCGTATTGTTTTATTAATTATAATCAAATCAATAAATTCTAGGAGAATGTTAGAGAAGTACTTCATTTTGTAACAAATATTTTTTGACGACTCGTTTGGCTCAGTTGGTAGTGACCCGCTAGCGGTCGCGGGTTCGAGTCCCGCTGGGGACATTCATTTGTTGAGCACAATTGTTTGTACTCCAGTCATGGGTGTTTATATTTATAATTATTTGTATGTAATTAAAAAAAATATATATGTAGCATATCAACTATCTGGTATCCGTAACACAAGCATCGTAGCTTACCGCGGAACTGGATGGCGCTGTTGTAAGAATGTCCCAAAATGTTTATTTAAAAAAAGAAGAATGAAGTACCCAATGGATGACCTTTTTCCTTATAAAATGCGATTTTGTGATAAAAGTTTAATGAAGTTAGATAGTAAGCAATTAGATGCAAAGCTTCTCTTTAAATATTTAATGCTATTTAAGGAAAAATAAGTCAATTAATAGAGAGCTTATAAAGATCATTTTCCTTTTCAAAAAATTGGATATAAACCATGAAGTTTTTATTTTATGATATTGAATTTAGAAATAACTTTTAATACGATCTTTAGAAGTTATCTTTGGTAAATCCAACCTAATAAATAACTAAAATATTTTTGATTGAAAATTGAATATGAAAAGAAACATTAAAGAAACTATAATATTTAAAAAGTACCTAAGGGGCCTTAAAGGTCATATTTTCTTATACATCTTGTGAGTTAACATTTATTGCAAATCGAACCCGCGATCTTTGTATTAGTCGATTGATATCACCTTTTCAAGGAATATGCACATTTAAACAAATAACGTTTTACAATTTGTACTATACAGTATAGGCACATATAAACAAAATTAGAATATTTTATACCCCATTTTCCTTTTTTTCGCTGGCACAAGTTTTAAGTTGCGATATAAATCTCAGTCCTAAGGGTTTAATGAAACGTATATATCTTTAGAAGGGGTATTAGGGACGTATAACTATTCACACCAACGATGTACATCACTACATAGTATAAAACAAAGTCGCTTTCTCTGTCCCTATATCCCTATGTATGCTTAAATCTTAAAAACTACGCAACGGATTTTGATGCAGTTTTTTTAATAGATAGAGTGATTCAAGAAGAAGATTTATATGCATAACTAGCGGATCTTTGTTTTAACTTAACTTTTGTTTTCCTTTATTTGTTGACTGTTTATTATTATGTAACAGTATTGTCAGAAATTTCGTAAGCAGTCATTTTTATATGAATGGGTAAGTTTTATTCAAATATAACTTCTTAAATTTCTCAATTATAGTCAAATTCAGTTCACTGAGCTGTATAAAAAGACGGATAATGAATCGCGCAATATTCAATACAATATAATGTATGTTTTCAGCAAACATTAATATGCTATTGTTGGAGCGGACATCGCTTCAATTCAAGGGGAATCAGCCTTATCTGACTGCGCTGGCCAAGTGGTCTTCACGTATCTTTGGTAAACAATAAACTCTCTACTTCACAGAAAACACCTTGTAAGTAATTTTCACTCTCAAATTGTTGATTTTTTCTTCAAAAAGAAGGTTATCAATTCAATTGGTATATTTATATTTTTCAATTGATATATTTTGCTTCATTTTGCATATGAATTAACTCGCTAACTCTGTTAAAGATTAACTATCTCAAATGAACTCTTTATAAATAATTGCTTTATCCTCATTTTGTGAATATTTTAATGTTATATTTAGACAGTGGTAGCCCAGTGGTAACGCGCTGACTTGGATAACCGAGTGATGCGGGTTCAAAGTGCGCAAAGGGAGGCCGTGTCTAGCAGTGGGACGTTAAAAAGAGCTGAATACATTATATTTTGCGAGGGTAAATGGATGATAAGATGGATGGATGTTTGTTACTCTTTCACTCCAGAACGGTTGAACGAAAAAGTGTACAGTTCTATTAGAAAATATTTATTTTTATTTCACTAGGAACGAACCCAAAACGAAGTCAGGGGGTGTCGCTAGTTAATATAGGTATTTACTTATGTTTATTATTTAAATACATCATGGAATCTATGGATATGATTTCTTTTGTTTCTACTAAAATATACCTCAAACTATTTTCTTGGTCATTTTACTAAACTTTCCATTCTCGAGAACAATGGAGATTTGTAGAACATGTTTCTGGCCTAACCCGCTGCAATTTATGACGCAGACCGTTCTTACCGAAGCAGCCATTAATCCAGGTCACAGGAACATTTGTCTTTACATTAATTCGCAAGATTTACTTAAAATATTTGCATATTTTTAAAAAGGATTCTATAAAGATATTAGGTTTTATTTAAAGTACCTATTTACTTACTTTCTTAGGTTTAGATGGATATTTGATTTATTTTTATCTTTGGTTTCCGACGTTTTGGATGCTTTACAGCAATCATGGTCACGAGAGATACTATGGTTTTTGACGTCTCAGACATTTATATACTTGTTAGTAGTACTTATAATTTGAAAATTCTTGGTAATTGTTGCGTACCTATGCACTTTCTGTAAAATTTATAATAACCGTAAAGTTTCATCAAAATCCGTTCAACAGTTTTTGCGTTAAAGAGAAACGAACATTCACTTTTCAATCCATCTATTCTTACAGACATACGCGACGTATAAGATTAGAAGGATATAAAATCCAATTAAAATACTTAGACTATAACTAAAGAACCACTTAAATCAATAAACCAACCAATTAAATCTGTCCAATTTAATAAAAGAGTGTTGATAAGTTATTTGGGTCAACATTTAGGTTACTGTTTGTCACGGGAAAAATCTCATTTCTAAGAAATCTCTAACCGTTAAAACCTAAAAAATTGGGGCGTACCCAAGAGGAGCAAGGGTCATGTGCTAGTTTCCTATAATGTTTATTTAAAACGTTTTAATAACTGCTTTTGATATATTATAGCGTGGATACGTACAATATGTCTATGCCGTATAACTCAACTGCGAAACAATCAACAGTACACGTTGTAAAAAAATGATTACCTACCTAATCAAAAATTATAATTATACAAGAAAAAATTAATTACTTACTTTACTTACTGTAATTAAAAGATCCTAATTAAGTAAAGCGGTAGTATATCAAATATAAATTAAAAAAAATATTTATTTGAATATATTTACAATGTATACACACCAGTAATAGCAACTAGAACCAACTGTAGTAATAAATACAATACTAGAAAAAATATAAATTTCGTTGTTAACGTTAACTATGTAATGGTATAATCTAAAATAATTAGTATAGACTGTTAAAATAATTAATTTCCACTGCTAAAATTTAGCTTTAATTAACGATTTCATTTATAACTGAGTTAGAGCACTGTAAATTGTATTGAACTGTAATTTAGGTATTATATATAACAGATATTGCGAGGGCCGCTTTTAATATCGAGCAAGCGAAATATTTGCATTAAATATACATAAAATTAATTTTTATTAGGTAAAGAAAACAATATACTTTATCTACCAGGTAAATATGTAAAAAATAACCGAGTTACAATATCATTATATATTATATTATAAACAAGAAAATGGTAAAATGAAATGTAAGTTTTTATCTTTGCGTATTTTTTTGTTTGCAACGTTAGAAGTTTTTGTTGCGTCGAGGAAATCTTATTTCGAGTTCAAGCGTTCAATTACTGCTTTATTTGAATAAAAACTATGAATTAATAATAAAATATATAATTTGTATAAATTAATCATAGTTAAGTAAGATATATAAATTAAATATTTTAATTATAATATAAATAGGCAGTGGTAACGCGCTCGTTTGAGTAACCGAGTAAAAGCGGGATAAATTTCTGGGTGTCGCACTTCTGATATTTTCATGTGCGAATCACTTTAAATATGATGATGCTTGTCTTATGGTAAAGAAAAACATCGTGAGGAAACCTGCATGTCTGAGAGAACTTAACAAGTTTTTGAAAAAATGTGAAGTCCGCCATCGCGTAATTGGCCAGTGTTATATACTATCGTCTGACCCCCTCGTATTGAAGGGAGAAATGTGCCCAGCAGTGCGACTTTAAAAAAGGTCTGTACGCAATAAAATATATATAAATGTGTTAGGTACGTCGATGTTGGTTGGACAGAACTTGGTTGAATTTTTAATCCATACTCTCTATATTATAAATATTTAAGTAATTCGATTTTGATGAAATTTGTAAATGTAAGTACACAGATAGTCCTGGGAACGGTTAAACTGCCTTTGTCCTCTGTTCCACTTGAGTGAACCCGAATATTTAGATAGTTTTAAAATCATACAACAATATATAGGTACATGCTCCTGAATAAGTTTAAGATAACTTTTACATAACTTTTTAGTTGCGCTACCACGCTCCTACATTTCAACTGAACTTTCTTTTTTGAATTCAGTTAAAAATTGATTACAATCGGTATTTTTTTAATGAAATGTATACAAGTCGTGTTTATGACTTAACTAGCAAATTAATAGCTACGACATCGAAGTAGTCTGTAACGCGATGCTTACTAAAGTTAATTGCTTTTCCATCACTTAGTATAATTACTACACTGTGCTCTGTAATAATATATCTGAGTGGCACTTAAAGAGTATATACACATACATTTTTAATGTAAACTTATAATTGTTAGTGAATAAATAGAATATATTCTAAGTTAACTGAGATTTAGCGTGGTTTTTCTTTGAGCATTCATTATTACCTGTTGATGATGGCAAAGCCTCATATAATAATATGGTTACAACGCGGTCATTTGGTAAACCAATTGAAGCGGGTTCGAATACCGGATTTTGCACCTCAGTGAATCATTTCTAACCCCATAATTACCACTTGTCTTACGGTGACGGAAAACATCGAGAAGAAACTTGCATGTCTGAGAGAACCTAACAAGTTAACCAACGAAGTGGACTACGGCCTGGTCCCTCTCGTATTACGATAGGCCTGTGCCCAGCAATGGGACGTTAAAACGGCTTAATACACATTGAGTGCTGTAGGTATTTCGTCAACAAATTCCGTCCTGTATCATACAAAAACACAATAGTCGTAAATTAGATTTATTATCAACTCCGCTTGAGTTGTCTTGAGTCTTAAAGTATTTAGTAAAACATATAAAAAATCTAACTTCTTTATACGTTACTTAAATTTTATAAGCCCGAGCATCCTAAAGATACCTAATCAACCGTTAAGATAAGTTTTTTACGACAAAATATTTGTAAAAATCTAAACCTTGGTCACAGTTTAAAAAACAGCCAACTCTGATTTCAAGCCACATTAGACGCCAAAATTGAATGATTATTAAGTATACGTGTTCAAATAGAGCTTAATTTGCCGCCCCAATACAGCAACGTGTTCGTTATCCAGCGGGGTGACTAATTCCACGACGCGCTTGGAAATTGCTTTAATCTAACCAGAGCGTGCTGAAACCGCTTAATCAAAATATAAAATATCGTAAATAAAGTTCTTTCCTAGATAACTAGGTAGTTACAATAATAGAGAAAATACTTTAAATACAACAAACTAAATGCCTTTTGAATATTATAAGTTACAAGTAGCGTTTCACTCTTGCTTTACTCAGTTTCATCCCTAGACTACATTGGTAAATATAAATTATATTTTTGTAAATACTTTCTTCGAAAAATGGTTTTTCCATACACAAACACAACACAGACACACGCACATGCACGCGCACACGCACGCACACACGCACACGAACACGCACACGCACACAAACACGCACACGTACACGAACACGCACACAAATACGCACACGGTGCGTCTAACAGTACTATATAGTTATAGGTATTATATTTTGTACAAACAATCCGAATTAACCGAAAAAGTTTTGCCTCCAGAATTATTGACTTTTAAATGTCTTTTATATTTCCCGCTCTGCGGTTTTCTGTTATCTATTTGTTTAGGTCGATTTTAGAAACTCCTAAAGAGTTGATTATAATTATTGAAATTCCATGTTTAAATTCACAATTTTAAATTGGCTTCACTGTCAAATCTGGCTCTTCTTAAACTAAATAAATTTAAGATCGTAACTTACACAAAATATTTACCAAAAATATGATACTGTGTAGACGGAATATAAAAAAACAAATAGTCGTGTAAATTAGATCAGTGTCTATCAAATTGTAGACACACAGGTAAAGATACAAAGAGAAAGAAATATTATGTTTTATACTATACTATCTTAACCCAGGATTCCATCTGCATTAGCTATATATTTATTTATGGATAGTCGTAACGACCTATGAATTTAGTTTGATTATATTCAATAGATAGCCTTATAAATCTATTTAATAATATTGTAAAATCGATAGAATTAAAAAAAAGTTCTGGAGATACAAAAAAAAAAACAAACAAACACTTTATTATATGGAGCACTAGTACAGATAAGAATCGTATCCGCAAAACCAGAGACAGTAGCTAGTCAAAATTTAAATCAAATATTTCATGTTGAAACCGACTTTTCTAATGATTCATATGAATTATTACAAAATGCAAATTGATAACCGCTATCAGTGTTCCCTCCTCGAATAAAATTAACATAAACCTATGACTTTAATGCCATATCTTATGGGCCATTCCCTTTTATGATGCTTCAAAAGATTAATTGGTAAATTTTCGGGTGAAATATGCTATGGATTACTTTGTGGGGAACCGCTGTTTTGTAAATGACTGGAATTGCTTGAGAAGAGTTTATAAGCTCAATAACCTAGGGTGTATAATAAAATGAGGTTTAATAGTTTATTTAAAAAGAATAATTACGTGGCCTAATAACCAGACATTAAACCAAATGGCGTAGACAGTCTATGCTTTTTAGAAGTAAGATGGAGAGAGATAAACCAATTATCTTTCAATGGAATAGTTAATTAGTGCAATTTTTGAAACTACATACTGACTCCAAACAATCTATAACATTTAAATATGATCAATTCTTGTAAAAATAAATATTTTATGAATATATTATTTAATTGAGAAGACAAGAACTTTTGGATATTTAGCATTTTAGCCACTATTATTTTAGAATATTCAGGCTTAAAATAACTACCAAGTAACTGTTATTGTTTACATTGGAATGTTTAGAGGTTAATGTAAATTTAATACTACTTGTAAAATTGATTAGGTGCTTAATCGTAATTTATTTTAGTGCTCTGTATACTTAAACGTTACGTGTATACAATTTCACTCTGTCCGTCCGTCTTGTTACTTTTCGTTAGTCAGTCAGTTATGTGAAATTTATGGGAAATGCATTACTTTTTACCAGAAGTGAGCCGTAATGATATAACACATATTTATAAATAAATTCTTAGACTTGTAGGGTATCCAATTTCTTACCTTTCTTTGGTTACATTACCTTAGCCCGAAAACTCTCAAAAATACATCAAGTCATCAGTCCACTTTGTGAAAAGCTCTTATGCTCGGTACGTGGATGCCACTCGAATACATTTCGTCCCCAAAGCACATCTATTTCACAAGCGATGTGCATCGAGGTTGCACTTAATGTTTGAAGATCTTGCAGGGAAACAATTAACATAGAACTTGCCATTGCACTCTGTGACCTTGGGCTTTCTCACCAGACTTATAGCTTGAGTGTCTGTAATCTTAGTACTGAAAACATACACTTGTCTAAGATTTTTGTCTGACGACTACGGTATTTATGATGAGAAGGTGTTACTAGATTTAAATAATTATCTACAGCTTTGAGCAAAGAATAGGTTTGTTCGAAACCGGACGTAGGTCATTGATCATTATACTGAGGACTCAGCCTCAGCCATAACAGCTACATCATGTGTAGTTGATGTCCTTGAGAGTTCGAAATTTGTCATTTCAGTTGCAGGTATTTAAGCGAATTATGATTCGCACTGCAAAATCTTGTCTCTCCTTGCTCCATCATGAGTTTTTGTTCAATTAATCGAACAGTTTTCACAATCACTATAAGTGTCCACATCGTTGTCTAGGTAATCAAAACGGATTTTAAGTCAGCTGAAAACTCTCGGAGTTTCAGATTTATTGTGACGCTGGTTATAGAGCGTGGACTTCATCAATCTAGATCGTTCAAGCCTTTCACTAATATTCACACTGCTTGTCGCAAGAAGGTGATCGCTATCGTTTTGAACACAATGACAAAATTTACACTCAGAGATCTTTTCATTCATAAAACATAAATTCTAACTTCCATGTTTCGAGACTAAATAACATTCGAATTAGAAGGAAAGTCATAAAAGAGACCTTATTTTTTTCTTTGTATGGAGATATAGTTAGCATATATTATGTAAAATAAGAATGAAACTTGTTTTAATTAAGATAAAAAAAATGACAATTAAATACAAAAAGTCATAGTAAATTTACACTGCATCGTAATTAAGCGATTTTTTATCGCATCTATTTACAGTTTTATAGTTATATTTTATTTAGTTTAGTTATTACATCGCTTAATGAAACACATGTCATACTCGAATAAAATCTACTAATAAGCAAATCATCAGTGAAATAGAACTAAATTGGATTTCTATTACATAACAAGAACTTCCACTCGCTTCGTTCATGGCAACCTAAGGTACCAACCTCTCTTTTAACTCTGTTATTCGGACATGGCATTAGTAGAGAGCTGAGTGACGCGGGTTCAAATTCACTCACTCCCTCGTAGACTCACCTCTGATGTTTTCATGTGCGAATCATTCTAACATGATTACCATTTGTCTTATGGTCAAGGAAAACATCGTGAGGAAACCTACATATTTAAGAGAACCTAGCAACTTTTCGAAAGACATTTGCAACCATCCTTGTAGTAAAGGGAAGCCCATGTGTCCACACGTGGGACATTTAAGAAGGCTGATTCCACTCAAACATAGCCAGTGTGTGTGCTAAATTTCACTCAAATCTATACATATAATTCCTTTTTTTTTTGTAACGGTAAGAAGATAGTTTTTACGTTAAATTTTATCTTATGCTTATATTAGAGGATCCAGTTTACCTTGATAAAACAAGATAATTAATAAACGTAAGCGTAGCGGTAGATATTTAGTCCGAACTGACATCAGGTGCTACCGCTCAGTTCAGAATTCAAAAGTAGCAGTGTAATAATTAAATTAAAATACTATTCTTACGTGAATATTGATAACTTTCTTTGAGGTTTTTAACCAATGAGTGCAGTGTATAAAAAGACATTTGAAAAGACAGGTCTGTACTGTGTATTATCTTTAAATTTATATATTGTATCTAAAAATTATATATCTCTCAGGCGTGCAAATTTGCTCGTGGCAATGGTATGGTAAATACGGGCTGATTTCCACAACTCAACGACTTTACATCTAATTTGCGTGAAGTTTGCTCATGATTTTTCGGTAATCAACATCAGTTTATTGATGATGATTACCGAAACTCTTTAACAAAAACTTACTTGGTTTCTCACGCAAGTACATTGCCACTAGGCTACCGGTATACCATTTTTTAGTTACTGTATTTTTTTTTGCATTTTTAGCATCAGACCTAAACTACATCGATACCTAAACTTTCTTCTATTCATTTAAATAAATTTAATGAATTTAATCATTGTGATAGATAAGCATATCATTGTTAATGCATGTCAGTTTATTGTATATATTTATATCTAAAAACACTACGAATGGACGTATCATTCAAGTTTAGAGAAGTAGATTTCAGTGCTTCCCCTGTCTCTTATCTTTACACTTTCATTAGTATTTTTAGCACTGGCTTCAAAACTAAATAATTTTAATGTTGTATTATATGTATATTTTTTTATTTATATGCGTCTACAACATTTATATACATTTTATTACAACATTCACTGAAATCATCATCATCATCATCATCAGCCCTTTTTAATGTCCCACTGCTGGGCACAGGCCTCCCTCAGTACGAGGGGATCAGGCCATAGTCCACCGCGCTGGCCTAGTGCGTGTTGGCGGACTTCACATGTCTTTCGAAAACTTGTTAGGTTTTCTCAGACATGCAGGTTTCCTCACGATGTTTTCCTTCACCGTAAGACAAGTGGTAATCATGATATAAATGATTCGCACATGAAAATATCAGAGGTGCGAGACCCGGATTTGAACCCGCATCACTCGGTTATCCAAGCGACGCGTTACCGCTGGGCTACCATTGTCTCTTCACTGAATATCATTTCATAATTGGTAGAGCTATTGCGTTTTCGCATTTTCGCAAAAATACATTTGTATTTTCACATAAAACGCAAATACAAAAAATTTTTTGAGCTCTGTCAAAAATAGTTTCAAGGTTTCAGGTCTAATCCAATTAAGTTCTTTCGCTTTTTTAAAAGTCGGTTAAAACGTAATGATGTTATGTTACTTAATTCATAATACTAATCTGCTGATAATCATAATATTTATTTTCTACGTATAGTGACAAAAATATCGTATGTTCGAGTCATCTTATGATAAATTTATAACAATAGAAGTGTAATAATAAATATTAATGAATAACATGCAATCGAGAATTAACAATGTCGTACTTAAAAATGTTAATTTTTTAGATTCTGGAGCAGCAGGTCATTGTACTGTTTGTAATTTAAATTATCTTTATGTATATTATAAAACCTATTACACTTCAGTTCTAATTGTACTAGGTATATATATATTTTTTTTGTCTGTCTGTCTATTATGGCATCACGAAAAAAATACTTGACAGATTTAAATGAAAAGGACAAACTTGCTAGTAATGAATATGAAAATGAAACAATGAGATGAACTAAATAAATATTTAAATAATAAATAAATATATTGGAATACTAACACACAGCGCCATCTAGTTCCACGGTAAGGTACGAGGCTTGTATTATGGATACCAGATAGTTGATACACTAAATACTATATATAGCTTTTATAAATAAATAAACCCATAACTAGATTACAAACATTCGTTTTTAACAAATGAATGCCCCAAGCGGAACTCGAACCCGCGACCGCTGGCGCAGCAAGCAGGGTCAATACACACTGAGCCAAGGTGTCGTCGTAAAAATAAATAATATTTGTGTTGATGATTAGGTTCGAACATTTGTTAGTCTATAAAACGTTATGGACATTAAGGCATTGTAATATACATTGTACTCATAAATACTGCTATATATACATACTAGAAATATGCGCGGCTCCGCCCGCGTAAATTTTTTTAATCGCTACTAAGCTTCATTCGATAACTTCATTCGATTATTTTTTTCTTGCAATTAAAATGTAGCATTCAAATGGTGAAAGAATTTTAAAAATCGGTTCAGTACTTTTTGAGCCAATTCGTTACAAACATACTTACATACAAATCTTTCCTCTTTATAATATTAGTATAGATACATAGTTGTTAATTTACCATGGTGAGAATGTTCTCCATATTATCCTCTACTTGGAGTAATTCTTAGTTAAAATAATAATATATTTATTTAAAACTTTAATTAATTATAACAACAATCGCTTACTTAATAATTCCTCAACACACATAATATATGTATATAATATATGTAGGGGAGAAGTGGCATGAAAGAGCCAGTTTACTAAACAGACCAAAAAAATATACTTTTAATGAAAGAAATGATATTTTTTTTATGTCAAACTGTTATTTGTTTATTAAAGTAGATAATTTCATATGAAAAAACCTTAAATACATTACAATAATCAGTGAAATATTCATTTAAAAAAAATGTGTCTTTCGGCTCTTTCATAACTTTTCGGCATTGAAAGAGCCACCAAAAGTTATGAATGAGCCAGTCTGTATATAATATACTTTATAAGTATATTTGTGAAAATTATGCCCTATAAAAAAACAAAAAGACGATTCTAACAAATCCTTTGTATAAACTAATGACATTTTTAAGAATTTTTTAATTCTATCAGTAATTTAAGTCATTTTAACAAGCGCTTGAATTTTAACATATTATTCAGTCATACTTATTATAATATATAATCTTAATACATATAATCTTAATATATTAGAGGCGGATTATTATTATTAATAGCTTATTCTTCTTAAAGTGCCATCTTCTTTCAAAAAAAAATTCTTTTCTTTTCTTCTCTTTAAGGCAAATTTTGATGCCACGACTCTGAAAAAGAAACGGGTGCTTTTTTCAAACCATTGGCGTAATAATTACAATCTCAAAAAAAATTCTAAATAAAAAAAACGTGTTTACATTAGTTTCTATAAACTTGTTGCACAGGATAGAGAAGCTTTCAGGTTTTCTCACAGCTAAATCGTTGTGTCTGCTCATAAGTCCTTTGAGCCAATCAATACTTGCAGTTTTAATTTCTTTCCATTTATCTGGGCAGATATCGTTCGCCATGGCGTAATCAAATGCCAGTTTGTTGACTTGTTAGGCCATAGCACACTTTAGAAGCAGCCTTTAAATAATATGCAAGCATATTCTCCTGGTCTATTGTGAAAATACGCTTATTTTCCTACATTAGGAGAGTGTGTATACATGATTTACCAGAAGCCTTCACTTTTTTAACTATTTTAGCTCAGTAAGCCTTCAATATATTAAGAAAAGTGCAGTTTTGTTTATGACCTTTCTCCAAAACTTCATTGACCGCTTCTTCAATTACCGATTTCTCGGGTCTTTTTAGTTTTTTTTGACCAGGTTTCTCCATAATGCAATATTTGAAGCAAATAATTTAATAATACATATGAAAAAAAATGCATATTTATTATTAATATATTGTATTTACAAAATTCAAATGCAGGGTTATGAAGGAGCCGGTTATGAAAGAGCCAGCTTTTTCATGGCCCATTCACGCGGCTCTTTCAAAACATATTCTTAAATAAAATATAACCTTCAATGTTACAACAAAATCAAAACTTTTGCGGCTCAGTTTTTACGAAGTCGCAAAGCCAAATATATGCACAAACTCATTTTAAAATCCATGGTCCTATATTTGTTTATAGTAAAATACCAAAAAACAACTTAAATGAAGTAAAATACTTACTTTTTAGTGCCAAAAACTTTAACTCGATGCACCGGCGTTCGTTGATATCGGCGAACTCTCAAATTTTTGTGGGTGATGGGAAATCAGTGTTGTCACTTAAAAATAAAATCACCAACCAAATCCGTTCCTAAACTACCGAAATATTAGAAGTGGCTCTTTCAAAACCTGGCTCCTTCATGCCACTTCTCCCCTACATAATTTTTTTCCCGCGCATACTTCATCTTACAAAAAATATTGATATTTTAACTCTTCACACCTCCTTACTATTCTACTCTATTTTAAATATATATCAAATAATGTTTTTAAAGAACAATATTAAAAGATATGTGTACCTCTATACATAAATAACCTATTTAAACGATAACGTATAACATATTTCATCAGCTAAGTAATTATGCTGCTAACTTGAGTATTTAATGTTTTTTTTAATATGTTTGAATAATAAAGCTAAGGGTACAAAACATACATAATATAGTATCTGGATAAAATAAAATAATAGAGCATTAAGATAAACGTTTGAAAATGAAACCGTTGATTGTTTCTAGAATCAAAGTGATACAATTTATTGATTCAAGTCTGACCTACTTCGAAGACTTGTTTAAGTCATACTTTACTTAGATTAGTATTTAGAATATCTGAATTCAGTTAAGGATTAGTTAAAATCTACACTTCCAAGTTGCAATCAAGCAAAGCAAAGTAGTGACTATTGAGGAGGTCACGAGTTTGATTCACGTTTGAAACAAATAGTCTTTGATTGTTATTCATTGGCCTAACGTTATGTGATATTTCTTAAATTATAGTTAAAATATATGAATGTTTTTCGCTTGATGTTCGAAGAGAAATTAAATTTCATGATTGATTATAAGATTCATTTAAAGTACAGCGGTAACTTTACCACATAAATAAAACTCCTGTGGAATTGAAGAGAAATATAATATATTTTATGGGAAGTGGAATAAGCCTTTTAGGTATAAAAATATGTGTAGAATATATATAGTCCCAACTATGTACAATGTACATAATATATAAATAAATAAGATCTAATAATTAACCCAGTATCGAGAAGCCTGTAACATAACGTTTTTTATTTGTGTCATACCAAATAAATAGGCAAAAATAAAACATTTCTTATCTGACAACCATTTAATGATTGTTGTAAAGTTAAAAATATAAAAGGCTATTTATTAGAAACGTGTATACACAGTGTATATTATGTACAGTATGTACTAGACTGTGGAAGTTAATGCTTCACTCAAGCATTATAATCATATCAGCATCGTCAATTTATTACTTACTATTTTACGATGCAACGATGAGAGCAAGAAATAAAGCTCTGAAGCTATCGTATAGTGACACCCTTAATTACTTTTTTTATTATTATTTGTTATTATTACAACCATAAAAACAGTTTCTGATAAAAATAAAATTCTACTTTATGGTTCTAAAGATGCCATCCCTTAAGAATTTACAGATGGATGGACAAATATTGTGTCTCCACATAGGAAGCTAGCTTTTTATATGGAAAAATGAAAACGTAATTAATTCACCATCATCGTATTCGGGGTTCGATCTCGCTTCACTTGGTCTTCGAGCAAGCGCGATACCACTAAGTGTCCAATGTCAGCGACACATAGATTTTCGATTTCAACTAGAGTAAAGAAAAATAAAGTTAGAATATTACAATTTGCAACAGCAACATTACTTAATTAAAAATTATCTTCAAAAGGAATATCTACTTAAGTAAATACGTTTGTAATTACGTATATTATCATACGTTTCATTAATAAAGTCAAATATATACGTAGTTTTATATACTATTTGACTTTATTAATGAAACGTATACATTTGAAATAGTGCTATTAGATGAATTCGCTAAAGGAAATGGCGTATGTTTAGATCATAGTAATAAATCTTTTGTCACAATTTTATTTCGTGTTCAACCCTTCTTAAAGTCCCACTACTGAGTACGAGCCTCCCTCAGTACGAGGGGGATCAGGCCATAGTCCACCGCGCTGGCCTACTGCGTGTTGGCGGACTTCACATGTCTTTCGAGATCTTGCTAGGTTTTCTCAGACATGCAGGTTTCCTCACGATGTTTTCCTTCACCGTAAGACAAAATATGGTAATCATGATAGAAAATGATTCGCACATGAAAATATCAGAGATGCGAGACCCGGATTTGAACCCGCATCACTCGGTTATCCAAGCGAGTGCGTTACCTCTGGGCTACCACTGACTCTCAGAATTTTATTTATCTTATAGTAAAATTACTTATAGTATTGAATGTCTAGAAATAATTATTGAACTTTAGTTCATTCTTTTCACTATTTGAAACCTATTTCCCAGAAGTATAATATTTTGTAGACGAACCATATAGTTTTGAATATGTGCTAATTGCCACGAATAACATTTTCGATGAATAACAGTATACAATAATTTGTATTTGCACTACAGGTAATTGCAAAATTGTATTTTACACTAAAAAGTGTGAAATTCTATTTATTTATAACTAAATTTGCTATTCAAAATGTAAACAAACATTACGTTTAGATATATAATTGTATGTAGGTAAACTTTAATTATGTAGAAAATCACTATAAAAACTGCTATAGTTGCTTTTGCCACAGGCTTTAACACCATTTAAAGTTATACTTTAATGTTGTTACTCATGTTTTACGCTTGGAAAAGTTTTTAAATCCATATAATATAATTATATACTCTATATATATTTTAATAACAATAACAAGTAAAATTAACTTTACATAACAAATACATAATAGAAATACATATTTCGTCACCTTTTAAAGTCCTATACCAGTCTCATACTATGTTACCTCACATATCTTTATTTCGATTTAAGTTAATACAATATTATAACTATATTACGTATAAGAGCTTAAAAACAGACAGAAATAGCGACTTTGTCTATTATTCAATGAAGCAAGCCTAAAGAGATATCGTTTGAAGGTTTGATAAATCTTCATCAAAGTGTTCACAGACTGGATAAATCGAGTCCTTTTTACATTCTATTGTTTGCTCAAATCTATTCTCTACAGACTACAGGATTGATTTCGAATTTTTAATTACAACGTCTGAGCTCGATTGATAAAATGTGAATTTTCGTTTAATAGCTTATTGAACCTATAAGTTGTCAAATTATTTCATTTCAAATGTGTAACCTTTTTGAGTAACTCAACTGGCACGCTTTGAAGCCATCAACAACAGAATTGAATTGAACTTTTTGAGTAATTGATTATTATTCATATATAGCTAGGTAAATATCGTTACTGTTTGTTAAGATTCGATCTATTTATGTATAGAAAAATGAAATGTCACTTATTGTTAACTTCCGCTAGGAGGAGGAGGTTATTAATTCGGTCGGTATTTTTTTATGTATATTATACGATTACACCGATTACTCTGTGATTTATGATCCGATATTTTTATCACTCAATTCCACAAACTTGAAATTTCGTATGTAGATTTTTTAAAAGAAGTTATTAAAAAAACTATAAGTTTATTATTAATCTAAAATTAAGCCTCATAGTTTCTAAGATAATTTTTAAAAGCTTCCCGGATATTGTACGATGTGTTGATCAGTTACTCGTATATCTATCGCACGTGTCTAGGGATATAATTTCACTTCAGTAAATGTATTAGACCCAAGTTATAAGTGCTCTATTCTGAGGCGACATAAATGTGATATTTTTTTATTTCTGAAACAGATATTATTCATATAAGACGATATGTTTGGCTCAGTTTGTAGTGACCCTACCGCTGCGTCAGCGGTCGCGGGTTCGAGTGCCGTTTGGGGCATACATTTGTCGAGCACAAATGTTTGTACTCCAGGCATGGGTGCTTATATTTATAATATTTATTTATTTAAAGTTATATATGTATTATGTAGTATATCAACTATCAGGTATCCGAAACACAAGCCTCGTAGCTTACCACGGAACTAGGTAGCGCTGTGTGTAATAATGTCCCAACATATTTATTTATATATAATTCATATAATTCTTATTAATTTATCGTGTTCTTTACTCATATAAAAACTGCTTTAAGTTTATTTTTTTTTAGTTCTGTTGAAAGGGGAATCACTATCATACATACATACCTAGGGACGAATCCAATCATAGTGAGAGTGAGTAGCTAGTTCAATATTCATTTGATACTATTGAATTAGATCTTAAATATAAAGCTACTGCATTTCCATATCTTCTGTAAACTAACAGAAGATAATATGAGTGAAAACTAACTTTAATTTATAACTAAATTTAATCCAAGCGTAAGCGATCCTATAACACTTACTTACTGACTTACTTAAACCATGTGCCTTATAGTACTATGTGTTACTCATATTCTCACTCATAGTCTACCCGTGTAATAAAATTCATCCAAATTGGTCCAGCTTCTTTAGCGTGAAGTTACCAGTACTACAAACAAACTGTCGTACTTATAAATATATTATATAAATATATGTAATATAAATGTATATAAAATATATAATATGTATAAAATATAAATATATTATATAACATAGTATAAATAGCTTGTTCTTACCATTACATTGTTGATATATTTATTATATTCTCACAGAAAAACCACTGATCCGATCTCAATGAAATTGTAACAGAGATATATTGTGTACTGAAAGCGGATACAGCCTACTTTCACGAAAAAGAAAAGGATTTTCACGGGTCGTGAGTCGAAATATGACGGAAATTACGTTATTATATAAAAACTGCATGGTCCTTGACAGATTTATTTTTAGGGTTACCACAAAGCTTTAAAATAATTTTTGCTCTGTATATCGAAGGTGAAGCTTCTTGTAGGTTCTTTAGGCTACTAGTGACTCACCCTTACTCCGCTTGTGTTCATTCCCTAGTACGTTTTAACTGTATGGAATAGGTTGAATTCATATTATAATAATATGCTAGGACGAGTTGTTTCTAGCCACAATAACTCTTGAATGTGTTATCCCGTAGATTATCTGTCGCGGTAAAGGCTTTGTCACTCTACAACTCTTCGACTACCTTCAGACAAAAAATCAGGGTAATCTGTCACTATGGTTCAACGTGAAAGAAGGATAAATAAAGAAACAAAATTTTGCATCTATATTATTATAATATAGTATGAACTTCAGATATTATTACAACATACTTTAAACTAGTACGGAGGGCAGTGTTACTTAAACATTGTTAGCTTGATTCTAAATACTTGTTTGTTTTAAAGTGCTGTATATTTTTACCAAGCTTTTCTATGTACTTATATAAATAAATAAATAAATAAATAAACATTGTTTCATATTCTTGGCCTATATGTTTCTCTAAGTAAAACTATATTATTCATAATAGATATATGTATGTACATGCTAAAGCCTGTATACGTTTGAACGTATACTAAAACTTACAAAAAATCATAAATTACAGCACAAAAGCGTTCATTGTTCCAGATAAAGCTATATTAATAAGCAATCACAGTTAGATATGGAGGAAATAGACCTTGCACTAAAAGAGTGTGGCTTCGGTCTATTTCACATACAACTTCTCTGCACTGCCTTCGTAGCGCTAAACGCTTGTATAATCGTCACAAACAGCACTTCATATGTATTACCAGTAGCCGAATGTGATCTTGATATGAATCTTGTACAGAAAGGATTGTTGAATGGCGCACCGTATTTTGGTAAGTCTATTTTTTGTATACGATAATATCTAATGTGTTTCCAAATGATGACGGACAAGCTGCCAATGTCATTGAGACAAGCAAACTGCGCATACGCGATATTAGTATCTAATTAACTATAATTAGTGCACAAGTGTATGCGCAGACACAAGTGCACTCTCTATTTCTTATCACTCTAATATTCCGGTGGGACGATTACTCGACACGATCAATCTCGCTTTCAAAGTAGAAGTTATCAACAACAAACGTTCATTTGAATCTATTTTTTATCTACTATTTTAAGGAAATACTGTAAAGAAAGTTTAAGATAGACAAAAGATAAATCAATTTTACTCAAATATGTTTATTTGTTCTAGGAATGATTTTGTTGTCTATTATTGGTGGTTTTCTATCAGACACATTTGGACGCAAGTTTTTTTTAGTATTCGGATTTGGAGGTGTATTTATTTTTACAATATTAAGTGGATGCAGTCAAACTTACTCCGTATTAGTTACGGCAAAATTTTTCGAAGGAGTATTGTAAGTATCAAAATGACTCTTTACAGCTTTTTTTCTAACTCTAGACTATCTGTGTACCGAATTTAATTTAAATCGGTTCAGTATATCAGACAGATAGAGTTACTTTCGCATTTATAATATTAGTAAGGTTTGTTACAGTTACTTAAATTTTAATTTATAGATATTGTGAAAAATGTATTAACTAGTAAGTTAAAATTCCCTTTCAATACGAGTGCGGGTACAAGTGCGGGTTAGCGGACTGTGCATGTCTTTCGAAAACTTGCTAGGTTCTCTTAGACATGCAGGTTTCCTCACGTGTTTTCTTTCCGCGTAAGACAAGTGGTAGCCATGAAAGAAAAGATTCGCCTATGAAAATAACTGAGCTGCGAGACCAGGATTTGAACCCGCATCGCTCGAATATCCAAGCGAACGCGTTACTATTAGGCTACCACTGTCTAGCTAGTATAATATATATATATATATATATATTTAAAATATATTTGTTTTAATAAAAATAGATATTCCTAAATCATAAGTATAAAGAAATTTTCCTACAAGCCAGGCTGCTACAACACAATCATTTATTTTTGTTGGCAATCTATCCAAACTTTTAGCTAAAAACGTTTTCATTGTGTCAGATTGAAACATTTACAACACTATTTTAAGATGTACCAGAATAGGTATGAATGTATTTTCATCATCTTAATACCTTTTTATCTAGCTTAGTAATTTTATCCCGCCATTGTATAAGTGCGACTTACGTGATATTAGATGTATAATCTATATAGAATATGGTATTATAAATGAAACTTTCTTTTCG
Source organism: Boloria selene (assembly GCA_905231865.2). Taxonomy (NCBI): domain Eukaryota; kingdom Metazoa; phylum Arthropoda; class Insecta; order Lepidoptera; family Nymphalidae; genus Boloria; species Boloria selene. The sequence goes on from HG993149.1 coordinate 9,951,549, forward strand.
AATTCAGCAATCATGGTCAAGGAAGAGTCTCTTCCGTGACCATGATTGCTGTAAAGCATTCGAAACGCCGGGAACCAAAAATCAAAATAAATCCGCGACAAAATCCAAAAAGGTAGTTTTATTTATAATGTCAAATATACGCGTAAACTTAAGAAAGTATTAGAGTATGGTATTTAATAATATTTGTACAATGAAGATCGAGATTTTAGTCTCCTTGCTAGTATCTACTTTTTATTAAAAAAAACATAACCACTGTAGTCAATTGGTAAAGCGCTTGCTAGAAAACCAAGCATTGCAAGTTCGAATCCTGTTTCTCGCACCTCTGAAATTTTCATATCCGAATGAAATTAGGTTACCATCAAGTTTTCAAGCAACATAACGTGAAGACCACCAACTTGAAAAAGAAATTATTGACTGTGGCTTGATTCCACCCGTAATCGGAGGCCGATGCATACAAATGGGATGTTAAAAATGTCAAAATATAACTATTCTTTCTTAAATTTTATTAAGATAGCGAATCGCTCCGCTCGGGTTCTTTCCTGGATTATAATGATTAGTATAGATTTAACAGAAATTAAATTTTCTAGTGATGAAAACCGTATTAAAACCCGTAGTTTAAAAGATTGGCGTTCAGACGGCGGGAATAGTTTTTTTATACAATGTGGAGATTATTTGTATTATATTTAAGAAAATTATTTAGTTTTTGCAAGTAAGCAAGAAATTATTTACAAAATATTTAAATGAAGTTAGTACCAAGAACACAAATGACCCTTTAATTCTATGGATTTATATTTATAGAACTGCCCTATAATAAATTATAGAAGTTATCAAACTTGCCAACAAGTAGAAGCTTTCAACAACTTCAATTAAAATGTTACATTATTATGTTAGCATACCCTTTATAATCTGTACATTTTTTTAAATTTAAATATCAATGTTTAATATAATCTGTACTAATAAGAAAGAAATAATTTATGAATTAATAATTATTTATTAATTTTATTAATATGTGTAAGCATAGTCTTCACAGTTTTTACATTTCTTTAATAATATTATTTGAATTTACAGAGCAATAATAAAAGTTAACATCGATGCAACACAGCTAATGGAAACATTGACAGCTGTCACTTTTGATTACTATAAATATAGGAGAGGTGTCAATCAGAGGGCAGTACGTTAACGACCACGGTGATAGCATGAGCTATGCCCCGGTGTGATATTTCGATTATTGTGTATTATTTGTAAAAGTATAATCATTTATGTGTGTTAATAAACAAAAAGTGATAAGTGAGTCTTTTATTCTGAGTGGTATTCCAACAAATCAGAAGTGGTGGATCAGCTCACATTGGTATGTACTCTTTGTTATTTTAAAATAATTTTACAAAACGAAGTCGGACAAAGTAAAATATTTATCAGTTTATGTTCACTTTGAAATAACAATTATTAATCTACATAATGTTACTGTCCTTACTCAACATCATTTGTCAATCTACCCTCATTTTATATTTTTTTTTTTTTTCTTAATTATATTATCGGTTTAAAATATCATTATCATGATATTAATGATCATAAATATATTAAACAAAATAAATTGAGAATATTAGCATTACTGTTGTTTTTTTTTCATTTATTTGAAGGATTTAAACGTGTCTTATATCCTAAGTAAAATAATTATAAATTTTCTTTAGACATTCATGACTAAATTAAATGTTATTATTATTATCAATTGGATTTTTCAAAGTAATAGTATTTATATTGAATAGATTGCACTATAATGAATTTACTACTATAATATATTTTATGATATTGTGCTTAATGTTTTTCTTTATAGTTGTAATATTTGTTTTATGATAATTTAACTTAATAAATTATTTCTTATAAAAAAAAAATCACATTCAAAGAAAATTGGAATCGGATAAGAATAATAATGTTATATAATCAACTTTTATAATCAATCGAATGTGGATTGAGCATAGTTAGATTTGTTTAATATTATATTTTCAATTTAAAAAAAAAAAAAAAAAAAAAAAAAAATGATTTAGTTTGCAGTGGTGTTGCTTAATATTTAACTTAAAATAATCAAAACACAAGTTGTTTTTAAACTATTAATCTTTAAATTATAATATATGAAAGTTTAATATTGCTTTAATAATTTATATTTTAATATAACACATTATACATATTTTAATAATAGCAACACTACTTAATATTATTTTAACAAATGTTAGAAAATTATAATAATTATAATTATAGTAGTTAAAAATAAGTTAATAATATTGCCATATTTATAATATAATTTAAATTTTAAAATCTTAAATGTTTAGAATTGAAATGTATAATTTTATAGTCTATCATTTTGAATATTTGTAAAAATTGTGGGTAGGCACTGTCTGTAACAAGTATGTAACCACCTGAGACGTCTAATACCCTAGTCTCTCCCGTGACCATGATTGCTGTAAAGCATTCGAAACGTCGGGAACCAAAAATCATAATAAATCCGCGACAAAATCCGAAAAGATAGTTTCAAAGTCATTGAAATTCAAAGAAATTCAAATAATTAATACCCATATACTGATAAATGACAATATCTACCAGTAAAACTTTGGGCTCTTAGCAAAGCGGCTATACGCCGTAAGTGACGCATGATAAACACAAGAGAAAGAAAGTAAGGAAAAAAACTACAAGCCCACGTAGCATATGTTACATACATAATACGCTGGGAATCACGCGTCCATTCATCGGAGATGGTTAAGAAATATTATACAAAGAAGAAGTGAAGTAGCTCATAATAATGCGAAGATAGAAGCCATTCATCACATCGAAAACTCAGAGAGAATGCCAAGGCATAAAGAGTTACCCGTTCCAGTTAAGTGTTGAGATTCAGTTAACGAGATTGAGCTCAACGTGCAGTACCATTGCCAAAAAAAAAAGAGAAAAGTGAAAATCGAAACGAAATCCAGTTAGACGCATTCAGGTAGCGCTATCGTCCAAATTCACAAGTTCGAATCTAGGACCGTATAACTTGATGGATAGATTCATCGATACACCCAGTAGTCATACACAGAACACGATTGGTGGTTCAAGTAAATGATACCTACGAGTAGTTTCAACCATAGCCATGAAACTCGATACATTAAATAGATCAAAAGGTTAAGGAGACGGCCGTTACGTTTAAATAGAGTGGCGGTTTTCTATGCCCTGCTCAAGATGTCTGGATTGGCACGAAGTTGATATGAAGGTTTATCCTCATTTGAATGCCTACAGAAAGCGTGGCAGAGAAAAAATATTACTAAATTTACTTTAGTACAGATCTTAATTAGTTGACAGATTGAAATTTTGGCAATAGGGAGCCGTAGTGAGGATACACGTATAATGAGTTACAAGTACCGAATAGTTACAAGCGGTGCAAATACTTACAGTTATCTTATTATAATAAATAAATATCATAAAGGATAAAAGAATAAATATATGAATAGATTGAAATAGGTTTTCTTTACTATAGCCACAATGAATCAGGACATCGCGATAGGATTGATATAACTTTAGGTAAAGTTTTCTGTCCTAAAATGAGTATATTTGTACAAGAATACTATGTATCCGCATGCTTCAGTTGCACATACAACAAATCGTCTACAATGGAAAATATTTTTGCATCCAAACATAAAGCTAACACAGTTCCGTTTCTCACTTTACAATGGACCATGTAGAACAATTTCTTATAGATGAAAGTGGAAATATGTATATTTTGAGAATAATTGATGGACTTAGCGTATTTATATTCATTAAAACTCTTCGGAATCTTAAAGCAAGACAACTTAAACATTTTGAAAGATATACAATTAGAAAAGAGGAATTAGTCTTACGTTGTCAATACTTACAAATATATATGTAAAAGAAATTGAAACCAAACATGTTGTGAACGCTGTCGCAACCCCCTGAACAAATAGATAAATAGAGAGATATAACTGAACTTCTCGTATATTGGAATCACAAGCGGCATCCCAGTAATCCAATCAAAGTTTGGACGAAAAGGTTTGAGACAATCACCCAAACAAAGTGCAGTGGAGTTTTAATAACACTAACGGAGATTACTAAATAGTACATCCAAAATAGTTTTCGACCGTAAGATCGTGAGTCTGGAAGAGGCACCTATCCTAAACATCACTCAAGATTGTTCAGAAAATTCCAAAACAACAACAGGACAGATTGTTGTTACGAACACTGAGAAAAGTCAGACTGCTTTGAAAGAATGAACATGTAATCAACAATAACATGAAAAAAAATATATTTGCTCTCAATGATCGTTCTGATTACAAATCATTGTTGTTGAAATAAAAATTATTAGTACTGACGGGGTTACAAAACCTAAATACAAAAGTTTATAACAAAAATATAAAATATAATACAAAAGTTTACTACGCGAATGCGTTCAAAAGATATCATTTACTTTATCATTCAAAAGTGATAATAGAAAGATAGATCAAAAACGAGAGACGATATTGATATCGAAAACTAAGGGTTCCCTGAATTTATATATATTTTAACGAAATCAAAAAAAAAGGGACTTTGAACCCTTTATAATATCGTAAAGGGTCATGTTATGTTAGCGGAAAAAAAAAAGGTCCTCCCTATCGACTAGTGGTATCATAACCAACCGATGCCCTGATGATGCTGCCATGCGTATGGAATAACGCAGATGGGAATAATTATGTGTAAATGGTATATTATACTTAACTACACAGATACGATGCTTTTTATGTCTATCATATATATATGTAATTATAAGTGAAATATGCCGCTGTATGCGGTGATTACTAGGAATAATTGTATGAAATTTGCCCATAAATGGGGTGATCAGTTGTTTAAACTCTAGGTCATATGAAGTGAGACATTCTGCTGAATGCAGTGATCACTAATTATAAGTGAGACATTCTGCTATATGCAGTGATCACGAAAGATTTAAGTGAGACATTCTGCTATATGCAGTGATCACGAAAGATTTAAGTGAGACATTCTGCTATATGCAGTGATCACGAAAGATTTAAGTGAGACATTCTGCTGAATGCAGTGATCACGAAAGATTTAAGTGAGACATTCTGCTGAATGCAGTGATCCCGAAAGATTTAAGTGAGACATGCTGCTATATGCAGTGATCACGAAAGATTTAAGTAAGACATGCTGCTATATGCAGTGATCACGAAAGATTTAAGTGAGACATTCTGCTATATGCAGTGATCACGAAAGATTTAAGTGAGACATTCTGCTATATGCAGTGATCACGAAAGATTTAAGTGAAACATTCTGCTGAATGCAGTGATCACTAATTATAAGTGTTGTGGATGAAGAACGATGATGGCCGAGCGTGCACGACGGCACGCGAGAGCGAGACAGCAGCGACGACACCCGACGGCGAGGCAGCGACGACAGCTACTGAAGAAGCAACAATAAAGAAAACAAGCGAATACAAGTGAAATTAGTGTTTCATTGAAGAACCCCCATACAGTCCATGACAATAAGTGAGACATTCTGCTGAATGCAGTGATCACGAAAGATTTAAGTGAGACATTCTGCTGAATGCAGTGATCACGAAAGATTTAAGTGAGACATTCTGCTGAATGCAGTGATCACGAAAGATTTAAGTGAGACATTCTGCTATATGCAGTGATCACGAAAGATTTAAGTGAGACATTCTGCTGAATGCAGTGATCACTAATTATAAGTGAGACATGCTCTCTGTGAGCTCTCAATGAGGTGTGCTGCTTAACCGATAATGATTATTAAAATCAATAAGTGAAATATGCCGCTGTATGCGGCGATCACTAGAAATAACTAAGTAAACTTTCCTATGTCTATATGGGGTGATAATCGTTTAAGTTATAAGAAGTGAGACATTCCGCCGAATAAATTGTTAAATACTGACAAGTGAATTATGCTGTCATACATTGCAACGACATCTTTTTAATATATCACTATATGTATCACTGAATATTACGGTGTCCCAGTAAAATTCCAGCTGCGTCAATCATCTGAGAGTGCACAGTACATCAAAATCAAAATTCTATATCATGATTTAAATCTACTAATGAGAAAGCAGGAATTGTTATATAATTCTTATTGTTTATATTACTTCTCTTGTTGAGTTATATTATGTTATTCTGTTTTATTATGTTTGATTTATCTTACATTATTATGTTTCATTTTTTTTTTGCTTTCTTTTCGGATGGCCGAGCCGGAATGGGGACATTCCGTTCACAGGACGGCCGTCTGTTAGCATACCCTTTATAATCTGTACATTTTTTTAAATTTAAATATCAATGTTTAATATAATCTGTACTAATAAGAAAGAAATAATTTATGAATTAATAATTATTTATTAATTTTATTAATATGTGTAAGCATAGTCTTCACAGTTTTTACATTTCTTTAATAATATTATTTGAATTTACAGAGCAATAATAAAAGTTAACATCGATGCAACACAGCTAATGGAAACATTGACAGCTGTCACTTTTGATTACTATAAATATAGGAGAGGTGTCAATCAGAGGGCAGTACGTTAACGACCACGGTGATAGCATGAGCTATGCCCCGGTGTGATATTTCGATTATTGTGTATTATTTGTAAAAGTATAATCATTTATGTGTGTTAATAAACAAAAAGTGATAAGTGAGTCTTTTATTCTGAGTGGTATTCCAACAATTATAAATAGGAGTTTTCATTAGAATCTGTTCAAGATACTGAAGTGCTTAACTATTAATTACGGTGTTACAGTAAAAGTTACAATTCTATTTTTGCAAAGATTCTTTATTAAAGTTAAATATATAAAGATTATGGTTTAAGATAATATAGCATCTCAGTATTTTTTTTTAAACTAACTCAGTAAGAATCATTAACTCTTCCTTAACTACTATAATATACTGTATACACAACTAATTTAAGAATATGATTTTGCCTACGCATTGTATTGTTCATTCTTCATCTCGACTTCGACATTTGTATTAACTTATATTTCATTTATTTCATATGTAAAAAACGCCAGTAACAACAATATATCATAATTTATCATAATAAATGTCTACAAACTTAGTTTATCTCGTAGCTAAGTTTGCTGAAAATCACCCAAAATATTTTAAATATGATACCTGATAAAGCTACAACAGCCTATGTTTACGTTAATATTATTTATAGTATAATATATTATATGTTACGTTCAATTTTAGATTTTCAACTGCCTTCTCACCAATTATAACTTTAACTTCTGAGTTCTGTCACAATGGAATAAGAGACCGAATAATGATCTTACAATCGTCTTTCGCGTCAGTTTCTCAAATAGTGGTAGCGCTAATGTCCTGGGCGATACTGCCGCAGGAATGGAAACATTCACTTTTTAATGGCTATATCGGTAAGTAATTGTAATAATAGCTTATACGTATAATAAAATTTTCAGTCAAATATCTACATTGAATATTATATGGAACAATTTATTGAAATAATCAATATTATCGATCGAGATTTCTTGTGCCAGCGGTCGCGGGTTCGAGTCCCGCTGGGGGCATTCATTTGTTAAAACTCGAATGTTTGTACTACAGTCATGGGTGTTTATATTTATAATATGTATGTATTTAAACTTATATATGTAGTATATCAACTGTCTGGTATCCGTAACACAAGCCTCGTAGCTTACCGCGGAACTAGATGGAGCTGTGTGTAATAATGTCCCAACATATTTATTTATTTATTATTTATCTATGCCTTTTAGAACTCGTGTCTGTCTGTGACCGCATCTTATTATATATACGATGATACTTTTTACTTCGAAAAAAATAAGAGTTAGTCATTAGTAGTTTAAAGCATAGCAATAAGCAGGACAGGGATCAAAGGTAGTTTATATTCGTTTCTCATTATACAATTTAAATCCTTATATATCTCTGTGATTTAAGTATAAAAAGGTATCAGACAGAGTTACTTTCTATTTATAACATTGGTATAGATAACGCTTTGCCAGCAAAGAAGTATGCATAGAGTAATTCGTCATGCTGAACTACAAAGTTTTTTAATATTTTCTTAAATAGCCATATTATTAAAATGTCGCTGCAACTGAATCTTATTCATTTCAATTCAATTCTCTTGTTAATGGCTTCCAAGCGTGCTATTTGAGCACAGATTTTTTCGCCAGTGTCACGTAGAATGGAGAAGACACGAAGAAGATTGGTCGGTAAAACTGAATCTTATTTTACATCATTCCTGTACGACATTAATATTTAACGTCTCCGCTAAAAAGGCATTTCGAATGGCTGCTTCAAAGATTTACAATCTAATCGGGCCAGGTGCCAAGCTAAATAGCTTAGGCACCCATGCTAATCTTTCAGATCTCATTCTCAATCATATCAACCATAACTCCTATGGATCATACCCATAAAGCTACATGCTAATTAAAAAGATTAATTTTAAATTTATACATCATTTTATTTGTAAAATAAAATAAATTCGTGGATAACACTAATTTTGAGTAGGCAATGCCTAGTGATACATCTTAAACAGTAGTCTCTCCTTAGACCAAGATGGCTGTAAAGCCATTCGGTGTAAACCATTTTTTTTTATAATTATTCGTTAAATTATTAAGATGAAGAGAACATATTATAATATAAAAATCATATGAGAGAACGGGATTAAACGAATAAATTAATTTAATTATTGTTTGAATAATGTAATCGTTATATATTTTTAGTTCTCAACACTTGGAACTACTACCTCTTCATAATGTCAACGTGGTCGTTCATGGCGAGTTTCATGTACGTATTCCTGCCAGAGAGCCCTAAGTATTGCGTCACTCAGAAAAGATACGATGAAGCTCGAGAAATACTCATATCTGTGTATAAGAAAAACACGAGAAAGCCAGCAGACACTTTTTCAGTAAGTTATTTATTTTATTGAAGCTATATCTAAATTACAATATATCATATCCGTTTTTAATCATTCGTATATTATCTGTTATAAAAAAAACAGAAATTGAATTGAATGAAACATCATTTCGGATTTTGTTTGAAATTGAATTTAATGAAACTATCATTTCGGATTTTGTCGCGGACTTATTTAGATTTTTGATACAGCAAACATCAACACGCAATCAAGTTAGATTCATTTATAATATCGATTATTCGCGTACACCTAAGAAAGTATCAGAAATAGACAGTATATGAGAGTTATGAAAAAAATCATTAATATTTTAACGAAACGATAAAATTCTTTAAAATCTGTTATTCTAGGTATTACAAAATTGCAATTGTTCAAAGTTGTACGTATCAAGAACATAAAAATTATTCATATAACCCAATACCTAAATTTTTGTTTTCTTTGTAAATTTTCACTAGCTTATTTATGGCTTAGCTTTTCTACCTATATAAATATTAACATTTAAATAATTTTATCTTCTCGGGTTTTTCCGTGAAAGCATAAAAAATATGTTTATTTACAATGCAATATTTAAAAGTCTTAAATATCATCATGCTTTTTGTGTTATCATATCATATGCTCTTGTGTCTTACGGTTTTTAACCGACTTCAAAAAAGAAAGAGGTTATATTTAAGTTATATTATTGTCAAAATTAAAAATTATTTTAAACTTGCAAACGATAAAATAGTAAATTAGTCCATTATTTATATATTAACCCAGCCAGGTCGAAATAAAATATTTCAGTCGTATCACAATTATGTAATCAAAGGTGGTATTGGAGGCAAGCCAATGCACTAGTGTTAGAAATCGTAAGGAAAACTCAGAGCCAAATATTTTACTTTGCTTAAATGGGCACTTTGTAATATACTGTGCAGTCGCAATGTATGTACTACCTACTACGTTATATAATATATGGTGCTAATTTTAATGAATTATGTGAGTTCTTTTATATTAAAAATATTGATAGTATTTAAAACATTAAACGTATCTGATGTGTCCTGAGAATAATTAGGAAAAATATCCAGTCATTTTCTTTACATATAATTGCATTAAAAATGTAATGTTTTTTTAATGAATAGACTAGAATATTTTAATACATGATGATTGAACAATACTTTATTTTACATTCATAACGTTTTTGTTTCATTGATAAGGATGTTTAAAGAAACAGATAAACAATTATTCAGCTTTATTCATACTAAAGTATGTACCTTGTCTGTTTAGACCGATACAATTTAATGATAATATAGTTTATACCATTTGGTGAGCATATAAAGCCCGCTCTTACACCTGATCTCTCATGTAGCAGCTCCATCTAACTATGAAAGCAAGGAAATTCTTGTACACTATACACTATGTCTATTACCTGTTACTTCGTTTGTATCTTGTTCTAGCTATCCTAAATATAGTTTAACGAATATAAGTTTATATAACACTAGCGGACCCGACAGACGTTTTGCTGTACTGAAATAATTTCAATAATAATAATTATTATAAACTTTTGCTCCCGATGAAATATTTCAGTACGCAAGCGCAAAACAACGTTGTCTAGCAACTACTTATTTATCAAATCAAAATATTTTTTTAGCATAAAAATTGTTTCAAATTCTTACTGAACGTCATGAGTCTACCACCAGTTCGGAAAGAAGAAACCTCTAACCTGAGAAGAACTGGTGAAAGAAACTTATAATTGAACATGTCATTTATTAATATTATAATTAATTCAAAAAATACATTTGCTAGTGGACCAAATTGTGAATTTTAACCATTCTCAAATCCACTAGAACACACTCAAAAAATCGGTCCAGCCAATTAGGAGTTCAATGACAAACACACGTACAGAAGATTTATATATATATATATATATATATATATATATATTATTTGATGTGTGTCATAAGAGTGGCGTGTGTCAAACAGGACAGGAGGGGTAAATCAGGTTTTAATTTATATCATAATAGAATGATAAAAATTCATAATTATAAATATTGTATTTTGATTTTGATTTTAAGACATTGTTGTTTCTGTAAAAAGCCTTATTAAATATTCATTTTTGTATGTTCCATCGCTGTCAACCTTGAAGCAGCTCTCTGTAATAGTCCTGAGATTGTATAAGAAATATTTCCTCAGAAATTCGTCTTATATAGCTGGTACAATATGAATGTGTTAAGAAATACTCGTTTTGTAAGCTACACGAATAAGCTACAGATAACTCCTGTTATATTCAAAATGAATCTGAGACCTAATTTATTTTTTCTTATAACAATATTACAACAGTACCATCTAGTTCCGAATAGAGTAGAGATTATCACGCAAAAGCACAATGTAAATATTTATTTTTTTTAGTATGATTAAGGTTAAAGTAGAAGAAAATGATAGTTTACTAGATGTAATAATGAAGTTCAAAACTAAAAGAGTACGTAGAGGTTGTAAATATGAATTAGTTATCCTGGGAGGGTTAGTGTAATGTTTACATTATATTCAGGGTTGATATAAGAAAAAGGGTGAATTGCGATTAGACACATAAAAATAGTTATTTTATGAGTTATTCTGTTCGAAGGCGTTTTAAGAAAGGTGGAAATACTTCATTCCACTATTGAAACATATTTTTGTATCAAGTCAGATAGATAATAAAAAACAAAAAATAAAATATTTTTAATTATAATGAGTTGAGTTTCCAAAATTTGTTGTGGCCTGTTCACCCTGTTGGGAAATAGTAAGAATATATACAAATTAGGACTAATACACTCAGCACCATCTAGTTCTATGGTAAGCGACGTAGGAAGCTTGTGTTACGGATACCAGATAGTTGATATACTACATATATAAGTTTAAATACATACATATTATAAATATAAACACCCATGACTGGAGTACAAACATCTGAGTTTAACAAATGAATGCCCCCAGCGGGATTCAAACTCGCGACCGCCGGCGCAAGAAAGTAGGGTCACTACAAACTGCGCCAAACGTATCGTCAAATGGAAAAGATATGTCACTATGTGTATGATATGATATGTAGACCATCTTTAGCACGGCTTTTATTCGCTTTATCTCGCCTTTGTTGCAATTTTTTCTTGACATTGTATTTTCAGGCATTTACATTTGTATTTAAATTATAAGGAATTTAATTAAAAAAGTAACACTGAATACAAAAGATTACTTGATACAGAAAATTTTCTGCCTATTAAATTTGATAAAACGCGTGTAATATTTTTTCCGTCTTCTTGATATTTAAATTTTCGTGTTACGATGTTGGTTCGAGTTGAACATGAAACTACTTATCCGATCTTAAGGTATTTTTAAAAGTGTGTTTTGTTTGAACTGAAAGGATTATTTTATATAATAGTTATTTTTATCACTATTCTTTTCGTCAATCATTCATGAAAAAAAAATATGTGAAACAGCTACCCTGATGATGAGCAGATGGCTTTTGACTCGCCTAAATAAAAGAATTATTATTTGTATTAACGTTCCACTGCTGGGCACGATCTGTTTCCCTTTAATGTATAAGGGATCAGCCCAAATGCAGTTTCGCCAACTTCACGTGTATTTCGAAAACTTGCTAGGTTCTCTCAGACTTGCCGATATTCGTACAATATTTTCCTTAAACATAAAACATGTAGTTATGTTGGAAATGACAAAACATCAGAATTGAGAGACTCGGGATTAGAGCCCCCTTCAGTCTGTTTCCTAATCAAGTTTTCTTACCACTGCTTATTGCCTACCTATAGTTAGTTACGATATGAAAATAATACAGTTAATATCCAATCAACAACTAATTAAACTTAGTTATGTATAACTTAAACGGTAATTCGTGTATATACGCCAGTCTTTGTGCTAGCTGAGCTCTATAGAGCTTAGTCACGCTCATGAGACCGCGCAATAGATTGTATTCCTTGTCGATTGACTCTACGTTCGAAAATGTAAAATGCTGAAAAGAAACTGTAACATTTTACTCTTATATTTTTATACTCCGACCGCGTTCTAACCAATATTAAAAAATGGGAATTGGCAGAAGAAGGATAAGAATTTAGGATTTTTGGTGCTAAATCATAAAAAAAAAAATTTATAAAAAAAAAAAAAATCTGGAGAAGGCTACCCCTATCATCTAGAGAAATAAAAATTAGCTTATGACCTATTCTCAGACTTTGGTTAGGTCTGAGAATTGGAAATATACACAAAAAAAATCAAAAGGATTTCAAAAACAAACACTGACTCGAGATTTTTATATATTAGATAAATACATAACATTTACATTATTTTTATACATTAATATATACCTAATAATAAAAATTAAATATCCTTATATAGATCTTTACATGAATAGCTACTTATATATAGGTAGTTATAAAAATAGTAATTGTAAGCGTATCTTAGGATCCTGTATCATCTTCTTAGTAACCTGTCTACGTTTAAATACGTAGTAATCATTGTTCTTAATACATATATAAGAATTTGTTTTATTACTATTTTATTATATTCTACATGTATAAATGTAAGCATGTTCTCACTTAAATTGTGACTTCACCATGTTAAGGGTCAAAGGCTTAGGGTTTTTAAATTTCGGCCATATTATAAGGTATGAAATAACTTTTCTACTTTCTTCCTTACTTTTCCTGTAATAACACTTTGAAGGAAAAGAAAATTCATTTATATTTAAATTAATGATCGGGACACGAACATCTATTAAACAGTTACGACAGATGACACCCCTTAAAAGCATCAACGATAATTTTGTTTACTTTTAATTTAATTTTGTTAGCGACCCTTCGAGTAATTTTTGTTTGCGTGAAAGGAAGTAATCAGAGGGTCTGTCACACCGTTGTATTACTATGAATCAACATTATATTAGGTTTTAATCACACCTTATCTATTATAAACATACTTCGGCTATCAGATTCGACGGTTTGAAGCCATTTACTTTATAATTATGGATATTACCGAGCTTATCAGAGTATTTTGAGTAATAGTACAGTTTACTTTTTTTTATTACTGTCATTTATTTTATTGATAAGTTGTGTAGTTTTTTGCTTTTATTCTATTACTAGCCTTTCTTGCGGCTTCGCTCGCGTTCTAAAGGCTGAAAATCAAAACAAATGATTTTCTCCCGTTTTTGCAACATTTTTCATTCATGCTCCGCTCGGTCGGTTTGGTCGTAGCGTGTTAATATAGCTTATAGCCTTCCTCGATAAACTCGGACTATCCAACACAAAAATATTTTTTTAATTCGAACCAGTAGTGCCTGAGATAAGCGCGTTCAACTAAACAAACAAACAAACTCTCCAGCTTTATACTATAAGTATAGATAGATAATGTTTATATTATTTATTTTTACGTTATTAAAACGTTTTTACTGATTTTTATTATTTTTAAGAGTCAAATTAACGTCTTCATCGTTCAATATAAAACACAAGGGCCAAAGAAAAATGCCTTCTGAAACGTAATTTTAATATAACGTGTAAGATCTAAGAAATGTAACTCTTTTGATACGACCTCAAGGAAAACGATTTGAGATGTAAAAAGTAATCATTACGTGGATGGCACTTATTTTTTACAGCTATTTATTCCGAATTGCGAAATTTCATGCGAATAAATCTTTTTCCTCCGAAACTCGTTCGTATTTCTAGAAATGTCGCCGATTGGTCGTAACGAGCTCTCTATATACATAATACATATGTATATGTACATACACATATATTTAATCTTTTTACAAGCTTTTATTTTACTTCTTTTGGTAATATATTATTTCTGGTTTAGAAATATGTATTTTCCGTATAATATTTTGTTTCTTATCACAATAATATATTTGACGATTCGTTTAGCTCAGTTGGTAGTGACCCTACTTTCTGTGCCAGCGTTCGCGGGTTCGAGTTCTGCTAGGGGAATTCTATTGTTGAGCACGATTCTTTGTACTCCAGTCATAGGTGCTTATATTTATAATAATTAATATGTATGTATTTAAAGTTATATATGTGTAGTATATCAACTATCTGGTATCCGTAACACAAGCCTCGTAGCCACGAAACTAAATAGCGCCGTGTGTTAATGTTCCAAAATATTATTTCTAAACTTCTACAGTACTTCAATAAGAATATTTATTAAATCAATATTCTATAATATCGGACAGAATTTTCGTTATTTACGGCACTATTTAACCGTATGCAAAACAATAACGCAAGCAAGGTGGGAACATAAATCTGAGCTTTTCTTTCCAACAGAAATACCAAGAACATTTTGGCCATATAAATTGTGTGAATATGGCTGCCATTGGAACGCGATATTTATGGGTTTGACGTCATATTAGATACCATCTTCCAATATATGAAATTTAGTGTCTTTTTGTTTATCTATCCTAATACAGTAGAGTTCGAAAAGCTTTAAATTTTTCTTATAATTGTAAATATTTTGAGACGAAACGTATTTTCTTTGAAACTTTTGTTTTTTATAGCATGTTGTAGCAGAAAATTTATTTTTATTATATTGGTAACATGTTATTAACTAGATTTCATGCTTACTTCGCTGGCATATTATGGTGATAAAATGTTCTTACTATGGGTATAATTGTCAGATTAGTTAGCCCGTAATAAAGAAATAGATACAATAAAAAATATTTGAGATTCGGTATTGTGTATACGTGCGTGCGTATATAATGCTCAGAATGAAGTTCATACAGAGTGATATTTTTAAGACAATTTTAATAACCTAGCTTTCTTAATAATTACGTTGAATTTTCTTGAATTGAGTCCATGGTCCAAAAGTTCATATATATTATATTCCTAGTAAATCTCACACAAAAATATCTAAAATTCATTGTTAGTAAAAAGCTTTGACCCACTTATAATATTTATACAAATTATAAAGCACTATACAGTACTCTATTGTACTGTACGTAGAGTATTAAATATTGTTGTTGGTAAACTTTCGCCAAGTTCATGAGAAATTTGAAGCTTTCCTTACAAATGTACTATAATATTTCACGGTGTTCTTGAAAAGATGAAACTTCGTAATTAAGCTCGAACAAGGTACATCCATACGTTAAATTTGAATCAGTAGTTGGTACATATAATTATTTAGTTCGTCCCTAGATTTAGCGCGAGCGAAGCCGCGGTTTCCATTAGTAAATGTATTCAAAAACTTAACAAATTTTATATTAAACTCAACACAACACTTGTGACATCCATTAGTGATAACAGCATGAAAATCGGTGCAGTAGTTTTTGTGTTTATCGCGAACAGACAGACAGGCGAACGAATTTGTTTTATAATATTTAGTGACACTCGTAATACATTTAAGTTTTTTTTTTTAATTTTAGCATTCTAATCTATATATACAAAAATCAATGCCACTTTTCATTGTAATTTTATAACTCAAGAACGGGCTCACCTATCTAAACCAAATGTTTAGACTTTGTTCGGACTATTTAGTAGATGGTTTATGTGAAGTTTGCACAAAATCGGTCGTGCGGTTCTTTATTTATCACATTTTTTGTAACAAATGTATTCATTAAATGGCGGATCATTTTATTAATGTGGATTTTGCTGTCAAATTGAAACATTTTTCAGTGTTGACAGTACAAGCATGTTGTTATGTATAAATAAGTAATTTTATGCCAAAGGGGTTACCTAGAGACGAAAGCGAGGGTGAGTAGCTAGTATACCTTATAAACTTTATAATATGTCTTTGTTACAGTATGTTAATTTGTGGAAGGACAAATCTAAAATGGCGATCGATGATACCCCTGACTATAGGTCTGGAACCTTTAGCAACATGCTGACCGTCGGTCTTCACAACGTCAAGCCTATTTTCCACAAACCTCTTGGATTGTACGCTTTGTTGTTCTGTACGACGAACTTTTTTATAATGATTATGTGAGTATATTGCCTCGATAGTGGAGTGGCTAGCATGTAGCCTTCACACCTGGATGGTCTGGCTTCGACTCCCGGGTCAGACCAAGTTTAGTTTAGTCACTCTATTCATTAGCCTGTTGTTGCCTGAAGAGCACGTAAAGGCCCTGCGTCTTAACTTTTACTAAGCGTGTCGAGCAATCGTCCCTTCAGAGTATGAGAGTGACAGAAATAGAGAGTGCACTTGTATCGTGCCGTGGTCGCTATCTATCCAAAAGACATTATTATTTATATAAATATATTATTAAAAGGCATAAATTACAAAATTATCATTTAAAATAAAAGAAAATAAAACATTACACTAAATAAAAATTATTATATATATATAAAACAAATGTTACATAATATAATAATGGCTTTTCCATATTGAGCAAACTTCATAATTAGTTTAAAAGTTATTACTGTAATCTTAGGGTAGAAATTGTTTTGTGATTTACGAAATCATGATTGAGTTATATCAAAAATATTGTTTATTATTATTAAAATTATTACTAGTTTTAATTATTATTCCTTACTTTTCTTTGGAAGTCGGTCAAAATTGGAAACACCAAGGTCATCATGGCCTTATTTTGTGAAAGACTCTCGTAGAAATGAGAACTCCTTTTCTGAACTTCAGCAGGAGTTTAAAAAAATCATAGTTGAAACGATTACCTCTAAATTATTCTAACCGTTTCTTATTTAAGTCGAACTGGCAGTATAAGCATTTGCCTAAATGAAATATAAATAAATTCCTTTGCGAAACGTAATTGAAATCTTAATCGAAATTATCTATTCATTCATCTTCACGCTGTATTCCTTACGAATAAAATAGACGAGATAGAAGCAAATAATCTCTTTCCGTCTTAATAACGATCTGCGTCGCCGATTTGACTGGCATTGCCTTATAAGTTGAAGGTCATGGGTTCAAACCGTAAAACGAAGTCGATTATTAGCCCCGCTTATCTATACATAGGTTATTTTGGTCACATCCAGACATTAATTAGGTATTATTATAATTAGAAACTGAAAAAAGGAATGTTGATCGATGAAATATGTTCACGTTACCCCTTGTCTGATCTTCATTTCATTTTAGTCTGACTATCCAGGTCAGCCATTTTGGTCTCACACCGAAATAACATACTATTTTAAATATCATGTATACGGCATTGTTTTATACATAATTTATGGAATTTTATCATGTCTTCTGATCAACACTCAAAATGAGTGAAAGATCATCATCATTTTGATAGTTTATTGTGAATATCGTTATTTTTTTATTTTTTATTATACATTTTACAAATTTGACATGTGAACCTGTAACCTTCAGCCTAGTTTGCTATTTAAATAACATATTCAGCGACTCTACAACCTTAGTTAAAATGTAATTACTCTTAAAATTGTACATTTTCATTCATTTCGAACTGAAACACACCTCGCAATATTAAGTTTAGCTCATTAGAACCAACCCAGCTGTGTAACAGTATATCCTCGTTTTCAGGTACAACGTAATTAGGCTGTGGTTTCCTCAACTGTCGACGATCGTGGAACATTATAGTAGTGTAGATAATAATCACAGCTTATGTGGGATGTTGGATAAATATACGTATGACTTGAAAATGAGGGGGCTAAATGAAACGGGAAACGAAACTTGTGTGCCGGTAAATATTGCTTATATTATCATGAAAGCTCAGTTTTGATGTATTTCTCTTTAGAGCTTGTAATATCGGATTATTGTAATATATGTAAATTTGTCTGCATGTATGTGACGCCTTCGTTAGCACTGTAGCGATGTAGAAGTCGCTACTAAATAAAAAATATTAAAATTTAATTATATTATAGAAAGAAAAGTCAGTATTTTAGTTAGACGTCCAAGTCAAAAAATGTAGTGAAAAGTATGTTTTATTCATTACAAAATAAACTAAAAACTGTCAAGCTATACATTGCATTTAGATGAAATTATGTATGAAAAAAGATTAGGACTCGTGGAGGGACAGGATAGTTTTTATCCTGAAAATCATCTCTTAAGGTGCAAAAAGGGATGAAATCATGTATAGGCAATTGATATTTATTTATTTAGGGATACTAATATCTAATACAGTCTAAATTAAAAACCTACTTTATGAACTCAAATGGGAAAAATCCTCCTAATACCTCTAACAATTAAATCATGTTTTTTTTTGTTTTGTTGATAATACTTAGTTGTAATAGCTTTAATATTGTTGTTTAGAAATTTTTTAGGGTTTTTTTGCACTGATTTTTTTTGTCACTTTGCATGGTAGCTCTAAATAATTTTTTCACTGTTATTTTAATGTATAAGTAAGCAACAACCTTTTTTTAGTTCAAGTTTTATTAAATGCATGCTGAGTTAGCCTCTAATTGTAAGATACTTTGTAATACTTTTTTAAATATGATTCAATATTATAGGAAATGTACACTTAGTATGTTACGTTGGCTTCCTAATAAATAAAATAAAAAATAAATACATAAAAATTATAGTTCCATGTTTCTATTCCATACTAATTGCTAAAACGTATCAAGGGACGAACCCAAGTAAAGCGCGGGTATGTCAATAATTTAATAGTAATAATTTCAGTGTAATCTCCTTTTTATTACCTGTTTGAATAAATTTTAAATTTATATTTTCATCTTAATACAACTTACAATATTTTTCAGAACGTTAGCGGTACTGAAACATACATCAACAGTATCGTGTTAGGTTCCACATGCGTCATCCCATACATCATTGGAGGTGTTTTAGTGAATAAAGTGGGAAAGAAAAATATGTACATAGCCTGTGGAGCGATCTGTACAGCTGCAACACTCGGTTTACAATGGGCGACGTCTAAAACGGCTATGGTGGCTCTATTCTCTTCAAACGTAGCATTAGCCCAAGTAATGATGAGTCTCAACCAATTCCTGACAGTTGATTTCTTTCCTACGACAATGAGGTAGGTTTTAAATTAAAGTGTCTTTTTGACTTTTTGCTTCGATATTATTTAGAGATTTTGGTTCACGACGTTTTGAATGGTTTATATCAAAAACGATTTTAACGTATTCATGAAGCTATTTTTAACTTAACTAGAATTCGAATTGTAAATGACAATACAATAATTCGATACTGCCGAGAGGCTCTGTTGTTGAAGCCATGCGGCGGATAATGGGACTCTTTAAAGCTACTAATAAAGCCTTTGAGTTTGGGCTCATTTGATTCGGATTGACGAATTTGGAGGATTACATACGTGACATAGTATTGTGAACGTACTATATATACATAAGTATACATAAGTACAGTATAGTACATACACCAATCTAAAAAAATCTTAAGATAAATATATACCTATGTACATCATAAAATATGTTCTTGTGTTTTAATATGTATATCTGTAAATAAAATATTATGTATTGTACATAAAATTCAATTCATATTAGAATAGATTCCGGTTTTTTTACTCCGTTTATAGATTAAATTTATTGTTAAAATAATAACTTAATAAATCGTTACCTTGAAAAATTTGACAGACTAAAATTGTTAGAAAAATAGATCTGTTGTCGTGATCCTACTCAGTTTGTACTACAAAGTGCATCAAGCAAGTGATCCTAGTTGCTTTGACAGCGGTTGCGGGTTTAATAAAATTACACTTTACTTACGGAGTCGAATTTGCGTATGTTTTTTAAAATCTTATTGAAACAGACATTAATATCAATTTAGAGGCTACATCTGTCGTTTTTAAGATTTTTGTCTGTCTGTCTGTCTGTCTGTCTGAGACCTCATCTCGAGAAAACCACTGAACTGATTTAAATGAAAATATGATAGTAGCTAGGAAAATATATCTTTTCTAAAAAATGTCAACTAAGTGTAACAACGTATTTAATATTTAAGCATCAAAATTCACTTTTGGCTTAAAAGTGAATACACAAACGTAAATGTCAAATGAATATTAAATATATATGTCAAATGTCATGGCAGTGCTATCCACGTGGAATGTTCCATAGTAGTTAAGGCTTTCATAGAAATAATCAAATACTCATTAATGCAAACTAACATTTAGATGTTTGAAAATAATTATTACGGGCTTAAATTGTTTTAACCTCCAACGCAAAATTATTTAGAAGGTGTTATAACTAAGTTTAACGTTTAACTGTGTGTCTGTATGTGTCATCGTGATACCCAGAAGGTTGTTTTAAATTTAGTTAATAATAAATAAATATATTTGGACAATATTACAACAGCGCCATCTAGTTCCGTGGTAAGCTACGAAGCTTGTGTTGCGGATACCAGATAGTTGATTTACTAGTTGATACATATTAGTTTTCAATCAAGAAAATCCATTCAGGAGTTTCATAGCTATCAGCAGGCTCATTGACTTTTACTGTACAGGAAAGAGCTGATAGCCAACTTTACAGATCTAATAAATTCGAAACTCGGTATACTGTTACTTCAATAACATTGCAACGATATTATGATAACGTAGGCCTAATGCTGTAGCGATATATGATCTGAAAGATACTCAAGTCATTACTAAAAATTAATATTGTAAAACGATTGCGTTAGAGATATTTTTTTTAATTTCTAAATTTTGTTTTAAGCGTTTTTTATTCGAAAATTTCATCCAAGAAAATATCTTATTTGTTTTAACAAGTATTAAAGAGCTTTAGTGTTTCAGCAAAAAAAGTTTTACAAATTCATATAAGTGTACCTTACATTAATAACTAATGAATTCGTTGAATTTCTATCACTGTGCAATTATTACTTATACCTAAATGTAAACTAAATGCACATGTCCTTCACTGTTCTACGATCTGTCTATATTTTATAACTTCATTAACTGGTTTAATTAAACTATTATGGTCTTAATAGATTGTGCTTGTCAGAAATTCTATTCATATTCAAGTTTATAGTATAGTAGCTTAACCCCAGTGCAATCTGCCAGAGGCAGATATGTACTGTACTCTGCTACTCCATTAATGTTCTTGACGCAAACAAATTATGAAGCGAATGTCTTGGTTTACCTCAACATGTGGTTACTAAACAGATATATCTACTTTATTATTTAATATAATAAGAATAAAACTAAGTTACAGAGAAATAGCTTATTATTGGAGTAAAATATTTAAAAATCAAAGAAGCTTTGTGAAAGTTCAATTAAAGCTTAGTCTGTGAATTTTTTTTCGTATACCTTAAGTAATATGTCAATCAGTGTCAAAAATTCGACTTTTAAAACATATCGGCATTTATATTAGAATTTTTTAGATCTCTCACTTAGTAAGACTAAATAAGGAAAGCTACCCATTATTTATATTCTAAATATTGTAGTAGTAAATGTTGTTATATATAAAAATTATGTTGCTAAGCGTAAAACTTGAGAATGGCTCAACCAATTCAGCGTTTTTTTTGTATGACGCTTAAGGTATACAGAAGGTTTTAATAATAAACAAAAATAAAAAAAAAACAAATTTGTAAAAACTTATACTAAAGGGGGTACCTAGAGACTAGTAAAATAGTAAAAAATCATAAATAATATTTTCTTTTGTATAGAACATATATATATTTATAATAAAGCGTTATTGAAAATTTGAAAAAATATATATGAATGGAATTCACCCTGCATCTGTATGTACATAAATCAACAGATTTTTCAATTCTTGTATTGATGACAT
Organism: Boloria selene; assembly: GCA_905231865.2. NCBI lineage: Eukaryota > Metazoa > Arthropoda > Insecta > Lepidoptera > Nymphalidae > Boloria > Boloria selene. Next base: position 9,974,046 of record HG993149.1, read on the forward strand.
TTAAGCTATTAAGCTAAGCTAAGCATATTTTAAGTAAATTAAAAGATAAAAAAAACTTTCCATGCGAATTCCTAAATATATATACCTTAATATTATCCTATTTCTATCTCAAAGTAAAGCAGGACAAACCAACAAAATCACTAACACGTTTGTTAATACATATAAAATGGGTATAGAATAAATTAAAAACAACCCAGTTACATAATAACACGTAATAAAAACCTACAGCTAATATTGTAGTATGAATATTCATTATAACCAGAAAGTAGCAAATTTCATACATTCAAGCAACCAATATTACAACAACAAGCAATATCTTATAATATTAATTTCTTCGTTATTTATGGTTGCAAGCGAATAGGTTATTATCGTTATGATTAATTGTATAATAAAATTAGTGTTAATAAACACATTGAACAAGTTATAGTGCAGCGATATATCAATATTGTTCTAACATACTTTGCTCTGATATAAGGCGTAGGGAAATGAAGTGAACCGTATACTTGGTTATTTATTACTGAAATAAAGTAATATCATGTGGTTCTAATAACCAGTAGATATTACAGGTTTTTTAATATTGGTATTTTATATAGTGATTAATCTATACTATCTATACTAATATTTATAAAGCAGAAGAGTTTGTTTGTTTGGTCGAACGCGCCAATCTCAGGAACTACTGCTTCGATTTGAAAAATTCTTTTTGTGTTAGATAGTCCGTTTATCGAGGAAGGTTATAGTTATTTATATTATATTACTACAACTAATAGGAGCGGAGCATCTGAAAAATGTTGCAAAAACGGAAAGGGCGGGCGTTAGTTCTGCAAGGTATCATACCGCGCAACTCAGAATGAAATTGGTTTCCGGTCTTCAGAAAGCGTGCGAAGCCGCGGGAACTGCTTGTCGGTTTATATAAAGATAACTTGAGATTTAGTTGATCTTGCAGTTACGAGTACCATGTATTGTTACGTGCGCAGTTTTGAGTCTGGAGTTAGAAAATGTTTAATGTAGAGTTCAATTCAATGAAAATTAACTTAAAATATCTCATACGTAGGTTCAGAAGACAGTCTCAAGTGAGAGAAAAAAACTAACGAAGACTATTTTTGCCACGATATAATTTTAGATTTGCTTTTTAGGTAGACGATACATTTGGCTCAGTCTGTAGCGCTATTGGCTGCGGCGACGATCGTGGGTTCAAATCCCGCTAAGGGCATTCATTTATGTGATGAATACAAATGTTTGTACTCTAATAATCTATCTCTAATGGTATCTATTTTAATATATAATCTGGTATCCATAACACAAGCCTCGTAGCTTACCATGGAACTAAATCGTGTTGTATCATGTTTGCTAATGGCATTACATATTTTTAGGTCTCTAGCTGTCTCTCTAACGATGACATCGGGTCGTATCGGCACTGTAGTTGGCAACGTTTTGTTCCCTATATTATTGGATATGGGTTGCTCTATACCTTTCTTCACTTTAGCAGGGACTATGGCTGGTAAGTTATTTAAAAAAGAGAAATAAAATATTTCTAGTAGAATAAGTAAGAATTTAATGAATATTATCATGTTTTATATATAATATAAAATAATTATTTTTTGCATGATAACAATTTTTAAATTAATAATATCTATACAATGAATTAATAAAAAAAAAATTAAAAATTAAGTCCACTTTTCATTTAAAGTTACTAAAGTTTCAATCATTCGGTATTTGATCTTATTTAATAACTAACATTTACTGCGGCTTCGTTCGCGTTTTGAAAACCGGAAACAAAATTGATTTCACTAACCGTATGATGTTTTGCAGCCGGTTTGTAACGGTTAGTTGAGATTTCTCAGAAATTAGATATTTTCCCGCAATAAAAAGTATTCTATGTATTGACCCGGTAACCAGCTATCATCATAACAAATTTCATCCAAATCCGTCCAGTGGTTTTCTCGTGATGCGGTTACAGACACACAGACAGACAGACAAAAATTCTAAAAGCAATAGATTTGGCCTCTATATCGAGAATATTGTCTATTTCAATTAGATTTTCAAAAAAATATTTAATGTACAGAATTGACTATAGATAAAAAACCAATAAAATAAAAAAAAATTAAAGATCAAATGAACAATGTTTACAATAGTAAACTGTTATAAAAATATTTATTTTGTTTCAGGTGTTACCATATTAACTTTTGTGATACCATCGAAAAAAACGTGACATAAAGATAAAAATATTTTTAATTATGATGCCTCTTTTTTATTTAAATGCCCTCGCTTAGCTCAAGTTGATCCCTGGGTACGTTTTGAAGCTTAGTGTAAAACAGATAGACATATTATATAAAAAAATAACATTTTTTCACTCTAGACTCAAAAAAAAAGTTGTTGGTTTTTTTGCGCCACCCTAATATATATATAAAGTGTTTTAGCGGATTTCACGTGAAAGGGCAACAGATAGACAGTCTTTACCTTTTTGTAAGTTTCAAATTATATACAAATTCAAAAATATGAAATGTAAATTATAACACAACAGTTATTAGAGCGAGTGAAGCGAGCCTAATATCCCACAATCTAAGCATTCTGTGGTACACTTTACTGAAAAACTATCACGCCTATAGATTCGTGCTTTAACATAGTAATTTAACTTCATATCTAGATGTGTTATCTGTCAAAAAATATAATTTTAAAACCATTGAAAATGAACCAAAGAGAAGAGCAAAGAGTTGACATCGCTGTAACATTATTACCCGTTAGAAAAACTACGCGAGCCCTCACAAAGCTCAGCTTTTTGAGACTATAGATAGCCTAAATAGGCTTGAGATAGGTATTAGAAACTTCCGCATACTTTAGTCTATTTCGTCGATTATCCGAACAGTAATTGCTTTCGAAGTAGTAAAATAAAACAAAGCATTGAAGAAACAAGTTTAGAGTAAGCCTTTAGCATGTACAAGTAATTTCATTAAGAGAAACTTAACTTACTTATCCATTCCAAGGCACTTTGAAACAATAAACTTGAAAACTATATTCTTAAAGAAATTGGATCTTGGTGATCCTTGTATAGTACTGGCATCTGGATAAAAAAATCTTATAGCCCATCTGTATATAGAAATAAGGTTTAAATTTGGAATTTCAAGTTTATTTTGCCTAGTGTAGTTGAACTCAACCGTACTTAGTTATTTATCAAAGCTATATCTAGTTAAGTGTAACTCAGAACCAACTTGACATCTATTTTATTTGTTAGTTTTTTATGAGAATCGCTTCTATATTAAACTTTTAAAAAATATCCTACATCAATAAGAAACAATATTGTTTGTGAGACATTTTGGTTTTACGATTTATTTATAAATTATGCTCAAAAATGCATACTAACTGAAAAATTTTTTGACTAATTGATTTTAATGCCATCTAAAAACAGATTTAAAAGTTTCTTATTTATTCATGAAATAAAGAGAAACTTTATTTACTTATGGATACAACTAGTTTTATAGCTAGTATTTGTACTGTGTTCTCTGCTTCCCACTGCTACGTACGGGTCTTCTGTCAATAATACACTATTCTGATGAAGTTCAGATTGGCAGACTTCGGGATTCGAACGAGACACGGGACTTGAACCCACTTCATTCGATTCTATTTCTCAAGCAAAAGCATCACTGCCCGGTATATAAAAATGAACTGTGTAAAATATATGTAATGAAAATATACTGTATGTAATGAATACAACCTCAATCAGTTATGAATCACTCAATCACTATAAAGCTTATATACGAACTTCGTGAAATTTTAATATTGCAAATACATCCATTGTGTAAATATTTTTACAGCTATACTTATTAATATTTGTTTCGAGCGCTTTATAATACTATTAAATATTACGAAAATCACAAGTAATATTATGTGAAAATATAGCAAAGCATGGGCATGGTTATTCTCAGTAGGTAGAGCCATATTGGCATACGCATTTATGCCCTATGACTATGAGACCCCTTACGGAGCAAATTGGGTGCAAATCAAAAGGGTAAATATGTCTCAGGGTTGAATCTTCAAACATAAGAATTTATAGGCTAAAATCTGTACATATGAAAGAAAACCGTAAATAACTGATGGACACACAAAAATCAATTATTAGACATCTGCTATAGATGTTTCTTTTTAAAATTAAGTAATAAATTCTCTATTTTTATGCAGCAATTACTCATACATTATATGAGAAAGAAGCATAGATTCAAAAATATATAGGATAACTCCTATCAACAATTAAATAAACACGTGTTTTGCTTTATCAAGAACAACACCTACTTGGGGTGAAGACAATGGTAGCCCAGGGGTAACGCCACTCGCTTATTTATCCGAGTCATACGGGTTCAAATCCGGGTCTCGTACCGCTGATATTTTCATGTGTAAATCTTTTCTAACATGATAACCACTTACGGTGAAGAAAAACATTATGAGGAAACCTACATGCCTGAGAGAACATAGCAAGTTTTCGAAACGTCCGCCAACCCCCACTAGGCTAGCCCAGTGGACTATGGCCTGATTCCCCTCGTATTGAAGAAAGGCCCGTGCCCAGCAGTGGGACGTCCCCTGGGGTGAAACACTAATAGTCTAAATCAGACATGGCGCGAACGAAGCCGCAGGAAAATGCTAGCAAAGTAGGTACAAATAGATTAAAACCTTAAAAACAAAAATAGCAGTATTAATATCTTAGTTCACGAATTTTAATCTAAAGATTTAGAAATTAGCTTAATATAATAACCCTCAGATGAACGACAAAGGGAATTTGCCTAAAGAGATAAGCAGATTATACTGGCAATTCAATAGTCATTTGTTGAAAATAAAATGAGACATATAATTTAGATAGAAATTAATAGTATCAATTAAATCAATTGTTTCAATTATTTGAAAACATTAGGGTATGTGACTACGAAATTAATTCATGGATATCTTATTACACATAATATAAGCCTTAACATAAGAGATGTAATTTGCTCTGTTGAGGGTTGAGAAAATATATAATTGTTCGTACAATAGGATTTCTAACCACTTTTTAGAATAATATTTAGAAATCGACACTATTTACTTAAATGTATGTTATTAATTTTTAACAATATCAATAAATATTAAATAATAAATATTAAAGTATTACTTACTTACTTACCCTATCTGCAATCAAAAATATTCCGACCGATTTGAGCCATGACGGCCTATCTCATTGAGACTAGCCAACTACGCAGGAGATATTATAGTACACAACTGTACGCGCAGACACAAGTGCACTCTTTATTCCTATCACTCTCATACTCTGGCGGGACGACTACTCGACACAACCAGTAAGAGATAAAGTGCAGGACAAACGGCTTTACGTGCTCTCCGAGGCACGGGGGTGACACACTGACAACTTCCCAACTCCGGGCTGTTTCTGAGACTTACTAAACAGAAAGACTCAATAACTAAACTTGGCCCGACCCGGGACTCGAACCCAGGGCCTTTCGATGTGTGGCCGTACATGCTAGCTATTACATTTTATCTTTGTTTTAAATACAAGGGCTTAAGAGCAGTATTTGCTTCTAAAAATATTGTTTCGGGATACTTGTAAAAAGAATAGTTTCTTTTTCCTTAAGTTGACAAACATGGAACAAGGCTTAATCAAACGGTCATTAGGTAAGAAGAAAAAGCTTTTTATGTTAATTGGACTGGCATTTGGACGTCTAGTTAGTAGTTAGAAAGCTGTCCTATTGAATACTGTCCAAATTGTTCTTTCAGAGGCATCTTGTTATGCTATTTTCGAAATCTTTTCGTCTAATGACATTATTACTTTTACATTTTACCTATTTTCATCTGATTGAAAAATAACTGAATGAATAATATTTAAATACTTAAATATAAATGAAAATAGTGAGATATTTACACACAGCTCCATCTAGTTACATGGTAAGCTTCAAAACTCGTGTAATGGATATCAGATTATTGATAAATTACAAAAGATGTATAACTTTAAATTCATATATTATAAATGACACGATTACTAACATTCATGCTAATCACACAAATGAATGCCTCCAGCGGGATTCGAACCCGCGACCAGTTAGCACTTGTGACTTTTGTCTCTGCCTATTAACTGCCTTAACTGCAAAAGAAAAGATTATTATTCATTTACTTAAATTGTATACAGAAATGCAATTTTCACTAAAGTACTAAGGAAGTAAACGCTTCAACGTATTCCAATAGATGCTTTTAAACATTTTGCAATTTATCCCAAAGATATTTCATCATGAACTGAGATAATTACGTCGTTGAATAACGTAAGATGTCTCAAAGGGAAAATTGTTAAGAAACTTATTATGGCCTTTCATGGCGAGTCTTACGCAAATCTGTCAATTTAGCGAACAAAAACGCGTATTTAGAAAATAAACTAGGCCTGAAATTAGAGTCCAAGATGAAAGAACTGTTGCCCAATAGAAAATACTTGGTTATAGGGTTCTTCAGTTTTGGTAAAATTGTATAATACAATATTATGAGAAGCAGGAAACATGTAGGGACCCGAAGAACTACTTATTAGATAGAATTTAGGATGATGGTATGCAAGATAAACTCGACCAAATATCATCAGAATAAAGAATGGCCTTTGCTTATTTAATATTCTCTTTTTTCGTAGCACTATGAGTAATACTTATATAAAACTAGCTAACTCGGGCAGATTTGTTCCATTCCAGTACCTATATTTATTTGTAATATTTGAGTTTAGAAATAAATTTCTCCATATGTAGACCTCACCCAATAACCATTATTGAACTATTACAATATAAACATAAAGATATATAATTTAGTCCAGCGCTCTACTGCGCTCAATTTGTTGTCCGAGGAATAGGATTTAATGTTCATTTTTATATAAAAGATAAGATTACTAATATATAATACTAGCCTTTCCTGTGGCTTCGCTCGCGTTCTAAAGGCTGAAAATCAAAGGAAATATTTTACTCCCATTTTTGTAACATTTTTCATTGATACTCTGCTCCTATTAATCGTAGTGTGATGTTATATATATAGCTTCGTCAATAAACGGACTATCAAACACAAAAATAATTTTTCAATTTGGACCAGTAGTTCCGGAGATTAGTGCGTTCAACCAAACAAACAATCAAACTCTTCAGCTTTATAATATTAGTATAGATTAGACGAATATATTATGTAAATTAAATTTTCGATTGAACTTTTAATATACTTTTAATAGAAGAGATCAAATAACAAGAGAAGTCTTAAGGATTTACCAAAACCAAAATTGTTTTAGAATAAATAGCTATTACATCTATTGTATTCTAGAGAATCGTCTAACACTTTCGTATTCTCATATACTGCTTTTGCGTTGAACATCAAGAAATAGTATTACAATGCGAAATTCGATCTCGTCCCTTCATGCCGACGAAAATATTTGCATTCAGATTCTATTGTTATGACCTTTGTGACATACCAAGTGGCTTTTAGCCTCTATTCACTACATATTGGATGAATATATTATATCTTGGCTATGCATATCATTTCTTTAATACTAATAAAGAAATATAATGTTCATTCATCGAATTAGAAACCTACAACGCGAATAAGACCTACTGATGACATAATCAGTAAAAAAAATTGCTTCTCGTCATTTTGTTATAATATAGTCTAAAAATAACCTCTAAAAAAAAAGATCCATAATAATTTTGTTTTAAAGTTAAATAAAGCCATTATTTTGGGAGAGTATTAGAGGTGCATATTGCAAATAAAGCATCGTTACATTAATTTTCAAAGAACAACTCACACTATTAATCAAAGTTAGTGAAATCTAGTTTTCATTTACTTAGTAGTTTTGCTGCGAAAACTATCACTCATCGAGATCAATTTCATGAGTTGCCAAAGATTTGGCAAATGTTGGTAGAGTCAACTTTGAAGAAAACTTATCACATCGTATATATTTCATCGGGCTTCATAAACTGAGGTAATTATTTTGTTTAATCAAAGTATATATTTACAAAGCAATTTTCGACATATCTTATCTTTAACAAATCATTTTGTTTGTTTGTGCCTCATTTATGTACTAGTTGGAATGTACTGCTGCACGTGTGAAGGTCCTAGGCTCGAATTCCGTTGAGTTTTAATGGGTAGTGCTAGCTTTACCATTAAGTTCTACATAACCTGTATGTTTGCAAGTTTGTTATAAGCCTAGGATCAATTAAATTATTGATTCTAGGCTTATAACAATCTTGCAAATTTAATTTTTAATATATATTTTAACTAGTATATGTAAAAACTAATGAGTAATACTTTAAACATAGTAAAATATTTTAGGTAAAATATAATCAAGGAAATTTCTTTCTTTGACTCTGTTTCTTGTCTTCACCTGAATTTTTCCTTGCAACCAGTGAACCATGTCTTATTGAATTGAACGAGATGAAGGTACGTGTATATTTCAATTCATATTACGTAATATTGAAATCTAAAGCTTCAAATGGCTCTACTGGTTGAATAAAACAATTGAGACAAAAGATGGGGAAATTATATTTTTTTTATTAAACATAGAATATTGTATAGCAAGGAGAGACAGTGAATCAGGTTTAAATATCGGGTTTATAATTTCTGACATTTTCATGCGTGATTGATTTATAATGATTACTGGCGGTAAAAGAAAACATGATAAGAAAATCTGCATGTTTGAAAGTACCAAGGATTTTTTTTTAGAATCAGTCAGTGTGATGTCCGCCCCCCTTCACTTGGCCTAATTCCCATTGATTAGGAGGACTGCTATCGGGAGTCTTATGCCCAGCAGTGGGAAATTAAATAGGACATAATAAAATGCTTAAAATACCTGACTGGTAAAGTACTCTTTAATTAAAGCTGGAACATACGAAGACCACATATTCTACTCATGTTTTACACAACTAGTAGTTAAATAACTCTAAATCACAAATTGACTTTACACACTTGTTCTCTTGATGTTTTGATTTCAAAATATGGTAGAAGGTAAAAGCTTCGTATTAGTAAGTTCATCTTCATTTGAAATTTTAAAGAGGGCCAATATATTATTTGACAGTGGTAGCACAGAGGTGACGCACTCGCTTGTAACCGAATGCGGTTTCAAATCCGGGTGCCGCACCTCCGATATTTTCATGTGCGAATCATTTATATCATGATTGCCACTTATCTTACGGTGAAGGAAAACACCGTGAGGGACCCTGCAGGTTTGAGAAAACCTTGCAAGTTTTCGAAAGACACGTGTCGCCAATGCGCACTAGGCCAGTGCGGTGGACTATGGCCTTATTCCCATCGTATAAGGGAGGCCCGGGCCCAGCAGAGGGATGTTAAAAAGGGCTGACGATGACGATGAATATATTATTTAATTATTTTACTGCTTTACAAAAAAATTATTTTGATTGCTCAATAGTAAACAAGGTCACGAGATATACCTACTCAATTGTTTAATGTTTCATAAGTAATTGTACAGGTTGTAATTTGAAACTGCCTTAAACGTTTACTCTAAGTCATTAAAATTTTAAAACAAGACATCAAAATAAAACAGAGGGAAAATCCGAAAAGACTCTTTTAAAGGGCTTTCTCTATCCACAATGAACCTGCGATTACCTGATTTGAAGGCAAAGCGAAGCTACGTCAGTCAACATTCCAGTGTAATAATGCTTCATTCCTTGATTACGTAAAAACTCTGCTTACAAGTAAACTTTGTTTTAGTTCTAAAACGGAGCAATATATTTCCATCGGGAAAACAATTCGAAAAGTTGCTTATGCCGAAGTTTAAGTAAATTCCGCAATGTTGAATAATCAATAATGATATCAGCATATATGTACATAATATTATGTATATTTTACACGAGGGTCGTAATTTAATTTTAAACGAGTTCTGTAAGTACTTTACTAATTACAATGTAATAAGACAAAACTGTTCTGACTTAGCGATGTAGGTTTTTAAGGTTCCGCAGCTTAACGGCAAAAATTAAAGCTTTGTAGTTTCTTTATTATACTTATATTTGTAATTTCTTTATTACTGTGGCTGTCTATTACCTGTAAAGCTAAGGCTGTTTCACATGTAGTCTAAGATATGAAAATAGGGCGTAAATATAGTCATAAGAAAGTGTCAACTAGTTGCAGATGTAAAGACCTTCGGGTAGCAGCCGAATGGGCCGGCACGCCCCGTATAGTTCATTAGTACCACTCTCTCACAGAAGACCGGCGTGAAGTGGCAGCTATGCTGTCGCGTTTCCCACTCCCACTTCCCTCCTCCTCCCTCCCTCCTCCCTCCCACTTCCCTCCTCCTCCCTCCCTCCTCCATCCCTCCCTTTCCTGAAAGGCCGGCAACGCATCTCAGGCTTGCAGATGTCCATGGGCGGAGGTGATCACTTCCCATCAGGTGAGCCTCCTGCCCGTTTGCCTCCTTTTTACCATAAAAAAAAAATGTATACATACAACACTGCTCTTCTACGGTATGAATGAAGTTGCTAAATTTTCTCATATTTAAAGTCCCTCCGATAAGTCTTTAGGATTAAAAGCATTCAAATATCAAAACTATTGTTTCGTTAAAATGTTAATCGATTGAGGTTTACAGTAGCGCTTGATTTTATAAAATATCGACACGGCCATGATTATGATACAAATGTAGACATTTATCAGTTTAGAATGATTAAATGAAAAAATCATAATATGTTAATATAATGTCATCTATTTCCTACCATTTTCTTTATATAAATGTTGTTTTTATTTTATAAATGAATTTCCTTCTTTTTATATTGTTGGTATTTTTCTTCCTTAACGAATTGATAATATTTTTTCCTACTTATATGGACATCTGAAAGGTTTAGACATGAAACTATTTTTTTAATTATATTACCAGACTATAGCTTCGTATCCTCTTTCACCACATCCGCTAATATTTATGTATAATATACATAATGCATAATGTTATATAGATTTATTATAGAGTATGATAGAAAAAGCAGCACAGATATGTCACCAAAGCAGTAACTTTAACTATTCATAAGCACTCAGAATCTTCAAGATTGTGAGTTAACGAGAGAAATTGCGAAAGTCTTCACATCAAAGGCGACAAAGTATTTTTTATTTATGTCAAAGTTGTCCCATAGGGCAGTTCCAGTGTAAGTATTCACTCCTAGCCGTGACCGAATGTCAAGGCTTTTTTATTTTTTTTATTCCATTAACGTTTTAGTGTCCATTATAATTTTGCCATATTGTCGTTTGAACCATTTAACAATGCTAGGACTGACCAATTAGTGAGTTTGCTCAGTTTTAGCTTAGTTGCTTAGTTACGCTACTATGATGACTAGATACGTTACTGTGGGTTTTAGTTAATAGAAATCTCACAGTATCCTACCCGTTAATGGCTGGCTCATGGGAAAAAGTGGTTACAAGTTATGGGTTCAGTCAAATTAAGGTATTGGATTTTTTACCAAGATTTTTTTACTAAGTTGATGATATTTCGCCCTCGACTTAGAGAATCTACATACGTCCTGCATCTTACTTTTCGCCGGTTACGTCGTAACCTATTTAATAATAAAGGAACAAAGAACGCATTGTGCTTGCACACATAATGTGCTCTAGGATATTTTCTGCATATATGGCCTCTGTGATAATCGATCTACAATATATTATGACATTAACCAAAAATATTAAATTAAGTAATTTTATTACCGTTAGCTAGCTGATTTATGTAGTGTTAGTTGAAAGTACCTGAAACAATAAATAAAATAAGATTATAATTCCCAAATCAATAGTTAATATCAAAATATATTAGTAACATTTTTATTTTTCTTGCTTTTAACGTACTTATAAATGCGTAACCGCCCCGATTTTTCAAATCCGCTTACGGACGAGACACCCTAACACTTGCGGTATTAAAAGCTTTTCCCTGCTATAATGCCATGTTTATTCAATTTTATTTATACATTAGATATTTAACACGATAAAATGACATTAGCACTGGATAGTTAAAAATGAAAATAAAAAATACGTTTAATAGAAATTGATCGTGGCACAACAGATCAAGAATATTTGTACTAATAATATTTCAAGAACATTCTTAGTTTTTGTTTTTTTCTTCGCGCTTTCGTTGAGGGAAAGGACATAATAGGGTCGCTCGTCTGTTTATATTGTGACATATGTTCAAAATCTCAAATGGGATAGAGTCAGGGCATCCTTAGAAACACCAAAGAAAATTAAATAAAAAAAATTATAACAACTTGTTAACAAAAGCAACTAAGGAACTTAGAAATGAGATATTTCCCACATTAAAAAGCCTAATAAATACCCTTGTATAACTATAATATGTTGTACCAAATTTCATCAAAATCGTGGTTATCAACTAAAAACAATAAATTGCGCCCTATATATAATAATGAATCTATATATTAATTTCATTAAGATTTTTCAATAAATCTCTCAGTCCTGTCCTTCATAGATAGAATTTTATGTATATTAGATTTTAATATAACTTTAATGTATAATAAAATATTTTAAAGATTTTTCCCCAAACCATAACAATGTGAAGATAAATGTAGTCTTTCAAGAGGAATTGTATGAATAGCTAAGAGTCGTCAGGGACGGGATTTATATGGAGTGACGTATAATAAACAAGATTGAAATCAAGTGACGTGGATGAGGAAAGTGAGACTTAAGAATTCGAAACACATTCGTATTTTTGTGGGGGTGTTAGTTTCTATATAATGTACATATTTACTTTTTAAATATTAAACTTAACTTTTTTTGTATATTCACAAACTTTTTACTACAAATAATATAATAAAAATTAATTTTTCAATTAATTAGTCCTTCAGAATCGAATTTTTTAGCTGTCATTGCCGAAATTCAGGAGTTAGGTCAGGAGGATGTTCTTCTCTTTGGTTCGAAGTTATTCCTACCTCCAAACTTAACCCACTCTCATTAACATACACAAAAAAATTTAATACCCTTATAGTTTATCTTTAAAGTCGGTTAAAAGTAATATGAACTAACCTTATTGAATATTTTTAATACTGCAACAATAACTTACATATAACGTCTATTCTAGGGCAAAGTCAGCTATTGTTATACGAACATTATCGTTGCGTAAACGTTAAGCTCTCTCATTGTCAGCCCTAGTTTCTTTGTACACTTATATAAAAAAAAATCATCCATCAAAACTAGAGTCATCACAATACATAATGGTAATTTGTGAATTAATGAAGACTTTGCTTCGTCCTCATTTTTAGGGATTTTCCTTGTGGAATAAATTGAATTGTTTCAAATTAAGAGGGTATTTCATCTGAATATTTTTTAACATTCAGTATAATTAATCAAAAGTTTTGTCTCATTGTAATCTTATTGTACTTATAACAAATAATTTGCTTTATAAAGTTTTGACGACTCGTTTGCGACAGCGCCATCTAGTTCCGAGGTAATCTACGAGGCTTGTGTTACGGATACCAGATAGTTGATATACTATACATATATAAATTTTAAATTCATACATATTATAAATATAAACATCTATGACTGGAGAGCAAACATACGTGCTTAACAAATGAATGCCCCCAGCGGGACTCGAACCCGCTATCGCTGGCGCAGAAAGCAGGGTCACTACCAACTGTCGTCATCTATACTCAAAAGGATATCAATCTTATTTTTTTTTTCGATATTTTTCATTAGTAAAAAGCAGTGACGCTCTCCAGCCTTAGGGACGCGGGCGAGAGAACGAGTTAGTAAAAAAATAATTTTACTAGAACATTTTCTATAACATTTTCTATAACTTTTACTAGAATATTCTTTGTCCCACATAGTTTTATAGAAATACTGTAATTTATTGAATGACGAGAACATGAGATATATGAAGAAAGAAAAAAAAAACAAGTAAAAAATTCGTTGATGAAGTTAACGAAAGAAAATAGTATTATGCAGTTGTATCTATACTATAATGTTATAAAACTGAAAAGTATGCTTGTTTATTTGTTTGTTTGGTTGAACGCGCTAATCTCAGGAACTACTGGTCCGAATCGTAAAATTATTTTTATGTTGGATATTCCGTTTATTACATAACGTTACGACGAATAGGAGCGGAGCTTCAATGAAAAATGTTGCAAAAACGGGAGAAAAATATTTCTTTTGACTTTCAGCCTTTAGGACGCGAGTGAAACCCCGGGAAAGGCTAGTATAATATAAGTGTCATATTTACATCGTTTTACAGTTTTATTTACCAGTTTTGTTAAATAAAATGACAACTTGTACGTATTTTTGTTTGCGCCTCTCAAGCATCTGTTTTTGACCCCACTTGATAAAATTGGCACCTTAGATCCGCCATCTAAGACAACCAGTCGGATAAAAATGAAGTTTAAAGAAATTAAATGTTATGAATGAAAATGGAACAAGTTCAATAACTAATTGAGCCGTTATTGTGCGTGTTACATACAGTACGTGCATGTAAACTGCTTAAGTGGTTCTCGTGTAAAAGCAATAAAAAATCTATAATACAATTGAACTAGTTTAATTTCCGATAATAGAACTAGATTGTTATAATATTATAACGATTCATAATTATGAATCGTTCAACCAAAGTAAACTTATTTTTTTTATGAAAAGTTGGTGAAATAACCTCCCCACGTTTCTTTTGCGACATGATAAATGAAAATCTCTAATGTAATCATCAGTTCGTTTTCGGCAAACGATTGGCTAAAAATCTTTTGATCTTTTAGCAATTTTTTTAATCTAATTTCTGAGAAATGTATACATATTATTCATGGCCATGCCATGCCATATTGGCACATTCATTACTTTAAAATTTAAGATTCGGTTCTCATAACTAAGTATTATAATTTATCTCAATCTTAGTTGACAATCGCCATCCCTTAATCTCGCCCTCATAAAAGACTTCATATGAAGACTAGGTTATATGTATTTACCTACTATAAACAAAGTGGAAGGCCCCGGACCATGTTGCATTTTACATGTAAAGTCTCTCATATATTATAAACTTAAAAATAAATAAATATTAAAGAAAATAACAATTAACATCTTAAAATTCTAATACTAATATAGTCGTGTTGAAATGAAAACTTTAAGCAAAAAATGCAGGCTTTTGTTCTTTAAAAAATAAGGTCATAGCCTAAAAACTATTCTGACGACGTATTATTTTTTGTAGATCTAAGTAATATTTTATTCAGCGCTTTTTACGTCCCACTGCTGGGAGTGTGACGTAAACGAGGGGGATCAGGCCATAGTCCACCACGCTGGCAAAGTGCGGGTTGGCAATAAAAGCAAGCGGAGCGTGATTGAGTCACTTGTTATATTAAAATATAGCGCCTTAAACCTCACTGGTCATGTCGAGAAGTCGTCCCACTGGAATATGAGAGTGATAGAGAATAGAGAGTGCACTTGTGTCTGCGCGTACCTATATATCTCCAGCGCAGATGGCTACTCTCAGTGAGATTGGCCGCCATGGCCGGAAACGGTCGGGAGGACATCAAATATAATATAGTATAGAGTATAGAGTTAACTTTTATATTCACGTATTATAGATATCGGTAATTTTAAGTAATATTATAATAAAATATTAAGTAAGAACTTAAAATATAGCCTAAAATACTCATCGTATTGTGAAGAACCTCGAGGGTCTTCTGTTTGACATTTCACTAACTTTGATATAACTCTTAGTTGACTGTAAATTAAAGCTTCAAGGGAGCCAAAGAAAACTACGAGGAAGTTTCAAAACTTGACCAAGATAAAATAAATAGACACTCTTAAATTAATTTCATAGCATTTCTGTTTTAGTTATAAAATCTGTTGATGCTTCGCTTTGTAGAACTTTTTTTGTTTTTATAAGCTTATAGAGGGCTTTTTATAAGCTTAGAGGAAATTGAACTCAAATAGTGATTGATTTTTAAACAATTAAATAAGTGATGTTACATGAGAATTTTAGTGAAACTCAGCATCTGTAGAAACATCTCTGTTTTATACTGCTGAAAGCTGCTGCTCGTATGCCCAACTCCATTATATAATTTAGTACTTTTAGTTATTTTTAAGCTGCTGATATTGTTTTAAGCAACTTATATTTCATTTATAGTATTAAAGTTTAATTAAATGTTTCATTTTTAGTTTAGTTTTAAAAATTATAATTAATTAAAACCCCTCATTTAAGAAAAGATAAACTAGCATCTGAAATATGCTATGATTTTTAATAATTATTATTTATATAGTTAAATATCTTCTTACTAACGATACGCGAATAAGTATGAGGTAACATAGGATCCCATTTTAATACATAGGTATATACATAATAATATATAATTGATAATTAAGTATGGAACTCATAGATTGTGATAAACTTAGAACAAAGCACTAGTTAATTAGAAATGTTCCAAACAAGACCAGGTACATGGACATTGAAATATTCAACGTTCTCAATCAAAAGGTATGCATAACGATGACTTCAAATTGAATTCATTTCGAAACGGAACCGCCGCCATATTGCGGACGCCATTTTAATTGCTCCGTGTACCCGCGAAACATCATATCGAGGTATAGCAATTGTTAACTTCGCACATTCAATTCTGAACCGTATTCATTTTAATTAAAGCTCACATTTGTTCGTGTAATAAACTGTCCTTCACATATCACTCTCGCTAGAATTACCGATTTGTTAGTTACAAACGAATATTTGCTTACGGCTTGTGGTCCCTTTTTGTTTTTAATTTTGTATTTCTCTCTGGATTGTTGGAAGTTGATTTCAGGTTGATGTCCAGTTGGTTTAAAAGGGAGAAAATAAAAAATACGCGGTTTTAAACCACAAAGGAGATTTTTTTAGAGTGAACTAGGGACTTACCCCCGCTCTTCTTGGGTTCATCTATTACGTACAGTTTAAAGTTTAAGTTTAGTTTTAGTAAACGTTAGTATAAATTTCTCAGAAAAGACATATTAAGAAAGAAACAGACAGAAAATATTCTATATGTTGTTCCGAATGACCAGCTATTATGATATCAAATTTTATCGAAATCATTCCAGTGGTTTTCTCGTGATGATACTGAAACAGACAGACGAAAAAAATGAACTTTAAAACATACTCAGAATTTTATATATGTATAGATTAGTTTTTTTTACCCTAAAGCTTTTACTTTAAAATAGAAAACGCTTAACTTTTTAATTCATTTTAAATATATACTTATAGACAAAATAAGTCTGCATTAGAAGCGAGGACAATGCTTTACATGGTTTCAACCTTTTATAATATCATAAATTATAAAAAAATATAATTGTTTTGAGAACAAAAGGTTTCAAAGTTCAATGATTCCATTATGAAACTTATTATAAGTATGTATATTGAAATTTTCTAAGTATGTAAAAAAAAATCTTTTGTGCTTTTTGTTAAATACATTCTACGGCAAAATTCATGTCTGCCTTATAATGTTACAATAGATAAATTAGAGAGTATCACTCACTCTAGCTTCGCCCGGGTTCGCCCCTAGTTAATTGTTAATGAATACAATAGATTTCTTAAAAATGAGATATATTCGGTAGAAGATACTTCTCATACTTAATTTCATTAAAATCAGACAGACAGTCAGTTCTTTTTCGTTTTTCATTATTAAATAAACCCTCTAATATTGCCTATTTCTTGGTTCGCTGCAATTACACTCGAAACATTAGCCCGATTAAATTGATTTTATTAGATTACTGCATAATAAATTACTGTCTTAATGTGCCCATTTCACTAAAACTGTGCGCAAACATACGAGTAACTGCCAGTTTCTATAACCTATCTACCGATAGACCGGTAGTTACTTTCATACTATTTTGACACATTAAAAGTTACAACCTGTCAAAATCGTATGAAAGTATCTACCGGTCTATCGGTAGATAGGTTATAGAAACTGGCAGTAAGTGTACTCTTTATTCCTTTGACTTTCAAACTTCGATAGGCTGAATAATGACACAATCGATGTGGACGTGGATTGACTTCTTAACTCAGTCTTAGCAACTTAAGTCAGAAATGCTTAATAACTTAACTACACCTGGGAATCGAACCCGGATAAGACAAAGTAGTCTGATACAGTACGATAAAACCAACCAAATAAAGATCTTTAAATATTATAAATTATGTTCTTTATAATGTAAAGGTACTTTAAATTAATAATGAGCATATAAATAAAATAAATAAATATAAATATGTTAAGACATTATTAAAACAGCGCCATCTAGTTCTATGGTAAGCTCAGAGTCTTGTGTTATGGATACCAGATAGTTGACATACTACACATATAAATTTTAAATACATACATACGTATTATAAATACAAACACCCATGACTAGAGTAGAAACATTCGTGCATAAATGCCCCTAGCGAGACTCGAACCCGTGACCGCTAGTGCAGAAAGTAGGGTCATTACCAACTGAACCAAACGAGTCGTCAAATATAATAACCGGAAAACGAAATTTCATCGAGCTTTAAACAGCTCAGTTTAATTACTCGTAAAGCAAACACTTGAATTAACAGCAGCAAATAAAGAAACTATTTAAATTTGTTTTCATCATATGAAGTAACGAGGGAAGTATTGGATATTCAATAATTATAATTGTTTTAATTAATATCTGATTGCGAAAGGGAAATAATTAATAATGTGTACATAATTTATCTGATGAAGCATGGGCAAGTATTTATAGTTCAAGATTCGATTCTCGGTTGAGAATTATATTGGTTTTACCATTTCTTTTTTCCAATTTAAGTAGAAATTAGAAAGCTTAGCACTGTGATATGGTAGAACAAAATAATAAATTTCTTAGGATATGAACCCACATCAGCATCATCTAGTTCCATATTCGACCCTCTTAGTTTACTAAGAGGGTCGACTTTAGATTCCATAGCGGTCGTGAATGCTTGTACTCCAGTCATGGGTGTTTATATTTATAATATGTATGTATTTAAAAGTTACATAAGTATAGTGTAGCAACTATCTGCTAATAACACAAGCCTCGTAGCTTACCACGAGATGACTCTGTATATAATAATGACCCAACATATTTATATTTTTATATTTTTTTTATTTCTTTTTCTAAATCTTTTTATATTTATTTTATTTCTTTTTCTAAATCTTTACGGTCTATGGTCGATTGATAGCTAAGGTATTAAGATATAAGTTGTGAAATAATAAAAACGATAAACCTAGTAATAACTTTGATAACGATCGCTTTTTTATTCTGCTAGAAAAACACCTTAGTAAAAATATTACCTAACGCAGGAATTGAACACCCTACTCTATCCTCATTTTATAAAAGCCTCTTCGGAAAAATAAACAATCGACTCAAAGCAGAAAGACCTATACCTATTTTCTAAGAGTAATTAGAGAAGTCGATCTCTGTTTTCAAGATACACAGCAATGTTTTTCTTTTCAAAGTAATTATTTTACTGTACCAAGTTACTCGGGAAATAATTAAACGTATGTTTTCACAGTACGACCTAAAATCGAGATGATAATAAGTTAACTTAAAATTTCAATGCTATCTTAAACCTATTTTTCAGTATATTAAACTCGCATTTAATTTTTGCTTATAATGAAATTAAAAGCCTTTATATCTTAGGTATATAAAAATCAAATAATGTTCGTTGGTCTCGCTGAAACTCAAAAACGGTTGGACCGATTTTAATAATCATTTTTTTTGTTTCATTGGGGGCGCGTCAGGGGTAGTTAAATACCTAACATATATAATTTTATGTATTCCATACTAATCATTAAACATTATCTAGGGTGAAATCGAGCAAAGCCAAGGCAAGTCACAAGTATGTATATGTTACATTCATAGTGATTAAATAACTGTTATACATAATGAGTGGTTATTATATATAATGACTAAATTGTCTAGACAATGTGATAAATAAATCGCTAATTTAGAATGTAAAAACTGATTACTTTTTTTTAAACTAAGCTTTAGTATTTGTCAATAATACAGTTAAATAAGAATTAAAAGAGGGAAACTAACGTAAATAAAGTTAATAACTTATGAATTACTTCTATATACATATATCATTGTTGAAGCGCTCTATACCGAATTCGAAAGCCTCGTATAATCTCGTATCAGCCGCAAAAGTTTTCAGAGGTTAAAGGTCAAAAAAACGTTTTTTATAAAGGTATTCTTTGAAGTCAAACAAAACAAAAGTTGTATAAAGCAGAATTTAATTTGGCGCAAATAATATACTGCTGCAAATAGAGCGTAATGACTGTGAAGCACTAAGTAGTCGTACTTGAAAGAAAGGTATTCTTTATAACATTTTATTTATCACCACCTTGTATATTAAATTTAATAATTAAAAAATTTATTAATTATTAAATTTATGTAATATTCGTATGAAACATCAATATTAATACTTATTATAATAAGTATTAAATATTTTTTTAGTCTTAAAGTCACTAAAATTTTTAGTCATTCATAGACATACCTATTTGTTGCTTTTTTTGTCATCTGAACATCTGTTCTTTAAAAATATTACTAACTAGCGACTCACCGTCACTCTGTTCGAGATTCGTTTTTGTTTTTGACTGGAACCTTAACTCTGTTTTTTTTAAATAAAAGCGTCAGAAGTTACATTTCACAACTTGCCGGTGGACTTAACTTGACCTGAACTTTGCTAAAATTTCATTTAATGTGAATGATAATATTTTGGCTTCTACAAATACTCATAATATACGTTCTTAACCTAACATATTTTCACTACACAGTATAAAATAAAGTTGCCTCGCTGTCTGTCCCTATGTATGCTTAGATGTTTAAAACAACGCAACGGACTTAGCTGCCGTTTTTTTAATAGATAGAGTGATGAATAAGAGGTGTGAGAGTGAGTGAATAAGGGGAAGGTTTATATGTATAACTAGCGGAACCCGCGACTTCGCTCGCGCTAAAGCTAGGGACAAACGCGAACGAAGCGAGGGTGAGTCGCTAGTTAAAGATAAGATAAAGCGAGTCAGAAAATGAATATTACTAAGCTCAAGTAAATTCTGTATAAATATTCCAGATGTTCTCAGAGTAATCATTTCAAAGGTAAGCGAATCTAAATTTCAATTCTATAAGTCTGGGACGATAAAAGGCCTCGTGTTTCGTAAAATCTCATTTATATTCATTGTCTTTTGAACTCAAATAAAAAATAATACAACTTTCAAGTATTGAAATTTTAAATAACAATTTCAAATTATTTTAAAGCTCAATCCACTTTGAGTATCTATTGTTCTATACTTGCATACTCAACTTTTATGTTTATTTTGCTCAAATGAATCATAATTATGAAGGGCTCTCGAATATCATCCAGACCCTTTGTGATCCCGGGACTTTAGAGAGATGGATCCCGAAATCATTAAGACAAATGAACTATTATAAGTACTATCACAGATATCATCATCAGCCCTTTTTTTAACGTCCCACTGCTGGGCACGGGCCTTCCTCAGTACGAGGGGGGATCAGGCTATAGTCCACCGCGCTGGCCTGGTGCGTGTTGGCAGACTTCACATGTCTTTCGATAACTTGCTAGGTTTTTTCAGACACGCAGGTTTCCTCACGATGTTTTCCTTCACCGTAAGACAATGTGGTAATCATGATAGAAATGGTATAGTAATAAGAAATAAATAATTACGGAAAATTAAAGTTATATAGAGGCATTAAGCCCTTTTTAACGTCCAACTTTTTAACGTAACACACACGCGTACGAGCCTCCCATCAAGTTCGTCATCAAGCGAAGTTCACTCAGACGTGCAAGTTTCCTCATAATGTTTTCCTTCATCATACATATTTACAGGTGCGCGACCCGCATTCGAATTCGTATCACTCGGTTATCCAAGCGAGCACCACACAGTAGTTTTTCACAATTAAAATATATACCTAATATGCATGTGAAACCGTGAATAACTTCTTAATTAAACAACTTTATATAATTTTCTGTATTTTGGTCCTTATAAAGCTTTTTAGGCGGAAACCGCTTGTTTATGAGAGTCCTCCCATTTTCATAACATAAATTTAGTTTAACGTTAATGTTATTTAAAATAAGCTGGTGAATTTATTATGTTATTATTTTAAGTAAGTGTTAAATTAAATTTTCTAAGTAATAATGCCTAAAGTGTTAATATATTTTTTTTATATTTTTTTAATATATTTTTTGTTAAAGTTTTGATATATTTTTTAAAGTCGTTTTTCATTGAACGAATCTGAATAAAAAATAAGTACCTATATTATACTATAACATATAAAATCTGTTTTGTACAATGTGAAGTAAAATATTTACCGCTTTACAACATTCACTTTGTTGACGGTATAAATAAGTTTGTATTTCATAATAAATTATATCAGATATAAAGTTAATTTGGCAGCCAATTCGAAAATGTTCTATATCTCAAAAACAATTTATGTACTTACATTGTGTGCATAGGTCAATTTTCCGTATATTAGTTAGAAAAAAAATCTGTTTTTATAATATTAGAATAAATTTCTAAATGAGTCTAATCTGTACTGTAAAAAAGGGGCACTAAGCTAAAATTAAAGTTGGTTAAATAAGCACTTAACACACGTTTATTGTCGTCAACATACACGAAGGGAAGAGTGAAAATGCCTTCATTGCATTGATACCAGTTACATACAAGTATTTCATAAAATTGTATCCAACTATAAAAATTATTTATATTCATATTATGTATAAAATATATTATAATATTTAAAATATTTAAATTACATGTTGGAAATGCCAACAGTATATTTTTATAAATATTCTTGAAATAGTCAGTATTATCAATACAGAGGTCGAATCTACAGTTTTAAGAATGTTCGTCTGTCTGTGACCATTGACATGTGTGTGTGTGTGACATTACTAGACATATTTTGATAACAAATTTTATCCAGGAACGAAACCGAGCAAAAAGAGGATGAGTCATTAGTTTCAAGATAAGCTGTAAAAAAATATTATGTAAAACTCATAAATATAACCTCTTGCTAATAAATCAAATGAAGACTAGCAAACGCAAATCGTCGACAGTTGGAGATGTAAAATAAAATTCTCGTAGCTTGAGGTATATAACATAATGAAATATTACAGGAAAGTTCCCATTTTTCATAATTCGCCGCCCATGGCCGGACCCCATAATTTACTTTTGTTTCAATTGTAACAAGTTTAAGAACAAAAAGATTTATTCGACAGCCGCCCAAAAGTTTATTGTGAAAAAATCTTGCCCAAAAATTTGATGGAAATATTTCACGATTTACGTCATGCTCTTTAATTTACGACGCATGATCGAACTGTATTTTCATTAAAAAACTTTGCTTCATGAACGCGCTTAATTGAAATAAGGACGGTTATAAAATATAGGGCATTTATTATCTATACTTACTCGTATGACATGTAATAAAATTATTTCTGTAATTAGTGCTTACAAAAACTACTTATTTTGATTATTTTGATTTTTGGTTCCCGACGTTTCGAATGCTTTACAGCAACCATGGTCACGGGAGAGACTCTCCCGCGACAAAATACGAAAAGATAGTTTCATTTATAATGTCAAATATTCGAGTAAACGTAAGAAATTATTATAAAAAACTAGTTATATATAAATGGACAAAGAAGAAACAGTGTCGTAATTTTTTCTCAGCTGACGTGTGCGTAAAATTGTATTATGGATACTTTCAAGATATCCGTACGATACAGATACAAAACTCGAGTCGCTTCAGCCTAAAGTTAACCTAAGTTATCAAGTTAACCTAAGTTTTATGTAAACCGTACGTGCGTCGTTTTTTTCACATAAAACCTCGGGTTACTAAAATTGTAATAGGTAAACAAATACAAAGGCAGAATGACTAGCTTTAGCAACTTTGTCTGTCTGTCTTTCTTGATTGTATAAACGACTTAGGACATTGAAATTAACTAAGATAAATATTGGAAAAATAGATGGTAATGATGGTCAAACATAAGATATTACTAGCGCGTAAATATATCACATCTCTCAGAAATCCGTACTAACAATTAAAAAGTATCTATTGAACGGACCTGGCCAGAGCTATGATGAATAACTAGTTTAATCATCTTCAGACCTTTTTAACGTTCCACTGCTGGGCACGGGCGTCCCACTGCTGGGCACGGGCCTCCCTTAGCATGAGGGGGATCAGGCCATAGTCCACCGCGGTGGCCTAGTTCGTGTTGGCGGACTTACATATCTTTCGGAAACTTGCTAGGTTTTCTCAGACATGCAGGTTTCCTCGCGATGTTTTTAGTATCACTATATAGTATAAAATAAACTCTCCTCGCTGTCTGTCTGTCCCTATGTATGCTTAGATCTTTAAAACTACGCAACGGATTTTGATGCAGTTTTTTAATAGATAGAGTGGTTGAAGAGAAAAGTTTATATGTATAATACACTAGCGAATCCCATGGCTTCGCTCGCTCTAGATCTAGGGTCGAACCCAAGCGTAGCGAGGGTGAGTCGCTAGTAACTAGTATAAAGTATATAAAAAAATATTACAGATTACACGAGTCTCTTAAAACTGAAAATAAATAACATTACTAATTTCGACGAACATTAGAATAAGAGTGATCATAAACCACCGTAAGACGAATGTAAGCGACAGCTAAAAGGATTACTCACATAAAAAGGCCTGTTTTTGAAGTATTGAATGAAGCACTCCTGAAGGATCCTTTAATTTAAAACAACCATTATAATAATTTAATATCTTCTGCATCAGGTCGCTAATGACGGTATTTAGTAAGAAAAGCGCCTTAAATACTTTATATTTTTTACGTTATGATTTTGCGAACTTTAAACAATTATTATATTTAGTCATAATATTAGCTAATTTATCAATTACTAACTAGGTAAATCTTTAATTTTTTTATTTTAATCAAGATTTACTATAATATAATATTTTGTTCAACAGTCTTGTTGGTCTGTTACATGTGAAACTGCAATTCCGCAGGTCCTAAGTTCGAGTCCCATCCGTTGAAGTTCACTATTTCAAAGATATTTCGTAACTTTAAAATGAAAAATTTACCTAAATTACTAATTTAGGTAGTACATTCCCCATACAATTGAAGTCGGTTAAATTCTAGTATGACATAATATAATATAGTATGACTGTCATTACTATTCGTTTATCGTATAGATACCTACGTAAATCTATATCATAGCGTGATTCACGTGCATCATACTGTATGATTTATTATCGGTACAGTTGTAAGCACACCTGCCTCGGTTATTTCTTTCGAAGTAAATGCAAAAGTTTGATTAGTTTATGTAATGGCGTGTACTGAGCTTGTGGTGGAAAGAGTTAGAGATTACCACCCAACACGCTTGTTGTGAAAAGGAAGAAAAAAGACTGAAAAACTTTGTAAGTTCTAGCTTACAGGACTCAGGTATCTTTACTCGTTGATGTTAGATTCGCACGTAAAAATGTCAATATTGAAGCGTAGTGGATTATGACTTTTTATTAAGAATCATTTTTTTTTCATTTTTACTATTAAATATACTAGTTTTTAACTTGACTTTGGTTTACTTTTGTGCATTTGGTGAACCTTTCAATGTTAAGCATTTTGGTTTTTTTATTGCTATATTTTTTCTTTTTATTTTAAGTGCATTAACAATTGTGTGTCCTGTAAATGCTGAAGAGATTGTTTGTTTGTTTGATTGTTTGGTTGAACGCACTAATCTCAGATACTACTGGTCCAAATAAAAATAACTTTTTGTGTTAGATAGTCAGTTTATCGAGGAAGGCTATATTACTTCACGCTACGACCAGTAGGAGCGGAGCTTGAAATGTTGCAAATATGGGAAGGACAGACGTTAGCTCTGCCAGGCCCCATGCCGGGCGACTCAGGAAAAAAAATTGGTGTCTGGTCTTTAGAACGCGTGCGAAGCCGCGGGAAATGCTAGTTAATAAATAAATATATAAAGGAATCTCGTGCCCAGCAGTGGGACGATAAAAAAGGACTGAATACATACAAACACTACAAAATAGTCCATTCCATTAGTGTTTTTCTCAATTAATCGTAAATATTTCTAAATTAGACTTAAACGGTGAATACCAACTAAATGAGTGTACTTACTTTATAGCTAGAGCGAGATTTAAGTATTGGTAGGCTCAGTAACTTAGTATCTTAGTAGAAGACAAAATAAACTTTATGTTCTTAAACAAATCACAAAGTTCGTAACGACTAGACTTCTAGAGTTAAAAAGATAAAACAAACAAGAAATGTTATGGTTTAAGTTTACGAAACAAGATAAGTAATTTTCTTTAGTATTAAAATTAAGTTAATTTTATAAATGCTACTTTGGTTTTTCATATAAAAAGCTTACATTGTGCCCGTGGGAATCGAACCTACAATTTTTTTATGAATTTCTAATCAAGCTTTATTGTAAAAGGTTAGCGCCCGAAACTAGGACTGTGTAAGATTGCACCAATGTATTTTGTTTTTCAATAAAGACTTTTTTAAGCTAATATTTTTACTATATATAAAAATATCGTGGCACAGTAGGTATTTGTTATCGAACTCCTCCGAAATGGCTTCACCGATTTGTATGGAATATTTTGTGTATAATTTGATAGACAATTTTTTGATAGTGATTAAAATGCTGGTAAAGCCGCGGGAATTGCTAGTGTTTTCTATAATATTATTAAATCACATTGTCACTAGTCGATACTAGTATTATAATTATAACTAATTAAATCATATTTGCTTTTCTGTTACGTTAAAATTATGGGTTTAAGTGATTTTTATTTCGTTCGAAAGCTTAAAAGTTTCTTTTTAAAAAGCGAATTTATAAGCTTACGACTTTCTTTATCATATCATAACTTGACGCTTACTAGCAGATAGATTAACTAAACCTACTAAAATAGGAGTATATTAGATAACATACTTTACAACTTTCCGTTTTCATATTACAGTTACAAGTACACAGTGTAATGAAACTCAAAATTATTTTTTACAAATCTCGAATAGATAAATAAATTATTTACAAGTATAATAAAATTCTAACTAAACCGGCTCTGTACATTAAATATTTTTATTGCAAAATCTTATTGAAATAACCATTATTATCAATACAGCGACCGAATTATTATCCAGGGATGAACTCGAGCGAAGCTAGTATTAAAATAGTATTTTTTTAATAATTTTAATCCCTTACAATAAGGCACAGACCTTATTATAAGAGGTACTTCATTCTAAGGCCATTTATACACACGCGGGAGATAAATCAAACCCTTCGTTATGGCTGAAGGGACTGCCGTGTCACTAAGAATAATGTTTCATTTCAGTAAAATAAGCGTTATTAATTTACCCTTTTCTTAATTAATAGCCAATGTCTTGTAGAGTTTATACTGATAGTGTTTGAATATACAAATATTATTTATATTGTAATATTTGTTTCTTTCTTGATTTAAATATTAATTTATTATTATTATTTGTTAAACCTTAGGCAGTGGTTAGTAAGGTGATCGCTTGGTGACCAAGGTTCAAATCACAAAATTAAAACTTAATATCTATAATAGCAAATAATTATAAATCTTAGTGAATTGACAAAGTAAAAAAATTATTTTTTCCAAATCTCCAATGAAATGTTCAAAAATATAAACCAAAAAGCTCTATTAATATATTGGGACATTATTATTCAAAAGAGTGAAATTAAGATAAAAAAATAATATTAGTCCCACTGAGTTTCTTTCACCAGTTTTTCTCAGGTCAGAGGTTTCTTCTTTCCGAACTGGTGGTAGACTCATGACGTTCAGTAAGAAATTGTAACAATTTTTATGCTGAATAAAATATTTTGATTTTATTACAACAGCACAATCTAGTTCCGTGGTAAGCTACAAGGCTTGTGTTATGGAAACCAGATAATTGATATACTACACATATATATTTTTTTAAATACATACATATTATAAATATAAACACCTATGACTGGAGTACAAACATTCATGCTCAACAAAAGAATGCGGGACTCGATCCCACGACCGCTGTCACAAAAGTAGGGTCACTACCAACTGAGCCCAACGTGTCGTCATATATTAAAGAAAAAGATTACAAAAAAAATATTGGTGTTATACTATTTTCAAAGAAAACAAAACGTTCAAGACATCTCTAAGAGCCTTTACCTCTAAAAAATTTAAAGTCGTTAAGCCTAATACACCTACATGAGCGGATCTCCAAATTTCTAAAGTCAAATAAGCTTTTAAGGTACCATAAAACATTTTATTTTATATGGCATTCCATATTTATGTGGAAAGCTTAGCTTGTAAAACATAAAAGGGTTAGGTGAGGTCGTTGTATAATTAATTTGACGTTATGAAAATGTCTTCACCCCATCCTTTATACTCTTGCATTATTAAATGCAAGGGCTCTACTATAAAATTTTACATACATTATTATACTCGTGTTTTCTCTTGTCTGTACTGGTCTATTTTTTTATTTTCTAATGTATACAGTTTATCTTATGAATTTAATGTTAACAAAGATGGGTTCTTAATGTGTCTAAAGTATTTTTTTACATATTACGCGATTACTTTGAAAATCATTGTGCCAATATTATAATTCAAAATACTTTTCTTTAATTCCTCTTATACTTTAATTAGACAAATAAGAGAAAGTACCTCTCGTGAGGGTACACGCCACAGGAAAAGCCACTTTACTACCAGCTCCAATCGACAACCTCATAAGTCGCAGGCACATAATGGGATATATATCTAAATATTATCTTTTCCTCACTTTTATTCTATTACAAAGGCGAAAAGTTATTAACTAAACTATCCCTATCCTTATATAATAATAATCAAAAAAATAGGCCATGGCGGCCAATGTCATTGAGACTGGCTAACTGCGCAGGAGATGTTATAGTGCACAAGTGCACTCTCTATTTCTATTACTTTCATACTCCGGTGGGATGACTACTCAATAAGACCAGTGGTAGCTAAGACGCAGGACTGACGGCTTTACGTGCTTTCCGAGGCACGATGGTGACATACCACCAACTTCCCAACTCCGGGCTTTTACTAAGGCTTACGAAACAGAAAACTTAATAACTTAACTTTGCGCGACTCGACACTCGAACTTAGGACCTCCTGGTGTGCGAATAGACACTAGCCACTGCACCACCAAGATAGTTAAAAATTACAATAATAAAATTACTACGTAGGTAAATCAAAGGTCATAAACTTAAATGAAGTTGTAAAGCTTAAATGTGATATACTTTATATGACAGCTTATACCTGTGAAGCTTATGCAGTAAAACATAAAAGGGGTTAGGTTAGGTCGTGTTGGATAATTAATTTGACGTTATGAAAATGTCCACTTTGCCCCCACCTCCCTTGCGACTTATTATTGAATATATTAAAAGCTCTTATTCGAATTGTTTTTGTTGCATGCAGTTAATGTATCATTAGTTATAAGTATCACACATTATTTTAAAAGTTTTATGTTATCTAAAGAAAATAGGTAATATAATTATGAAATATGAAGGTTGCTCCTAGTACTTCTTTAATAGTAGAGTGGACCGTGATACCAAACCTTTAGTCGTTGGTTGAGGGCGTAAAAGACCTTGCAGCATCCCATAAAGACGAAAAAGTTTCAATTAGGCTTGGATTTTATAGCCAGCAAGTCCCATATATTCACCTATAAAAACGTATGTAGAGGTTATACATAAATACATTTTTATAATAATAATTGTGTAAAAGAAACATTATTTAGCTCGTATTAACGCTATTAATTCGCGTCGAAAACCTCGAAAGCTTCAGAACAAGGATTTTTCCAATTTAATTTACAAAAATTGTCCTACCACAAAACAATTTTTGTTAAGTTACTGATATTACAATATAAGATGCAAGAAATTTTTATTTAATTGTACAAAACTATCATTATTACTCTCTGGCAAGTAAATTCCCACATACTTGTACTCATTACCATAAAGGTACAACAACGCAACAGATCGCGCCTTTGTACAAGAATTGAGATGTAGAGTTAGTAGTTAGATGTTAGAGTTAGTTAGTATTTAGATGTTAAATAATTACTTTATACTTTACTAATTATGACTTAACTTGGCGTTTTGTGAAGCCATTTTTTTAGAATAGAGAATAGAAAAATAGAAAAAAATGGTTTTGGTTATCAGAAAACACATAAACTTAAATAACATTCTCAGATACAAAAGTAAATTTAACACTTTTCTAACTTAATATTGTACATAAATGCCATAATATCTTTCTTTCGAATCCAATTTTATGATAAGAGCCATAATTAAATTAATAATGGCTCAAGTAGATATTAATTATAAAATCGTAATAATACTTTAGAATTAATTACATTTAGAGAAGGCAGTTAAATTGTCGGATCTCGTTACGAAATTTTCATCTAAATTCTGGTTACGGTTATAGGCGAAGTGGAAAACTGTTAGGAACGTTTTCATATTTTTAAGGTATTTAAATTTATAAAGATATAAATAGTTATTTCTTAGGACTTACACAAGCATTAGAATTTTTAAATAATACTACGTTTTAAGAGTTCTTTACGTTTACTTTATTTTTCATAACTGTTTCATTATTATCGGGACATAAGCTAGGAATAGGTATATCACTTAGGTGGATATTAGACAAACTATCTAGGATTTTTTAAGATTTACATTGACTTTTGGATATAAACAGCAACTTAGATGTCACAAAGGATTTATTTAATATGACTTTTTCGCCTTTCGTAACCGATTAGATTTTGTTTTTTTTTAGTCTTTATCAAGACTACTAACGAAGACTAATCTTTTTTGATGGGAGATTGTTATGATTTTTATTTTTTTTTTGATTTTTTTGTGTATATTTGGAAGGTCTGAGAACAGGTCGTAGGCTATTTTTATTCCCTTAGGTGATAAGGGTATCCCTCTCCAAATCTTATATTTTTATTCTTAGACTGATTTTTTAATTTTTATAATTTGGCATGAAAAAATACTTATAACCTTAATCTTTCATCCGATTATCATCAATATTAGAACGCGGGTAGAGCCACGGGAATAGCTAGTATAATATAAATTTTATCACATATATTAGAAGTCGGGTGGAACCACGGGAATTGCTAGAGAAATATAAATTATTATTTACAATTTTTGAATGAAAAATGAGTATAGAATATTATTTTTAAATCACACTGTATTTTGCAAGTACGTACTGATTGATAGTGAAGTGTCCATGTAACAAATGCCCACCCTTCATTCAATCGGATATTGGCAGCGATATTTTTCAGGCAAAATATACAAGCTTTTAAAATTGACCTGTCTGTTAAATATCGCATATTTCATCGTCAACGATCGACTGGGCTATGTAGAATAAATCGATTAGGGGTGGGCTTAATGAATTAGTATTTCGATTTATCTTATGGTTGTAAAAAGGGATATAACCAGGGAGCTTTGACAAGGCAAGGTTTTCATTGTCGTTTTTTATAAAGATTGTTACATATACTGAAATGGTATTTTATAGTGATTTAGTGCGAGCGATGCGGGTCCCGCTACAAATTATATACATATAAACCTATCTCTTGAAACACTCTATCTATTAAAAAACCGCATCAAAATCCGTTGCGTAATTTTACAAATCTAAGCATACATAGGGACAGACAGACAGCGGGAAGCGACTTTGTTTTATACTGTGTAGTGATCAACTTAACGCCATATTTTTTATTTATTGATTGATTTTGATAATATTTTAGAGTTTTTATAAGTCTATAGTATCTATTTCTCTTGATGTCATATCTTGTTCTATGAAATTGTAAGAGTAAAGCATATTGTGTTTTTAATGTGAATATAAAAAATACATGTTTAAGTTTTCTCAAACGGCTTAATATCTAATAATCAAGTTAACGTTTTATCATGATTATGAATCGTAAAGCCTCTGATATCTACTCGTATATGTAAATGTTATTAAAGCTAAGTATTAAAGAGAATATGAAAGTTTTCAACTAACTCAGATAGTGCAAATGCAACTAAACTAAAATGTATTTAAGCTTACTAAGCGATAATTACCGTACCGTAACTGTGAAATCGATGACTCGTATGTAATTTACGATATTCATCCTTTGTTTATATGTAACTAGTAATACCAACGGCTTTATTTGAGTGCCGGTCGCTATTAAAATTTACAATATCATTCGCTAGGGTAATTGCCTCAAAATTTCATTAAAATCGCTCCAGCCGTTTTAAAGTCCATAGGAAACATACATTTATCTCGATTTTTATGTATGTATAATTTATATAGATAATAATATAATTTATATAAATATTTCAGTTTTCACTATCCATTTTTGTACATTGTATAAGGCATGATTCCAGCTTATAGCCCATATTAAGCCAATGGCTTATTTCACATACTAGAAGAGAAGAGAAGAGAAATATTCTCAAATATGAGTAACCCGGGATTCAAACCCCGAATTACTAGGTTATCGACTAGAATTTATCCTAGTATATTCTTACTCATTCAAGACCACTAAAGTGCAACAAGCACGTTTGTAGTTTTTCGCAATAAAGTTTGTAAGTACATTAAACAGAAATTGTGAACCTAAATTTAAAACTTATGATTGTATTTATGAAATAACTTAACATTATTTCATATTTTCAATTTAGTATATTGCCTGTACAAAAATAAATGAGAGTTGAAGCGCTTACTTGGGAAAGCGAGTGAAGCGGGTTCAAATCCGGGTCACGTAGCTCTGATACTTTCATGTGCATCATTTCCAACAGGCACTTGTATTTGTCTTATGGTAAACGAAAACATCATGCGATGCATGTTTCAGAGAACCTAACAAGTTTTTAAAATTAACTACGTAGTCCGCCAACCCGCACTAGTCAAGAGTGGTGGATTATGGCCTTATCCCCTTCGCAATGAAGGAAGGCCTTTAAATTATTTATTTATTTATTTATTTATTTATAAGACAATATTTCATTGACATCAAAATATGACAATTGTAAGTTATTCTTTAGTACCGAAGTTACTATAATTTTCAGTATTCTATAAATATTTCTTTACAATATTTTTACAGTTCACTTCCACATGTCACGTCCTTCGATTTGTTTTGTAAGACTGACGTCGAATCAAGATAGTAAATAAAGCTGTTACATTACGTTGCGTGACCGAAATTCTTTGTGAAAGCTTTAAAGATAAATAAAATCATGTCTTTGGTGTTAGGTCATTAAAAAAAGATAAACAATTTTTGGAAAAAATATTTAATATTTCATAGTATATAATTTAATATTTTATAGTATACCAGTTTGTGTACTATGTATACAAAAACTTGACAATTTATATACTAAAACCTTCCTCGAGAACCACTATCTATTGGTGAAAGCAGTATGAGAATCGGTTTTAGAGTTTATCAAGAACAGACAGACAGACAGACAGACGCGGCGGAAGAGTTTGTTTTATATTATTATGTAGTGAATCACTACAAAAAAGTACTTAAAAGTTGATTAAAAAATGTTTTTTGGTCCAAGAATTTGGCGGAAGCAGTTAGTCATAATAATTCAGTCTGTACAGTGTACACCAATTTATCTACCATCATTCCTAAATAAGGTATTGCCAGTAGGAAATACTCTAGCGTTCTTATTTACAGCTGTATACCTACTGGCTACTACCTTCTTACTAGATGTCCTCATTAAAAATGCAGCAAACGTCCTACTGTGACGACACGTTTGGCTCAGTTTGTAGATACCATACTTAATGCGCTAGCGGTCGCGGGTTCGAGTCCCACAAAACATACGTTTGTTGAGCACCAATGTTTGTACTCCAGTCATGGGTGTTTATATTCATATATTATGTATTTTTTTTAAAGTTATATAATGTATATCAACTATCTGGTATCCGTAACACAAGCCTCGTAGCTTAACACGCAACTAGATAGCGCTGTGTGTCCTAACATAATTATTTATTTATTTATTATTTAACTGTGCTTTATCCAACTTAGTAATATATAAACTCATCTAACAACATTCAACATGTTAGAACATTTCGGAGAAGACGACAATTTTTTCTTAATTTATACCAAATAAAGAACTACGCAATTATTTTGTCATTAACGCCATTTCCAATAAACATTCTCTTAGTCACTTCTGTGGAGCATGAACAAGTTAATAATTGAGTTTACAACTACAACTTGCTGTACAGCACTATCTAAAACTAACGAGATTACTTTATCAGAATTACGTATTATGTAGTGGGAATATTAATTGAAATTTGTACTTATTTTGTATGTAACTAAAATTAGATATTTATATATGTATAATGTATATTAAATAGTATTTATTGAAATATGTTTAACCCAGCTTTGACGAAAGTTATTAATATATACGGACGCTTCATTATATCTGCGATATTTGTATGCCGATTTTGTTATTTTTATTGTTATAAAAATTTTTGTATCGCACCACCTTGAAAATTGAACCCATTTTTGTAGCTTATCAGTAAGCACTAGCCATTAGACTACTTGGGTATTTGAGAGTGTTATCTATACTAATATTATAAAACGGAAATTACTGGTCCCAATTGAAAAATTCTTTTTGTGTTGGATAGTCCATTTATCGAGGAAGGCTATAGGCTATATTACATCACGCTACGATCAATAGGAGCGGAGCATCAATGAAAAGTGTTACAAAGACGGGAAGGGCGGGCGTTAGTTCTGCGAGGTACCATACCGCGTGACTCAGAAAGAATTTGGTTTCTGGTCTTTACAACGCGTGCGAAGCCGCGGTAAATGCTAGCATTAAATACAAATTAATGTAGCAAACAAAAAATGTGGCTGTAGTGACCGCAAGTGAACGGCAAAGTAAAGTCGAATAGTGAAAAAACTGTCGTAACGTGTTCAGGTTAAAAATTAGGTCGGTTTGCCTTCTGGTGCTTCCTATTTTAGGTTAGGTTATGATGCGACCCCGTTAAAGATTTACTACTGGAAAGTGAATGGAGGAATACAACAAAAAGTTTGTTTATATAATATTAATATTATTTACGTAATATCGCCTCGAGTAATGATTAAATTTAGACTTAAAACGTAGTGTTTTAAAAGTTTAGTAAACAATTTTGGCACAGTATTGTTTTCTCTTTTCCAGCGAGACTATCGGCCAGATTTTGTGACAAGTTCAATTTAGTGAGATACTAAAAATTGTTGTCAAAAAATAAATTAACTATTGGTATTGCTTGAGCATTGACATCGATGTCATACATACACTTATATATACTATTCACATATAAATAAAATATATTTAATTTAAAATTAACAGCTACTGTCAGTGTCTGTCTGTCTGTCTGTCTGTCTGTCTGTCTGTCTGTCTGTCTGTCTGTCTGTCTGTTCCTGCTAATCTCTGAAACGGCTGGATCAATTTTGACGGGACTTTTACTCGCAGATAGCTAATATTATAAGAAGTTATAACTAGGGCTACTTTTATTTGAGAAATTTTATTTATTTTAATGACGGGACGGATTTTTGTGCAATAAATTTTACATTTGGCAGGGAGTACTAATATAAAAAGGAAGACTTTCTTTTTTGAACGCGCTAATTTATAAAAGCAACAGCGCCACTTCAAAAAAATATGTTGTATTACCTATAGGCTACTTTGCATTACGCTACAACCTTTATAATAAGCACAGACAAGCGCATTACTAGTTTTATTTACATTTTCCTTAAGTACTTACTATAATATCATAAATCTTCAGGCTATTTCACGATTCCGAGAATTGTATAAAAAAAAGGCAAAGTGGTTCAGAGAGTGCTCAACTATAAATTATTTCCTACTATCAACTGCTAAAACCTCTCAATTCTTGCACTTCAATTCGTATTACTTTAGTTTTCAAACTTTAACCCTTGATATCGCCTTCCCAAGTGTTCCTTTGAAATTTTACCAAGTTTTTTAAACTCTTAGTTCTTCTTTAAAATATTTTCTGATATACTAAAACATATTCTGGTTTTCACACGAGTATTAACAACAAAATGTAGTTTAGTTGAACTGCAATTACTTGATGTAATAAACTTTAAATAAATATGTTAG
Source organism: Boloria selene (assembly GCA_905231865.2). NCBI lineage: Eukaryota > Metazoa > Arthropoda > Insecta > Lepidoptera > Nymphalidae > Boloria > Boloria selene. The sequence goes on from HG993149.1 coordinate 10,010,066, forward strand.
GGTATTAACACGCTATCGCCGATATAACATTAAATACGCCATCTAGTTTCATGGTAAGCTACGAGGCTTGTGTTACTTATACCAGATAGTTGATATACACATATAATGTTAAATACATACATAATATAAATATAAACACCTATGACTGAAGTACAAACGGTCTGCTAATCAAACAAATGAATGCCCAAGCGACACTCTAACCTACGACTACGATATACGTATATAAAGGCTTCAATTGTTTGTTGGGGGTATTAAAAAATAGGGAATACTAAAAAAAATAGCTGAAAATCTTAAAGTTAAAGGCTGTTTATTTTGTAAAACGAAAAAAATGCGGATCTCTAGTATTGTATAATGTTAAAATAAATACTTTGACAGTAAAATTGACTGTAAAAATTTGAAAATTCTTACGTTATTTTAGTTTTTAGAGAGAGGAAAATTATTACTACTGTTTCATGATAAAATATTTTTTTACTCGTCGTAATATAAGCTATTCGAAGCCTTTGGCCGTTGATATCGCCTTACTAAGTCACTATTGTCATTGGAATACTTCCAAGCTCATTTATTTTTACTTTGAATTTCCTCGGTGTCTTATTGCAGCTTAATTTCTAGCTGTCGCACAATTATCTTAACATTTATTAGGGCTATTCTGGGACATTTTATTAATTAAAAGTAGATTTTAATCTGAGTTTGTATATATTTTTGTTTTCTTTGTTATTTTAAACGTTAAATAGGCTTTACGCTACGAAATACTAATTATATTCAATCCAGTTCCTGTATTTGGGTGAAAAAATAGGTTTAAAAAGACAGTAATATTTTTATGTACTATTGAATACAGTGGTAGCCCAGCGGTAACGCTACGATTGGATAACCGAGTGATTCGGGTTCAAATTCGGGTCTCGCATCTCTGATATTTTCATGTGCGAATCATTTATATCATAATTACCACTTGTCTTACGGTGAAGGAAAACATCGTGAGGAAACCTGCATGTCTGAGAAAACCTAACAAGTTTTCGAAAGGCATGTGAAGTCATTGAAAAATAAAAACAGAAAACAGGTTGTATTAGGCTTGTCTCTTTAAAAGAATTTTGAACGTGAGAAATAATAATATAGTATATACAAGATATTTTTATTGACGAGTAGACGAAGAGCATTGCTTCAAAAGTTAAAACCGTAAATAAATATTTCTTTATATAATAATTATGATATTAGAAACATTATCATTAATATAACATAAGTTATAGTTCTCTCTGCGTACTCCGCAAGAGATATAGGACGAAGTATTTTTAAAGTTTCTACAAATATAAAAAATATTTTTTAAAGTCGGTTAAAAATACATAAGCTCCATATATAAATATGTAAAAGCAGTAAAAGCTTATATTATATATCTACTCAACCTCACCTATTCAACGTTAAGTTATACTATTTATTCGTTACGAAATAATAACAATTCAATGTAATAATTTACGTTATTCATTCACATTGGTGAGCCATAATCTCCTTATTTTGTTTAATTCAATATTCATAATCTCTTTAAATGATGTAAAATTAAAACAAAAACATTTGGCTTTCTTCTATTCTATAAAACTTTAAATAAACTAAAAAGGCATTGAGGAATTTCACAGAATATTGTTCAAGACAAGACAAAGGTGTAAAATTTGAAATGCGCAGCGTAGAATTTGAACTATGAGTTTGTACAGGGTTAGAATGCATCTACGCTTTGTAGCTGCCATCACGTCCCATCTTTGAAGTTTGTATTTACTTATATGGGCTATTTGAATAACTTACTAAAAGATAATATTAAACTTAAGTAATTAAAATATATACAAGTATCTTTTTCTGTTAAAAGGACTAAGGCAAGATGATATTTTACAATCGTTGAATCTATACGTCTATACATCTATACATGTAAATAAAATTGGAGTTTCTGTTATTTGATATTTCAAATCGACAGCTTTTCACTAAATGCATATGAGAGTTTATATGATACTAGCAACAAAAACCAATTTTTGTTTGTCTGTCTGTCTGTTTCTTCCGAGTAATCTCTAAAACGGCTGGAACAATTTCGACGAGACTTTCACTCGTAGATAGCTAATGTTACAAGACGTTACTTAGGCTACTTTTTAACCGACTTCAAAAAAGGAGGAGGTTAAATTTTAGAGAATGTATTTATTTTAACTAGCAAAACCCGTGGCTTCGCTGGCGCTACACCTATTGATGAACCCGAACTTTGAGTTGTAAGTACCGTATAGTATAATTTTATATGTATTTAGTGAAAAGCTGTTAATTTGAAGCAAAAAACAGACACTTCCATTTTTTTATATGTATTAGTATTATAAAACCACGTTTATTATACAATACTAACAAAATACAACAATATTTTGTCAATATTATACACTACAGCATCCTATTTAATCTTGTGACCTTTAATTTACATACTCGCTTATACGTGATATAGTTTATACTGGCGTTAGCTTGTACTAGTAACTAGATGTTACTCATGCGGGCAAAGACTGCCAAACTGTAATGTTTTGCTTAATTTAATCCAAAATAGATTTTGTAGAGCAAGTTATAATTTAATGCATACAGTGGAACTTTGGCTTTAGTTTAAGGCAGTAGAATATGATCGAATATAGAATGATGAGATACTAGCTTGCTAGACATTATAATATTATATCTTCATATATAATACTAGCTCCTGTCTTTACTCGTAGAATATTCTTTAAATAAAATATATATAAATAAATATGTTGGAACATTATTACACACATCGACATCTAGTTCTGTGGTAAGCTACGAAGGAAGCTTGTGTTACGGATACCAGATAGTTGATATACTACATATATAAGTTTAAATACATACATATTATAAATATAAACACCCATGACTAGAGTACAAACGTCTGACTTTCACAAATGAATGCCCCCAGCGGGACTCGAACCCGCGACCGCTGGCGCAAGAAAGTAAGGTAACTACAAACTGCGCCAAATGTGCCGTTAACTTCAATCAGACACTGTTATTTAAACATCTTGGTAATTTAAACAGTTAAAGTTAACTGAAGTTACAGCATGAAATAACAAGGTTTCTATGAAATTAAAGGGTACATGGAGGGTAAAATCAATCGTCACGTTCGAGAGGCGTACCAGCCCGCGTGTTATTGGGCTGGCACTAGTACTACACGTATTTATGATATCTCACTACCGCTTAGAAAATAAGTTATTATAGTACAGTGGGGTAAATTTTCTAAGATAAATCTCATTTTATTAAAATTATGGTGAATTTGTTCTTAAATATTATTGCAAAAGCAATTCAAATCAATGAAATTGATATCTGATTTCGATATAATATAATATTTATTCATCAAATAATTTAGTATCGTTTCACCATTCCGTTTTCATATTGAGGAAAACACGATTTCCTCAATTGTACGAGTGTTTAGCTAAAATACGTAGAGCTCTGCAAAAATTTATATTAATGGTTGAACCAATTGAACAAATAAAAATCAAGTTTCTTATGCGGTAAAGAAAATTATTAAGAGAAAACGTATCTATCTAAAACCTGAATAACTTTTAAAACATATCTGAAGTACATACTTTGGCTATTCTTAATTTAGTGGGTCTTGATGCGTCTTAACTCTCATCCGTTGATACGAGTCTTGTGTCAATACTAGAAAGTGTTTTTAAATGCGAATAAACTTATATATTATAATAAGCACTTTTAAAGTATTAATGGGACGCGAAGTTAAAAAGAGTTGAAACAAAGTTCAATTAAAAGAACGTTAATGTAGACAGTCCGTTAAAAACACTATTAGCAGCTAAAAAAGCAGTTCATCTGATTTAGTTATAATGATAGGTTCACCCTGTTGTTTGTCGGTTAAATTGTTAATTAGCTAATGTAGAATACCATTAACATTTTCCTTAGAGTCAAAATACCACTTCCATTAGGATTTATCCCTTCGATTATTGATATCGTATATTAGTAGCATGATGTAATGAAATATACATTATCCCATAGGAACAAATTGACAGGAACAAATGAGTGAAATTAGCTACTGAATATCCCAATACATCGAGTAGTCCCAGTGGGAACCCATTGGTAAACTGTGAGCTGCAAATGTTATTGAAAATGTCCCCAATAAAGATATACTATATCCAGGCATATAAATATATGCCGGGACATTTTTACAACAGCGCCATCTAGTTGCGCGGTAAATTACTAGGCTTGTATTACGGATACCAGATAGTTGATATACTCCACATATACATTTTAAATACATACATAATATAAATATTAACACCCATGCCTGGAGAACAAACATTCGTGCTCAACAAATGAATGCCCCCAGCAGGACTCGAACCCGCGACCGCTGGCGCAGAAAGTAGGGTTACTACCAACTGAGCCAAAAATATCGTCAAATATACTCTTACAAAGCGAGTTTTAGCTTTTTGGTATATAACTAGATTTTTCACGTCTCAGAGATCTTTAACGTCTCATTGCTGGGCAAAAGCCTCTCTTTAATACGTGGGGGAATTGGCAAACTTCACATGTTTTTCGAAAACTTGTTAGGTTCTCTCAAACATGTAGGTTTTATCACCATGTTTTCCTTTATGTTTGAAATGATTAACTAATGAAAATATCAGACGTGTGACATCCAAGAATCGAACTCGCTTTTACTTTTCCAAGCGAACGCTTACCATCGAGCTATCACTAACGCCAAAAATATAACAAGTATTCATTGCAATATGTCTTTTAATGACCATTTCCATTCATAAGTACCTATAATAATAATAATTACAGCTTATAAATATAATTTATCCATACTACACATAACAATGGTATCAGAACCATAACTTAACTATTATCACGTAATTAAATGTAAGATATAAATCTATATCCACACGTGCACAGGTAAGTGGGCCAAGAGAAAGGAATTAGGATTTTATTGGATCCTTCACTATACATAATATGCCTTTTTATTTGCTTTGAGCCTTTGAGGGTGAAAGGTAGCGTATGTTCTTAGAAATAAAATTGGTGGAAGAATTTGGTATATTATTTTTATTTTTACAAGCTTCTATACGTATGTACTAGTAGAAAAGAATGTAATATAGTTTTTATATTATAGTTTACTAGCATTTCCCGCGGCTTCACACGCGTTCTAAAGACTGGAAACCAAATTCTTTCTGATTCGCGCGGTATGGTACCTCGCAGAACTAAACCCCGCCCGTCACGTTTTTGCAACATTTTTCATTGATACTCCGCTCCTATTGGTCGTAGTGTGGTGAAATATAGCCTATAGCCTTCCTCGATAAACGGACTATCCAACACAAAAAGAATTTTTCTAATCGAACCAGTAGTTCCTGAGATTAGCGCGTTCAACCAAACAAACAAACAAACTCTTCAGCTTTATAATATTATTAATAAGTATAGATATATATTTAGTGCTTTTTAAGGTCCCATAGCTGGGCAAGGATCTCCCTCCAATATGATGGAGAATTAACCATAGTCCACGCTGGCTAAGTGCGGGTTGGTGTGCTGCACATAATATCTGTTCTCTTAAACATACATGTTTCCACTCGATGTTTTCTGTCGCCGTAAGATGAGTGGTGTGTTAGAAATGATTTACGCTTGAAAATATTGAAGGATTGAGAATTGGGATTTGATCCCACTATCAAAATCAAACCACTGCCTTTTATACTATACTAGCCGTCGCTTCGCTTGGGCTCTTTCCTAGATTTAGCAAAGGCAAAGCCGCGGGATCTGCTAGCTATGCATATAAACCTTCCTCTTGAATCACTCTATCTATTAAAAAGAACCGCATCAAAATCTGTTGCGTAGTTTTAAAGATTTAAGCGTACAAAGGGATATAGGGACAGAGAAAGCGACTTTGTTTTATACTATTGGTCTAAGAGCCGGTGGAAGATCGACCTTCACCGACCTGATAACCAGATGAGACATATTTTTTATTAAATATAATTTATAAACAAATATGCCTATAATCACTTGCCTATCTGAAAGTGCTCATGGCTATTTTTAATTAAATTAACTTTAATCGACTTTTTTTTCATCACTTTCATTCTTTTGATAACCAAATGAATTTTATTTCACTGTTAGTTTTTAACACACAGAATATGCCTCTGTAGGCTAGCCTACTCATTTTTGTGTATAGCTACCAAAGCCGATGTGAACAGGTAAGTCAATATAGGTGACTCCATCGTTCTGCTAACTTATCGAAAGTTATATCAAATTTTAGATTATTTTATTACAAAATCAGTCATATAGACTTGCCTGCAAAAAATCATACTTAAAGCACTGTTGCCCAGCTAAAAATAACCATGAGCACTTTCAGATAGGCAAGTAATTATAGGCATATTTGTTTATAAATTATATACGATAAAAAATATGTCTCATCTGGTTATCAGATCGGTGAAGGTCGATCTTCCACGGTCTCCTCTACTATATGTAGTGATTTAGCACCCTGTAATTTTTATAAGCTTTAATTATTGTAAATAGTAGCAAACTTCCCAAGGAACTAAGTAATTATCTTTTTTAAAACGGATGTTTCTTTTATACTTAAATACGAAAGGTTTTGAGTCAATGGATCCAAGTTTAGGCATTTAAATCAGTCATAATATACTACTTTTATCCACGTATTTATGAAACGTACAAAAACGAGGACAACAGCTATAGTAAATAACAAACAATAATACTACTAGTTAAATATTAAACATGTATTATGTACCATGTGTACCAACCAAAACGAATACTTAGGTATATTACACTATTATTACTACACGAAAGTTTGTGAGCGATGGTGATTGATTCTTACTTTTACACGTTCTATTTTACGATATGTTCGAGATACAAATTGACGTGTTTGAGTGAAGTGAGTGAATTCTTTGACGTTTGGCTCAGTTGGCAGTGACTTTACTTTCTGCGCCAGCGGTCGCGGGTTCGAGTCTCGCTGGTGGCATTCATTTGTTGAGCACGAATGTTTGTTCTCCAGTCATGGGTGTTAATATATTATGTAGGTATTTAAAATTTATATAATATGTAGTATATAACTATCTGGTATCCGTAATACAAGCCTCGTAGCTTACCAGGGAACTAGATGGCGCTGTTCTAAAAAAATGTCCCACTATCAACATATTTATTATTTTATTTATGTCACTGAGAACTTAACATAGGTATCTTGTTATCTATGGACAGTAGATTGTAAGTTTTTTAATTCTATTACAGAAAATAAATATTTAAAAATATAATAATTGTGTTTTATCGACTTATTTTTCATTGTTTTTTCAAAGAATTTTGAAGTTTTAGGTTTCTGTTGCTGTACAGAGCAACCGCAACCGCGAACTGTAAGGAGCGTTGAATAAAATTTAATAATCACGAAAATGCTTTAGCGAAAATTTTGATCTAAAATCTTTTAAAACTTACTTTGTTTTACTTTTATATATTATTTTACCATGAATACTGTTTTTAATATATGTATGTATATATAAATTTAAACATTTTAAATATATTATTAATATGTACTATAATTATTAGTTAACTTCAAAATAATTATTTTCGTGGGAAAAAGCATAGGTAGTTTTCAACGCATCAAAATTTGTTCAGCGGTTAAGACATGACAGGATTACTTTTTGTTTTATTATTTTTCACTAATAACAAAAGTACTAGTAATAATACTAGTAATAATAAGTCATGATGTGTTTTTTTTTGTTTAAAGGTGGCTTCAAATAAATATCAAGAATACAATCATTTGATTATTCGATTGATATTCAAAAATAGCATAAATACTTATTTGTATCAATATGAAATATTATTCTTTGAATTATGGGCAGGTACTATCTGTAACAAGAATATAATAATCTTTGAGGCATCTAAGATTTTAGTTTCTCTTGTGACCATGATTGCTGTAAGCATTCCAAATATCAGGAACCAAGAATTAAAAAAAATCCGCCAAAAAATACGAAAAGATAGTTGTATGTATAATGTCAAATACTCGCGTAAATCGAAGACACTATCAAGCATTCTTAGTATAGTTTTAGTCCACTGACTTACTGTTTTCTAAGTCTGTACAATCTCAATTATCTCAGGACCTCGGAAGGGTTTTAGTAGACATATAAAGTTAGGCTCATGTCACGTGTAACGTATTCTGAATAAAGCAAAGGTCATATTTAGTAGTTACACATATAAAAGATATATACACGCCGACAAAAACCCCAGACAGCAACTAGTAATAAATAATATTTTATAGCCAATGAAATAATATTTTATGGTATGACAAAACTGCCAACATTATAATATGACCGTTTTTCTTTTAAAATACCTATCTCCATATTTTTCAGTCGTGTCCAAAAATAATTAATTTTTAAATATAAAAGTTGCAATAATTTAAATATTAAGAACACTTAAGTATCTTATCCTAAGCCTAATCCTACCTTTAAACGGACAATTTTTGTATATATGTATATAATATATAATCTGAATCTTGGAAACGGCTTCAACGATTTTCATGAAATTCAGTATGCAGTTAGTATTTTTTTTTTATGGTAAAAAGGGGGCAAACGGGCAGGAGGCTCACCTGATGGGAAGTGATCACCTCCGCCCATGGACATCTGCAAGCCTGGCTTGCAGATGCGTTGCCGGCCTTTCAGGAAAGGGAGGGATGGAGGAGGGAGGGGGGAACGAGGGCGGAGGATGAAGGAAAGAGGGAGGGGGGAAGGAGAGTGGGCCTCCCGGACTCTCACTCACCGGACGAAACGCGACAGCATAGCTGCCACTTCACGCCGGTCTTCTGTGAGAGAGTGGTACTAATGAACTATACGGGGCGTGCCGGCCCATTCGGTTGCTACCCGAAGGTAACAAGCATGGCACTACCACTTTTCAACTTTATTCAGGGAGATTCGGAGTTTTAGGACAAAACTGCTGCTACTATATCATTAGAATACAAAGGTAAATTAAGTTATAATAGCCCAGAAGACCCCGGTTTGAGTCCAGATGTTTCTAGACCGATATTACTTTTATCCCTTGTTTAGATTTTTTTTTCTAAAAGCAAATACTTTGATAATAATATCTTAAGCCAGCATACAACATTTAATTTAAAAAACTTTTAGCATAGTTTGGCAATGATTGAGTGATTCGTATAACATAACTTACAAAAATAGATATCCCATAAAATATAAGATTGAGTACATTTATTAAGGTAATAGTAATTTAAATCGATCACATTATAATTTTCGTAGCATGCCAAGGAGAAACGTGGTAATAAAAAGTCACAAAGTATTCTAAGCTGTACCTTATTTTACCATAGAATGAATATATTAGAGACCTAATAAAACTTCGAGCTGTTATAAAACAAATTACTTTACTAACTTGAGCATCGATCACACAGAAAAATTACAAATACGAAAATCAAAAATACGATTTTTTTGTGTATTTTTGTGTGTATTTTCTGTAGGGTTTTGAGTAAATGTCAAAAAATCTATATAACCTATCTAGGTATTTACTTATCTATATATTTACATACAAAAATTGTAGGCCATATAAAAAGTTTGAAGTGCAATAGAACTAATTCAATAGGTATGTTTTTCTCGCCCAATTTTGACCTGTTTACTATTTGTTTTAACTAGTTACTAAGTAATACATTAGATATTTGAATACGGTTTTTCGTTACATAGTTAACACATAATATAACATTAGACAGTGGTAGTCCAGTAGTAACGTACTCGCATGGGTAACCGATTGCGTATTCAAATCTTTGTGATACTCTTACCGTGAAGGAAAGCATCGTGAAGAAATCTGAACGTCTGAGAGAACCTAGCAAGTTTGCGAAAGATATGTAAAGACCACCAATCCGTTCTTGCCCAGCGCGGTGGACTATGGCCTAATCCCACTCGTAATAAAGCGAGGTCTGTGGGAAGTTAAAAAGGACTGAATACAAATAAAGCAAACATTTTCTTTTAACTTTTTAATATCCAAACGGCGTAGATAAGTACAATTTAGTTGTATAAAAATAATATTGATCAAAGCAAATACCAGCCATGTTTAATATTTGCGGTTACCTTTTATACAACTATTCGCACTTTAATATGAAACCACTAACTGATAACCACAAAAACGGTATATTCATACAAAATGTCAATGAAGCATTTAATTTTCATATAACACTAGCAATGAAATATTTGAAATAATATACATAAATATGGACTGCAATCCGATTAAAAGTTAAATGCGCCTGGCAAAAGTTAATTATTAAACATTTATTTGATCGTAATACATTGTAATAAGCAGAATTTTGTTTGTTTGTCTATAAGTTATATGGGTTGTTTTAATCGATATCAAGAGCAAGAGGAGCCGCGCGCGTCAACTATACATATTTGCTTGTAGTATTGACTATAAAATACATTTAATAATCATTTTAGCAGCTTTTTAGGTGACTTACAAAATAATAATTAGACGTCAATTATTATGGCATGATATTATGTATACTTATTTATTATTAAATAAAAATCTCAGTGAGGACTTTCAGTTTTTTTTAATAAAATAAAAGCCATGAAAATAATTTACAAGATTTGTCAACTTGGTATTATAATTTAACTATTATATTTTAACTAACAGTTAACTTAAATAAGTAATAACAAGTTTAACGTTAAGAACCAATTATGACACACAATTAAAAATATAAGTAAAAAGTACTCTGTAAATGTATACTATTGAGATGGTCCGTACCATCACACTATCGCTACATAGTATAAAAAAAAGTCGCTTCCCGCTGTCTGTCTGTCCCTATGTATGCGTAGATCTTTAAAACTACACAATGGATTTTGATGCGGTATTTTTTAATAGATAGAGTGATTCAAGAGGAAGGTTTATTTGTATTACTAGCGGAACCCGCTTTCGTTCGCGCTAAATCTAGGGTTGAGACAGAGCGAAGCGAGGGCTAGTCACTAGTACACTATATTTCAGAAAACGTATTATTTTTCTTGACACAAGCTCCGTCAATAAATTTTCTTTAATGAAAGATAATAAGTGAAAATGTGAAATTCTTGGTAGAGAATCCAGTTTCAATTTCCAAGTTCAATTCTTTACAGAACAATTCTTTCAACGCATATCGCTCGTATATCCCTGGGGTTATAATATCAATTTCTTTGAAATAACATATTACATTATACTAATTTTAATATCGAAACTTAATACCATATTCACTTTTAATTTTGAAATATATGTAATAATAACTTATTCTTAATAAAATATTAGAATATATATGGATGTTCTTTACATTTAATTGGCACTCCGCTCCTATTAGTCGTAGCGTGATGTAATATAGCCTTCCTCGGTAAACGGACTATCCAACACAAAAAGAATTTTTCAATTCGGACTAGTAGTTCCTGAGGTTAGCGCGTACAACCAAACAAACAAACTTTTCAGCCTTATAATATTAGTATAGATTACAAATAACAAAACTCATAACAAAACAGATAGACTCGGACAGTCTATGTCAAAAATTAAGAAAATGTATGTATTTATGTTCAAACTGATGCAGCTGCAGAATCACAAGTCCTGGGTTTGAGTTCTGGTTGATCTTTTTCTAAGTTCTCGTCATATTTTAAATTAGACCCTTAAGCAGTTAATGCCTCGGAGAGCTTCTAAAGCTATCGAATCTGCACCTCTCTTAAAGTCAAGTGAGATAAGCCATTGTGTGCAAACAAAGTTAGAGCCAATAATTATGAGTTGAGAACCATGGTGGAACATTATCTTAAATCAAGGTAGTTATTAGCATCAAAAATAAGTATACTATACTAATTTTGTATTCCACCCTTTTAACGTCCTAGTGATGGACACGAAACAAATTTAAGAGGGTCAAAGGTGAACAAATGTGGGTTGACGGCTTAAGTATGTCTTTCGAAAAGCTAGGTTCTCTCAGACATGTTAATTTCCTTATTATTTTTTTAACTTCGGTTAGACGAGTAACCACTATATTGAACTAGTGGAACCCGCGGCTTCGCTCGCGCTTAATCTAGGGACGTACCCAAGCGAAGTGAGGGTGAGTCGCTTGTTTAAGTTAAACATTTGCATCATACATTACATATGTGTAGCTCTAGCGGTTTTGGCAAAGCACGCCAGAATAGCTCGCAGAATTTTTTACTGCTTACTTGACACTTATCGTCATATTTTGAACAATTCACACAATATCTTCTATAAATTGTAGCTTATGTGTTATTCTAATGTACAAACTATATTATTGTAAAGTTTGTAGTTTGTACATGAAAGAGTAACAAACATCCATCCATCCATCCATCCATACTTACAAACTTTCGCGTTTATAATATTAGTATAGATATAAGAGTATCAGTAGTGTCAAACCCGATATTTGAACCATAACTTAGTTACCTAAGCTAGCGCAATTACCACTGATTACTAATGACACAATTTTAGATATGTCGAAGATGCAATTTAAAAAAGAACTCGGAAAGAAGAAATTGTATGAACTCTTTTACTTTTACTGCTTATAAGAAAATTTCATATCCGATAAAACAGTGAAAATCGATTATCGTCCCCCACATTTATGCACCAACGTGCATTATATGGTCACGATGTGCATCAATAATTTATTCTTCGTCTTAGTTTAGTATATTTTCTTGATTTTTTTATATATAAAACTATCTGTAACCTATTTTTGATAATATTTTATTATCTACTTAATATAAAATCTAAATTAAATCATTACATTTTTTTTAAATCTTATTGAAATAATCATAACCTAACGCAGAGACCGAATCCATAGTATTCAAAATGTTTGTCCATCTGTCTGTGACGGCACCACGAGAAACCTATTTGACAGATTGACCTATTCTCTGGGGATTTTTCAGCGGGAAAAAATCTTCATCATCAGCCCTTTTTAACGTCTCACTGCTGGGTACGGACCTCCCTCAGTACGAGGGGGATCAGGCCATAGTCCACCGCGCTGGCCTAGTGCGTGTTGGCGGACTTCACATGTCTTTTGAAAAACTTGCTAGGTTTTTCTAAGACACGCAGGTTTTCTCACGATGTTTTTTCTGTCACCGTAAGACATGTGGTAATCATGATAGAAAATGATTCGCACATGAAAATATCAGAGGTGCGAGCCCCAGATTTGAACGTGTATCAGGTTATTCAAGCGAGTGCGTTACCGCTAGGCTACCACAAAAAGATCTTATCTCTGAGAAATCTATACTGACGTAAATCGTATCCCCACAACTAATCATTGTATTGTACTATCCCTAGTTTTCCATATAAAACGAAAATTTCATAACTTTTTTAATTATTTTCATATTATTTTATTATATTATTGGTACAAAAAGACAGTGAAACGATTTCATAAGTGTCTAAGGGTAATATAACTCGAAAAGTCAAAAGAAGGCTGACGTTACAGAAGTAATATATTAGAAGTCTTCAACTCGACATCCCAGGGCATTATGTCACGTAAAAATTTTATGAATAAGCAACGATGTAAGCATAAAAAGATTCTGCAACTATCTCCTTGTATAATAAATTAGATCAGACGTGTATAGCAAGTTGGGATCTGGGTGTTAGTTGGGGTTGGTATGGAGTAAAAATTAAATTATTGGTATTGGTCTTTGACTGTGGCTTCACTCGCGTTCATTCTGTTTATGTATTATGTGTTACGTTAGAAAAAAATATATAGATAAAATTTTCCACAATAAATCCACACATTTAAAATTGTAAACGAGTCAAATCTATAAATTATTTTTTATTGAAATAGCAATTAAAATTTTGTCATCGGGAACGCATCACTAGAAAACCGGAACCAAAAATTTAGCTACATCCGCTATAAAATTTATTTCTACTAGAATTTGACAGCGGATTCAAATTATTTTGAAAGGTTGTAAACTTATCTAATTAACATTTTTAACGTTTCATTTTGAACCTGCTAAGAATCCATAAGTTATACGCAAGGGACACGAATATTCATAAAAACATCTATTCAGGGATGAACAGTCATCTATACCTATACTATTCTTACTATATAATTTGTAGCGTTGAAATGTGGAACTATATTGAATTGTATGAGATATCTCGTTTGTGATTGACTCAAAAAGGAATGTATCTATGATTGATGTGTAGGATATTTTTTTATTTTATGTTATTTATCCGAATTCTAGAGGTAGCCCAGCGGTAACACGCTCGCTTGGATAACCGCGTGATGCGGATTCAAATTCGAATCTCGGAATTCTGATATTTTCATGTGCAAATTATTTTTAACATGATTACCATTTGTCTTACGGTGAAGGAAAACATCGTGAGGAAATCTGCATGTCTGATAAAACCTAGCAAGTTTTCTAAAGACATGTGAAGTCCGCCCACTCGCACTAGGCCAGCGCGGTTGATTACGGCTTGATCTTCCTCGTACTGAGGGAGGTCCGTGCCCAGCAGTGGAACGTTAAAAATGCTGAAGATTATCCGTTCCCTAACCACATTTTTGTGTTTTATCCTATTTTTAAGTATTATTTTGACAAAGCATAAATATGGTTGAAATAAGCGGAATGGTAATTCAGGCATGCCTATTTCGCGACAGCCTATTCATCATTCTCTCATTAAACTTTTAAGTTGACCTTGAATGTACGAGTATTATAAAAAAGCTTCTCACGACATTTCTACCGCGACTTATTTTATAAAAACACTAACGTTTATCCCCGTCTCCACTAACATAGAATCTATAAATATTTATTTAAAATGAAGAAAAACAAATATTCCAGTACAGTACCTTCTACTGTGTTTGACTACATTTTTTTATTTTATAGCTGTATTTATCAATAAAAATATGATGGTCGAATTTCAACGATTGGACGTACGCTAGTGTATTATAAGTTAACTGGTTCAGAGTTAGCAAGTAACAAACATTGAGTGTGTTCCATTTACAAATATTCACATTTTATTTATTTTACATACATTTTTAATTTTTATTATTCCATATTAGTAGTATATGATTAATCGTTTCATCCTAAAATAACATCACTTTTAGGCAATGAATATTATATCCCGTAAAATATAAAAACCGGAAACATTATTCCAATCTCACATTACATCAATAGATATTAATCAAATTGAAGTCTGTAAAGTCAACATATGGGCTTTTCACTATATCTATACATACAATACTTTTAAGAAAAACGTATATATTAAATATTTTAACCAACTTCCGAAAGGAGGAGGAGGTTAGCAGTTCGGTTGGCTTTTTTATGTATGTTCACCGATTACTCTGTGATATATGATCCGATTTACGTGACTCTTCCTTTGTTTGATGCGGAATAGTTCCCATTTGGTCCCATAAAAATTTAACATAGTTTGACCCAGTAATTTTAATTTTGCATTTTTAACCGACTCCATTTTTACGTATGTTCACCAATTTCTCCGCCAATTGTGGGCCGATTTCAAAGTTTTTTTTTGTTCGGGAGGATATAGTTGTCTTTCTGTCTGTTTGCTCCCGTTACTCTTTGCAAAGGGTCTTGACAGTGAATTAAATGGCATATAGCTCATGTTATAAGGAGTAACTTACAGTTTTGAAAAAAAAAAATAGAGTTCATCAATGGTTCATCAACAACGCTTATTGTTTTGCTTTTGTTATAATTATTGCATTTTAATAAAAAAAAACTAACTATACTTTAACCTGACGATAATATTACTAGTTTTTTTTAATTTATATTAAAATCCTTGCTTCTGCCTGTCTATCCATTTGTGACGGCATCATTAGTAAATCATTACAAATTTTAATAAAATTTGGTATGATGATAGCTGGTTATCGAGTTTAACATATGGGATATTTTTACTGCAGACTCTATACTAAGCTTTAAAAGGTACGTATACATTTCAAACAAATCCAATATAAGCGAGGGTAAGTCACTATTTTCATAGTAAAAAAATATTTTCTTTTAAAAGAAGTGTTTGAACAGTTATTTAAAACTACAATAGCAAATGCCTTGACTAGCGCAATCAATATGTAGTTACGATTTTCACTTTATCACGCTACGGATCTAAACAATAAAAAGGTAATAATAAAAGACTTCCGTTTACGTTATACGAACGTGATGTCAAATATTACGGAGTTTGTGTAAATTTACTTAATGGGAAGCAATACGGCAATGAAGTGTTCTCTGAACCATTAAATAAATACCATATTACGTACTCTTAAATATTCATACGATTATAAATGTGTAAATTACCTAAGCTATTCATCCAGAAAGATTAGGAAAATTTTATATAATATCGATTTTCTTAGGAAAAAGCAAAATAACTTTTTCTGTCAATTTAAAACATGCGTAGAGACAAACTTAAGCGATGCATGCTTAAATAAATAAATATGTTGGGACATTATTACATACAGCGTCATCTACTTCCGTGGTTAGCTACGAGGCTTTTGTTACGGATACCAGGTAGTTTATATTGAACACATATAACTTTAAATACATGTACATATCATAAATATAAACACCCATGACTGAGTAATAACATTCGTACTCAATAAATGAATGCCCCCAGCGGAACTCGAACCGGAACCGCTTGCGCATAAGAAGGGTCACAACAAACTGAGCCAAACGTGTCATCAAGTCCCTAGTATATGCTAAAAAGGTCATCCTAAATATTAATCCTGAAAACAACGTTACCTAAGCAATATTATATCGCCCTTTTAAAATTGTTAACCCAAGGGTTGGCAAACAAAATTACTTTTTCCTGTCCAACGTAGCTGTAATTTCAGTTTACTTTGACGTCTAAAGCAGCACCTTTCTAACTTAAATTGGGCCAAAATGTATATAGAATTTATTATAAAGTACGTAGGTACTACGTGACTCGTCTAGACTGCAGATTATTTCGAAATAATAATGCGTAGGTATGAACACATACGTTAAAATTCGATTCACTTATTATTTAAACGATATTTTAAAAAGTATAAATATATCGTAAAGTCAAGCTTTTCAAGTATTTTTTTTAATTGTTTCATCTTATCTTATAAAGAGGTTATGTTTGCGTGAAGACTTAACTCAAAAGTTACGTTTTCACTTTAAATAACATATTAATAGAAGTCTATATGGTACGCGGGTCAACTCAGATTAATAATGAATTTATTATCTGCCTCTCATATTGTCTTCAACCTTTATAACGTCCCACTGCTGGGCAAGGATCTCCCTCAGTACGAGGGGGATCAGGCCATAGTCCACGCGCTGGCCTAGTGCGAGTTGGCGGACTTCACATGTCTTTCGAAAACTTGCAAGGTTTTTATGAGACATGCAAATTTCCTTACGATGTTGTCCTTCACCGTAAGACAAGTGGTAACCATGATAGAAATTATTCGTACATGAAAATATCAGAGGTGCGAGACCCGGATTTCGGAAACTCAACCGAGATGTGGGTTCAAATCCAAGCGAGCGCTATACCGCTGGGCTACCATTGTCTCTATAATATATCATAATTTTATTTATATCATATTATGTAATATGTTTAATTCGGTACAAAAATCAGTAAAAGCATGCAATACTTTATCAGTACGCGCTGCCTATACCGTACAGATAGCGTGAAGAACTCTCTTGGAAGTGTAAGGGTAAGTCACTAGTATTCAAAACCATCCTTTAAAGTGCATATTTTTCTATTAACTCTATCTGTTTAAAAGATAATATTATTATAATTAATCAGACTTTACATTATTAACTGTAGAAAGAAATTCAATAAGAATTTCTTCATCGTTTTCATTAAATATAATATTTAATTATCAAGTTTCTATACTCTAATAGATAAAACAGACACAATTTCGTAGATTTATTTACATGTTTATTTTATAATATGAATTATTACGAGTATTTTGATTCATATTTATCACAGTCAAAAGTTCGTAAATTTAAAAATATATAAAAAAATATTTTGTCACAACACAAACACTACAGTTAGTAGCAAAATTATACATTTTAAAATTGAGTTTCATATCTTTATATACACAAAATTTGGGTAACTTTGCATGATCACGATGAACCCAATCCGATATTTATACACATTATTCAAAATGCGTGATTTGATCTAACTTAAATGATAGAACAGTTTTTATCAAAGAAAAAAATAACGATTTCACATTTTGAGAGAGAATCTGGAGATAGAATCTCTACCGTCAAGTTAAATGAAAAAAATACCTAAACGTTCCAAAGCAACGCTGGGGTCTAAAAGTAGTATATAAAATACATAAAATGTAATTTAAATTGCTTTTTTATAGGTAAGTAAAATTCTTTAATACCCATAATCATACTTTATACCCGAAGTAACAATAAAATTGATCATCACTTCTTCGTTAAAGTAAATTTATTCGTGTAACATTTAAAGGTACGTCAGGCGAGCTTTCTTCTGCTTATTTTTATTTACTGTTTTATGAATTGAGAAGCACAATAATTTATTCGCGGCAGTCTTTGTGACAATGTATTAAGATTTATTCCTTTGAAGACATTCTTATTATACTCGTAGTATGTCTAACTCCCCTTTTCTATATAAAAAATTAAAAATTAGGATATTGATTGATCTTCCACACTTTAATTCAAAATTTAGGAATAAATTATATAAGGTTGCGAATAAAAAGTAAAAAACACAAAACATTAAAAAAAATTTAGTTGCTTTATCGTTTTCAAAGAAATATTATAAAAGAATTTTATTAAACATCATATTTTTAATTCACTTATAAAAAGGACAAAAAATATCTAAAACAAAAATTACTATTATTGTGTCTTATAGATCAACTATTATACTATGAATTAGATTTTTTTTCATAATATTCAATGGTCTTGTATAAAATTAAACTCACTAAGTATGACTTATTTTAAAAGCCCACCTTATATCCTATACTTTTAAATTAGCAAACGTAGAGCTGCGCATATTTTTACACCAAACTCCCATTTAAATTAAGAGACGTATAAATTATAACAGATGAAAAATTAAAACCATCAGTAATAAAAGAAATATAAACATTACCATTATTATCCACCATTAAACAGGTAACTGATGAATATCCTTTACACTGCCACTGCACATATTAGTTCTTCACATATAAGTATTACACTTATTTCAAAACTACATCAAAATAAACACAGACACGGTATTACAGCAGCGTAGACCCCACGCGGCTACTGCTACGTAACTGCCGCTACGGTGCTACGAAGTCAGCCGAGTGTTGCCGAACGATCACGAACTTCACGGGGGGTCGAGCCGAATTTTGCACAGTGTTTCATATTTTATAACAGTTGGCACGCGTAACGCCAAAGTCGGTTTGTATAGATGGAACTGGCACTACCTTATTCAATTTGGTAGATATTTTTTTAAGTTACTCTAAGTTAATCTATTGTCTTCGCCTACAACTGTGATTTTTTGTTGAGGTTCTATTAATAACATCTATGAAATGGTTTTGACATAGCATATGAAGCTAGTTGTTTTCGTTCTTAAAGGCTATAATTAAAGGCTAGGTGGTGTTTAAGTAATTTGTTTTAATAGTGGAATGAATATAATTTGTGGGTGTCAACTACTCAATTAAGTAATTAGAATTTTAGTTTAATGATGCGAGTTAATTTTCACCCCGGCCGAGGTCGTAGGTTCGACTACAATATATTATTTATTACTATGTAATCACCACACTTTGTTTAATTACTAATT
Organism: Boloria selene; assembly: GCA_905231865.2. NCBI lineage: Eukaryota > Metazoa > Arthropoda > Insecta > Lepidoptera > Nymphalidae > Boloria > Boloria selene. The sequence goes on from HG993149.1 coordinate 10,029,740, forward strand.
CTTTCCTGTCGCTTTGCTTGCATGATAAACAGAGCAGATATCAAGTGTAGCTTATCCCAGGCTAAAATCTTTGTTCTTGCAAAAATGTTATTAAAATTTGTTTACGCAGTAAAGACAAACGGATTTACCTACTTAGTTTAAATATTCCATTCGATCATGCAAAAGACACGAAATGAGAATTGATGTAAGTTACTCACATTCATGAAATATTTCTATGCAAAAATTACGCACATCTGTTGCTACAGGAAATAAAGTCACAATAAAAATCCCTCTGATAGATTATCATATAGCTAGCTATTTATTCTTGCTTTGCTCGAGTTTTGTCTCTACAAGCCCTTTGTATTTATAATAATTATACATATAGAACACGACACTTTAGCATTCTACTAACAGTAAAATTCGTGTTATTCCAAATCATATTATACTTGGGTAGTTTTTATGAAAATCCATCCAGGCATTGTTGACAAAAATCAAATAAAAAAACTCACGTACAAACTAACAATAGTAATATGATTTAAATATTTATATAAAAAAATAAATATGTTGGGACATTATTACTCATAGCGCCATTTAGTTCCGTAATAAGTTACGAGGCTTGTGATACGGATACCATATACTTAATGTGTAGTATATACATATACTATTACTTTAAATACATACATACATTATAAATATAAATAGTAAACACCCATTTCTGGCGTACAAACATTCGAGCTAAACAAACAAATTTCCTCAGCGGGACTCGAACCCGCACGCGCTGGTGCAGGAAGTAGGGTCACCAAAAACTGGGCCAAACGTGTCATAACAGTGGCCAAAGGTTCTATATTAGATATTGGCAAAATATATTTAACTGACCAATGGTAATATCTCTCATGGGATCACATATGTGGGTATGGGAAGTAACATGGTAAATGAAATAGTCATTTAGTTATTTTGCATAACGTTTACCTAATAAATTGTAGAAACGTGATGATATTACGAATAACATTAGTAGTGGTAACGACTTCTATCACCTTCACCGATAAGTCAAATATTATGATCCACATTGAAAAAGGTTAATTTTATGAATTTTTATTATTTTAATACTACTATTATTGCATTATTGTCATTTTTGAACATACTTTCTATTGATTCTAAATAAATTTAAAAAACTGTAAAAATACATTGTCCTAATTGAGTACTAATTGAGAACCTCCTATTATTTGAAGTCGGTTAAAATTAATTATTTTAAAGCTGACTGGAGCCATTGTTTTAAATGGTGACTGTGTACATTTTTTGATTTATCTCTACTGGTTTTTTGTTAAGCTCACTCACATTAAGTGAGTGACGGTTCTACGAATGTTGACTGATTTAAACTCCAAATCTATACTAATATTACAAAGCTAAAGAGTTTGTTTGTTTGGTTGAACGCGCTAATCTTAGGATTTTTTTTGTGTTGAAAAGTCCGTTTATTGAGATAGGCTATAGGCTACATTACATCACGCTGTGGACAATAGGAGCGGAGCATCAATGAAAAGAAATGTTACAAAAACGGGAAGGGCGGGTGTTAGTTCTACGAGGTACCATACCGTGCGACTCAGAAAGAATTTGGTTTCCGGTCCTTAGAACGCGTGCAAAGCCGCGTGATATGCTAGTACTGCATAAAGATATAGAAAAGCAGTTATAAAGGTATAGAAATAGTATGAAGGTTGTAAATAGTCTAATTGTATAATAGTCCTTCTGTGGAACAAATTCACTATTCCAGGCTAAAGAAGTAATAAAAAACGCACACTCACACAAATGTACTTATACCTATATACAAACAAACTTTTTAATAATAATATTACAGTACTATAGTATAAATTCTGGCGTCTCTAATATTTTTATTACTATGAAGAACTTTTTGTGTAAAAATGGCTATAAAAACTTAGTCATCTCTTGTTTTCTTTTCATTAGCCACATTGTATTTTATATGAAAAGTTTGCTTAAGATCTTTGTAATTAAATATTAATTTGGCTAAATAAATATTTCTTATATAAAGATATTAAGACGTAGTAAGCTATATATGTATGTACGCATGTGGGTTTAAAAAGTTTTCTCTGTTTATAACTACGTCTACTTTGATTTACGGATTTATAGAGAGCTAGCCTAGGTCTGTTTCATAGGATAGAATAGATTTCTCAGAGACGAAATATTTTCTCACAGTATAAACGATACTATACACCTGTTAAAAGCTTCTTTATACCAAATTCAACCAAAATTTGCCCAGTGGTTTTCTAGTGACGCATTCCCAGACGGACAAAAATTCAACTAAATTATACATTCAGTATAACATATAAATAATAATGACTATTAATATTTTTTTATTGTGTAATAAATTTATCTACTTTATACTCTATCTGTAATTTAAGACTAATAAAAATGACAACATTCGACTTAATTAACTATGTCAGATTTTTTTTCATATTGAAAGACATCGAGATTTAGTTTTCGATTTCTTCGCGTAAATGTACCACAATGTTATATATAAAAAATCTCGATAAACGAAAGTTTGAAGCAAATTTAGTATAAATATATTCCCTTTGTGTATCAGACGTGGAAATAAAAAGAATATTTTAGTATAGAATGTTTGAAAACTTATTTCGTTATACAATTTGAATAATAAAATGAGAATAAAAGCGAAGCGTTCACTAACAATTCTCAATCTGAGCCAAAATATTTGACCTAGCAACTTTGTAAGATTTTTCTTCAAATCATTCTTTTGTATTTATAAGAAAAAATACTTTAGACGTGTGAAATTAACTTAACGATGTTATTATTCAGTGAACCCTATAATAATTGTGTTTTGAATTAACTAAAGTAAATATTTATTTCTAATATACCTACATATTATGTACACATAGCTAAAAACGTAAATGAGAGGTCATTTTAGATTTTGCATCTTTGACAATTTCACTACAATATTATTTGAGTGCGGTTAAAAGAAAGATATTGTGTGAGAAAACTTGCATATCTGTGAGAACTTATGGTCTAAGAGCCGGTGGGAGATCGACCTTCACCGATCTGATAACCAGATGAGACATATTTTTTATCAAATATAATTTATAAACAAATATGCCTATAATGACTTGCCTATCTGAAAGTGCTTATGGCTATTTTTAATTAAATTAACTTTAATCGATTTTTTTTTCATCACTTTCATTCTTTTGATAATTAAATGAATTTTATTTCACTGTTAGTGTTTAACACACAGAATATGCCTCAGTAGGTAACCTACTCATTTTTGTGTATGCTACCTGGCAAGCCGATGTGAACAGGTAAGTCAATATAGGTGACTCCATCGTTCTGCTAACTTATCGAAAGTTATATCAAATTTTAGATCATTTTATTACAAAATCAGTCATATAGACTTGCCTGCAAAAAATCATACTTAAAGCACTGTTGTTACCTAGCTAAAAATATCCATGAGCACTTTCAGATAGGCAAGTAATTATAGGCATATTTGTTTATAAATTATATTCGATAAAAAATATGTCTCATCTGGTTATCAGATCGGTGAAGGTTGATCTACCACGGTCTCCTCTACCATTAGTCAGTTTCAAAGGCATAATATGAAGCCCGTAACGCCAATCTGTACTTTGCCAGCGTGGTGGTCTGTGGCCTATTCGAATTCGCATTACTCGCATTAATGGGCTAGAGCTTAATAGTACAATAAAAAACGCTGAATATTTAAATATCTTAAAAAACGACGTAATATGTGCGACTAATTTGTTGATGTTGAAAAGAAACGCCAAGAGCTTATATTTGCGCGGTTATAACGAAAGGAAGTTTCAAACACACATCCGTATAACCTATAACCTAGGGCAAAATTTAGAACTTTTTAGTAGAGAAAAACCTTTTATTCCCTTACGAAAACAACTGATTCTGTCGAATGATTCTTACAAAATTATATTAGCCATGTATTACGTTTAATAATTATTTTTCTTACAGTTATAGTAAAATAAATATCTCCTCATTCTGTATTGTTTTAAATTAGGTAACACGTGTAAAATTTACTATGAAACCGTTACATCAAAATCGATTGAATACATATTAGTTTTAGATCCCCGTACTCTGTGGCCTTGTGTAAAGCGGGATTACTCTCGTCATGGTAAAGTGTTTACGAACTACAACCAAAATCTGGTTTAGTTATGAATTTTAATCGACTTAAATAAGTTTTGATCTTCACGGACTATTACAAAGGATTTGAACTGCCACGATTGTGTAGTGGCTAGCAGGTGCGGCCACACATCGGGAGGTCCTCGGTTCGGGTCTCGGATCGGGCCAAGTTTAGTCATCGAGTCTTTCTGTTTAGTAACAGTCCAGAGTTGGGATGTTGTTGTGTTTTGTGCTTGTGTTTCGTGTTTTATGTTTGTGTTGTCATAATTTGATGTAATGTTGTATTATATTTCTTGATCATTCGTCAACATACTCTAGTATACTTATTACTACGAGAAAAAAGTCTCGAAAAGAAATCTCTAAAGAATCTTTTATGAATTAAAACGAACGAGGATGAGTCGCTAAGATCAAAATAAAAGCTTGAACATGCCTAAACTTAGAAGCTTAAATCATAAACAATAAATATTTACATCAACCTAAAGCCAACCCGTGACCTCTTATATAGTAAACATGACCAGTTAGCACAAAGGCTACGCTCTATTGGACCACTTCGATAATGAAGTACGAAATCATTCATCACCATCCCTCATTTCACGTACAAAAACGTATTCGAACGAAAATTAAAAGGAAATTATATTTTGTATGGTCGTAAAACTGAATGAATCAAATGTTTCCGTCGTACGGTACGTCATTGTCAGGCCCGTTTACATTTTTACAGGGTAATAAAAATTCGAGTTCAATTAGCTCAAATGAATTGGCTGGTGTAAAGACATTGCATCATGCTTACATAAAGTTGAGCTTTGATGTCAAAACATTAAATTACGGCTGAATTTCACTTATACATAAAAATTGTATTATTTTATAATTTATTTATTATTTTAGTGTGTCTGTCTGAGGAATAGTAACTTCCGTACAAATGAACTGATTTCCATTTTTCTTTTTTTTTTCTTTGAAAGGTGAATTAGTGGGGAATGTTCTTAGCTTTGTTAGTTTGATGTAAATCGGTCCAAGATGGCCGGCTACAAAATGGCCCTAAATATTGGTATCAAATGAAAGCTTGACTCGGGCCGGGGATTTTTTAACTTTTAATAATTAATACGCGGATAAATTTAAGGTAGGATATCTAGGGTATCAACTATCTCATTACAATTGTTAGCAATCTAATATAGAGCGAAGAAATAATAAACAACGATGAACAAAATGAAGTCATTGTCTTACTCACTCGATCTTTACGTTTGTTATATGAGTGATATTATGTATTTATTATTATGAATCGTATGAAAGCAACTTATCTTTCTTTTTATACGTGTACATATTCAAAATTAGTGTAATAAATACTTGTTATATACACAATGAATAAATAATACTTGTAGTAGTAATGTATGTAGGCTTATTAGCTTACATACATTACTACTATTATTTATTATCTATCTATATAAATAAAATGATAGAGGTCTGCAGTTGTGCACGCATCACGGAAAAACTACTGGATAGATTTCAATGAAACTTTCTAAGTTTTATTTCTTAGACACTTGGCCCTTATCAAAAAAAAATAGTTGCGATATCTTCATTTAATTAAAAGTTATTAAAGATATATAAGATAACGATTTGTATATGCACTGCGTGTTCAGTGATGTATGTTTCCTTCTCGCGGCAATTTCAAGCAACGCGGACGAAGTCGTGGGTATCAGCTAGTATATTATATATTTATTATTGACATTTTATTTAAATATTTATTTTGTACACGAGCGTGATAGTAAAGTATATCTGTACAATAATAGTACAAAAATTTCATAAAATACTGGAAATATTTTTATGAAAACGTAGAGGTTTAATTCCTTCCGGGCAAAGTTATGAGCAACGGGTAGTATTTCATAAAATACAAACTTTTACCTAGCTTGTACGCGCATGAACTACAAGAAAGTTTAATAATTTTCTTTCTTGTAAAGAAAAAGGGTTAAAATAACAAGAAATGTTATGTTGTAATAAAATTGGTTAAGCGCGAGTGTGTATTTTGGAAAAAAAGATTGTATATAATATGGAAAACTAAGTGTGTTTCTAAACATATTCGTTTACTCCATACGCCTAGATCTAGTATGCCTACCTAACAGACGTTGAGTTAGCTTTGTTGAGATGACAAGGTATGGCAAAATTTAAAACATAAAAAATATTTAATTTTATAATTTCTATCCGACTTGTATAATGTATATCAATAAAGTTAAAGAAAATAAAAGCATCTGTTTGTATTTAAAAATATCAGCTATTTGCTAAATGTATATTATTATGGAATTATATACGTTACTTATTAGAAAAACGGTTTTTATAATTTTTGTTTTTTTTTTTATTTTTGTTCATCAATCTCTTTGTTTATTTTGTCTAATATAAACTGTTATGGATATCCGCTCGACCGATTTTAAAGGAACTTTCACTGGTAGATAGCTAATATTCTGACATTGTGAGGGGTAATTTAAGCTTTCGTTTTAGATAAAAATTTAGGGTTTTGCTAAAAAATGAAACGTATATTGGATTCATGCCTGAAAAGAAACAAGAGCGAGTCGCTAGTTATATTAATAAAGTGATAAAATCAATAACATGACTAAGTACAATAAAAGCCACAAAACGTAATTCAATAATCGATTTTGGTAATGCTTTCGGTGAAAGTAGTAAACAACAACATTTTTTCCGGAAACAAAACAGATTCTCTTATAAAACTTGCAACATGTATTTGTAAATAAATTATTATTAGTGTCACGGAGAAAAGTTGGTTTTTCTTAACGCTTACAATAACTTGATAGTTGAAGTATGAATCACATATAAGATACTCGATAATAAATAACTAAAGTAAAATATAATTTTAACTTGAGCAGCAAGTGAAACGTAATTTTTGCTCCATTTTTAATTTTTACGCACTGAAGTCACTAATAGTCGGGACTTGTAAACTACGAACGGTACAATGTTTGTTTGAAACAACTTTCGAAAAATATTGCGGCACAATTTTTACGGTCGAAAAAGCGTATGTTTGGGATATTTCTCATCAAAAGTATACTTTATCAGCTCTACATAAGGTGTAAAGTCGTTCTGATAGAGCAAGTACAGTTGTTTTTGTGACATGAGAAGTTTGTTTAGTCTCAACAATATTGAATGTAGGCCATCAAGGCGTACATAAAAATCTATAGTTATTTCCATATTGAAATATTTCTTATTGGCTGTATTGGCTTCGACTTTCATATCTTCTTTACTCTATTTTAAGTACATTTTATGTGGATTAAATTTATTCAAAAAGTGTAATGATTGTAAAAGTTTATTTCGTTTAAAAGTTATACTGTAACTTCAAAAGTGTTATGTGAAGAGTAGTGTTATGTGAGTAAATATATATAAATACTAACAATTCTCGCGGCTACGCTCGCCTTCTAAAGCCTAATATAAAAAGGGATTAGTGGTAGAATGATGAACATTTTTGAAAGTTATAATTATTTTGGATGCCAAATTATAAAAAATAAAAATTTGGTCTAAAAATAAAAAAAATAAGAAATCTTACCACTCTTATCTTTTAGGGGAATAAAAAATAGCATAAGACCTAATATCAGACCTACTATAAATATACACACAAGGTCAAGCCGTTTTAGAGGAGTTCGATAACGAACACTGTGACACGATATTTTTATATATTATTATAAGACTAGAAGAAGATTATTTACATAAACATATTTATTCTATCTATACAACTTAATAGAAACAAGTTATTATTAATGGAAAAAAATATTTTCCCTCATCTTTCACTTTTGTTGTACTATGCTTTCTTTAAACGTCTAATCTCTATTCATTTCTTTGGAAGTCTAAGAAATGATATTGAAATTGGAGTCAGGTGGCAGATATTATCACTACATAGTATAAAATAAAGTCGCTTCCCGCTGTCTGTCTCTCCCTATGTATGCTTAGATCTATAAAACTATGCAACGGATTTTGATGCGTTTTTTTTGAATAGATAGAGTGATTCAAGAGGAAGGTTTATATGCATAACGAGTGGAACCCGCGGCTTCGCTCGAACTAGATCTAGGGCCGGACCCGAGCGAAGCGAGAGTGAGTCGCTATTATACTATAAATACCCAAAATAATATTTTAGAAGGTACTTCAATCATTTATGAAATTTCATTTGCAAGTTAAAATATGTTTAAAAATAATTTCGGAAAAATCCTTCATTGAAAGAAGTACTGAAAGTCATATTTCAACGCAGATAAAAACAAGAGCCGTAACTAATGGCAACGCTGTTTTTTTCATTTAGCGGTCATTAGAGTAACATTAATAACAGCCAATTCGTTAAAGTAAAAATTGTATAAAATTTTATAAAGAGATATAAGGCTTAACATTTTATATTGAAATTTTTAAGTAATAAAAGTAAATAGGTATTTCATATTATGATAACACCACAAAAGTAGATAGTGATAGCTCAGTAGTAACGCTCTCGTTTGGATAACCGACTGACGCGGGTTCAAATCCGGGTCTCGAACCTGTGATATTTTCATGTGCTAATCATTTCTAACATGATTACCACTTATCAGAGAAGGTGAAGAAAGACATCGTGAGGAGACCTGCATGTCTGCGAGAACTAAGCAAGTTTTCGAAAGACATGCGAAGTCAACCAACGGGTACTAGGCTAGCGTGGTGGTTTCATATTGACCCCTCTCATATTGAAGAGAGGCCCGTACCCAGCAGTGTAATGTTAAAAAGAGCTCTTTTATATACAAATACAAATATGTACAATACAATAGTACAAATATCAAAATTTTCATGCCATGTATCTTAAACTTTTGAATTCTAAATAAAAATTCAGTTCACGAACTGTACCAAAGTCTTTCAATTCATATAACATGAGCTAAACAAGTTGTCTACGCCAACGCCTTGTATCAGCATTTATACATAACTGTCAGCACCAATAAAATTTTAAAGAACCGCCTAATTGCTAAAACTGAGTGCTAGCTGAGAATATTTACAGCACAATTTGGCAACAAACACAATATTACTAGGGAATGGCTTACGAGCGAGTGAACCTCGTGTGGTTATGCAGCAACGTGATTTAATATGCGTCTGGAAGTGGGATACAAATTACATAAGACTTATTACCTCTAATATTTTATTCTATTAAGTTAAAGTTAGACATAAATGTTTACAGTTAAAAACTGTCTAATGTTAAATTACTGAAAAATCTACGAACCGTTTAACCGTTTTAAAAATGTCGTTTATTAACTTGGTAAGACCATTCTCATAAATATCGTAATAGGTTTTATCGAAAAACAGTACTTAAGGGACTTCATCGGTTGTTTTTTGTTCACAATTTGCAATTGTTTCCGTAGGACATGATAATATTAAGAAATTAGTGAGTATTAGCCTTAATGAAGGCCTGAGAGCCTTGAGGATTTTTCGAGATAATAAGGTCATAAAGAGTTTCATTATGAAAACGTATCTTCAAAAACAAGATCCTTGCCACGTTTGTGGCTCTTCCACTTCTTTCTCCTTGACTAGTGCTACTCTCATTTTCCGGCTTTCGGTGCATCAGAATGGTTATAGAAAATTGAACGAATATAATGTATTAGTTGCGTTTACGTAATGTTTCGTTTGACATGTTTATATATATTTGGATATTGTAATTAATGATGTGGTAACGTAAATATTTGTTATATAAATTGTATGTATCAATTCTACTGTTAGTAAAAATTTTACGATTTTTTTAATATCTCACTAAAATGTATGGAATAAATAATTTTGCAGTTACCTAAGTCTATGAGATTAAGCCATGCTAAGAAAATCACTGTTCAATAGAAAGAATTTTTCAATATCTTAGTGAAAACTAGTACGACGACGATGTCAAAAGAGGATATTATAATCTACTGTAGCTGAACGCTCGTGTGAGTACAAAAAAGGAAAATTTTGTTATACATCCTCTTTAGCTTATGAATATTACCTAACCAAGTAATTTATGGTCTAATCTATTATAAAGAGTTTGTTTGTTTATTTTTTTTTTTGAACGCGCTAATCGTAGGAACTTTGAAAAATTCTTCATTCTTCTTCAAGGATCATCATGTTGCTCAAGGAGTCGAAAAAGTAATCATAAAGTGAACATTATGATAATAATATATATTTTATTTGTAAATTATTTTTTAGATTTTCTATACTAAGCATCAAAACGCATCCGACTTGACTCGTAACGTACTCGAACAAAGCAAGTCCCTAGTTTACTTAAAAAAGCAAGGTAGTGAAAGAAATGAGGAAGTAAGTTTCGTTTGGTTTTTGTTTAAAACCTATCCCTGTAACATTATTATTTTTATAAAGTATATTTTGACAATTTTAGTTTTCTACTCTTTACACAGGAAAAATATCGTTTTTATATAAGAACACTCAAATTTAAAAATAAATTTCATGTCAAAATCAATCGACGGAGAAGGTTCCCTCCATTTTGCACGAACATAAAATTACATTTTCACTTGTCCGGTAGTCGATAATGACCAAATTTTATTAAATTTAATATTATTTTCATAATTCAGAATTTTTTGTCAATTTTGTAACTTTATCGAATAAATACTTAATTCACGTATATATATTATTTATTTATTACTTAATTTTTTAATATTAAAGATTAGTACAAACTCAAAACCACTGAATACACTTTAATGAAATTTTTTATGTTGATAGATGTTTATGTTAGATTCCTTTTACTCCGGGAAAATATCTAATTTCTGAGAAACCTTTACTTACTTAAAATATATCAAGGAACGAGCCCGAGCAGAGCTGGGATGAATTGCTAGTATGAATATTTTTATAAAATTGAAAACAAAAAGTAATTATCTATATGGTATATATTCATCCCATCGCTTGGACTCTTTGGCACGCATTGAATCAAACGTAATATCCGTACACTGTTGAAAAAACTTCGCGGCCGCCATCAGCCTTTTCAGGTCATTGCGTTTGTACGAAATGGCCGGCTCTTTTATTACGAGCGAGCTTTACTTAACATAGTTTTATGAAAACATTGTTTTTTGAGAGAAATTTTGATAATTTAACAAAGCTTACTTTTCAGCATTTTTGGACTTTGAATAAATGCTTTAAATCTATACGAAAAACAGGTAGTTATTTGTATATGTTCACACCTTAATTCGCTAAACGGCTTACTCAAATTAGTTTTTATCAAAAGTTAAACATCTCGTAAATTATCTAAATAAAATACAGTATGGTTAAAAAATAAGAAATCCTTAAAACATCCTCAGAAATCCTTAACGTCTTAAAAATAAATAACTTTTAATTTTTTTAGGGTAACAAAAGCAGTTTAGAAATAAAATATCTCAGACCTGAAAAAGCGATGGCTTAAATTTTTTTTCGCAAAAGAAAAACTACTGCGCTTTTACATAACATCATTCCAATAAAAGAATATTTTTTTAATCTATTAAAACAGTATACTATTCAAAATCTATAGAATATATTTTCATTAACACACACACACGTGTCGTCAAATTTCATAAAATATTAACTATGTTACTCTGATAAATAGTTATCATAATTTTACTACACGTTTGGCGCAGTTTGTAGTGAACCTACTTTCTTGCGCCAGCGGTCGCGGGTTCGAGTCCCGCTGGGGGCGCTCATTTGTTAAACTCGGATGTTTGTACTCCAGTCATGGGTATTTATATTTATATTATGTATGTATTTAAACTTATATATGTAGTATATCAACTATCTGGTATCCGTAACACAAGCTTAGTAGCTTAACACGGAACTAGATGGCGCTGTGTGTAATAATGTCCCAACATATTTATTTAATTAGTAATATAATACAAAAATTTTTGTTACAAAAATAACAAACTTACATTCATACAAAATTTCACGTTTATAGTAGAATTGTTGGCTTAAATATTTAATTATTCTTATAACTATTAAGTCGAATATAATAAAGTACAAGCAAGTGAAGGAGCATTTTATACGTACTTAACCTGGTTACGAAAATTATTTGCAGTATAAGAATTTTTTCACTCGTTTAAATTATGAGCTCTGAAATTGTAATTTAACTGTGATGGTTATAACTTTATCAATTCTTAAATATATAATTAACTAATTAATTCAAAAAATACATTTTTAGTGGACCGAATTGTGAATCTAAACCATTCTCGACACATTTCATCAAAATTGTGACAGTTGGGACGTTTATATAATATCACTACCTTGCTTCATATCATTTATTACGAATTAATAATCTATATAAATAAAATGATAGAAGTCTGCAGTTGTGCGCGCATCACGGAAATACTACCGGAGAGATTTCAATGAAACTTTCTAAGTTTTATTTCTCAGACACTTGGCCCTTATCAAAAAAAGATATCGCGACCGATGCGATATCTTCATTTAATAAAAAGTTATTAAAGTTTCAAGAAACAACGATTTGTATATGCACTGCGTGTTCAGTGATGTATGTTTCTTTCTCGCGGAGTAGTGGGGCAAGCGGCGTAGCGTGCATGCGGAAAACTTTGTTAATATTTCAAGCAACGCGGACGAAGTCGCGGGTATCAGCTAGTTATTTATAAAAGTAATATTGAAAATTATATTACTTTCCAAAAAATTAGTTCGATCCGAACCGGTGAGAACAATAACTAATTTGTAGGTCGTGGCTCTACATACTCGTAGTTTTCGCTTGAACCAAACGATAGCGCGTTTCAATCTACTACTAGCGCCATCTTTGTTACCTTTATGTCTACAAAAACTACTTTTAACATAAGCTGATAAACAAATCAGCTTGAGTAAAATTAATATGATATTATTATTCAATAATTATTTATAAACTAACGACTCACACCTGACTTCGCTCGGGTTCGTCCCTAGGCTTAGCGTCAGCAAAGCTACGAGTTCCGCTAGTTAAATAAATGAAAATCCTCCTCCTATCCTATCCACCTCCTCCTTTTTTGAAGTCGGTTAAAAATTATACTAAGTTACGCTTTATAACATTAGCTATCTGTGAAAATCGCGTCAAAATTTGTTCAGCCGTTTCAGAGATTAGCTGGAACAAACAGACAGGCAAACATTTTAAAAGTTGGTTTTTTGTTTTTAGTATCGTAAATACTTTCATATGCATTTAGTGAAACGCTGTTTTATTCATTAATTAACATTATCACTTTTACCACATATATTTTTCTTCTTCCTTTCTGTATAAATATAGGTTTATACAGAGGTTTTAAAATTGTTACAGTCTTGATAAGCTTACATATTTTTTTATTTGAAGCTTTTTAATTTTGTCTCTTACGTTTAGATATTTATATAACGATTTGAATTCCCAAATTACTTTTAAACGTGCTGAGAGGTTGCATTCTGCAATCGCATTTCTTAAAATATACCTACTGTATTTAATTTTGCTATATAACTAGTTAAGAATAATAAAGAACTAAACACCAGTATCTAACGACATATAAATATGTTGGGACATTTTTTACAACAGCGCCATCTAGTTCCGCGGTAAGCTACGAGGCTTGTATTACGGATACCAGATAGTTGATATACTACACATATAAATTTTAAATACATACATGATATAAATATTAACACCCATGACTGGAGAACAAACATTCGTATTCAACAAATGAATGCCCCCAGCGGGACTCGAACCCGCGACCGCTGGCGCTTTATCTGTATACGCGTAATTCATTAGCGCGAGTGAAGCTGCGAGTTTCTCTAGTAAATGTAATATATAAACTTGACAAATTTTATCCTAAACCTTCCTCGTGAATTACCATATCTATTAAAAAACTCATCAAAATCCGTTGCGTAGTTTTAAAGATCTAAGCATACATAGATGGACAGACAGACAGCGGGAAGCGACTTTGTTTTATACTAGGTAGTGAAGAACATAGATTTTACTTCAAGTGTTCAATGCTAGTTTTTTCAATTTATATGTAAAGCAACTGTTAGTTCACTACTTGAGTACTTTGAAAACTCCGTCGTAGTGAAATTTTCAAGTAGAAAACTTGAATGGTATCATTTCTATTTACTTTAAAATGAAGTCGTATCGGGTTTTCCTGATGCTAGCTTAATGTGTTAATAGTGGAATAACTATGATAGGAAAAGAAATAAAAGTGCTTACAGATTCTTTTACTAATGCAACGTGGCTTTTCGCTTTCGTTTGAATAAAGAAACATTTTCGTATTACAATAAAAAGTAGCGATTTGTTTTCATTCAAAAAATAAATAAAATTTAATAATCAAATTAATCATTAATAAATATGAGTATCTAGGTAGAAGGAAAGTAGGAGTATCATGATACCTCTGTAATAAAAGAAAAAGTCTCCTGTGCTTGCCCGGTAGAAAAGATACTACCATTGAAATGATCTCCCTATCTATTCCCTTTATATTAAGCTGAATTGTCTCCAAATTTTCCCTTGCGGCAGCATATAATTAAGTTTTAAAGTTTTTAGTTCTCAAGGCTAGGGTAGGGTAGCATATGGTTCAACGTGCGTTCAACCTTTTCGTGGTGGGGACCGTCGGAGCGTCCGAGTTGCATACGCAAGCGATCCTGCGACGCCCCACTAAGCGTGATGGGTGCTTGGGTTTTAGTGGCTTGTCAGAGAGAGTCATTTCCCAAGAATATATAAGTATATTAAGAATTAAAATATAAATCAGATGGACAGTGGTAGCCCAATGGTAACCCGCTCGCTTTGATAACCGAGTGATGCGGGTTCAAATCGGGTCCTCGCACCTCTGATATTTTCATGTGCGAAACATTTCTATCATGATTACCACTTGTCTTACGGTGAAGGAAAACATCGTGAGGAAACCTGCATGTCTGAGAAAACCTTGCAAGTTTTCGAAAGACATATGAAGTCCGCCAACACGCACTAGGCTGGCCTAGGCTAGCCTAGGCCCGCGGTGGACTATGGCCTGATCCCCTTCGTACTGAGGGAGGACCGAGTCCAGCAGTAGAACGTTAAAAAGGGGGCTGATGATGATGATGATGATGATAAATATAAATATTAATATAATAGAAACTGATTTAAATTCCACAACCCCTAAGCTATATTCAAGCTATTAGACTAACGACTCTATTTTAAATGGTGAATATTACATGCATTTAATCTTTGCACATTGTAAAAAAGTTTAAATAACCACACAAACTGTAAACGCAGTTTAAAAATAACTTTTAAATATTTCTAGTTCTAAACCAGTTATGAAATGTCAACTATGAGTAAAACATTTTTAACTTGTTAACACGTTTGTCAAAGGGTTGTTACGAAACATTTTATTTACTGACAATGAAATATTTTTGCGGATCGTTTTGTCTGTTTGATTGCTAGTATTTTTGAATACACCTTTTCATTTATGGAAAAAAATATAAATAACCGAAATGTATTGATTACAATTAGATTATTCATGTAAAATTACCCTCTGTTTTCTTTCGATTTTCACTAATCTACATTGTTTTGTAGATAATAAAAAATAGCGATGAAATGGTCATCAAAATGTTAATCGAGTGATGTTTTTTATTTCAAATTACATCTATATTTTAGCAGACTTTTTGATTTTCTATGGCATAACTTGCATTCTACTCGACTTTATAGTCTAGTCAACAAAAAGTCTAGTTAAAAAAAAATATAATAAATAAATATAAAAAATAAATAAACTTATTTTGTTAATAACAATTGCAATTTTTTACCTGCACCAAAATCCTTCAAAAACATTTTTCTCGAGATGATTCTGAATCGAATGAGCCATCGCTTATATTTTTAGGACCTTTATCTCTATTTTTCACGTATTTGAACCTGTTGACTAGACTTTTAGTATATTGTGTCAAAACAATGAAAATTCATTATATAAGAGACATTTAAATTTTTTTATTTGTAAACTATCGTAGAAAGTTATCTTTGATCTTATAAACAAATAAATAATTTAAATTTTAGTTTGTAAATTGTACTAAATTACTTTAAACCTTCATATAAATTACAGATCTAAAGCATTCAGGAACACAAAGAAGAATTCAAACGCTAGTTTATTATAGAGCCTATAGGTACATCGATATTGCGTACTTTAGAAATACACTGTAAATGAACATTCGCGGTTCCTCACATAAAAATAAAAGACCGTAGCTAATCCCACCCTCCTGAGTCTTTTCAATTTAGCAGTCATCAGAGCTGCGTTAGTGACGACTGATTGGTTACGCTATAGGAGTTTACAGTTTAAAGGAAAATTACTTTCTCCACCAAGTGCATTACAGGTTTTCAAAGAAAATATACTCAGGTACTTTATTGCTTGAGAATAAATGTTAACAGTCTGTTATGAGTTAGACATCACTAGAGATTTACCCTCGTCTTGCTCGGGTACGTCCCTAGGTGCATTTATAATATCAAGGTTCACACTCAGCATGACGAATTTATTACGAAACATCAACATTTGTCTACTTTCTGTACTAAATGTGTATTAATCATTTAATCTTTGGGTAGAAATTCTTTAACGATAGTGTAAGCTGTAATGAAACCCATTTGACTATAAAGAGTAGTTTTAAAGATTAACTTACTCGAGAATTCATACCAAAATTGTTTTGATGATGAAAACGCTGGGCTTTTTATATCTTAGCGCGAAAACCACTAAGCAAATTTTTGTGATAATTTTAACGTATAAGTATCACAAATATAATATATTCATTAGAACCGCAGTGCAACCCTGGTATTTATACAGTCCAGTAATTGTAAAAAACGTGTTCATGTATTGTGCAAAAAATGATGACAATCAAAAACTAAGAGATAGATCGTAGATCTTAAGGATGTATCCTCTGTCATTACCTCGGATTTAGCGTGAGG
This sequence comes from Boloria selene, assembly GCA_905231865.2. NCBI lineage: Eukaryota > Metazoa > Arthropoda > Insecta > Lepidoptera > Nymphalidae > Boloria > Boloria selene. The sequence continues at coordinate 10,046,697 of HG993149.1, forward strand.
TGAAATGACTGTATTATTATTTTGATGATCTAAGGATAAATTTTTATTTTGTATATTGATTTATTTATTTATTTACAAGATATGCCAACAATACATTGTAACTACATTATTAATTATGTTAATTATTAATTAATTACAAGCATACACAACATTGATTATATTTCCGGCTTTAAAATAATAATATTAATAATCTTAAATACCATTTACTAATAAATACTTATAATAAATAAAATAATCTTTAAGATTTACAACAATTCTTGAACACATATTTAATTATTTAAACACATATTTAATTTTTTGAACACTTATCAAAATTTTACTACTAACATTAGCGTATTTGTTACTGATAACGTTCTATCTACATTTATGTCCTTGTATACAATTTCTAACGTTTCTGTTTGAACGAACATACAGTCGTGTTTCCTCTTGTGTTTGCTTTGCATAATATCATTATCTTATGACATTCGGTGAAAAGCTGTTAAATTGAAATTAAAAACAGACAGATAATTTTATTTATATCTATACTAATATTATAAAGCTGAAGAGTTTGTTTGTTTGTTTGGTTGAACGCGCTAATATCAGAAACTACTGGTCCGAATTGAATAGTTCTTTTTGTATTGGATAGTTCGTTTATCGAGGAAGGCTATAGGCTATATTACATCACGACTACTAGGAGCGGAGCATCAATGAAAAATGTTGCAAAAGCGGGAAAGGCGGGCGTTAGTTCTGCGAGATACCATATCGCGGGACTCAGTAAGAATTTGGTTTCCGGTCTTTAAAACGCGTGCGAAGCCGCGGGAAATGCTAGTGTACTAATATGGGTCAAAGTTTGACCAGTGGTACACCCTGGTTCCGCCGTGATTGGTTAAACACGCTGCACGAAATGAGCATAAAGCCAAAAGCGACACCTGCCAACTACAGTTTGCGGTATGAATTAACTTTAAAACTACATTACGGACTAGTTAACGGTTATTGTGTAAATTTTAATGATTTTATGTTTATTTTGGTTTTCTACTAACTTTGTACTACAGCTTTGAACAAGCTATTTTCGCAGATTTTAATTAAAAGTTTGAGCTTATATAAGCTTTTTAAAGTTTAAGCGAATATAGGAAACTGTTAGAATATACGAGTAACACATTTACACATAGGCAAGGACCAAACAGTTTGGACTATTTTCTTTAGTTTTTTAAAAGCTATGGGCGAGCTTTCATTTTATCAGTAAAAATTTAGAAATAGTTTTTTTATAGATAGGATTCACATCACAGGATAGTATCTCCATAATATAATATTATGTTTACTCGAATTTTCAATAGTTTCTTAGTTAACTTATACTTCGGCGTACAACTGTTCTTCACAATACATTCATTCGTACATGAGTCGAAAGGAATGAATCAAATTTTTTAGTATTACCAAGTACTAGAGTAACCTTAGAATGCCTTGAAAAACGGAATTAAATATAAACTTAAAATTTATCAACCGATTCCAAAAAGGAGGAGGTTCTCTATTCCTTTGTGTTTTATATATATGAAAAAGTCAAATTCATTTAAAAGAGTTAAACACATAAAATTGTTTTATATGTACGAGTTTATTTACACAAAACATAAATAATTTCTATAAAACAGGAAAAAATCATATATCGCGACTTGCGAGTTAAACCGAAATTATAAATTTATATGCCCAGCTGAAATACGAGGGCCTATTACGAGACTGTTCACACTTGTAAATATTTCGCGTCCTGGTGGACCAAAATTGATGTGATTAGGTTATGAAAGTACACACGACCTTTGTTTATTTTTTTATACCCACACTTTTCTTAAAAGTAGCCAGAGAACTATCGGTGATTCCAAGTATAGAAACTCGAAATATCGAGTTAGACATCATACTTTGTAAAGTAATTCTTTGTTTGTCTCAAGTGATCTACCGCTAAATGACTAGGTACGAAAATAAATCATTTAATTAATTACTTTTTTTATTATACTAGAAGTACACTTTAATAACAATTAGTCTAGCTTTCTTTTTGAATTAAAATTTCTTTAGAATCGTTGTGATTTCAAACTCGATGAAACGAAAAAGTAAGTCCATAGTACCAGGCTCTCAGAGACGGGGAAGAGTTAGCCTTAGTTAGATCTCGCCCACCGCGAGTCAGTGACATTTCTAACTCTGTCTAACTCGTAAGTGTGACCTTCGCGCCATCTCCCTCTCTCGACGACCTTAGACGAGGTTATTTAGTATAAATATAAAAGAGATTTACAAATTAGTTTGCTAAAGAAGTTTTACTTCTGACATGTGTACTTTGTACACACGCACTTTTTTTTCTTTTCTTATTATCTACATATTTTCCCGCAGTCAAAAGCATCTCATATGTTGATCCGGACAACCAGCTATCCTTATACCAAATTTCATCAAAATTTGTTCAGTAGTTTTCTCGTGATGCAGTCACAGACAGATAGACAAAAATTCTAAAAACTGTCGCTTTGGCCTCTGTTTCTAAATAAATATTTCAAAAAGATTTTCCATAAACAAATCTATGTACATTCGAGTAAATTAAAATTTTATTAGATACGTCATGTTATACTGTACATTTTTGGTTTAATTACATTCAAAATATTTCATCAATATTACACACAATTAGCAATCTAATTAATTTTAAAAGTAATATTAAACAAACTCCATAATAAGGTAAATACTAAAATCAATTTCCATATACCTGTGGATCACGGATAATACCACTTTCCAAAATTAATAAAAACTTTGTTTTCCTTCCCTAATGGAACGAGAATAATTTTGAAAAACACAAATTAACCTGAATATTTAATTGAATTTGTAACAAAGTTAACAAAATTCTTTATATTTATATACTGTAAAGGTTTGATTACGTACGGGTAACTAATGACATGCCGTCGCTTCGCTTCGTCTCTTCTTACATTTTAAATGGCAAGTAATAAAGAAGATCGTATTCAGTCCTTTTAATACCCCACTGCTGGCACGAGGCTTCGGGCCGTAGTTACCACGCTGCCTGAGCACCGGTTGGCAGACTTCACATGTTTTTTCGAAAACTTGATAGGTTCTCACTTTACTAGCTCGGTAGTGTAGTGGCTAGCATGTACGGTCATACATTGAGAGGACCTGGGTTCGAGTCCCAGGTCGTGCTAAGTTTAATTATTGAGTATTTCTGTTTAGTGAGCCTCTGTAATAGCCCGGAGTTGGGAAGTTGGCGGTGTGTTACCCCCGTGCCTCGGAGAGTACGTAAAGCCGTCGGTCCTGCGCCTTAGTTCTCACTGGTCGTGTCACCGGAGTATGAGAGTGATAGGAATAGAGAGTGCACTTGTGTCTGTGCGTACACTTGTGCACTATAATATATTCTGCGCAGTTTGCTAGTCTCAATGAGATTGGCCGAATCGATCGGAGAACATTATTATCATCATTATTAGGTTCTCACAGACATGCAGGTTTCCTAACGATGTTTTCCTTCACCGTAAGATAAGTGGTAATCGTGTTAGCAATAATTCACACATGAAAACTTTGTTGATTAGTTACACAGCTATTGAGGTGATCAGTAGTGAGAATTTAGTATTCTGAAGATTGCATGACATTTTATTGGGTAATATACTACCTTTAATTACTTCTATTCCTTCTCCAAACAGATAACAAACTTTAATGAGCGTGAGCGTACTTATAAAAAATAAATACTTCAAACAGTTTCAGATTTATGCTTTAAATAACTTCTTATAGACGAAATTAGTATAGCAATATTATTTAAAAGTTCAACTTTTGAGTTGCGGGCACTTTCCCAAAGGAAATTGAAGAGGTAGTTATATTGTGTAGGCAATGGTAGTTATATTACGAGAATTAACTACATTAACACTCTTTAACTTTAAGTTAAGTAGATTATGTAAAAGCTTGTGTATTAGAGTCGAACAATTATATAACAAGATTCCGTATCTTCACAATTACTCTCAACAGTACTATTCAAATCTACTCAAATCTTGTAAAATGCATACAAATGCTCAGTTAAATGAAGCATGATCCAAATAAGTCCAGACATTAAATAAGATTACATTTCTTGATATCAGATAATAACGTACATTTCATTTGTTAGTTGTCACAGTCATTTTTAGAAGGGCCATCTATCACGAGCTGTCACTTGGTGATGGAGCGAAATAATATACTAAAAGCAATATAACTTATATTAGATCTAAAATGGTATCTGAAACTTTCTTTAAGCTATTATTGTTCCTATTTATATAATGAAAATGTTATGGAACTAAAATAGTATTCATAGAAAAAGTTATAGAAATTTCGTCGTGTTTAAATGTACAAATGTTAATCTACACTAATATTATATAGTTAAAAAGATTGTTTGTTTGAAGTCGCTTATATCAGAAACTACTAATTCTAATTGACAAATTATTTTAATGCCCATTTATCGAGGAAGGAACTATAAACAACATTTATAGTTTTTTATTTAAATCTAAGTACTTTATTTACGGCCTTTTTACCACGGTTGAACTGATTTTGATGAAATTTAATCCACAGATAGAACATCTCTTAGAAACATCAGTAACACATAGACTCGTGAGCAAAAAATAAATTATGTTCTAATGGTTATCTGTACATTATTTTAGTACAAAAGGCGCCTTGGGACGTACTGAAGCGAAACAGTCATTCGCTAGGAACAAATAACTAAGATTAATCTATCAAGGAATAAAAATGTCACAGTATTATCTTATATAGCATTACCCGCGGCTTCGCCCGCTTTTATTTTTTTAATTTTAGAAATTCGATCACTTGCTCGATTGTTCTGTGGATTGCCTGAAAATTTCTTCAAAATTACTCCAGCTATTTCAGAACTCATCGTTATTACCCCTGAGTCGTGCCCCTCTCCCGCTCTTAGCACCTATTCCCTCTCCCCATTGCCCGCTGTGCTGCGCTTTATTTTTCTATTAGTATTTTGTTTAGATTGACATTTTTAAATTCGAAATATATCTTTTGAATGCAGTGACCTATTTGTATAATTCTAATAGTTATCTTCTAACTTTTAAATAAACTCCTGCCAAATTTAAAATTTGTAGCACAAAAAATGAAGGAATTTCTTAAAAACTTATTTACACACTCACTTTGGTTTTTAAATTAGTGGCGCGACGTGTCATCCGGTCATCCATGTCAGTGACTTTTCCCTAGACCAATCAGTGACCAATATGGTGACCGCGATTTGTCTGTTAGCACCATTAGAATTAAACAAAATACTCGATAATCCGAATTTTGCGGATATATGTTGTCGACTCGAAATCTTTATTTTTTTATGTTTTATTATTCGGGTAAGGTTTCGATCGAGTCTACCGTACCCCTTGACGAAATTATTAATATAGATATCTTTTCAGACAGAATTTATCCACAAACAAGACATTGCAAGGAACAGCGACGTCAAAACTGATTATCGTTTAAGGAGTGTAAGCCTGAGCTTATTATAACTTTTCAAAGATAACCGCTGTGCGAGGCGGTAATATATTATGGTTAAAGTAGAAATTCAATAAAATGCTGCTTTCTATGGTATATTTTTCTGTCAATTTTAATCGTACCTAGGTTCTTTTAAAGATTTTTTTAAATGTAAAATGTGATAGGTACTTCCGTGACAAACACATTACCCTCTTTTTGGGCTTCGGTATGGTCGGGTAAAAAAGAATATTTATTATTTTATACGTGTTTTTTACAACATTCTATACTATTTTATTATATGAATAGGTCCGTAAAACACTGACCACGTAATGTGTTTCGCGTCCAAGCCGACAAGTGTGAACAGCGCAATTTGGTTCAAGCCGAATGTAATTAAGTTGGATTTATGAACATATTAGAAGCAGTTATACTATGTAGTTATACTTTAGAAAATACTTGTCAAACCACCAGCATGGATTCACCATCGCTAGATCAACAAGCAGTAATTTGGTTGATTTTGTTGAGAATGTCTTGGAATCTGTTGACACAAATAAACAAGTGGATGTGGTGTACGCTGATTTCAGCAAAGCCTTCGATAAGGTATCGCACCACATCTTAGTTCAAAAGCTGTCTTCATATGGCTTTTCCGGGTCGTTGCTTAATTGGCTTATCTCCTACCTATCTAATCGTACCTTCTTCGTTGTGGCTGACGGTTATAAGTCCAATGAATTCAAGATTGGTTCAGGCGTTCCACAAGGATCGCATTTGGGACCTATTTTGTTTAATATTTTTATCAATGACCTCCCGAGTTGCTTCCTATATTCTACTCCATACTTATTCGCAGATGACTTAAAAATGACTCGAGTAATAAATTCTAATACAGATGCACTGTTACTTCAGAGTGACATTGAAAGACTTTCTGCATGGTGCAAAAATAATGGTATGCAACTAAATATTGAAAAATGCTCTCAAATAACTTTTACTCGTAAACTAAATAAGATACAGTATAGTTATAATATCAACCATATAAGTCTTAGGCACGTAGACACTGTTAGAGACCTGGGTGTAATGCTTGATTCCAAGCTAACCTTTGTTCCTCATATTGATAATGTTGTGAAGAAGGCATCTAAAATGTTGGGATTTCTCATAAGAAACATAAAATCATTCCGCTCTCCAAATACTAAAATTGTACTGTATAATAGTCTTGTAAGAAGCATACTTGAGTATTGCGTCGTAGCTTGGCGGCCTCACTATGCAACACATAGCCTAAGAATCGAGCGAATCCAGAAGCGATTTGTGTATCATCTAGCCTACTCTACCGGTGTTGCGAAAAAACAACCTAGCTATTTGAAACGCCTGAAACATTTCAAAATGGATTCATTAGAGAAGCGCAGGAACTCATCCGATTTATTATTTTTGTTTAAATTATTACATGATAATATTGACTGTCCTGAACTATTGTCAAAATTTAACTTCAATATCCCTCGCAAATATCCTAGAAAACCAATTATGCTCCTTTATCCTCCTTTTCGAAGATCAGTTTTGGGCACTAACTCGCCAGTTTCACGGCTAAGTAAGATATATAATTACTACAGCAAACAGATAGATATATTTGGCACAACATTTCCGCATTTTAGGAGCCAAGTCCATAATCTTGTTTTCGATTCACGATCTACTAGTTGCCGTGCTTTTTAGACAGATTTAATTGATATAAGTTTAGTAGCATTTGTTTAGTCACTGTTTTGGATAAGTTATTTTATGTTTTTCTACTGTATTGTATTTAATTATATGCATGTGGTGTTTACCTATATGAGTTGTGCACTTAGATTAAGCATAATGTTTGTTCCGATTTTGTAATGAATGTTTTAGTGTAATAACTGCTGGTAAACCAATAAATAAATAAATAAATAAATAAATAAATAAATGTACTAACCAGTATTGTGTGTACTCATTGGTCCCTTTTAATACACTATATAGAATATATATTATGTATGTGAGATATCATCATCATCATCATCATCAACATCAACATCAGCCCTTTGTAACGCCCCACTGCTGAGCACGGACCTCCCTCAGTACAATGGGGATCAGGCCATAGTCCACCGCACTGGCCTAGTGCGTGTTGGCGGGCTTCACATGTCTTACGAAAGCTTGCTAGGTTTTCTCAGACATACAGGTTTCCTCACGATGTTTTCCTTCACCGTAAGACAAGTGATAATCATGATAGAAATGATTCGCACATGAAAATATCAGAGGTGCGAGACCCGGATTTGAACCCGCATCACTCGATTATCCAAGCGAGCGCGTTACCGCTTGGACCACTCGTCCATGTGAGATATCACTACATATTATTTCTATTTATTTATTGAAGTAGTGATTATTACAGAGGCCGAATCTATTGGTTTTAGTTTTTTTTAGTCTGGCAACGCATCACGACGAAACACTACAGACTTTGATGGGTATAATGATAGATGATTATCCGGGTCAAGATATGGGATAGTTTTTACTGCATGAAAATAACAAACCTTTGAAAAATTTATATTTAACGTCAAACGTCCAGAATGAACCTGAACGGAGCGAAGGATATATTGTACATAAGGAAGGTTATATATTATGTAATATATAATTAGTAATTACATGTAATATATAATTAGTAATTACATGTAATAAATTAAAGTGCCCCGCCATGTAAATTTACAACTTTACAAGGCGTTTTTTGTTTGCTTTAGTTACATTATAAGTTTAAGAATAATTTCCCTTTTCTAAAGCAATACTGTGCGCTGTATGCAACATTTGTTAGGTACTTCAGCTATATGATATAAGCCAAACATACGGATGTATTGTTATAAACCAGTTGTTATTACCATGAAGAAAAATAACAATTATTATCTGAAAATGGCTGAAAATATAAAAGATTCAAAGTAATTGTAGCGTTCAATGCCATTCGACACGTTTACTTGCCTCATTTCGCAGTTACAATGGTTTTAACGAGGCTCGATCACAGGTGGTGAAAGAAATTTATTATATTCTCTCCCCTGATCTTTTATTGTTAGGACGCCAAATTACAATACTTTAGGGATGTACATGTTTCTTTATATGACACTCGTATATTAATATTTTCGTTTTAAATACTTACATACGAGTAATTGTCACATATTATATATACTAGATATATGCGACGATACGTTTGAGTCACATTTGCGGTTGCGGGTTCTAATCTCGCTGGGTGTAAAATTTTTGTGATAAGCACAAATGCGTTTTGGATAATCGAGTAATTCGGGTTCAAATAAGCGTCTCGCACTAATGAAATTTTCATGCGCGAATCATTTCTCATGATCATGAAGAAACCTGCATGTCTTTGTCTTTTTGAATGACATGTGTCAAGTCCGCCAACACGCACTAGGCTAGCGTGGTGGACTATGGCCTGATCCCCCTCGTACTGAGAGAGGCCCTGCCTATGCCCAGCAGTGGGACGTTAAAAAGGGTTAAAGAATATATTTATTAAGTAATATATTCATATGAAATGTATCAACTATCTGGTATCCATCACACAAGCTTCGTAGCTTACCATGGAACTAGATAATGTATTAATGTCCTTACATATTTATTTATTTACCATACGTTTTATTAAAACGTTAGACTATGAATTATTATAATAAAACTTTATTAAAAACTGTCCATCCATTTCAAATATTAAGCAAAGCCAAAGATATGCAATATTATTTAAATACACAGTTAGTACTTAAAAAAACAGTTAGTAATTTAAGTTTTTCGATCAAAACAGCTAGTTATGGAAATAGATAACAGTGAAAGTTTGTTATTTTCATAGGTTGTAAATCGCTTATTTTATTTCGTGAACGTAGATGAAACGCGTTGTTCAATAACAATAAAAAAGTCGGTGATAAACTTTGGGAAGTGAGCTATTTTGGGTGGGTTTAAGAGGAGGAAATTTATGACCTGAAGACCTTATCTTATATACTATCAAATGGAGTTTGCTCTAGTCATATAAATGTTGAGGTTTGTTAGTGATTATAGCTTATGTTTTGTTTTACACTCTTTTTTTATATACAGATATATTATATTATATACAGATAAATAAAACTGAAGTGTCTGTTAGTAATGTCAAATTAACAATCTTTTTGTAAATGCATATAAAAAAACTAGTCTTTCCCGCTGCTTCGCCCACGTTCTAAAGGCTGAAAATCAAAAGTATTTCTTTTTTTACCCGTTTTTGCAACTTTTTTCATGAATACTCCGCTCCTATTAGTCGTAGTGTGATGTAATATAACCTATAGCCTTCCTCGATAAACGGACTATCTAACACCAAAATATTGTTTTAATTCGGACCTGTAGTTACTGAGATAAGCGCGTTGAACCAAACAAACAAACTCTTCATCTTTATAATATTAGTATAGATATGCAGTGCTTGTAAGAAAAACACAATTTATAATTTTTAGTCTGGATAGATCGATTTTGGTAGAAGTTTGATAAGCAGATACCTGACGCAACTTAGCCAAATGCATTAAGACAATTCCGAGCTTGATATAACAAGCGAAGCGAGAGTGAGTGATAATGAAAATTGCCAGAGACACAATGTATTGTGAACTAGAGCGTACAATTGACAACAAAACAAAGCAATTCTTTCTTCTTTAAGAATATTTGTATGTATTTTTATCCTTAGAAACAGTATAAATGTTCTATTAATCTTTACAATAAATTACGCGTACGGAAACCCGCATAATTCAAAGTTCACGATATATCAAGTTCACGATATGTACCTAACTTAATTTGTTTCTATAATTTTCTTTCGATATTTACTTTTAGGGCTTAATCATATTCCCCAATGTGCGTTCGTCTTGCCGTGGTGGGGGAATCATTGGGGGTATTATTGGATTTTAGTGGATATAACTTGGTTTTTCAGTCAGTTAAAAAAACTTTGATAGCACGTTTATAATAATAAACAATTTTTACAAAACGTTTGCGTATCTCGGAAATGTCTCTAACGATTTGGGCCACCTATTGTGCTTACTTAAAGTCTTGCTTTTAAGTTTATTTATGTAGATGTGTTTTTTGAAAGCACTAATCGAAGCTAAGTCCAACAAGCCATCATTAAATATAATAGTAATGACAGACATCCCGAAAAAAACCTATTTTCTACTTATGTTTACGAATGATTTATTACATTTTCTCAAAATAAAATATTCTAATCACAAGCGTACCTTTACTGTACTATACATTTTAGATCGTTCATAAATCACAAATAGCCCAAATAACTAGAGCTTTGAGAATTTGTTGATTACGCAATATCGAACCAAGGTAACTCCATGAATAGTCAATTTCCATTCCCTGCACACTTCATATAATCCGAATTTATTAGATGCTACATCCTAGCCTTCGACTTCACATGCTTATATTCAACACAAGCTTTTGGCCGTGGCACCGTTTATATGGTTTACTCATTTTTTCACAAAACGTCCACAAATGCCCCGGTTTTAGGAAAAGGTTTAAAGAAAAGTATTAATATTCGCGTTTCTTTTATTTTGTTATAAGTAATATAGAAACAAAACTAACGTATTTCTAAGTCATTACGAAAAAAATAATAGAAAGAAAACTAATTTTATGAAATATTTAAGCTGTAAAAGCTTAAAAATTTCATAAAATTGGAAAACAGAATTAGTTTTCTTCTTATTTTATTTAGATAAAATTATAATCTCAGTTATGATTAGAAGATTAACACATATAAATTAATCCTAACTAATATTATAAATGCGAAAGTAACTCTGTCTGTCTGTCTGTTACGCTTTCATGCCTAAACCGCTGAACCGAATTCGATGAAATTTGGTACACAGATAGAGAAGACCTTCAGAAAGGACATAGGCTACTTTTTATCCCTGTAATCCCACGGGAACGGCAACTACGTGGGTGAAACCGCGGGGCGCAGCTAGTAATTAATAATTATTTATACTTAATTTTGTTATTAATGGTACTAATAACATGTGTCACACAGGTATTATAATATATGTATGTGTAATGCTTCCTTTAGAATTAAGATATTAGATTTCGGCACATCTTTTCAAAAGCAGTACATTTTTTTTGCTTTACGTATTAATATTTAGATAACACCGGATAAGGATAAATAGATAAATTGTAATACAATATTGTTACCAAATATTTTTTTGAAAAGAGCAACTGTTGAGTTTCTCGCCGGTTCTTCTCAGCAGAACAGCTTTCCGAGCCGGTGGTAGTTTACACACAGACTTTTTTTTTTTTTTTTTCTCTTTATTTAAAGGACTTGTTCACATAACAAAAAGCGAACATGTCGTCCTCGTAAGTTTTACACATGTGTACATAATAATAATACTTACTTAATAATGAGTAAATCGTCAAGAATACATACAAGAAGAATCTACCTGATTTATACAGCATATAGACTTTGATACTCACAGACTTACAGACTGACTTTTAATTTTGATAATGTAAAAATGACGATTCAAAAGAGCTTGTAAAAGTCTATTTGAATAAAGAATATTTTGATTTGATTTGATTTGATTTGATTGACCGGTAGATTTAATCGAACCTACGATACTGGAAAAGCTTAATGACATCACTAACACATTAGCACATGGTAGTAAAAATATAAACAAACAAAAATCGCTCAATACTACATAATGTTAGTTGAGAGAAAGCAACAACCTGCAATACGACATGTCATTGTGGAATTCTACTTTGCATTCTGGAACTAGAATCCGATACCTGCATTGAATGAACTTTACTGTCAAATCTGTTGGCTTGAATATATTACAATAAATCTTATGAAATAAAATAAATACTGAGTGTGATTTTACTAAGCAAATTACAAATAGTATAGTGTTAGTAGTCGACTTCTACAAAAAGTTTACGTTAGTTTGTAAGTTCCTCAAAAGTTTAAAGGATAGAGCTTTCAAACTTTCTAAACTTGGGTTGTACATTATAATTTACATACTAATTACTACTTTTAAATACCTTATTACTGATATAAAAATATTAAAGAGCAATGAATCTTAAACCGCTTAACAGATTTCGATATAATATATATAGCATTGTCCACAATCTGACTGAGCTACCCCGATATTAGACAGGAGACAAAATTTATAAGATTTTAATTTAGTATAGCTGGCAAACGGACCTTAAAATTACTTTATAATATTAATTTCATATTAAATAGTAATTTAATTGCACCTTTGAAGAATAACCCATTCATTTGAAAGGACATACTGTATTCAGCCCTTTTTAACGTCCCACTGCTGGGCACGAACCTCCCTTTAACAAGAGGGAGATCAGGCCATAGTCCACCGCGCTGGCCTAGTGCGAGTTGGCAGACTTCACATGTCTTTCGAAAACTTGTTAGGCTTTCTCAAACATGCAGGTTTCCTCACGATGTTTTCCTATATCGTAAGATAAGTGGTAATCTTGATAGAAAAGATTCGCAGATGAAAATCACAGAGGTGCGAGACCGGGATTCGAACCCGCATCACTCGGTTATCCAAGTGAGCGCGTTACCACTGGGCTACAACTGTCTCTCGTACATACATACAACTGAATGTAATACTTCTTATTAGAATAGACTAGTAAAATCCACATTCGTAACAGTAAACGGCTGCCTGATTTGAAATTACATCAGGTGTTGCTTTAGTTCCAGATCACGATTCATCTTTACGTCTCGCGTCACTCTTATGTAAATTACACTTTCCTTGTTTCTCCCTATATCTGGCTCTTTTCTAAGTCATTTGTTCCCAGTTACCTTTTGCGGTGAAGTTATGAGACGTAAATGGGTGTGAGGAAGGTCTGAATACTAAATATTTATTTCTAATTTGACTTTCAATGAAGAATTTTATATGATTTTTATACTTGGCATGCTTGGCTTAGTTTGTAAAATATCTGCCTGCTGTACCAGAGGTTGTGGGTTCGCGTCCCGCTGGGAAAATTCATATGAATTTAAAAACAAGTGAAGTTATACATGTAGTGAATCGACTATGTATAACAAAAGTCTAGTAGCTTCCCATGGAACAAGATGGTGCTGTGTGTTATGTCATATGTCCTAATATAAAAGGAAAAAAAATAGCTGAAGTAAAATTTTGACTCTACTATCCATATTTATTTACATGCCATCATCATAAAATATAATCAGTATAAGTATTAAGTATAGCATAAGTATAATATTGGGACATTATTAGATAGGTGATACACTACACATATATAACTTTAAATACATACATATTATAAATATGGACACTGACTGGAGTACAAACATCTATGCTCAACAAATAAATGCCCAGCGGGACTCGAACCCGCGACTGCTGGCGCAGAAAGTACGGTCACTACAAAAGTCGTCATAATGGTAATAGAATCTGTTATACAAAGCTAGATATCCTATTATTTGCAAAGTCACTAGGTTTCTGTAATATACAGGATGCCAATAACGGTCTTGACGGCTTTACGGCGTTTGGGAAAATTTTCACAGTAAGTACGTACTCGTATTTCGCATTGACTGTTCGAGTATTGCAAACCATGTGACATGTTGCTGATATTGAATCCGTTATCAATCTATACATCTATTCTATCTATATATATATATAAATATAAAAATGAATCCCTATTTGCCTTACTGCCAGTTTCTATAACTCTATCTACCGATAGACGGTAGATACTTTCATACGATTTTGACAGGTTGTAACTTTTAATGGGTCAAAATAGTATGAAAGTAACTACCAGTCATCGGTAGATAGAGTTATTGAAACTGGCAGTTAGTCACGCGTGAACGGCTGGACCGATTTCGCTTATTTGTTTTTTTGTTGTGTTTATTATTGTTAGGAGAACGTTCTTATTAAAGAAAAAGTTAAGAAAATTGCATGGAGAATTAGAAAATTCAACAATAATTACCCACCATATACAATTACTTTCAATCTAACCTTAGCGCTTTAAACAATATAAAGTTTTTTAATGTAACCTTATGGCGTTTAATACAGGATTGATGGAAAGGTTTAAATGTATAATACACTAGCGGAAGCCACGGCTTTGCTCGCACTTGAACGCGCTAGTATAATAAAATTCTGATTCGTACATTAAATATTTTTTTGGTAATGTCATTATTATCGACACAGAGGCCCAATCTATCGTTTTTTTTTTTACTTTTGTCTGTCTATCTGTCTTTCTGTGGTCCCATCACGACAATCACTGTACATATTTTGATGAAATTTGGTATGAAAATGATATGCAAATATGAAGCTCTTATTCGGTTCAACATATAAAATACTTTTTTTTACATCTCACCTTTAAATATCTCACATCTGAGAGATGTTGGTAGTGACCCTACAAGCTTCTGCACCAGCAGTCGCGGGTTAGAGTCCCGCTGGGGGCATTCATTTGTTGAGCACGAATGTTTGTTCTCCAGTCATGAGTGTTAATATTTATATTATGTATGTATTTAAAAATTTATATGTGTAGTATATCAACTATCTGGTATCCATAACACGAGCCTCGTAGCTTAAAACGGAACTAGATAGCGCTGTGTGTAATAATGTCCCAACATATTAAAAAATAATAATATATCCTATCCGTTCAAGTGCAAAAATCCCTGAGTCCATAGTTATTTTTAAATTTTTACTCCTTAAAAATAACGATGTCAGTAATAATGTTATATTGCAAACAAGTTTATAAAAATAGACGTGACTGAAGTAAAATGAGACATGGTAGACTCTATTCAAAAGTTTAAAATAGATAGATTCAATAAAATAATGTTATAAATATCAATCGTGTAGTAGTTTGTAAAGAATATGTGCATATACATCTTGTTGTCATTTAAACAAGCAACTCACCCTTGTTTCGTCCGATTTCGTTCCTAAGTACATTGTATTTTTTTCGAGCGAAATCTTTTTAGTGACGTAAAATTCACCTAAGAGCAGTCCTTATAAAATCAGCTATCTGCCAGTAAAAGTCCTGTCAAAATCTGTTCAGCAGTTTCCGAAGTATTGAGTATGTAAGAGGCTACTACTACTACTAATGTAGATCTGTGAATACTGGATAAAACAATATTTTAATATTTTTCGGCTAATCTGCATAGAAAATTCACAACTAGTTTGTATATTATAAAAAGTATATTTTGTTATTTCTAAGAAGAATAATATTTATAGAAAAAGATTATAGTAAATTTTCAATAGAGTAAGAATGTACGATAGTTTAAAAGCTCTATGTAAGTTAAATATCGATATAAACAAAAAGCATCTTCTTGTCGTCTCTACTCGCTACACACGAACCGCCTACTAACCAGATATATGCGCTTTACTCGCTTGATTAGATACGTCTCACATATGCAGCTATGCTATAAAGATATAAAAATTTAAAGTATTTTACGAATTTAAAGATCTTAAATTTTTTCCCAATGGTTTAAAATCGAAAATTTCACTTTTGCCATGTTTGGTTTAGTGTGTAGTGACTTTACTTGCTGTGCTAGTGGTCATAGGTTCAAGTCCCATTTAAGGTATTCTCATATGTGATAAGTACGAATGTTTGTACGCTGATATGTATAACACAAACCATGCCAGCTTACAATGGAACTAGATAATACTGTGTGTCAATATCCTTACATATAAAAATATTAAATTACTTATAAACTATGGGACTTATACATAAGCCCGAAGTACTGGTACCTTTACATAAATTCCTAAGAAGTCAAAATATTATAATGAAATAGATGTTTTTGTTGAATGAAATTGAAGTGGTACTAAATTTCGAACTAGATGTTGGGTAGTTAAGTTCTTAAACCACCCTTGCACAATACAATAGCCTAAATAACCTTTAATATTTAAAGTTTTATTTTTAAAAAGGACTTATGAATTGTGTGAGGCAGATATTATGGTTGTTCAAATATTATATAACATATAAAAAATAGGTATTTTAATTTTGCAATTATGTGGAAAAAACCTTTAAAATAATATAACTTTTGATTTTCTATTACAATGTATTCATCAACATCATTATCACCATCATCAGCCCCGTTTTTAACGCCCCACTGCTGGGCACGGGCCTCCCTCAGTACGAGGGGGATCAGGCCATAGTCCACAGCGCTGGCCCAGTGCGTGTTGGCGGACTTCCCGTGTCTTTCGAAAAACTTGCTAGGTTTTTCTAAGACACGCAGGTTTCCTCACGATGTTTTCCTTCACCGTAAGACAAGTGTTAAACTTGATAGAAAAATTATTCGCACATGAAAATATCAGAGGTGCGAGACCCGGATTTGAACCCGCATCACTCGTTTATCCAAGGGAGCGCATTACCTCTGGGCTACCACTGCCTTAGAATATATTACGTGATGAGAAATCTATACTTATATTATGAAGCTGAAGAGTTTGTTTTGTTAATCGCCATAATCTCAGGAACTACTGGTTCGATTTGAAAAAGCTTTTAGTGTTGAGATGAAGGCTTTAGGCTATATAACACCACATGGTATATAAATATGTAAAATCTATGAATTTAGTTTCCGGCCTTTAGAACTCAAACGAAGTCTAGTAAAACTACTTATATTATTAATATATACGCTTCATTTTACAGTATAGATGTTAGTGGATAAGAACCCTATTAGCTATCGCACACCTGATTGGTACACACAACGTGAACGGTGTTTTAAACGACGTGGATCTCTGACGCTACCTTGGAATTTTTAAAACTTTATCCCCGTAAACGCTTGCGAAAATATTTTAAAAACGTTCCTGCATTTCGAATATTCTATAGAGTAGTAAAATAACTTTTTTATTTTTAACTTTATGTACTTTTACAATAAAATGTCACGCATATTGGAGTTTAGCTGTTCTTAAAATGTAAACATATTTTGCAAATGAAACCTTTAATTGTAACCTATATTATTTGTTTGCTGTAATACAGGTCTCCTTTTTTTTATGGTAAAAAGGCGGCAAACGGGCAGGAGGCTCACCTGATGGGAAGTGATCACCTCCGCCCATGGACATCTGCACGCCAGGCTTGCAGATGCGTTGCCGGCCTTTCAGGAAAGGGAGGGATGGAGGAGGGAGGGAAGTGAGAGGGAGGGGGGAACGAAGGTGGAGGATGAAGGGAAGAGGGAGGGGGGAAGGAGAGTGGGCCTCCCGGACTCTCACTCACCGGTCGAAACGCGACAGCATAGCTGCCACTTCACGCCGGTCTTCTGTGAGAGAGTTGTACTAATGAACTATACGGGGCGTGCCGGCCCATTCGGTTGCTACCCGAAGGTAACAAGCATGGCACTACCACTTTAAAAATCCCTCCTTGTACGGCAACAGAGGCTACCTGATATTTTTGTACTGTAACAGCCATTCCGAAAATAGTATCTAAGTCGTTATGTATCTATTCTTTGTTTTGGATCAATAAAGTTATAATTAAAGTTATTATTATATTATTGATTTTTTTTAATAAACTCCTAATAATTACTTTAGGAAAAAACCTCATTTCCTTTTTTAGCTCAGGTCAAGTAAAGGTAGAATATTAATTATAATATACAAAATAGGTAAATAATAAAAAATCTTTTTTATCCCTTATCCCTTTTAAATAAAATAAGAAAATTAAAAGTCTTCCTAATTAGCGAAAAGTCTTACAAGTAGTTTACTATAAGTAAAAGTCTCGTTGAAATCAAGAACTGACATCTATACATATAAAATAATCCAACTGAGGTAATATCTGTACATTGAATATTATTATTCAAAAGTAATTCTTCAGTACTTCAGCTATTTTTTTTCTTTTATATATTAGGACATAACACATAGCCGAATAGGTATAGAGTTTTTAGAATTTTTATCTCTCTTTATGTTATATGTTAATGTTGGGACATTTACACACAGCTCTATCTAGTTCCACGATAAGGTACGAGCCTTGTGTTATGGATACTAGATGGTTGATATACTACACATATATAAGTTTAAATACATACATATTATAAATATAAACATCCATGACTGGAGTACAAACATTCGTGCTCAACAAATGTATCCCAGCGGGACTCGAACCCGCGACCGCTTGCGCAGAAAGCAGGGTCACTGCCCACTGAGCCAAACGTGTCGTCTGTTTGTCTACATCACAAAAATCTTATTCCGTAGATTGTCCGGGCTGGTTTAATCTGGATCAACACACTGGATACTTTTTAATTTTATAGGAAAGTTAAAAGTATCTCCTTTCTTTTAAATCTGTAATAATGAACGAAGTGACGGCAAATCACTAGTTTAAAGTAATCCTCATTAAAACAAAAAATAATTATAACACACCTACGAGCTTTGCTCCGCTATCTATTAAAATATTAAAAATTCAACACTGAAATGTTGCAAGTTCGAAAATAAAAAATATGTATCTAGCTTAGTTACGAGTTGACTTTCTATTTTCGACCGTAAATTTTAAATATTAAGACACATAACGTTGGGTCTAAAAACCCATTTGTCGCGAACAACATTACGTTCTCGCTACACGTATAAAATACCCCATTTTTATTTCCCGCAGAATACGCTTTCCAAGAGTTTGCTTACACCGGAATCACACACGGAGTCTAGCTCGATTCATAAAAAATATATATGAAAACCTCAAAATCATAGTATATTTTAAAACCCAAATATAAATAAATGTTAAGAGTATGTTTCAACATTATTACACACAACGCCATCTGGTTTCTTGGTAAGCTACGAGGTTTATGTTACGGATACCAGATAGTTGATATACTACAAATATATAACTTTAAATACATACATATTATAAACCATGACTAGAGTACAAACATTCAAGAATTGAATGCCACCAGCGGGACTCGAACCTGAAACCGCTGGCAGAGCATGCTCATACAAACTGTATTTACTTATATTAATTTTCAAGTATAAAGGAAAATTTTGCCCCGCCAGTATAGTTAGATTTATATATGACGCACCTTTTAGTATCTCATTTTAAAGTGGATGAATTATACGTAGGTGTGCGCCGTAAAAGGATTTCCAGAACAGCTAAGATCTATGATGAAAACGTGAAGTGTTTTCCAGACTAGGTCTTAGAAAGCGGTTGGGGGTTGGATAACATTGTTGCGAAGATTTATAATTTGGTCTTACTTTTAGTGAAATGTACAGTGTAATAGGTTATTTTCATAACGCAAGTAAGGGTAATTTATTTTGGCTTTGTTCCCAAGAAACGTTTAAATAGTGATATAAAGTTTAGGGTTACGTGTAAGTAATAAGATTTCTAAGATGTATTGTAGAATAAATGGGACTTCGCTACAATAATATTAAAAATATGGCTTGAATGTAAATGACTGAAATGTCTTTCTATGTGATAATACAGGTTGGACTCCTATACGGAGCAAATATTATACAAAAAATCGAAGACGATTTGATTAACGATTATAACCGAGTGAGGTGGGTTCAAATCCGAGTCTTGCACCTCTGATATTTTCATGTGCGAATCATTTCTATTATGATTACCACTTGTCTTACGGTGAAGGAAAACATCGTGAGGAAACCTGCATGTCTGAGGAAACCTAGCAAGTTTTCTAAAGACATGTGAAGTCTGCCAACACGCACTAGGCCAGCGTGGTGGACTATGGTCTTCTAACCCCCTTCGTACTGAGGGAGGCCTGTGCCCAGCAGTGGGACGTTAGAAAGGGCTGATGATAAAGATGAATACCTATTTAAGCTTCATTATTAGTTCTCTATAATAAGGTTTGCGAGAACATGAACTAGACATTATCAGAGGCTTTTGGTAAAAACAGCAACTTTGTAATAATAACTACGTATAAGAAAGAAATAAGTATACAAAGTAGATATAAATTAAGTTCTTGCCAACAAAAAACAATAGTGTTAATTTAAAAAGAAAGTTTCGTTACAAAACAACAAACAAGGGAGACGATGACCGCTGGATGCTTGTAAAAGATTTATTAGTAGCAAAACCAAGCTTCATAATGGCAAAAATGGCCTACAACATTGTATTAAATCGAAGCTATAGAGAATTAATTTCATAACATGCAATATAAAATAAATCGTAATACAGATAAATATTAGTAAATTTATCGGTAGGTAAAGGTATGGTATTACTGAATACACCTAAATGAATTACCTAATAAATAAATATGTTGGGACATTATTACACACAGCACCATCTAGTTTTGTGGTGAGCTACGAGGCTTGTCTTACGGATAGATAGTTGAAATACTACATATTATATAAGTTTAAATACATACATATTATTATAAATATAAACATCCATGACTGGAGTACAAACATTCGAGTTTAACAATCGAATGCCCCCAGGGGGATTCGAACCCACGACAGCTGGCGCAAGAAAGTAGGGTCGATACAAGAATATCTGAGCAAATGAACAAAGCTAAAGGTTAGTGATATGCGTAACCTCGAAATATAATAAATTATTAGCCTATACGTTAGCTTACGACAAGTAGGTACAGCTGGCAAATAGATGTAACATGAACATGACGTCGCTAGGGAGAAACAATATAGTAATTTTTCGCCTGATTTTTACTTGTCTTTACTGGTCGCTCTAAATACTAGAGTTGCTCTTTCTACGTGTGCATTCAGCTCACCGAGACTCGCGATGTGAAACCAGTCCTCTGGGTATCCTTACCTGATATTGACCGACCTGATATTGTATTTTGCGATTGCGATTTTTATTTTCTGTTTAAAGTGAGACTTGTGAGAAGACTGGTATCCAGACTCCATTTCAGAACTTCATTACCGGTCTTTTTGAAAAATGTCTATGGGCTTCTCTGGGGTAGATTCTGATTCATGTATCATAATAAAAGACCAAGGGGTATTTATGGCCGTGAAAAGTATAATTCATATTTATTTATAACTATACTAAATATTAGATATTTCTAATTAAAAAAAAAACATACATTATAATATTATAATTAAAACAGCGGTATCCCAGTGGTAGCACGCTCGCATGGATAACCGAGTGAAGCAGGTTCAAATTATTGTCTCACACCTCTGATATTTTCATGTGCTATTCTTTTCATCATGAATAGTTAAGTAACCTTGTTAACTGAATACCTTGTTTACTTGTCTTACGGTGAAGGAAAAATATCGTGAGTAAACCTGCATGTCTGAGAGAACCTAGCAAGTTTCGAGTGACATGTGAAATGTGTCAACACGCACTTGGTCAGCGCGGTAGGCTATGGCTGATCCCCTTGTATTGAAGGAAGGTCCATGTCCGGTGAGACGTAAATAAAAGGACCAATATACATAATTAAAACTAAGAAGCTTTAGCAATTACCTTTAAAACTACGATAGCATTTTCATTTTAACTTAATATCTATTATACACAACACAAAAACGAAACTTATTCAGAATAGCAATTGGACGAAGGCTTTTCAATGTACATAAAGATGTAAATATAACGAAAGTTTTTGTAAAAGACATAAACTGCTCTTAAAAAGCCTCTCTTCCTAACGACCCCCTCATTACGAGAAGACTCTCCGGAACACTAATGGGCTAACACTCTTACTTTACGATACTTTAGAAACAAAGTCATTAAAAATCTTCATTTAAAGAAATATTTCAAATTATCTATACATCTAAAATTAAAGTATCTGTGTGTAACATCAACATAATAAATATAAATATGTTGGGGCATTCTTACAACAGCGCCATCCAGTTCCGTGGTAAGTTACGATACTTGTGTTACGGATACCAGATCATTGATATACTACTTATATAAGTTCTAAATACATATATTATAAATATAAACACCCTTGACTGAAGTACAAACATTTGTGCTCAACAAATGAATGCCCCCACCGGGACTCGAACCCACGACCGCTGGCGCCGAAAATAGGAGAAAACTACCAACTGCGGCAAACGA
The DNA here is from genome assembly GCA_905231865.2 of Boloria selene. Lineage (NCBI taxonomy): Eukaryota > Metazoa > Arthropoda > Insecta > Lepidoptera > Nymphalidae > Boloria > Boloria selene. The sequence goes on from HG993149.1 coordinate 10,068,990, forward strand.
GTCGTCAAATTGCTTTTTACTATATCCATTTGTAATTATATACCGGTCTTATTAATTTATATTTTTGTCTATCTATCCGTCTGTCTCTCTGTATGTTTGTTCCCCCTTTCTCAAAAGCTGTGGGACAGATTTTGACGGGCCTTTCGCTTTTAGTTATCTGATATTATAAGGAGTAACTTAAGCTAATTAATTTTACAAAACAAAATACCTAATTAGGGTACCGCTTAAAAAGATTTGTTTTTGAGTTGGAACCACTTTTACACACAGCATCATCTAGTTCCGTGGTAGGCTACGATCGTTGTGTTACGGATACCAGATTTTTGATATCTTAATTGTTTAACTTCAAAACACATACATTTTATTAAAATACACGGTTTACACCTATGACTGGAGTACAAACAGTAGTGCTCTACAAATGAATGCCCCAGCAGGACTCGAACTCCCACCCGCTGGCACAATCAGTCTAGTAGGGTCACTACACACTAAGCTAAGCGTGTTGTCATTTCAACGTATAGTTCATATTATTTCCAACATAAATTACCATTTTTAAAGATCGATAATTGAAGTATTATTCAACATATTATTCACCTCCCGGTTTGCAGTGTCAAATGAAGCACTCACTGTTTTCAGAAAATAAATATATAAGTCAATATCTCATCCACGAGATTTAATTTAATTCTATGGTACCACTCAAATGTCGTTCAATGAAGAGTCATTCCAATTTTGGTCATTATATTTCACGCTTTAATTATTTTAATTATCATAATCCAGTAAGCTAATACGATTTTAAATGGACGATTTTACAAATCCAAATCATGTATCGAGACGTATATACTTAAGTATCTTTTTGGCTGTGTTTTTTAATATTAATTAATAATAGTATTATTAAATAGTATTAAAAGTTATACATATACATTGGTAAGTCTATTGAAAAATTATATTATGACAAACTCTTGACTAAAAATGCTTTTAATAGTAATGACGACACGTTTGGCTCAGTTGGCATTGACCCTACCTTCTGCGCGAGCGGTCGCGGTTCGAGTCCCGCTGGAGGCATTCATTTGTTGAGCACGAATTTTTGTACCTATTTACAGTTACATAGTTACATAAGTGTAGTGTATTAACTATCTGGTATCCGTAACACAAGCCTACGAGGCTTACCACGGAACTAAATAGTGCTGTTGTAATAATGTCCCAACATATTTTTTAATAATGGCGTCTACACAAAAGATAATTAACGCACAATACAAGTCAATGGTAAACGTTATTTGCTATTCTACATGTAAATTATGCCTCGCTTTCCCCTAAACTTTAGAGCTGTCTGTCCAAATAATATTTTATTCATGTGCTCTCATTATTTCTAACATTTTGTTTATTTTAGTAACTTATTATGTTAGCACGCGACTTTGCACGAGTTTCACAATGATTCAATTGCCTATTACATATTATCACATCGAAATCGGTTTAACCATTTTTATCTACTCCATAGAAAATTTTATGTTGGTATAAAAAAGTGACTCTCGCTTCTTATTGTCATTATAATGATTGAGTTATTCTAAAATAAATTATATAATTATTTTATATAATAAATGAAAGACACAAACAGAAAATTGACTTAATAGTTCGTAGGGTAGAGTTCAATGTAGAGAAAATACAAACGTATATGTATCATGAACTCTGTGGGGCATAACAAGAATTCTAGCCTAGCGCTATTACGCTTGACAAAAGCTTCGTCCAAAAAATAAGTATATTATGTACACAATATGTAAGCATATTGTTAAATATTATATTTATTATAATATAAACTAAAATTATGGCTTAAATAATGTAGGTAATTCATAATAAAATTATACAATATACACGATGTTCAAATAAAACAATACTAATTATAGTAACTAAAAACAACTGTCACATAACATAGACCATTTAAACGGCTTAGCGACTTAATTCATACTATCATAAATTTCAGTGTAAATGTAGAAATTTTGTCGAAAACAAACAAATGCTTGATCGTTAAGGGGTGCTAAAGCAGGATTTATTCGACCATCGGCTGACGCGAGTCTGACCGCATGATGTATAGCACGCGCTCTCTGGCGACTTGTAGGACAGTTGACCGCATTTTGTTTCTTTATTTAGCATACATTGTTTTGTTTTTTGCTTATGTATTTTTGTTATTAATTTTTTTTTTTTGTTAATTTATATTTTTTTCACTGTACTATTAGTGTTATTATACTTCTTTGTTTTGTAATGGCTTAGAATTGCGTTAACAGACGCAATATATTCTACCATTTCCTGTTTTGTGAGGTAGTCTAGTGCTCAGTTCGAGCCCTAATTCACCTCACTCTCTCTTGTTGTCTTTCGTCTTTGTGAATGTCTTCACAAGCGTATTGCAGGGTTATCATTTTTTAATGTCACGGAGAAAACCTTTAATATGATTAAGAGACAGGGGACTGAGAGACTCACTAAAACCCATTGTTCTTTAACAGGGGACATAAAATTTTTTCATATTAAAAGTTATGTAACGTTTAGATTAGAAGACAGACTTTATGACGAACTTTCGTTTTAGCATCAATTAAGGTTTTTTGTTTTTTTTTCAAGAATTTGTAGACTCTAGAAACTTAATTTACAAATCTAGTGAATTAATAATTTATTGCAAAAACACTAGATCATTTATGCCAAACACAAATCGATTACTAATTGGTAGTACCAAATGCAATGGATTTAGGTAGTTAAAATTACGTGATTTATCGGATGTATCATGACATAAATAGCGCACATAGCGCTAATGATACCCTCCGATTATAGACTATAGATAGATAAAAATAATTACATTTTGATAATTTTATACAATTTAGGAACTTTAGTGATAATAAATATCAAGAAATTCCTAAAGATACAGAAAAAATATCGAGGAATGTAATTATATAGTATAATACTTTATATACTTACATATATATTTACGGACATACATATACATAGACGTATATATATTACCCTATATCACCCAATCGCTTTTAAAGTAGGGACATACATTTAACATAAAATCTGCACACATAGCTCTTGCTAAAAAAAGTACCTACTACTCTTCTAAAACCCAACAAGGATTAGACATCCCAACGACTGGGCTGCCGACATCACGACCAGCAGGTTACTTCTATGGATTGCAACCTAGAGACCATCCAACCCAGTCGGTGCAATCCAGCTGTTTACCAAATTTTAAAGCCCTTATTCCATCAAACGTCCTAGAATATGAATGTGTAAATGCGGTCTTTACTCTTGACCCAAAACATTGTGTCGATTCAATTGCATTTGGAGATTATGTCCAGCTCACTGAGACTGTAGTACTAATTATCTGATGCTTTACTTAGTAATCTTTAAGTATACTTTACAGAGTAACCAAAGAAATGTAACACTTTAGTGATGTAAGCATTTCGTGCGTTCTTAACTTTCTTCCCACATAAAAATATTACAAGTTACGGTTCTGGGATCGGAAATTAAAGCAGTTTACTTGCACTATAAACGTTTTATTACTCTTACATACACTTTAGTTATATACATTTTAGCTTAATTAAATGAATGTGAGAAAAATATTAGAAAAGTTACTAAGTATGTATGTATGTAAGTAAGTAAGTACATAACGCTGCGCCATGCTGTTTGCTAACTTAATCGAATGTACATGTAAATATTTGTATAACAAACAAAAATATTTTATTTTGCTTAAGGTAAAATCGAACCTAAGACCTGTGGTAGGCCGTGTTGGTAAACAATAATAGTCAGATATACTCGTAGTTTTTTAGTCTGCATTGTTTTCTTTCATGAAAATAAACATGTTGAATAGCTTTTTCAGTTTGATACAGCTGCGAGTGAATTTGACTCGTACAATTTTTAGAATTTTTCAATATGTTGAATGCAAATTTTTGACACTTTCGGACGATTCACGCGTAGTTACATTTTCTTTCTTCACTTTATTCTTAGTCGATTTAAATCCGTAAAGGCAATTTTATTCGTCAAATAATTAAAAATATTTAAGAAATGATAACTATTGACAAAATTTCATTCTTTATAAGTGAATATAAATTAGTTTCGTGATTTTATTTAGAAGTTAAAACTATAATAAAAAAATGGCCACAAATAATGGTAGAGGAGACGTGGAAGATCGACCTTCACCGATCTGATAACCAGATGAGACATATTTTTTATCGAATATAATTTATAAACAAATATGCCTATAATTACTTGCCTATCTGAAAGTGCTCATAGCTATTTTTAGCTAGGCAACAGTGCTTTAAGTATGATTTTTTGCAGGCAATTCTATATGACTGATTTTGTAATAAAATGATCTAAAATTTGATATAACTTTCGATAAGTTAGCAGAACGATGGAGTCACCTATATTGACTTACCTTTTCACATCGGCTTGCCAGGTAGCTATACACAAAAATGAGTAGGAAGCCTACTGAGGCATATTCTGTGTGTTAAAAACTAACAGTGAAATAAAATTCATTTGGTTATCTAAAGAATGAAAGTGATGAAAAAAAAAACGATTAAAGTTAATTTAATTAAAAATAGCCATGAGCACTTTCAGATAGGCAAGTCATTATAGGCATATTTGTTTATGAATTATATTTGATAAAAAATATTTCTCATCTGGTTATCAGATCGGTGAAGGTCGATCTTCCACCGGCTCTTAGACCATAAGTTAATTTTGAAGACTATCTATCACTCAAAAAATATATTAATTATTAAAGTAGAATTTGCAATAAATAATAACAATGGTTGTTTTCAACGCTGCAAATTTTGTCTTTGTTAAGTCGGAACGAACATTTATATAGTACACTACGAGCGGGAATAGAACTCATGACCATCAGTCGGTTAACAACAATGAACCTACTAAAGTCGTTTTATTTATATTATGCATAATAATAATAATAATATAATAACTTATTTATATGTATGAAACAGATATCCAAATATATGAGATATCGCACCTAATAATGAATTGAGTTCATTAATTTATTATCACAAATTTTCAGTTATGAATGCTAATGATATACAATGAGTATTAAAATTATTATTCAATAATAAATCATGTCTAAGTTAATTATGAAATACCTGTAACTGCAACTGCTCGTTAGTATCGAATGTAATATCTAACTGAATAATTTAGCATTTGAAGACTACAATGTAGCAAATATAATAGTGATTTACCACAAATTCTTTTAAGTCTTTACAGTAATATATCTATTTTTTTCACAATAAAACACTGATGAATGAAAATTTCAGACTTTACATAAAACTCTTTAATTAAACTTGTCTTTACCCGGACTCGAACCCATTTCCTCTTCCCCCTTTCTCGGCTTTTTACTATAATAAGCATGTATCATTCATATTAATCTTGTTCGTGTGTAGCTCTGTCTATTGATGAAAAACATGTAAATACGTTGCGTAGCTTAAAAGATCTAAGATGGGAAGCGACTTTGTTTTATACTAGGTATAATCAAGATTAAGCGCGAGCGAGGCCGTGGGTTCCGCTAGTGTAGCTATACATACAAACCTTTCTGTCAATTCTATACGTATCAAACGTTATAAGGTTACATTAAAAAAGTTTATATTGTATAAAGCGCTAAGGTTAGATTTAAAATAATTTTATATGGTGGTTAATTTCTAAATTTTTTCGTTCATAAGAACCTTCTCCTGGCAATAACAGACACAACAAAAAAGAATTAGCGAAATCAGTCCAGTCGTTCATGCGTGACGTGACCAAGGGAAATAGGGATTCATTTTTATATATAGAGATGTAGAGAATAAACATACGAGTAACCCGTCGTATATTATGATTAAACACGTGCATTTTTCAACAACAACAACAACTGTTGAGTTTCTCGCCGGTTCTTCTCAGCAGAACAGCTTTCCGAGCCGGTGGTAGCTTACTCACAGACTTACAGACTGACATTTAATTTAATTAATGTAAAAATGACGATTCAAAAGAGCTTGTAAAAGTCTATTTGAATAAAGAATATTTTGATTTGATTTGATTTGATTTGAATACGCCCATTACATAGACATTGAAAATCGATCGCAACATTAAATCTGATCATTAGTCATGGATGCTTTTACGGGATTATCCTCATCGATTTACCTACTCAGCGATTTGTGTAGGGCGACCAAATACACGAAACACCCGATAGAATAGTGGCTTCATGTGTAACCGCATTTCACGTTCAGTGAAATAGATTGTGTGGCATCACCTTGTCTTGTGGGGATTAAATCCCATTATTTTTACATAACGAAGTAGCATATGTTTCATGGCTATTTTTTTTATTTTCTATATATTTATTACTACTTTGACACTATATTTTTCTTAAAAATACCTAAACAGGCAACGACAACAAATAGTTAAGTGCCTATTTATCATCTCGTCGTCACCTGATGTTCTTTGTAGGATCTTTAGTGTTGCCTACATAAATAATGTGATATTTTCCTGCAGTACAAAATACCATAAGTACATGTTCACCCAGATAACCAGCTATCATCACACTAAATTTCATTAAAATTTGTGCAGTGCTTTTTTCGTGATGCGGTGACAGACATCTCTAGACTGACATAGAGATAGACATACAAGCAAAAATTTTAAAAACTAAAGATTTGGCCTGTATCGATATTAATGACTGTTTTAATAAGGTTATCGAAAATATATTTAATATTTTTCAGATTCGACTCAGTTAAAATTTTACTATAAAAGGTATAGATTTAGAACGCCATTTTGCATTATTTAGCAAACATGGTCACGATATATTAAGCTAAAAAGGTAGTTTCATATATGTCCAAAATTTACGTAAATCTAAAGAAATATTACGTGATAACTTACGAGTATGTACGTTATTATTCTATTTAAGTTTAACAACTCCTGCCATTAGTCTTTGTTTGTAATACATCATTGATTGTAAGTAACGGTTATGATTTGTATTTTAAAAGGTAACATGTTGTTTTATTTTAAATTATTATACCTTCTTAAAACAAATAACGAAATAAGTATGAAAATGACAAATTACGTTTCACAAAAATCTGACAAAAATAAAGAATTTTCACTAGGAATCTAATTCTAAAAATTAGAAAATATATCAAAAACATACTAGGTGCCTATAATATTTAAGAGTTGCCCTCGATTTCCCTGGGATCCCATCATCAAATCCTGACTTGGTGACAATGGGACCCCCTCGGAGCTATACCCTACCGAACAAAAAAAAATTTTGACATCGGCCCACAGACGGCGGAGTAATCGGTGAACATACATAAAATATATGCATATATACAATGGAACATAAAACCTTTTTTGAAGTCGGTTAACTACTACCTACCCTACTAATATCTTATCTAATGTTTACACTAAACTAAAATAGACAAGTCAATTTAAACACATGAGCTCTTTACTGCGCTTAGAACTTATATCGAAACTGTTGTAACTTAGCTTCACATTAAGTTTGTGTTTTTGTACTACAGAGAATTTCCCTACAACGTTGACAAACAGTAGGAGTAAACAACTATCCGGTCTTGTCCCGCAAACTATGTGTAAATAATGTGCTTTGAAAACAATGTCTTTTACTATAGGGCTTGTAAATCTATGGTAGAATACTATGGTCGCTAGCGTTGTCGTTATAAACTTTTTACAATTTCAATGTAATAAATGCTATAATTTTTTCATACTAGCTTTCCTATGAAAAAGTGTAGTTAAAATAGAAGAGAGAAGCGAAGAAATTAAAACTACAGTAAAAGTCGGTAAAAGTACGCCTATGTTTAATCTAGCTTATTATATTATGAGTATTTCTCTACTTTATTAACTCCATATTATTATTATTTTATAACTATTCAACGCACTAATTTGAAAAAAACTTTGGTATTGTAATAATTATAATATACATTATACATAAGTAGGTATGTTTAATATAAATACGAATAAAAATAATAAATATGTTGGGGTATTATTACACACAGCGCCATCTGGTTCCGTGATAAGCAATGAAGCTTGTGTTACGGATACCAGAGAGTTGATATACTACATATTATATAACTTTAAATACACACATATTATAAATATACACACCCGTGACTGGAGTACAAACATCCAAGTTTAACAAATAAATTTCTCCAGCGGGGCTCGAATCCGCGACCGCTAGCGCAAGAAAGTAGGGTCACTCCAAACTGCGCCAAACGTGTCGTCGTCGAATAAATTTGTATTTACAATTTGAGTATATTTGTTTATATTACCAAAGATATTTGTACAAGTAAATTGCCCCAAAATATTTAAATTATTAGTGAATAGTAGATCATTAATAAAATATTGTTGACAAATTTCAAAATATTCCTACAAAATATAAGTTCAATAACCTCTCCATTATTTTACTATACTCTGTTTAAATTACCTTTATTTAAGATATAACCAGGGAGTAACGAACGCGTTAATGATTGATAAAACAAACTATACGACAGCTAGAACAGTTTTTAAGGTAACTCAATAGGGGATTTCACTCGAGTTTTTTATTTGTACGTTGAGCAGTCACTGAGTCGTGATATTTGAAGCATCATAAAATATGCGACGCGTGTGCCAGGGGAAAATATTGTGTGAATATTAAAAAGCTTAACCTGTTATTTCGACGTAGCAAGACGAAATTTTAAAATATTTACTGTACATCCTACTAGTTGCATTAGTTTTCAAAGAAAATGGTATACGACGAAGTGAAAAATTAAAATAATATTTAAATTTATTCAATTATAATTTAATTTATACTTATATCTTGTATAATTTTAAGAAGTTAGTTATTATTATTGATTAAATATAAAAAATATATTATTTGCGTAACTTAGAAAATCATGAGAACTGAAGAAACGGAGCTGAAATTTTGTAAAAATGTTCAATTTTCGTTACAATGCCCTATGACGTCACACTAACTTCAATATGGCAGACACCCCAAGAAGTTTTCTTCTTTTACTTCCACCACCACTCCTTTAATAAAACTATCATACGTAAGGGCTTACCAAACAAAAGTATATTGAAACTCACTGAATATAGTTAAATAGACAATATGATTTAAAAAATACTTCTCTTTCTTTATATACGGATACTTCTAGTAGTTCCTACGAAATATAAGACATAAAATATTATAGTTAGTAGCAGAAAGATCACAAATTATGAACAAAGATGATGAAAAAATGACCAAAGCAGTGTGCAACTCTAGTATTAAAATATATTTATTTCCAAATATCCAACCCGCATGGTTTAACCTCTTATTAGTGACAGAGCTTTTAGTGTATGTTTAGGATTAGGACTTTAGCGATTATTCTCATCCTCGCTTTATCTTATTGTAAGATAAGAAAAACATATATTATTACTAACAGGAATTGTAATTTATCATTTATACTACAGATAAATTAAATTGAAGCGTCTGTTTGTAATACCAAAATAGAAGCTTGGGTTAATAAATAAATATGGAATTATATTCGGTACTTTTACGAAAAACACATTTATTTTAATACTAGCGACTCACCCTCGCTTCGCTTGGGCTTTTTCCTAGATTTAGCACAGGCAAAGCCGCGGGATCCGCTAGGTATGCATATAAACCTTCCTCTTGAATCACTCTATCTATTAAAAAAAACCTCATCAAAATCCGTTGCGTAGTTTTAAAGATTTAAGCGTACAAAGGGATATAGGACAGAGAAAGCGACTTTGTTTTATACTATGTAGTGATTTGTCTGCCTGTCTGTCTGCTTGTTCCGGTAAACTCCGATACACTTTATGGGACTTCCACTAGCCTATAGTTTTAAAACAAAGACAGAGAGACATTAAAAAATTAGGTTTCTGTTCAAAAAATATAAAACGTATGGTATCGCTAGTTCTTAATAAAACAATCTTCGGATTTTTTTTTGTTTTTTTTTTTATTTTATTCACTGAAAAATTTCTCGGGACCTAGATAACTGTAAATCCATCAGAAAAATCTGAAATCCGAAAAGACTCTAAGAAAGTATGATATTTCATCATTTAATGTAAGGCTTATGTTTGATCTAAGAAATTATATGCGTATTATTCTATTTTACCTAATATAAGTTTGTTTTAATTTAAAAATCCATTTTTACTATACTGAAATTATTGCCACCCTTCACTCACGCTTGATCCCATTTGTAATGGTCTATCGTAAAGGTTTCCAGCGACAAGTCTTATTTGGTGTTCAACAACATAAGGCAAAGCAAATGTTTTGATGGTATAAAGTTATAATGGGTTTACATAACAAATTTGAAAGGCGATTTTTCACGATTTTCCCTTTTTTATACAGCATCTTTTAATTTGGTTTTAATTCAATATTATGATATTTATGTAACTGTTAATTTTGGTTGTTTGTTTACTTCATGGGATGTACTCATGGATCTATTCATGGATAGAAAGTAAATTGCGGACAAAGTGCGTCGGTAAATTATTTAACTAGAAAAATTAAAAGAGTTTCCGCAGAATGAAATCGGGATAGATAAGAACTAATTTGATCGCTTATACATATATTTATATCAGTTACCTTGGAAAACCGAAAGACACCCGCGGAATAAAGAAATTATGTAAGTTCACTTTTATAAATAATTTGGCATGTTATATTATACATTGACACGCATCCAAATCAAAATAAACACCAAAAAACAAGAAATCTGATAAACTGAACTGTTTTTGCATATTGAAAGTTTATTTCCCTTTAACTTTAAAAGTACAACACATCGATTTCTTATACAAAATAAAAAAATGTTTAAAAAAATTGTTTATCCCATATTAATAAAATTTTTGCTAGTGATCATTATAATATTATGATTTTACTAAGCGTCTGTCATTCATCTTCAACACAGTATGGCTATTGGCTTAATAAATTGCCTAATAAACACTATATTACAGAGCAAACTTAATTGATTAATGCTTGCACATCTCAAATAGCTGACTAAAATACCTGCAAACTGGCAACATTTACCTAAAATTATCAAGGAAATTTAGCTCTTATTTGCTTACAATAAGGTATGTTATTATTTGCGTATATAACATGTATGGACATCTGTACATCGTTATTGCCTTGCAAAAGAGACGTGCTCTCGTAATTGGTAAAGTGTATGCACCTTTCGTGTTTAATTAGACGTCCTCATTGTTTGAGAAGGACGAGTATACGTTGAATTTTTTTATATACATATTTAAATGGATAATTACTCCGTTATTTAGTAGCTAGCATGTTTCGTTGCAGATATTTCACAATAAAAATTACAACATGTTTTCTTTAAAATTCCTATTATACAATTTTAAAGGATTTGTCCTTGTATTTTCTTGGTCATCCGAATCTGGCAATATTCGAACGAGTAAATTCCGCCTTACATTTACCTTCATATTGTTGTAGTAAAACTGAAAATATTTTATATAATACCTTTCTTATTAATCCTCGGTAGTAATAATAAAGTTTAATAATAAATTACTGCTTGGGTCAGTTTTATATTGTTATTTGTTTTATTCGTATAAAAATTGTAACTCTAGATGCCTAATAGTCTGTCATCCGTATGGGTAAGAAATATCACCTTTCCATCTGTAATGGCTGGGAAAGGTTATTACTAACATAATAATAATAAGTTGTAGGGTTTAGTCGTATGGATGTTTGTTTCTCCGTAGTGCTAATACACTAAAGTCTAAACGGATCTGGTTAAAATTTGGCTGAAGATATAGTTTGAAATAGCACAAGATTTCTTTGCGGGATACAAAGAAAAGAAAAGGAAAAAGGTTCGATTCTTGATTGAAGCAAAGATGATTACCTTATAATAATATAAATTGTAAAGAAATATTAAGCCGCAAAGTGAGGGCAAGTCGCTAGTTAGTGAATAAATTAGCTAACATTAACAAATATGGAAACGGTACTAATTAAATACATGTAGTCGATCAAAATGTAATTTTCTTCAATCACAGCCAAAAATTTGTCTGGCACATTTATGAAAAGTGTTTCAACATCGAAATTGATCATTACGGTCGTCTCCTTGGAGCTTAGTAAATTGCACGATATCGATGAATTAATGTCGAAAGTCTTTGACATAAGATGTTGAATGTTGAGTAGAAGTTGTAGTATACATTATTATTAAATATCTTACTAGTAGTGACGTAGAAATGATTATATTACATACTATCGACTCACCATCGCTTCGCTCGGGTTCGTCCCTAGCTTCCAGCCGCGGGTTCCGCGAGTTAAAATAAATAAAATTTCTAAAATATTACCTACTCTTTTTTTTAAGTCGGTTAAAAAGTAGCCTAAGTTACGCCTTATAACATTAGCAAGTGCAAGTGGAAGTACCGTCAAAATCGGACGTTTCAGAGACTAGCCGGAACAAACATACAGACAGACAGACAGAGAGACAAAAATTTTGAAAATCGATTTATTTATATCAGTACCGTATATACTTTTATATTCTTTTAGACAAAAACTGCCAATTTGAAATTAAAAACAGTCACTTCAATTTTATTTATATGTACAGATTTTGTTATTAAAAAGGAAAATTGTTTGCTTAAAAAAATGCCAAAAAATATCATACAAAGATTGAGTTTTTAAAGATGAATAGCGTTCAACTAGAAGTTATTACTTTAACCTTTGAGTAAATACACTATTGGCTATTGGTATTCTAATGAAAATGCCATTAAAAAACTAGCCGTAGTTTAAGTAGTTATAAAAATATACTAATACACCTCACACAAAACCTAATCTAGTAAACGTAATAAATTTTAAGATCCCTTCAATAATATTTGGTATTTTTTATATGTTCGAACATTTTACAACAGCGCCATCTAGTTCCGTGGTAAGCTACGTGTTACGGATACCAGATAGTTGATATACTACACATATAAATTTTAATTACTTACATATTATAAATATAAACACCCATGACTGGAGTTCAAACATTCGTGTTCATCAAATGAATGCCCCCAGCGGGACTCCAACCTGCGGCCGCTGGCGCAGAAAGTAAATTCACTACCAACTCAGCCAAACGTGTTGTCAAAAAACCGTATATTCGTGTAGTATACAATAAAACATTATTTATATTATAACGGACGAACCCAAACGAGAAGCTAGTATTACTATAAATTCTTTTTAAATCTCATATAAGCTAAACATAGATAAAAAGCACCGCAATTATGAGATCAAAGTGCTTGAAAGCTTGTGATGGCATCTCATATCCACAACGAAGATCAAAGCTTTAATAGGTTTTTAATAATAATCTATATGTATGCACTACGTATAGAGGTAGACGTTGCTTCCTACTTAGATGATACGATAATAACACAAGAGTTTGTTGTGATCATGAGTGTTGCGCTAGCGGTCGCAGGTTTGAGTCCCGCTGGGAGCATTTATTTATTGAGCACTATTATTTGTACCTACTTCTTACTACCGCTATACCACTATCCGGTATTCGTAGCACAAGCCTCCTAGCTTACCACGAAACTATTGTGCGCTGTGTGTAATAATGTCCTAACAATAACACAATTACATTAAGTAGAATTTGTGTCACTTTGTATTTACCATACAAACCATGATTTACGGTGATTTTATGTAAATATATATTTGACCTTCTTTCCATAATGTACATGTTTCAATAAAGGGTCTAATCATAGAGGTCATCTCCTACCTCACGGAGTCCTTTCCGTGCATAAAATATACAATATCGATTTACATCTATGGACTTGGACATACCATTTTTATATTTTATGAACTTATTATGTATTTATAATGTACTAGCATTTCCCATGGCTCCACCCTTATTCTAAAGAGATTATTGATTGAATATTCTCAGAGCGATGGTGGTCACACCACGAATTATTATAGTAATGATGTCCTCGACCGATACGGCCACGGCGGTCAATTTCATTGAGACTAGCCATCTGTGCGGGAGATATTATAGTGCACAAGTGTACACTCTATTCCTTATTATTCTCATATTCCAGTGGGACGTCAGGAGCAAGAGCTAAGGCGCAGGACAGACGGCTTTACGTCCTTTTCAAGGCACGGGGGTGACACACCGCCAACTTTCCTACTTCGAGCTATTACTGGGGCTCACGAAAAACAAAGACTAATAACTAATCGTGGCTCAACCCGGGACTTGAACCCAGGGCCTCTCGGTGTGCTATCCAGGTAAGATAGTAAGGGGTTTAAACCAATAGCATCTTATTACATATTCTCAGTTAGTCTAATATGTAAATGCTTACGTGTCTTCTTTACATTAGGAAGCTTACAAAAACTGACATTCAGTAGTTAATTTAGAAACTTTAAATGTGTGGTACGCTAAAATGAATTCCATAAAACGATTTCATTTTACGCTCCATTTTTAGGTAAAAGCCTTTGACTTTATCAAAATCCATTTATGCTAAATTGAATCACAAAGAAAATAATATACTTTATGTAAAATATATTTATACTTGGGTTTTAAAAACTGTACATGTGAATTTATTTTTTTGTTAGCATTTAAAACAAATTATGCTGAAAAATAAAGTTGTTTTAAAAACACCTTTTTTTTCTCCATATTATAGTAATGTCATGTATTATTAGTTGCAAATCTAGTTAAATCTATTATTATATACAGTCTACTAATTTCACTACATATTATTAAAACAAAGTACTCCGCCGCGTCTGTCTGTTCTTAAACTAAACAACTACTGCACCGATTTTCGTGTTGTTTTCTCCATTGGATAGAATTAATGTCGAGGATGGTTTTAGTATATTATTTATCTAGTTTTTGTACAAATTAACTAGCGGAACCCACGGTTTCGCTTGCGATAAATCTACGAGCCTAACTCGCTAGTTTTTTTTTAAATCACAAATTATCGGCTTACGTATTATAATCGTACGTCGTATACGTAAAATTTTATTTTTACTTAGGTCAGCTGTGACGAAGGTTAAATATAGACAGAATAAATACATTTTCTAAGGATTTAATTTTAATTTTCTACGTGTATTTAATTTGTTAATTTTAAAAGTACAGTCGTAAGCAATGACATGTATACATTGACAACTTTTCAAATATATGTAAACATCAATCGTTTCAAAAGAAAGTATACAAGCTTTGTGTCAAAATAAAGTATACGTAAGATGTTTCATAATTATGTATACATTTTTATCAATTCATAGTAAATAACATTAAATGAATATTATTGTATACTTTTCGTAATATAAGTAGTTAGCCATTAGTCTGTGCACAAAAAAGTGCACAGGTTTGCGCTCGAAAAGCGAAAAAAATATTTTCGTATTTGAAACAAAGTTTTCTAATGCATATATAGTGTGTCTCTTCCATTAACATTTTTTAGTTCATATTTAATGACAATATTATGCTATTACTTATAATAATTAAATTCCCATTTAAATTTCCGCCACGCTTTTATGTGGGTGGTCCATAGAACCAGTTATTGTATTATCCAGTAAGAATAAACGATTATCCTGTAGTAAACGGTATCCTAAATATTGACCTTAGTAGGTAATAAGCGTTTAGTAGTCGATTAGCGATAATGGTTGCTGATATATTTTATCTGTTTCATAATAAAACTTCCCAATAAAGTAACTGGCAGATAAATTTATATGTATTTAGCCCGTTTAACTCAAACTCAGACTTGAACCCCCATCACATGGATATCGAAGCAAGCGCGTTACCACAGCGCTACTACAAATTACAATGTGTCAAGATAAATTTATATTAGGCCACATGTTATTTGACGGAACGGCAACGTAAGCGACGCGACGTTGCCGTTTTGCGCATCGATACAAAGACGTCAATTTAAAATCTATTTTGAAAAGTCAAATAATTCACTATCTATCATAAACATATATAATAAAATAATTGTAACTGAGTCAAATCTGTACATAATTTTTTTTTTAAATCTAATTAAAATAGATAAAAATGTAATTAAAATAGATAGACATTATTATCCATACAATCAAATCTATCGTTTTTAAAAATTTTGTCTGTCTGTCTTTCTGTGACTGCATCACGAGAAAACCTCAGGACAGGTTTTGATGATGATTTTGTAAGAAATATCGACTAACCGTTACAAACCGACTATAAAACGTCACACGGTGTGTGAAATCTAAGTATTTTGTTTCCAGTCTTTAGAACGCGGGCGGGGCCGCGGGAAATGCTAGTTTCTTACATTTTTAAAAAGATACATTTTTTTAAATATTCTTCTTAATAAAATATGAATTAATCATAGTGTGATAAAAATCATAGATAAGTATACTCAACCAGGTGGGGATTTGCGAATTGACCTGGAGTGCAGACTTGTACTCTTCCTCTCTTACCTCTCTTACACTTACTTATATGACCTCCTGGTCCTGTTACCTGCATCTTACAGGAGCTTATGCAATTGTTATGGTGGCCGAGTTTTGGGCTTCTTTTTTTATCTTTATTTTTAAGGGGTTTTGGGCTTTCTTACTTTAACTATTGCCATCGACTCGGCAAGAAGAAGAAGACTCAATGCATAGAAAGTATATACGGTACTTACATCCATACATCAATTGTCTGTCTGTCTGTTAGTTTCGGCTAATCCTCGAAACGGCTACACTGATTTTGACGGGACTTTTGACCTCAGATATCGTAGCTAATGTTTTATGGAGTAACTTATGCTACTTTTAATTATGAAAAATGTTTTATTTATTTTATCTTACGCCGAGCGCAGCGGTCCGGGCTCGCTAGTGGTAAATATTAATTATAAAAAAATTAGGTTTACGTTCAAAAATTTGCGTGAATCAATCAAATCAAATCAAAATATTTTTTATTCAAATAGACTTTAACAAGCTCTTTTGAATCGTCATTTTTACATTATCAAAATTAAAAGTCAGTCTGTAAGTCTGTGAGTAAACTACCACCGGCTCGGAAAGCTGTTCTGCTGAGAAGAACCGGCGAGAAGCTTAAACTCGGCTCGTAAAATAGACACAGATGAACTTACCGTGTAATCACTAGCTATCCAAGGAAAACTCAATACAACCAATTATTATTTTTTCCTGTAAATTAAAATGCTTTTATGTAATGAAAAGTATCCTAAGTCATGGTCCGAGAAATATGTTATAGGTAACTACACAATTTGGTTAAAATCGGCCAAGTACTTTTTGTGTTAAACGAAAACATACAAACAGACAAAAAAATTAAAACATATTTTTTGGGATTTATATTCAATGCACTATACGTTACAGTATTTTTTTTATAAAAACAAAAAAAAATATTTCATGTATAGATTTTTTAACTCACTGTTCTATTATAATAATACGTATTATTGTATATTCTTATAAATTCACAAATGTGGAAAACATATACTCAATGATGATGACGAGCCACGTTCATCACGGCTCACTCCTTGTCCCTAAATCGCCATCCAGTATATAATGCATAAATTAAAAGATACGCACGAAACAAAAATTAAAAAAGTTATCCACGCGCGGGATTTGAACCCGCTTCGAAAGGATATTATACGCATACTACAACTACGCCAATTGAGCTATGACAACTTAATATCTTTCGGCGAATTCATGAAAAAGTAAGTTTCTCATAACAACGCAAACTAAACAAATAGAGAATTGTCAGTTGTAATTCTAATAATTTCGAATTCTTTTCAATGCTTTGTTACACATTAAAATTTTAAATAAACTGATCTTGTCCTCGAATTGTCAAAAGTTTAAAACTGTCATCCAATGTTGTGAATGTGTTACAAACGCTCTTACACATACACATATGCACAGTCTATTACGCGATAATATTTGTATTATACGTATGATTTAAAAATGTATTATAATATTTAAATTTAAATACATAATAATACATTTTTAAAAGCAAAGTATTATGCTTCATTTTCCGATGCAAGAAGCCTAAGATCTTAAAACATATTTTACTGTTAATTATCTAATTAATAAGTTTACGAATCATGGTGTTACAATATTTTAAATCCTGTCTGTGCTGTTGGCTGCAGAAGATATCTCATATACCCTGGGTAAAGCTGTTTAGGAGAGCTCTGCCTAAAGTGAATCCAAGGCGCATCCTAGAGAATCAGGTCGCAATTAGTCGAATTGATTCAATCACTTAACATATAAAAATAAATTAAACTTCTAACGACCAGTTTAAAGAATTCACGTATTTAATGAAAGAGACAGTATTTGTATTAGAAAACTTTGTTAAATCATCATCATCATCAGCCCTTTTTAACGTCCCACTGCTGGGCACGGGCCTCCCTCAGTACGAAGGGGATCAGGCCATAGTCCACCGCGCTGGCCTAGTGCGAGTTGGCGGACTTCACATGCCTTTCGAAAATTTGTTAGGTTTTCTCAGACATGCAGGTTTCCTCACGATGTTTTCCTTCACCGTAAGACAAGTGGTAATCATGATATAAATGATTCGCACATGAAAATATCAGAGGTGCGAGACCCGGATTTGAACCCGCATCACTCGGTTATCCAAGCGACGTGTTACCGCTGGGCTACCACCGTCATATCAAATAATATTTAATGCTTTATTCTTAGTTCTTAGACTAATGGCTACATAGTTATAACACGAAACTTGTATATAATAGTATTCGTTTTATGTTATTTACTATGAATTGATAAAAATGTATACATAATTATGAAACATCTTACGTATACTTTATTTTGACACAAAGCTTGTATACTTTCTTTTGAAACGATTGATGTTTACATATATTTGAAAAGTTGTCCATGTATACATGTCATTGCTTACGACTGTACATGTGGTATCTGTATTTTCAGCTCTATTCAAAAAACATGTTTTAAATAAATATTCACTGTGCAGCCTTGAATATATTGGAAAATTATTATTTTATATTCCTAAAATACATACATCAGACAAAATAACTAAGCTTCGTTATACTATTTTTCGTATAAAAGCCTTCGTGTCTGTCAAAATGCTTAGCAACAAATTGCGACGCGTCACCCGTCAAGGGACCCACGACAGTTACCAACAATTCTACGTAGGATCGCTTTATCTGGATAATATATTCTTTAAAACTTTATATTTTATGTAAATTAAGCATTATTAATTTATTACATGAATCATTATCATCAGCCTTGGTTCTAACCACTAATAACAGAAGAGAGTTTTGTTTGCCTTTTTAAAAACATATTTTTTTCTAAGTTATACATATTATACTAGCGACTCGCCCTCGCTTCGCTTGGGCTTTTTCCTAGATTAGGCACAGGCAAAGCCGCGGGATCCGCTAGTTATGCATATAAACCTTCCTCTTGAATCACTCTATCTATTAAAAAACTGCATCAAAATCCGTTGCGTAGTTTTAAAGATTTTAGCATACATAGGGATATAGGGACAGAGAAAGCGACTTTGTTTTATACTATGTAGTGATACTACTTAGTGAAACAATCTGAATCCGCTCGAGTTCGTTTCTTAGATAGGTTTGAACGGTAAGTATATATATTTCTCTGTAGTAAAAAGTATTCTATATGAAAATACGGATAACCAGCTATCATAATACCAAATTTAATTAAAATCTGTCCAGTGGTGATCTCGTGATGCGATGATAGACAAATTTACAGACAGACAGACAATGTTTCTTAAAACTATGGATTTGACTGATCGATAATAATAATAATTAAAATAAGAGAAAGTCTATACATATAAATAAAATTGAATTGTGCGTTTTAATTTCAAAGTAACAGCTTTTCACTAAATGTTTATGAAAGTATATACGATTAAACGGTATTACTAATATTTAAAAAGTCTGTTTATTCCGGCTAATCTCGGAAACGGCTGAGTCAATTTTAACGGGACTTTCACTCACAGATCGCTAATATTATAAGTAGTAACTTCAGCTACTTTTATTTTAGACATTTTGTTTTTTCTATCTAGCGGAACCCGCGGCTTCACTCGAGCTAATTCTAGGCACCTAAGCGAAGCTATAAGATGAGTTGCTAGTTTATACATATTATTGAAATGAAAAAAACCTTCAGTCTAGAGTCTTCGTTTTCAAAAAACATGTGTAGATCACCAACCCGGATTTAGCCAACGTCCACCACGTCCTGTACCCCTCGAATTAAAGGCAGCTATACACTGGACGTTCAAAAAGAGCTTAATAGAAAATTCATTTGCATTTAAAATGAATAATAACTTTAAAAATCTTAATTGCTTCATAAGTCCATCGAGAACAATTCAAGGAGTAAAATAATATACTTCGCATAGAAATGACTTGACCCTCCCAAAACTTTCTCTTTAAGAGCTTTTTAATATAAGAAGCTTTTGAACAAAATCAATATCATAAAGTGTTATTAAAAAAAGTCAAATATTTATTACTTGGATAGCACTTGTTATAACTTATATAAATTGAAAGAATATTAATTTAATTACCAACATAAAATTACCTTATCTTAGTGTACCTATCTATTAGTGATAATGAAATAGAAATCTTAACAAGTTTTTGAAAGGCATGTGAAGTTCACCAACTCGCACTAGGCCAGCGCGGTCGACTATGGCCTGATCCCCCTCGTACTGAGGGAAGCCCGTGCCCAGCAGTGGGACGTTATTAAGGGCTGATGATGATGACGAACAGACGTTTCGACTTGATTGAAAAAATTATAATATGTGTATTGGTTATGCCTTTTTGTTATGGAAATGGGACTTAGTTGTGTTCTTCATCATCATCACTACATAGTATAAAACAAAGTCGCCTTTTCTGTCCCTATATCCCTATGTGCGCTTAAATCTTTAAAACTACGCAACGGATTTTGATGCGGTTTTTTTTAATAGATAGAGTGATTCAAGAGGAAGGTTTATATGCATAACTAGCAGATCCCGCGGCTTTACCTGTGCTAAATCTAGGGAAGAGCCCGAGCGAAGCGAGGGCGAGTCGCTAGTAAACCTATAAAATACAGGAGTAGGTATATATTTAACACTTAGAAATGAAATTCTTATTGCATGCATGCAACTCGGATGTTTGTACTCCAGTCATGGGTGTTAATATTTATAATATGTATGTATTTAAAACTTATATATGTAGTATATCAACTATCTGGTATCCGTAACACAAGCTTCCTTCGTAACTTACCAAGGAGTTAGATGGCACTGTGTGTAATAATGTCCCAACAAATTGCTAAAATTATCCTTTTAAAACACAAACTTTACTATCGACCGAGTCATTACAAAAGCCACAAATAAATATTTACGTGTAGAGTAATCGAAATATGCTCTACAAATTTTTCAGGTCGAAAATTTGATTAATTAAATAGTGATCGGAGCTGTGCGTGAAATTTTAATTTACCATCTTGGAAGCATTTATTAATTAATTTTCATTTCACAAAATATTTCGCGATTATTGGACGTGTCATAGCCATGGCGTGATATTTGCTTGCAGACAATTACGTTTTGGATATTTAATATTTAAGCTCATTTTAAAAGCTTAAATAAGCTTTTTTTGATTACCTTCTTTAATTTTAATAATTTTGATTTAGCTATTATATATGTAAAAGTATGTACTAGTATGTCTGTTTGCGGGTATATGTTTGCTAATATAACTGCTTAACGAAATTGGATTTGGGTAATAGCAAGATTTATATATAAAATTTTTCAAAGCGAGCTTTATCAAGGTGAATGTATTCCCCTAGTAAAGTCAAACCGAAAAAGTAATAAATTATATAATATTATTCTGTTAGCCTTGCTACAAAATATACGCAATTATATCTAAGAATAATATTTATATAAGAGTTGTTTCCCTAAAGCAAGACTTCAGCTGTTCTTACAAGTAACAGAGTGCACTCGACAGTCAAGAACAAAGATATTGTGAAATACCAAAATAGTACAATTTATGAAAGAACATCTATAGCTATAGGTAATTAGATATAAAATACTGCCTCGGTGGTGTAGTAGCCAGCATGTACGGTCATACATCGAGAGGTCCTGGGTTCCAGTCCCGGGTTGGGCCAAGTAGTTATTGAGTTTTTCTGTTTAGTAAGTCTCAGTAACAGCACGGAGTTGGGAAGTTGTCGGTGAGTCACCCCCGTGTCTCGGAGAGCAAGTAAAGCCGTTGGTCCTGCACCTCAGCTCTCACTGGTCGTGTCGAACAGTCGTCCCACCGGAGTATGAGAGTGATAGGAATAGAGAGTACACTTGTGTCAGCGCGTACACTTGTGCACTATAATATCTCCCGCGCAGATGGCTAGTCTCAATGAGATTGGCCGCCGTGGCCGGAATCGGTCGGAGGACATTATAATAAATAACTTTGTGCAAAAAGATCCTGGCAGATAAGAGAATGAAAACAAATAAACAACGAGTAAACTTCATTGGGTAAACAGTAAACTGTTAAAACAGATATGGTGGACTTTTTTTTTTAAAAAAGAACGTGTATTGAGAGAAACCTCGTTCAAAGTTTGTACTAGGAAGCAATATATTTTTTACTCCGCTACAAATTAGTATACAATTTAATTTATTTCCCCAGTCAATAAGCTTCTAGTCGAGTGCGCTGTAAATTACTTATTCCACACAGGCGAAGCAAGAACAACGTTGAAAGAATATTTTCCATTGCAATCAGCAGTTTCTTTAAAATTATGTAGAAATTTGCTAAGAAAGTATAAAAAGAGAATAATCATCTTACTACATATTAATATTATAAAGTGTAAAACTAAAGATGTTTGAATGGATGTTTGTTATACACTCAGCTTAGAACGGCTGAACAAATGTCGATGAAAGATACTGAGATAGATTATAGTCTGAAATGGAAAGCACTTTGCTTTTTATTCCGAAAAATGTACGGTTCTAATGATCTCGGGTGCAAAAATAATACATATATTATGATGCTTAACCTAAAATGCTTTAATCCAATATACAATATATAATACATTTTCATTTTGTGACTGAATCTAAATATTTAAAATAAGTTTAAAGTCCTTAGAAAACTTACAAAAATATTTTATGATTTAGCTGTTAGATATATTAACAAATACTCATTTTGGTTCTATATAATATCAATTCGCAATCCAAAATATAGGCCAAGCTTATCACTACATAGTATAAAACAAAGTCGCTTCCCGCTATCTGTTTGTCACTATGTATGCTTCGATCTTCAAAACTACGCAACGGATTTTGATGCGGTTTTTTAATAGATAGAGTGATTCAAGAGGAAGGTTTGTATGTATAACTAGCGGAACCCGCGGCTACGCTCGCACTGAACTCAAGCGAAGCGAGGGTAAGTCGCTAGTTATTATTTTATACTAAAATTTTCTCTCAGGCATAGCTAAAAAGCAAAGCATGTATAAACTAATGGAGATTTAAACAAATCAGGACGTCATATGCACGATGTTCGTCATTTATTCAGTGAATTGCACACAGAGGCATCTTTTATATGTGAATAAAAATTCTAAGTTCACGAGGTTTTTATGCGGATAGGAAAAAAAAATCAATAATTTTCCTACACGAGTAATAAAACTGTATATTCAAAATAGGTGATAGCTCTAAATGTAGTCTACTTGCAAGTGAGGAGCAAATATGTTTGAAGAAATTTACCCTATTTTATCTATATGATAAAAAGATTTAAAGGTTCTGTTTTATATATAAAGATGATCATAGCCCAGACTATCTTCATGGTACGAAATGGATAGAGGTAGTAGAGTTCGAGTCCCGAGTATACCAGGTACACGGTTATAATGTCTGTAATGTGCTATGTGTAGAATTTTCCTAGCAAAGTTTTTTTTTTCATTTTGATGATTTTTTACGAAAGAAATAAATCTATACTACTGAGATAAGTACAAATAATTTTGTATAATTATTTGTAATGGATAAACTAAATGTCTTTTGAACCGATTTAAATAAAATTTAATATGAAGATGAAATTTAATTTGAGATCTCTATAAAAACATCAAATATATGCACATATAAATTTTATTACCTAACATTTTTAATGTAAAGGCTCTTTAAATAAAGGTCGCTAAATCAGTTTCAAAATTGGCACAAACATGGCGTCTATTCAGGGACTGGACATGACTACTTTTTTACCGGAAGAGGAAAGGGATCCCTTGGGAAAGGCAACAAACTTGTACGAAAATTGTGTAACTTTTCAGAGAATATGCTATGGATTATGATGAAAATTACGGTTGAATTTTTGGGATATGAGCTATATATAAATAATAATTACAGTTTGCCTGTACTTAGCTATTTAAGAGTGTAAAGTAATACGTACAATTAGCAATTAGCTTTTATTATAGAAAATGTACTTTACAACAAGCTTAATAACTATATAAGTTATAAAGACAAAATATTTTTAAAATTAATGTATATGGTCTAAGACCTCGTATACCACTTGGAGAGTTCCAAGTGTCGGTACAAGAAAGCTATTAATTATGATTTGTAGCGTGTTGCCACCACCTGGGAAGCCTCAAATATGCTTATTAGATCTATATTTTATTAGAACTTCAATTATTGAAAGTATAAAAAGTTTCAAAAATCTGTAAGTTTAAAATTTTACTAGGACTTAGTTCATTGAGTTAAAAGTAAAAAAGCAACTTAATGACTTTTTTTGTGGGCACAATTATCTGATAATCAAAAGGTGTCAAAATATATGTAAGTTTAGTATTTAAATATTTGTTTTGTAAAGTTGAAAATCCAGACCTTAAAAGCTCTACTAAACTTGCTTGCTAAGTAGCCTCACCTACTGTAATGTCCCATTACTGGACCTTCTCTTAATGCGATTATACAATCAACTCTGAACCATAGTTTTTACGCACAACTCTTTCAACCTAACAGTCAAAATATCCACAGAATATTATTAAGAGAAACCTAATATTATTAAGAGAAATTACTATATTCTAAAATTTCATAACATTTTTCTTGCAAAGATAGCTTATAATATTAAAACATTCAAGATATCATTTTCATTAGTGCAATTGAATGTGTAAAACTACAAGTGAGAAAATTCATCGAATATACTATAAAAGTTCTGAATAGATACTCTTAGTATACGTATATAAACAAAAAATAAGCGAAACCGCAAACAAAAGCTAGCTTTCATAACTTAATTTATTTAAATTAAGCTTCAACTCTTGACAACTGTAATGACGTTGGTTCTTTATAAGTCGTCGCTCCGTAATCTGGCAACCTCACTCAAAAATACGAGTGAATGATAAAAACACCGTAACATATTCATAACCATTCGTCTGCGTGTGATGCGAAGAGGTTGCGGAATAATCATTCATTCTTCTGTTCTTTTCACCCTACATCTCGTAATAAGCATAATATGTTATCTCCGTACATAAAACAAAACAACAGATTACCAGCAATGTTTAAAAGCTTTCGCTTCTAAATAAACAAAGCTTTTAAAGTTCTTTATCTAATGTCAGATGTTTTATTAATATACTTAATTACTTACATAAAAAATGTATTACTTAACTAACGATTTACTACTTGCATTTCAACGGTCAGTATAGATTTTTTCATCATCATCATCAGTCCTTTTTAACGTCCCACTGCTAGGCACGGGCCTCCCTCAGTACGAAGGGGATCAGGTCATAGTCCACCACGCTGGCCTAGTGCGTGTTGGCGGACTTTACGTCATGTCTTTCGAAAACTTGCTAGGTGTTTTCAGACATGCAGGTTTCCTCACGATGTTTTCCTTTACCGTTAGACAAATGGTAACCATGATAGAAATGAATCGCACATGAAAATATTAGAGGTACGAGACCCGGATTTGAACCCGCATCACTCGGTTATCCAAGCGACCGCGTTACCGTTGGGCTACCGCTGTCGTATATAGATTAACATATTATTATCTTTTAAAAACTAATCTGGCTACTAAAAGGTTAAATCTTCGTATACATTATAGTTAAAAAAGAATTAATAATATCTATTTTCAATAAAGAACATGACAGTGGTTTAGTCCCGCTGGTTATCTCTAGTTACACAGATACGAATTTCAAAGGCTTTTGAGGTAATACTCCCTACATCCGAAACGAACTTAACCTTCGAAGCGATGTTGCAGTCAAAGTTTGAAACTTACAATAACCGGTGGATCTTGAATCTAAGATTAAGTGGCTATAAGTTTGATGCGGCTTTTGATTTTAGATCGGTAATATTTCATATAAATTAACGCGTTCACTTGGAAAACCAAGTCAAGTGGGTTTAACACCGGGTCTTACCTTTAGTAATTTAATTACTTTACTAATTTTTAAGTAAAAATAATCTTGATAATATATTATTATAGTTATAGTAAAATGTCTAAAGCTGTCGTATGACCAGTAGAGATTAAATTACTATCGCTATCTGCTTTGCTTTATAGGTTAGGTCATTATTAAGCAACATATACAGCTATAACCAGTAGTTTTGGAGAAAAATGGCAACATGGATTTGCACAAACAAATAAACATTCTCTTAGTCTCCGTTCCGTCGTGGGTAATAAATACATGAAATCAAAGAAAGGCCTGCACACAATTCCTACGAAGTTTTAAAAATATATACTTCATAATTATGATCGTCTAGTACTTATGATGATGTCACTTTATAGGCTACCCTTAGCCCTTTTTCCCTTTTGATTGTGAAAATAATCTTCGTAATAAATAAACCAGAAACCTCAAAAAATGTCCATTATTTTAGCAGGCTGTCTTTTTCTAAACCAACTTTATTCGTTTTTAATTTATTATTATTTATCTATGTATCTATAAGTTTTTAATTCATTTATATTTATAGTATTCTTTCAACTAGTCGCATATTATTTTGTCGAATTTCTAATCTTTCAAGCAGCAGCGTATTGGAAACTGGAGCCGATAACATCCTTCATGTAACTCGACTCGTTATTGACGGTATAGCTCAGCTTAAGTAGTTGCTTCATATGAGTTGATAAGAGAGATAAAGTAAGCGAATGTTACATTAAAATATATAAAAATGAACATTATGTATAAATTTCACAATCTATTCAGTATTTATTTAAAATAATTTAAATTTTAAGTTTAAATGAAAACTTCAAAAGCCATTTAATTAAGTTACTATTCACCAATAATTCGAGAGGCGATCACTTCATTTCTAAGGCCGTCTTTACATTTGTAAGTTACTTTCAAAATATTTCCGTAACTTGCGGTTGTATTTACACTTAAAATAAACTTACAGTAAATAATGCTTGCGTAAATTATTACCGCCCATTTACATTAAATCTGAAATCTTATTTTTAATAGATAGATTTGCTGTCATAAATCTGGTATCTATATATAAAACATGGTATTGTTAGCCCAGTGGTAATGCTCGCTTCGATAACCGAGTGAAACGGGTTCAAATCCAGGTCTCGCTTCTCTGATATTTTCATGTGCGATCATTTCTAACATGATTACCGCTTGTCTTACGGTGAAGGACAACATCGTGAGGAAACCTGCATATTTGAGAGAACCTAGCAAGTTTTCGCGAGACATGTGTAGTAGTAGTCCGCCAAGCCACACTAGGCCAGTGTGGTGGACTATCTATGGCCTAAAAGTATCTAACGTAATTTGGAAAAAAAATAGCATCCTACTATATTTTTATTTGTGAATATTTTATTATACTCTTTCACCTCTTTAATAGAGAACATTGAAGTCAGATTTTCCAATACTACAGCTGCTTTCAATAGCCGAACGATGAAAATTCAAATAAATTTATTTTTGGTTTTAAGCCATGGCAAGCACCACTACAATAAATTTCAAAGGGCATTCAATTACAATAAAAGTAAGAGTTACTTCTTTAAGGTGTACAAAGGCCATTTCTATATAATATGCCTATTTGTTTGACTCAGTTAGTAGTGACGCTACTTGCCGTTCCAGCGGTGGCGGGTTCGAATACCGCTGGGGGCATTCATTTATGTGATGACCACAAATGTTTTTACTCAAGTCATGGATGTTTATATTTATAATATGTATATGTATTTATTTTTATTTAATTATATATACCTGTAATCAAAACATTTAACCCAAAAGTCATGTAAGAATACAAAAATAACTTATCTTACTTAACTACAAATAACAAACTTAGCGAACTTACCAAATCACTTGACAAATTAAGTTAAGCCAACTTATAAACACAATTATTGTGGATCTAAAACAAAGTAGTCGCTACAAAGATTTATTTACCATAAAAGGAAGTTACTGTTATAAACACAAGTTGTAAATATATTAAAGATTTCTTGATAATCTTCAAGTCTGGCTAACGAGTTGCTCCATTAACGGAGCATGTAGTGCAAGTGATAAGCTATTTGTTCATTTAGGTCAGTGTATGTATGAATATGCAAATGAATGTTGTTGTTTTAACATTGAAATATGCTACTCGTAAAAACACTAAATGGATTTAGATGAAACTTTACAATAATATAGCTTATACATTGAAGTAGCAGTATATGTTATAATTTAGTATGAAAATCCATAATTGATAAACGCGAGCGAAGGCTTTAAAAAACTAGTAGGATATAATCTATGTACAAACGGCACTTAGTAGTCAATATACGATGAAACACTCCAATAATTGAACTATCCGTACATAGCGTCTATTATGTTTTCATGTTGAATATATTCCCATACATATATGAGCTACCACCTACTGACGCATACCACCTGTAGGAAACAGGTGGTTAAGTGGAACTCACCGATAAGCCAGTACTACCCACTAAAACCCAAGCACCCATCACGTCTTAATGGGGCGTCGCAGGATCGCTTGCGCACTCTACTACGCAGGCTGGTCTGCAGAAGCAGACCACATAACCAAGAAAGTTACTCCACAGTCCACTCTGCTATCTAGAGAAGTACCAGGAGCAACCCGCAAGACACATCGCCCACCGAAGTTGGCCCTCCCTGCGCGTTTCTTGGCTTTGCGCCCGACTGCCCAGACGCTACTGGGAACCACCCCATGACAAGGTGAACGCACGTTGGGGGGACATGGGCTACCTTTGATCCTAGCCCAAGTTACCATGCGAGCCAATCTGAGGGCAATCTAGTAAGTAATCATTATTAACAACATGTCTCATCTAACTTATCGCATCAATATTTTAAAATACATTGACTACCTATCTTCAATTCAGTTCTCTTCTTAGTGGCTTCAGAGCGTGCTTAGTTAAGCACAGATTACGACTACTTCTCTCATCAATATTCATTCCAGGGATCGTGTGTTCGTTATATTCTCCTAAACGTCTTTATGTGTCTAGAACTATTTTTAAATATCAAACTTAAATGATCAAAATATAAAGAAATAAAGCTAAAACTTGAACAAGATAATTTTATCAACTAGTTTATGTTTCAATGACAAATCCATGTGTTTTAACTTCTGCTCTAATATTTTTTTGCTACATATAAGCCATTTATTTTATATAATGTATTAATATTTTAAGATATTTTATATTTTAAGAGAATTGTAACACTGACATAATTTTTACTTATACCACAACACGTACGCTATCTGCCGAAGACCCTCTAATGAGTTTTATAAACCAACGATCACAGATTAGCTTGTGTTACGTAATTACTAATTAGGTGACCAAAATATAAACACAAATATTTATTTTTAATTTTACACCCATCCATATTAATATTTTAAATTAAAAGAAATTATTTTTAAGTCTCATAATGTCTAGACAACCTCTATTTCTGTCTTTTATGGTTATTTTGAATTGATAGCTAGATCAAATTAAAACATATTTAATGAGTGCTTATGAAAAATATATTATTATTTTTTGCCTCCTAGAAAGTAAAACTTCTATATGGTGAACCTACGACTTGTTCAAAGTCAAGCGAATCTCTTGGATGTGGATGATAGCCACTACAAAACCAGCGCGGAAATCTTCGGGGAAAACCTACGTGTTTCGACTGAGGTACCGTCTTAATTACCAATAATATAAATTTATATTTTTATCTAAGAATTTTATTTATAAATAAACAAAATTAATTTCAAAAATAAAGCCTTTAGTAAGTACTAGCGACTCGCCCTCGCTTCGCTTGGACTTTTTAGATTTAGCACAGGCAATGCCGCGGGATCCGCTAGTTATGCATATAAACCTTCCTCTTGAATCACTCTATCTATTAAAAAAAACCGCATCAAAATCCGTTGCGTAGTTTTAAAGATTTAAGCATACATAGGGACATAGGGAAAGAGAAAGCGACTTTGTTTTATACTATATAGTGATAGTGATGATGAATAAGAATTATAATGTCAATCATTTAAAGTAGCAGATGCACCCCTCTGAAAATCTTTCCGTCCATGAGCATACGTTAATTTGTTAATTATCGCTAGGGTGAGTGAAGTGAAGATTTTTTACAACTTTGTCTTTAGCTTTCAAAGTTTCGAAAGCTTTAAATAAACTTTTCACTGTGACTATTTCAACTCGAGTATTCATTAACAAGTTACATCAACAGTCATGCTAAAGTTTTCTCATAATGCTAAAATTTACAGCAGATGTCTTTGTCTCTTTCGTATTATTATAATTATTTTATTTTGACATTTTCGTAGTAAAATTAGTGAAAAAGTGAAAAAAAGTAGTATTCATGTTCAAAATGATTCACACATGTAAGTATCAGAAATGCAAGACCCGGTTTTGAACCCACTTCACTCGGTTTCCCAAGCCTTTCACTAGACTAGTTGCTTTCTATCTGTTAACTAAAAAGATGAGAAATCACTTGAAATGCCAATTATAAATAATAAATAAATATGTTGGGACATTATTACAACAGCACCATCTACTTCCGTAGTAAGCTAGCTTAGGCTTGTGTTACGAATACCAGATAGTTGATATACTACACATGTTTATATTTTAAATACATTCATATTATAAATAAAAACACCCATGACTGGAGTACAAATATTCGTGCTCAACAAATGAATGCCTCCAGCGGCACACGAACCCGCGAACGCTTGCGCAGAAAGTAGGGTCACTACCAACTCAGCCAAACGTGTCGTCATATAAAACTATAAAAATCCAGACGATAAATAAAACCTTGCAAAATTCACTAAATACTTATGACCAAGTACGCTTAGTAATATTATTATATTTCCGGAAGTAAAATTCATCCAAAAAGTTTAAATTTAAGTCTACTTTGAAAATCGGCTTAAGGGATCGAATATCTAATTTATAAGTGTAACAGAAGCTTCCAAAGTTTCAAAAGCTTATTGCATACTTAGAAACTAAAGTTTAATTCTCTGAACCTCATAAAGAGTTATCGAAACCTGAACGTGTTTCACAACCTTTTAATTAATATTTTTTAGTGAAAACTTGTCATTTATAGTAAGTAACCAACCCCGCTTTGCTCGGGTTCGTCCCTAGATTTAGCACTAGCGTATTTGCCGGTTCCGCTAGTTATACATATATACCTTCCTCTTGTATCGCTCTATCAATAAAAAAAATCGAATCAAAATCTGTTGCATAGTTTTAAAGATCTAAGCATACATAGGGACAGACCGACAGCGGGAAGCGACTTTGTTTTATACTATGTAGTGATAATAATGAAAGTCTTACTACTAAGGTGCTCTTGTATTATATTCCTTATATATTTGAGCAATATAAAGTTACAAAAATTTTTTGTATTATTTTAATCAAGCTTTCTATAAATAAATACGTAAGATATTTATCTTTAACTAAATTCGTTATTTTAACTTTACGAATTCCAATAGTACAGGAGAAGCTCGTAGAGAAATAGTGTGTAGACAAACTTTTTTCTGCCTATTGGAATTTATTTTAATTTTTTGCCTTCTAGAAAGAAAGGGTTTGACGTGGACAACCGAAGATTTATTTCATTGACTGATATTAAAAAACTGCGCAATCACAATATACTTACAAATTTTACAAATTTTGATGAAGATCGAGACGTCAAGAGAAGTAAAATAACTTATTTTTACTATTATTATTATTTATATTAGCTTAGACCTTATTATGTTAAAATTGGTGATGTTCTCACCAAGCCAACAGCTGTGCAGGAAATATTATAATGCAATAGTAATAATATAAGTGTAAGCGCAAACTGTAGTGCATTCTATTCCTATCACTTTTAAATTCTGATGGAAAGATAATTCGCCAGGACCGGTGAGAGATTAGATGCCGGATCGGCGGGCTTATGTACTCTCCGAGGCACAAAGGTGACGCATCGCCAAATTCCCATCTCCGGGATATTACTAAACCTTAATTAACAAAAAGATTTAAAAAATTAGCCCGACCCGGGATTTAAACGCAGGACCACTAACTTCAGCCGTACATAGCCACTGCCACTATACCATAGAGGCAATATGTTAGTGCAAGCTACCAAATTAAAATTTAATAGTAATTAATTAGTGAATATTATAAATGAAACTATCTTTTCGGATTTTATCGCGGATTTATTATGATTTTTGGTTCCCGACGTTTCGAATGCTTTACAGCAATAATGGTAAAGCCTTTGATTATATACATGGTAAAGCATTCGAAATGTCGGGAATCAAAAATTATAATAAATCCGCGACAAAATCCGAAAAGATAGTTTCATTTATAATGTCAAATATTCACGTAAACCTAAGAAAGTAATAATTAGTAAACACTTTCAAATTTCAAATTACATTTAAAAGCATTCATAATTAAAATACAAATATTTTCATGGAAAGCCTCACCTTATATTGTTAAGCTCTAAATAATAATTTGAACAATTTTGTAGCAACAATTCAGATAATACCTTATAGCCTGTTTACATTTTATCGTCTTGCTACGGAGAAGATAAATGAACAAACTTGTCCAGTTTTCACGCATTATATGTGAAAAGAATGTGAAATGAAGTGTTTTAATACATAATGATATTGATTTTCTAACTTTTCTCCTGTATTAAAATAACTAAGATAAAAAGTTGTAACATACAAAGTAAAATGCATTAAATGCACAAATTTATCATACTAACACAGTAAAGATTATCTTATGATACCTAGTTAGGTACTGATTCACCTTCACTTTGATTCAATTGAATTTTATTATTTATTTAAATCTGACTAAATAACTTTTATATATAAAATAGAGAACCGCTATACCTATATGTTATCAAAAGATTTATGTGTGAAATCAACTATCCATCAACATCTAATTTTTAATAATGTTTAAAGTAGCTACTCACCATCCATTGTATATTTACATTATGACGATTACTATAGTATTTCTTAGAATTTAGGTACAAGAATAACCTGTTATTATCATACAAAATTTGAGCAAAATCTGCTGAGTGGTTAATCGTCATTTGTTCCCAGATAGACAAAGAGACAGACAAAAATTCTAAAAACTATAAGTCGTGTTATCTATCGATAATAATGAATATTTCAATAAGATTTTCCAAAAATATTTGATGTACAGTTCCAACTGACAATTCAATTATACATAAAAGTAGTCCTTTCACTGGAGTATGTGAGTGATAGGAATAGAGAGTTGTGTCTCTCACTTGTGTCTGCGTGTACACGCGCTGCACTATAATTTGGCCGGAATCAGTCGGAGAACATTATTTTTTACATATAAGGCATGGATAATGTTCTTTGTTACAATGTAAACGACCTCCAAAGGGTAACTCTTAAGCATTTCACAAAAACAATCCGCTTATATTTTCCAGGACGCATCCCAATCGGCAATAACTCAAAGGCTGAAAACGGCAATCGCTTTAAGTTCTGAGAAAACATCCAAGCGTTTATTTACGTTATATTTAGCACCGGGTATTCGAAACGATAGCGCCGTTAAGTAATTTTAAAAATACATTGATTTATTCAATATATTTTATATATTTCTCTTTCAACAGTTGCGTTTAAACATAGTGGTTTTAAGCTTCGATTTTGGCACTTTTTTTTTTATTTAGGGAGAATAAGCTGATCGACATTACTAATACCTTACGATGTAATTGTCTTTAGCCGTTTTCATCGTCCCTCTGCTGGGGACGGGCCTCCCTCAATACGAGGGGATCGGGTCATAGTCCACCGCGCTGGCCGTGCGTGTTGGCGGACTTCACATGTCTTTCGAAAACTTGCTAGGTTTTTTCAGACATGTAGGTTTCCTCATAATTTTTTCCTTCACCGGAAGACAAGTGGTAATCATGATAGAAATAATTCGCACATGAAAATATCAGAGGTGCAAGGCCCCGATTTGAACCTGTATCACTCGGTTATCTAAGCTAGCGCGTTACCGCTGGGCTACCACTGCCACTGAAATTAGTACAATAATATTGGAAATGGCTCTATTCACAAATAATATACGTATTGTATACATAATATAGGGTTAAAAGAATTATTTAAAATAAAATAATCTGTTATTTTATGTTTAAATTTTATCTTGTATCATAAAAATCCAAAGCAATGTTGTATACATTAAATGCTTAAAAGCTAAATTAGTATTACGGCAAAGCTTACAATAATTGGGAGATTAAACTAAAAAGTTTACTCGCTATCTTTCGTATTTAATCTGCTTAATTTTTAGCTTTCACCTTGAAGCGTAACAAAAATGGGAAACCGTTTTAAAATTCCACTTATGAATAAAATTATTTTTTAACAAAATAGAACTAGGTCGAACTTCACAATAGAATCTTAGAAAAAATATTCAAAAGAGATAGAATGATAAATTATATCCGTATTCAATATTGTATACGTCTTTATTGCGAGTTTAGTTCGAGTTAAACCATCGTAACTAACGCAAACTCTAAAGACGCCTTGTTAGAGGAAAAACACTTTTATATTTTAAAGCAAACCTAGCGACCACAGTTCTTGACCTCTGCCTCCTATTCAACAACTCTCCACAAGTTTAAAGTTAATACTGAATGCTAAGTGCGAAAGGCCATCTTATAATAACCAGACCGACAATTACAATAAGGTCAAAGATGGAAAGCGGAATTAAATTAATGTAACATACTTTCAGGAATAACTATTATACATAAAGGCCTTAAAATCTTTAATAATGGCTCTTTTAACGTTATTAAAGTTCATAAAATTACAGAATGTAATTTAAAATAACGATGGTCAACTTTATTTGTATACAAAACCACTAGGTATTCTATAGCTGTTTATAAGTATTATGCTGCTAAAAAACTACTTGGACTAAAAAAAAATAATAAAGACAGAGTGTCATAGAATTAAACATGAAGCTAAATAATAATGAGTAGTAATAAGTAAATAAAAATGTAAAAAAAGCCTACGAATTTTATTAATATACAGAAAAAAAATAAACATGCTAATGTTTGCTATATTTCTGATTCCCTCTTTCTCTCTCTTTCTATCTTTCTCTTTGAATCTCCACTCGATTTGTAATAAGATAAGTGACGAACTGATTGATATCTCAATGGTACATAATATATAACTCTTAAAAAAAAACAACCAACTCAATATAAAAGAAAATATTTTAGTTATTCAAAATATGTTTAAACACATTTTAACTTAAGTTAATAAAAGTCAAATAAGTTAAGTAAACAAACAACAGTATTTCCCATTTATACTAATATTATAAAGCTGAAGAGTTTGTTTGTTTGTTTGGTGGAACGCGCTAATCTCAGGAACTACTGGTCCGAATTGAAAATTCTTTTGCGTTGGATAGTCCGTTTATCGAGGAAGGCTATAGACCATATTACATCACGCTACGACCAATAGGAGAATCAATGAAAAATGTTGAAAAAGCAGAAAAAATATTTCTTTTGATTTTCAGCCTTTAGAACGCGAGCGGAGCCGCGGGAAAGGCTAGTATTGACATAAAATTTCAAGCGTAGACGCAAATGTGTTTACACATCGTAGTAATAGCCATTACATTTCCCAAAGATTTATTTTTTTCCAATACTAAATCAGGATTTTTATAAGAACCAGTGCTATAAAAACCACCTTTACTTCGAAGAGAGATTTTATGAAGCCAAATACGCGACGCCTGTCGTCTTTATTACTTTACTAGCTTTATGGTATGAAAAGAAAAAATATTTTTATATACACAGTAAGTTGCTTATTTACGTTTCTTTTAAATATTAAATGAAGAGACACTTTGGTATCAAGTTTATTTAACTTTTTAGCATTTTCTTAAAGAAATCTTAAGCGGAAAATGAAATATAAGTAATAATTAGGCTAACAACTTCCATGGTAAGGTACGAGCCTTTTGTTACATATGCCAGATAGTGAATACATAACATATTGTATGACTTATGTATAACTTTAAAAACACCCATGAATAATAACCCATGAAATAATTTAACATAAAACTTAATAACTATTCTATAATACCTAAGTTTCATTTTACTACTTCATCCAAATCTATACATATAAAAAAAATCTGCGCTAAATCTATACATAAAAGGTTAGCGCTTCACTAGTAGACTCTCTAGTTTTAAAATATAAATGTATAATATTACTTATTTACTCGTTTTAACCACGTACTGTTCAAAAAATAAAATGAAATAGAAGCTTCAAATGATTTT
Source organism: Boloria selene (assembly GCA_905231865.2). Lineage (NCBI taxonomy): Eukaryota > Metazoa > Arthropoda > Insecta > Lepidoptera > Nymphalidae > Boloria > Boloria selene. Next base: position 10,105,384 of record HG993149.1, read on the forward strand.
ACTTCCCATTATATACATTAAATGTAAAAAGCCGCATATTTTTATAGAAAATGCCTGAAAATAAACTATTTTCATCCAGCCGTATTATAAAATGTTGGTAGATAAAGGAAATCTTATATCTAGAAGTGCTCTCATGGCTACATCTATTAAAAGCCTTTATGTATGAAACACGTACGATGCGACTCTTGTTACCTGAGTACTGTACGTTTACAGAATTTAGCTTTTGTGTGGATGCAAGTTCAGCTTTTAAGTTTATAGGTATAATCATGAAAAGTACTTTGCACTTATATATGTAATATGTTGTTTATTGAAACAAAAACTCAAGTTGTTGCTCTGTAAAGAGTAATTTATTTTTTTTAAACCATACATCACTTTGATGAATTTGAGAACATTAATTACACTTAATTAACTTATAATTATTATTTACCAACCTGTAAAGACAACATTAAAAGCTATTGCTTCAAATACTATTTTTCCAAATCCAAAATATTTCTTTTAATTTAGTGTCGTTATTAACTAAAGCGTGCCAGAGTGAATTTTTTCCAATCATAGATTACACATAAGTAGATCAGTGTGGTTACCACAGATAATACTTAGAGAGATGATAATTTTTATTTAATGAAGAGCCAACAGAACTTCATTTACATATATTTAATGTAGTGTTACATTCGTTTTGTAAACTGCTCTACATATACTATGTGCTTTTTCATAATGATATGATTGGTTTCCTAACATGCTTTAATATGCAAGTCGAGTCATGTTACTATTAAGTAATTTTTCTTGCGTATAAATATAATTAAAACCAATTTACTAAGAAAATTTACAGAATTTTGGCTTTTCTGAGTTGCCACTAAATATTTTTATTCTGTTCTAAAGAAATTATTTATTAAAATGAATCCATACTTAAGAAAAGCATTTTTAAAATCTAAAACTGTATTTTGTTTCAGAAATGTGTTAATATGGTGCTCACAGTTAATTAAGCGAATGGGTATGATATTTTTTTATATTAGATTTAATTCATCATAGCAAGATTTTATATTTTTGCTGTAATTTAAAACTTTGAAACGTGTTTGTAGTAAGCTAATTAGCTAATAGCGACTGACCCTCGTTTCTCTCGGATTCATCCCTAGTACAAAAAAAACAAACCAATCCCACAGAAACCCGAAATCCAGGATAAATAGTAGCCAGTTCCAGACTTTAATCTATTTTTAAACAAATTTTCTTCCAAATCTGTTTAGCCATTCTGAAGTAACAAATATACATAATATATTTATAATTTGTCATTAACAATGTTAATGATATTATAATATTTAGTTACAATCAGCTGTACTGCTTAACAAAGTACTTTATTAGCAAAATGTAGTTTACATATTAAAAAGCATAAGTTATTTAAGATAGTTTAGTTGCAACGTGACTGTATAAATGATGAAATGAGTTCTAAATAATTATTGTATAAAATATACATAGCGACCGACATCAGTCATCTCTATAACACGTATTGTTTACCACGTCTTTTATCCTATTCAAACTTTGTTTGCAAAGCATATGTTTTCGTACTAGGTATAATATATAGACATACATATTATGTATATACATATAAATAAATAAAAAGTGCGTGTGTACAAAGTACACATGTCAGAAGTAAAACTTGAATTTAAAATAAGGCTAACTCTTCCCCGTCTCTGAGCGCCTGGTACTATGGACTTATTTTTTCGTTTCATCGAGTTTGAAATCACATCGATTCTAAAGAAGTTTCACTTCAAAAAAAACTGTCTGTTTGTAACGTCAAAAAACAACAATTAACCAAATACAGATAAAAAGTATATGTGGTCCAATTCAAATCAAGTTTTTGTCTGTCTGTCTGTTACGGCTAATCTCTGAAACTAGACTTATTTTGACAGGACTTTCACTGGCAGGTAGGAGTAACTTAGGCTATTTATATTTCAGAAAAAGATTTATGGTTCCGCTCTAAAATTTACCTAAAGCAGAATCTGATTAAAGCGATGGTCAGTCACTAGCTTATAAGTAAATAAACGTATATATTCAACCAAAGAACCACATTCAAATCTAACTTTCATTTATATATCGGTCTTCAACATTCTCAATATAAACGATCTAGGCAAGGACTAGGTTATACCCAGGATAGGAACTTAAGTAATAAACCGAAATCTCACTTTAGCTTCAACTAGTTACTCGCCCTCGCTCCGCTTAGGCTCATCCCTAGATACGTTTTGATGGTTAATATAGGTTTTTCAGAAATGAGATATTTTCCTGCAGTAAAAGTAACGTATATATTGACCCAGAGAACCAGCTATCACCACACCAAATTTCATCAAAACCCCTCCAGTTGTTTTATCACAAACAGCTAGACAGACAGAAAGATAAAAATTCTAAAAACGATAGATTCGACCTCTGTATCTTTAATAATAATAATTATAATGTTCTCCGACCGATTCTGGCCACGGCGATATTATAGTGCACAAGTGTTCACGCAGACACAAGTGCACTCTCTATTCCTATCACTCTCATACTCCATTGGGATGACTGTTGGACACGACCAGTGAAAGCTAAGGCGCAGGACCGACGGCTTTACGTGCTCTCCAAAGCACATAAGTGACACACCGCCAACTTCCCAACTCCGGGTGGTTACTGAGGCTTACTAAACAGAAAGACTCAATAACTACGCTTGGCCCGACCTGGGACTCGAACCCAGGACCTCTCGATGTATGACCGTACATGCTAGCCACTACACCACTGAGGCAGTTTGTATCTGTATCGTTAATAATGACTATTACGATTGGAATTTAAAAAATTATTCAATGTACAGATTTAACTATGTTACAATTTTACTATATATATAGAAAACACACCTTTCACAAGTAACCGATGCTTAGAATGCACGACTGCATGCAATAAAACAAATAGTACCTGGCCGGTCGGATTCTGTAACGCTTTGCTACCGATAACGTTGAACATAATGGACTATAAAATTTCATAGTCGCATCCAAGCGGTTTTCAATTAAAACTTAAGCTTTGCTATCTTCGATCAGTGGTGTGACCAACCGGATTGAGGATATAATCCCATCTGTGGATATAAATGAAAATGTATATAAATGAATCTCCAACATATTGATATTTTGAATTATTTGTTGAAACAATATTAAAACAGCGCCATCTAGTTCCGTGGTAAGCTACGAGGCATGTGCTACAGATACTAGTGCACACCTGTAGTAAGCCGTATATTTAATTGTATTGCATATTATAAATGAAAATATCTTTTCGGATTTTGTCGCGGATTTATTTTGATTTTTGGTTCCCGACGTTTCGAATACTTTGCAGCAATCATGGTAAAAAAAAAAATCCGCGACAAAATCCGAAAAGATAGTTTTATTTATAATGTCAAATATTCGCGTAAAGCTAAGAATGTATTGCATAATCTAGATGTAGACTACAAATTGTTTTAGAATGGTTATCCTATAAGTACAGATTTCATGCTACAGTTAGCACAAACCTAATTTATTTTATGTAATTTGGCCTCATATCTTAAGTATACTTAAAACGATTTGTTGCTTCTAGGTAAGTAGTTGTTTTTAAGTCATATATAAGACTCGCATTTCCCGCGGCTCCGCGCGCGCTTTGAAAGGCTGGAAACCAAATACCTACCTCCATTTTTGTAACATTTTACATTGATGCTCCGCTCCTATTGGTCGTAGGTCGTGATATAATATATGGCCTTCCTCGATAAACGGACTATCCAACACGAAAAGAATTTTTTAATTCGGACCAGTAGATCCTGAAATTAGCGCGTTCAACCAAATAAACAAACAAACTCTTCAGCTTTATAATATTAGTATAGATCACTAGCGGCTCACCCTTACTCCGCTCGGTTAGTCCCTGGAAACGCTTTAACGACCAGTATAGATTTCTCAAAAATTAAAATATAATACTTTTCCCTTTTTTTATTATAATAGTAGCGACGCAACCTCGCGTAGCTCGGGTAGGTACCTTTTTGTATAGGTTTTTTTTATTTTTATTATTTTTTTAACCTTCTATGTTTCTCATAAAGAAATATAAGCCAAATTGGTCACGCCATTCTCGAGTTTTGCGCTTTACAACATTCATTTTTATTTATATACATACTTGTAAATTTACAAGGTCTCTTGAATCACTCTGTCTATTGGTGAAAACCGCATTAAAATCTCTTGCATTCTTTAAAAGATCAAGGGGACTTTATATTTTACTATAGAGATAAGCTAGTCGTTGACTTCTGGTTTGCTTGCTCGATAAAAAATGATTTTGTTTTATTTTATTTAGCGCTTATTATTTGCAAAAAAAGGAAAATAGGAGTATTGAAACACTTAAATAACAAATCATATGTACTAATATTATAATTTAATATTAAAAATACTACTACCATATACACCAATAATGTTTACATATTTTAATCTTGTTAGTCTGTCCTTTTTAGTATCACTTTAGGAGTTTCTGAGATTATCCACTAAAAACGAACACGTTTTACCTCTTTAATTAGTCTCGCAAAAGCTATTTCATATATGAATGTAAAGTGGCTTATGGAATTAAAACGGAATAAAAGCACCTTATCTGCACCTTCGTCACGATTTCATTCACGCAGAAAGTTGTCTTTGCGAAATAATAATTATGAGATATGAACGAACTTTGCTGAAAAATTTTAATACAAAACCTGTCATGCCTAGTTAAATAAATAATTATGACGCTATCTCTAAATATAATTTAAGCCTTTCCTCTATAGCTGAAACACTAACTTTAAAATCTTCTTATGAGTATAATCATTCCACTTTTAGGGATGCTGTGACTAAAATGTATATATAACATCCCTAAGGTGTACCCTTTAGTAGATTTAGGGAGGAATTATAGAAATAATTTAATAATTAACAACCTTTTTTGAAGTCGATCATCTATATAAATAAAACAGGTAAAAACTTATAGTGTATCTATGTTTATAATATTAACATAACAACCTTTAACTTTTTCTGTCTGTCTTTTTTTTCTGGTTGTTCCCAGTAATCTCAGAAGCTGCTTGACTTATTTTAATGGAGCTTTCACTGCCAGATAGCTAATATAAGGAGTAACTTAGGATTCTTTTATTTTAGAAAAAGAATTAGGGTTCCGTTCAAAAATATTAAAACGAATCGTGAGTAAAACGAGGGTGAGTCGCTTCTATGATATAGAAAGCAAAGGCAAAACAGTAGTCAACATATTTTCTTTTTGTTGTTCATTACGATTTACAGTACCTTTATAATTTCAACTTCTGATCAAATTTTGACAGAGCAAACCCTAGTATTTAGATTAATATCTATTAATAGAAAATCCGATGATATACGTAATATTTAAACGAATAAAGGCTAAGCTAAGATAATTCATAACCAATATTCTAATCACGTATTGTTACAAGCACAATGGAATAATTATATTAATTAGAAATATACACAATGTCGGTTGATATCAGTACACTTAAGCCTAGTTAGATATTCAAGGTTCAGAATAATATTTAATATACAAACTCAGGTTGAAAATTTACTGTAGTCAGGAACATCACTACATACTCGTATTATAAAACAAAGTCCTATGTCACGTTTGTCAGTCTGTCTGTTCGCGATAAACTCAAAAACTACTCCACGGATTTTAACACTGTTTTCACACAAGGTAAAACTATAATTTGACAATTTTTCCTACTCATTTACTAGCAAAACCCGCGGCTTCGCTCGCGCTATATCTAATTTAGTTCATAATAAATTCATTATATACACTACTTCCTTTAATGCAAAGTTTTAAATAATGATTTTTACGCCTTTGCACTGTAACTGCTAGGCAGATTTAGATGACGTTTAGTAAACAGACTAGTGTAAGTAATGCGTTTTGTTAATAGATGGCACTGAGTTTATTTAATACTGTACTGTATTCAGTCTTTTTTAACGTCCCGCTACTGAGCCTCTTTTCAATATGAGGAGAATTAGGCCAAGGTCCACCAAACTGGCTAAGTGTGGTGGAGCAGACTTAACATGTCTTTTTCCTGTTACGACAAATGAAAGCAGCGCGAGAAAATCTCACGATTCTTGTTCTTTTGTCGTAAGAAAAGTGGTACTCATGTTAGAAATGATTTACACATAATAATAATAATATCAGAATTGCAATACCCGGAATTGAACTCGCTTCAATTGGTTACTCAAACGAGCGCATCAATAATTGGGCTATCACTATCTAGTATATAATATTATGAATATAAAAGTGGTTAGACCCCTAGCAAAATAAGGGTAAGCGAGTTAATTATAAATATAAGAGTTTTCAGTGTTTTCAATTCATAAAGAAGCTACGCGTTAGTAATGCGGTTTGACATGACTGCGAGAAACTCAACAGTGCCCTCGGAACTGAATTCATTTATCTTCCTTATAGAAACAACGGGTTTGATTCTCGTTCAACATCAAATCATAAAATTAAATAAATAAAAATATTCATTCTACCTCATTGTACCGTAGTCAAATAACTATTATAAATGAAAAAAAAATCATATATAAAAGCTTTTAAGAGAGCTTTAAATATTTCACAAATTCTTATCACTATAAATACACGTCCTTAAGTAATTAGACTAAGCGTAAACATTAAAACATTCTAGTTATTAAGCTTCCACTCGGGGAATAGCGAATATTAAAAGCAAACACGATGTTTAAAATCAAAGGGTCAAGTCAAATGTAACGGCTTTCATAGTATAAATAAGCTCTTTGAGAAGAGGAAAGTAGGGCAGGTCAGAGCAAACAGCGCCCATTCTTATGTAAATTTTTAATATGTTGCCTTATATCAATACCTGGAACATTGGTGTTGCGTTCCGTCCAAGATAGTCATCATACAATGAGAATCTTTTGTATTTGAAGTGCAAAAAATTATTGAAAACTTGAATATGAATTTATTTTAATATTTTTGAATTTGAAAATTTAAAAGTGCTACCACAAAGTACTTAAATGTCATTCTCTTTTTGTTGCTTCTACAATCTACATATACCTAATAAAATTTTTACTGAGTTGAATCTTGTTCAGTAAATATAATACCTAAATAAATATGTTGGGACATTATTACACACAGCGCTATCTAGTTGCGTGTTAAGCTACGAGGCTTGTGTTAATGATACCAGATAGTTGATATTATACTACACGTATAACTTTAAATATATACATAACATAGTATTATTTTTTAGACAATCTTATTGAAATAGTACCTAGAGAATAGGTATGTTTGTCTGTCCGATCGAGTGGAGCAAGAGTGAGTCAATTGTAATGTATAAAAAACCATCTCTGACTTTTTCAAAAACTATAATTAGTCCCGTTGTATATTTAAAAATTGTTTTTAATTTTGAGCCTATTTTAACCAAGTTCAAAAAAAGCAAATTCAACTACATATTAGAAATCATAATTTCGAAGTTCCTGAAAATATTTTCTAATTAATCTTCCATTTTCACAGCCAAATTATTAGAAAAGAAAGATAGACGTGAAGATGAAAAGCAACTAGAGCGATATGTCTAGCTTACTGGTGTAAAGAGATTCGGGCTTTAAGCTGTAAGCTACGAACGAATATATATCTTTGGAACTCATTGATATATGAGAATGTAACATTTCTATTGTATTGTAACATGAATATTTTTGGAAAACTTAATTAAAATAGTCATTTTTAATCAATCAATAGGCTTTGTGTATAGTTTTTACATTTTTTTTGCCTATCTGCCTGTCTGTGACCGCAATACGAAAAATCACAAATTTTATTAAAATTTTATTGTGAGAAATACAAAACTTACATTTTTACAAATAATAATAAATAAAAAATAAAAAAAAGTAGAAATAAATTGTACAAAATACATAAAAACGCTTTTAACGCTTCAACAACGTTACCAGTCCTTAGAGAATGTTTCATCGAAGTTAGATCATATGAGAATATTACACAATATCTATTTTAGACATTAATATTTTCAAAGTAATTTTATTTTCATACAGAAACCTACGTGAGCTGTAAATCAGAAAAAAAATGTGGAAAGTAAAAACTTTCTTGTTAGAAAAGACCTAAAACGTTATAATGTTCTACAACGCTCGAGTCACTAAGGAATTGTTCCATGGAACCGGACGCTTTACTCCAATTTTTCTTTCATTTAATTTTGTAGCATATCCTGCTACCGTGGGAATATATCGATCATATGCGGCTTGAATTACAAATGTGTAGCTTGGACATACTCGTAACTTAGTATTATAATAGCACAATTGTCTTTTATAATTTTGATACTAGGAGTATTCTTAAAACAAGTCAGTGTAATTAAAAAACTAAAAAACCGGACAGCGTTTCTGTGTTATCTGGAAATATATTGCGTTTTGATTCAAAATTTATATCACAGTCCTTTCACAATTAATAGAAATCCAAGGTTCCCTTTGAAGCTAAAATCCATCGAGCTTTTCAGGCTGCAGAGCATGTTAAACGTTTGAATTTGGTGCCAAAAATCCGCCAACTAGTTTTTTTTTTTATTTTGATATCACTCTCACAGTAAATACAAATCTAACGACACCTCTCAATCTAAAATCCGTTCAAATGCCAAACAATTATAAGTACATACATACATACATACATACATACATACATACATACATACATACATACATACATACATACATACATACACTCAAAAAACCTCCTTCTGGCGCAGTCGGGTAAATACATAATACACATACCTTAGGTTTGCTTGCTACTATTTTTTTTTCAATTTCCACGTAGCATGCACATGACATTTAATACAAATACTGACTGACTGATGTACTCCCACTTGGATGTGCAGGACAGACCCAGGAGTCAGGAATGGAGTTCTTCCAACAGTCCACTGCTATCTAAGAAGTTCCAGGATAAACTTTAGTACACCAAAATATAAAGTACCAAGGGTTAACTTGTAACTTTTAAAGTAAGTGGTTTAGATCTATATTTGACTCGCAAAAGAACCTAACGCTTATAAGAATATACTCGCAAGGCGATACAAATTGTTATACTAAATTTTATGATTTTGCCAACATATTAAATACTTTCATTCAATCTATATAAGATTCATTTTGCATAAACACTAAATTCAAGAAGGAAGATATAACTTCGTATTCAGCGAAATTTCTAAAATCTGTCTAGTTTTAAGGAAATAATTTTTCACTGCTAACAATGTTATGTGGTATTTTAGCAATCGTTGTTGTGCTTTATTTTTAAAGTTAAGCTCTCACCGATTCCGAAAGCTTTTCTAAGTATTTCTATTATTATTTTTATTCAATTCTTAATGTAGTTTATTTAACTGATTTTATTATTGGATTCACTATTTAGATATAATATCGCTTTATGAATACTGAATGGAATGAAAGTATGCTTGTTACTTTTTCACTCAAAAACTGATGTAGATATTTTGATGAAACTGTACTAATGTAATATTGCTAATAACTGTAATATTGATTATACAACAGAGTAAATATATAATGTGCTTATAGATAAATGCACGACACGGGTGATGCCGCAGAACAACTCTAGTATGATCAGAATGAGGATATGGAACACTACCGCATTCAAATGCAAGTTTATTGGACATCCGTTTGAAATTAAAAATTTACGTTACATTTAAAAACTTGTAGTTAGATGAGAAAGTTAAAGGTTACCTTTATATTAAAAATTATTATTACCAAATCATATACACTCTACAATATGCATATATAAATACAAATTAATGTTCAATGTCTGTCTTCTATGTAATCCTTAAAGGTTAAGCTAATTGTGATGAAACTATAGAAGGTATTCTTAGTTTTAAGCATTCGTAAAACATTTGAGATAAGAAAGCGAAGCAAAGGTAAGTGGCTAGCTTATTTATAGCTTTTACCCATTATTTTTCATAAATATTCCATACTAACTCATCTGAACGTTACTACAATACAAGATAGAAAAACTGTAGTTGTTTGGAAAATTTAAAACAAAAGATCAGAGCAAGTGTGGCGTGAAGTGCTGATACTGTATAGCACGAGCGTTTGCGTCACAGTACAATTTAATATTATATGGGCGCTAACAAGTGTGCCTTTCAATTTTGCGTTTACGTCAAAAAATTGGTATCTAAAACGATTATAGCTAAGTAATTTAATTCAATTCAATTCTGTTGTTGATGGCTTCAAGTAATTTAATATAAAGTTTCTTAAATGTGTCAAAATGTCACTGAATATCATAAACATTTTATTTAGTCTTTAGTTTTAATTTGTTTACAGGTTACGTAACTGTTTTACAAGACAGTGGTAGCTCAGTCGTAACGCTCTCACTTGGATAATCGAGTGAAGCTGAGCCAAATCCGGGTCTCACACCTCTAATATTTAGATGTATGTATCATTTCTATCTTGATAACAATTTTGTTTTTCGGTAAAGGAAAACATCGTGAGGAAACCTGCATGCGCGAACTTAAGAAGTTTTCGAGAGATATCTGCAGACCACCAACCCGCACTTTGTCAGCGTGGTGGATAATAGCTCTGTTTTAAATTAAGTAGAACCTACTATGGCTCAGTTGTAAAGTACAGAGTGTGTACAACCTCTTGCAAGATGGTAACATCTGCCATGCACTATTACTATCTTATAAAATAATAATTATTTTGTCTCTTCAAACTTCCTTTTCCTTAATTAATGCTCTGTAAATATACAAATGTTAAATGACTATCCCCAAAGAGGTTTCTCTTGGGAAAATAAATATGAACGGAACGATCTACACCCTCTAATTAAACAGTAATCTTATATTTTACACAATACTTTGACTAACTCTTGAAAACCCTTAGTGGTATCAAATCACATAGGTGCGTGATTCTGTATGCAAAAAAGAAGTAGAAGTTTTTCATTTAATATTATAGGGTATATTGTAGTTCTATCAGATTAATGTTGTATTTTATAATATAAAATATTTATATACTGGCTTTTTCCCAGAGCTTTAAGTACATAGTTCTTATATAAAATATAATTAACTTGCTTTATTCAAAATGAAACTATCATTTCGAATTTTTTCAAGGATTAATTTTGATTTGATTTGGATAAATTCGAGAGTTAAAAATGAAATCAATCCCCTGAAAACTCCAAAAAAATAGAATTAAACTAACGAATCACCCTAACTACGCTCGAGTTGATCACTGAGTATATTTTGATGGATGAAATAAAACTATACAATTAGTAATATAAAGTTGGTATATATTTTGTAATAGTTAATTGAGAAAAGATTGATTCCCCATAGTTTTCCCATCCCATCCCCCTTTTTAAGTGATGATCTTTTCTACTCCTTTAAGGGATGATTTCCAGAATAAAAACTAACCCATGTCCTTTTCTGGGACTCAAACTACGATTATCTAAATACTAAACATCATCTAAATCGGTTCAGCAGATTCTTATTTTATCCATTACAAACAAACAAACTTACAAAAACACTTTCTTTTCTTTATAATACGAGTAATATAATATATAATAGAATAGTAAGTTTAGAAGTATAAATCTTAAATATTTGCTTTATTCCTCAACTTTGTAGCCTTTTGTTAGATATGTTGTAACTTCTCAAATAAATTAGCTTTAAAGTTCAAAGAATTTTTCATACGTCGGGTTATAGTTTCACAGATTACACGTAAACAATTTCTCAAAACACGATTTCTTCAAGAAAAATGAAAAGCAAAGTTATTATTGGACTTACTCATTTAAGGTTTTAGATAAAATAATGCTAGCTACATACTAAAGATAAATGCTATACATACGAGTATTTATGAACAATTCCCTGAGTAACTTCGGTCGAACAAATTTATTTGGGTACGCCTCGTAAGAGATTAAAATCTGATTGCTTTGTAGCGACTTCATGAATAATTTAACGGTTGTGATAAGTTATAAACGAATGCATATATTATTTTATATTTATTTCAATATCATTAGATTGATACTTGAGCAGTATGAAAAAGTTCTATTTCTTATATTAAAAAGCTTAAAATGAACTTGAAGCGTAGCAAAATGCTAAGAGGTATTCCATCACGTTCAGTTGATGAAAGAGTATACAACATAAATTTTAATAAATTTTAACATTATGTTGGGACATCTTTACAACAGCGCCATCTAGTACAGTGTTAAGCTATGAGGTTTGTATTACGGATACCAAATAGTTGATACACTGCAAATTTTAAATACATACATATTATAAATATAAACACCCATGACTGGAGTACAAAAATTCGTGCTCAACAAATGAATGTACCCACAGGGACTCGAACCTGCGAGCGTTGGCGCAGAAAGTAGGGTTACTATCAACTAAGCCAAACGTGTCATCAATTTTTTAATTAATTTATACATATACTAGAAACTAACGCTCGCTTGGCTCAGGTTCAAGATCACTCTCGAAATGCTCGATATATCTACCGACTTACATTTTATCGGTTAATTTAGCAATCATGGTCACGGGAATTCTCTACCGGTACCATGATTGCTGTAAAGCATTCGTAACGTCGGGAACCAAAAATCAAAATAAATCCGCGACAGAATCCGAAAAGATAGTTTCATTTATAGTATAGATTGCTTACACATTAGATATTTTCCCACATTAAAAAGTGTCTTACAAATTGACCCGAACCACCAGCTATACATAAAATCAATCACCAGCAGTAAATTTCTCGTGATGTGATTTCAGACAGACAGACTATAATTTTAAAGACTATAGATTCGGTCTCTGTATCGATAATAGTGTCTATTTTAATAAGATTTGCCAAACAATATTTAGTATAAGTACATATTCGACTCAAACTCTTACAATATTATGTAAAGATATGATAAGAATTTCATTGGTATTGCTTTAAATTCAACCCTAAAATAGGTAAAAGATGCTGGAGTTATTATGGAAAACGAAGTTTCTGGAATTATTAATGCTTTTCAGCATTGGTCGTTTCAACATTCAATCCCAAAAGGCGTTCATTTTGGACGAAACTGTCGGAAGGAGGAAGTTCAACTAAGATAACAAATTACGAATGCCATTCATATTATTAATGCTAATAAGTTGTGTTTGTTACATCTTGAAGTAAAAGCTCAACTGATTTAAATGGAATTTGAAAGCTGACATCATTTTCTTTACTATGGAAAATGCATTCTGCGTGTAATTAATTGGCTATGTAGGAAAGGAAGACATTGCCTAGCAATCACAAATTCATTCGTAAGTACTCAATCTATTGCTGCATAGGTTTTTTTATCTATCTATACATCGTTGTTTTTATTATAATACTAGCGACTCGCCCTCGCTTCGCTCGGGCTCTTCCCTAGATTTAGCACAGGCAAAGCCGCGGGATCGCCTAGTCATGCATATAAACCTTCCTCTTGAATCACTCTATCTATTGGAAAAAACCGCATCAAAATCCGTTGCGTAGTTTTAAAGATTTAAGCGCACATAGGGATATAGGGATATAGGGACAGAACATTACTTTTACATTACTATCCCACAACCTGAGCATATTGTGGTACACTTTTCTGAAAAAATATCACACATATAGATTTGTGCTTTAACATAGTAATTTTACTTCAAATCTAGATGTGTTATCTGTATAAACAAATAAAAAGAAATTTATAACCATTTCAAAAATTAACATTAACAATTTTGCATATAATTTTATTGTATCTATTACAAACGCCCAGTATTTACCCAGTAACGCGCTCGCTTGGATAACCGAGTGATTTGGGTTCAAATCCGGGTCTCGCACCTCTGATATTTTCATATGCGAATTATTTCTAACATGATACCACTTGTCTTACAGTGAAGGAAAACATCTTGAGGAAACCTGCATGACTGAGAGAATCTAGCGCGTTTTCGACGGACATGTGAAGTCCGCCAACACGCACTAGGCCAGCGCGGTGGACTATTGTCTGATCCCCTTCGTACTGAGGGAGGCCCGTGCCCAGCAATGGGACGTTAAAAAGGGCTGATGAGGATGATGATGACTACTAGCGCCATCTTTTATAAAACCAAAAAAAATATTTTAAAAACTGTCTTAAAAATTATGACCCATTAAAAATACTACACGAGCCCTCACTTAGCTCAGCTTTTTACTAGTAAGTACATATTTTTATGTATGTAAGGATAAGATAGAGATAGTACGTAACAATTTCTCCACATAAAGATAAAAGAATTTATTTAGAAGCATTTTGTATTTGGTAATGAAATGAACCCAAGTTGCTGTTCACCGCAACCGCAGCTTTAGTGTTTTCAGAGTCCACATTTCACCTTTCAAACGTTCTAAGGTGAAACAACTCTATTTTACTCAGGTTTTTCATTTATAAATTAACTGTGACTTAATACGATTAGTTTAGTGTTCAGTGTAATAATAGTTGAACGTTATATTTAAAAATATATATAATAATTATAAATGAAGCCATCTTTTCGAAGTTTTGCGGATTTTGCGGCAAAATCCACGGCAAAATCCGAAAATATATTTTCATTATAATGTCAAATATTCGCGTAAACCTAAGAAAGTCTTATATAATAATTAATAAATAAAATCAATATTAATAATTTTTATTAACAATATACCTAGTCATATTTATAAATTATACAATTTATTTTTAAATAAAAAAAATTAAATAAAAAAACAATAAGAATAAGCTACTGCACGTGTTTTCGGCGTTTTATTAGTTTTGTTTATAAGCAAGACTCCCTGTGCCAAAGATTCTCGCTGGGGGTATTCATTTTGTTTGATGAGCAAGAATTTTTGTTCTAAATATATAAAACATGTATTTTTTAAGTTATTATGTTTTACAAGGCTTGTATCTTGCCATGAAATAGAAGAGTTTACAAAGTTTCGAAATCTTTTGATTATTATATAAATCTAAAAAATAAAGTTACCTAAATAAAAGATAATAAAACTGTATAATCCATATAAAAAAGATAAAATATCTTTTCTTCAGATTATAAGAGAAATCTCACTGAAACTCGTTTTTACTAAGAAAAATATTCTTAAACACTGTAATCGTGTTAATAGCGTTTCTTTTTGTAATAAAAGACAGGAAAAGCTTTCGAATCGTATTTTCGTCTATTTTTCCGGAAGACAGTTATTTTACCCCTTATTAACTAAATAGAGCCTACCTAAAGTACACCTTATGTAGTTAAAACTAAAGTTGCATTTTCTTTATTGAGTCACATTAAATTTTGTATTGCAATAGGATTCGCTTGGACGAGTTTATTCTCATAGGCACAAGCGTCTTTACAAATTCAGGCACGAATTCCTAGGTAGTTACTACATGGAATGTTCTACAAAGAAATTATTTTTGTGGGACGAAAAAAATGCTAAGTTAATAACAATAATTTATAAACTTTTAATATAATAAGCAATATACAGTCTATTTTTTCTTACTTATCTTAAATAGTAAACAAATATGGCGGACAGGTGATCAGAGATAATTCATAGAGATTGCAATGACGAATGAATGACAACGACTGAACTTAATGGTTTTTATGCAGTGAACGTAAAGTATTGGGTAGAAATAATACGACAAGTTAATTTAATAATTTTTATTACTCGGATATGACCTCCTTACTAATAATAATTTTAATAATTTTATTTTCCTTTTTGTCTTAATATAAAGTCATTTTTAAAACTTTAAACTAAAAAAGCAAATAAGCGATCGAAAGACCTCCGAGAGCGAAGTCCCTCACTCCATTTTATTACACAGTGCAATAAGATAAGAAATAATATTAATTACAATAACAAATAAATAATCCGTATAAGTTGGTTAAAAGCAATTAAAAATCTTCTATATTCTACAGATGACACTCTTAATTTAAAACCTAAGAAAATTTGAAGAAAACTGTCGTACTTTGTAATTTACAAATATTGTTATTTTTTTAAAAGTTCAGTTTCCATTCTCACCAAATAATTTTACATGTTACATCTCTATGATTCAAAGACAAAGTAGCGTATCGAAACGTCAAAATGTTTTGTTCATATTTTATCTATAGAATTTGGTTCTGTTAAAATTTTAATTTTAGCAAAAATAATGTGTTCAAATCATAAATAAACAGCTTTTATAAGTGTAATTTATAGTGTGAGTGTTTCTAAAATAGTTATAAACGATGAAACCAAGTCTAAAATGCGGGATTTTCCGAAAATAAGTGATTTTCGTTCAAGGCAGTGTTTGTTTACCATTTAGGACAAGTAAAAAAAATAGACTATACAAAAAGTGCGAACTATTTGTTCTTACATATAAAAAAACCTGACAGCCTGTCAGATGTAAGACATCTTAACTCTTTTGTAAACTATATAGACATGAGAAGATGATTTTTAAATATATTATTAAAAACAAAATTCTTATTTTTTCTTAATAAATATATCTTCACAAAAATTTACCTACATTTAAAAACCAAATTGAAAATTTAAGAAATACGAGCTCAATGCTATGAGAGAGAGGGAACTCTCTTTCCGAGAGAGTCTGGGAGTTACGAGTGTCTCGCGACGCGTTGATATGCCAAAATTTGGTCTAAACCGCTGCTTTGGATGTTTTACATCAAGAATAATAATTATTTATTACGTAAAAAAATAATTAAGTAATAAGAATAGCTCATTTTCGGCTGCTGTCAACACAAAAGATATAGTGGCCTTAGTTGTTGAAGTAGGAGACCTGTGTTATAGCGTACAGCCCCCAAGTCTGTTATTATTAACTAGTACCCGGGTGACCAAGCTTCACCTTTTTGGACTAATTTTGTTATTTTTTCAGAAAATTTTTGTTTTTTCAGAAAACCCACCTGTCCTCAGAAAGCAAAACCTTATCTAAATACTTTGATCGAAATCGTTGGAGTTATTTCCGAGATACACGAAATAATTATTGGTGTATATTATGCATTATAATTATTTATAATATTATTTATATGTATTTATATATTGTATAAGTTGCTCCTTTAAATTTTTTTATATAATGCGAGTTCCTTAATTATTGTAAAATGAAGTATAGATTTGAATATCTTATGATTCCATTTAATATTTTAACGAAGAAACAAACATTTCAAAAATAATTTACAGCAAACCACTTTTCACTTTCGTTGTTCTGCTGCAAAATTATTATACTGAAAATTTCTTTCCCATTTCATTTTATATACAGTATTATGCTAAATTTTCATAACACCGATAGTAAATATAAATATTTTAAGTACATTCGCGGTCTGCGCATTGATGCGGAAGCAGTTTAACCGCCAATTCCGATTAACAATGTATATTTAAGCATTGTATTCGTTTATTATTTTAAATTCGCTCCGAGAGAATTACGATAAATAGAAAGTAATGGTTTAAATATTAATAACTCTTTATTATTATTGACCATTTGGTATAGTGGTGGAGAGCGTGCATAATAAAATGGATATCTCCTCTCTATTCAAATTGCCATAAAATCATTGTACGTAGTTTTTTACGTAATCCATTATTAATATTATAAATAAATAAATATATTGGGAAAATATTACAACAGCAACATCTTACCGTGGTAAGCTACTTGACATACTACATATATATACATTTTAAATACATACATATTATAAATATAAACATTCATGACTGGAGTACAAACATTCGTGCTCAACAAATGATTGCCAGCCAGTGGGACTCGAACCCGCGACCGCTGGCACAGAAAGTACACACACGGGTCACTACCAACTGAGCCAAACGTGTCGACAAATGTCTGTTCAACAAAACTTCTGTCAGTTAGTTTTTAACGCTCAAACAGGTAAAAAGATTTCAATGAAATTTGTCAAAATTTTAAATTAAAGTATGGGATGGTAAACATCCATCAGCTTACTATGCGGGCGAAGTCGCGAACAAAACTTATAGTTCTATGAAACATTTTTGTATAAGTCCTCCATAGAAACTTGTGTTGACAATCGAGTGCCAACTTCCGAAAAACACAATACCTCGTTTTATCGCCTCCACATGTGAGAAGAGGACTTGCTCTTTTGTTGCTTAAAAAATCGGTATCAAAATTCCGTGGGGGCAACCGGTTTAGTGCGAGTCGGAGTCAGTATTTAGTAATACGGGTTCCGTATTATAATCGATGTTTTAATATGAACGGTGGCCACTTTGAAATTTGTCATCTTTGTTTTTAGTCTGATGACAAATAAAAGGATGGACGGCGGAGGCTTAGTAAGTAATAGGATCCCCAAAAAGTTAATGGTCTTGCTAATATTTCATGTCATGACATATAAATTAAGTGTTGAAAGTAGTATGTTTATTTTATAGCAACTTATGTTCGTTTCGAGCACGTCGCTATGTGTCTTTGGTTATTAATTAAGATAATAAACTGATTATTTACTACCACAATTTATTATTCTTAGCGCGAGAGAAACCGCGGGTTTTGCTATGTATTATACATATAAACCTTCCTCTTCAATCACTCTATCTATAAAAAACCGCATCAAAATCCGTTGCGAAGATTTAAGCATAAATAGGTATATAGGGACAGAGAAAGCGACTTTGTTTTAATACTATGTAGTGATTTTATGATTAAATAAAACAGAGTGTGATATTTTTAAAATATAAAATAATTTTAAGTTATTTTATTTAATATTCTTTTATTTGTGAGTGAATAAACTCACTCACACTCGCTCAGCTTATTTGGCCTGATTTACAGGTTAGTGTAGATTTTCCATAAATGCGAAATTTTAATCGCAGTAAACTATTCTATATGGACCCGGACAACCAGCTATCATCATACCAAATTTTATCAAAATCAGTCCAGAAGCTTTCTCGTGACGAGATCACAGACAGTCAGACAAAAAATCTAAAAAGTTTCGAGCTTTGTTTCCTGTAATATACCTATAATATGACTATTTCAATTAGATTTTCCAAAAAAAATGTTATATAGAAGTTTATTACATAAATAAACGAATTACGAATTTAAGTTCTAATATTGATATTTTATAATAAAATTATTCTTTTGTACTGCACAAAATGTATTTCACTACATTTTTTTTTAATATAAAAACAGTGTTTTTCTATAAATCATGGGGCATAGAGAAAGACAAACAGTGAGAAGTACCTATACATTCAATATCGACTACTTATCGATGGAAATCTTTCTATTGAAATATGAATAAAACCTTATTTTTGAAAAAAGATAATATAATATTTCAATATTCATTTAATTTAATTTTATTATATTTAAAATAAAATTATGTTTCGTATTCACGAAAAGTACGCACAAACAACTGTTTTGGTGAAGACGAAATAATAATTTCGTAGAAAATGAGATTTTCACGACATATCCTAATAATCTGATAAGAATGTAACATCTTGTGTGTGCTCATTTGCATACAAATTACACGTACAGCAAAAACATCACGGCCTCATATCACCAAATTTTTTCTTTTCTTTAAAGGTATTGAAGGAAAAAAGAGAGGCAAGTGCAAGTCTGACTCGCACACAGACAGGGGTTCTGTAGTATAAAAGATTGATATTTTTTTTAATATATGTACTTTTAAACACGTTAAAAACAAAATATAAAATTCATTTTTCTAACATGTACCTATTTATTAACTGCAAAAATAAAATTATTTTTGAAAATATTTATTGCCTAAGACATCGAAATGCTCTACAAAACAATTTTCATTGAAATTAGATATTTTAGAAGCGCTGTTTTTTATTCCTTTCATTTACCAGAAAAATGTCTTACAATGCATAATATATACTGCTACAGTTGGGAAACTGAGTGAAGCGGTTTCAAATCCCGAGTCTCATATTTATGATATTTTTAGGAACCAGAAGTGAAATTTCGAAAAAAATAAAAAGACAATCACGACTATTGGTTCACATGTACATTACATAACAATTTAAGCAAACACAGCCTACAACAATAAAATAAAAGCTCTAACTTTTAATTACAAAATAGGCAGGTTGACTTTCCAAACGGACAAGGTTTCCCCTTACACTAGTTTACAGTACGTGAAATTCGCCTCGAATGAAGCGCGCACAGGCTTATATAAGCTCGCCGTTACCACCACTACGTGATATCCCTTCCATGATGACGTTTTCTTACTATTCTTCCTACAATATTTTAATTTTCGAATAATTTCCAACATGATTACCACTTGTCTGTACGATGAAGAAACTTGCATGTCTGAAAGAACTTAGGAAGTTTCCAAAATAAACTTTCTTAATTTACCCGTAATTAACTAGTTATAGTTAATAAAATATTACACATGTTTTCAATAAAACGTAAGAAATGAGCACAATTTTCACCAACTTTACTCATATTCGCAATTTTCCTGAAAATACCTTCACAACAAACGTTATGTAGCCCAATTCCCCAAACAGCTTATTATTTCACGCCATATCACTAAGTATAAGAGTGATGTTTCATTAGGATTATTGTTCTTCGCCTTTCAATACTTATATTTTTGTTATGCGAGGAGTTCCGTTCCGCGACTCGGGTTTCTCTAATGGAATTGAATTTCTATCAGTTGAGTTGGTATTACTAAGACATTTTTTCACTGTCTGGGCTGTTGTCGTGAGCTTTAAGCTTAGAACCTGGAAAGGCCTAAAACATTTTTACTGCATAATATATATAGATAATAAAATTGTGTTGACTATTTGTAATGTCAAAATTAGAGTTTTTTACTAAATTGCATATGAAACACCCATTTATCGACACTCTAATTATATAGGTGGAAACTCAGTAGGTATACTGGAACATAATATATGATCACTTCGTTAATATGTTAAAAATTTATTAAAAATTTTCTTGTACCTTGTATTAATCTCTTGTAGAAAGGATTTTTCGTCGTTTAAATTCAAATGACACATGAAGTAAAATAGTTTTTTTTAATTGAAATCTAAAACATTTTATGCAACATTATTATTGTTATTTTTAAATGAACGCTATAAGTACTACCAGTTTCGAAAAACCAGAAAAATGATAAGCTAATTTGAGCAGGAAATCCTTGTTTTTCTAAATCTTTCTTTAGTTTTAAAAACCATTCCATCTAATAAAGTACAATCATTTTTTTCCAAATTTCCTCTGAAACGCTATAGTGCTAGTAGTAGATAGTATAGTGAAAAAATAAGGTAACTAGGTTAATTTTAGATTCAAACCCCTCTAGGGAGTGTGTAAAATTTTTCTGCGACGGAGCATGCATTTCTAAAAAGTGCATAATATACAGTGAATATGCCGAATATTTTTTAAAATATTAGAATAAAGAATATTCAAATTTTTGTATATAAAACCTTCCCTAGATACGCTACAAAGGCAATTTAGATTCCTCAGAGGTGAAATATTTTTCCGCAGTAAAAAGTATGCTATTGACCCAAAATAAGTAGCTATTATCATAGGTACTAAATTTTACCAATCTGTCAAGTATTTTTCTCAAGTTGCTGTCACAGACAGACAGACACATTTGTAATAAAAAATGTATATAAGTAATGATGTTTATAAAACTCAATAACCTCATCGTGCCGTTCGTAAGAAAATGTTTAATATACTTCAATTTGGTTTAATCAAAGTACTTTTTAATTAAAGCCTTTGAGACCTCTAAAATCTTAGTCTCTCTCGTAACTATGATTGCTATAAAGCATTCGAAACGTCAGGAACCAAAAATCTAACTAAATTCACGACAAAATCAGAAAAGATAGTTTCAAAAAATACGTAAATTTAACGCCTCATTCAGACTCTTCACGAAGCTGTGGTCTTAGAAGGGCCTATTGAAATGTGGCTCTTGCCCAACAGTGGGCGTTAAAAAAAGGCTGAATACACAACCGCTCCACTTTTAACGATTATGTCATAAACTTCAGTTTATGAACTACACAGTGTAGAAAATGTTATATTGCATTTTGTGGATATTACACCGCTCTAACGCTTTAATATCACGTACTTTACTAGCGGAATAGGCTTAAAGTATATTAAGTTACGTTATAACCTAAATGCTACTGAACGTTAGCCTCTTTTGGGACATATTACTTTTCATTATTTTATCAAAACATTATTAATTGTTGATCGCTATGAAGTTGTATAATACTTTTGAACTAACTCTGGTTTACCTTTTTATAATAGGTAGGTAATATTGCATAGGCTTGCTGATCTGAATCTATCGGTTATCGGTTCGAATCCCAGGTCGGGCCAAGTTTAGGATTCGGTGATTACCAAATCGTATAGCAATACATATACCAATAAATAATCCAGAAATTTTTAAAAAGTCCTCTATCGCGAAATAAAAAATAATATAAATTAAAGATCGTCTGTATGTTAAAATTTATTATACAATAAATAACTTTATACAGACGGTACGCCTTGGAAATGATAATACGATCACTTCAACTTCATACAATTATTGTAAATTATAACTATAATTTACAAAAAAGATAAGTCTTACTGTGTTTCTTTTACCAGTTTTTCTCACGTAGAAAATCTGTCAACCCGCACTTGGCCAACGTCTATGGCGATTTATCGACTATGGCCTAATTCTCTCATATTGAAGGGAGGCCCGTGCCCACCAACATTAAAAAGAATACATGATAAGGGCTGAATACGTAATTCGATGCTAAATAAAATAATATGAATTTATATAATTGTTCAAATACGACATTCTTTACTAGTTTACTTTAATAATAGGACTGAAGTGTGTCCATAAAAAGGTGTCAATGGATAACTAAAATCTATCAAATCTAATCTATCTTCTTCCTTATAAAAAATCTTTAGTAATATAATAACTTTATTTGGTCACACACTCTTCTTTTTTCAATGATCGCTTCACAAAATGGCCTGATATATTTAATAAAAGCCCTACGTAAGAGGATTCAGTCAATCTGCAGCGTATGGTAAACAAAACATCGCATCCATGCCTTGATACATCAGTGAAATATTCAACTAAGGCAGCCTTCATATATGCGTTTTTTTTAATAAAAATGTATAAAGTTGTTTATACATTTATTGTAGATTTACGCAAGTATATGTCTAAGGTTTTACTCGTCTCAAAGGTAGTACAACCGACACAGTTTTACAGACAGTATCAAATACTTAGCCACAAAATCACAAAGGTTTTTATAGTACAAAGGGGGCAAACGGGCAGGAGGCTCACCTGATGGGAAGTGATCACCTCCGCCCATGGACATCTGCAACACAAGACTTGCAGATGCGTTGCCGGCCTTTTAGGAAAGGGAGGGAGGGAGGAGGGAGTGAAGAGGGAGGAGAGAGGGAAGAGGGAGGTAGGAGGGGGGGGGGAGGGAGTGAAGAGGGAGTAGAGAGGGAAGAGGGAGGTAGGAGGGAGGGAGGAGGTATGGGGAGTGGCTTCCCGGGCTCTCTCTTACCGGATAAAACGCGACAGCCACTTCACGCCGGTCTTATGGAGAGAGTGGTACTATACGGGGCGTGCCGGCCCATTCGGCTGCTACCCGAAGGTAACAAGCATGGCACTGCCACTGAAACATTTTATTTAAATTTAAATTATTATTTCAAAAATCGCATCAAAATAACACTAAAACACATAATAAACACTCATTTCTTACCACTTGATAAAATGAACATCCCCTTACCCATTAATAATGTTAAAAAACACATTAAAATATAATAGTAAGTACATCATCCACTGGATTCGCATCTAGCTAGATTGCCAGATGATATTATACCCCTCCACTACGACAACGAGGAACAAGAACACACACATACTATAAATGTACTATAAATGTAACAGTAATAATAAATCGAGGCACGATTAATAAAGACAATCGTTAGCTTAACGTAAGCCTTATTTCCACAGTTTAGAGAATAACTCAGTCCCCTTTGCGTTCCAACGTCACGTTTTTTAAATCATCGCTGTCGGAGCCCGCATACAAATTGTCCTTCAACGTACAGTCAGTAACGAGGAGGATTAATATACATAAAATACGCTACAAAATTTGCTTTATTTTAGGTCTGGTGTAATTTATCGCTTGGTTTACCATGTTCTTGCTATGTGGTATGATTTCTATTTGAAATATGTAAATTGCTTCTCAGTATAAGGTCCGAAAATCCTTAGTAATATTAAACATGAAAAAGTGTTGGCGGTTATAATATTTTAACTTTTGTTGGCACATTACATTATTTATATCAAAAAAACATTTAAACATAGGTTCGTATCGATTAAATAAAAATATTTTTTTCGCTTTATTAATAGATAAGTAAATAACACTTGGAAGTTATTTTTTAAACCAAACGTATATTGCCATTTGGTTGACAGTGTAGTAATAGTTAACATCGAAATTCGAGAACAAGGAGACTGGATAAGACTGGATTTGCACTCATAAGCCAGTGAAAATCTAATGGAAATTGGAAATATATCTATAAATCACTAGCGATTTAAGCTAAAGTCTTAGCCAAAAGTTTTGGCTCGAGCGTTTCCCTAGGTGACTAACATCCTATGTGAGGTTATACGTGATACCTAACTACACTTGGTACTTAAAAACCAGTATTTTAATTTTCCTTGTTTTCATTCATTTCACTATCAAGAATGAAAACATAAATCTACATTGTATGTTTCCATTCCACACTTTTAATTATAGTACATAATTTGATAATAATACGGCCATTGTCTGATAATATTCTATATACTAATAAATATCAAGAGTTTTTTATTCGCACTAACTGCAAGAACTACAAAACAGAATCGAAATTATTTCATAGGATGCAGAGGACTTCGGTGAACGTTTTAGTATGTGTTAAATATAAGAACTTGGTTTCCGGTCTTTAGATCGCGGATGATACGCGATTTTTTGTAATAAATGAGTAATAATAGCGACACGTTGGCTCAGTTGGTAGTGGTACTTTCTGCGGTCGCGGGTTCGAGTCCCGCTGGGGGCATTCATTTGTTGAGCACGAATGTTGGTTCTCCAGTCATGGGTGTTAATATTTATATTATGTATGTATTTAAAATTTATATGTGTATTATATTTATATGTCTATTATTGTAACTAGCTGGTATCCGTAACAAAAGCCTCGTAGCTTACCACGGAAGTAGATGGCGCTGTTTTAAAAAATGTCCCAACATATTTATTTATTTAATCTGATAGTTATAAGCAAATGAATTTATTCAATTATTACATAAACACAAACTATACTCGTATCTAACAAAGACATTATCCATTGTACTTATCTATAGTATATATCTATAGTATATATGTGTAATATGTATGTTTGTCGGAGTAAGATGCTAAGCCCTCAATCAGCATTCCAAGAGTGACGTCAAGTCTAGCCAAGATATAGAGCTAAATTTAATATTTTCGACGCTGATCCATTTTCTTCTAGATACGGCTTCAAGAATAGTATAATATTTTTGCCCTTTTTATCATCTCATTGATAGGCTCGGGCTTCCTCTAAAGGAGTAAAACATAAACTTTGTGGTTAATTAAAATATTATTTTTCGTGTAGGCTTAGTATAACTCAAAAAGTTAAGATTGGATATTTTGAATATTTCTATATAATAAAATAATTTTTAACCACATCTATAATAAATAAGTCTTTGGCGCGCAAATTTGAATCTTCTTTCGATTAACCTTTATTTCCAATACATAAAACTCAAAATGCTGCAATGTGTTTCATTATTTATATATTTATAAGATTTCTGAAGCCAGCAAGCTCTAAAATCGTACTGTTAAATGTAAGTATGGAATATGCTATGTATGTCGCTCTTAATATTTTGTTTTACATATTGAGATGAGATTGCGGATAGAGACCGTTTTTGTAATACTTGATGTTATATTGTCGAGACAAGAGAATTTAATCAATTTTATAATGTTCTAATATTAGAGCGTCATTTTGTAAAAGCGTTGTTTTAGATTTTAATGAATATTTATTTACGTTATTTTCAAATTTATATTTATTGTGTAAGCTTAGAAAAAGAGGAAACGTTCTTATGAAAAAAAATAAATATTTGATTTTAAAAGCAAGTGATATTTTATCTAATACGATTTTAGATGAACGTTTTATTTACTAAGTTACTTAGATATATATAGTATAGTATATGGTTGGCATGTTTGTTACGTATGTATGTACAACTGCTGTAGCTGCAGAGCTGGCTTAAGCCAAGTCACATTATTCAGTTTTCTTTCAACCAAGAAAGTGGTGAGTATAATACTTCTACTTATACGGCTACTCTTGTAAGATAGATAGCCTGAAGCGTAACTCATAATTTGCTAGAAGTTTACTAAATGTCAAAAAATCATATCCAACTTAATCAAATCAACAAATTTTTCAAAATTATTATATTATTATATATAAAAGTATATTTAATCAAATCAACGACAAGTGTATGTGACAAGCCACATTTCCACCTCACGGTAATAGAAAGCTTCGTTCAGTTATTTAGAAGTTCCACCGGGAAAGTTATACGAGAATTTCAAGCTCATGTATATATAGGAAAATGATTTTTGCCAATACCTGTATTAGTGTGATAATTAACTTGTCGCATTCGTTGTAACCATTTATTTATTTATTATAAAAAAGGTTTATATAAAAGTATACATATAATTTCCTAATACTTAATAATATAATAATAAAAACAAGCAATTCACCCTCGCTTCGCTTGAGTGAGAGTGAGCTCCTAGGAATATTTTTTTAAAGTGGAAGTTTAAATGTCTTTCTAAGCGAAAACTTTAGTTACTCCTTAAAAATCAGCTATCTGTCAGTAAAAGTCCCGTTGAAGTCGATCTAACCAAACAACAAATTAAAAAAAACGTTTTTCTCTTATAAGTACTGTAAGTATATAATTTTAACACTAAGAAAGGATTTTTGAATATTCAACCCCTTAGGGAGTGAAAATGGGTTGCAAAGTTGGTATGGAGCAACAAGATTTCTCGGTCTGATCAATTTAAAATTTGGCATTTATATTCTTTAAAAGATTTAATACACGAAGATCTTTCAACACCTGTTTCATCGTTTTTTAAAATGAATATTGAAGTCGTCCTATTATTCCGTTACGGAACTTAGGGCTGCAGCAGTTGTTTTCCATGCCCTTCTATCTTTGGCCATTGTTTCGACAATATTAATATTAGAACTCCTAAAATGATAAACGGAAAAATCTTTATTTATTCGTTTTTACCTCTTCGATGTCTGATTTCGACTTCCATACGGACGAAAT
Source organism: Boloria selene (assembly GCA_905231865.2). Taxonomy (NCBI): domain Eukaryota; kingdom Metazoa; phylum Arthropoda; class Insecta; order Lepidoptera; family Nymphalidae; genus Boloria; species Boloria selene. The sequence continues at coordinate 10,132,529 of HG993149.1, forward strand.
CGTGTGCAAAATCTTATCTAGTATAAGTTCGTGGTTCTTACATCACTATTTTATATAAAGCTGTACACTTTTTGATAAATACCTTCTTAATAGTGAATATTGAAGAGGATAACCCCCTCTTACCCCTTACCCCTAAGAAGATAAACAATAAATTTCAAACATTAAAATATATGAAATATAAGATCAGACCGTCCAGCTCTAGATATTAGTTACAATAACATTTATGTAAATGTGAAATTTTAGTACAAAGCGTTGGCAGCTAGCCGGATGCACAAAGTGAACTTCACAACAATTTTAAGCAAATAAGTGAACAAGATGAAACCGTACACCGCAGAGTACGAAGAATAGCCTAATTAGTTTGTACAGCCTGAATATTTTGCCAAATTGTTTCGGCAGTTAAAATTTTTTATAAATAATATGGATTGGCATTTTTAATATATTCATTTTTAATATCATTTTTATAAATAATATGGATTGGCATTTTTTAATTTTTTAATAGTAAATATCGTACTTGGTAATAAATAAATTGGTTAGGGTTGTTTCTCATATTTGATTAGTACTTTATTTGCAACTGAAAACTATGGGGATATAGCTCAGTGGTAGATTTGACTGGAGATCGAAATTTCGATGGAAAGCAAAAATGTATGAAAGTATCATCATTTTTAGAGCTTGAAACTTATTTTTTAGGCTGTTCGATATAAATAATCTAGCTTAACCCGCGGCTTCCCTCGCGCTAAAGCTAGGCTAGTGAGTAGAGTATTTCGATTTTCTATTATATTCTATCTATCTATCTATCTATTAATATATTCTACTTTGATACAAGACTTCGTATAAGTTATTACTTTTTAAGCTTTCGCGCTAAGTTGCTTGGATAATTTAAAATATTTAGTATGCAAATTATGCATTAAGAATAAATAATTTCTTAACCTTTTTACACAAAAATAATCTTTCTTTATATTATAAAAACTTTAAAACATTTTTTTACTTAAATAGAACTTGGCATACAAAAGCTTAAAAAACAAAATAAAAAGCAAAAATCCATTTTGCTTTAAAGTGAAAATAAGAAAAGTAAGTACATTACTTTCATGGCCACTAAAGATATGTAACCCATTCGCAAAAGTAATATATTTGACGAAGAAAGCGTTAGTATCTGCAATTGGCAATACTTCGACCAGATAAATGGGGTTGTTCCAACAAAATATTCTCTCTCGCAAGCTTAGAATGACCATTGTGGAGAATGTGTTACATATGGAGTATGTAATCTACGTAATAAACTGGTATTTTATTTAAAATAGTTAAAAATTTGCTATTAGTAAGCAAAGATTAAATTATATAAAGTCCTCTATATTTTTTCATGTTTCACTAGTTACTGGGCACGGTCATCCCTTAGTATGGCATGAAAACTTTTTGGAACTATAAGATACGCATGTTCAGTTTTTTCTTTTTTATATTGTGAGGCGAATTATTTAATTTTGACCATTCTTTTAAGCATATAAGATTTTTTAATTTGTTTAACTATTTATTATTAAAAGTACTAAAATATTTAATGTATTACAACAGAGTAGACAGAGCAGTATATAGAACTTTGATAGAATATTATAGTTAAGCTTCGTCTAAACTTAACCCACTCTAACTAATTAATGGGCTAACTGGTAATTACAAATGATTATTGTAATAATTGTAAATTACTGATCTAATATAATGTGATAGTACAATATATTAGTAGTAATCATTTATTTGCTTGTGCTTTGGCAAACCCTCTTAACAACCCTCCTAGGTCTTGCGGTAGTCTACGACGCTGGTGAAGGTTGGTGAACTTAAGTTCAGAGTCTTGTATTCTAGAAAAGTTAGTAGCTTTATACCAGTGAAAAAAGACGAATTTTCAGAATTAATTTCAAAATAACTAAATAAACCTATAAGAAAATTTGTATATTTAGTTTTGTAATTAGCAGACTATTTCTTTTTTAATCTACATAACATGTTTATTTTTAAAACTATGATTAAAACTCAAAATCGCCAAATAGTGAATTGTAATAATTCAGCACCTACCTGTCAACATTTCTGCAAGTTTTAGTATATTACAGCTTATATTATATGGCAAATATGTAAACAAAAAAAACTACTATAAAATGGTGAAAATAAAAACCAAAAAAGGGATTTAAAGGTAGTTTAAAGAGGACCTTTATTTAAGTTATAACTAAGTTGGCGTTAACTTCTAATGTATGTGAATTCTCTATGATCGATCTTTATGAAGACTTATGAAGACATAGAAAAATAAGGGCTTATTACTCAATTTTTACAATATATATTGACATAGAAGAGCTAAATCTAAATTTTATTCAGTTTGAAAACATGCCAATTCAAGAAATGTCTCAGAATTGGGCGTTTTGTTACTGCAGTGCCAAATTTACGATTGACCGCGAAAGTTTGCATGCAATATTATCATATTGTGTACTAGCGACTCGCCCTCGCTTCGCTCGGGCTCTTCCCTTGATTTAGCACAGGCAAAGCCACAGTATCCGCTAGTTATGCATAAAAACCTTCCTCTTGGATCATTCTATCTATTAAAAAAACCGCATCAAAATCCGTTGCGTAGTTTTAAAGATTTAAGAATATATAGGGATATAGGGACAGAGAAGGTGACTTTGTTTTATACTATGTAGTGAAAAGCTCCGTACTTGTTTCGGTGTTATTGTTATCTTAGATATATTTAAATAGAGTATTGATTATTGCTAGAACAAATATTATATGCATTTAAAATATTGGCATTATATTTTATCCAATTGTCACTTGATTTTTGTATCAGATTGTACGATATTGCATTTTTTTTATTTCATAACCTTAAGTTCGCCAATAGGTATTAGAAAAAAAATAGATTAACAAACAGGGAAGTGAAACGTGCTAAACTATATAGAATATAGATACATATTAAATGATTCTTAATTCCAATTTGTTACCATTAATAAATAAATGAGATGAAAGAATAATGCTTATTCTTAAAAAAATGAGGTAAAGCTTACAAGAAACAAAAAATTATCTAACTAATTTGGAAACAATTCAGTTAAAAAAAGCTTTAGATTAAAAAAAACCTAAACAAAAAATCTTCTAAATAATATTTCTTTTCATATATTTTTAACAAAAGCAGATCAAAAAATGGTGTACCAGAATTTCGTCATTAGAAGTATTCTTAATCTAACTTTCATACTATTATTTACCCAATAATCATATAAATGATTTAGTGTTATTAACCTGTCACCGCCGGGCTCTAGAGACCGAGAACAATGAACATCGATTACCGATCAACTATGAAGAGCTTAATTACAAAGTCGTCGAAAAGTTTTGTTTCAAAACTAATATCGATGTTAAAATTTGGGAGTGTATTAAGAGCTTTTAATGTTCTCGTTTAGAAAGTATAAGCTTTTTTAAATTCTTATTTCGATATGATTCGCCGGGCAAATGTGGTATACTTGCTAGGTTATATAAGAGATACAGGTTTTAAAAAGTCCTTTTTCTTTACTATAAGATAAGCGGTAATCAAGTTAGTATAGAAATTATCTTATTTTATAGTAAATACCACCTTACTGATTTAAATACTATCTAGTTTGGCTGCCGAATTCGGGATCCTGGGCTTGAGTCCTAAGTCATGCATGAAGAATATTACCTTTATCAGCCTGATCTCCTCATTATCGATACACATATCAAAATTCAAAGTCAGTCAAAAGAATATTTTGCAATGCAGTGCCGCCTCGCTTCGCTGCAGTGCATTTACGCCTAGTGTGCGCGGATCTTTAGGAAGGGGAGATGCCGTAGGTTTTTGTGGGTAGTACTAGCTTTGCTGGTGAGTCCCACATTACAACCTAAATGGTTGGTCCACTATTGATTTCGTAACAAAGAACTTACATTATTAAAGTATTACATTATATACATTACAAATTACAAAACTTTATTTATACAATTTTTATTCGAAAATTTACTACAATTCTACTGTAAATATTTATCATTGACTAAAAAATAACAACTTTATAAGTACAATCAATTTCAATTTATTGTTATTATTTAACTATCAATCAATTTAAATGAAATCAACGACCATTTTTGTTATGATAGTAATGAATTAGTCTAAAGTTTTGTGTTGATCGAAAAAGGTTAATAAAATATTACGTTCCGTCTGTAGCATTGTTAAACTAGTGATTTCCTTCGATTTACTTGTATTAAATGTATTAATATTTTGTTAGTATAAATCAAGAAAAAAAATTACCCATATATTGTATTTTATATATGTAATTTTTTATGTATGTTTATTTACAATTAAAGTTAATTGAGTACACTTTATGCACCTTTCCGCTTTTTATGTATTTTTTGTATCCTACTTCTAGCGGTTGCCTGTATGAGATCACTTTTAGTGATAAGGCCGCTTTTGCACATTTCTTTAAATGTATTTGTCTTTGTAAGTATTATTTTTATAAATATAAGTGTTTAAATAAAATAAATAAATAGAAAAAAAGAATTCTTAAAATTTTCGTCTGTTTGTCTATTTGTTCCTGCTAATATCTGAAAGAGCTAGACAGATTTTGACGGAACTTTTTGTTATAAGACTCATTCGCAGGCTATTTTTTTATTTAAACTTTTGGTAAGTAATCGAATCGCTATTCAGTTATTAAACAAAGTTTTGAAACAGTGTTCTAATTTTATAATGACAACATTTTTTTCAATGAGAAAAAGCTTTTTAAGCTATTTAGATTTTTTAACAAATCAATGAATTACCTACACCCACACTTTTTTTTTGAAAAAAAAAGTGGGTAGGCACTGTCTGTAACAAGTATATAACCCCCTGAGACGTCTAATACCTTAGTCTCTCCCGTGACCATGATTGCTGTAAAGCATTCGAAACGTCGGGAACCAAAAATCATAATAAATCCGCGACAAAATCCGAAAAGATAGTTTCATTTATAATTACCCTAATAAAATATTTAATTTTGCCAGTACAGGATTCCTATTGCCTAATACGAACTCGCAAACTCTCGCTTTTTATTTTAAATTTCACGATTTCTCAGACAAAGAGACGATAAATAAAAAAAACTCAGGATTTGTTAGTATGACCTTACAAAAATTATTACAAAAAAATAATTTTCATTGTACAGACGCGGCGAATTTTTAGTTTACATAAAATATTATATTCCACAATATTTTATATATTCGCAATTCTATGTTATAGTCGTGCAGAATCATATATATAACATATGGTAAATAAACACAAGTCATCTAACAGGGCAGTCTAATTTTAAATTTCTCGTCTTGAACCTGCGACCGTTCGCAGATAATAAATAGTATAATAAAGAAGATTAACGGCGCATAAGGAGACACGTTTCGTGGACAGTGATGTAAATGCACATGGACCGCGACATTTGTTACACCGATGCGTGATATATTATTAATTTTATTTGATGTAAGTAAACGTTATACTCAGTGGTAGCCCAATAACGCGCCCAATTTACTTAATGAATTGGGTTCAAATCCCGAGTCGTACAATTATGCTATTATCATATAAGTATTATTTTAACAAGAAAACCGACTGTTAACATCGTGAGGAATCCTTCATATACAGTATAAGAGAAACGAACAAGTTTTCCAAAGACATAATATGTGAATTTTGCCAATCCACAATATGGTCTGATCCCTCTCATATTATAGTAGTACGTACTTTTTCTCCACTCCCAAATTTCAATAGAGCAACAATTAGATATAACCAAAGAGGGATCAAGCTCAGCAGACTGAGGATTTACGTGCTCTGCAAGGTCGTTTTCCAACTTCGGGCTGTACCTAAGAACGCCTATACAGAAAACACAAGTTTTAACTTAAACTGACTCTGCGCTCTAACCTAGGACCTGCGAATATGTAAACGTACATGCTAACTACTACACTCAAGCGGCCATGGATTCATAATATAAAAAGTAATAAATTAAATCGTTTATGGAACGAAATTTGTGTAATTAGTATATATGCATAATGCATATCAGATACTAATCTATACTAATATTATAAATCTGAAGAGTTTGTTTGTTTGTTTGTTTGTTTGTTTATTTTTGGTTGATCGCTCTAATCTCACGAACTACTGGTCAGAATTGAAACATTCTTTTTGTGCTGGATAGTCCATTTATTGAGGAAGGCTGTATTACATCACGCTAATGAAAAATGTCGCAAAAACGGGAAAAATATTTATATTGATTTTCAGCCTTTAGAACGCGAGCAGAGCCGCGGAAAAGGCTAGTCTAATAATAAAATGTGTTCCTGAATACTATTCACTGAAGTAATAATTTGTTGTGTTTACTTATTTACTATCTAACATATGTACAGCTTAATAACGTCCATATATTCACTATGTAAGCCTGACTGTTCTGACCTCTCTTAAACATTCTATTTTGTTATCTTAGGATCTCCCGATATATGTAGAGGTTAACCCTATTCGTTTTTGTAGAGACATCAGACAGACAAAGATATACTCCAGAAATATATAAAAAAATAGGCAAATGCACTTGAGCGTAGAAAGGTCGTCACACTAATCATTACGTATAAATAAAATTGAAGTGTCTGGTTTTAATTTCAAATTAACAGCTTTTCACTAAATGCATATGAAAGTACATAACTTACATAAAAACAACTAATTTTTATATTTTTGTCTGTCTCTCTGTTTGTTCCAGCTAATCTCTGAAACGGTTGGACCGATTTTGACGTGACTTTCACTCGCAGATAGCTAATGTTATAACAAATAACTTAGGCTACTTTTGTTTTATTAGAAAATTATAAAAACTGTTCATTTTTTTAAATAACGCCCAGCAAAGCAGGCTCGGTTTGCTTGTTTATAAAACTTTTTCTATTTCATTTCATCCATTATAACTTATACAATACGGTGTAGAAGTAAATTCCTAAGCATCAGAGCGCATGCCTGCAGTGTAGTTCAAATATTTATACCAGCTGGTATGAGGTCGGTCCCAGCTATAAAATTTACATTTTTACAAACGTGCAGTCTGCTTCGTATTTGTCGCGGTTTTCGTCATTGTTACTGTAATTACAGATTTTATCATGTGTTTAGTGTTTTTAGTATAGAATTAAATTTTTTTAGTTGAATGTACTTTTTTCATATTATTTTCTAAGCATTTCATATTTGCTTGAAGAAGTTGAATTTAATGAGCTTTAACTCGTTTCATTCGATTTTTTCCTAAATACGTTATTTAATTCTCTAAATTATCAATAACTGCACTTTTAAGTCAGCATAACCCGAAATCAACTAAAAACTGCATCAAAATTTGACCAGTAGTTTTGAAGAAAAAGGCAAAATGAATTTGCACAAACAAACAAACTAACTAACTAACAAAAAACAAACAAACAAACAAACAAATAAACAAACATCCACTCAAACGCATAATATAATATACCGTCTCCATTCCGTCGTGGGTAATAATAAGTTACCTTGTATAATAGTAAAATCAACGACGACGATATAAAAGATCGTTAAGCTGCTACCATTGATGTAGCTATATTAATCACTAGCCACTAGCCCTCGCATTGCTTTAGTATATCTATAGGCACATTCTCTACAAGATTCTAGACAGACAGACCTTTTAGTATTCTCACCAAAAATTGCCTATGTATCTAGGTCATAGAATGTGTACTAAAATTAATTCACTTCAGGCCAGCCGTTGTAGTTACAAACATAAACACAACGCTGCTTTCTAATATACTTAGATGGATAAGACAACAAACACCCTTTACAAGTATATTAAAAACTAGCCTTTCCCGTGGCTCCGCTCGCGTTCTAAAGGCTGAAAATCAAAAGAAATATTTTTCTCCCGTTTTTGCAACATTTCATTGATGATCCGCTCCTATTGGTCGTAGCGTGATTTAATATAGCCTATAGCCTTCCTCGATACACGGACTATCTAATACAAAAAGAATTTTTCAATTCGGACCAGTAGTTCCTGATATTAGCGCGTTTACCCAAACAAACAAACAAACAAACAAACAAACAAACAAACAAACTCTTCAGTTTTATAATATTAAGTATATTATAAAACTGAATTCAATGTAGGTACTCGTACATACTAGTTATTCCCGCAGGACTGTTTGGGGTTAACCTATATTATTAACTCTTAAAACATTACCTTTGATAAATATTGATTGTGTTAAGAAGCTTAAGTCTAAAAATACCCTAAGTAGATAGGATTATATCACTTTCTGTACTATTAGTACGTAATTAATTAACCAAAGTCCTAGCTAATCGCTAGTAAAACTTTAAGCATTAAAAGGGTTGGCTTAAAAGTTTTAAAATTTAAATAATGTCAATCAATCGCAATAAATTTGCTAAGTGTTGCAAAATACCCCTTTTCAATCCTTTGTTTCTCCCGTTTTCAACATAAAATATGAAAATATGAGTACGTATTTTCAATGAAGTATTACACGTTGGACGAAAGCAGTCATAATTATTTATCAACGACTTGTATCGCAGATACAAATTGAGTTTAAAATGTATGATTTATTTTCCATTTTTAGGGTTCCGTACCTCAAAAGGTAAAAACGGAACCCTTATAGGATCACTTTGTTGTCCGTCTGTCTGTCTGTCTGTCTGTCTGTCTGTCTGTCTGTCTGTCAAGACCTTTTTTCTCAGGAACGCGTGGAGGTATCAAGCTGAAATTCATATCAAATACTCAAGTCTATGGTCTCTTGGAGCTGTGAAAAAATCAAACTTCTAAGTCAACGCGATCAAATGATACTCCCGTTTATGCCGCAAATTTTCGACACTCGCAAGGGAATCAAAACCTACAGGGTACTTCCCGTGAACTCAGAATCTTGAAATTTGGTACGAAGCAACGTCTTATAACACAGATAAAGGAAAAATTGCGAAAAGCATAAATTTTTAGTTACATCATATAATAAAAATATTTTTAATAATTTTAAACTTATTACCCCTTTACTCATACACCGTTCCGTACAGGTTTGTACGGAACCCTCGGTGCGCGAGTCTGACTCGCACTTGGCCGAATTTTTACCTTTTAACGAACATTTGTGGTTTTCATTCAATAACATTTCGTTACGAATTTTAAAATTGCATAATTTCTATTAACTAAAGCTAGAAAATATGCAAAAGTACAAATCAAGCAAATGTAGCATCATGTTTCTGGGTTTATAAATAGGATATATTACTGCAACTAACGACCACTTTTAAAAAATTAAGGTTAAAACGTGAATTTTCATGTTAGTAAATGATAGTTCATTTTATCTAATCCTAACTATCATTAGTAATATTGTATATATGAAAGTAACTCTGTCTGTCGCGCTTTCACGCAAAATCTACTGAATCGATTTAAATGAAATTTGGTACACAGATAGTCTAGAGCCTGAACGAAAAAGGGGCTGTAAGGAGTAGTAAATAGGGGATGAAAGTTTGTATGGAAATTACGTCATTTTTAAAGCTAGAAGCTTGAAGAACTTTTTTTTTTTTGAATAGATATTTAAAATAAATAAAACATTCAAATTGTAATAACTTTATCCTAAACAAGGTACCGAGTGAGTCACTAGTTTTACAATAAAATTTTAATTAACGGAGTCGAATCTGCACCTACATAAAATATATGTTTTGAAAATCTATGCAGTAGTTTTTGTCTGTCTGTCTACGAATGCATCGCGTTAAAAACACTGGACCTATTTTGATGGAATTTGATATGAAAAAGCTATCCGGGTCAATAAATCTAAATATTTTAGAGGTAAAATTTCGACTTTTATCAAGTATCTATCTTTAGATTAAGTCACGTTTACAAATAAAACTAGAAACGCTAATAATTAGCATCGGAACGGTTAGTGTAACCAACTTTAAAGCTCATTCTCCACAGAATAAATTTAGATCTGTTGTATATTATATAAATTCTTTATAATTTATTTATTTACTTTACGAATATCTCGTTAACTTAGTGACTGCGTATTTCAAGGTCCTGAGCTCGAATCCAGGTCCGAGTATTTAATTAGGTTTTTCTGTCATATTTTTAATTTTTTTTGATAAGCAGCAGCGCAGCAAGTACATACAAACTTAGCCAAATAATTCGTCTACAAAACTTGATTTGCTAGTTCATTCTATCAGGTAACATTAACATTCACAAAACGTCGAAGAGTAGTTTGAATACTTTGACTCTAACATATAAAAATACTTCATATTTGATAAATTACATACATAACTAGCCTTTCCCGGGGCTCCGCCCGCGTTCTAGAGGCCGAAAATCAAAAGAAATATTTTTCTCCCGTTTTTGCAGCATTTTCATTGATGCTCCGCTCTTATTGGTCGTAGCGTGACCGTCAAAATCAAACCAGTAGTTGCTGCGATTAGCGCGTTCAACCAAACAAACAAACTCTTCAGCTTTATAATATTAGTATATATATATTTATATGGATTTTGTAAGGATACACGAAGGTGTTTACGAAGGAAAAGTGCTTCTCACGGTGCACAAAATTAGATCTTGTTGTGTAAGTATAGATATTAGATAGGACAAGAAGATTGACCCTACTTAACTCTCGTATTGAAAATAAAATATATCGGGACAGAACGTTAGTTTCGACATGATGTGTGTATGGATAAGTGATGGGAAGGAAATTAATTAATTAATATAAAAATATAGCAGGCAAGCGACTTATCTTCGCTTTAAGGTTCTCTCTATGTTGGTTTTGACGTTTAGTATATAATTGAGATTAATACGTTTGAGCAAACAAGCAAACAAGCAAACAAACAAACAAACACACACACACACACACACACACAAAAACAAAATATGTTTGCATCTTTCTTATATTAGTAGATATATATAGATATTGGTATAGAATAAAATTATACGGACTTAGCATTTCTTAATTTTCTATTCATTGCCGTGATTTTATATTGTTTCTTCCCCTAAGTAACCCTAAGATTTGAAAGCCATGAATTGAATGAATGGAATAGGGAGGTGAGCTTTTATATGAAAAGGCCGTACACTGGGGTGGTTCGATGTAAATACAACTATGTATTTTTTTTATTCGCGGTTTTTATATTCTTTTGTTCTAAACCTATGAATGCTTTAAGGAATGAACTATGATCATGAGAGAGACTGAGTATTTTACCTACGCCGACTAGGAACCTACACCAAAACCTAAGCGTAACGGGGATAAGTAACTACGAAATTAAATCCGTCAAAATATAGTCAAATCAAATAAGGTCTGACCGGAGAAAAAAAAGTAATGTTCAAAATTTTTATTTCAACTTTTTTTCCATTTTTACGGTTTTCACGTATTTGCGAAAAAAGATTTTTTTTCCATCCTTGCCGGGGTTTGCTGACACTAAATCCTTTACAAATGTTATTGTTGTCAAATGCAAAGGTATGTGCCAATTTTTTATTTGACTGCACTAATATATTGTAAGTTACTTAATATGCAAATGGACTTATATTATTTTTTAAACTTATACAGCTCTGTAAAGCTTTAGAAGTACAGGAAGTTTATCCTAACATTTCCCAAATACCCAGTTTTATTTCAAATAAGAAGCAGTTACTTACTTTGCTATTTGCACTTTGCTGCGTTTATTGAAACTAATTTACAGCTTTAATTAAATTTCTTCAGGAATTTACTTACTATAAAGTGTTATGTACTAAGGAGTTTTAATATTAATTTATTATGTATTTCTTAGGGAATATTATAATCTGAATATAATATGATATATGGGTTAATAGGTGAAAACAAAACAGTCTAGTAAGTTTTACGCTTTTGTTTGACAACCAATTGTCTCTTTTTTGTGTTATTGTTGTGTTTAATCAATAAACATTTAAGAAATAGATTTTTCTTATATAAATTATTATATACATTTTTAAGGCAGTGAAGGCCCAGTGGTAACAGGCTTGGGAAACCAAGTGAAGTGGGTGCGAATTCCGAGTCTCGTACCTCTGATATTATCAAATAAAAAATAATTTCCAATATCATTACCAATGGTCTTACGATGATAGAGAGCAACATGAGTAAACTGAAAAGGAAGGCATGTCTTAGAGAATCTAGCAAGTTTTCTTAATACATGTTTAGGCCACCAACCCGCTCTTGGCCAGCATGGTGGGCTATGAGCCTGAGTATTAAAGAGAGGCCCATGTCCACACTGATTATTATGATTAAATTTCGACAACTTTGAATAGAATAAGGAAATAAATAAAGATTCAACAATGAATAGTATAATAAATAAATAATAAAATATGTTGGGACATTTTTACAACAGTACCATCTAGTTGCGTGGTAAGCTACGAGGCTTGTGTTACGGATACCAGATAGTTGATATACTACACATATAAATTTTTAAATACATACATAATATAAATATTAACAACCATGACTGGAAAACAAACATTTGTGTTCAACAAATCAGTGCCCCCAGCGGGACTCGAACCCGCGACCGCTGGCGCAGAAGGCAGGGTCACTAACAACTGAGCCAAACGTATCGTAAATAAAGAAGATGTCTGTTAAAGGAGTGTTACACTCTATGTGAACGAATACAATACATATTTCATGTGAAATCCGCAGTAGTTTGTTAAAATAAATATAATTTTATGTATATTCTTTTGATTGCTTTGCGTTAAACGTCACGATTGCGGCAGCATAGCTCGTGGTCCCTGAAGCACGTGCGAGGAATTTTGTTTCGCTTATCTTATTTGGACTTATATAGACTACTAGGAGATATTGCTTGAGAATATATGGAGACAATTAATTTTTATTCCTTCAATTTTATTTTAAACTTTACCTAGACTTTGTAGAAGGCATGAATAAATACGTGCAATGTGCATATTTATAAGTAGAACAGTATTAGAATTTCATAAATCATTTTATCGTGGTCCTTTATAGATAAATGCATTTTTTATGCTATCTCAATATTACAAGATAACGAAATAAGTAACTCTGTGTATAGTCATTGATGTTAGGTACTAATAACACCCTGTCCGCACTTAGATAAATGTAAAATGATTTGCATACTAAATAGGCCAAGTTTTCCTTTAGTTTTCTTTTATTACTCTCAAATATTTTTTCGTTAATTTATCGATTTCGCTCTAAACACTTAGTTTTTATATAAAAAAATTATACTACCAGGATTTTTCAATAATTACGGTGATTTTATTTCAAGTACTGTACGAAGATAAAATGTACAATATCTGTAGATAAATATTTCTATATTAGATTTATACGAGTAGAATAAGAAATAAGTATGGAGTAAATTAAACATTCAAATGCATTCGCTGCACTAACGCTTCTCTTGGGGAAGATTCCATTGTATACATAATTAGAGTCGACTGTCCCAATTTCAACGTGAATCAGATATCCATACATAATATAAAAAGAAAATGTATTAATTATATGTGTGGCTTATAGTAAATATTTTATATGAAATCGATGTTCCGAGAGAAAGAACTTTAAATCGGGCTGAGTATTGTAAGTGCGAGAAGTTATTAAAGGACGGGTTTTGATGAAAATTAGTATTCAGAATATTTTCTACGAACTAAACTATTAAACAAATATAAACTAAAAAACTAACTACTTAGTAACTAACTTACTAACTACTTAAATTTTGAGAAGTTCACTTCACACACCCACAGATTAGTGGAACTAGAAAAAGACTAGAAATTCAGTACTATCTACACGAACCCAACGTAACGTTCTGTCTTAGGTGGTTTGCCGCCAGAAGAGCAGACGACCAAGAGGTTGCTCCCAGGCTCAACTATACTGCGAAGTACAAGGAGCGAGCAACTCGCACACGCTACATGCAAATAATATATATTTATATGTATATAATGGACTAAAATCTTATCTAAATTAAAAACTGTCATAATATCTTACCTGCACAGTAATCGAACCCTTTTTACTTTAAAATCGACAACTTACTAAGGTTAGCACATAAACTAAACAAAACAAATTGATTTACCTACCAAGTATCATAACAAATATTTATCCGTTTTGATAGGACTTGATGAACTTTACTCGTTACAGTTCAAATCCACTTTTAGTATCTTAAAGGGTGTTTCAGACACGTTTACTTTTAGTCATAAAAGTTGAGTTGTTGATAACAAGCTATAAAGCTAAAGATCAGTTCTTCAATCAAAATAACAAAGTTTTTGCAAAATATACTGTGTTCTAAACAAACAATAATTTATGAGTTATAAAATTAATCTATTTCAGAGCCTATTTATAGATAAAAACTTTCAAATTGTATAGAAGAACGATTGAGTGTACATTTGCTAGTTTCGATAAAATTAAAGTGTCAGTGTGTAAGTCAGTGTTTTATTGTGACCTAGTAGTGAAGTGACGTATCGAGGAATAGGAGGTGTGTACACTTATATTGGAAAGAAAAGAGACGACGTGTTACTTCAAAAGAGAAACTTATTGTATGTATTATTATTGGTGTTTTCAATATAACATTCGCTCAAGCTTTAATATATTTTCGGTTTTTTATTTAAACTAACAAGTATATGCGACATATACTACCAAGTATAGTGAATATAATTTGCACTTGAAAATATTAGAGGCTACCCGGGATTTGAACCTGCTTTACCCGATTTTCTAAGCGAGCACATTACTCCACCCAACTCCAAACCAAGGTCTGCCTTGATAATATAAGGTAAGAGTACCGCCGTAAAATTTTAATAAAAATAATATAAGTGTACTTCATCATCATCATCAGCCCTTTTTAACGTCCCTCTGCTGGGCACGGGCCTCCCTCAGTACGAGGGGGATTAGGCCATAGTCCACCGCGCTGGCCTAGTGCGAGTTGACGGACTTCACATGCCTTTCGAAAACTTGTTAGGTTTTCTCAGACATGCAGGTTTCCTCACCATGTTTTCCTTTACCGTAAGACAAGTGGTAATCATGACATAAATACTTCGCACATGAAAATATCAGAGGTGCGAGACCCGGATTTGAACCCGCATCACTCGGTTATCCAAGCGACCGTGTTACCGCTGGGCTACCACTGCCTCTATAAGTATACTTATTATACAAAAATATAAAAATAATCGTTAAAACCCAATCCAAATTACATTTATTTGACATATTCTTCAATGCTGATAAATGATATTTACATATATTATCGTGTGAAGACAGTACTATTTTAGTTCTATTTTAAAAGAGTATACAGAGGAATCTCGTCTATATAGAAATTTGTATCTTTACAAGAAATAACAACTTAAATTTAATCGATTTTCTATAGGAATGACATAATACCTATAATTTTACTCGGATCCATCGTTAGTTGTAGTACCTAACTACCAATATTGACAACGGTTAGATGAAAGTTTTTAAAACCTTCAAAGTCGTTCAATGATATGAAGGGGTACTTGAGTGCTTCATGCAGATTATAAAATCGAATTAAATTTCCATTAAATTATGAAACTAACTCAGCTGAATAGATAATATTCACTTAGACTTAGTTCGAACGTGTTAAAGCTTTTAAAAATTAGTTTTTTCACACTATTAGGAAAATGTTAGATGGAATTAGGCGGTTATTTTCACTCGCGCCACGAAAACCCACTTGACAGATTTTGATGTTTGGATAATGATAGCTGGTCAACATATATGTTATAGGTACCTACTTTTTACTTGAGAAAAATCGTCACACCTTCGAAAAATCTTTATTTACTTTGAAAATGTACCTAGCGAGCAAGCCCAAAGATCAGCTCCCAGCAGCGGATCACAGACAAGTCACTAGTTGTTAACATAAACTAGCGAATCGCTTCACTTAAGCTCGTCCCTAGATTCAGTGCGATCGAAGCCGCGGCTTCCGCTAGTAAATGTATACAAAAACTTAACAAATTATATACTAAAACCTTCCTCGAGAACCACTCTATCTATTAGTGAAAACAGCATGCATATCGATGCAGTAGTTTTTGAGTTTATCGCAAACAAACAGACAGAGAAAGTCCTCCACCTTTCCTCCAGGACTTTCTTATGTAATATATAGTGATGACCTAACGGAATATTTTCAATTATAACATAAGTAACAAGAAATACTAGTTTAACAATATAGATCCCGCAGACTCGACTACTTTTGTATGATTGCTATTTTCAGTATGAATAAAAATCACTATAGAGCATTGTATAGTCGGAAAGAGCTTCAGTAGAGGTAACCGCGGTCGTGTTTTGTAGAAAACCGCTATTGTCAGAGTGACTTGAGGGTTGAAACCGTTTGAAAAGCCAAATTTTCAATTCAATTACTATTTTAGTTTCGTTATTTCGACAAAGACCTGACCTACATTTATTCAGAGTTTATTTGTGTAAACATATTTTATGGCCTTGTCTAAAAATTTCTTTGGTTTCAACATGAAACTATGTTTTAAGAATACATATTTTTAACTTCGCTTAAGCTTTCGGGACAATTGTTAGGACAATACCTTTCTTTGTGATGTATCTATATTTTTAGATGATTTCACATAGTGAAAGTTAAGTACAATTAATGTAATTAACACTATCCCACAACCTGAGCATTTTGTGGTACACTTTACTGAAAAACTATCAAGTCAATAGATTTATGCTTTAACATAGTAATTTAACTTCATATCTAAATGTGTTATCTCTCAAAGTAATATAATTTTATAACCATTAAAAATGTACATAAACCACTGTCTTAAAAATTATTACCCGTTAGAAAAACTTCGCGAGCCATCACAAAGCTCAGCTTTTCGTTCTCAATGGTCAATGTTCAAAATGCTTCGCAAAACCATCATTATAATTCATAAATTTGTTGCTCCTAGTGTCGTTTCGGCACTATTCATGTCATTAATGTCGTAGCCGTAGTGTAAAAGCGACGTAGCGATTTGTTGTAAACACAATGTAATAAACGACACAATATACACAAAAACAATAAAATAAAAATATTCTAACATTATCGAAGCAAAGGGTAATTTGCAAGCGTATTAGCACCTCGTTAATAACTTAAAAAATTCTTGTAGAATTAGCTTATTTTAAACATTAATGTAAAGAATGTAATATTCAATAAAAGAAGTTTGTTTTATGTTTACACTCAATCACAACTGTTAAAAAATAAAAACTAAAAACCTATATAAAATTAAACTGTGCTGTAAAATTAACACTGTTGAACTATAGTCCGTTGAGTCATTGAAATATCGGAAAAATCAAAAGAAGTCTATGAAAATTTAAAATCTAAGTGAATCAGAAAAAGAACGTATTAATAAAAGCATATTCAGCATTACATTTTTCGTGATAACACAATATTTTTACTTAAGTAAAAATACGAGTACACGAAGCACTGAATAAAAAGTCAGGTCGTGTATCAAATATAAAACAACGTCTAGGTGTAGTTTAATGACGAAATAAAAGCAAAACTTCTTTATGGATAGGACACGAAATTTTATATAAAAGCTTTAGGAATAATAGCGGGTATTGCATTGTTTTCTTTACAGCACTGTTATTTATTCTCACAATTTGATCACATGCGTTGCTGTAGCTTTTCTATTGTGTGGTTTTGGTGCATCTCTGTGTAAATTTTTCGAATATTTTATCGATAGAATAATCGCGCGAGTATTTGCGTGCTTCTCGCTTACGTGTGCCCTTTGTGTGTGTATATGAATGTTTGTGTATGTGAGAGAGAGCACCATAGCAAGAGAGAGAGCAAGAGGGAGAGAGTACTACAGAGAGAGAGAGGGAGGGAGAGGGCCAGAGAGAGAGAGAGTTTGCGTGTGTATTTGTGAATGAATACACACGCAATGAATTTGAATTTCCGTATTCACAAAAATGTTACGGATTCCAAGGATTCAATAATACCATAACTAAATGAAATTAGGAGTACCTTTAATTAAAATTATATTAAATGGACCCTCTATATGTTTACAGCCTTGAAGATGAGGTGATGCGTGAACCTATTCGAGTTGGGCGATTTTGACATGTTTAGTGGGTCGGACACCTTGGCGTTTCAACAGAATTTCGTAAACTTTGGATAATTCAAGCGTAATTTATGGGCAAAACTATGCTCAAAGGGTGTAATAGTTAGTAATACTCACGGTCCTACATAACTATAGACAACTTATTGCTGAATGCGACCGCGGCTTGTTAGCGAAAGTGTTTTGCCTATGTATAATGAAAACTTTCTTTATAATATAAAAGAAGACACTGTAAAGCATATTTTCCTTAAAAATCCCATAGACACTTTTAAAGAATTAAAATAGAGTTCCAATGCTTGTATAGAAAATTTATTCAAGTTCGTCTGAAAACAATAAATTATTATTTTTAATTATGCATGCTAAGTACATAATATATATATGGGAAAGTCTGTTTGTCTATTATGTTTTGACGCCTAAATCGCTGAACCTATTTAGATGAACTTCGATATGAAGATTTAAACCCCGTATAAAGAAGGACTTAAAATATTTTTTAATGTAAAAATGTAATTAGAAAGTGGTAAAATAGGAATTAATTTTGTATCGGTAACAAAACTCACGGTAAGGACAACAAAATCATAATTACTATTTTACGAAGAAATAAAGAACACTTGAAGTTTATAATATAATAAAGGAGAGCGTTATAAAGAAAGGCTTTCGTCCTTTATTGTTTATTTATGCATAAATTCAATTTATGTGACCATTTCTTTTTTAATTTAATCCTAGGTCCCAGATAAAGTCCGAGATTCAAAACCCGGGCAGGACAGTATTGTTATTGAGTGAAAGCCGAAGTTGGTAAGTTATCAGAAATCTTCCGTCTCCAATATATTATTTCAATTCTTTAAATAAAATCAAACCAATGTTACCTTTAGACATGTCCCGATATACATAAAAGTTTTGTCGTAAGACCCATTAAGGCATAAATATTAAATTTATACTTTACAAGTTTACAAGCAAGATTTTATTAATATCATAAGTTATCTACACGGCTCCCTCGTGGAACATTTGGAATAAATGTTCATTTTATACTAAAACTTAACAAACGAATGAGCTTTAATTAAAATTATACAGCGAAAGAATGGGAAAGAAAAATTTAATTTGAGGGAGAAAGAAAAATAACTAATTCTTAAAAATGAGTACTTATTCTTAATATTTTCCATATTTTTGCTGCTATATATCCATTATAATATGACGACCCTTTCAATAAAGTATCTATACGCAATAAACGACATAATTTCTAGATATTGTCATTTAGAAATATTTACAATAATCGTAAAGTTGAACTACCTTTTTTTATATTTTAACTATCTTTTTATTATTTTTTACACTTAACAGTTCTAATAACACATATAAAAACCGTACGCTCATATTAATACAAAATATAACCTCAAACGGTAACCAAACCTGTAACTTAGTAGGCCTATTCAGAAACAAAACTATTTCAGCAATATATTTGCGCTAATAGACACCTGTACAGTCTATATAAATTGAAATTCCCCGGCGTGGCTGCCTCTCATTACTGCTACCATACCAGCTAGTAAACAATATCTAGTCCCAACGACATGACACTGTGGCGTGCCCCTACTAATGGTTTGAGCCATTTCGATTATTAGAACTACTAATTAAATATAAATAGACTTTCAAAGTAAATTTTCATAAGAGGTTTGCCAAATAAAGAATGTTCGAATGAAATGAAATTTAAACTACTTCGACTTCTATTTTAAATCTGAAAATGTGTATGTTTGTTATTTTTTATTAAATAGCTAATGATGAGCTTTGAAATAATCGAAATAATAATTATGGTAGAATTACGAAAAAATGTCGAAAATTAGTAATTCTTAATACTGTTGCCAGAACAATTACATTATCTATAAAATTCACTAAAGTTCTATTAGCCTGTTCAGTAGCTTACTTACCCGAACCGGTCACAGACACACAGATCGACTGATATATAAAAGTTATAAAAGCATATTTTAATAAGATTTTTCAAAAATTATCATAATATGAATAAATTCAACTAAGTTAGAGCTTATATAGAAAGAATATAAAACAAAACTTTTACAATTAATTAACTTTGCATAAAACAAAAGTAAAATTAAATATTATTCCTCATAATAGCTCCTTAATTTCTTATTTTATATATGAAAAATAAGAGGGCCGTCTTTGTTATGGCAATTAACTATTAACAAAATCATTTGGAATGAATAAGTTTACTTTATCCGGGCAGTGGTAGGTCCAGTGATGATGTAATCGCTTGGAAAACTAAGTAGGGGGTTCAAATCCTGGATATTACACAACTGGTACCGTGTAAATGATTTGTAACATGTCTTGTCTTACGTAGAATAGTGTCTTACCACTAGTCTTAATGGTGCAGGAAAACATTTTGAGGAAACATGTTGTATGTTGGAGTGAGGTCAGTTTTTGGTAAACATGTTCAGTCCGCCAACCCACATTCCCTTGCATTTGAAGAAATGCTCATGCTCAGCAGTAACCCTAAAAGGGGTTTATTATAAACTAGCTGACCCGTGCCCATTTCGTTGGGCATAATGTTAATAATCCTTTTTTAGTACAGAGTGTTTAAATATATTTTTTTTGTAGACATTTTCAAGCTCCACGTCTTTTCTCTAGAACTCAAAAATATATCTTTCATAGTTAAGGCAGCGTTCGTAAGAAACGCTTTCATTCGACCGTTTTTTCTCCGATTCACTTTGCAAAACGGACTACCACGTAAAAGCCTTTTTATTTTTCGGTTTTTTATATAATCTATGACAATCAGCAATAATGTATTAGTGAAAGAACTTTTAAAATCGGTTCAGTAGATCCCGAGATTAACCCTTACAATTTAACAAACAGACAAACTTTACTTCTTTATAATATTAGTATAGATTATTCAATATTCAACAAAAGATAACTTCACTGTATCAAAATGATAAACCTATATCTACACACCGTGCAAGCAATTTGATAAATGGAGTCGTACATAATTAAATAAGACTGTCTATTATATAATTTAAGTCTATATACATATATAAATTTCAAGACAGAAGCCAGATCTGTACATTAAATATTTTTTGGAAAGTTCTGTTGAAATAAATATTAGTATCGCTAAAAACCACAAAAAATCCGTCTAGTGATTTTGATAAAATTCGGTAAGATGATAGTTGATTTTCCAGTTCCAGTACAGGGTGCTTTCTACTACAGGAAAATACCTTATTTCTGAGATGATGAGCGAGCGGAGCCAGGCTGAGTCGCTAGTGTAAGATATTCCAATAGTAGTGGTGATCACGCGTCACTAACAATGAAGAGGGTAGCTCGACACATGTCTGTTCCATCGCAGCGGAACCTTAATTAAAGGACGTTTCATTTCGACTGCGCGGTGAGGCTCTTGCGTGCAATTTCTTTTTAATTAATTAATAATTCCTTGTACTTTCCCTGGTAATTTTCTACGAAGCCTCTTAATCTCTTTTTAATGTCGGTCTTTGAACAATGGTTATAAAAAATAGCAACTTAGATTAAATCTAAGTTGCGTTATTTAAATATTTCGTAACACACGGAAATAATTGCTTTTATTTGTTATACTAAGCGATATGTACAATAAATTTACTGCACAATAACTACAAATATAATATAATATAATTTTTACCTTTTTATTGGAGACTAGCTTTCGCCCGATGTAAGTGAATGATAAACCTTTAA
The DNA here is from genome assembly GCA_905231865.2 of Boloria selene. Classification (NCBI taxonomy): domain Eukaryota; kingdom Metazoa; phylum Arthropoda; class Insecta; order Lepidoptera; family Nymphalidae; genus Boloria; species Boloria selene. The sequence goes on from HG993149.1 coordinate 10,154,152, forward strand.
CATATCGTTTTTTTTATACTATTCTGAAATAGTGCTTGGCTACGTTCCACCTGATGGTATGGTATGGTGGTCGCACTAATTCAGTAGTTACCTATTCACTCTTGCCTTGAAGACACCCATACTGTAATTGGACGGAAACACTAATTATTTTTTTAGAAATAATTATTTCTATACAAACATATTTATGTCTTTAGATCAATTTTTATGTATACGAGCTGTCGAAACAAAGATCGAACACACACAAACATACAAACAGTAAAAATTACAATATATAACTTTCGGGGTAGGCACCGAGCACTACGAACTTTAACCCTTAGGCTTCCCAATATTAGCAATCTCTTTAAAGCTAAAATCAGAGTCTAATATTTACTCACTAGCTTTATCTTTAAATCAACTCAGTATCAAAGTAAATTATTAAGAAATTTTCTAATCAATACGAAAGCTTTTATAAATATACACTTGTAGGCATGGTTTGAAGTTAAAATTGACTTTCAAAGTTAAAAATTATTCATAGAAATAAAATAAATAAAGCCTCTAAAGTTAAATTTCAGAGTAAAAACACATAGTAAAATGCACAGATTTTCTAAGTAAAATCCTAAGAATATATCCGTCACGTAAAGCTGGGAATTTATCTCAAGAAGAGAGTGGCTTAATTTCGGTTGAGTGAAGAATCAGTCTACCGGGAGTTCTTAAAGCGTTCTCTGTAATTTTTGATAGGCTTTGGATTAAATTGCCTTGCTATATAAAAATTAGGCTTAAAATGTCTTTTTAGTTTTTATGACATTTATATTTTTTGCGCTGTATAAAGTATCTTATATGTTAATTGGTAACCATTAGGTTATTATTACCTAAGTTATTATAGCTTTCATCAACATTTGTGCAGTGGTTATGATACAATGACAGAGGGAGAGAAATACAAAAATATTAAAAACTATAGATTTTGCGTCGCTTCGCTCGGGTTCTTCACTAGATTTAAAGTAAACGAAGCCGCGGGTTCCGCTAGTATATCTCTATTACGTGATGTGATGTTCTGATGTGTAAGCTATATTATTGTAAAGTTTCGTCAAAATCCATTCAGTAGTTTTTGCGTGAAAGAGTAACAAACATACATCCATACATTACAAACTATCGCGTTTAGAATATAAGTAGAAAGTAGTACTAGTAGCATAAATAATTTCTAACATGTTATTTTTATTTACAGCAAAAATAAAACATAGTAAGTACTTATTATAATAAATAAGAACTATATTTAATATGCTACTTTTCATTTTAGAATCGGTAATAAAACTTTCAAGTGTCAAAAGTTTAAAGCCGTTTTCATTCTTAACTCAAAGCAAGTTCGACATTCGCTACATATTCAGCTTTTACTTCATAAAGTTTGAACCGTCTCGCCTCAATTTTATTTACAGATGGAATATTTTTGGTATCCACCTTTATATTGGTTAGCTCTCGATATTTAAATTTAAATTTGTATGATATTTAAATTGTAAAATAATATCTTAAAATATTATCTTGTCATATTATTAGTATTGAGTTATTAGTAGTAGTGATTCGTAATATTTTCTTCGATTTCAATACAAGACAGATTAAAATAAGCCTACTCGCTGTTTCGGTGGTCGTGTGTTCGAATCCCGCTTGTGGCATTCATTTATGTGATAAGCACGAATGTTTGTACTACCAATTGTAGTGACGAAAAAGCTGACCCCATGATAAGATTGATAATTGAAAGTACACGTAAAATAAATCAAAATGAAGCATATTATTCATATTAATCTAAAAACGGTAGATTGAAAATAAGTCAAGGGCGTTTTGAAGTGGGACTGTAGACTTTAATTGAAGGCCGAATAAACAAAGGGGTAGCACGCAATATTTCTAATTAGAATTCAGAACAAAATATTGTAAATTATATTTTTTATATTCGACATTATTACGCGAATATTATTTTCACATAATATAGCTAAGAACTATGCACCTTAACCTATTTTGGAGCCCTCTTATATGTATATATAGCTTGCCTTTGAAGCAATTCAAATCTAAACTTAAAAATACGTTATTGAGTAAGGCTTATTACACCATCACGGAATACTTAGTAGATGTAAATGTGTGGGATTAATGTCTGCTTGTGTCTCTCGTATGATAAATAGATAAATATTGTAATGCAATGTTGTTATCAAATATTTTTTTGAAAAGAGCAACTGTTGAGTTTCTCGCCGGTTCTCCTCAGCTTTCGCTGAAGCTTCAGTTCTCAGAACAGCTTTCCAAGCCGGTGGTAGCTTACTCACAGACTTACAGCCTGACATTTAATTTTGATAATGTAAAAATGACGATTCAAAGGAGCTTGTAAAAGTCTATTTGAATAAAGAATATTTTTATTTGATTTGCATTCGAAACATCGGAAACCAAAAAACAACGTACCTATATACATTAGAATCTTATTTTATTAAGAGATATTATAATATTAGGTACTATCTTATTTTTTGCGTAAATATAATATGTAATTTTAAATTTAAATTATTACGATACTTAAATAACAAAACGGCAACAAACATTTTTTTTTTAACTTTCCATGGCTTATAATAAAAGCAAAGATAAAACTTTGAAAAATACTTTTGTCAACTAACTATCCCTTGAGGAGTTAATTCAAAAAGAAATTTGAACTTCAAATTCGTACAATCAACGAAAAAAATAAAATTAATCGAATCTTTAAAAGTTTCGCGAATAGTAATTGAGATTTTGTAAATGTAGAAGTCTAATGTTCTAAAGAAAGTTAATTTAACTGTATTCGAAGAAACTGAATGACATTTAGAGAGTTTCTTAAATTGGATTCGTTATGCATTTTTTCTTTTTTTAAAAGCAACAGTTTATAAGCATTCGCCATTCAATTTATTTTAATACCATTTTATTATTTTTACTTATTTGGTTCATTTTTATAACTTAATTAGATATTTTAAATTTAAAAGGTAGACTAACTTTAAATTAATTAAATAAAAATTTTAAACTTTTAACACAAAATATTTACGATAACTATTTTACAGTTAGTTAAGATAACACATAGCAAAACATAATAAGAAAGATAAAAATACATTTGAACTCAATTCCTTCCTTTCATAATCTTATTTTTGAAATCGCTTAAAGATAGTACTGGACAAATGGAGGATTTTGTTTTATAATGTAGAGATATAAATAAAATTTAAGAGTTTGTTTTTAATTTCAAATTAACAGCTTTTCACTAAATGCATATGAAAGTATATACAGTACTAACATCAAAAAACTATTTCTAACGTTTGTGGCTGTCTGTCTGTCTGTTTGCTCCGGGTAATCTCTGGAATTTAGGGAACCCGAACGAACTCCGTGATAGAAGACATTTCTTGTGATAGAATATTAATTAACCACTTAAAATTAAGTTAAAATTTAGTTCCTACTTAATATTTGTAAATCGGCCTTTATACGTCAACTTTGTCCTGAGATTACCGTTAGGATCAAAACGATTTGAATTTCTTCGCGCGATTACTTTCATTCTTTGGACGATGACTGACGACAGCCTTAGTGGCCTGATTATATCTCTAACTCATTGGTCACAGGTTCATGCTCGACCAGTACAAATACTTTGGCCGGCCACTTAAATGTTTATCACAGTACCTCGAAATAAGATAATCTAGGGAAGGCATCGTTATTTATTTTATAGTACATAGATGCTTATAATATAAAGCGACCGTCACATCACAAGATTGGATTCTCCTGATATTACTTCTAACCGCCCACTTGGAAACCCATTAACCCGCTTCACCGCATATACACAACAATTTTTCTAGTTAATTAATTTTTCCATATATCAATTTTGTTTGATAGATATAATACAATTTTATTTATGAAAAAAAAATCACGATTTTTTTTCTTCGTGCCAGTAAATTAAAAAAAAATTGTCATGTATCGTTCCTAAACCATTGACCCGATAGTGAAGAACCTCTGCAATTTTCAATATAATATTATATCTGCGAATGTTCCTGGCCCAAAAACAATTGCTTTAGACGTTTGTCTTTTAAAACACGTTTAAGCCTTGTCTGTGTCTGTTTTTTATTTCATTTTAACAGCCTTGCAGTAAGTGCATATTATGAAATTACATTTTTTTTATGGTAAAAAGGGGGCAAACGGGCAGGAGGTTCACCTGATGAGAAGTGATCACCTCCGCCCATGGATATCTGCAAGCCTGGCTTGCAGATGCGTTGCCGGCCTTTCAGGAAAGGGAGGGATGGAGGAGGGAGGGAAGTGGGAGGAAGGGGGGAACGAAGGCTGAGGATGAAGGGAAGTGGGAGGGGGGAAGGAGAGTGGGCATCCCGGACTCTCACTCACCGGACGAAACGCGACAGCATAGCTGCCACTTCACGCCGGTCTTCTATGAGAGAGTGGTACTAATGAACTATACGGGGCGTGCCGGCCCATTCGGTTGCTACCCGAAGGTAACAAGCATGGCACTACCACTTTACAAAATCATATAAATCAAAACAATATAAATTTTTAATATTTGTGTCTGTCTGTTTGTTCCGACCTATCTTTGAAACGACTGGACCAATTTTGACGGGACTTTCACTCGCAGATAACATAATATTATAAGAAATAATTAAGGCTAATTTTATGTAGTTAGAAAATTATAAAAATCGTTTAATTAATTTTAACCTACGCTCAGCGAAGCGGACCCATATACTATATAAATATTTCTAGTAATTTTATATCAAGCATTTCAATATACAGCTAAGGTATGTATAGCACTTATACTACTCGTAATATAACTGAGTGAACTTCATTAGAGCATCGTCTCATATATTAGTTAATGTTTAATAAGTGAGATACAAGGTCCCTTTCATCGAATGGAATCTTGATCTCTGTACTTCTAAATCGTGGGTTCTACTTTAATTATCTATAGGAATCGATACCCCTTGTGATGCACACAGGGGTTGCTTAATAGTTAATAAGGTACTCAATTGTGAATTTAATATGAGAGGATATAGGAATATATTAGTATTTTATGATTAACACTTAAAATTATTTTATATACTGACTAGTATAACAAGCTATCGTCTTACAAAATTTCATCGAAATTTGTGCAGAAATTTTATCGTAATGTTATTATAAACACTTTTCCTATGCTCCATATCATTACTTCAATTTATACCCTTAAAGTCTTATTCAATAGGTGAAAATTAAATTACACCCAATTTTCTATACAAAAAAAAACAGTTGAGTACTTCCTTCTTTTTGAAGTCGGTTGAAAAGTGGAAAAGGAAAAACTAAGTTGCAAGTGTGCATGACATTTAAAACTAACGAAATTTTTATCCCGTTAATACCGTAGTTAAAAAGTCGTAAAAGCCGAGCGACAGGTACTATGATTTCAAAGTTGAGAGTGAAACATTGTAAGCAAGTTACCCCTTTAAATTTTTTTTTTTTTTTAAATATGTTGGGACATTCTTACAACAGCGCTATCCAGTTCCGTAGTAAGCTACTATGCTTGTGTTACGGATACCAGATAGTTGATATACTACATATATAAGTTTAAATACATACATATTATAAATATAAACACCCATGACTGAAGAACAAACATTCGTGCTTAACAAATGAATGCCCCCAGCGGGACTCGAACCCGCGACCGCTGGCGCAGAAAGCAGGGTCACTACCAACTGAGCCAAACGACTTTTAAAAAATTATGGAGAAAATCTGTCAAAATGTGGTAATAGATCTTGCAAAATACTTTGAAATGACCTTACAGAATATACGTTAAAAAGCTTTTGAGATATTAATAAAAAAAATAGTTTTCCATAATAAAACAAAAAATATCGCATTTTGACAATTATTATAGTAAAACTAGTAATTCCAGCGGCTCCGCCCGTGTTCTAATCACTAAAAAAATAGGGATTGTTGGAAAAAGAATGAAAATTTAGGTTTATAAGAATTTTTGGATGTCAAATCACATAAAAATTAAATTTGGTCTAAAAATAATAATTAAAAATCTAGAAATGACCAAAACACCTAGGTGAATAAAAATAGCCTACAATCTATTCTCATATCTACCGGAGTTCGATAACAAATACTGTGAAACAAGATTTTTATGTATACCTATTAGATATATACTAACGAATACTGTAAATTGCTTTTTGAAAGCTGTGTAACACAGATTTTTCTACAAGAACTTACATTTACAAACGCAATTTAATTTTATATGCGGTACACATGATAAAGTTGTATTCTGCTCTTTTCCAACAGTTCTTGGAATCCCGATGGGGTTGGAGTCTGAACTAAGTGAGAAAGATCGGTCTACACAATAGCTATGCTACGTTTACTTTACTCTAACAAATGGAGTAGTAGCATGAACGTTTGCCTGAATGAATAGAAGGTTATTCAAATTTTCAGTTTTCAGGTTCGTCGTTCGTCGTCCGTCGTGTATTTAAACGTAACTATACATTTTTAGAGATATTTTACCGCAATAAAAAATGGGATATTTTTTAGGATAGCTAATCTCATCAAAATATTTTCAGTGTTTTTTCGTGATGACACTTATGATGTTTCGCGTACAGACGCAGTACAATATGTTATATGACGACACGTTTGGCTCAGTTTGTAGTGACCCTACTTTCTGCGCTAGCGGTTGCGGGTTCGAGTCCCGCTGGGGGCATTCATTTGTTAAGCACGAATATGTCATGGGTGTTTATATTTATAATAAGTATTTATGTAAAGTTACATAATATGTATTATATAGTATATCAACTATCTGGTATCAGTAACTCAAGCCTCGTAGCTTACTACAGAACTAGATGGCGCTTTTGTAATAATGTTCCAACATAAAAACGTGTCTTACGACGAACCCAAGTGGAGAGAGTGAACCACTAGTTACACAATAATTCACGCCATTTACCGATTATTCAATAATAAATACCGTTTGATTCTTTATATTACATGTAAAAACAACTCCAATGAAACACTAAACACAGCACAACATTGTAAAAGGTTTCGCTGATACAATATTAATCTCGCCAGCGCCAGCTATTATACGAGGAATTAATTTATATTTCACAAGTTATCTCCGTGCTTCATTAGACTTGGTCGTCAAATTTTAAAATACCTAACTACATTCAAGCCTTTTAACCTTTAAAAACAGCTTTTAGGATTGAAGTGATTTTAAAGATACTTGTTTGGAGGCCTTTTCCATATTTGGCTCCAAATTTAATAAGCTAGACTCTTACACAAAATAATTTATATTACTAAAATATAGTCTGAATAGAAATTTTCTACATAATACCTATAATTATATACTAAGTAAAATATGTTTTTTTTTATGGTATAAAGGGGGCAAACGGGCCGGAGGCTCACCTGATGGGAAGTTATCACCTCCGCCCATGGACATCTGCAAGCCAGGCTTGCAGATGCGTTGCCGGCCTTTCAGGAAAGGGAGGGATGGAGGAGGGAGGGAAGGGGGAGGGAGGGGCTAACGAAGGCGGAGGATGAAGGGAAGAGGGAAGAGGGAGGGGGGAAGGAGAGTGGGCCTCCCGGACTCTCACTCACCGGACGAAACGCGACAACATAGCTGCCACTTCACGCCGGTCTTCTGTGAGAGAGTGGTACTAATGAACTATACGGGGCGTCCCGGCCCATTCGGTTGCTACCCGAAGGTAACAAGCATGGCACTACCACTTTAAAAATCCCAATATATTTATTTAAATTGTACGTGTATCAGTATAGCGTTTGTGTATTACCATGCAAGTAATAATTTATTATTCTAATATTATAAAGAGGTAGAGTTTGTTTATTTGATTGAACACGCTTAATCTAAGGAACTACTGGTTCAAATTTAAAAATTATTTTAGGTTTGGATAACCCATTTATATAGAAAGAGATTATCACATGGTGTAGATAGTTAATTAATATGATTTAATATTTAAAAATTTGGTTTTCGGAAATTAAAAAGCGGACGAAGCTGCGGGAAAAGTAATAAGAATAAATAAAAAATAAAAATAGCCTTTATTTACTCTGACCTTTGCACAATTATAATATAATAAAATAAAGCAAAACTATACTAACTATTCTTAACTAACAACTATACTATACTATCTTATTTATGTTTTTTTTTCTTTTTGTATATAACTTAATTATATAACTTAATAACATTAACATTTAAATATCAGTTACCAGGTCAGGCTGTCTCGCGACATAGGCCTCCTCAAGTTCCCTCCACTTTTGCCTGTCCATTGCTGTCCTTCTCCAACCTTTGGGCAGATCGTCATCCCATCTTTTTTTCTGCCTTCCTCTACGTCTTTTTCCGTCCCGCGGGTACCATTCTGTAACTTTTTTGGTCCACTTTTCTGTTGTTGACCTCATCATGTGACCAGTCCATTTCCATTTTAACGTTCGTGTTTTTACTTTAACGTCTGCTACTTTGGTGATGCTCCTAATTGTTGTAGCTTTCCATTTGTCTTTCAATCTTAGTCCCAACATACTTCGTTCCATTCCTCTTTGGCATACACCCAGTTTGTGCTCAATTTTCTGTGTTAGTGGCCAGGTCTGGCAGCCGTAGGTGAGACATGGAAGTATACAAGTGTTGTAGACGGTTTTCTTTTCTGAGATGGGTATAGATTTATTTTTCATAATTTCCCTAAGGGACCAGTATCTATGCCAGGTATTATTTACTCGTCTTTCTACTTCTTTAATTGATAAGTCTTCCACAGATATGACTTGACCCAGGTAAATATACTCTTTTACGTATTCGATCTCTTCTTCGTCTACCTCAATTTTGACTTCGGTCTTGTTTGTCATCAACTTTGTTTTGCTGATATTAATCGTTAAACCTGCCTTTTTACTTTCAGCTGTTAGTTGTTGTAACATTGTTCTTAGTGTGATCGGATCTTCTGCAAACAAAATGACATCATCTGCGAATCTCAGGTGATGCAGTTTTTTCCCGTTTATTTGAATACCGAAACTTTCCCAATTAAGTTGCCTAAATATATTTTCTAAAACTGCGTTGAATATTTTTGGAGACAGCGGGTTGCCTTGCCTTACACCCTTCTGTATTTTAAATTGATCTCCAACGCTTTCAAGTCGCACTTTTGCTGTGCTGTTGACGTATATGTTCTTGATGATCCTAATAAATTTACTTTCAACTCCTTGGTTTTTTAAAGAATCCCATATGTAATTATGCTTCAAAGAGTCAAATGCCTTATTATAGTCTACGAAGGATAGGTAGTACGGACGGTTGTATTCGTTGGATTTTTCAATAATTTGCTTGACAGTATGTATGTGATCAATTGTTGAAAAATCTGAGCGGAAGCCGGCTTGTTCCCGGGGTTGATTACTGTCTAGGTTTTTAGCCAAGCGGTGCAATAAAATTTTGCTGAACACTTTGTATAAGTTCGGCATCAAGCTGATGGGTCTATAATTGTTAATTTCACTTTTATCCCCTTTTTTATATAGAAGAATTATTGTTGACGATGTCCATTGTGTAGGAATTTGTTCAGTTTCCAAAATTTCATTGCATATATCTGTAAGAGGTGGTGTTATCTCTTTCATGGTAAGTTTTAGTAATTCGTTAGTTATCATATCATCTCCAGGTGATTTACCAGATTTCTGTGTTTGGATAGCTCTTCTTATTTCGCTTTGCATAATGTATGGAATTGGTTCTGGGTTTACGTCTTCTTCTAAAGTTGTTTTGCATAAGTCTTCGTTCATATTATCCATATACAATTCTTGGTAAAAATGTGTTGCTGTTTGTAAGATTTGTCGTCGCTTACTTGAAGTTTGTATTTTGTTATCTTTTCCTTTTTGCGTTGTTTTTGGTATCCATTTTGAATATTCTTTTAGTTGTTTTAAAGCTCTTTTGGTTCCTCCGGTTTTGTTTATTTGTTCTCTAATGATACTAAGTCGATTGGCTTTTCTATGGTTTCTAATGGCTTTTGAAATTTCTTTACTAATCTCTGCTATTTTTGTACGATTTTCTTTTCTGTTTATTATCATTTCTTTTCTTTGGTTTATTTTTAGTCTGGCTTCGTCACCAAGTTTGTCTCTTTTATCTTTTGTTATATATTTATTTATTTTTAATAAGGCTTCTTCTAAGATATTATATTTTTCTTGTACATTATTTTGTTTCTCAACCAAGTTTAATGATATTTTTAGTTCGTTAAGATTTTGTTCTGATATATGTGTTATGGGCCGGCAATTCGTTTTATGAAAATTTCTTCTTTGTAATTTAAATTCTTTGCACGCTATTACTCCTCTTAACATTCTATGGTCTGAATTAAAATTCAGGCTTGAGACCACGCTCACGTCGTTGAAAATCTTGGGCTTGTTGGTAATTATGAAATCTATCTCATTTCTGTCTTTGCCATTTGGAGACATCCACGTCCATTTCCTGTCTTGTTTCTTGAGAAAAAAGGTGTTCATTACTCTTAAGTTATGTTCGAAACAAAAATTTATCATACGTTGCCCATTGTCGGTTCTCTTTCCCTGGCCATATTTACCTATGATAAACTCTCCTTTATCTGATTTGTCTCCTACTTGGCCATTAAAATCCCCCACTATTATGATGTTCCCATTTAGTTTCTGCATTGTCTTAGTGAGATTATTATAAAATATATCCTTTTCATTTTTTGTTGCTTGATCTGTTGGGGCATATATTTGCAATACTGAGAACGGGTTTCTAAAGCCAGGTAATTTAATATTTAAGATTCCTATTCTATCCGATATACCATCAAATTCTTCTATATATTGTTTAAAGTCTTTTTTAACTAAAAATCCTATTCCATATTTTCCTTGAGTATCACCTTTGTAGTAGAATATAAAATCTTTGAATTCTTTTATTTCTTCTCCAGATCTTCTAACTTCGCAGAGTCCAAGTATGTCCCATCTAATATCTTTCAATGCTACTTCGAGTTCGATAAGACTTTCCTCAGTTCTTAATGTTCTTACGTTTAAAGTTGCTATTTGTATTTTCTTTATATTGTCTTTATTATTTTTAGTAGGTTTAGGGGTGTTTGAGGGTATTGGTCTGTCAACCCCACGGAGACCAGCCGGGTTGGGGTTGTTCCGCTTCCGGTAACTGATATTTAATTGCTAGTTAGTTTTGTTTATTGATGGTAAGGAAGAATTTGAATTTGATCTAGCGCGCATCAAGTCATAAGCATTTGTACGATGTGTCTTGCTGCTTGTAGCCATATTAATTTGTTTTTTTGGGTTAGATTTTATCCCAGGAGATGTAGATTCTTCTCTTTTTCTTTTTTCTATGTTGTTTGCGTTACCTTCCTTCACTATCAACCTATCATATTTTATGTATGCAAATTTTCCTTTTGCTCTTTCTGCCTTTAGTTGTTCCTGTAGTAATTTGCGTTTTTCTAATACCGCTTTTGGATAATCTTCTACTATGTAAACTTCTTTTAGTCTCTTTTTGTTTTTTAAAATTTCTAGTTTTTTCCAATAGTTTGTAAACGAGATCAATAGAGGTCTAGATTTTTCTTTATTTTTATTTCCAATTCTGTAAATGTTCTGGATATCGCTATCTTTCACTAAAATGTCAAGATCATTTTTTATAAGTTCTTTCACTATTTTAAATAGGTCTAATGAGCTTTTCTCAGTCTCTTCTAGTCTAAAGAGTAGTAGATTATTTTTCTTCTTTTCATTTTCCAGCTTGTTTACTTTATTTTCTAACACTTCAATTTTTTCTTTCAAATTTTTATTCTCTTCAATTATTGGGTGTAATTTTTCTTCCATCTTTTGTAGTAAACTATTTGTAATTGTTGTAGTTTGCATATCCATTTCTTTTTTAATTTTGTCAAAAAATATTTGAAATTGTTGTTCCATTTTTGTAGTTGTTAATTTTTTAAATTAAAGAAAAAACGTAGTGAAACTGCTTGTAACGGAACGTTGAATTGTGTGTTGTTTCCGAACGCAAATTTAAGTTGTCTTTGGTAATTGGTAGTACTGTTTCTTTCACTTGACAGTTGACACTTCACTCGTTGACTGTTGTTTTGACAATTGACAGCTAATCACGATAGTTACGATGCACTTAAACTGTTAGTTTTGTTCTTTTTTCAATTTTCAATGTCGACTTGTGAATACGATATCGTTGCACAGCACTTTTAAATTCACAGTTTTCGCCTTTTTATGTATTTGTACGGTAATTATCTATTTAATTGATGCTATTTTTCACGGAGCGATTTGCGAGGATGTTTGCTAACAGGTGACCGGAACCGGAAAAGTAAAGTATATAAGTAGGGAAAAGTAAGTACAATAAAATGTTAAAAGTACAGTACTCTGAAATTAAATACTTTAAGAATAAGCCCTTAAGGCTTTATCGATTTTCCCCACGAGCATGCATGAAAAATCACGTTGAAACCCCATTCTTTGATCTTTATATACGTAAATGATGAATATAGCGAGGAAGTATATGAACATCTTATTGGATTTAATGGTGGAAGCTTTTGATAAAACATTTCTATTGATATTACATCGTTATTAGCTTCCTTATAAAAGCACCAGCCATCTGCTCTGGTTTTATTTGTTTAGTCGTAGAACACATACATACATATCGTACATACAACATTAAATATTTAGTTACATTTTCCAAAAAATTATAAAATCTCAAATGATATTAAACTAACTATATTTTATGTAATCACTCTATCGTATTTTTATGTCACTTCGTGTGTTATCTCTTAAACTAATTTTGCATAACTTATCAGCTAAAATAACATAAAGTATGTTTCTATGTCGAGTTCTTTGCTTCAGGTATCATGTTAAAGGCCCCCGAAAGTAACCTGCTCGCTGAGGGAACCAAGTGAAGCGGATTCAAATCCTGGATCTCGAATCTGTCATTTTCATGTGCGAATCATTAACATGACTATCACTTATAGCCTTTGGTGAAGGAACAACATCGTGAGGAAACCTGCACGTTTGAGAAAACCCAGCAAGTTTCCATAAGACATGTACGAAGATATTCCCCCAACCACGAAACTCCCCTCTGTCCTGACCTCTTCAAAGACTGAATAAAAATTTGCACATAATATATTTGATTTTTATTATAAAAACATTTGACTGACCTTTGATTTCAGCAAAATTAACGTAAAAAGTTGGGATAGTTTAATTCGTTAAATATAAACATTAATTATTCCGTTACATTGTTAGCATCCATATACGTAGGGGCTCAAAATAAAGGGTAGAATTTATCTGGTCGGGTAGTCCGCAAAAATATATTAAAAATTCACCCTCAGTTTTAGCGTTGTAGTCACTAGTCAAACCTTATTAAACCTTAAAAAGTCTGCACCTGGCTAGTATTGACTTTGCCGGTTTCGGAGACTTTACCTGTGGCACTGAATAATTCAATATTATACATACTTTAGTTCTTATGTTTTTATCTTTATTACTAGACTATTTATATTAACAAAGTATGTATTAAAATGCTACGGCTACTGTTTTTTGAAAAGTTTTTTCACTATCCCCTTATATTTTATTTTATTTTGCTGATGTAATAATATGGAGAATATTTTGTATTTATTCATTGTTGCCAATAAAAAGGCGGTCAAACTGTTTATTTTACATGTCAATGACATTAGATTCATATCGAACTAATAGTTAGATTAGGATATAGGTAGGTAGGATATAGGTAGGTAGGATATAAAGATCTTCTTAAAGCAGATTTCAATTTAAGGTCTAGCTTACAAGGTTTTAAGAAGGGAATATCAAAAATGTGCGACTCAGGCTTCGAACCTGCTTCACTTGATATCCCAATCAAAGTAATCACATTGTTACCACTGCCTCATGTACATTTGTAAACTATAATTCGCATACTTTATATTCCAACGGAGTCCCTATACCTAGTGTTTAATTTACTGTTCAAACACCGACCTCTGCCCTCTGAATATTATCAGCAATCGTCTGAACGTTGTCAACTATTTAGAGAGATAATGAAAGTGAGGAAAATTTTTCCTTGTTACCAAATCAAACGTATTTCATTTTAAATTCCATCGATGCTTTCTACTACATGATTTTTTTATTCTAACGCAGGTTCCCCGCAATGGATACAAATTCATTCGTTAAGTTACATTGAACTTTAAAATAGTGGTAAGAGATCGTTATATTTTCGAATAGTAAATGAGAATAGTCTGGGTATTGTGCTAGTCGTAATGGTTAGTAAAAGTTAACAGTTCGGAGTGCCAACGAGATAAGGAAGGACCAGTTGGAAAATTTTACATTATGATATTATTAGTTGAAGTTTTAAAGTAGTAGAAATTTTACTGTCTTAGTAGTTATAAATTATATTGATTTTGCATATTATGAAATTATAATATGTGGTTATATTATGTATAAGAAAAACGTTATTATTTTTATTTGTGTTTGGATTTGTTACGGCTAATCTACAAATCGGCTGGATCGATTTTGATAGGACGTTACGGCCAAAGCTCATTTTATACGAAGTACCTACTCGAATCTTAGGTCACTTTAAGTATTATCTTTTAACTGACAATGTATATACAAGTAAATACCTTTTGTATTTCTCGTTAATTAGTTATTAGAAATATATTACACTACAATTACTACTCAAAGTTTATTAAGTAATATTTAATTCATTTCCTTAAAATGTTCTTATTATTGCATTGCTTTGTATACAAATGGTGTTGAATTCAAATGATGGACTATGCGGCTCAATAGAGGCGCAGTAGAACGCAGCCAAGTTTAGAAACACTGAATACGGATCGTCAGTGGGTGATTTAAACCTTTGGCACTGTTAACCTAGTTTATGTAAGGAAATTGATCCAATACTCATTCTCTACCGAATTCGAAATAGTTTGCAAATACGAGACTGGTTTTGAGTTAGCTTTGGGTACTAAAAAAACTACTTAAATTTCATTTCTAATATACAGTACTGGTATGAGGTGGGTAAAAGTAAGGCAATTATCGTATTTTTATCTTGAAATAATTCTTATGATAAATATCAATCTTTGATTCGTTGAAACGTTTGTTTGATGTGACAATTTTGTTATAAATTAACTAGCTATTCCCGCGGCTCCGCCCGCATTCTAATCACTATAAAAATAGGGATTGGTCGTAGAAGAAGGAATATTTAGGGGTAAAAGTAATTATATATATTTGATACATAAATAAAAAATAAAAAATGTGGAGAGGGCTACCCTTATCACCTATAGGAATAAAAAATAGCCTACAAACTGCTCTCAGACCTAGCAAATATACATAAAAAAATCATAAAAATCGGTCGAGCCGTTTCTGAGGAATTATAAACATTGTGACACGAGATTTTACTAGCGATAGTACTAGCGATCTAGCGTACGTGCAGCCGCGGGTTCCGCTAGTGTATTATACATATAAACCTTCCTCTTGAATCACTTTATCTATAAAAAACCGCATCAAAATCTTATTAATTGCGTAGTTTTAAAGATCTAAGCATACATAGAGACAGACAGACAGCGGGAAGCGACTTTGTTTA
This sequence comes from Boloria selene, assembly GCA_905231865.2. Classification (NCBI taxonomy): domain Eukaryota; kingdom Metazoa; phylum Arthropoda; class Insecta; order Lepidoptera; family Nymphalidae; genus Boloria; species Boloria selene. Next base: position 10,169,627 of record HG993149.1, read on the forward strand.
ATACTATGTAGTGATATTAGATTATGTATTTATTTTTAGCTTTTAGCAGTATCAAAAGTCCTACGTTGTGAATAAAATACAACTGCGATAAATAATCATTACTGTTATTTGAACCAGATCGGAAAAAGAAAATTGTTAAATGGAATCGGAATCGAGTCTTTCATTTTAAATTGACACTCGAAATATACTACAAAGCTATCGTCTCTGACTAAATACACGTAAAGTACTTCAACCTTTGAATATCTCGCAGTACTTTGAATTTCAACTTGAAACAATTACATTATAATTGAGGTCCTTTCTAGATACAGCTAATAAGGCCAAAAATATTGCTAGAACAATTTATCATCTTCAGTTACGACGCTGAAATTTCAGCGCTTTATTCGACAGTAATATTCACCTTTCTACAAAAGCCGCTATACTGAAGCATGTAAGGATCAGTTTCCTCTGACACCTGATTTCCTGACGGTCCTCAGTTTCCGTAGTTTTTTTCTCTTTTAAATGATGATGTAAAGTTATGAATTTATGCCACTCCCTAGGCGTCGTAGCAATTTTCCCGTTCAAGTGTTTGCGCCAAAAAGCCTTTCACAGTTTTAAAGTTCCGTAGGGGAAGGTTAAAAGCTGCGTTAGCTCTGAGTTCAGTATTTGAAGTGTTCTTTTTAATATATACAGCTATTATATACAGCTTACGATTGGTTTAAAAAATAAATATTTTTTGTTGTAAATTGTCAACTTTCTTTTCTTCATTTACCTAGTAAGATTTTTAAAAAATCAAAAAATCAAAAATTTATAACATGACTAGCTATTCTGTAGAATAGACTAAAACGGATTATAAGTAGGTATATTTTGATGCCCAATAAAAAAGTAAAAATATTAAATTTGGTCTAAAAATGAAAAATTGAATATTTGCAGAAGGCCATCCTTGTCACCTCGGGGAACAAAAAATAGTCTACTACCTACACTCAGACCTACCAAAATAACCAAATATAATAATAATAATAAAAGTTTCAAAAAAATCCGGTCAAACCGTTTCGGAGGAGTTCGATAATCGATTAGAAACACTTTGAGTTTTAACCCAATATTTTTATATATTAGATGATGATATATAACCTACAGATTTCCTCAATAAATGGATTATCTAATACAAACAGATTTATTTTCAAATCGCCTAAGTAGTTCAAACAAACAAACTCTGTGTCTTTATAATTTTATTATAGATATGCTATGAACTTTGATATTAAAATTCCTTTAAATTTTTTTTCAACATAATATTATAAAACCAAATTGTGATATAAATTAAAAGTGCAACATTTTTATTGGAAGCAATTTGCGCGAAATATCGCTTGCAGTCTCGCTGGCAAATATAAAACCTATATTAAACGCTTGTATGGCATTCGTTATTTTCATTACCATATTATTATAAAATAACTAACGAAATTAAAAAATGTTCTACATTTTCTAGTGACTTTATAAAGGCATATTTGAAGCTATATAATGGAATACTTTTTATATAACTTTATAAGTCAACGCGGCATGAATAGTTTCTATTGGTGAAAATCTCTTGAAAAACTGTTCAGTAGCTTTTAAGTTCATCCCAAGATGACAGACAGACAGATAGGTATGTCGTGGGATTTGTTTTATATTATTTAGAGATTCTTCTATCTACTTAGTATTTATTTACTTAACTTTACTAGTATATTTAATTTGCTTCTACGCTTTTTTAATTCAAACGAAGAAACTACTCGTACATACAATTATATACGTATCATTCCATTCCTAACTATTCCTAAAGTGTAAGACGTGCATTCTATAAAATTTAAAAATATTTTTCAAATTTGTCAAAAACTGCCTGAGGTAAGTGCTTTCAAATAAACAAAAAAATAAACATCTCTTCAGTTTCATCATATTAAAAAAGACTAAATATCAATAGTTTTAAAATACTAAGCCTGCCATTAAGTGTAGGCAAAATGACTTCGACTAGACAGTACAGTCTGTCTTCCTGAGGATATCCCGGCAAGGGGTCGTATTGTGGGCAATATAGATGATGTATATCATACTTTTATATGTGAATTTTAACCCTACTATTAAAATAAATTTTGAAGTCTGTCTGTAAAACTCGGTACTTACTTTTATTGACTGACTTGCCACAAATATCGATATTTTTTCGGTCAGAAAATGTCTGATGCCCGCCGATAGGCTTGTATGTTGTGGGCTAGTCGTATCTGACATCCGCTTTTGATAAGTCTAAAAATATTATATGAAAATATGACACTTCATGGTATTAGATGACATGTTTGGCTTAATTTATTGTGACCCTACTTGCTGCGTCTGAGTTCGCGGGTTCTAGTTCCTCTGAGAGCATTCATAAGTGTAATAAGCACTAAAGTTTGTACCATGTATGTTTTTACCATGAAACTAGATAATACTGGTGTTATTGTCTATGATTTGAAGTCTATGTACCTTTGCATAAACAATATTCATGTGTTATGTTATGACGTCAAAAACAAGTATAAAACTAGTGCGGTAACCAGAATACTCACTGGCCACTGCAAACTCAATAAACATATGTTTACCCTTGGCCTAAGTCAGTCCGCAATGTGCAGACTATGCCATGAGTCAGAGGAATCTGCTATGCACATCCTCTGCTCGTGCGGACCACTCATGCACCGCAGAAGTATCTTTCTAGGGCAGCATATCATGCAACCGGAAGAGATACAGAAGCTCTCCGCTCAGAAAATCTTGAAGTTCCTGGAAGCAACAGGACTAAGCGGAGAACTTTAAATTCACCTTAAGGGAGCTACAATGGACCAACACTGGTCGACGTAGCAAGGGCCGACCTCGGGTCCAATCCCAGTTATAAATAATAATATGACGTCAAAAAGCAATTCAATATACGCGTTATTTAAAAAAATACTACTGAACCAAAGGATTCGTATAGAGCTCGCACCCTTTCTGAAACGGTGTTGGATCTGAAAATATCGTTAATGTCATCATATTTTCCCAACCTTTTGTCGGATGGATATTTGTGTTAATATAAAGCTTATTTTGCCTTTTCATCGTGTTTTTCTAATGGTATTTAGTTATAAATCATGTTATTAAAATTATATGCATAAATGATTTTTATATAAACTTATTGATACCTCATTCGCATTATATTTCTACCCCAAACATATTCAGCTCTTATTTCAAATCTATGTGTGTTTGTATGTTTGTTACACCACTGTGCCGATTTGACAAAGTAGCTAATAATAATAATTAGATTAAAATCTTTTGAGGTTATTTATGTTGCTGTAATTTTCATTTAAAATAAATAAAGTAAAATAGAAATATAAAAAAAATTTTGAAGATCATTATTTGGTTGTACGTAGGAAAAATTAATTCGTAAGCATCTTTGGACGTGCTTAACTGTTTATATAATTTAACAAAACAAAAATAAGATTTTCGAAATAGATAAATACATACTTATATAATAATCTTCACAAATCATGTGTTTGATATCGTCGCATTAATCCTTGGAAAAATCTAACAAAACTGTGAAAAAGGAGGGAAAATTGCAAAAAAATCTTATATCTTATTAAAGCTAAAAGATAAGATAGACAGGACCTTTACTTACGCAGTAGGGTTCACAGTTCAATTTAAAATGCAAGTGAGGGAGAGCGTTAACTTTTTTCAATGGCAGCGGATGAAAGGCCGTCTGCCAACCGCGTTCAATAGAGCATTCCGGGTTGAAACTGTTCCTAGCAGAAAAAATCACAAGTACTCTATAGGATAGGGTAATGTGAACTATTACCGTATATAAGACATGGTAAAATCTATAATTTATATTAAAAAAATATGTTCGTCCGTGAGCGCTTTACTTAATGCTGACCTAACTAGAGCTAATTTTAATTTGTTAAATGATTTTATTTTTGAAAAATGTCTTCCAAAAATTGGTAAAATCGGCTAAAAATAAAAGAGTAAAAAGAATTTAAAAAATGGACAATACTGATAGTTCATACCAAAATGTATATTTTTGAATGAACTATCTACCTATTATTATCAAAGAACAATAAAAGTGGGATAACTTAGGATGTATGACATTCGAGTAGGTAAAATAGGTTAGCTTTATTCATATATGTACAATATCTTTGAATCTTTGATAATTTTTATGGCGAAATTTGCTAAACTTAACTAAACTAAGCGCTATATCTACAAAAATACGGTAAAATATAAAACTATCTCAAAAAGCCATCATGTACATTGTACATAATATCCGAAGTACTACGTACGTACGTACGTACTACGGAAGTGGTTTATAACTAATACAACCGAATTTACTGACGTGAATCGGAAATTGAGTTTCAACATCAAGGTACTTTACCTATGGAATAAATGATACGTAAATGTGTTATAAGAAAGTTTCGATATCCAAACAGTAGTAGAACTGAATGTACGATCAATATTGTTATTATATGAAAAGAGTAGAGGTATTAGGTGCTTTGAATATTTTTTTGGTAACAAACAAACATAACAAACAAAAATATAAACCTAACTAAAAATAACATTTGGACCAATATGTTATTTTGGCATTACAAGAATTTTAATAAAACAACTTGTGTTTTATTACAAACAGACACTTCAATACCTGTATAATATAAAAACCCATCTCATCAAGCTTACATAATTTAAATAAAAAAGTTATGAACAATAATTTCACTTTAAAAGTAAATAATTTAAAATGTTTGTTCATTTTCTTTTTCATCTCAATAAGACAAGAAGTAATAAGCAAAAGCGACGTTAATAAGTTAGTTCTAAGTATTTCATCATGAATGCATTGAAAATTACTGGATTAAGTGAATAGTTTTCCCTCGAGGCAGGAGCGGTCTAAGCGATAGTTCTCTCAGAAATTACAGTTTGTAGCATTTGTATATCTAAGATATTTAACCTCCAAGAAAACTTTAAAACCTTTGAAAAATAAATTCATTATAAGTATGCAGAAATATTTTAAAGAACAACTACAAATGTAGCATCTACTGCGACCGTTAAGTCAAGATTTGCTAACATACTTTGCAAGAATTTCTCCTTCGTACGTGCATCTGGCGAGGAGTTATTAAGCATTTCCACTGTGAAATACATCTCGGTTTGGGCACTTAGCCGTCAGTTTTAAATTATGGTGGATGAGTAAAATAAAAATTGTAATGTTACTTATTAAAAGTACGTAGGATAAAAATACACTCGATATGAGGATGGATGGAGATGAATCTGAACCAAGTAAGGGTAGTATTTTTAATAAGCAATAATTACAAAGTATATTATTATTAAGTATTTCTAACTTAAGAATACAGAAATAAGGTAGTATACCCTAGACGTACGTACGTAACAGAAAAGGGTAATGGCGCTCAGAGTGGACGCTAATTGGAGCTATTCAATGGAACTGTTTGAGGATTAAATCACACGTGATGTGACAGGGTAAATGATACCGATGTGGCATTTATTCTAGGAAATGGTATAAAAGTACAAGAATAGTTCAATAATAAGGCAATCCACTTGTATCTATACTAATATTATAAAGCTGAAGAGTTTGTTTGTTTGGTTGAACGCGCTAATCTCTGGAACTACTGGTCCGAATTGAAAAAATCTTTTTGTGTTGAATTGTCCGTTTATCGAGGAAGACTGTAGGCTATATTACATCACGACCAATAGGAGCGGAGCATCAAAAAAATGTTGCAAAAAATTATTTGTAAGACCTAGCTACTCACCCTCGTTCCGTGTGGTTTTTATAAGTATTTTAGAACACATATCTCAAAAATGAGATATTTTCCCACAGTAATGAGTACCTTATAAATTGAGTCCGGGATTCCAGCTATCCTCATACCAAATTTTTATCAAAATCGGTCCAGTGGGTTTCTCGTGATGCTGTCGTAGAGAGACTGATAGAAAAAAGAAAAGACTCTTAAAACTAGATTCTGCATCTGTTTTAAGGTTATTATGACTATTTTTATAATATTTTCCAAAAAATATTCAATGTACAAAGACTAAGTTAGAATTTTATGTATAGATTAAAATTTATTGTAAAATGTATTATGAACTGATATGATATGATATATGATAATAATATGATTTTACGAGTATGATGTATTCTAAGCATTTAATACCTTTATTATTTAACCTTTATGTTTACACATTATCTTAACTACATATTTTAATTAACACTCCATTGTTATAAAAGTTCATACTGTATTGTTCTAGGATCTCAGCGGGTGTTTATAGCTTCTTAATTACGCAGTTAAAATATCGAACAAGTAGCAAAATGCTAATTACCTTTCAGCCGGCAGGTGGCGTCTTTACATTTCAGAATTAACAAGCCAAGTGCCACAGTTAGGTTTAATGTTTCTTTTGAAACAATGTGATGTCCGAATTTTGAAATATTATACATTAAAATAACAGTATGCATAAAGGGAAATAGGTATGTATAATAATATTCATTTTAGTACTTACCTTATTATTTTAGTTTATTTTTAGTCTCTTTCATAAAGATATTTGAGTTTTATTTATTAATATGAATATATAGGACACACATACATAGGTACATTTAAGTAAAATACATAATCCTCTTTTAGGCTTCGTGGCAGTCGGTTAAAAAAAATTAATAAAAATATTGATGTATAATTTTTTTTTGTTTGATGGTACTAATTAGTACGGCTTTATAAACATGAAAAAAATTAAATTCATAAAACTCTCCGAAATAGGAAGACCGAAGACTGAGACCGACAACGAACAAACGAAAGCTTTCAATTTAGCTACGAAACCTTAAAAAGTAAGTTGTAAATTGGAAATAAATACACGTAAATTAACTGTTTTAAAATAGAATTTTAATAAGAAACTTCAATGAAAGCTTTCTTATTTACATTTTCGGGTATGTTTTTCCTTTTACAGTAAAAACTGTAGCGAATTAAATTAGTCTACCATCAGTTGGTACAAATGTTTTAAAACAGTTAAAAGTTTTTGGTACCGCAGCTATGCATTCGAAGCTGGAAGATACAATGTAAGCTTTATTGTAACAAAATCTAACACATTGTTATTTTTATTTTTAATCTATTTTTACTTGAGACGCAGCCTAGCTTCATTTTTCATTAGTATATACATATAGTACAGCGGTAGCCCAGCGGTAACGCGTTCGCTTGGATAACCGAGTGATGCGGGTTCGAATCCGGGTCTTGCACCTCTAATATTTTGCATGTGCGAATCTTTTCTATCATGATTACCATTTGTCTTACGGTGAAGAAAAGCATCGTGAGGAAACCTGCATGTCTGAGAAAACCTAACAAGTTTTCGAAAGACATATGAATTCCGCCAACATACACTAGGCCAGCGCGGTGGACTATGGCCTGATCTCATCGTGTAGAGGGAGGCCCGTGCCCAGCAGTGGGACGTTAAAAAGGGCTGATGATGATAAATAAAATTAAAACGTCTAAACCTAACAGCCAGCCTAAGTTATTTCTTATAATATTAGCTGTCAGCAAGTGAAAGTCTCTTCTAAGCTAATCCAACCGTATCAGAGATTAGATGACAAAACAGTCAAAAATTTTAAAAGTTGACTTTTTGATGTTAGTACAGTATACTTGAATATGCATTTAGTCAAAAGTTCTTAATTTTAAATTAAAAACAGACACTTTAATTTTATTTGTATGTATAGAAGTATAGATACTTGTATAAAAGACATTGCATTGGTATTTTAATTGAATTGTGTAGTCCGCCACAGCGCCATACAAGTTTTACTTCAACTGCGCGTAAAGGGTAACCTTTACATGTACGAATAATTTTTTTCAATTTTCTATTCCCATTACTTATATCTAAGCCTCCAGAGGCTTATCCGTTCGGTGAGCAAAAACACTATCACAAATACGTATATATTAGTAAGCTGCCTCGGTGGTGTAGTGGCTAGCATGTACAGTCATACATCGAGAGTTCGATTGTTCGAGTCCCAGGTTGGGCCAAGTTTAATTATTGAGTCTTTCTGTATAGTAAGCCTCAGTAACAGCCCGGAGCTGGAAAGTTGGCGGTGAGTCACCCCCGTACCTCGGAAAGTACGTAAAGCCGTCGGTCCTGCGTCTTAGCTCTCACTGGTCGTGTCGAGCAGTCGTTCCACCGGAGTATGAGAGTGATAGGAACAGAGAGTGCACTTGTGTCTGCGCGTACACTTGTGCACTATAATATCTCCTGCGTAGTTGGCCAGTCTCAATGAGATAGGCCGCCATGGCCGGAATCGGTCAGAAAATATTATTATTATTAGTAAACATAGTAAGATTTTTTTGTAAAGAATCGAACCTGCGACTGGTCGCACAAAATTAGGCCCGTTAATTAGATTCAGAATCTATAGAAAAGCGAGTGTATATTATTATTTTAAGATACGTCTTGACCACAAATAATACCCGTTGATATGGGCTCGTAGCTTAAAATGTCATCACCGTCAAACGTTCCTGTAAAATGGAGATTAAATATACCTACTTCATAATTTTAACGAACTCGTAAGAATAAAGATATTCAGCAATCTATACGTATATAAATAAAATTGGAGTGTCTGTTTTTAATTTCAAATTAACAGTTTTTGCTAAATGTATATTATGAAAGTTTATACAATACTAGCAATATAAAACAATTTTTAAAATTTTTGTCTGTCTGTCTGTTTTTTTCGGGTAATCTCAGAAATTGTTAGACCGATTTTGACGGGACTTTCACTCGCAGATAGCTAATGTTGTAAGACGTAACTTTTCCTGCTTTTTTACCGAATTTAAAAAAAAGGAGCAAGAAATAATTTAATTTATTTCAACTAGTGGAACCCCTGGCTTTGCTTAAGCTAAACTTAGTATATTATAAAATAATTATTCCAAGTATAGAAGGCGTAACAACACGTCTAAATAACTGTAAAGGCCGGTTTAGGCTAAAAGTAGACAAGTTAATCTCTGTGTAGGTATATGTCATGGGTCAAGTGATTAATTAAGGGAATAAACGGAATGCCTGGTCTGAATAAGTAATGACAAGTCGAAATGGGCATTGTGTAATAAAGTGGAAGTGTAAGACAATGTATTACTTGTATTAACGTTTCATTCACTTGTACAAAAAAAAGAGTAAAAACTACTCTACTTTTACTTATGCACAAAATTTAGAAGTGACTATAAACGTTACATACAAAATCAATGAAATAAAAAAAATGAAAAATCCAGGATTATAATACAAAATTCGTTAACTATTGTTTATCGCTGCGATAGTATGGTCTTCCAATTACACGTTATTACACATTAAATAATATGTATTCGTCTATTCTTATTATAAATATATTTACCACAGCAATACATTCAGCAGTTATATATATTATAAAAGCTATACTGTCCGAAGTAATGAATCGAAATGTGTCACTCACCGATTAAACAGAACTTATAAAACCTTATCCCACCCATTTTACAGCGCCCTCAGGTAGTCTATACAACTCCCAATAAAGTAAATTAATAATAGAATAAAAATAGTCAAGACCAGTCCATATTCATTATCCATTAAATATATAGAAGTTAACACTATGATACAAATATAAAATTTCGGATAGTATTTTCATTCCAAACCAGTGGTTTCTAAATATCCGGTTAGTTTGTCACTATTGTATCCCGTTGGTTGCAAACTGGTAAGTAAATAGGCATACTCGATTTACGAGGCCTGGGCGAGCGCCAATATCTGCTCTTGTATCGTTACGGTCTTCAGCCGAAAATACATACCTTATTTCAGAAAGAAGAATGGTTAACATAGCGTAATGTTACATAAACAGTTTTTGAATATTATTTTCTGACTGTTACGAGTTTTGTAGCCTTTAAGCGTAAAATTAAAATTTGTTTTACACTTGAATTATTAAAATCTATGTAATTAGAGCCTTTGTTTGATATTTTAATCAGGCAACTTTTTATCACGCACTACACAAGTTTTACTGAAATTTACTACACAGATGAAAAGCACATCGGTCGTGGTATCGAATCCCGTTAGAGGTATTTTTTGTTGATCACAAATATTTGTACTCCAGTCATGGTATTATATATATAAATTACTATTTTTAGGTATGTTCAAATACATACGTTATATATGACAATAATATGTGTAATGTTTCAACTATGGCTAATGAACTAGATGGTGCTGTGTTTAATGTTCCAAAATAGTTATATATTTATAAGATAAATTGTGACCTGCAATAAAACATAAGCTGTTGCTTAATTATGTTGGTCCGTCTCTTCTCCTAATACAGGAAAAGACAATAAATTATCAGGATGCTTTACATAGAGGTAGGTTCAATACTCGAGATTGCAAGGTGTTATTTATTCAGGTATATACTTATACACACTGTATAAGTCATGATAGTTAGTCAACTATAATAAAAATTACGATGAAATGCACGCCTTGAGTGAAACTAAAGATTAGTCCAAGAACAATTCCTGTAAATTGAATTAAATTTCTTTATTGGCCTCGCAAACAAAACAAATAGATAGATCAAGTATTTTCTACTACCTTTGATCTGCCATTCAAGCCATTTAACCCACATCAAGGTACGCAATTAAATGAAATACGAGTATGTGTAATGCTTAATCGATCATAATAGATTTCTAGTAAGTTATTTGATTTTTACGGTTTTCACTTGAAAGTCTTCATTAACTATTTTTATAAAAAAGGTCATTTATTTAAAAATTTTAATGTACTTCTTAGATAACGTACCTTTTTTTAAATTGGGAATGCATTAACGTATGAGTACCTCTTAAAACCCACGCACAAGGCCTTGCTCTGTCATATCGAGGTCCACCGCAGTCAATTACACACATAAATTTTATGCCCAATAGCTGAAATATACTGTCATAGGATTGAACTTAAGTAACGCCTTCAAGTGTGTGTCTTGGCTTCACGCCTGGCTGGATTGCCAGACGCTCATGACCCCGGCCATCACTACAAATGTTACATGAGTAAAATCTGTATTAGACTAAATGTCATTAAATCAAAAGAAACCACCATGGAATACGGGTACCGAACTTTTTGAAGAACATCTACAAAATATCATGTTTTATGGCAATTCGAACATTCTAAGTGTCAATTGAAGTTTCATATACTTTTCGGCCATACTTGTACAACAAGTCAAACTCTGAACATTTCTAAATCAAGAGACTGGTTGAAGGAGGCTTGACACAGTCGAGGGTCTCACGAGGCCAGACCAAACTTTGGAGTGGAAACTAGAGCACTTTATTAATACAGGCAAAGGGATTATGTTAGTTTCAAAGGGTTTTTAAATTTAAACGATATCAAAGTTCTTGCGGCATATTATGCACTTGACGTTATAATATTATACCGAATTTTAAGTTTTCAAAAATAAATTTTTAAGGGAAAGAAATCTTAATTTAAAAACTTTTATTCTTTATTTAATATAATAAAAAGTATTAAAAGTGGAAAATAAACAAATATAATTCAAACAATCAAAATAATAATAATAAAATAAAGAAACAATATTTTTTTTAATAATAATAAACATATGATGTCCTGATCCCTCTCGTGTTTATTAAGGAATGCACATGCCCAGTAATAGTACGTTAAAAAGGCCCGTCTCAAAAAGACTCGTATGTAGGTATGTGTAATGTGTATATTATGACTGCCTAAAATTAAGGAACAATATTCAGAACCAAAAATCGAAATAAATCCATGTTAAATTTTAAAAGATGCATAGTATTCTTTAACAAATCTCTTATTCAAACAATATAATTATTATTATACTTAGAAATATACCAAAAAATCCTTTCCTTTGAGATAATATTATTTACTTTAATAATTTTTATCTATCTTCATTTTCAAAGGAAGCCAAACTAAAACTGAATACAGTATTTTACTTCGAATTTGTAAGAAGCTCAGTTCCTTGGTAGTTGTTAGTAAATGTAAACATTTGCAAAGTAACCAGCTTCTTTTGTTTACTCTTCATTCTATTTGTATACCAGCATCTGTAATTAACAAAGGTTTGATTTTTAATTATTTTCTTCAACAAAAATTGCGTCATAACAAAAAATGCTTTCCAAAATTTACATTCCCAATAATTAAAAATCAACACTTTTTGCACTGAAGTTGATTTCAATAAAAGCTCACGAATTAGAATCACAATACTTTTGAAGAGGAAAGCTTTTGCTATTTTTAAGCGTTCGTTAATTACACTTACAATTCCCTTTTACAATTCGGATTTAAGTACACAAAGGATTCTGTTGAAGCCATCAATAATTTATTCGACAGCGGTTATTAAGAGTTGAATAGTTGATTTCTACGTTTCAGATGGAAAAATCACAGTAACGAGAATACTTAATTGAACTTGCTTTTTTAAGGTTTTACTGTCATAAATGTTTCCTTATAACATACTAACTTTACTCGCGGCTTCGCCCGCGTTCATTTTTTTAATTACTAATCAACCTCATTGGGTTGATCTGTAGGATGCCTGAAAGTTTCTTCAAAATTACTCTAGCTATTTCAGAACCCATTGTTAATACAAACATTTTTTTTATTTTTTCGTAAAAAATATTTTTTATTATCCTATGTTACTTCTAATACTCCCAAGAATATGTGTACAAAGTTTCATGGTGATCGGTTGAGTAGTTTTCGCGTGAAAGCGTAACAAACAAACTTACATTCACATTTATAATATTAGTAGGGATAGTTATTGTAGTTATTTTTTTATTTTACTTACATTCTCTTTGCTTAGGACAGTCCCAAGATGCCTATGTCAGTGTATTTTTGGGTAATAGTTCACATTTCACATTAGTTGAAAATAAAATATGATTGGTAATTTGGTATAACAAACTTGACTAAACGGTTGTCACGACCCAAGATTTTTGACATAAACTATATCAAAATATGGAGTTATATCTAATCCTCCGGAACGGTTTGAAAGATTTTTATGATTTTTTGTGTATATTTGATAAGTCTGGGAATAGGTCGTAGGCTATATTTTATTCTTCTTCTACCACCCAATAGTTTTTTCAATAGTGTTAAGAACGCAAAACGGAACCGCGGGCATTACTAGTATTTTATATTTTTATAGTGACTTACCATCATTTTGAGTAAGTTTTCCGTGTGCTTAAAGAGTCATTTTCTTCGCTCCGGGAACCCTTGCAGGCGTATATGAAAGGTGTATTTATGCTTATCAGCGGGAATGAATCCGCGACCTGGCAAAGCAAGTACAGTCAGTGCAAACAAAGCCAAAAGCCATAACGTATAATGTACAGTCGGAGTGACACTGTTAGTTATTAAAGTCAAAAAGATTTTCATACATAAATATAAAAAAATGAACCTTTTTCTGGTTTCGATCGGATTCTGGACAAATATTTAGATCTACAATTATATTATAACTTCTAGGTAAAGGAAAGAAAAATAGCGTATATATTGTGGACTTTACTTTTCTTACATTTTCATACAAATCTATTCAGCTTACTTACTATTCGACGCCATATTTCGTTCTATATTTGTCAAAATTATACGCAAACATAATCACCGGGGCATAGTGTTTGTTCAACACAGCCGGAAAATTTCGTTTAATTACGCGAAACGCCGAATGTTCCGCTAATGAGTGAAATTTTCCTACTTAACCCCGTATAAGGCGTATACATCTGAGAGCTCATATTAACGTATCATTATATTTTCTACCATTAATTTCGGTGGTTGCTTCTAATAATGTTAATTAATCTTTTTCTATATGAAATAGATACTCTTTAGTCTGCCTTATCTACTTAATAAGTGTTTTTTGGTACAAAGTATTTAGTTAGTGTTTTAGTCATTAGTGCTTTTTATGATGACCACTTAAAATTTATTCATATTCCCTTCATTAAATATAATGGTTGTATTTTTGCCGTCGATAATTGTATCAAGTTTTAATTATTTTTTCTAAGAAACCTGTATCACTATACATATTATACACTATAATATACTAATACATCCGTACACTGCGAAGAAATAAATTTGACGACACGTTTGGCTCAGTTGGTAGTGACCCTACCTTCTGCGCCAGCGGTCGCGGGTTCGAGTCCCGCTGGGGGCATTCATTTGTTGAACACGAATGTTTGTTCTCCAGTCATGGGTGTTAATATTTATATTATGTATTTATTTAAAAATATATATGTGTAGTATATCAATTATCTGGTATCCGTAACACAAGCCGCGTAGCTTACCACGGAACTAGATAGTGCTGTTGTAAAAATGTCCGAACATATTTATTTATTTATTTATATTATTTAAAATCTCAAGTATTTGCGTAAATCTTATTAATATCTAAATAACAAACTTTCATAAATAAATCCCAATCAATGCAATCATTCGTGAGCTCATACTATTAATAATAATACCTTTATTAATTTATTCTATAAGGTAGGTATTTATTATATGTATGTAATTAATATGTGAAAATAATAATTATTACAATAATCGCCATACCCATTATTAAGTATACACACCAAAAACACAAACACTCGCATAGAATACTCTATACATAAAGTCGGTCAATAATAATTGTAAATGCCCGTATATCGCTAGATGAGCAGTACATTGAATACGTTATTGAATAATGAATGCATTTGAATAATATGAATTGAAAATTCACTAAAATATTCCCAAAGCGTATTCAGCAATACGGGAAAGTGGCGAGCAAACTTTGTAAACTTTTCGGAACCGCCACGTATGGACTAGAAGCATGAATTTACTTATACTTTATGCAAAATTTTCATTTCTAACCCTTTGCCCTTCGTCTTTGTTAGAACTTGCCAAGAAACTCGTAATTTTATATCCTTACGAAGTTCTTTGTTCGTATATGAAAAGGTATTCTAAAGTTTTGAAGGTTATTTTCCATGGTAAGCTACGAGGCTTGTGTTACGGATATCAGATAGTTGATACACTTCACATATTATAAATATAAGAACCCATGACTTGAGAACAAACATTCATGCTCATCAAATTGATGTACCCAGCGGGACACAAACCCGCTACCTCTGGCACATCAATCACTATAAACTAAGCCAAACGTGTCATTAATATTTTTAATAAGTATTCCACTTTCTTAGATTTACGTAAATATTAGATACCTAGTTTTAATAAGGAATATTAATTATGATACCAAAGTATAATTTTCCTTAAACTTATAAACTCGGAGCGTAAACCCCTTTCATGTCTTCATTGACTAACTAATATCAATGGCACAACTAACATAGTCACTGGGTAGAAGGGAAGCAATGTAAAGCATTCAACTTCGAGATGGAAGACAAATAAAATCGTATAAAATATCCAAAAATATTTTCATTCACTTATTACAATGCTGACACCAAAAATAATAAAATATGAATTTCATATTGTCAATTTTTATCTATTGAATTTCTATCATAAATATAATAATGAATATCGTGTCTCTCTGAGTGTCTGTCGTTTAATTTTTACACGTTGAATTGGACGGCACCTAGATGCCAGGTTATAAAATAATAAAAACTTCTGCTTGGCAACTAATTTTCTAAATATTTTTTTCCATAACGACTTATCACATAGTACAAAACAAAGTCGCTTTCTCTGTCCCTATATCCTTATGTATGCTTAAATCTTTAAAACTACGCAACGGATTTTGATGCGGTTTTTTTAATAGAAAGAGTGATTCAAGAGGAAGGTTTATTTTTACGGCTTTGCCTGTGCTAAATGTAGGGAAGAGCCCGAGCAAAGCGAGGGCGAGTCGCTAGTCTATTATAAATATGTACTTATATAGTTTATTATATTTTTAGTTTGAAATACCGCTTCATAAATAAATAGTAACAAATTACTAATTGACGAAATCTAAATTCAAGCCATTTGCAAGTAAAATCTGTAACTCGCAGTTGAGCGATACTCAGCGTATGTCTCCAATCTATAATAACAAGTCCTATTGTGACAAACATGATTGAAAGCAGATGACTAGCATAAGCCTACTTATCCTTTTATTGCTTTAGAATGACGGATTTTAGATTTTTTCCGTATTTCTAACTATTGTTCTGAGACTCGTTACATGAACGTAACGGAATGTATGATCTGTATCCATTGTATTTCTTACTTCAAGAGTTATCTCCGCCCTTTTGTGAAAAATCTGTACCTACTATTCTCATCATTCTTATGCGACTATTGTAGTTGACTTGGAACTTAAAAATTTAGGGGAATGCTATTTTTAAATACGCAATATAATTTATATATTTAAACGAGGTTCTGTACAGAAGTTTTTAACAGACCGGTTATACTTAGCAAATTTTTTCAATCGAATACGACTGTATATAGGTGACTAACTTTTTTGTCTTTATTTTGCTCTAAATACTTACAATTCGCAAAACCTAATGAGGATGCTCAAACGCTTTCAAATCTCTCGTAATCCCAGTTTTGTTTTTTTTTATAAAACAATGCCTTTTGGCCAGTGCTATTTAATTTCTTTTTAAATCATAATAACATTTTTCTTTAAAATGAATTAAGATTAAAAATATTTAGCAATATGCCTTCGGCGTTTTATAAACGAGCGATAAGTATCGTACAGCGCCATTTATATAATGTGTAATTACATAATATGCCTGCGAATGGGTATGAACGGTTTGCGTAATGTTAGGGTAGAAATAATTTAAAGATATGTGATCTTGTATCAGATGTAGAAGCAAATCTGAAGTGACAAGATCTAGTAATAGGCTTAACGGATGAAAGCCCTCTGTTGACTATAGACAATAAATTGATTTTGTATTTTATTTCCCCTCTGTATTTTATGTGTGAAAGTTATAAGTAGACTATTCTTACTCTACTATACCTACTCTGAAAAAAGTATTTCGTATGTTCTTAAGGTTTTTTTTATATTCTATAATTCAAAATAAAACTATAATATTTTAGATATATATTATGAAATTTTTCACTATTTTTTTAAATAGAAGTAGAAAGAATATAGGAATTATAGTGCAATCTCCATTTATTTACACTTTCGGGAGGCAATAATTGGAATTCACAAATTCGGAAAACATGATAATCTAAATTATTTAATATACCTGTAGGATTATTGAGACAATAGGGTATTTATTTTACAACCGACGCATTAACGTATTATTGAAATATTTACGTTTTGGTTGCCTTTGAAAAGTTGCTGAGACGGAGTAAGCCGACTTGGGAATTGAGGCATCGATTTGTAACAACAAGGAAAACGTCAAACTTTTTCCAGATCTTCGGAGTCTTGTAGAATTTCGGCAATTTAATTATAAAATTGCCAAAATCCTAAATAATATATATCCTAAATAGGTCGAATAGAGATAATAGTTATATACTATAAAATATATACTCATCATGCTGATCCTATCACAATGAAAACATTGTTTTCTTGAATAGTCCCAATTAGAGGCTGATTGGAAACTATTGTTATTTAGAATAATGTAAGAAAACTGAGATAATGACTAGAACAATGGTGTAGGTTTTAAAACATACGATCATGTTCTCTATAAGTTAAATTGCCAATTTAACTTATATACTTAAATTATTAGTGAAATTGATTAGTCTAGTTTAATTTAGTAAAAGCCTTAGAATACTGTTACTTAGAGTCAGCCAATATATTATTTCTATCAAAATATTTTTTATTTGATTGTTATTTGTTCGAAAATTCTATTCTACTTATACTCACATATTTTTTATCAAACCTAAATAGATATCTTACAGAATTATTTCGACTATTTTTCACTCTTTTTTATTCTCCTTTTACCACTTTTAAAATTTTTGTCTCTCTGTCTGTCTGTCAATCTATCTGTTTGTTTCGACTAATCTCTGAAATGGCTAGACCGATTTTTATGGGACTTTCACTCGAAGAGAGCTAATGTTATAAGGAGTAACTTAGGCCACTTTTATTTGAACTTTATTTGATACTAGTAAATAAAAATGAAGCGTTATACCTTACATGTTGATAAATAAAGACCTCAACACACTATGTAGTCCCGATTCAAACTGTGGGCACAGATTATCCGGCAGCTTTGAATCAAAAATGTAAATAAATGTGAAGCACCACCCAGCTACTTATAATATTATGAGTATACTTTTTTTACGATGAATTAAAGTTATGAAAAGCAAAGGGCTGTTCAACATTACATTTTACTTAAATAGGTCGAGATAAGTCTTTTTGAAACCTCTATTTTAAAGAGGATATTTTATTTGAAAACAAATTTACAGTACTAAATAAATATGAAAATGCTAACCTAATGTAAGTAATTTATATGAAGAAAGAGTGTTTTTAGCGAGTGCTGTTGATCGTGACGGGGGAAAACACAAATAAAAGTCTTGATATCGTATTAATAATATTTTTAAAATAATATATTGGAAAAGTCAACTCATATATGTAGGATCGTAAAAATATTAAATAAAAGCGCTTTGTTAAAACTCACAGACTATTTATATTTTAAAATATAAGATATAACATTTACGCGTTACGTCGTGTCTTCATAATGACAAGACATCCTCCTTTCTTCCTTTTATTCTTACATGCATACTCCTTTTACAAATTCCACATACATAAAATTGTTCAGAGAAGAAAGTTTGGGGAGATACGCAGTAATATAGGCGCAGTAATATAGTACATTAGAAGTACAAACACAAGAAGTCCATATATAGCGTTCATGGTCACGGGAGAGACTCATTCTCTTTGCTGTAAAGCATTTGAACATTGGGCACCAAAATCAAAATAGATCTGCTACAAAATCCGAAAAGATAGTTTCATTTATAATTTTTGCAGTATTTTATAAAGCAATAACTCAACAATGTATAAATCTTAATAAAACTTAAAAGGTTTCAAACTAATTTAAAGTATTTTACTTCTAACAGTTTCTCCTAGCTACTGTGGTTTTAAAACTATTTGAGTACTTAGTTTGTAATTTACTGCAGCTCCTACTAACTTTAACAGATGTGAGAATAAGGTTTTGTGGCAATTTTTGATCTTTCACAGCATAGAAGGGTAGTGAATTCGTTCTCCGCTCGGGACATTCATACTTATACAAAAATTAGATTTGTCTTAATTGACATTTTTAAATACAGTCTTTATTTTTTTTATTTTGTTGCGAGTTTATTTTGGTGTTCCGATTATTGCACTTTACAGCAATCATTGTCTCTCCATCACTATAATTATAACAAAATGTTTAAGGATGTTTGCTAGGGATAAAATCAATTTAAATATTATGTAAACAAAAAACCATCAATATCTTTTAGAATCACAGTCTCTCCCGTGACCATGATTGCTGTAAAGCATTCGAAACGTTGAAAGAAATCCGCGACAAAATCCGAAAAGATGTTTTCATTTATAATATAAATATTCGCGTAAACTTAAGATAATTACAATTATTGTAATAAAAAATATTAAAATTTATATGTTCTTGTTCAAATTACAACTAAATATAAAAATAATAACTAAATATACCAATATTTTTAAAAAGTTAATCTAAATAAATATTTGAAAACGACCCTTTAGGCCTTATACATTTCTTTAATAAATATTGAATCAAGTTATTCAATCATACTATTTGGAGTTTGAACTATAATATTTTAATATATTTCTCAAATGAGAAGAAAATACAATATTTTTTGTTAAGTTTAATATAAAAAATACCAGAACAAAATTTTAATTTATAAACATTTCTACTATCAATATTGCTGTTTCGAAAACTTACCTCGAAAAGTATGAAATTGATTTACTAAAGTTTTCAGCTAAGGAAAACTTTTGTATTGTTTTTGTTATGAAATGAAACTAACCAGTACTGTAATAAATATAACTTTCCTCAGCGCGGTCATAGCGTATTTTGACTAAATACTTGCCTTTGATGAAGCTTAAAATTGTTTGACAAGAATGTTGCGAGTTGCGACAAATACTTCTCACAAAACTCCGAAAACATATCTATAACTTTATTTATCTAAAAACTATTTCATATTTTCACTCTTGATATTATCTATACATATAAATAAAATAAAAAGTGTCTGTTTCTAATTTCAAATTAACAGGTTTTCACTAAATACCCATGAAAGTATATAAGGTAGTAAAAACAAAAAACCAAATATTAAAATTTTTGTCTGTCTGTCTGTTTGTTCCGGCTAATCTCTTAAACTGTAATACTGATTTTAACGGGACTTTCATTCACAGATAGCTATTGCTATAAGAAGTAACTTAGGCTACTTTTGTTTTAGACATTTTATTTTAACTAGCGAAACCCGCGGCTTCGTTTGGGCTTAGTCTAGGGACGAACCTGAATAACACATCGAAGCGAGGGTGAGTCAGTAATAAATATTATATTAATATAGCTTATTTATTATGGCCGTTTATAATCAAAAGGTTCTTTAATACTTATTTTATCTTTTAACAAAGTACTAAACAATATTCATAAATCAACCGACTTGTTGTATTCCTTATACAAATTCATATTTGGATAACCTCTTATTATTCTCAGACTGAGATCATCTCAGTCTGAGAATAATAAGAGGTTATCCTCACACTGAGATAATATTTTTAATAATAAGAAGTTCTATATGTAATGATCCAACTTACTAAAAAAGTACACTATTACAAAACCAATACTACTAAATACACACATATTATAATACGCACTAACTAAACATATTTTTGAGTTACCTTCATTTATAAACAGTGGTTTATATACTCCACTCTTAATGTCAATTCAATAGTCTACCTGAGAAATTTCATAGAAGCCCTCCGAAGTTTTTACCGCAAAGTAGTACATTAATTTATAGCCTGTACACATAACAATTATTCATATTATGATATAACATTTTTTCTAAGCTTTATTGCAATCTAGAGTAAGAGAGTAGAGCAAACTAATTTTACCCGAAAATTACATTTCTTTAACCCTTCAAGAACTCCTTTTTATAAGTACTAATTATGTACTAGTAATTAAGTACTGTGATGACTTTATACCAGGCTTGAGGCTAGTTTATATTCCGCGACGTGTCGTGTCGATGTAAGATAGACTACATAAAACAGAGCGTAGCGTTATATAAGTAAAAGTAAAATATTTTATAGAATGTGTAGCTTCAAATATATTATTTATTTATTATTTACACATAAGGTTGTATATTTTTGATTTGTAGACAATGGTAGTCCAGTGGTAAGGTTCTTGCTTGGAAAATTTAGTAATGTGAATTCAAGCCCAAGCCTTGCAAGTTCAGAATTATTTTCATCTCAATTACAGCTACGGTGAAAGCAAATATATTGATAAAACTTTTGTCTCAGAAAATTGATCTAAATAGGTTAATTTTAACAAACTATATCAATTAACTTCAATGCGACTTGCATTCGCTACAGGGTCTCTAAACTTTAGATACACCGTCTGCATCCGCAGTTAATCATCGTGGTCTAAAGAATTGAATTAAATCCCTGTGGCAAAAAATTGTATTTTAAAATAATAACTTAATTATTATTACTAGTAATATTCTTTATTCATAACAGGCAAACTTCTTTATTGATATTATATATCATTAAAGCTCGTCAAAAACTCCTACACAAAAAGAATAAAAAATGATTTTCTTCTTTTGACGACACGCGTGGCGCAGTTTGTAGTGCCCTACTTGCTGCGCAAGCGGTCGCGGGTTCGAGTCCCGCTGGGGGCATACATTTGTTGAGCACGAATGTTTGTACTCCAGTCATGGGTGTTTATATTTATAATATGTATGTATTTAAACTCATATATGTGTAGTATATCAACCATCTAGTAAACATAACACAAGGTTCGTACCTTACCGTGGAACTAGATAGTGTTGTGTGTAAATGTCCCAACATATTTATTTATTTATTTATTTATTTATTTATTATTCTTATTCTATTCTTCTCTTTTCTTATTACATTTAAGATTAAGCACGAGCGAAGCCGCGGGTTCCTCTTGTAAACGTATATAAAAACCTGACAAATTATATAAGTACTAAAACCTTAATCAAGAACTACTCTATCCATTGATTAAAGGAGCATGAAAATCGGTGCAGTAGTTTTTGAGTTTATCGCAAACAGACAAACAGCCAAACAGACAGACGCGATGGAGGACTTTGTTTTATAAATAGTGATAGTATGTTTAATGGCTTCAAACTTTATCTCTTTTCTCTTCTCGAATCAGTACTCGCTATTTAAATACTAAAAACTTCGTTCAATTAAACTTAAAATATTTTGCGCATTTTTAGTTTAGACCTTTTAATAAAACTAAGATAACGAAGCGCGATAATACGCTATTATTCTTTATGTGAGCGCATTCCACCAGAGTATGTAGATAAATTATTACAACAATGCCCTGTTTACTCGTTGCTAAAAGGGTTGCCGAGTTATATTAAACTAAACTGTTTCATTTAGGCTTTTAACACACGTACGACTCCGGAATTCGTATTTGAATGAAAAAGACTGTTAGCATGTTTGTTACTTCTTATGCTGAAAAGGCTTGACTAACTTGGATAAAATTTAGTTTGCAGATAAACCATGTTGTGGAGTAACGCATAGGCTAAGTAGCATGAAAAGGATAGTGAGTGCACCTATGCCTAGGGACATATTTTGTATTAAAATAGCTTAGCTTAGCTAGTCGCTATATGTGACCGCCATGGCCCAAATCAACTGGGAGGCCATGGTGACATATCTCCCAAGTTGTATATTTCTATGAAAAAGAGTGTATTTTTAATAAATTCATTCAGTTAAAAGAAGTTAAATCTGAATTGCCCTTAAAAGTTGGATTTAGTAAATTAAGAGAGTTATTCTTGGAAACCAATTATAATCACACATCTTATTGTAATAAAATGAAAATATTTCGTGACCCTTCCTTATGTTAGCGTACTGTTAACTGAGAATATACATATTTATGATGTCGTCGTTTATCATTTATATTGGGCTGTTTATGCATTTGGCATTGACGGTTGTAGGATCGATTCCCGAACAGGGAAAAAGTATTTACACTAGTTATATACGCCCTTGTATTTTACTTTAAGCACAAAAGCTACAATATTTTTGTTACTATCAATAATTGAATGAATAAAATATATGAATGTAAATATGTGTTATCATTCGTTTTAACTATTTTTTTCTCACAACATAGATTTTGCTATATTTAATTCAGATATTTCAAATTTGTTGAGATTGATGATCTCAAATTGTATCTTTTGTTTAAATTTTATTAAGAATGCAATATAAATTTATTTCATATAGCATTATTTAATATCTGGATTTGAATAATTATTTTCTAGTTTGGTGAGCCAGGAGATAGTTTATGTATATAAATGAGAAAAACTCATTACAATAATGACACGTTTAGCTCAGTTACCCTGCTTTCTACACAAGCGGTCGCGGGTTCGAGTCCCGCTGGGGGCAATCATTTGTTGAGCACGAATGTTTGCACTCCAGTCATGGGTGTTTATATTTATAATATATATTTATTTTAAAAAGTTATATATGTAGTATATCAGCTATCTCGTATCCGTAACACAAGCCTCGTAGCTTACCACGGAACTAGGTGACGCTGTTGTAATAAGGTCCCAACATATTTAATTTTCTTTTAATTTTAATAAGATTTCTTGAAATGAGAACTTCAGAAGAATCATAACTGTTCATTGTGATTTGGGCCAAGCAGAAGCTCCTAGCGACCATTACAAGTAAAGTAGGTTACAATCATAGACGAGAAGAATCGACTCAGCAATACTCTCTCGTGAAATTGGCCGCTCTTTTAAAATAAAAAGCGAGCGTGCGGCCAATAACTGCATTTATTCTGACTAGAATTTATAAAAATTGTAATTTATTAAATTCGTAAAATCACAATCTAAAATGCTTATAATTATCTTATATAATATCTATTTATTAATCACATTTCTATAAATGGTTATAAATATCTAAATATATTAATCACATCTATAAATACAGAAGACTTCAGGCCGCACATTCCTTTCATCTTTCTCTGTCACTTTTACGCCATTTTTAGCCAACGACTGGTAAAATAGCACTCAGTCTATGGTTATATAAATGTTGGAACTTTATTACACTTAACGTCATCTACATAGTTTCATAGTAAGCTACGAGGCTTGTGTTACGGATACCAGTGGATACCAGATAGTTGATACACTACACAATTATAACGTTTAAATACATACATATAATAAATATAAACACCCACGACTAAAGTACAAATATTCGTTCTCAATAAATGAATGCCACCGGCGGGAAACGAACCTGCAAACATGTTACTACAAACTGAGCTAAATGTGTCGTCTAAATAAAACTGCTAACTTTTTCTTGAGGGTCCAGGCATTAAAATTTTAAATATTGTTCATCAAAATATACAGGGCTTAGGTGGCAAAGAACTAGAACTAGAACTTTACCTAGTGAAAGATAATATTCATGTAATATGCCTAACTGAACCATGGCTCAAAAAAGATTGTAATATTTTAAATATTGAAAATTTTACATTGTCAAGTTCGTTTGTTAGAGTGAACGCTACTCGCGGTGGCTCTCTTGTATTAGTTAGAAATGATATAGTTTGCAAGGGCCGACAGGACATAGTGGCACTCTCTGTCGAGCGTTCTATAGAACTGTCCTGCGTTGAGACTCAACAGTATGTTATATTATGCGTGTACCGGCCCCCTTCGGGTGACTTTGATATATTCGAAAATAAGATGGACGATATTCTTAGAAATGTATGTACTAGTAGTAAATCCACAATTGTATGCGGGGATTTTAATGTCGATATACTACAAGTAACGCAGCACAGTAATCGCCTTTTAAGTCTATTCAGATCATACGACTTAAGTAACGTTTTCTGCGAACCAACTCGAGTAACAAATTCTTCCTCCACGTGTATTGATAATGTGTTCTATCATGGAGAAGTTCTCGATAAATTAATAATAGGAAATTTAAGCTCAGACCACTTGGGTCAAAAAATTTCAATATCAAGCAATGCTATTAATACTCAACAAAAAATAAAATACAGACCGATGAATCATTATAAAATTAATTTTTTTAAAGATAAAGTTACGCAGCAATTACTACAAATGGACATGGCAGTTGACAGTCCTAATTCTTATTATAATAAAATATTTTATATACTTTTAGAGTCATTCAATGACGTATTTAAAGAGCGCACTGTAATTAAGAACCCTAAAATGAAATTTAGCGACTGGGCGACAGTCGGTATATACCGAAGTAGAGATAAATTGTATGAATTATATAGTATGAAGCAGTGGAATCATGACCCAAGTTTCCATAGTCGGGTAAGAGCTTACTCTAAAATTTTTAAAAATGTTTGTCAGCAGGCTAAGTCTATATACATAAGAAATAAAATTTTAAATTCTGATAATAAAATTAAAGCCACTTGGGACGTGATTACGCGTACGACTGGAAGATCAAAGCCCGCTAGTGAACCTGTCCAACTGTTAATTAATAATGCTACAGTGAGTTCCAATGAAGATGTTGCAAGTTCATTTGAAAGTTATTTTACGAAAATCCCTGAAAAGGTCACATCTTCTTTAAAATCTTCTCCTACTGATGCATTAATTTCTTTGAAAAGTCATACTCCTCACTGTGATCACCAATTTAAATTTTCTTATGTAGATGCGGATGAAATAATTAAAATATTTAAAACTATCAATCTTAAAAAAACTGGTGATATATGGGGCATGTCTGTTAAATTACTTAATACAATAATAACAAACATTGCACCACAATTGTCTCTTATTTTCAATAAATGCATAGATACTGGAATATTCCCTGATCTAATGAAAATTAGTAAAATAATACCTCTTTTCAAAAATGGGGAAAAAAATGATCCTGGCAACTATAGACCTATTTCTATATTGCCATGTATGAGTAAAATCTTTGAAAAACTTATTTTAAGTCAACTTATAATTCATTTTAACACAAATAATATTTTACATAGTAAACAGTATGGTTTCACTAAAGGCAAGTCTACAGCTGATGCGGGGATTGCGCTTCTTAGACATATTTATGACGCTTGGGAAAAATCACAGAACGCAATTGGAGTTTTCTGTGATTTATCTAAAGCTTTTGATTGTGTGGAACATGAAACTCTTTTACTTAAATTTGCACATTACGGTGTTCGTGGTATTGCTCTCGATCTACTTGCTTCTTATCTTACTGATAGGGTTCAGAAGGTCGCGGTAAATAACGTCAATTCTTCTGGTTCTCGTCTTAGAATGGGTGTTCCGCAGGGATCTATCCTGGGTCCGTTTTTGTTTTTAGTTTATATTAATGATCTTCCGTTTTATGCCGATAAATTGTGTGATACTGTACTCTTTGCGGATGATACCTCCTTAATTTTTAAAGTTGATAGAAAGTTAAATAATTACGACGAAGTAAATAGTGCATTATCGCATATACTTCACTGGTTTAACATCAATAATCTGGCTTTAAATGCCAAGAAGACAAAATATATGCAGTTTTTATTACCTAATGTAAAAAGGCAGAACTTCAATTTGTATCTTAATAACGACATGTTAAATACGGTAGATTCCACGGTCTTCTTGGGATTGACTTTAGATTCGGGTCTGCAATGGGGTCCCCATCTCTCGTCTCTTGCGAGTAAACTGAGCTCAGCTGTTTTCGCTGTTAGAAAAGTCAGGCAGCTAACGGACGTTGATACTGCCAGACTTGTTTACTTTAGCTATTTCCATAGCATTTTATCGTACGGTATTTTGTTGTGGGGTAATGCAGCGGATATTAAATCAATATTTATAATTCAAAAAAGGGCCATTCGGGCTATTTATAACATGAGCGCTCGGGATACTCTCCGCGAACTTTTTAAAGAAATAGGTATACTTACGGTTGCTGCGCAATATATATATTGTAACATCATGTTTGTTCGTCAAAACGTTAATAGCTACTCAAGGCACTGCGACAAACACGGTATAAATACAAGAAATAAGAATAAACTTGTAACACCCAGTTTTCGCCTACAAAAAGTAAATAGGTCATTTATGGGGCAAGGTGTACGCATGTATAATAAAATTCCACAGTCAATACTGAGCTTGCCTTTGAAGCAATTTAAATCTAAAATTAAAAATACGCTACTGAATAAGGCTTATTACACCATCACGGAATACCTAGTAGATGTAAATGTGTAGGAGTGACTGGTTGTGTCTCACGTAGGATAAATAGATAAATTGTAATACCATATTGTTACCAAATATTTGAAAAGAGCAACTGTTGAGTTTCTCGCCGGTTCTTCTCAGCAGAACAGCTTTCCGAGCCGGTGGTAGCTTACTCACAGACTTACAGACTGACATTTAATTTTATTAATGTAAAAATGACGATTCAAAAGAGCTTGTAAAAGTCTATTTGAATAAAGAATATTTTGATTTGATTTGATTTGAAAAAAATTCGTGGTGAGTTCGCATAAACATTCTAAACTCAACGCATTGTAGTCATTGTTATCCAACTCCCGCTTAATATTTTTTTGTAACAATTTAAGGATTTTAATTAAGGATTCATAACTTGTTTTATAATATTTCGGTTTATACCATAGTCTAAATAAAAGTATTATTGAAAATAAAACGATTTGATCACAATTCAATAAAGAAATAAAATTAAATAAAATGTAACGTTTGTAATAAGATTTTGATTTGCAAATCACTTTCAACATGCTTAGCACTTGCTTAATGGTTAAGGAAAACATCGTGAGGAAACTTGCATGGCTCAGAGAACCTAGCAAGTTTTCAAAAGATACCTATGTAAAGTTAGACTATGGCTTGAGCGTCTTCTCATTGATGTGAAGCTCTTGCAAAGTAAGACGTAACGAAGGGCTGAATTAGTTACTTATATAGATTATATAACTATATGGACAACCAAAAAAGTACCAAGACCATCTCGAACACTACCCAAAAGAGTTTTTCTAAGTCTATGGAGATAGACCTTTTGGGATTGGGATTATTGATTTCGTAAAAATAATATGAAATATGAGGGCTTTAATGTTTCCAAATATTTTTTATATTAACGATAGTATAACGACTTCTATTATAAGTCCGCCGGTTACTAGTTCAAAATATAAATAGCTACATAAATACTGTACCATCACCGTCGTCGACGGTTTAAATAACCTAAAACAACTTTCTTTAACACTCTGTTTACTTATAATATAGTAAAGATAAATATTATTTCTTCCAGTTCACTCAGCGCTGAAGTAAAATCCAAACCAACTGTATTTTCATGAGAATCTTTCGTTTTAAGGTAATAAAAATAAGAGCTTAAACTTTTCGCTCAAAGGAAATGTATCTTTTTAAGAAAATATATTACGTGGATAAATTGAAATTTTATCGAAGCAGCCTTTGTGCGACGTTTTAAGAAACCAATATAAGATAAACTTGCTTTAAATTTATTATATGATGCAATTAAAGCCTTTATTGTTTTAAAATTAACTGCCTCGGTGGTCTAGTGACTGGTTTGTATAACTGGTGACCTTGGATTCGATTCCCGGACTTCAATTCAGTTAACTATTGCAGTCATGAAATTTTCACTAACAACCCGGAGTTGGAAAGTGGGGGGTATATTACCTCCGAGCTTATATAACTTTATTTCATAATTTGGTAACTATTTTCAATACCAAACATATTTTAATTTAAAAACCATCAATCATCATATTTAAATAAAGCTAGGAGAATTTATTATTAAGTTTTCATAGCTCTCTCACTCTTCCGTTACCTTTCTGAATATAAATACAAATGTAAAAATGGACTTTAATAAGAACTTATGAAAGCCTATTTGAATTAGATATTCAGTAAACATGAAACTTTATAGTTGTGTACGTGCTTATGATAATAACCCCTTCATTTTGAAGTGGCTGAACATATCTGAATGATACTTTATACACAGATATACTAGGATCAGGAAGCTAATATAATATAGCGATAACTAACAATTTTCTTATACCTTTAAAGTGGTAGTGCCATGCTTGTTACCTTCGGGTAGCAACCAAATGGGCCGGCACGCCCCGTATAGTTCATTAGTACCACTCTCTCACAGAAGACCGGCGTGAAGTGGCAGCTATGCTGTCGCGTTTCGTCCGGTGAGTGAGAGTCCGGGAGGCCCACTCTCCTTCCCCCCTCCCTCTTCCTTTCATCCTCCGCCTTCGTTCCCCCCTTCCTCCCACTTCCCTCCCTCCTCCATCCCTCCCTTTCCTGAAAGGCCGGCAACGCATCTGCAAGCCTGACTTGCAGATGTCCATGGGCGGAGGTGATCACTTCCCATCAGGTGAGCCTCCTGCCCGTTTGCCCCCTTTTTACCATAAAAAAAAAACCTATTTTTGTGTTATATGTTATTTGTGTGTACAATGAAGAATATTAATATATTTTATAAAACATGTTAATTATTTGTAATAAGTCCTTAAACGAATTAGAATCGTCTCAAATTCAATGACAAAACGAAATACTAAGAGACACCATGACTTCGCACAACTAAAGTCTCAAGTCACCCTATAAATTACTATGGATGACGTCATTATCATGCCCCAACCCTAGTCAGGCCCGAAACCTCTTATCTATTTTGAACTTATAATTTATCATTGAAGTTCTAAAAACACTTTTACTAACAAAAACATGTATTAACTAACGATTTACCTTGGCTTTCTTCGGATGTTTCTTGTCGCTGTCTATATCTATGATATAGATATAGACAGCAACTTTTAATGTAATTTTATTACTAACTAGCATTTCCCGCGGCTCTGCACGCGTTCTAAAGAAATTCTTTCTGAGTCGCGCACTATGGTACCTCGCAGAACAAACGCCCGCCTTTTCCGTTTTTGCAACATTTTCATTGATGCTCCACTCCTATTGGTCGTAGCGTGATCTAATATAGCCTATAGCCCTCCTCAATAAAAGGACTATTCAACACAAAAAGATTTTTCAATTCGGACCAGTAGTTTCTAAGATTAGCACGTTCAAGCAAACAAACAAACAAAGAAACAAACACTTCAGCTTTATAATATTAGTATAGTAGTAAGTAGCCTAATGCTACTCTGGGACATTCTTCTTTCCTAAGTAACTGTAAACGGTAAGTAAAGATATCTTAGACTTGTAATATTTTCCACCAGTAAAAAGTATCCTATTTGTTTACCCGGAACCAACTACTATCGTAACGAAAACCAAAGTCTGTTTATAATGTTCTTGTGATGCGATCACAGTCAGACGTGCAGACAGACAGACAAAAAATAGAAAAATTATAGAGTCGGCCTCTGTATCGTTAATCACTACATAGTATAAAACAAAGTCGCTTTCTCTGTCCCTATATCCCTTTGTACGCTTAAATCTTTAAAACTACGCAACAAATTTTGATGCGGTTTTTTTAATAGATAGAGTGATTCAAGAGGAAGGTTTATATGCATAACTAGCGGATCCCGCGGCTTTGCCTGTGCTAAATCTAGGAAAAAGCCCAAGCGAAGCGAGGGCGAGTCGCTAGTAATTACTATTTCAATAACATTTTCAAAAAAATATTAACAAATTCGAAAATGAAAAATAAAAACTATAACGTGTTTTTTAACCAATGAGTTTTGGTATAAAATGGGACCTTGGAGAAAGATATAGGTAAACTCCTTTTTGTCGCGAAACTAAAACTTAAAGGGCGTGAAACAGGGGTTGCATTGTGAATCAACTAAAGTAAACTAAAGTAAACGGTACTTATTTTTTATCTCTTTTAAAGGTACTGAGACACTTAAGTAAAGCAGAAGTTAGTCTAGTGATATTATAAGCGAATTGGCTCGAGTGAACACAGTAAGTTGCTATAAGCGACGTACGTACTAAAACGACGATTTGTCGTAATTTGGATGTTAACTTTGTTGTCTTCAATATACCAGCTTCAAATATTTCAGATTCAAACGACTCACCCTCGATTCGTTCGCTCTCGTCCCTAAATTTAACGCGAGCGAAGCCGCGGGTTCCGTTAGTTATACATATAAACCTTTCTCTTGAATCACTCTATCTTTTAAAAAAAACCGCATCAAAATCCGTTGCGTAATTTTAAAGATCTACCCATACATAGGGACAGACAGACAGCGGGCAGCATCTTTATTTTATACTATATTACTTAGATATAGTTTTAAAGTTTACGGGATCAAAGTTCATGCTACTTTTTACTGACTACAAAGCGGAAGGATTTGCGGGCAAAACCTACTGTAGATCAAAAAACCAAATAGGAAGTCGTTAAACTACAATGATATTATATTCAAATAAAGTGGGTCAGCATGTTTTAATACTGAACAAAATTATTTCGCTATCAACATAGGTTATTAAGCGTTAACAAAAGCCCGATCAACAGACGAACTTGCACAAAGCGGGTTATAAATCGGGACAAAACAAAACCTCTAAATTAACAATGGATGTTTAACGAACGTATTTCACTATATAAACATAGAATTAATTATCCCATGGTTTCACTATGAATTAATATCACATTCGTTTGCATATTATTACGCTTGTAAAAATATATGTATTTCTCTTTAGTTATACTATCGACACACCCTAGCTTCGCTCGGGCTTAAAATTTCTAAAATATAGGTTATATTCTCTTTGAAAAAGTCCCGTCAAAATCGGTTCAGCCGTTTCAGAGTTTAGCCGTAACAAACAAACAGACAGATTGCTAGTATCGTATATACTTTCATATGCATTTATTGAAAAGCTGTTAATTTGAAATTAAAACAGACATTCCAATTTTATTTATATGTATCTAAGATGTACTGACATTGTAACGCTGTACTATAAGAATAAGGAACATGCATGACTCTTAACCACCTTAAACACTTTTTACGGTCCTAGCAAAATGGCATTTGGGAAGTTTTAATTGCAATTCACTCTAATCCGATATCGAACTCACGACTTCGGACGTTACACTTTAAACAAAAACACAAGTCAACTATTCGAATCAAATTTTACTATAAAAATACAAAGAATTATTTAAGCGATGATATTACAAAAGCAATATCAAATACCAAGCACATTAGAATAACTTAGTAAATTTTTCATTATCTCGCTATAGCAGTCTTATTTCATTTACATTTCGTACCGAAACGGATTTACGTCGTACATTTTGAAAGCTAAGGATGCTTGTCTCTGCACAATCATCTCTACACAATACTTAGTTCAGTTCAGGAGTATAAAATACTTCAGTCTAGTCTACTGCAATGCACATATACGACTGCTTTAGTAGTATGATAAGATTCCATTCATAGGCGACGCGTTTTACTTTTAGTATTAAACGAGTATCATCATCTTTATTTTTAACGCCCTTTTTAACGTCCCACTGCTGGGCACGGGCGTCCCTTAGTACGAGGGGGATCAGGCCATAGTCCACCGCGCTGGCTTAGTGCGTGTTGGCAGACTTCACATGTCTTTCGAAAACTTGCTAGGTCTTCTCAGACATGCAGGTTTCCTCACGATGTTTTCCTTCACCGTAAGACAAGTGGTAATCATGATAGAAATGATTCGCACATGAAAATATCAGAGGTGCGAGACCCGGATTTGAACCCGCATCACTCGGTTATCCAAGCGAGCGCGTTATCGTTGGGCTAAACGAGTATAACGCCATAATAATTAATTCACTAAGGTATTCCCCCTTAATATGCATTTACATTCACCTTGTTGTGATGGGGGGCTCTTTAGGGTTGAAGTAGCCAGGTTTGAAGCCAAGAAACGTGAAACTATGTGGTGCCTCGGTAAGCAATATGGCAAATATACATATACTGTATGTAATATAATGTATGTATTCAGTTTTCAGCCCTTTTTAATGCTCCACTGCTGGGCATGGGCCTCTCTTCAATACGAAGGTGATCAGGCCATAATCCGCCACGCTGAACAAAGGGTTGGCAGACTATACATGCCTTTAAAAAATTGCTGCTTACCAAAGCGAGCGCGTTACCACTGAGCCACCGCAACTATGCTATTTGTGATGCCTTTATATATGCAATATACAAACGGGCAAAAACAAAACACTTCAGTGTCTTTTCCTCTTCTGATTTTCTTTTTTCCTTCGTGAAAAACTTGTAGAACAAGAGAACAACATACATTATTATTCATTAATTCGAATCTTATTATATACGAACTTTAAAATAAATTTTATTATTATTACAAATATTGTTAACAGCTGTTAGACATCATATTATTTCATTTATATATTCTAAATGTCTCTTTATTTCATCAATATAAACTCTCCATACGCCACAAATGGCTCGTCTAGCAACGATAGAACGTTGTATTTATATAGCAATACCAAGTAGTATCTTTGATCTCCACAGATTCGCATTCGATCTGCGATCATCTAAACTAATAAAACTTCACGTTTTATCATCTTGAAGTTTTATAGAATTTGACGACACGTTTGGTTCACTTTTAGCAAACCTATTTTCTTTGTAAACAATGCGGGTTCGAGTCCTGCTGGTGGCATTCATTTGTTGAACACGAAGGAAAAAAGGAGACTTTACCGAAATTGTTCATACCGTCGCGACGGTATGAACAATTTCGGCGTCGCGTTGGTCGAACCTAATTTTGAAGTTATCAAAGTCATCGAATCGCCATAATAGTCAGTTTTAATTCTCATAAAAGTAGAAGCGCCATCTGCAAAATATACTCTACGAAACATGATTACTGATATATTAATCGAATCAATAACGCAAATTTATTAATTACAAACGCATTATTTCGTTTCATTGCGCTTAGAATTACATTGAACTAATATTTTAACTAATTGTTGTTTGTTTGTGATGTAATATGAGACTCCATGCTATTATTAAAATCTATACTTACATATAAATAAAATTGAATTGTCTGTTTTAAATTTCAAATTAACAGCTTTTCACTAAATGCATATTATGAAAGTACATACGATACTATTACTAGTTTCGTATGTACTTTCATACTTTCATACTTTCAAAAAAGTTTTAAAATTTTTGTCTGTCTGTCTGTCCGTTTGTTCCGGGTTATCTCTGAAACGGCTGGACTGATTTTGATGGGACTTCCACATAGCTAATGCTATAAGACGTAACTTCGGCTATTTTTTAACCAACTTCAAAAAGGAGGTAAAAATTCTATTTATTTTAACTAGCGGAATCCGTTCGCTGACGTTAAAAGACTAGGGACGGCCCCGAGCGAAGCGAGGGTGAGTCGCTTGTTATAAATAAATAACCAACTATCAATTTGAATCTGAGTCACGTAGAATAAAGTTCGGGGTATTATAATCTCAGGTCGCACAGCTGCCTTGCATCTGCATATTCAAATGTTGCACCTGCTTGACAAAGAGCTTTCTTACGGTAAATAGGATTTTGTACTACATACATAATATATTCAACATACTTCATACATTCATAGATTTACGTTGTGCAGATTACAGAGAGAAAAGAGTTATAATAAACAATGTCATTAACACCTTTTCATAGAATATTATAAATATTTTTGTATGATAAATGCCTACTTTAAGTTATACATCTTTATATATATAGTAATTCTTCTGTGAGTGTGTATGTCACTGAACTCCTTCTAAACGGCTGGACCGATTTTGATGAAATGTTTTGTGCGTGTTCGAGTGTATTCGAGAATGGTTTAGATTCACAATTCAGTCCATTACAAAATGTATTTTTTAAATGAATCAGTTTTTTTACAGTTGCACAATAAATGACATATTCAATTATAAATAAGTCGTTGCTAGGCAACGCTGTTTTGCGCATGCATACTAAAACATTTCACCGGGAGCAAAAGTTTATAAAATTCTCCTATGTGTACAGGACAACGTCTGTAGGGTCCGCTAGTTTCATATATAGGTACTATGCAGGCCGGCGGCGCCCAGCTGTGGGACTAAAAGAAGGCTGAGTACTCACTTGTACACCGATGTTGTTTAATTTTGTAGAATTACTCTTATACTCCTAGGTTGTAGACGTAGAGTGATGTAAAGTGAAGAATTTAAAAAAAAGTAATAATAGGTAATAGGGAAATATAAAATAACTTCAAAAATGTCAAAAGACCCTATTTTCAGTGCCAGCAGTAGCGTAGCGAGTTTGAGTCTCGCGTGGAGCATTCATTTGTATAAGCACAAATGTTTGTACCCCAGTCATGGGTGTTTATATTTATAATATAGAAGCTTTTCCCGTGGCTCCGCCGGCGTTTTGAAGACCAGAAACAAAACAGATTTCACATAGCGTGTGATGTTTTATAGCCAGTTTGTAACGTTCGTAACGTTAGTTAGGATTTCCCAGAAATTAGATATTTAACCGCAATAAAAAGTACCTTATGTATTGACCCGGGTAACTATCTATCATCATAGTAAATTTCATCCAAATCAGTCCAGTGGTTTTCTCGTGATACGGTCACAGACAGACAGACAAAAATTTTAGAAACCATAGATTGTTCTTTATCTATTTCAATTAGATTTTCAAAAAAATATTTAATGTACAGATTTGACTCGGTTAGAATTTTATTATAGATAAATATATAAGATATAATTATTGAGGATTTTCAAAATAAACCACGATTTGTTTCTCTGAAAAGCAAAGTTTTGTTTTATTTAACACGCCTTTACAAAATTACAACCACAAATTACATTAATTAAATTACAAATTACAAATTACAATCTCACCTGAAAAGCAAAGAAACGACATTGAAAGTTTACTAATACCGCTCAATTATATCTTTACTTTATATCTTTACTTTATCCCTCTACAAGTTTACAATTATATGCAAAATAATCTGAGCATCTTCATCCGCCATTGTGCGTCACCCCGATGCGTACTCTCTGATTTCCACAGATAACCAATAACAATTCGAATGAAATGTCATTTCATTACATCTCCCCCCCTAAGAAGGAAAATTCTAAATAATATATCTATATACTATATTCATTTTCTTCTACTTCATCTTCCTCAGCTTCTGTTGTGACAGGTTGTAATTTTGTTATGTGAAATAAAGTTGATTCTGTTTTTCTGTTGCCAGTGTCAATCCTATAAATGGAGTTCGATATTTTCTCTACTATCTTAAAAGGACCTATTTTTAATTCGTCTAATTTCTTTCTATTCAGTCTATTTCCATTTTCTACATATACACTGTCTCCTATATTAAATTCTTGCATTTTTCTATTTCTATCAAATATTTTCTTATTGTACTTGTGAGATTTTATTGTATTCTCTAATGCCAATCTTTTATCAGCAATCCACTTGTCTTCCCTTTCTATTGTTTTTAATTCATTTGGTAGAATGCTGACATTCGTACCATCCAGTAAATATTTTGGTGCGAAACCTGTAACGGAGTGTTCTGTTTCATTATATTTCTGTATACATTCTCTTGCCACTGTTGTCCATGTTCTCTTATTATTTTTCTCATTTATTTTACATCTTATTTTATTAATTATTGTTTGATTTAATCTTTCATTCAAGCCGTTTGAGAATGGTGTATTCACAGCTGTAAAAATTAGTTTAATATTATTCTCTTGCAAATGTTGCTTAAATTCTCTTGAAT
The DNA here is from genome assembly GCA_905231865.2 of Boloria selene. Classification (NCBI taxonomy): domain Eukaryota; kingdom Metazoa; phylum Arthropoda; class Insecta; order Lepidoptera; family Nymphalidae; genus Boloria; species Boloria selene. Next base: position 10,206,116 of record HG993149.1, read on the forward strand.
TGATTCCTGGATATTGATCCGTCAGAATTATTCCAATCTCATCTGTTTCTAGTACATTCTTTGTTAATTTTATAAAGTCACTTGCATTCTGTGTTTTTGAAGTTGCAATAAATGCATATCTTGTGTAGTGGTCTACTAAAAGGTGTAGGTATTTTTTTGTTGACCTAGATCCTCCAAAGCCACCGATAGTATCCATTGACATTATCTCAAATGGTTTTGTTGCTGGTCCCAGTTGTGACATTAATCCAAATTTTCCTTGACATCTTGATTTATTTTTTATGCATATTTCACATGTTTTACAAGTATTTATGATATTTTTTGTTAGGTTTTTAGCAGTATATATTGGACTAATTTTTTTTTGTAGTTGTCTGATCCCAATATGGCATAAATCTTCATGTACCTTTTTTATAAATTTTTTACTAAATTCTTCTGAGAGGATAATCTTTTCATGTTTCTTTATTTTTTTATAATAGATTCTATTTTTGTGTATTATATTTTGTTTTTTTCCTTTTATTGTTTCATTTTTCTCTTGGTCTTCAACTATATCTTTTATTTGTATTAAATTAACTATTTTCAATAGTTCCTCTTTGTTATCTTCTGATTGTAATACAGGATTTCGGCTCAAACAGTCGGCTTCTACATTTTCTTTACCAGGTATATATTTTACTGTAAAGTCATATTGAGACAGGTAGTATGTGAGATCACCCAATTCTTCGTCTGTCCTGCATTTAATGTTCATATTTTCTAGGGGTTTGTGGTCTGAGTAAATAGTGAATTGTTTTCCAATAAGCCAGTGTTGCCAATATTTAACAGCTTCCTTCATAGCAAAACATTCCAAGTATATAGCCTTTTTCCGTTTTTGAGATTCATTCAGTTTTTTTGAGAAATATGCCACTGGTTTGTCTTTACCGTCTGGTTGTGTTTGTTTTAATATTGCTCCGATACCCTCTAAAGATGCATCTGTAAAGATTTTTATTGGTAAGTTTTTGTCATATATTTCCAACACCGGTTGAGAACATAAATATCTTTTTATTTTATAAATGATTCTTCACATTTTTCTGACCACACAAACTTTTCGTTTTTTCTTAATAAATTATGTAATGGATCTAAGATAATTGCGCTTCTTGGTATGTATTCATGGTAGAAGTTGATTTTCCCTAAAAATTGTCTGATATTCTTTTGCGTCGTCGGAGTTGGAAAATCTCTTATTGAAATCAAATTGTCTTTTAGTGGTCTTACCGAATTGTTCTGTATAACATGGCCAAGATATTTTACTGAGTCTGAAGCAAAGGTACATTTCTTAAACTTCAATCTAAAGCCTTCTTTTATTATCGCCTCTAGTACATTTCTTATGTGTCTTACATGTTCCTCAAAAGTAGACGAATATATCAAAATATCATCAATATAGTTTACGGAGTATCCGGTGAGATTGTGCTTTCTTAGAATATTGCTTAAAATTCTCTGGAAAATTGCTGGTGACGTTTTCAAGCCAAAAGGAAGGCACGCCCACTGAAAGTGGCCATCTTGTGTGACAAATCCTGTTTTGTTTCTATCTTCCACCCGTAGTGGTATTGCCCAAAATGCTGAGTTTATATCCAATGTAGTAAAGTACTTACAATTTCTAGTTTTAATAATCAAATCATCTATTAATGGGAAAGGTTGAGCTTGTGGTACAACAATTTTGTTTAGTTCCCTGAAATCTACACATAAGCGGGATTTTTTATTTTCACCTTTTTTAAATGCCAATGTCACTGGAGCAGCAAAAGGACTGTAAGAATCTTCTATTAAATTATTTTTTAGTAACATGGCTATTTGTTCTTCAATTTCTAATTTATCTTCAATTGTACATCTGTATGGTCTTTTACTACAGTATCTATTTACTAGTAAATCTATGTGAGCTTCATAATCTTTAACTGATCCTATATCGTACTTGTCCTTAGCAAAAATTGTTTTATACTCCTTTATAATTTTTTCTATCTCAATTTTCTTTTCCTTATCTAAATGGTCTGTCTTACTTACAAATTCCTCTGTTTCTGTGTGTTCATTAAAATTTATTGCATATGTTTTTATATTCTTATCTTCATTTCTGTTCTCTTTAGACATCCTGTCTATTTTATTTGTTATTTTCTTTTGTTCTATCTGTAAGTCCTCATTTTGAGATAGTTTGAATTTCTTTATCATATCCAATCCGATAATAAAATCATCAAAATCTTCTTTTTCTATTATATATACATCCACCTCTTCTTCTAAATCAAAGATTTTTATTTTTATTGTTATCAAGCCATCTGTCTTTTTTACACCATTAACCGTTTTCATATATGCTACATTCACATTGTCTTTTTTTTCTTTTACTTTAATCAGTCTTGAATTTATTATAGAGATCTGTGAGCCTGAATCATAAATGCCGTTCACTTCCAGTTTATTTTCTAATAAAAGCTTGATTTTGATTAATGGTGTACTTACTCGTTTTTTTTATCAGTGTTCATATCTACTTCAATAATGGAGTTATTATTTACATTTTTGGCTTTAAAGACCTTTTCAGAATCATTTTTATTTTTCTTGAACCAACATGACTCCTCTGGATGATATCTAATTCCTTTGTCCAGAAATTCACAAGTTTTACATGGCTTTTTCTCATTACTTTTATTTTTATATTGAAATGTACTATTCTTTATTATAGTTGAGTTTTTCTTGTACATCATACCTTCATATTTTCTTATCTCGTTGAACAATTCAGTTGTGTTGTTGAGTTCGTCCCTGTTTAACTTATTTAAAATAAACCCAGGTAAACCTGTTGCAATAAGATCTATCATTGTTTTAGAATCTATCGATTTGTTTATATCTAGTAAAAGCCGTTCTTTTTTTATAGCATAATCAATTAAAAGTCCTTCTTTATACTTGAATGTGAGAGCAGTTGTGACTATGTCCCATCCTTGATTTTTAAAAGTTTCTAAAAATTTGTCTTTCCATTCCTTCCATTTAGAATTTATTGTTAGTTTTATCACCATCGAGCTGTACCAATCCAAACAAGATTTTTCTAAAAATAATCTCAAGATATCTATTTTTGTTTCATCATTTGTTATATTAAAGCGCTCACACTCTTTTTCAAAAATCTCTATCCATTGCATTGCATTAGGATTCTTGCTTTTGAATTTTTCAATAATAAATTTCTCTGATATATGTTTTAGGTTATGTTGATTTTCTTTCTTCGTTGTTGATTCTATTAATTTTTCCAGGATATGTTGCAAACTGTCATCTTTGTCTCTTGGTTGTTTTACGTTCATTTCTTCTAAATATTGATCTAAGAATTGCATATTACCTTCCTCATCTATATATATTTTCTTTAGATCTTCATCCAACTTTATCCATATTTTTCTACTTTGGTACCTTTTCTTTATGCTATTTTTTATTTTTGAGAAAGTGTTCAATCTAACAATATCGCTGCTTCAAAACAAAAGGGCCACAAATCAAAAATATTCAAAGTTATATTTTCATAATTTAAAAAGATACCCATGAATTTCACACTTTAAGCAATAAAAATACTACTGACGTCTTTTTTGTATTTTCGAATTTACGCTGCAACATCTGCGCAAAGCCGCCATTTTTTTAGTTGCAGCCCGAACGTCGACGAGAGCGCAAGTTTATTTTGTGCTAAAGGGCCATAACGCAAAAAAATCTCTTGATTAAGCTTTTATTATTTAAACAAAAGTGCCATATTTTGATAAACGTCCGTTTTGCATATGATATTTATGTAAGTATCACATATTTTACTTAATCAAAAGGGCCATATTACAAAAAAAGCCTGTTTTGTTTATAATACTTTATAGGAGTGTTGATAACAATTTAAAAACAAAAATACCATATTTTGAAATAAGTATGTTTTGCATGGAAGATGCATTTAGGAGATAATAATTACGTTGTTTCAAAAGGGACATGTTAGGAATACGTCCGTTTTGCTGGTAATTTTTTCTAGGTTATAGTAAATATTAAAGAATAAAAGTTCTTATTTTGATATACGTCATTTTTGTATTGTATATTTTTAAAAGTAAAATCATATTATTTTATGAATTAAATGGACTGTTTTTGCTTGTTATTTTTATTGTATGTTTTTCTATTAAGGTAAAAGTTTATTTTATGCATTTTTGTAAAAAAAATGTATTTGTTTTAATTATTTTTTATAGAATGAACAAAAGAGCGCATAGGATACTCAACATGGTAAAGTACAAAAACCAAATCAAGCAGCCGAATGACAATGATGAAACCTTTAACTATTGGTATTTATACGGCTAATGATGATGGAGAAAAATTGAAATGGGCTAGTATTAAGATTATAAGAATTGATAAAGTGAATAAGAACAAGATATTTTATAAAGCTTCCTACCAAGAAAATGAGTTCAAATCTGTAACAACACTTACAACATTAGGAAAAAGGCAGCAAAATAGTAATTTAATACTAAAAAACTTGTATACCCACAAACTCAGCATACCGGAAACAAAGAAGAGGGGTATTCTTAATCTTATAAAGAAAAATGTCATACCTAAATATTACGAGGCGTTTTTTTGACCTTTAAGACTGATATTAAAAAGATAAACACTGATTTATAAGATTGATTCACTTTTAAAGTGTATGTGTGTAATGTCAATTATGACTCTTGAGCGATTATACCGATTATGATTCGTGAGCGAAACGGGGAGGCGATCGCCGTCTCCCGTGACGTCTCGAAGGCCTTTGACAGGGTCTGGCACGCTAGCCTTGTAAGCAAGCTTTCAGCCTTATATCTCCTGGCCTGATCAACTGGATTAAAGACTTCCTGAGTGACCGATCACTCAGAGTTGTGGTTAAGGGTTGTTCATCATAACTCTTAAAGACCAACTCAGGGGTTCCTCAGGGGTCTGTTCTCTCTGCAACCTTGTTCCTGTTTTATATCAACGACCTGCTTATACCCGGTATCTATGGGTACGTAGACGACAGCACTGTTTTAGAGCCACCTGCCAAATCCTCGAGTCAGTAGAGATCAAATTCAGTCTGCAAGAGAGGCCATGGTAGAGCGTTTGAATCTCACACTCAAGGCAGTCTCCACTTAGGGCGATGCCAATCTTGTGAGTTTCAACGCCACCAAAACACAGGCATGTCTGTCCACCACAAAAAGGAGTCCCTTTACCTTGACTCCTACTTTCCGAAATATACCCCTAGAATACACTGACCGTCTGCAGTTATTGGGAATGGACATTAGCTCCAACATGAACTACGGGCGGTTGATCGAGTCTAAGGCTAATGTAACAGCGAGTAAAGTTGGCATCCTCGTAAAGGTCCGACAGTATTTCACACCAGGACAGCTCCTTGATTTATATAAAGCTCAAGTCCGGTCGTGTGTGGAATACTGTAGTCACATATGGCCTGGTGCTGCGAAATGCCATCTGTCTGCTTTGGAATCGATTGAGAGGCGTGCGCAGAGGATTATTGGTGACCTACAAGCCTCGATCACCGACGTAAAGTTGGCAGCCTCTGTGTATTCTATAGGTTACATTTTGGAGAGTGTGCGCAGGAATTACATGATTTAATTCTCCTGGTCTCCATCCTTATGTCGTGGACATTCCATCCGTCCGGACGAAGCGTTTCGCTTCGTCATTTATTATACGTGCGGCTAAGGATTGGAACAACCTGCCTACGTCAGTGTTTCCGTCCGATTACAATATGGGTGTCTTCAAGGCAAGAGTGAATAGGTGGCTACTTAATTAGTGCGACTTAACATCTACGACTGCGTTACCACTTTCCATCGGGTGGAACGTAGTCAAGTACTAATTTAGAACGATATAAAAAAATCTGTGATAATTATATTTGAGTTCTTAATTACACTTTGATACTTACATTTAAATGCTACGATTCCTAATAATTTTGGTTCTGTGATTATGATTATGTTATTACTCTATTTTGTAAGGTTAATTATTTTTCATTGATTTTTATGTGACATGGTCACTTTCTTTGGTTTATAATATATTTTTTCTAATTTGTGTAAGCTAATGTCACAAAAAGAACCTTGAATACATATTATTTTTAAGAATTGTGACTGTTTTGTTAAATTTTCCCCATAATTCAAACAATATCTTTATATACAAAAGAGACTTATCTGCTCATAACTTTTTTTTTAGAATAAATTACACATAACCGAATCAACCATTAAAAGCAGATTAAAAATATCTTTCTAACAGTGTATAACACCTATATATCAGTTTTAAAATTACAGAGCAATTATACAAGAACTCATTTTGAAAACTTTAAATGGCTCTCCTGTAAAATTAGGTCTTTTCGCGTTGTGGCCCTTTTGTTTTAAAGCAGCGATATATGTATGATGAATCACCGGCTTTAGTTCATCAGGTAAAACATAACATTTTCCTTCTTCTGTAGATATTGAGGTTATGGCTAACACATTAGATTTGCCATCATTTGAGGCTATCATCGTAAATTCAAATTGCAGCCGGTCCATCTTCATTAAGTTAACAAAAATGTCGTTTTATAAGATATAATTATTGAGGATTTTCAAAATAAACCACGATTTGTTTCTCTGAAAAGCAAAGTTTTGTTTTATTTAACACGCCTTTACAAAATTACAACCACAAATTACATTAATTAAATTACAAATTACAAATTACAATCTCACCTGAAAAGCAAAGAAACGACATTGAAAGTTTACTAATACCGCTCAATTATATCTTTACTTTATATCTTTACTTTATCCCTCTACAAGTTTACAATTATATGCAAAATAATCTGAGCATCTTCATCCGCCATTGTGCGTCACCCCGATGCGTACTCTCTGATTTCCACAGATAACCAATAACAATTCGAATGAAATGTCATTTCATTACAAATATATAAAGATAATATTTAGAGTTATATGTAGTGTATCGACTATCTTACTTAACAGTTAGCTTACCCATAATGAACTTCAACACACAAGGCTCGTACTTACCATGGAACTAGATGGTGCTGTGTTGTTATGTAAAAAACGTAAAATAACATTTTCAATAAAGTATTTTAAACCGACTAATCTCTTTCATGTCTTTTCATACGTAATATTGGCGAATTAATGTATGCTCTACTGCCACACTTTGGAGTATGGAGTACTGTAAGTGTTCGTGAAAACCCGTCCAATAATCCAATAAGTCCAATAGTCCAATAATCATAAAATAGTCCATAATAATAAACTTAAAAAAAGCATCCAAAAGTAATTAGAATGATAAAAAAAATCCGTTTGGTTTTGGTGCAATTTTCAAACAAAATAAAGAAGCACTTTATACCTAATTATTAAATATTTAAACTCAGTGAACTTCACTTCGTAGTATACAACAGCTATGTTCATGTCGTAGTTTTTCGTACACCAGCACACACTTTTTCAACTTGTCTCCCATATAAGATTGTACTCCTGTTACTGTACCCTCTATACTTTAAAGCCATTAACAAATTTGAAAGTATTTTAAAGAACAATTTATTCAATGCGAGTATAATAAAAATAAATAATTCAACATAACACTTTTAATAAAAATAAAATACAAGTGTCTTAATGTTATACTTATATCATAAAGGGTACTTTATATTTACGTACATAAGTAAGGATATTATTACATAATATTTATTTATTTATAGGATTAAATTATACTCCGACAATTATACAGTTTTAAGCTTAATCGTAAGCTATGACAAATAACTATAAAGGAACCTTTAACAAATCTCAAGCCAAATCAAAACAAATGAATGCCTATTTACTTATAACAAAATTATGTATATTTTATAACGTATAGAAAAGAATATTGCGAGATCCATAAGAAACCATCATAAATAATTATTTTTGTAAATTTAAAAAATTAGTATCGCGGAAGTGAGAATCAAACTTATTATTATATTTAAAAAAAAACTACCTATATTATGTTTTTATATTTCTAATACATATTTTCGGTTATAAAAAAAATATATTGTGAGCGAAACTTATTGTTGGTAGTGGTGGTACCTACCCATTAGTATAAAAACGAGCACGCGCTATTGTACGGGTCATTTGCTGCTCAGTCGCCGGACAGTGAGTGTGTCGGTACCTACGCTACCTTGCAGTAAGTTCGTTCCATATTTTGTCTTATAGAGGTTTTTCGTTTTACTTCTGCTTCTTATTTTGAATATTAACGGTTGTTTGTGATTGCTCGAATTCTGATAATTAATTGAGATTATAATTAAAATTAAGTCTATTCTGAAATAAATTACTTTTAGATTGTTGAAAAGTGTCTTTTTTTGATCTCTAAAATCAGAAGTGGGATAAAACTTATTTGCTCACAATTATTATTAGCCTTGATACTTACACAAACAGCCGTTGATTTCAATTAAGAATGCCACGTAAAAAGCTAGACAGAACGCCACCTCGCTCTGGGGTTAGGTGTGATGGCAGTCACAATGACAGTTCGTCGTCACGACAAGACCGTGTGCATTGTTCGCGATCGCCTCACTATAGAATTCGTTCGCGCCGTGATAAAACTCGTTCACGGTTACGGCATAGTAGGAACAGTTCGCGTTCGCGTCGTGACAGAACTCGCTCGCGTTCACATAGCGACGAAACTCATTCGCCGCTACGCCGCAGTCACTCACATCGTCGCCGTAGTAGTTATCGGTCCCACCCTCACGATGTGTCCGTAAAAAGTGTGTTAGGCACTATTATGTCGCGATTGACAGCAATTGAGGAGAACACCGCTAGTCGATTGCGTATTACGCCGTCAATTCGTGACACCTCACCTCCGTTACATGAAAGTAATGTTTCCACAACGCAAGCGCTGGCTAATGCATTAGGAGCGTTGGCAAAAAACAAGTCTAACAATTATTATGTTTCAAATTTTGATCCAGCTGTAAACAATTTTGAGGTGTGGTGTAATGAAGTGGACAGGGCTAGATATGCGAACCATTGGGAGTGTTTCTCGCGCGTGGCTCATTGTTTAAAAGGTGACGCAAAAACCTGGTTAAATGAGTGGGCTACAAATGATCGTTCATGGTCCAATTTCGTTAAGGAATTTAAGTCGTTGTGCCCGCAAAAAAATTAATCACACCCAAACACTTCAAGAGGTTATAAATACAACGTCCGACAAGTTTTCGTCATACGCAGAGTATGCTCGTCGTTCTTTATTGAGATTACGTTTAGTCAAAGGGTTAAGCAAAGAATTAATGGTTCAAACAGTTGTTCACGGTATTAGTGATATTCGAGTACGCGCAGCATCAATCAATGCTGACCTTACGACAGAAAACCTAGTTTCCTTTTTAGCTACTTATGTAAAGCCTATTCGTAAAGTTGATAGTCGTAACCCTGATAAATCTTCGTCATCAAGTAATGCGACTAAAAGACGTAATTTTAACGGACCTAGAACTGATAACAAATGTTTTTATTGTAGTCAAACAGGGCATTATAAAGAGCAATGCCCCAAAAGGCGTAATATTAATGTTAAAGCTGATAGTAGTAATATTGCGCTTGAGGTAGATTTTGTTATAGTACCCGCGTCATGTATGAATACGCCTATTATTATTGGGACTGATGTACTAAACCGCGATGGCGTTACGTTTATTCGCACAAAATACGGACAGTACCCTAACTCATGCACCAGATAGTGTAACAAAAGTAAATGCTGTTGGGTTTAACGAGTCTGACAAAACAAATACGCCTCTCGGAGGTGCAGAACTCGTTAAGTTGTTGACTGCGATAGATGAATTCTCTCCGTTTTTAATATCCGGTACTGCTACCACTACTGTTAAAACTGGCAAAATGCACATTAAACTGACTAGTGACGTACCTGTGGCATACCATCCATATCGTTTGTCGTACCAAGAGAAACTTAAGGTTCGCGAGATATGCCAGGATCTCTTAGACAAAAATATTATTAGGGAGTTGAATTCCGAGTACGCAAGCCCGGTCATTTTTGTCAAGAAAAAGGATGGCTCAGACAGAATGTGCGTGGACTTTCGCGCATTAAATCTCATTACCGTCAAGGATAGATACCCCCTACCCTTGATCGATGACCACATCGATCGACTTGGGAGCTCGAAATACTTCACGATTTTAAACATGGCGTCAGGCTTCCACCAGATTCCTGTTGATGAAAACTCAATCCATAAGACAGGCTTTGTAACCACGGAAGCTCACTATGAGTACTTAAAAATGCCATATGGCTTATGTAATGCTCCCACTGTGTATCAGCGTATCATCAATAATACCTTGCGTAAATTTATAGAAGCAGGAAGTGTCTTAGTGTATAATGATGATGTGCTGATCCTTAGTTTAACAGTTGATAATGGCATCGCCTTGTTACGCGATGTTTTGAAGACTTTGACGGAAGCCGGGTTCTCAATTAAGGTGCGCAGGTGTTTCTTTCTTACTACGAAAGTAGAGTACCTAGGTCGCGTTATTAGCCATGGTCAGGTAAGGCCGAGTTCGCACAAAATTGAGGCACTAGTTAACGCACCTATCCCTAGTAATGTCAGACAAGTACGCCATTTCTTAGGGCTTGCAGGTTACTTTCGGCGTTATATCCAAGGTTACGTGACAAAAACCGCATGTATCTTGCGTCTCACAAAGAAGGACGTAAAATTTGAATGGGGACCTGGATCAAGATCAAGTCCGACAAGATCTTGTAAAGCGGTTAACCAGCGAGCACAGACCACAACTGCACAGAACTGCACACTGATGCTAGCCATGCAGGATATGGTGCTATACTTATGCAAGTACATGTCGACGGTGGTAAAAGGGTGGTAGCCTATTTTAGTAAGATCACTCAGGGAAGCTTGACTCGGGCATGAGGGGTCCGTACCGTGTAACTTAAGTGTTACCAAATCATCGTTACGAGTTAAAATTATTAAGTGGAGCTAGAGGCAAAACTCAGGCCGCAGCTCAGTATATGGTACCCTGGAAAGGCGAGTGGTGTCCTGAGAGTTGCGATGCATTTTTTGAAAGTAAGTTCAACCGGACCATTGTAATTTTTTTTATGTTCTAGTAGCACGAATGTTGTGTATGTGTGCGTGCGAGCGTGAGGCAGGTGCTTGCCTTACTGGTCTGGTGGTTGGTGCAGCCCAGATGCTCCCAAGGCTAGCCTCATGAAGTGCCTGGTTTTGGAAGATGCGTACTGTAAATGTGCGTCGGGTGTTGTCCCGGAAAAAGCATACTGTATACGCGCGTCGGGTGTTGTCCCGGAAGACGCATACTGTATACACGCGTTGGGTGTTGTCCCGGAAGACGCATACTGTATACGCGCGTCGGGTGTTGTCCCGGAAGATGCGCGCTGCACATGCGCGTCGGGTGTTGTCCCGGAAGACGCGTGTTGTGTAGGCGCATCGGGTATAGTCCCGGAAGTCGTGTTCTCTGAACACGCATCAGGTGTTGTCCTGGCAGGCGCAGTCCTGGTTGATTGTTTTAACGTATGAACTTGCACAAGTTCAAATATGAGTAAAACTGAGATTTGATGTGTGAAGATGTATCCATACTTCTGAAACAAAGTGATTTAACGTGGGTTGTGAAAGTGTTCATGTTTGTATGAGGACCTTGTGTGCGTGATGAATGACAGAATAGGCAAAGGTGGATTCAATCAATCAATCAGCCTATTGCCGTCCACTGCTGAACGAAGACCTCCCCTAATGAGCGCCAACTATCCCGGTCCCGGACAGTTCGCATCCATCCGCTGCCCGCCACCTTCCTTAGATCATCGGTCCATCGTGCTGCAGGGCGTCCTACACTACGCTTGCCTAAACGCGGTCTCCACTCTAACACGTGTCGGCTCCATCGACCATCGAAAGGTGGATTAGCCACGTCTAACTTTTTCCCCATACAGGTTGCAATGACGAAAACTCTGACGATGTGCTCTGCGAATCTGCTGGTCCTACTAGTGCTGTGAGTACGGAAGGGACTAAAAAAAGACAAGAACGGCGATCAAACTGTCGCCACACCTCCTGCTGGTTTCGGTGAAGAAGTCCCAGGTGCCGCCGAGGACGGCGCACGTTCAGGAGTGGCCGTGTGAGCGAAACTTATTGTTGGTAGTGGTGGTACCTACCCATTAGTATAAAAACGAGCACGCGCTATTGTACGGGTCATTTGCTGCTCAGTCGCCGGACAGTGAGTGTGTCGGTACCTACGCTACCTTGCAGTAAGTTCGTTCCATATTTTGTCTTATAGAGGTTTTTCGTTTTACTTCTGCTTCTTATTTTGAATATTAACGGTTGTTTGTGATTGCTCGAATTCTGATAATTAATTGAGATTATAATTAAAATTAAGTCTATTCTGAAATAAATTACTTTTAGATTGTTGAAAAGTGTCTTTTTTTGATCTCTAAAAATATTTATTCCATTTCTAAACTACTCGTACATTCTTGAGAAGTAAACGACTGTTTTTGTGTTGTATAAAAATAGTTACGTTTATAAAAATATTTAATTACTAAATATATAGAATTTAGTACAACTATAAATATTAAACACGCTGTGATTACATATAATATCACTTTAACATCTACATCCTCCTTAACTTTCTCGAGTCTATCCGTCTGCGGATTTAATTCAAGCTTTTCACTTACAACATTAATTTTTGCGTTTAACAATTTATTTTGTTCTTCTAAATATTTATTAGTTAGCAAAGTGTAGTCATTTATACCTGACTTTAATATTTCAGTTAGTGATTTAATAGTCTCTGTAATATTGTTGCTTTCATTATTATTAGAATTATTTAATAGTTTTTCATAAGTATTTAAGAAGGTCTTTAAAAAAGTATTTAATGGGTCCTTAACTGCATTCAATTCATTTAATATGACCGTATAGTTAGTTAATTCCATTTTTATTTCATTTATTGCTGCAGACATAAATTTTGAAGAATTAAAGTAATCATGAAGTTCTTTTAAAACATTTTTAAGTTCATTGTTATTATTGGTCTCTTTTTGAATTTCATCTTTGAAGTTTTCAGTTTTGCAAGTTATACCTTCAATATTCTCTGAATTATAATCAAAATTTTCCGCAGTAATTGTAATCGATTTATTTTCGGAACGCTTGTTTTTTAAGCTTACCAAAGAAGTACAAGGCAGAAGATTTCCACCTACACTCAGTAATTTAACACTAGATTCTTGAAACTTTTCAAAGTCTACATTTGTTATAATGTTATTATCAAGATATAAATGGGAAAGATGTGGTGTGCTATGTATAAGATTAACATCAAAGACGTGTATTGTATTACTGGATAAATTTAATACACGAAGATTTTCCAGACCATCAAGTACGCCAAATTGCAATGATAATAAGCTATTGCCTTGTAAATTCAATGTATTAATCATTTTAGTTGAAATAAATGTACCAGGTTGAATGAAAGAAATTCTATTACATCTTAAATCTAACCAGTTAAGCAGTGGCATACTGCGAAAAGAACCCTTATCTAACGTTGTTATATTGTTAAAACTTATATTTACTTCAAGAATGTTTTGTATATTAAAAAGAGATATCTCATTTATGTCACTTATGTTGCAATAACTTATATCTAACGTTGTAATAGAAGTATTTAAGGCATCTCTAAAATTTATATTTCCTCGTATATTACTAAAAGAAGCTTTTGATAAGGATAAGTTATCTAATACATGACCTTTTACTTCTAAAGCATTATTGTTATGTATATTTAAATATTTCAATTTAGATAAGCTTTGAAATGCGATAGAATTTAAATTCTTGATATTATTATAAGCTAAGTATAATGTTTCCAATGCATAGAGATTTTGGAAAGTTGTATTTGTTAAATGTATAAGTTTATTGTTATTTAGATAGAGTTCTGTAAGGTATGTAAGATGTGATGTATTAACATTGAATTTTTCTAAAACATTGAACGAAAAATCGATAACTTCTATTCTGCCGGAACCTTTGAAAGATTCATACTCAATATTATCGATATCACTATGAGAAGCGTTTAAAATTTTGGAACTCATGGCAAAAAATGATTCATTTTTGAAGTTCATTATTCTCGTGTGAGAAATATCTAGTAAATTTAAACTACGCAATCCATTAAATATATTTCCTTTTAATGAACTAACCAAATGGTTACTGTGTAAAATTAAGTTCTCCAAGCTATTCAATTCCGAAAATGAATTAATGTCTATATCTGATATTGAATTTTTAGATAAATCTAAAGTTTTCAAAGATTTTAAATGTGTAAACATAGTATTGTAAATTTTTTTAATTCTATTATTTTGAAGATAATATTCTGATAAAGCTTTAAGATCGAACGTATCAAATTCTATATCAGTCAACTTGTTATTAGATAAGTCTAACTTTAAAAGCAGTTCCAATGAATGAAACGACGTTTTATCAATAGTATCAATACTATTACTACTCAAGTTTAAAATAAGTAAGCTATAACCAACATCACTAAATGCTTTTTCACCAATTTTACTTAATTCCCCACCACTTAAATCTAAATGATCAACATAAATTCCTTTGAACATTTCACTTTCTATTGATCCATTGAGATTATTGTTCTGAATTTCAAAACTTGAAATATTTTTATTGTAAAATGCACCTCCTTCTATACTTTCTATATTATTATTACCTAACAGCAGTTTCGATAAATTTTCATTTTTTTCAAATAGCTCTTTATGAACGTACGTTATTTCATTATAACTTAAATCTAATTCTCTTAGATTTAAAAGTGCTATAAATGCTCTATCTTCAATATTTTTAATTCGATTTGAACTAAGATTCAAATATTCTAAATCATTTAATTTCCTCAATTCTTGTTCTGTTAGTGTTGTTAAGAAGTTATTATTTAATGTAAAGTTTTTTAAATGTATAAATCTAGCGAAATTTTGTCCAATTTCAGTTAATTTATTATTTGAAAGGAAGAAAGTCTCTAAATTTGTCATACCTTCAAATGTTAGTATGTCAAAACCCAAAAGCTTATTGTGAGATAAATCTAGGTACTTGAGACGATTAAATCTTACGAAACAATTATCTGGAATATATTCTAATTCGTTATGACTTAAATCTATTGAAACTATTGAGCTGATGCTTATCGATGTTTCTATTTGAAAAGATTCTATTTCAATAAGCGATATCGAATTATACGAAAAATTTAATCTTTCTAATGTATTTATATGTGATAATTTAAATAAATTAAACTTTTCTACGTAATTATGGACTACATCAAGTTCGTTCAAACTTCCAAAATTATAGATTTGCATTGGTATTGAAAGAAGATTACCATTTCTAATATTTAATTTTACAATATTATTCGAGCTATCTTCCGTTCCAAGTAAGGGATCTTCTGAAATGTTTATATCTACATCTTTCACATTTAAAATGAACTTATACTTATTAGAATACGTACTCGAATATCTGTTATCTCCACTGTAATAGTAGTAATCGGGTCGCAATTGTCTTATACAAGTCCATTGATTTCTTATTTGCTTTAAATTATCTGTAGCTCTTATACAGTCCACTTGCGCACGGCATACATTTGCTGAGTCTAAATTCTTCAAAGTACACGTGCCTTCGGTACTTAATATGTTTTCGCATATTAAAAAAAATAACAGGAACATTTTTATGCAAAAGAAAATTAATCGGTATAAATATCAATGTTGTTTACTAAGTCTGAGTATATAACACTTTTACTTTTTGACCTTTTGATTTTCAAGTAGTTGTGCAATATCTTTTCTATTTTTTTGTATTATGCGCGGACTCGATGGCTCTACGCTACTATTCTTTTGATTGCATCCAGATCCGGTAACTGCTTTATGCATTAAATTTTGCATACAGGTAATGGTGTAAGTTAAGTTCTGTTTCTAAGAGTGTAAGGATGTAGTATATCCGTACAATAAATATATTTTAATAGAAAAATTTTTCGGATACGCGAGCTTACCGTAGCGGGCGCAGGTATATCAGCCAAATTAGCTATCTGCACAACAACTGTATTTCAGTATAAAAAATATTTTAAATCGTAAACATACTTGAGTTGTACATACTCTTTCTCCCTTAACTTTGAAAAGATAAAGTAGAGCAAAAACTAGAGTAAGTGGTGCCTGAAGTGACCTTTAAATGAAAAATAATTTACAGAATACACGTAAAATATTTTTTCAAATACTGCATATTTTTAGATATTTTTAAATTAAATTTGTTTTCAATAATATCTTTAAGAAATTATATGTGACGCGAACTTTTTTTTGAATGTAATAAAGAATTTAGAAAATTGAGAAAACGTAAAAAAATATAAGGAAGAGACAGAAGAAGATTCAGCATTACGAAAACCTGGATGTTCGAGTTCATTTTATGCATACATTTGTAAACCATTAATTAATGGTTTACAAATGTATGCATAATTACATATAAATGTAATTATATTCATCACTCATAATTCGTCAAAATATCTTTATATATAAAAATCTTTTGTGCGTATGTATGCAATTGAACGGCTGAAAGTATTTTGACGAAATGTTTGTGTGTGTTTATTTTAATCCTAAAGGGGCATGCATTAGATAAGCTCTAGGAGTTTAGTATAAAGTTTCTAAGATTATGTAGGTATGTCCTTTCTAACAAAATAATGTAATAGTCGAAATAATAATATATTATTATTATAAATGTAAATGAAGTTCTGTTGGCTCTTCATTAAATTATAATTATCATCTATCTAAATATTATTATCTGTGGTGGCCACACTGTGACTGATCTATGTTTGTTCTATGATTGGAAAAATTCACTCATGACTCAAGTTAACGATGAAAAAAGAAATATTTCGTATTAAACATATAAGCAATAGCTTTAATATTGTTTCTCTCTTGTAATTAGTGTTCTCAAAATTCATCAGAGTAATGTATAATTAAAAAAATAAATGACTATTTTCAGAGCCATAACTTGAATTGTTGTTTCAATATTAAATAATTTATTTAATTATTACATAAATATAACACTTACATAAATATAACACTTACCTAAAGTGAAAGCACTATGTAAATATAAAACTATTTAATTTTGTAGTCTTGTTGGGGCCGCGTTCATATAAAGACTATTAATGCGGACCAGCTATTATGAGTGTCAATAGCTTTATCAAAGCAATGACTGTAGGTATGTTAAAATGTAAAATACAAGACCTGTTATCTTTTTTTCTATAAATAAAAATAATAATGAAAATTGGAACATTTGTACTCATTGCCAGACTAAAAAATATTGTTAATGAATATCAACTTTAATTTTACAATCACTACATAGGTAGTATAAAACAAAGTCGCTTCCCGCTGTCTGTCTGTATGTATGCTTCTATATTTTCTATATCTTTGGACTACGCAACGGATTTTGTTGCGGTTTTTTGTAATAGATAAGGTGATTCAAAAGGAAGGTTTATATATATGTATATATAACCAGCGGAACCAGCGGCTTCGCTCGTGCTAAATTTATCATTTTATTTAGCGCGAGCGAAGTCGAGGGCGAGTCGCTAGTGTTTTAAAAATATCTAGGTTTAAGAGCCCTATTACAAATCTGCACTCTGCGAGTTTAGGTATTTTGAAGCGTCGCGTCCGGACACCTGCACATTGCACAAGAAACTACGACCAAGCGATTTTGATACTTTTCCCTAAGTTTTGTATATTTTTTAGTATTTCTATAGTATAGAGTAATTCGTTATCTACTAACCCGCAAATTTTACATACAGTGCCATGGATGTAGTATGCGATGAAACAGATTATATTATGAAGATGAAACCTTGATGATAAATAAGACAGATAATATTTTTTTAACATAAAATTTATTTTATTATTAAAGTTATACTTCTTTAGGCGCGTTATGAAAAATTGATGGGAGTGAAATTTTACAATGCGCGCACAGGAAGACACATAATTCTCACGGGAGAAGTTAGCTAACAGTCAACAGTTTAGAGGACTTACAACTATATTCACGATATTTATTTTCAACAATGACATGGGTGTCATTTTCGAAGTTTCTCGGCGTGCTAATTGCTAAAATGAGGTCCATTTTCAAATCCAAGATGGCGGACTTTCGGTTTTTTTTCAACAATGACATGGGTGTCATTTTCGAGGTTTCTCGGGGTGCTGATTTCGAAAATGAGGTCCATTTTCAAATCCAAGATGGCGGACTTACGATTTTTTTTTCAACAATGTCATGGGTGTCATTTTCGAGGTTTCTCAGGGTGCTGATTACGAAAATGAGGTCCATTTTCAAATCCAAGATGGCGAACATCCGGTTTTTTTTCAACAATGACATGGGTGTCATTTTCGAGGTTTCTCGGGGTGCTAATTGCGAAAATGAGGTCCATTTTCAAATTCAAGATGGCGGACACCTGGTTTTTTTTCAACAATAACATGGGTGTTATTTTCGAGTTTTCTCGGGGTGCTGATTACGAAAATGAGGTCCATTTTCAAATCTAAGATGGCGGACATCCGGTATTCTAAACAATTACATGGGTTTCATTTTCGAGGTTTCTCGGGGTGCTGATTGCGATTTTTAGTCCTCTGTTATCAAACAACTGTTTAAAAAAGAAATGAAAATCAATTATTCTCCATCCCTAAACTATGTAATCTGTTACCTGAAACAATTATTATTATTAATAAAATAAGAAAATAATGCTTCTAAATTATTGGGTTCATATCATACTTACATTCTCCGATTCAGTTTCTATCTCCTCAAGTGCTACTATTGGCGGTTCGTCAATATTAATTGAATTTTTTGCAGATAACGAATCAAAAAGAACGTCGTGACCAGTAGGTATCTAAAATAAAAATAAGTTAAATTAAAACTAACCACATAACAATTTACCAATGACTTAGGGGCCATTTTCGCTAGTTTTTGACCCCCTCCCCCGCTATTATAAGAAAAAAAATGTGTGTGTGTACTTATGTACACGCGTAAGAAGTTATACTTCTTTGGCATCGTTAAATAATACATACTCATTTTCGCAATTAGCACCCCGAGAAACCTCGAAAATGACACCCATGTCATTGTTGAAAAAAAAACCGGATGTTCGCCATCTTGGATTTGAAAATGGACCTCATTTTCGTAATCAGCACCCCGAGAAACCTCGAAAATGACACCCATGTCGTTGTTGGAAATAAAACCGAAAGTCCGCCATCTTGGATTTGAAAATGGACCTCATTTTCGCAATTAGCACCCCGAGAAACCTCGAAAATGACACCCATGTCATTGATGAAAAAAAAACCGGATGTTCGCCATCTTGGATTTGAAAATGGACCTCATTTTCGTAATCAGCACCCCGAGAAACCTCGAAAATGACACCCATGTCGTTGTTGGAAATAAAACCGAAAGTCCGCCATCTTGGATTTGAAAATGGACCTCATTTTCGCAATTAGCACCCCGAGAAACCTCGAAAATGACACCCATGTCATTGATGAAAAAAAAACCGGATGTTCGCCATCTTGGATTTGAAAATGGACCTCATTTTCGTAATCAGCACCCCGAAAAACCTCGAAAATGACACCCATGTCATTGTTGAAAAAAAAAACCGAAAATCCGCCATCTTGGATTTGAAAATGGACCTCATTTTCGTAATTAGCACCCCGAGAAACCTCGAAAATGCCACCCATGCCATTGTTGAAAAAAACCGGATGTCCGCCACCTTGGATTTGAAAATGGACCTCATTTTCGCAATTAGCACCCCGAGAAACCTCGAAAATGACACCCATGTCATTGTTGAAAATAAATATCGTGAATATAGTTGCAAGTCCTCTAAACTGTTGACTGTTAGCTAACTTCTCCCGTGAGAATGTTGTGTCTCGCTGTGCGCGCGCATCGTAAAATGTCACTCTCATCAATTTTTCAAACACGCCTAAAGAAGTATAACTTCAAAAAATAAGAATAGGCCGAACCCCTCCCCCCCTGTTTAATATTAAGTAAGAGTCTAAAAGAAAAAATGAATACACGTTTGGTTTATTTTAAAGCTTATTTTTCAAAGTAACAATTTTTTTAAATGTTTATTTGTAATTTTAAAGGTACAGTATCTTTAAACTGCCCGGTTGCCAGCGCTTTTTCAAAGTATAATTTTAACTTTGCGCATTTTGTTGATTTTACGAAAGAACTATCGAGACTCCCTCCCACCTCCTTGTAAGAAAACATAAGGCATGGGTGACCCCCCTCCCCCCTAAATTGTCTTACGTAATAAATGAATGGCCCCTTATGATTTGGACAGTTAGTATATCTATTAATATAAGTATTTAATAAAAAAAAATGGTAACGCATCCTCAGTCGATGATGTCGGGATATTTTCTTTATCCATTGGTAATAATAATGTTTTCTTGGCAGAGTAGTTATTCATTCTGAAACAGTCCCATTAATATTATTAGTTTTGAATAAGTAATAAATGAGAATTATATTTAAATATGTGTATAGATAAAAGTGTACCTTGCTTTATTTGCATTTCTTAGGGGTTTTTCGACTCATGCTGAAAATAACAAAATAAATATTAAAAATAATTCAATCACATAATAAGCTATAAAGATTCCATATATAACAATACTAAAAAGAATTATACTTATGTGATCAAAATTTGG
Organism: Boloria selene; assembly: GCA_905231865.2. Lineage (NCBI taxonomy): Eukaryota > Metazoa > Arthropoda > Insecta > Lepidoptera > Nymphalidae > Boloria > Boloria selene. The sequence continues at coordinate 10,226,660 of HG993149.1, forward strand.
TAGACGCACTATACTTATGACGTTCGATCGATTTTGACACGAAAAAATTCAACACAGGTCCGACGCCGAGGAGCGCTCGCGCAGTACTGAGTGCAGACGGCCGGTGCGTCGCATTTTGTAGTGATTTTGCAGTTATAATTATCGTTTTTATTGAAATATTATAATAAATTCATGCTTAAAAAATATAAAATCTTTATTCCTCATGATGTAACTATTATTCTGGTACAAATTTTGCTTAATAAAATTATCGTAGACAGGAGAAATTCAAAGTTAACTTAGAGCGATTTTCGAAGTTTTTTGGTTTAGAATAAGATTTTTTTTCCATATTAAATCAATGATTTTTCAAAATTCAGAGGCCGCTACGAACTATACGACTATATAAGAGATATTATTCTATTTTTTTTAATTCATTTGTTTAGAACAGTAGTTCAATCGAGATGCTCAAAAAAGTGCTTTCGTGCATTTTATGAAAATCTGTCTCTGCAATTTTGGGTTTAATTAAAAAGTGATCCAAAATTTACAAAAAGCGAGGCCGCTACGAACTATGGCAAGAGCTATTTTGCAATATTCAATAAGTCAAAACTGTTAATGTATTTTTGTTTCTGAGATCAAGACCGCCAAAATTGGCCATCTTACGCAAAAATCACAATCGAGATGTAATATGGCTCTTAAAAGTCGCTAAACTTCTTCAATGTATTTTAGATATATCAAAACTGCTTTAGAATTTGCTAGGAATTTGTATTTTTATAATAGTTAAATAACATTTGTTCTATTAACAATTACATATACCAATATCAGCTTATTTATTCTTACGTTTTATAAATACTTGATTTTAAATATTTTAGTCTTTCCGAGTTTCATTCTAAACTAGTGTAATATATAATGTAGATATACAAAATAATAAAAAAATATAGTGCGTTATATTATGTTTATGGCAATAAAGCGCTACCACAGTAAATCTATATAATATTATGACAAATTTTTTATTGGTTCCTTCCATGTGACAGCATTTCTGTCAGAATCAAAGGTGATTCTCCTTTATCGTTTTTTATCTGTGTAGGATTAATGTTCGAATAATATTACGAACAAAATTTTATTAATTTTAAATGAAATAATAATAAAATATAACAATATTTCAAATGAAAGTACATAATTTATAGTTTATTATATTCTAAAATTAATATTATATTAATACAAATAGTACTGATACACCATATCATGATGGTCACACTAAAACGGGTATTCCCCGTTTTGTTCTTGTCGCCGGAATTGTGTGCTTTATCAGCAATAGTTGTATCTATACCTCCTACTTAAATTACATGCTTTGCTGATATGCGATTTACATATTGTAAAGTAATCGAAATTTATAACAAAGTTACTATTACTACTTTTTTTACTTTTAAAATCATTCTTTGCCAGCGTGATGAAAAAACAAAACGCTACATTAAACTTCTATTCTAAATGTGAATTCAGTTTCTGTTATGTCTATTTATTTAACTCGTTCGCACTGACTCACACGGTTCTCTAGAGTGCCTATATAATATTCAAATTACAATAAATACTGAGGTTATCATACTAATTATCATTTATGATGTATCGTAATATACTACGACTACTACGAACATAATAAGTAATACCGTTTAAAGACAAAGCTACGCTAATGTATTCTTTCCTTGTTCATTTCCTGATTTTTATTCACAATTTATAGAGAACTTTACAACAGACTTGTTGTGTATGTTAACTGTAAAAAAAACTGAAAGAAAAGTTTCATTCAAAATGAAAATTTTTATCGCGAAAATAATAAATAATTAAAGATGAAATGAAAGTATAAGTCCTATGTTTTTGCTGCTGAGACAAATAGATATCGAATCAAATTTATTTAATATAATTTATTCAAATAGACTTTTACAAATACTTTTGAGATTTTGAGATCTAAAATCTGTAATTTATTCTAGTTATTATAAGTCAAGAAAATTCCTTTTCGTAGTTTTTTACTAGAGACGAACTCGGCTTCGTTTAGGCTCCAAAATCAAAAACAAATCTTTCCCACAAGAACAGTGTAGTTGTCCGGGAATAGCCTATATGCTATTCTAGACTTTAATCTATCTCTGTGCAAAATTTCATCAATATTCTTTCAGTCGTTCTGTCTACAACTACTAATACTATACTAGTAATAGTCAAATAAAGTACAATATTACAAAACTCTTCAACGACCGACTACTCGTTTGGCTCATATATCAGTTGATAGTGACCCTACTTTCTGCGCCAGCGGTCGCGAGTTCGAGTCTCACTGGGGGCATTCGTTTGTTAATCACAAATGTTTGTACTCCAGTCATGGGTGTTTATATATTTTATAATATGTATATTATATTTAAAAGTTATAAATGCAGTATCTGGTATCCGTAACAGAAGCCTCGTAGCTTACCACGGAACTGGATGGCGCTGTTGTAAGAATGTCCCAACATATTTATGTATAATTTTTATTAATAACCTTAAAGTATTTTTTCACCCGTAAGTTTGTAGTAGTAGTTTGTCTTTTTATTGAATAGGTTATAACTCAAGTTTTTTTTAAATATATGGATATCGATTCGTAATAATTATTATCGAAGATACACAACACAACAAAAAAGAATTTACATCCCTTGTTTTAATGGATAACTAATTAAATTATTTAATACTAGCTTTACCCGCGGCTTCGCCCGCATTCATTTTTTTAATTGCTAATCAACCTCATTGGGTTGATCTGTAGGATGCCTGAAAGTTTCTTCAAAATTACTCTAGCTATTTCAGAACCCATCCCATATAAACAATTTTTAAATTTTTCGTACAAAATATTTTTTTTAATAAAAAGTATCCTATGTTACTTCTAATACCTCCAAGAATATGTGTACAAAGTTTCATGATGATCGGTTGAGTAGTTTTCGCGTGAAAGCGTAACAAACAAACTTATATTCACATTTATAATATTAGTAGGGATTGGTCGTGTATATAAGTCAAATATAGTATGTTTTCTGAATAATCTATGATTATCGATAAAATGTAATATAATGGAATTCTGCTCAATCGCTCCAATGTATTTTCTTTCACAGATTCGACCTACATTTTTATTAATTCACTGTGCAGGAACTGAATCCATGAACTCCGGCCTCGCCATGCTTACTCTGCTTATCATGTGAAATAATAATGCTTTTGTTTAATTAAGGTAATCTACTTATACATAGAATAAAATCCTAACTTAGTCGAATTCGCATTGAATATTTTTTCGAATATCGTATTGAAGCAGTCATTATTATCCATATATCTAATAGAGTTTTTCCGTCTGTCGACACGACAGATTTTGATGAAATTTTGGTATGACAATAGCTGGTTATCGAGATCAACAAAATATATTTTATAATTTGTACTCTGAGAATTATATACTTACGTACGAGTAGACGAATCCAAGCAAAGTGAGGATGATTCGCTAGTAATTTTAACTTTATAAATTAACACTTATAGGCTAAATAATCCAACACTGAAATTAGTCATACTTCTCTTCTCCTTCTCGTCTCTATTACTTTAGCCACTACAATAAATTTAAGGTGGAATGAAAATAAAACTGCAGATAGTACATGATACATTTATTACATTATAAAAAAGAATAATCACTTCTTAATACAATAGCATTTACACATGTGAGGTTTCCATAGCATCAGTAATGTGACTAGTACTGTTGGACCTCCTACGAAGTATATACAATTTGGATTTATAAATTTTTTGTAAAATGAAACATACCAAAATAAACAATATTAAACCAACACAAGTCTCTACAAAAAGAGATGATTTTTGTTCTTCACTTGATAATAACATTTTCTCGGTATTAAAATGAGGAACGACCGTTGTTGCAGAATCAATACGTTTGCTGATTACCGACAACTTACTATCTACTTCGGCGCGAATTTTCTCGCTGTCTATGGTCATCTCATTGAATATATCTTGCCTTAGCTTACTTATATAATTTAAAACGTTATCAGATGTTACATTATCCTTTATTGGTACTGGTAAAGACCTATTAAGCGAATTAATGGAAACTATTAATTTTAAAATTCGTTCTAATAATGTATTTGTAGTTTTACTTTCATCATATGCTTTTGATATGAAATTGCTTATATTTGCCACTTCTTTTATTGTATCTTCATGTAAACTTTCTAGGTGAGTGAAATTTGGAGCTCTACTTTTTTCAACATTTTCACTAAGTTGTTTAGAATTTATATCAGAAAGAATATCACGAATATCATATAATAAATTCTCATTAATGTTTTCGCCATGAGGCACACTACTAACCTTTGACTGGTGATCTGACTGGTGATTTGACTGGTGATTACATGTAATACCGTAGGAATTATGTTCCATTGTATCTACGTATCTAACAGCAGTTATAGAAAGATGTGAATTTTTATATTTTATTAAATTAGAGAGCATCTTACAAGGGATCGGATTATCGCCAATACTCAACACTGATAAATTCGTTCCACTTAGAACTTCTAGAGAAATGTTTTTTATTTTGTTGTGATCTATTATAAGCTCTGTTAAGCTTTCTGCTTGAAAAAATCTTTCAGCCTCTAAAATCCTTATAAAATTAAAGGATACATCTAAAACTTTCAAATGGGCTAAGCCATGTAGTACACCGTAACCTATTTCCGTTAATGCATTATGTGAAATATTTAATTTTTTTAAGAAAAAGTTATCTTTAAAAGCACCTGGCAGTATGACACTTATTTTGTTGAAACTAATATCAATTTCATTAACATTACTTAAATTTGAAAACGAACCAATTTCCAATGACGATACATTGTTGTGACTAAGCTGTATAAACACTATTTTTCTTAATTGGTTAAGATTAAGATTATTCAAGTCACTTATATTAGAATAGGTTAGTTCTAATTTTGTTAACGGTATATATCCAAAGTCATGAAAAGTTATATTTCCTACAGTATTAGATAATATCAAAGTTTCTAAATTTTTAGCTTCCTTAAACAGAGAAGGTTTAAAATACAAATTTAAATTATGTGATAAATCAAGATAATTTAAATCACTTTGATCTTTAAATATGTCTTCGCTAAGTAACGTTATCTTATTATACGATAAAGATAATTTGTATAAATATTTCATACCTGTTAAAAAGCTACTAGGTAAACTTTTTATAAGATTATTATTGAGTATCAACTGATTAAGGTTACTTAGATGAGTATTGTTGACATTAAGATATGTTATTTGATTATGTGACAAATCTATTATTCTTATATTTCCAGTATTAATAAATGCATTATAATGAATTTCACTTACTTTACTATGAGATATATTAAGTTCACTTAATTTTAGCATACCGTTAAGCGAGCTATTCTGCACAACACTCAAATATGTACTAGACAAGTCTAACGTTGGGACTTCATGTAATCCTCCAAAAGTATTTGCTTCCAATTCACCGGTCAAAGGATTTTTAAATATTTGAAAATTATTAATATTGCCTAATTCTTCAAAAGATTTAGATTCAATTTTTGATATATTATTTCGTGATAAATCTAATAATTCCAATCTATAGAGGCTGTGTAATTGATTAACTTTGATTTGCATGATATTATTACCTCTAAGTAATAAAGTCTCAAGGCTTACTAAGTCTTCTTTATCAAAACCTATATCTGTTATTCGATTATAAGATAAATCGAGCATTTTTAACTTTAGAAGTGTCTTAAATGATTTATTCGAAACTGTTTCTATAAGGTTATTATTTAATAAGAGCCCTGTTAGTTTTTCAAGACCAAAAAATGCATAATCGTCAATAAAAGTAATCGCTTGGTTGCTTACGTCTAAAATATCATTCAACTTTAAGCCTTCAAACGTACCTCTTTTTAAAATTCCTTCTAAAAAATTACGCTCTACTGAAAATGCAGATATATTTTTGCCTTTGAAAAGATAATTTGGTAATTCGATGAATTTATTATCTGATAAATATACACTTTCTAAATATAAATTTTCAAAGAAGATACTTTTGCTTATATTTGTTAATAAATTGTCACTCAAATTTATTTGTTTTAAGAGTGGTATATTCTTAAATATATTTTCATCTATATAAATAATAGAATTATGACTTAAATCTAATATTTTTAATTTTTTAATATTTTCAAAGTCATGAAATAAAAGTGTATTTATGTGATTGCCATTCAAATATAGCTCTTCCAGTTCATCGAATCGAAACAGAGACCAATTGATATCATTAATGTTATTGTGAGATAGTTGTAGAACTGACAATTTTGTCAAACCTTCAAAAGTATACAAACTAATATTAGTAATATGATTGTACGATAAATCTAAATATTTGAGATCTGGAAACCTCTTAAACGTAGCTTTTGGAATATAATGCAAATTATTAAACGAGAGGGATAAGTTAACTAAGTTACTAAATACAAACTGGTTTTCATCTACCTCTATGTCAGTTATAAGATTATGGGAAAAATCAATTCCTTCAAGGGATTTCAAATCACGACTATTATATAAATTTGCAACCAATAACTCATTATTTGATATATTTATAAATTTTAAATTAGATAATTCACATTCAATTGCAGGTTGTGTGTTGTAATAATTTCCACTAAGATCCATAGAAATTATAAGTGAATCAACGATATTAAGGCAATTTGGAAATAAAATATCCGTAAGTTCAGTTTTATATGTTAAAGATATAGGTATATAATTGTTATAGTATTTTTTATCTGGGTAACATTTTCCGTCACTTGAAAATTCATACTGTGATATATCTAAAGATACCGTACAGTATACCTCATATATGCACTTGTGCTCATTTAATGTATAATCACATCCATCCAAAACTCCAAACAATATCCCGAGGAGATAAACTATCGAGAGGTATCCTGAAAAGATTTTTAAAATTATATTTTTGAAAAAATATCTGTATACGTGTCAATATTAATTTAACTCAGGTAGAATAGCTTTATAGTACTCAGTGGAAGAACCTTATATACATTATATCTAATAAAATAAATATAAACAATATTCTAATAAAAAACAAAATTCTATTAAAAATAAAAAATATTCTATTTATCTATTAGATACCTATATGATATAAACTAATACGACACAATACGATATCGTATATATTATATCGATAATTCTTCCATTCTGTATGATCTGTGTAAGCAGTCATTATAGCAACGATAACATGCTTGAGTGACATTTTTTGCAAAAAATTTGTTTTTTTAGTAGTAATCACTTAACTCCTATGGCAATTTTCATATTAAAATCGATTCGAAATGAGCTTGTAATAATGTTATACACGATCGAATTCAGACAAGTAGGTAAATATCCTTGCGGTAGACTCTTTTTTACTTTTGGCTAAGGCGACTATTACTCGTAGTATTAGCTTTTTTGTTTCAATATTTTTTTTATTTATTTATTATTATAAAAGCTTACATTTTTTTATTAAATGAAACATTGTAAATCACTTAGATTTATATAATGTTACTTACATAATTAATTATATATTAAATTGCATTATTATTATTAAATATATTAGATTGATTTATATACATAACATCTAAACATGTGAATGCGATTATCGCCTACGATCAAAACGACTTCTCGTCCCAATATATTATATGAATAAACTCTCTCTTTGCAAACGTTTTACACACCCATATAAAGATACACGTACCAATAGGTGGTATAACTTAGTTTACTACATAAACCTAATTTTTTTCTAATATACAGTACAATGGAGACAGGTTTTAATACTTACGAGCATTGGCCATCATGTTTTCTTAAGATACCTGAAATAAAATCATAATACAAGATTAAAATTTGATAATACTTTTTTACTTTTTTGATTCAAATATTTTAAATAATCGAATATTTGCTAATTTTAATGCGGTTTAATTTTGTATTGTTCCTAACGTATACTTTACAACGAAAATGGTAATGGTAGAGAATGTCTCTATCAACAGAAAATCTAATGTGATTGATTTAAAAAGAACATCTGCATGCTTAGGACATCATTTAGTTGATATTTGAATCTTATTGATATTTTAGTAACAATGGCTCTCAATGCAAAATTATTATTATATATAGGTTATAATTTTCTTTTTTAATTATGATGCGAAACCAATGAAGAAACGTATGCGAATTTTTTATAGAAAAAGGCAAGTTATTTATTAATAAGTTAAAACTATTTAAAATCAAAATAACTATTGTACTTACATTTAAAATAAATCTTTTACAAATAAATTGTAAATTGCTATTTATTTTTTATAGACGTTGACTCAATAAGTAAGGCACTGACGTACTACTAAAGTAATGCGGTCATCAACGAGTAAATGTACCTAATATCACACAACTAGCGACTCGCCCTCGCTTCGCTCGGGCTTTTCCCTAGATTTAGCACAGGCAAAGCCGCGAGATCCGCCAGTTATGCATATAAACCTTCCTCTTGAATCACTCTATCTATTAAAAAAAACCGCATCAAAATCCGTTGCGTAGTTTTAAAGATTTAAGCGCACATAGGGATATAGGGATATAGGGACAGAAAAGGCGACTTTGTTTTATACTATGTAGTGATAATATATGTATATATATTATATATATAATTTCAGGGCACTCAAATGACGGTATTTCAATATTTAATAATTTATTTTGCACTGTTCAAAAATCTACTATTAGTTTAAAATCTATTTCGCATATAAGGTATACAGAAATTCTAAATTGATCAATGATAAGGGAACGAAAATGATTAAAATGAAATCGTTCTAGTTCGTTTTAGTTTGTTACAGTTATATTAAATATGTTATAGTACATAACAGATATATAGCACCCACTTCGGTGGACGGTACAGGGAGGGCCCACTACGGTGGGAGATGTGTCTTGCGGTTTCTCCTGGTACTTCTCTTCTCTTGGATAGCAGAGTGGATTGAGGAGCTTCCCTCTTGGATGTGTGGTCTGCTTCGGCAAACCTGCCGGGCCCTCGGGGCGTCGTAGTAGAATGCGCAAGCGATCCTGCAACGCCCCATTAAGACGTGATGGGTGCTTGGGTTTTAGTGGGTAGTACTGGCTTGCCGGTGGTCCCATATAACACCAGTACGTTTTTAAATAATATTCTTTAACGCATTTGCTACAACGTTAATAAAGAGTCAGTCTATCTGTGACGCCATCACGAGAAAACTACTGGACTGATGTTAAAGAAATTTAATATACTTTTAGTTGGTTATCCTATTATTAAACATTACATTATATACTCGACACAGGGGAAACCGGATAATAGATAAAAATACAATTATTATCATAAAATAAACTAAACAGGATACTTTGCAATGAATCGTTACTTTGTATCACAAACCCGCTATTATCACTGTCAAAGATGTATTGTTTGTATAAACCGATGTTTTATATTTTATCACCATGATTACAATTCACAATTGATCATTGATACAAGTATATATATATAAAGTTTGTAAGTTTGTTTATTTTTAATACGTACCTACTTCGCATTAATAACAAAAATAGGTTATGGAGATAAGAAAGGAAACTATATGTAATAAATATAAAGGTGTTGTACGTTTAAAACTATTATGAACTGATAAATCTCGTTAAAATCTAATACTTAAGCTGCGGACAGACTGATAAAATTAATAATAACGATTGGTTAGAATACTTAGAGTTTGGCAATATACCTAACAATGATCATAAGCTCATAAGTAACATCGAAATTCTTTGATACCTATGGCCTTATTGGTATCTCTTTTCTCTTTCGTATACCACGGTATGCTTTGGGCTTAGTCCTAGTGACTAGAAACAAACCTATCCCACGGGAACCGTTCATTTTTTAGGATAAAATGTAACAACCTAAATGCTACTTCAGCCTATAATCTATTTCTGTGCTAAAATTCATTCAGATATATTCATCTATTCTGACGTGATTCAATAACAAACGTCCATCCACCCCAAAAAATACCTACCTTAAAAAAATTACATTTATCCAAATCTAAAACTATAAATACTTTCTATTATCTTTTTTATACTACGAAGTTCAATGAAAACACAAACCACTTAGTATGATACCTATACATAATATAGTGAAGTTTTAAATGGAATCGTACACTGAATAGGTTTTTTGAAAAATCGTATTTAATATAGTCATTATTATTATCTATACAGAAGCTGAATCTACAGTGTTTAGATTTTTTGTACAACTATTTGTATAGCTAGATTTTGAGAAAATTTGGTATATATGTATATACGAATAGCTCATCTCTAAAAAATGTATATTAATCGTTAAAATGTAGGTCTAGTGTGAACGCAAGCGGATCGAGGTTGAGTCGCTAGTGTTTTAATTAAGAATCTAAGCATTTACATGGAACTAAATATAATACTATTCTATATAAGCTACTTTGCATCGACATGCAGGTACTTTTATCAAAGTATATAAAAATACGTAGAACATTCTTTATTATATATTATTATATATGTATATTATATATTATCAGAATAATATCCAATATTAAATATTCTAACAGATCATTTAAAATAATAATTACTTTGTTAAAAGTGCCTAAAGTTCTTAAATTAAAAATATTTTACTATCATACCCGCATGATTCTATCTTCAACGTATCTGTCTGTCTGTCTCTAACTCAAAAACTACTGCACTGATTTCCATCTTGTTTTCACTGATGGATAGAGTGATTGTGAAGAAAGTTTTTAGTATATAATTTGTCAAGTTTTTGTATACGTTTACTAGAGGAACCCGCTGCTTCACTTGCGCCGAGTCTAGGGATGGAGCGAAGTAAGAGTTAGTCGCTAGTTCATAATAATAAGTGTAACAATACTCTAACGATAATCTATCGCTTCTCTTTTGTTAAAAGGCTCATAAATTATCTCAAAATAGTGTCAAAGATTTATTTTTTATCGTCTTGATTATGACGGTTAGCTCAGTGTCTACGCTTGGCAAACCGACTGAAGCGGCAAATCCCAAGGAAAACATCGTGAGAAAACCTGCAAATCTTAGAGAACCTAGCAAGCTTTCAAAAGATATGTGTAGTATCCGAAAGCGCGCTCGCTTGGCCAGTGTTAGGAGGCTATGGCCTTATCCCACTCGTGTTGAAGAGAGCCCCGTGCCCAACAATGGGAGGTTACATAGGGCTGCATCACACATCACCAATCAAAATTCTATTAAATATTCGAAAATTGATATGATTATTTCCTTCATACCAAACGATTTCCTGGATTTGGATGTTTAGAATAATAATAGACCAATAGAACATCTGCCAATTCGTTTATCTATGACAGAATACCGGTGATCCCATTTCGTAGCGTCAGCAAATGATGTGAGCATCAAATTTTATTGTGCCCACGACTTTGGACTTTGGTTATGTCTGTTATGCGATAAGCTGGCTAGCAGTCACATGAACTTATAACTCAGGTAACTAACTTATTTTTAATATTTGTCTTAAGAAATTTAAATTGTGTATTCATATATAATGTTTTATATATGTATAATTCACTAAATTTTAAATAAAATTAATTTTAAATCTTAAAAGTTTCACTTCATTAGGAACTGAACGGCGCGGCGTTCGAATTTTAATGCCTAATATAAGTTGTAGGCTGTATACAAATTCTAATTATTACAATGTAGCGACTAAGAATACTTAATATGCGATAGTAATAAGTTATTGTCAAAGACAAATGAGATAGACATATCTATAAGTTTTAATATATATAAGTTTTAATATTTATGCCAATCCCAAACTGTAGCAAACTGTCAATTACCTAGTTTTACCCAAATCAATTATTTGTTACAGAATTCTACGACAACCCAGATACCATGATGAAAGGTAAGATCCATAGAAAATATTTATAATATCCGTATACATATACAGGTACTCTCTTACCGGTTTCTATATACATATAAGTCGATGTGAATAATAAATATTTTTAATATATATAATACTTATTTTTCTATTAGATACAGTAGACATAAAAAAATCATAAATAGTACGCTATTTATGATTTTAAACCATCAACAATATTATGAAAAATGTGTTTATTGAAAAACAGCTTTAATTTTCTACTAAAAACATTAGTATCGAACTCATTTAATGTCTTTGTCGTTCTGTTACATAAAATATTTTTTAAAACTATTTGACAAGAATGTAGAGTGAAAAAATATCTTTAAGCCTTAAGCCAAGTGCTTGTGCCTATACCTATTATTGTTTATTGACTTATATTTTGTTGAATTGTCGTATTACTATAATTATGTGTGAGGCAAACGAGACGTTGGTTGTCACCGAAAGTCAGCCAGTAGATGGTCTAACGCCTTGTCTAGTGTCCTATCCCAATTAGGCTAATTTTATTTTCGCCGACATTGAATACATTTTCTAAGAAGTATAGAGATATTTTTAAGTGACAAATAACAAGAAATTTATATTTTGATAGATTGAAACCATTTTGCAAATATTCACTAAGACAACTTTACTAACACTAACTTTTACTACGACGAGATTTAAAAATATAGGACTTAAATGAACTCCCAAAGTATTAAGTGGTGCTGACTACTTAGAAAGCTTTTGTATAAGGTACTAAAATTAAAAAAATAGAAGTCAAACTATTTATACGAGTAAGCTTGATATATAATAATGCTATTTGGAATAAAATATTGAGTGCGCTGTGCGATACGTTAACATCTACGATTGAAATCCATAACTTTGACTTTCATTTTAATTTCTCCTCTTTCCAGGACTTATACCATTGTTCATGTTGTTGGTCATGTCGCGGGTGTCCTGCGATTGTCCAGTAGAACAAATTCACAGTATTGGATATTGTTCTTACCGAATACAATGCTCAGAAACCATAAAAGATGTCAAACTCAACAGACAATGCACAGGCTCTACTAACTACAAAGTTAACCTCGAGGTAACTCTTCGCAACGCTAGTGATAACTTTCACACGACAGCTGATGAAGGATTTCTTTCTAAGATCACCACACTCATAATATCCGCAAGCTGGCCACGAACTTCACTATTATTTTTAAATAATATGTATCACCTAAAACATTTATTTCTTAGCAAATGCAATATCGGTAAAATTAATGATAGTCCATTTCATAATCTCATGTATTTGGAAATTTTGGATCTATCTCATAATTACATATCAGATATTGAAGATCTCTTTCAATTTGATAATCGACCATACTATATGCGTAAACTATCACTAGCATACAATTTAATTGAGGAAGTTCCAGGAGATACATTTGAGGAACTTACCAGCCTTGTGGAACTCGACTTATCTTATAATCTCATCACAGAACTAAATGAAGAGCCGTTTTTCAATTTAACAAACTTACAGACTCTTAAACTCAACAACAATAGAATTAAAGACATTAACGGGGCAATGAATCATTTAACAAATTTAAAACATTTGTACCTAAGTCATAATCGAATTCTTAATATTAATATGGAATCTTTAAAAACAATTAATCATTTGCAAACTTTTGATATATCGAAGAATCAAATACAGGATTTGAAATCAATTTTCTTCCTGAGACATTGGGATCACTTTAAAAATCATTCGATTTGCAGAATTATTATTTCAGGAAACTTTATCACCTTCATACCAAACTCCACATTTTACCTTTTTGATGAGCCAGTAAACAAATCCAAAAGAGACATACAAGAAACTCCGATCGAGGTACTGACTGAGCTTGACCTATCGAGAAACAAAATTAGTACTATTGAATATAACGCCTTTCAATTTATTGTTCAACTAATTTCCTTAGATTTGTCAAATAATAAAATAATATCATTTAACGTTAATTCAAAAGACTTGATGTTTGTTAAATATCTAAACCTAAGCTGCAATTATTTAACCACTTTGAGCTATGGAAGCTTTGCACTGATGCACAATTTACAAAATTTAGATTTATCCCACAACTCTATGGATTATTTCCCTGACCAATCTCTCAGTAATAGCAACTCCATTAAATATATCAACATGACTTATAACGAAATCGCCAAGCTTCATAGTTTACGGATAATTTTCCATTCTGATGGAGGGGTACTAGATTTGTCTAACAATGGATTGTCATCCTTAAGTATACCCTTTAATGAGGCGATCGGTCTTAGAGAACTTATACTTAATTGGAACAATATTAGTGACGCATTTCTCATAAATTTGACAGACCAACAAAGTCTAACGAGACTTGATATAAATAACAATTTAATAGAAGAATTATATGAATTTTCGTTACAATTGCCTATTACATTGAGCTATTTGGACCTAAGTCATAATAAAATTCATAGAATCACTCCTTCTGCGTTCCATCGTCTTAGCTATTTGAAAACATTGAGATTGTCACACAACAATCTAACAAAAATAGAATATGGTGTATTCCGAAGTTTAACGACGCTTCAAAGCCTAGATCTCTCGTACAACCAGATAAAAATGCTTGATTCTAAGGTGTTTATGGATTTAAAACTTCTCAATGTTTTGTCACTACGCAATAATGATCTAGAGTATCTTGACCATAACAACTGGTTAAACCATAAATATGACTTAAAAGTATATATAGATGGTAACGGTCTATCATGTGAATGGTTAGCGAAAGTCTTGAACGACCACAATAATGGACATACGAAAATGTACCCCACAGTGTTAAACACGACTATAACCGGTCATTCTATTGATGGAATTCCTTGTCAACAACTAACGGAAAACTTAATCGAAAATAACTTGCAGTCTAATGCAAATTATGTGATGGATGAACGGCTTTTGATTACGAGTCAGAAGATTCTAGAAGCAGTGCAAGAACAAAATAATTATTTGAAAAAACATATCTGGAGTTTAATTCTGCAAAATGCGGAGAAACAAGAAGCCGCAAAGAATGCAAATAATGTGTTGTAAGAGCGCATCTTGCTTATATACGAAATATTTCGTATAAGTTGGTATTTTCTTATTATAATTTTATATTCGTTTGTAAAGCTTCCATACTAATAGGTATGTTGATTTTAATTATTTTTAATAGATTTTAAATTAAAAGTATTAAATTTTTACTGTTATATCATTTCATACATAATATAAATATTTTTTTAAATCCAAATTAATATATAATAACGTAGGTCCTATTTTAATCTAATAACTTTACAAAATACCTAAAGACTTTTTTGGTCAGTCCCTTAAATTATAGTGAAATTATTTATCTAAATATAAAATATATCGAAATCTGTACATAATAAACAAAAAAAATGTTCTTGAAATTCATTACAAATATTTCAATATTCCTATTTTCATGCAAATACGGACCTAATATTGCACTCATACTTTTAAAGCTAAGTGAAGATCTATTTTAGATACTCACTAGTTGAATAGATTACAATTTGCGGTCGATTTATCCCTAAATTTAAACTATATATTACTAACTATATAAATATATTACTTATTCATTTTTTTTAAATAAACATGGACCCGATTTGTTTGCTGACGCTGATTCATAGGTATTGATAATAATTTATTATATATGTTACTGTAAAAGCCCGAATATTGGTAAAACTTAGGTTCTACCAGTAAATCTTAAGGTTTACCAACACGAGTCGGTAAATGTAAGAATATGTAAAAAAGAAACGATTTGATCGGACTTTTACCATTATAATTTAGTACATGCTAGGTTTTACCAGTAACGGTTGGTAAATGTTGGTTTTGGAAATAAAACAATGCATACTTCTTAATTCTTTGCCACGATTTCGTCCATTAATTCATAAAATCTATGGTTTACACTCATTTTCATTAAAAATTACTTCCAGACACTAAAAACGCAAACATAAAACAATTCAAACTCGCTTTTTGTTTATAAATTACTTTTAGACTTAGAAAACACAAACAGGTATTGAATTAAAGTTTTAACGTGTCAAACGATTGACAGGCGAGCGTAGACGGTAGAGGGAGATGGAACGAGTAGCGAAGGGCTGCAGAATGCCACGAGTACAAGGCCATACGCCGAACACGTATTGTTTATCTCAACATTTACCGTGTCTTTGAGGTAAATCTTAAGATTTACTATGTGAATAGTGGTAAAAGTCCGAAAAAAACGTTGATCATAGAACGGTTCGGACTTTTACCATTAAGGGGTGGTACATCTTAGGATTTACTTGAAAATCTTAGGATTTACCGTCGTTCGGGCTTTTACAGTAACATATACATATATCAAAATTAAGGAAAAAGAAAAAAAGTAAATTCACATATCGACGACATATTATAAGACTAGCTGCGCCCCGCGGTTTCACCCACGTAGTTGCCGTTTCCGTGGGATTACAGGGATAAAAAGTAGCCTATGTCCTTTCTGAAGGTCTTCTCTATCTGTGTACCAAATTTCATCGAATTCGGTTCAGCGGTTTAGGCGTGAAAGCGTAACAGACAGACAGACAGACAGACAGACAGACAGACAGAGTTACTTTCGCATTTATAATATTAGTTAGGATTAGTTAGGATTTAGATACGCTTATATTCAAATTTCTATAATACTCTGTGCAGGTAAATAAAACTAAAGTGTCTGTTTGGAATAATTATTTATAGTGACAAATAATACACATAGTCCCTATGTATGCTTAGATCTTTAAAACTACGTAACGGATTTTGATGCGGTTATTTTTAATAGATATACAGAATCAAGAGGAAGGTTTATATATATACCTAGCGGAACACGCGGCTTCGCTCGCGTTAAATCTAGGAACGAGTGAACCGAGGGTGAGTCGCTAGTTACTTATAAATAAATATTTATAATTTTAAAAATGAATTTATATTGATATGTATTTTGATTTATTTTAAGTTATTAAGGATATTTTTCAGATACCACAGCTTCAAGAACTTGTATAGCTTATATATTTTTTAATTCATTAAATTGCATAAATATATCATTAAATAAAACAGTACTGCTATTCAGTGCCGGATTAAGCATACGCGGAGTCCGTAGCAAATTCTTTCGAGGGGCCTTTGATCTGCTATGGGTTCGTAAATACAAAGTGGTAAAAATAATTGATGACAAAAACCATTCAGTACTGAATACATTTATTTATCATCCATAGATTACAGTTTTGAAGATTTTTCACAGTACAGCAGATAACTATAACTCCCTGTAGTAAGTGGGGAAATGACAATAACATTTGATTATCATCATTATCATTTACTTAATAAGTTTCACTCAATAAATGACGCTCAGGCAAAGATGGCCGGGCTTAAATGTGCTGGGCCTCCTAATGCGATGAGCCTGTAGCAATTGCTACTCTTGCTACTATAGTTAATCTGCTATAAATGCTGCTACTACAACCTAATGGAAACTCTTTAGGGCGTCACAGGATTGCTTACGTACCTACTCAACTATGACGACGCTTCGCCTACAACCATGCAGTTGCTCCCTAGGACAGCTCTACTATATAAGAAGATAGATGGTACATGGTACACCACCCATTGTAGTGGAAGGCCTTCCAGTGCCCTGGCTTGATTTCAAGGATAACTTATTCTTTTAAACAATTTTAGAGACTGTGTTTTTTTAGTTAAAAAAGTTATTATACTTGTTACAATTTTTCAAGGTGAAATTGCGCATGTCTTAGTCTTTATGTTTCTGGTTATCCGGGGCAAAATATAGGATACTTTTTAATGCGAGGAAATATCTCATCTTATAATTTTCTTTACACTATCGTATTTATATTAAATATTTATAAATAATAAGGATAATGTATGCAATTTTTAATTTTATTGTTTTAACAAAATAATACAACATTCTATTAAAAATCTTCAAATTCGTGATAATTTTCAGCATAATCTACACTGAACAACTTAGCGCATTCTACTTCACCCGTTTTTTCGTCTCTGCTCACATGTACTGGGCCAATATCGGTTAGCTCCAACAGAGCTAGATCGCATTTTGTTGACACCATGATAGCCAGTTTTAAATTTTCCCTTTAAAAAGACATAAATTTATTAATATTTTTTACAATTTAATTTGTAAATCTCTAACGGACTCACCTAATAGGACAAAATATATGCAACTAAATTAAACAATATTAAAATCCTTCAAAAAAAATCTGATGGATTGATGTGCAATCACACATAAATTTAAACTAAACTTTGCTAGTTTTTGAAAAGCTTTCAAGTAATTCATTTCTTTACATTACTACACACAGCGCCATCTAGTTCCGTAGTAAGCTAAGAAGGTTGTGTTACGTATACCAGGTAGTTAATATACTACATATTAAATATCAACACATACATTGACTAGCGAACTATGCAGGAGATATTATAGTGCAGCGCGTGTACTCCCAGACACAAGTGCGCTCTCTATTCCTATCACTCTCATACTCCAGTGGGATGACTACTCAGTACGACCAGTGAAAGCTGAGGCGCAGGACCGACGGCTTTACGTGCTCTCCGAGGCACGGGGTGACTCACCGCTAACTTCCCAACTCCGGGCTATTACTGAGGCTTACTAAACAGAAAGACTCAATAACTTAACTTGACCCAACCCGGGACGCGAACCCAGGACTTCTGGATATCTGGACATACATGCTAGCCGCTACACCACCGAGGCAATTACATTAAATAATATTAAGTATACTAACAAATTATGTATTTGCTTCATAGTCTCAAATTGTTTAACACTGTACGCGAGATGTACAGCATCTTCCACACTTTTTGCTTGAAAAATTCCCATCTGTAATTTAATTTAATTTATGACCAAACATCCGTACTAATATTATAAAATAAATCTGTCTGTATGTAAACTTCACCCTGAAACCACTGAACATATTTCGACGAAATTTTGATTTTCAAGAGTTAATGATACTCTTTTGCATCGCGGTCGAAGCTGCAGGCAGCCACTAGTTTTGGAGTAATAACTATTTCTACATCGATATTAATGACTTTCTGTATCGATATAATGATTTTAATTATTATTTCAAAACGATTTTTTAAAAAAAATTTCATAAAGGACTAATTCGACTCAGAAATTTTATATTATTGTTTCTATTTTTATAACAAACTTTTATTTTTGACAGTAATTTTCAATCCGTTAAAACATGGAGCACAACAACCAGTGGAGAAAGCACGTTTTTGCATTAGCACAAAGTAACTCATTTACGGCGGGGGGAGAGGTAAGCTTCGCTAGCTGTGATTTGGTAACAAAGTGACAACCAAGTGACGACTGATTCGTATTGGTCCATATTTTAAGAATTGAATTGCAACGATTGTATAAAATTCCGTCGCGTAAGCTTAATTTAGCATATTAGTCAGCGCGGTAGACCCAGTACGCGCTCTCCACTGGTTGTTGTACTCCATGCGTAAAATTAAAGATAGTTTTGGAAGACTTTATTTTTTTCAGTATTTATATTTTATATATTTATTAAAATTATACTTACGTGTATAATCTCCTTTTTGTATTTTGCTAAAGCATCTATAGCTTTATATCGCTTTGCTATATCGAGCATAACCAATACGTGTGGTGGAAGAAATTCCTGTTCCGGAGTAACATGTTCTAATACCAGCTAAAAATAAATGATTATACTTTTTAAAAATAAGAAATATCAGCATTTTTTTAGTTTATTCATTTTATTTAAGTACCTAGTATACCTGAAAATTAATTAGTCTTTCAATGTATGCTATTATAGTAAATTAAATCTATTAAATCTTTATTATAAAAACATATAGCTATACATAGAAATACTCTATACATATAAATAAAATTGGAGTGTTTGTTTTTAATTTCAAATTAACAGCTTTTCACTAAATACATACGAAAGTATATATGATACAAGCAACAAAAAAACTTTTTGAAGTGAAACTTCTTTAGAATCATTGTGATTTCAAACTCGATGAAACGAAAAAATAAGTCCATAGTCCATAGCACTCAGAGACGGGAAAGAGTTAGCCCTAGTTAGATCTCGCCCACCGCGAGTCAGTGACATTTCTATCTCTGTTTAACTCGTGCGTATGACCTTCGCGCCGTCTCCCTCTCTCAACGAGCTTAGACGGGGATATTTAGTATAAATATAAACGAGATTTAATAATTAGTTTGCCAAAGAAGTTTTACTTCTGACATGTGTACTTTGTACACATGCAATTTTTTTTATTTTTTTTCTGTTTGTCTGTCTATCTGTTGGTCTCCCTGTCTGTCTGTTTGTTTGTTCCGGGGAATCTCTGACATAACTGGACTGATTTTGGCTGAACTTTCACTCGCAGATACCTAATGTTATAAGGCGTAACTTAGGCTTATATAGTTGTACGAAAAACGTACACTAGGAAATAAAATTGCAAGTCCATTAGCCTTCGCAATGTCATTAGGCGGGGAATAAAACCCTGGTATAAGAAGACCTGGGGGTGGAAAGTATTCATTTTCGTCTTCTTCTTCACTTATCTCTTCTTCTTCATCAGATAACTCCTGTAATTTAGAAACATAAAAATTAACTGTATGTTTTATCCGAAGTTTGTATGACACTTGATAGTCATGGTGACGAGTTATTCGTGTAGTGGCTAGCATGTACACATCGAGAGGTCCTGGGTTCGAGTCCCGGGTCGGGTCAAGTTTAGTTATTGATTATTTCTGTTTTGTAAGTCCCAGTCTGTACTGACTTGAGACTTGAGACTTGGCGGTGAGTCGTCACCCCCGTGCATTACACCTAATATAGCATACCTCCTTCGTATGCTGAGATCGAAAGTTAGAAAAACGTTATTATTTTTTATTATAATTGAAAAAGAATTATGTCATACTTGAAATTAGTCCAGGCCATAAGCGAAAACGGTACATCTTTCTAAATTATTTTTCAAAATGTAACATTACTAGTAGGTACCTACTACTTATACTGACCTACCTCTGGAACAACTATGTCCACCTCATCGTCTTCTGGCTCTTGGCTAAGTTTTTCTAAAGCTGATAAATTCTATTAAAAATTAAAAATATATGAAAATTTAATTAATAATTCGTACACAAGAAATTAATGTTTCGTACATAAGATATATATTATAGTAACGTAAAGAAAGAACCGATTATACCTCATTAATAAACATATTGTTAAATAATATCATAATGCTAAAGATAAATTCGATAGCTTGTTCATTGTTCATTGAGGAAGGTTATAGGCTATCTAACACCACAATACGACCTTTAGGAGCAAAAATTTGGACGTCTGTATGTGTGCGTAAGAGAGCGAAATTAAGTTTATTTCCATTCTACACATATTATACTTCTTACCATAAACTTTTTATATATACAAATTGGGAAAAAATAAAAAAAGCAATATATAAGTAGTCATAGTATACCATACAAACAAACCGTGGAATGACAGTAGTACTAGTTCTTTACAACACAACCATGAACTATAGAAATAATAAGAACTTTTAGAAATAATAAGCGCTTACTCCGGCCTTAAGAAGTTCAAGCTTTCGCTGCTCCTTAAAAGCTCTTTTAGCTAGAACAGCGTCTTCAATAGCTTGCCTCGCTAAACGTTGCATCTCTGACAATCTTCTAGCTCGTTGTTCTTTAACTTGTTCCTAATAAGATAGCAAATAATGCACTTATGTGTGTACGTTTGTGACATATTTACAGAGAAATTGCTGACAATGGCAGACATAAGCTTGAGAAAGATTAAGATGACATCAATAATATATATTTATGTATATGTATACAATATTATACAAATATTGTAATGCCTATAGTAGCTAACATTTACGACTGATGATGGAAAGGTCGTGGGTCCACATCTCGGATAGAGCCTTATGAGTTTTTCTGTCAAGAAATACTTAACAGCAGCCTTGGAGTTGGAAAGTTGGCCAAGTTTACACCTCCCAGCCTAATTCGATATTTCTATCGGCTGTGATAATAAGTCATCGTCCTAGAGAATGTAAGAGTTAAAATAAATAGAGGTGCATTATCTTGTGTATGTCACTATACTCGTAGATTGAAAGAGCAACATTTATATGGTTACTGGTATATTCCTTAAGCTTAAACACAAAGCGATTGTTTGTTGATTTTGACTTATTCTATATTATCAGTATATTGAACTTAATAAGGTTTTAATTATTTTAACTTTCTTTTTAAATATAAATAATTAAAAATACTCTATGTATTTCTCTATTAATAGTACTTACTCTTCTTCTTAACTTATCTTCCCGACGTCTTTTCCAAACATCCTCCCTGGATAGACTATAGGTCTTGTACATATCAAACGCAGTTTTATTACTTCGGCTGTCCGAAGATTTGTTTTCATCCAACGGTGGGACTTCTTCATATAGAATTTTACGTACTAAAGCTATAAGACGTAATTTTATTTTAATATAGTTTTTCGATTTCTTTCGAAATTCATTTTACACATTAAATTTCCAGCAATGCTGTATTTAGGTTTATAACCGATCTAATCCCAGCAATAACTGAACGAATTTCGATATGGTTTTTAACATCAGAGATTATCTTGGTAGGTTTTCAGACGTGTATTATAAATGAAAAAGCTTGTAGTCTAAATACCTTTTTAGGTGTTATTTTACCCTAGATGAATAAAGCTTAGTCCTGATTTATTGTAATACCTGTGAGTACTCAT
Source organism: Boloria selene (assembly GCA_905231865.2). NCBI lineage: Eukaryota > Metazoa > Arthropoda > Insecta > Lepidoptera > Nymphalidae > Boloria > Boloria selene. The sequence goes on from HG993149.1 coordinate 10,249,272, forward strand.
CAAAGAAAATACCAGCTGTACTCCTTAGAAAATATATTCATGTTCAAAGCAAAAAGATCTGATACAAAGAAAAAAGTTTCTTTTCGGACAAGACATTAATGGCTAATAGAGACCAAAAATATATAAGAATAAAATACACATATTGTATGCTGTTATGTTTAAAATTTATCGAAAAAAAATGAAAAATGAAAAAATGAACGATATAATTTCAATAATTTCTAAGTTATTTATTATAAAATTGAAATGAAATGAAAACTAATATATTTAAATTGAAAATGATAATTCAACTATTGGAAAACATATAGGGATGATATTTTTTTTATTACAATACAACTTTTATTATAACTATCTGTCTGCATATCTGTTTGTCTGTGACCGCATCAAGAGAAAAACACTGTACAGATTTTAATGAAATTTCGTAAGATGATACCTAGTTACTGTTACAAATATAAGCTACTTTTTACTCTTGAAAAACTTTAATTTCTTAAAAATATATACTAATCGTCAAAATGTATGACGAGCCCGAGAAGAGCGAGGGCGAGTCACTAGTCTTTTTTAAGATCTAAGAATAATGAACTAAAGACTCTTCATACCGTGAGCGATATCTACCAACTATTATTACTTGATAAAATTCTATTAAGTATGTTTTTATTTGTTTAGTTAAAAATTTTAAACGGACAAAATATTGAGTATGTTTTGTTTGCTTTCAAACGGTTATGCATTAATATTGTATTTTTTGTAGTATCTAATTTAAATTAAAAATTAAAAATAATAACCACTAGCAAATCTAATTAAATAAATAAAAATAACTAAATACTAACAAACAAAATGCTTATCCAAATCCAGTAGCCTGAAACATATAGCAAGTGCTGGAGCTGAAAGCAACGTATATAGAGATGCTTCGTTTAGAGGAGCATCGCCTGCATAAAACACATCTTCTGCCATTTCCTTAGTCAGATGTATGTCTTCACGACCTATCATTATTATATCTGTTGAAGAAAATTAACATCGACTTGTTATGGGAAGTATGTGAACTGGTGAACCTATTTAAATGAAACATCTGGTTGATCTTATAGCTTGTACATATATACGGAGACAGATCAAGAAGTGTCGGTTTCAAGTCCTGCGTTATAATAGTTATTACTTTTTTATTTTCAAAGTGCATACCTACTTGCATTTTTTAATGTTATGTAACCTTTTATAATAATTTATCCTACACTGCAAAGTCAGCTAGCTGGTTTAGGTCATAGTCTCTCTCTCCCTCTTTCTCTCCCCCTTTCTCTCTCCCCCCCCTTCCCCCCCCCCTTTCTTCCTATCTCTCAAAAAGATAATTTTAAAGTTTAAATAAGATGAAAATTCTCTTATAACTAAAATTTATTATGTCGAGAAGATGCTCAGTGTAAGGACTAGTATAGTATTATGTGATATGTGGTGTAAGTCAATCTTTCTATGTGCTCTCATACAAAGAAGACTCCCACACACTAGAAGTACCTAGTTAATATAATACTACATCTTTTGTAGCTTAAAAATGCTTTTAAGAAAGACAAAATGTGAACAAAGGATGCCTTATCTCTTTAAAAGATCTTTTCCAGTACCTAATCCTTTAAATGTGAGGAAATGAAACAAGATAATACGCCAAGGGTATTATATATAAGCATCAGCCCACTGACTCGAAATGCTAAAAACTTTTTTTTTAAATGACACTTCGTCTTATCACCATGGTTTTTTACCAAACAAAAATCCGTATTGTGATTCAACGAGAATATGAACCTAGCATTATTTGTCACAATTCATGCAGAAATCTATACATATAATAATATTTTGAGCCGAATGTGTCGTACGTTAAATGTATATTTCGAAAATCTTATTGAAATAGTTATTCTTATCGATATCGAGGTCGGTCTATGAATACATGACGAAAAAACCACTGGACGGATTTTTATGTAATTCGGTATAATGATAGGTGGTTATTTGGATCAACGTATATTTTAATGCAAGTAAATATGACATCTCTGAGAAGGAACCTAGTGAACGAACCCACGTGAACTGACACTGAGTGTCTAGTATACGAGTAGTTTGTTGTTGCATGCATAATTTATTTTCAGTGTATTTCTCAAGATTATCTACTGTACCAATTTTTTCCCAACCTATTTAGTTAGCAAAAAAGTTACTTAATGTCATTATGAAACTATTTTTTCAGTTTTGGTCGCGGATTTATTATGATTTTTAGTTCCCGACGTTTCGAATGTTTTACAGCAATCATGGTCACAGGAGAAAACTCCCAAAAAAATCTGAAAAGATAGTTTCATTTATAATGTCAAATACTCGCATAAACCTGTATTACTTACTGCCAGTTTCTATAACTCTATCTACCGATAGACCGGTAGATACTTTCATACGATGTTGACTTTTAATGTGTCAAAATAGTATGAAAGTAACTACCAGTCATCGGTAGATAGAGTTATTGAAACTGGCAGTTAATGTCTCACACACACATACTATACTTTCACATATTGTAATAGTCCGATTTGTTTCAAACCTTTTATGAATACTGCTAATCTACAAAGTTCTTTGCAGACGTCAAATAAATGAACTTAACTGTTTTCATTCCATCGTTCATACAATTCCGGGTGCGCGCGGACAGCGTGAGGCCAGTATAGCACGAAGTTAAGATGGTGTAAATGTGGCAACATTAACTCAGCTCGGTGGCGCTTTCGGGCCATTTGGCGTTGTTTCCTTTGAAATTCAAAGGATTCTTCATCTTTTTGTTTTTCCAGTGCACATTTCATAAGCCATTCCTTATAATGTTTGGGAAATTAAAAGATTATATAAAATTTGTGATCTGTATGCAAAAATAGTCCAATAATCTATACATATAATAAAATTCTAACTTAGTCGTGTCTGTACATAAAATATTCTTTGAAAAATCTTAGTGAAATAGTCATTATTAACGATATAGAGGCCGAATATATAGTTTTTAGAATTATTGTCTGTTTGTCTGTCCTTCTCTTTTCTTTCTGCCTGTAACTGCAACACGAGAAAACCTCTCGAAAAATATTTTGACGAAATTGGTAAGTATGATGATATGGATAGCTAGTTATTTGGCGTATATAGTACCCTTTTTATTTATTTATTCATTATTTATATCGAGAAAATGTCTCATTTCTGAAAAATCTATACTAAAATATATTTAGGGACGAGTCCAAATTAGAAATCCCATTATTTTAATTGCGTTACGTACATTCGATAATCAGCCTATTCCTAGAACCACCTACAAATACTGGTAACTGATATCTAACAAAACATATATTAGCAAATTCTGCCAACTGATATAATATCTAACCAATATACCAGGATTTCTAAGGTTTTACTAAACCGAATATGTCGGAACTGAATTATTGAGTCTTCGCGATCCGTCTTTCGTAATACGAAGCCAATTGGTATAGAATACCATTATAAATAGAAAACAATAGAATATCGAAGTTCATATAATTATTTTTATAAAAAAAAACGTAATAGGTATCTTTCTTGAAATAAATTACTCTTTAAAAACGGTTGCCGTAAATTCTACTTCTCGTATCTACATACCAAAGCTTTAAGCTTTTATACAAAACTCGGTCATGCAAGTCCAACATATTATGTTTGATCGGCTTATTGAGAAAAACAAATCATTGTTTAAACAATACATAATGTAAATATACAAAATAAAACTAGTTTTCTTTAGTTTCTAATAATTACAATTAAAGTGTTTGCATTTTTAGCATGTCAGACAGAGCTGAAAGAGAAGAAAGATACTAAAATGTTACGTATTTACCTGTCACTACATATTATTATAAAACAAAATCCTCCACCGCGTCTGCCTATCTATCTGTTCGCGATAAACTCAAAAACCGATTTTCATGCTATTTTGACCAATGGATAGAGTAGTTCTCGAGGAAGGTTTTACTATATAATTTGTGTATTTTTTTATACATTACTAGCGGAATCCTCAGCTTCGCTTGCGCTAAATCCAGGGACGAGCCAAAGCAGAACGAGGGCAAGTCGCTAGTTTATGTATATAGATATTATTCTAGTACTAAATTAACTGCTAATGAGCTTACCAAATACCAAATCCCTAGGATTATACACATCATCAATCAGCTATTCAAGTACCTACTAAATGAATGATGTATTGAACTGTACAGATAAATAGTAAAGTACGCTTACAATACATAATTTAATAAAGTTGCAAATTCTAAAGTAGTTTAAAAAAAAAAATTTGTAGCAAGTACGTGCCATTTAGGGTTCTATATCTGAAGGGTGCAAATCGAACTCTATTACTAAGCTCCGCTGTCGTCTGCCTGTATCTCATGAACATGTTTAAGTAGTTTTTCTATTGTATCGTTTTAACAACAAATAATAAAACCAAAATGGCAAATTTCGAATGGAATGCTAATTTAAAATCGATATGTACGTCATCATCATCATCAGCCCTTTTTAACGTCACACTGCTGGGCACGGGCCTCCCTCAGTACGAAGGGGATCAGGCCATAGTCCACCGCGCTGGACTAGTGCGTGTTGGCGGACTTCACATGTCTTTCGAAAACTTGCAAGGTTTTCTTAGAGATACAGGTTTCCTCACGATGTTTTTCTTCACAGTAAGACTAGTGGTAACCATGATAGAAATGATTCGCACATGAAAATATCAGAGGTGCGAGACCCGGATTTGAACCCGCATCACTCCGTTATCCAAGCGGTGCGCGTTACCTCTGTCCGTATGTAATATGTACGTATAGTGTTAAAATCAGCTCGATGAAACAGAACCCAACGCACTAGACCGGTTTTATTCTTACAATGTAATGACAAAGTACCTAATATTAATCACTACATAGTATAAAACAAAGTCGCTTTCTCTGTCCCTATATCCCTATGTATGCTTAAATCTTTAAAACTACGCAACGGATTTTGATGCGGTTTTTTTTAATAGATAGAGTGATTCAAGAGGAAGGTTTATATGCATAACTAGCAGATCCCGCGGCTTTGCCCGTGCTAAATCTAGGGAAGAGCCCGAGCGAAGCGAGGGCGAGTCGCTAGTAAATAATAAAATAGGAAGAGATAAATAAGATAAATAAAAAAATTAAAATTTCACATTTTTATTATCTCGTACGAATATTTATTATACACGAGTCGTCTCCATTGGGAGAACCTAACCCTCTTTACACCCTAGCTAGTATATCGAATATCTAATTAATGATGATAATCTACCTTGCTTAATTTAGACTTGAGCTGGCTAACGCATAATTATAGCTGGAACTAGAGTTGAAATTTTGATATTTTTTAATTTATAAGCCAACACCGAAGCTTAATCATTTTGAACTATTAATTTATAAAGTTTTAGTTGTTAAATAAAAAATGTGAAAATGAAAATTAGATAAATGACTAGTACAATATTATACATGAATATTTTTTTTCTATGCCCCAATAAGGAATGCAAAATAATTAGGGAACGACATTCACGTCTTGTCTATTTATAGAATGTAGTAATTGTGTATTACTGATATTTTTTTCTCAATTTTGATGCAATAAAACTTTTTTGGCACATAATTCGTTTGTTTTTCTTTTTTTAACGTTGGGAAATGCATGGGAGAAGATTATTCGTACATACATAATTTACAAAATCTGCCCAGTGGTTTTCTCATTATGCCTTACTAAACAGACCTAGGACGGATACTATAGATTAAATCTTTATATTATATTAACATAGTAATAGTAATAAGTAATACCTAACTATTTCAATAAGTAATCCCAAAAAACTCAGTTAGAATTTTGTTATTATCTATATAAATTATTATTTATTCAATGAATACTTAATAAATGTCATATCAAGAATCTTAAATTGAAATACTTAGAGTTTACATATTATTATAATAATATATGGTGTTATATTATTGCTTATATCCTTCCTCGATAATGGGCTATCCAACACTAAAAGAAATTTTCGATTCAAACGAATTGTTCCTGCGATTATCGTGTTCAACCAAACAAACTCTTAAGCTTCATAAGATTAAGAGAACATAATTGAAACATAAACTTTTTATAGAAATATAACTAAATATAAATATAACTTTAGTCTCTTATTTATATAACATGATTTTAAAAGTCAAACAGTCAACAGTCTAAAACTTACTAGCTGTAATCTATTTACCTTTTCTTCCAACGATGTTTCATCTAATTCAAAAGTTTCTCGGTCTACTGTTATACCTTCTTGCACTAATTTAAAGTACTCTATTTCTTTTTTCGCAACTTCAGCAAACTTAATATAGTCTACGCCACGAAATACCTTTGTTATTTTATGATTCTATAACAATATATTAATAAATTTAAACAAGCGACTCACCCATGCCTCGTTTGATTTTGTCCTAGGTACCTACGTTATATTTTTAAACGGAATTCATTTTTTTTTTAATAAAAGTAGCCTAGGTATGTTACTTCTTGTAATATAAGCTATCTCCTAGTGAAAGTCTTACCAAAATCTGATCAGCTGTTACAGAGTCTAGCTGGAACAAACAGGCAGACAGACAAAAATTTTATATATTATATACTTTTTTACAGAAAAAACTTTTTTCGTAGATTTATTTTGATTTTTGAAACATACATAATGTACTTACATAAATAAATAAGAAAATAGGTTCACTCTGGTTTTGGAAGCGACTTAACGACTTAATTTCATCGACTTGTACCTAGAAATCAAATATGACAAGTAGATTGAGTAGTTTGTATATTAAGTAAACTTCAAAATATTTAAAGTGAAATTATTATTGTTAATAAACTTATTATGTAAGCCATTAAAATAGAAATAAAGATGTTTGTCACGGGAGAGATAAGAAACATCTATGTTAGTATTATAATTCATAAAAACCCATAATTCATTATGGGATGATGTAAAATAAAGAATAATGCATTTGTTAATAAATGAAGAATTTAGTTCCCTATTCACTTTCATAATCAAAATGTTATTTACTCGCAATAAAACAACTTTTCCATCGCCCCAATCAAGTTTTATTCTAACGAATAAATGATCCAGCGCTGAACATGGTCCAGCAAATGAAGAAAATATATTGGCACCTATAACAATGGAGATCTTATTAGATATTAATATACCTGAATACTATAAATACGATGTTAATTTATTGTAGTTTGCGCTAGTTTTTTTTTATATTACGGAAGCTCTCTGAAGGGTCGTCCCTTCTTCGACTAAGTTACAAAGACGTACCTACCTACAGACTTAAAAAAAAATGATAGTCTAACTTTCTTAGATATTCCTATTTTTTATTGCTATAACCGTATGAAAATCCAGTAGTTTCTTAATAGCAACATGGGACTTTATTTTATTAGGTATAGACTAGCTATTGAATATTTTAAAAGCCGGTTTTCTTGGCGTTTCTACGGCAGATGGTATCAGGGCAAACTTAATGTAAGTATAACTAGGTTGTCTCTCATCGCTCCTGAGCTACAGATGGTTCATCGATCTGGTGCTATAGTGAATTACGTTTAGGTATATATGGGATTCTGCAACACTCGTGTGTTCGCGTTGTCTTGGTGGAAAGGTTAATGTATCCTGCAATATACGGCGGTCGGTTTACGGTTAACACATAGGACATTTTTTACTGCAGGAAAATATTTCTTTCTGATAAATCTATAGGTAAGAAACTAACAGCTAAAGCAATGATAAAACACATCTACGGACGAGCCCAAGCGGAGCGAGTGTAAGTCACTAGTCTAATAATAAACCTAATAATAATCGTACTACCAAAGATTTTCACCTAAAATGCCAACACTAAACCAACAAGAGGCCAAATTCATTTCTCTTTTTTTTTCAAATTATGCCTTTATCTTATTATGTTTATTGTAGACAGAATATACTATTTTCTACAGTGAATAATTTAATAAGTTGACTTACAAATTAGTCTATCCAAATTATGCTCAAGAATATATTCAAATTCATGTTCGTTATTTATATCTACAAATACCTCTAGTTTCTTTTTAGCCATTTTTATACAATGTGTAGTATAAAATTTATAATTTTATAATCAGTAAGGCTATGGTAAAAGAAAATTAGGTACCTACCGATCTAGTTTAACCTATCTACTAATCTTTTCTCTTATCTCCTAGGAAATATATCAATATCATTTTCACTATATATTATAAAACAAAGTCTTTCGTCGAGTCTGTCTGTCCATCTGTTCGCGATAAATTCAAAAACTACTGCATCGATTTTCATGCTGTTTTCACCAATGGTTCTCGAGAAAGGTCTTAGTATTAAATTTGTCAAGTATTTTAATTTGTTTGAACAGAATAGCTGATATATCGAAAAAAAATGCCAATTTTTCGTTTTTCTTTCAACGAAAACGCTGCCTAAACGCTTCACAATATAACAAAATGATGTATGGTGAAATAATTATGTATCTTATATAGGTCTACAGAAAAGTCCACGATAGCATAGGTATGTCTATTTCTTAAGGTTAACATACTTACTTACTAGGTACTTAAATCCATTTTAAAACTTAAAAAAATGGGCACTTATAAAGTGGTAATTAGAAAGCTATTTACTCAAATACTACGGTATTAGAATCCTAATATTTTCACATATACCTAATTTAAACGAATATCATAATTCATAAGAGTCGGTAATCGCAAAAAGCGTACGTGAAAATAAAATTTAAGTGCCTGACTAGTTTTTAATTAAAAAAAAAAACAATTTTATACCAATAAGTTGCGAATTCCCTTATCTTTGAAAGTAACTGAAATGTTAAATTTCTCCATATAGGTAGTTTTATCCTATACTAGGTAATTTATGCATTTTTTCCTATAGGTTTTGTTGTTGAAGACAGTTCAAATATAATAACATAATTATTTGTTTAAATATAATAATCATTTTGTTAATTGTTATTTGCTACAGTAATTATGGTCTAAGAGCCGGTGGGAGATCGACCTTCACCGATCTGATAACCAGATGAGACATATTTTTTATCAAATATAATTTATAAACAAATATGCCTATAATGACTTGCCTATCTGAAAGTGTTCATGGCTATTTTTAATTAAATTAACTTTTATCGATTTTTTTTTCATCACTTTCATTTTTTTGGTAACCAAATGAATTTTATTTCACTGTTAGTTTTTAACACACAGACTCAGTAGGTTTGCCTACTCATTTTTGTGTATCTACCTGGCAAGCCGATGTGAACAAGTAAGTCAATATAGGTGACTCCATCGTTCTGCTAACTTATCGAAAGTCCAATTTTAGATTATTTTATTACAAAATCAGTCATATAGACTTACCTGCAAAAAATCATACTTAAAGCACTGTTGCCTAGCTAAAAATAGCCATGAGCACTTTCAGATAGGCAAGTAATTATAGGCATATTTGTTTATAAATTAAATTCGATAAAAAATATGTCTCATCTGGTTATCAGATCGGTGAAGGTCGGTCTACCACGGTCTCCTCTACTATTATTATGAAAAGTATTTTTTATTCTAATTCATTGTATAACTGCGACATCTATCTAACAAACACGAAACTAAACTAACAGTGAGACAAATTTTTGTTTGTAGCAGCAGCCTGATATTATTAAAGATGTCTAGATGTCAGTGCTAAAAGCTTATAATATATTATGATTAAGGCATAATAGTACAGTGCATTTTATAAGAAATATCCTTGACTTAAGTAAAACCTAATTAGTATGAATTGATAATCGTTCATTACTTTGTTTTTACAGAAACATCTACCGAATGTATTTAAAGGAATAAAATGTATTTATTTAAAATAAATGATCGCTTTATAAAATAAATTAATATTCCAAGTTTTTTTGTTTTGTGTGTACATACAATAATAATTAATAGATTATAATATATAAAAAAATAATACATTTTTATTTACAATGGCAATAATAAGTAAGATTGTCAGACGGCCATATTGGAATTTTTAGTGATTCGGGAATTATCGTTTGCGATGGAGTCATATTTTTACGTAATAAATTCCGATTGTAACACTGTTGGAAATTTATTGAAATTATGTCATTTTTGTATCTCGTCTCAATTCAGTCGTGGTCTATACAGAAAAGTGTCGATCGTTTGACAAAATTCATCTGAGAATTGTTATTGTTATAAAATTGTCGATACGGGAGACATCTTGTGTTGAAAAAGTTGCAAGTTGGTGGCAGGTCGACTTGTCTGAATTTGTCTTTCACGTGAAAACTTTGCAAAATTAGATCGGTGCTAGAAAGTCTACAAACATGGAGGTTTCGTGGGGTAAATATCTCATTTTCTTCTTATTAATACATTGAATTTAGTATTTAAGATGGTTTGACATCGTTACATGTGTTTTACAGATGCAGATAACTTTGAACCGAAACTTCCGACCACGTTGACAACTTCCAATAGATGGGAGGGCGAAGACGAGGAAGAGGCTGTCAAGGTAATATGAATAGCTGCCAATTTATTTGTTGAATCTTTGTTCGAGTATGTCAGTCTTTCCTATAGTAGTTGTACTTTTGAAATACATCATAACCTCAATAGGGCCTACGTGTTGACGTCAGCTCGTTTTACAGGACAGCTGGGAAGATGAAGAAGAAGAAAAGAAGGATGAAGAAAAAAAGGAAGTTGCCCCTCCACCAACAAAGCCTAAAAAGAAAATACTAGATAAAATTGCTGAAAAAGAGGTAAGTTCTTATTTTAAAATGTCAATGTCATAATCTTATATTGTTCCTCCAAAACATTTCAACATGATGATAATGTTCTTGGTATGTAATTAGTAATAATTATCATATAATTTAATAATTATTATCATATAATTATTACAACAAATACTTCTAATAGATTTGAGTGTTATCTATTACTATTACATTATAATGATATTATTTAACCATTTTCCCTTAATCTTGTGTATATTACAATTAATACATTAGTTAATGATAACAATAGGTTTCTTATTAGATATAGAAAACCTTAGAGAGAATAATATCTTGAATGGGTACTTTCTTTGTGGTATTTATGTTATTATAAACATAATTATGATATTTCTTATTGATTAAACTATTGATAATTTAAAAAATTGATTCTTTTTTTATTTACAATAATATTTTAATTTTAATTTGAGTAAATATAATATTATATAGAGTAACTTTGATTACTTCTATTTTTTTGAAAATTTAAAAAAAAATGTTTAATTTATTTTAATTTATACCCAGTGAAGTGGCCTTGGTTTGCTAGCATACAATAAATTTTAAGAATTTTAAGAAGAATGTGTTTAGTCACCAAAATTGTTCTATAATAAATTGAAATTCCGTTTCAACATAGCTTAAATCCATTAATACAACTATTTATTCTGATGACTATAATTTTATCAAAGCTATAGGTAGAAATAATATGTAACATATAGCTATGTTTTAGAAGATATATGTATATTCCTCCTATCGTAATACTACTGCACTTGTATATTGTATAATATAGTGATATTATCTGACCTTATTATTTGTCAAGGGCATATCAAAATTTATAAATATATTATAAGACTATGTTTAAATAATTATGGACATAATCTACTACTAATAGCTACTCAATGGCTTATTATGGAATTTATAACTTTATTGTAAACTAGCCCTTGCTCCAGGAGCTTTTCTCAAGCTACATTTTAATGGTGAGACAATTTCTAGTTAAAAAGAAGTATTCTATATGTTGACCCAAATCTCATTATACTAAATTTCATCAAAATATGTCCAGTAGTTTTCTCGTGATGTGTTACCAAACAGTCAAGAATTCTAAAAACTATTGATATGTAGTCTCTATATTGCTAAAATTAAAGTTGCCTAAGAACTTGTAAGATCAATTATCTGCCAATAAAATTATCATCAAAAACGATCCAGACTTTAAGTATTAGCTGGAACAAACATTATTTATTTATCTGTTTAGATGTTACAATGTTCATATAACTCGATATTAAAATGACACTAATTAAGTGCCTTTTATTTTTAATATATATAAATGTATGTAACTGGTTATGAGTTTATTTTATTTATTTACTTATTTAAGTGCCTCTTCTTAATTCGTAATTAATGATAAAATGTAATAATCAGTTTGTTCACATGAAAATGATAATTTATGATAGTTGTTTTAATTTTTTACAGCGCCTAGAGCGTGAAAAGGTAGAAAATATAGAAAAGGATGAAGAAATGACACCAGAGGAGAGACTCGCCGAGAAACTCCGTCAACAGAAGTTGCAAGAGGAGTCAGATCTTCGGCTTGCTTTGGAGACTTTTGGTAACTTGCATTGCACTGTACATCAGTTAAAGAAAATTGTGCTTTACAGTTTAACTAACTTTGATTAAACTGAGCACTAACATTGATAACAGACATTTATGAATGGAGTATAGTTAAAAGAATCTAGATTGTTTACTATGAAAATCAATATGTATCTAAATTCATTATGGAGCCATATAGAGAAATTTGGTCAGTTTTGTTTCTTAAGGGCCCCACTGGTGGGCACAAAGCTCCCTTTAATATAAGGGGACCTTCACCTGTCATTGGAAAACTTGAGGTTTTCTCACTATTTTTTCAAGTGATAATCATACAAAGCTGTTACCACTGGGTTATACCTTATAAAGTAAAAAGTATTAAAAAAATGTTTAATAAAATATTAATGCTATTTTACCAGTATTTTATATATTGGCATGCGGCCTCCCTTCAAAGGGGATCAGGCCATAGTTCACCATGCTGGCCTAATGCGTGTTGGCAGACTGCACATGTCTTTGGAAAACTTGCCAGGTTCTCGCAGACATGCAGGTTTCCTCTATGTTTTTATTCACCGTAAGGAAAGTGGCAATTATGTTAAAAAAGATCTGAGCACATGAAAATATCTGAGGTGCGAGACCCAAATTTGGACCCGCAAGGGGATACCACTGTAGAATTTTTTTTTTAACTGAATGCATCCACAGGCGTTAAGCGCCCGTGCCTTTTGAATGTGAATAATTTTTTTTTTTTTTTGGCGTTTTTAAAACCAGCGATATATGCTAACTAACTACACTTAAAGTAAGTGGACCGTGGCCCGACACTTTTTTTTTTTTTTAATACAATTTTGTAGAAATTTTTATAATTATGTGAGAGGTGTAGTGAGTATATATAGACACCTTATAAGTAGTAATACATGATCCCATACTGATACACGGACACACAATGACTAGCACAGTAACTACTCATCTCCACTCATACATCTGGCTCATTTACCTATAAAATCGCTGACACACAGCATTCACACTTACAGTGTCCCTACAATTATTTACAAGTAAGCAGATTTTAATTTTCAAATGTATGTCTCCTTAATCTTTTTTATTTTTATGTTTAAGGTGTATCTGAAACTGGTGGTGGCCGACTAGACAGCTTTCATCCAACCAATAAGGCAGAGTTCACAGAGTTTGCCGAGCTTCTTTGCAAAAAGATCAACATCTATAAAGGAAAAGATGATTTCCCCGGCTTTGTTGATGAATTGGTGAAAAATATTGTAGTACACAGTGAGTGTTTAGTGTTTTTTTGTTATTAAATATGTTAAATACATTAAAAGTTAAAAAAGTACTACATTAAAAGTTATAGTTTTTTTTCTTAATTTTTTGCAATAAAATTATAAAGGATTAAAAAAAAATTGATATAAAAATCATCACTTTTGTGTTCTAAAAATATAAAAACAAGCTGCTATGTACTTTTGTAAGTTGGTTTGTAAACTATAATAAATATATATTTAATATATAATAAATATTTTTCCAGTGGCTTCTGCTGATATTAAGAGGATAAAAATGACCATTGACAATCTATACATTGAGAAACAGAAGGCAGAAAAGAATGAAAAGTCAAAGAAACCCAACAAAGGGAAAGGCAAGGCTAAATTAAAAGTGGAGGGTGACAATGTAAGTTAATTATAATACATACATATTATAAACTAGCCTTTCCCGAGGCTTCGCTCGTGTTCTAAAGGCTGAAAATCAAAAGAAATATTTTTCTCCCATTTTTGCAACATTTTTCATTAAATAATGCTCCGCACCTATTAGCCGTAGCGTGATTGAATATAGCTTATAGCCTTCCTCGATAAACGGACTATCCAACACAAAAAAGAATTTTTCAATTCGTACCAATAGTTTCTGTTCAACCAAACAAACATACTCTTCAGCTTTATAATATTAGTATAGATATACCCATGACTAGAATACAAAAAAAAATGAACACCCTCAGCGGGATAATGTTCTTATGATGAGGTCACAGACCGACAGAGACAAAAATTGTAAACTAAAAACTAGGGGTGTGCGAATAATTCGAACTTACGAATTATTCGTTCCGAATCCGATATTAATTTTTGATTCAAAACTCGAATCGAATAATTCAAAAATTCGAATTATTCGAAATTCTATCAATAATTCCAAAAATTTCGAATATTTCCAAAATTAAGAGTAATTAGAAAATTTTCGAAAAATTCGATTCGATTCGAACCATATTCGCACACCCCTACTAATAACTATAAATTTGGCCTCTGTATGAATAATAACTTTTTTAATAGGATTTTCATAATATAATAAGTGTACAGATTTAACCAAGTTAAAATTTTATTGCTTTAATGTCTTAAATGATTATTTTTTATTTTTCCAGGCGCATCTCAATCAATACGACGCGTACGGTAATTTCGACGCTGACTACGACGATTTCATGTAAACCTTACATCTAACTATACCTGGCTTCTGAAATGGCGTATAAACATATTTTTATAAAATAAACTATTATTCCATTACATAGTATGGAATATTTATTTATAAATATAATGGCGTATTTTCTTTTTTTTTCCTTATATATGTAAATGATGTCTGTCTTTGTGTCTTGAGCTTTGTTTGTTCATAATGGCTCGTAACTTCGAATATTCCATGAATCGATTAAGTATCGATTGTGAATCGATTTGTTGAAATTGAATCAAAAAAATCGATTTTACGAAAAAATGTATTTTAATTAGAAAGTGTATTTTTTTACAATTTGTATCATCGCGTAAGTAAATTATTTATTTTAGTTTGGTGTTACTTGTCGTTTAATTCAGATGCCAGGTATTAAAATGGTCTGTACACTTCAAATATTATTTTCCCTATAAAGCCAGAATAATCTAGATTCTAGTCCTCATATTTTCTTGTAGAAACTTAGTTTGAAACATTCTTAATGATTATTAACCATACTATTTTTCATTAAGAGGTTTCTTGAAATGCCTTAGAGTTTTATTGGACCAGTTAACCCATTCGTGTCCACCGCACTTTCATTACAACTCAAACGTCATGCAGCCATACATATTACTAGTGAACCCACGAGTGGGGTCTTCGGCATGGGGTTCCGACATTTACTTTAGGTGGAGGTATTATTGTGGAAATAATATCCTACTATTTAATACTGTGAATCCAGTCTTTTTGTGGAATTAATTTAAATATAACCGGCCGATCTCGAACGTGACTCTTCTAATCGACTTGACATTGGCGAAATAATTTGTGCTCAACTAGCACGCATTGAAGCCAAAAAACCAAAGAATTGAATTAACATTTACTTTAAAACGATTTACTTTACAATGACAGTGGTGTATAACATTATATTTATTTTTCTTTTATTATAATGTAATTATTACCTAATTCTAGTTTCACTATTTTGCATTATTTCCTTCAGACTCCAGTATTGTTTCCAAGCATTTGCGATGCGTCGGTCGATTTCTTTTGAGGTCAAATCTTAAGGAGAAATTATCTGGCCTAGGTAGATGTATTCATTGACATATTGAATAGGGTTATTATTGATCCAAATATTTCCCATGATCCAATTTCAAGAATTTACGTTGGAATAAATATAAAGTAAAGAAGTTCGGCTTAACTATATTTATTTTTATTTTATTATAATGTAATTATTACATTTCACGAACTAAACAGTTAAATCAATCTGAATAGATATGCTAACCAGTTAAATTGAATTAAAGCGGATTTATTTTAAAATAATATATTTACTTTCATACATATGTCGGAGGAAGCTATGAATTAAGTTGATTATTGCTCTCATGCTGTTTTGTTGCGCTTCGAATAATCCGTCATCCGTCATTTGCCGCTGTCTGTTCGCAAGTTCAAAATGACTACAAGGCTTGCCTAATTAATTAGAGTGAAAAGTGAAAGTCTTAATAATTGTGGAAAGACCTAAAACATTCAAGGCATAGTCCTGGTTTTTCTTTGCATTCACTACAGCAGAAAAGTGAACTTACTCGTTTTTTTTCTGTTCTCCAACATTTCACGTTTTTCTTTTCGTTCTTCCATTTACATTTCTAGGCAAATACACTTTGCTTAATGGCTTCTCTGGCGCTAATTCCACTTGAGCCGCGAGATTTTTAATAATACTTAGTTTAAAATCATAAAAAATAAAGGGTCTATAATAATTCTTAAATATTAAATAAGCATTTATCATCATTACCTCCATGAGGTGGATAATTTTTTTTAATACCACCTCAGGCTTTTGTGTTCGCAAGTGTAATATGCTAACATTTGGTCCTGATAGTCGATTGGCTTCATATATTTTTTGTACATAGCCACTAGCCTTGGCTTTTCCTTCACTAGCCCCCGGCGATTTGTTACCTTTATGAAATCTGCATTATATTTATTAGAAAGAGCTGTTATTTGTCGTCTTTCCAAGCTATCACACAAAGTCCACTCTTATTGATTATGGACAATTCTCCTGTTTTTAATTTGAGTTGGAGTATCTTTTCTTTTTACATTTAAAGTTCCAGTGCTATACACTTGTAAATGTGATACTTTATCTGCTAACTCTACACTGGTATAAAAGTTATCGCTATAGAAGCTATGTTCCACACATTTAAAGTTTTCAATAAGGTGTAACACGACTTTATTTTCATGTTTTGTACCAACTACTGTTTTATCAGCAGTACCTACGTATAAATGTATTTGACTAGCTATTCCAAATTTATCTGCAAGAACGTAAATTTCAGGCCATGTCGGTGACGCTTCCCTTCAAAATATTGTCTGAACTTTAGACGACATTTCCATAGCATTGTCGACTCGTCCAAGGTGGTCGTGCAAGGTGCTCAGTGGGAAAATATATATCAATCATTCTTTTATTAAAAAAGTCAATTATATATTTTACTTTATCGCAACTTTTGTCAATTGCTACCTATATTTTGTAGGTTTACAACTCTCAAAATTTGAAGAAATCTATTTCTTGACATCTGCGATACAAATATTTGATGAAAAAATATGTCTTTTTTCCAATAATCCACTAGTCTATTAATTTTAACGAATCCCATATGATAAAAAAGTCTGAGGAACGGTAATATTTCATTCATGTCTATATTTTTCCATTTTGTGGTAGTTGAATGTGGAACGGATTGTTCTTTCAATTTATTACCATATTCGTTTTTTCACTTTAACAATGTGTTAAAAAAGCTTGTGTTCATTTTTTTTTCAGCCCTTATTGTCCTACTGCTGGGCAAAGGCCTCTCTTTTCTTTCCACTCTGTCCTCTTTTTTGCGATGTGTTGCCAGTATTTTCTATGAGCATCTAGTCTCTCGTCTTTCCACCTGCGTCTCGGTCTACTGCGGTCTCTTTGCGTTTTGAGGCACCCAAAACGTAATGGATTTAGGCCACATTTCGCCTGACATGCGGCATATGTGTCCAGCCCAATTCCATTTTAATTAAGCAGCTCTACGAGTGACGTGGGCGATTTGTGTTTTGGAGCTCAATTCTGAGTTTCTAACTCTATCTGAGAGACGAACTCCCAGAATACTGTTACAATTGTGTTCATTATTGCATTGAAATAATTAGTTTACTTCCAAAAGACACTTTCAGTCCTGACTCCCCACGAAACTGAAAAGGGCTTTGACGTTTTGGAGATGGATTGCCCATTCTCCAACCCATTATTTGTATTTGCAATCGTATAACGATGTATTTACAAAGAATGAGCTACATTTATAAAGAGCCACGTAGTGGGCTTCTCGGGCCCACAAATGCGACATAAATGATTGATTCGTCCGAGTGCTTTCGGCCATGGCGACCACTTCAACTTGTCAGTTCGGCGCTGATGCGCACGAAGATGGCTAATATAGCCGATCTTCTTAGTAAACCCACGCGCACATTGGGCGTACGTGTGTTTCATCATCAGCCCTTTTTAACGTCCCACTGCTGGGCACGGGCCTCCCTCAGTACGAGGGGGATTAGGCCTTAGTCCACCGCGCTGGCCTAGAGTTTACCATTGACATAATTGTACTGAATGGCTGCAGGTTGTCGATACTTTATGTCGTCGCATTTAGCGTCGAAGTCAGTTTTGAGCTGATCTTCGAAGACGCAAACCTGTCTGAGAACTAGGCTCCGCCATTCAGGGCGCTGTGCCGCCAATCCTTCCCATTTTGAGAGCTCAATGTTGCATCTAGGTTTAGGTTTAAAGAACTTTATTGTCAAATATCAACAAAGACAATATTGTCACTTTTGTGATAACATAAACTAAAGTAGTTACGTATAATTCATCGTCGTTGCCGTTTTATGTACAATTATGTTCAATTTGGTCCCACCTCATACATTCAAATCAATTTTTGTGATGAGTAAAGTTAGTTAATGTTCAATAAATATTCGGACAATTGTTTTTTAAATGCATGAAATGAGTTAACATCTCTTCATATGACGCTTCAAAACATCTTTGTATCTGAGGAGTTGGTTGGTCAAGTTATAGACATAAATGAACCCACCTCGTGGGTCACTGGCACTGAATGGGAAAAGTAATCAGTAGCAGATTTTGCATCTGTAAACATTTTTTTCTTTTTACGTGTTGCCATTTGCAAATACGTTTTAATGTTTTTTTTTTATTTTCAATGTGTACAGACCAGTAATAGAAGCCATGTATTCAATATTATTATAGTTTTGTAAAATACTGTCGTTTGATTTGAAACGGTTATGGTCCGATGTTACGTTATATAGATAATAAATTTTTTATTGTGATAATATTTTGTTGTTTTTTTTTTCTACTTATAACACACTACACATAATATATAAGTTTAAATAAATACATATTATTATTAAAAACACTCGACTGGAGCACAAATATTCGTGCTGACCAGTTATCACACAAAAGAATGCTCGCCTCTAATGGCTCTCGTATCTGCAACTACTGGCACAGCAAGTAATGTTTTTAGCCCTGTAGTTCAATACCCACTACTGAGACGAGAGCGGGAGTGAGTCAGCCGGTGTGAAAGCTGAAGCTCGAAAAGTCGATCAAAAGCTAAACAAAAGTCTTCCTCTGAATAATTCCCAAAATTATTAATATTTCAGATTTGCGTTCATTATGCAACCGATCTTATCCTTAAATTAGAGTCGAGTGTGAAGTGCTACGAGTTTAAATTACCCATTAAATATTAGAATAACATATAATGATGATAAATTAAATATTATTATAATAATTGGTAACCATGATTGGTAACGCGCACGCTTCGGAAACCGAGTGAACAAATCCTGAGTCTCGCACCTCTGAAATTTCCATATTAGTATAATTAATTAAGTTCAATTAATTTTCAACATGATTACTACCTGTCTTATGGTGAAGAAAAACATCGTGAAGAAACCTGCATGTCTGAGAGAACATGCAAGTTTTCGAAAGACGTGTGAAGTGCGCCAACCCGCACTAGTGCTCCTGACACCGACTCCAAAAATAACAATAATTGTAATTTCAGTTCATTTTTCTTAGGAGAACTCTAAAAATAAAAAAGTTAATTATTAAGTTGTAGAACAATATGCAATTATTTTTTACTTTTTAGTGCATATTATTTTGTTTTGGAATAGTATCTTAGTTTCGAGCACAGACACTATCAAGTATTTTTGTGCGTTAATATTATGTTGTGAATAAAGTAGTTCTAAGTGAACATGTTTAAAAATCGATTTTAAGTCACTCACCATCACCTTTCTCTCTTAATTGAAAAAATATGATTTCAAACTTCCTACCTACAGTAAGGTAAAGCTAAAATATAATAACTATATCATAGAGTCACTAAACAATTTCAGTCAATAGGGTACTCACTTGTGCCACTTTACCAGATCCGGGCCATCTCAACTGACCCCGGGTTCAAAACACCATAACTTTATGCAAATAGCTGCCGTGTATTTCGAAATATACCTGTTACTTGCTGGTTGCTTAGGACTCGACAAAGGAAAATCTTCTAACCTACATTTTGAGTTGTATAATATCTTATTCATATTTCTGTTACTAGCAAGATACTTTCGCTTCGATTTAGTTCGTCCCTAGGTGTCTTATTTATTTATAGCGCAATTATATATACTTATACGTATAGCGCGTTACAAAAATTGCAAAAGCAACTCTAAATTGCGGTAGTTTTGGAGACTCCAGGTCATAGATACTTGTCATAGAGAGACACATGGGTACTGATTACTGAATATAAAAATCTGTCTAGCCGTTATATTATGTATGTATGACTATGAGTCATCAGCGAGGCTCATGGGAGTTGAAAGAATTATTTCTAGGGGCATCTTCTTCTTCACATTAAACCAATCTAATATCTATAATTGAAATGTTTATTTATAACTTACTTATCGTCGTTTCCTTGAAGATATCTGAAGGGGATTTTACTTATACAATTTTGTTTTTAACTTATTCTATATATTTTTTCCTTGAACCGTCTCCTAGGCTTTGCTCTAACCTGATGACTAATAAACGTAGAGGTCCACAACAGTTTATTTTCCCTTGAGTAGATACGTAATAACTAGGCAGAGCAATTTATTTCTATCGCGAACAACATCGAAGTTATAAATACGTTCATAACAGCTACCTAATATAATCAATAATTCAAATAAACTTTCACAAACACTTTTGATCCGTCAATTTTTATCTACATTTATACATATCTATCCTAATATTATACAGCTCAAGAGTTTGTTTGTTTGGTTGAACGCGCTAATCTCAGGAACTACTGGTCCGTATAAAAAAAATCTTTTTGTGTTAGAGAGAAAAATATTTCTTTTGATTTTCGGCCTTTAGAACGTCTGTGGAAACGCCGCGGGAAAGGCTAGTATGAGATAAAAGTCAATGTGTTCAGCCGATGTGGAAGCTGAAGCTCGAAAAGCCGATCAGAAGTTCAATAAAATAATAGTCTTCCTCTGAATAATACCCAAAAACATTAATATTTCAGATTTGGGTTCATTATGCAACCGATCTAATCCTTTAATTAGAGTCGAGTGTGAAGTGTTACGAGTAGTTTAAAGTACCCACTAAATATTATAATAATGATAAATTAAATATTAATAAACTAAATAAACCGGTGGTAGTCCATTGGTAACGCGCTTCGAAAACCGAGTGAACAAATCCCGAGTCTCGCACCTCTGACATTTTCACATTAGAATAATTAATTATTAATTTTCAACATGATTACTACCTGTCTTAGGGTGAAGTAAAACATCGTGAACAAACCTGCATGTCTGAGAGAACATAGCAAGTTTTCGAAAGACGTGTGAAGTCCGCCAACCCGCACTAGGCCAGCGTGGAGGACTATGGCCTGATCCCCCACGTATTTAAGGGAAGAAATGTTAAAAAAAGGGCTGAATACATACAATAAATAATAATAATATATTTGAACTAATACAGGCATTTTATAACTTTATTAATAAAATAAACAAACAAATTCAAACTCGCGATCTCTGAAGTAGAAATATATGAAACCATTTGTTCAAATAGTCAAAATGATTAATTTAAAATAGAAAATGATAAATTATCGAAAATCTAATAAGAACAATGTAATCTTATAAAATTGTTCACTCAAAAGTCAGAGCACTTGACCATAATATGAATGAATGGCCGGAAGTAGCGTACAATGGCGACGCGACGCTTACACAACAGTGTATAACATCATTATCTCGCTTCCTAGTGGTTGTCGTTGCAAAATATTGCAACTTGCATCAGTTAAGTCATCTTAGCAAAATTTTGTAATACGTGTATGATATGAGCTGACCTATATCATCTCTACGTTTTATTATAAAACAGTCCTACGTCGCGTCTGTCTGTTCGCAATAAACTCAAAAGCTACTACCCCTATTTTCATGCTGTTTTCACCAATGGATAGAGAGGTTCTGGGTGAAGGTTTTAGTATATAATTTTTCAAGTTTTTACATAAATTTACTAGCGGTACCCGCATCTTCGCTCGCGCTACATCTAGGGATGAGTTCGAGCGGAGCGAGGGCAAGTCGCTAGTCTATACATATAATACAATTTTGAGTCGAATCGATTAAATATTTTGTATGGGGAACGCATCACAAGAAGTACTGGACAGATTTAAATAGAATTGGCATGGTGGTACGTGGAGCTTTTTGTAGTGGAGTTATTCAGGTCAATATATAGTATATTTGTTCCTGAAAGAAAAATATAGCGTGTCTGAGAAACCTGCTCTAAACGTTAAAACTTACTAGGTACCTTAATAAATAAAATAAACCTAAGAGCGAATCCGAGCGGAACGATGATGACTCGCTAATTAACGATAAGTTTATAAAATAGCTTTGCTTAGTTAGCTTTGTTTAAATATTTTATAACAGCCAAATGCATGCAGGTGGTACGAGTAAAAGAATTTCCCGAGATAAATAAAAAATAGATAAATTGTATGTAACGTGTTCGCCCGGTAGACAAAATTCAGCAACGGTCACCAATACCTTTTAAACAAAAAAGGCATCGAACAAAGGACAACAATTTGTTAAATCTTATTAAAGAACTAGCTGACCCGTGCCCACTTCGTTGGGCATAATTTTAATAATCCTTTTTAGTACATAGTGTTTTTAAGTTAGACATATGCTGTCGTTGACTTTTTTGTAGGCATTTTCAAGCTCCACATCTTTTCTCTAGAACTCAAAAATATATCTTTCATAGTTAAAGCAGCGTTCGTAGAAACGCTTTCATTCGACCGTTTTTTCTCCGATTCACTTTGCAAAACGGACGTAAAAGCCTTTTTATTTTTCGGTGATTTATATAGCCTATGACACTCAGCAATAATGTGGCTTTCTATTGGTGAAAGAATTTTTAAAATCGGTTCAGTAGATCCCGAGATTACCCCTTACAATTTAACAAATAAACAAACTTTACCTCTTTATAATATTAGTATAGATTACGTGCACACACGGTAAACTCGCTAGATCAAAAAAATATAAATAATTAATAAAAACTGTATATGGGAAATTATAATGATTAAATTAACTATTGATTATACCAAATATCAAAAAAGTATCTTAATTAATATAAAAGATATCACGTTTTTCCCTTTACAAGCCTCTACTGTAAAGTTCACTTTATGAGTTAGCTTAGCATAAATTGCTGGTGTTGAAATGGAACTGAACTGTTTATTCTTTGCAAACCTATATTATTTTAATTGTAGTAAAATAGTAATAATAGTAATAGTAGTACTAGTATAATGGTATAACAGTTCAAAAATTTACTCAACTCCCCTATTCAATTCTAAAAGATGACATTTTGATAAATAGACGTTTCGGAAACACGCTGTGAATAGTCCACAATAGATTGCTAAAGCAAAATTTATTTTCTGAAGCTTCACACAAAGTGAATATAACGTTCAGATCAAACGATTAAGTCCGGACAGTTTCTCAGCCTGACGTAATATAGTAAAAAAAAAATAATTAAATTAATATTACAATATTACCTACAATATATAAATGTTTGGCTTTTTATACAATTACGAAAATTTTGCAATTATATTTTATTTTAAAACCTTACTCAAAAGATTATATTTTGAAATGTCTCTATGGAGTCACACCTCCGTTAATTAATGTAAATTCACACAATAGTCTGTGTATTTTATTAACCGATTTCCGAAACTAGGAAGAGGTAATCAATTCCATCGGTATTTTTTATGTATGTACACCGATTACTCTGTGATATATGATCCGATTTACGTGATTCTTCTTTAGTCTGATGCGGAATAGTTGCCATTTGGTCCCATAAAAATTTAATATAGTATACTGTGTGATAGGCAGTAGTAGCCCAGCGGTAATGTATACGAAAGTATTTAGTGTTCCGTTTCTAAGATTTTTATACATAACCTAAAGCTAAGTGTTTAATGCTAATTAAGCATTAAACACTTAGCCTACCATATAAATAGTATGTTCCTAATATTAGCTACTTAGAATCGCTTTACTGGAATGCATTCTTTGTTACGAGTTCTCATAGTCCCTCTGAGTAAAAAAAACTCAATAAACATACACACAAGCATACAAATTATTACATTCAAAATACTAGATTGATATATTATATAATCTATATAGAAAACCAGTAAAAATAATTGACCCACCATTACATTTCTCATACATCTCAATAAAAGCAAAGCTCTTGCCACAGATGCCAAAGCCTCTTTGTATGAGTGTTGGTACATCACGAAACAATAGCGTTACGAAGTAGAGTCCATTTGATTAATGTATTCTGAACGTTCCCAAGTAATTATCTTAATAGATGTTAAAAAATAAAAAGGTATATATTTGCTGTAAATTATTGCGGGTACTCTCACACTCGTACCATTGACTATGTGACCTACAGATAAAATTTCCCAGGTAGATGGTTTATTCACGGTACTTTCTGCTATACGTGATGCATGGCATATTCAGCCCTACTACTGGGCACCAGCTTCCCTTCAACACGGTGTTAATCAGTCCATACTCCACCACGCTGACTAAATGCGGGTTGGCGGACTTCATATGTCTTTCAAGAACTTGCTAAGTTCTCTAGGACATGCAGGTTTCCTCATGATGATTTCCCTTACCGTAGACAAATAGAGGTCATGTTAGATATGATACGCATGACATGAAAATATCAGAGATGCGAGACTCGGATTTGAATCAGCTTCAATCGGTAAATCAAGCAAGCACATACCACTGGGCTGTACTCTTCGCTACCTCGGTAGATGGTATCCTGGATTTTAGTAGGTAAAAATCCATGATCTATCTCGTACGTTGGCTGAGTGTTTTTAGAAAATTTTCCTCACATTATAAAATAGTAGATTATACTGAGGCGGCGTTATTGTAAGCTTAAGAATAAAATAATCTTTATAAATTTTAAATGAACCATTAGATATCCTATAAGAGCTTAAAAATTTTTATAACAAATTCGATGGCAACCAAGACCGAAGTTCATTGACTGACCATTAACGAGGGAAATATTACACAACAATCTGCACTAGATACCTCTCTCTATTTCGATACGACCAAAGAAAGTTAAAGGCTCATAATCAGCATTAAGAGTTCTTTAAAGCACGTTATAACACTGTCAATTTTCGAAATACAGGCTGCTAGTGATTTTTTCCGTGCAAAATCTGAACAGCTCTTTTTCCACTGAAAGATCAACGTCCTGAAAGCCAAAATTAGGTTAATGAAGAAATAATCCACTTAGTGAGCCAAAGGAGAGAACTTAAAATATCTTTCGAAATAATTTTCAAAATATATTTGAAGAACTGAGCTGATGCTACGTTCTTCCGGAAATTACCCTATAAGGTAATTTTAGCACCTAAAAATGTAAATCTATGGTGAAACTGCCCTCGATAGAAACCTATAGCCAATGTTGTCATATTATATAGCATTGTAGAGAGCGCTTACAGTATTTGATCGAATATAGATATAAGATCTATATCTAAGATGGAGCGGAGCTGATGGAAAAAGCATCCGGAGACGACTTTTTATCAAAGCGATATAACTTAAATAATTTTCTAAGAATAGTTAAAATATTACAAATTTTAGTAAACGAAGTGGAAGATTAGAAATTTAATTAAAAAGCTACTTCGTTTAAAACCATTAAATTGTAAAATAGTTAAACTTAATCAAAGCATATCAAAAATCTACACATATAATAAAATTCTAACCGAGTCAAATCTGAACATTAAATATTTTTTGGAAAATCTAATTGAAATGGACATTTTTTTCGATCGATCGATCGATGCCAAATCTATTGTTTTAAGAATTTTTGTCTCTCTGTCTGAGAAAACCACTGGACGAATTTGAATGAAATGTGGTATGATGATAGCTGGTTACTCGGGTCAATACAAAGGATATATTTTTTATTGCGGGAAAATATCTCATTTCTGAGAAATCTTAACTAACCGTTACAAACCAGCTATAAAACATCGGTATGTAAAATCTATTTTGTTACCGGTCTTTAGAACGCAGGTGGAGCCGCGGGAAATGCTAGTATTAAAAAAATCAAGTTCTTAACGTCTATCACTTTAGTACAATTAGCAGACATAAAAAGAGGGCATAAAATGTTTTTCCTTTCGCAACACACTGTGCGAATTCTCCATCACGACAGCACAATGGGAGATAAAATTTTGCTTTTGGTAACTTAAAACTTTCGATAGTATTAGTTAGGTAACTTTAATTGTTTTTTAAATTCTGTGTTATACACATTACAAATAGTAATACTAGCACTAGCAATATCTGCGGCTCCGCCCGCGTTCTAAAAAGTTGAATATTTAGAGTTATAAGTGTTTTTGATGCCAAATCATACCAAAATAAAAAATAAAAATTTTGTTCCAAAATTAAAATTAAAAAATCTAGAGCGGGCTACCCCCATATATCATCGTATTCTTACCCTGATTCATCTAGCACCAAATCAAGATGAAGGCTGGCTGGTAGTTAAATAAAAGTTAAACATTTTTTCCACGACTGCAATTACATTTGAAGACGCACATGTTATGGATATGAAATGGTTCATAAATCACGGCCTTTCGCTCAGTATTTACATACAGTTGAAAGCTTTTAAACAAAACATAGGTTAGAATACGTGTTTCGCGTACATTTATAGGGTTTTTAGGTGAAAATTGAAGTCAGTCGAGTCCTTTAGTGGCCAAGTTGCCAACAGTCGCGGGTTCGAATACCACTGCAATTATTTGTGTGATGAATACGTTTGAAATCCAGGAAAAGGGAGTTAACATTTATAATATGTATGTATTTAAATGTTATATACGGTATACCTATATAAAAATAGAGTTATACTATGCTTAGTGCCTATTGACGAGATTAAGTGTGATAAAAAAATAAAAACGCTAGTAATAAAAAAACTGTATTTTTAGACATAAATACTTAAATTAAGTATAATATTATATATCATGAATATTCCTACAACTTTCAATATTTATTTATTCGAATTTCGGCTGAACGAACACGATTTGATATTATTTTACAACATTTCGCCTTGTATTCCCAGTCTAGACCGGCCCTTACCACTAAGCTAACACTAACCAGTAATCTAAGTGATCGTGACCGAAGGATCTCTCGTGAAAGGGCTTTACATAATAGATTCGC
The DNA here is from genome assembly GCA_905231865.2 of Boloria selene. Taxonomy (NCBI): domain Eukaryota; kingdom Metazoa; phylum Arthropoda; class Insecta; order Lepidoptera; family Nymphalidae; genus Boloria; species Boloria selene. The sequence goes on from HG993149.1 coordinate 10,276,643, forward strand.
CTAATCATTAGTCACGTTACTTCATCGCTTCTGCTTTGTTGTATGTAGGTCAAATTTTCGATATACTTCTTACTATGTAATTAATTCAATTGATTTCCGATAGCAATTAGTGACTATCGCTTATCTTTTATCAAGATAATATTTAGAAACTACTTGTTTGTATAATACTTTCTTAGATTTTAAACGCAAGTAATATTTTTTTCGGATTTTTTGCCAATTTATTTTTGAAGACAGTGGTAGCCCAGCGGTAACGCGCTCGCTTGGGTAACCGAGTGATGCGGGTTCAAATCCGGGTCTCGCAACTCTGATATTTTTTTATGTGCGAATCATTTCTATCATGATTACCACATGTCTTACGGTGAAGGAAATTATCGTGAGGAAACCTGCATGTCTGAGAAAACCTAGCAAGTTCTGGAAGGACATGTGAAGTCCGTGCCCAGCAGTGGGACGTTAAAAAGGGCTGATGATGATGATGATGATGAAGAAGTTTCGAGTGCTTTTACGGCAATTATGAATTGTGGGTAGGCACTGTCTATAACAATTATGACACGTGTAAAACTAAAACCACAAGAAAAACCCGTTAGTAAGATTGCTATAAAGCATTCGAAACGTCAAGAACATAAAATTCAAAATACGAGTAAATTCGCGAAAAATACGTGTTAAATTCGCTTTAATCGGGTGCATGTCCTGCAGGTGTACTATGTTTAATCCAGATTCATTCAGCTGTTTTGTTGGTGTAAAGGTTGGTGTAAAGGTAAACCTGCGTACATACAAACTTAGTGAAAAAAGTATTTATGTACTATGCTTATATAAATATGTAAATGTGCCGGTACAAAACTAGGTTTTACAAACCATATTTTTACGAGTCATGCTATTCGCTTGTGTAGATTACTGTTTTTTAACAAACTTCAATAAAGAAAGAGGTTCTCAACTCGACTACCTATATGTTTTAATTATATCGACATTGCCCATAGAACAGACACTTAAATTTTTCATTGTCATGCTTATACTGGTATTCATAGTTAATTTAGTTTTTTTTCTCCAATAGATTTTATGTGGATCAAGCTTATGTCGCGTCCCTGCTGGTAGAGGATATGTCTGTAGAGTACTAATGATTCTTTTAGGCTCATAGATAGATTTATAGATGGACTCAAAATGCGAAATTTTTTAAATCTGCCTGTTAGTTCATTTTATTATTATAGATGGGCTTACTCTTGACCTTTACCTTAGCTCGAAGGCATAGATAAGGTCTACGATGTATCGAGTTTGCCCAGGAGAAGCCTGTTAACACGCACCTTAAAAAGTTTCAGATCATACGCACTCGGAAAAACAGACGCAGGCAGGGCATTCCACTTCTTGGTTGTGCGCATTATAAAAGACGGTGAGAAGCGCGCGATTGGTTGGAATGTCAACCAAGAAGGGATGGTATCCTGCAGTACGTCTGGTGTTCCGATGGAAGAATGGCGATACACTCACAGAGCAGATGAATATAGATAATATATTGTGTTTTTTATCTATTTCGTGGGCACACTCCCCGAAGTACAGTCTGTAGAAAACCGATGATGATTTTATAAATAAACCAAAAAATTAACAATAATATCTACACCTTATAATATATTACATATAGACTTTAACCAAGAAACTCGTAATAAAAATACGCAACTAATAAAGACACGATTAATGAACTTGTTTTATAACCGCGAAAGTTTATCTAAACTTAAAACTTATTAAATTCCTTAAAAACAACTCAACAGTTTATTATAATTATAATTTATGATATACAAAAATCTGAGTCTAGTTCCGCGGACACACCCATAGAAATAACTGACCAGGAAGCTATCACAAGGACAGTGGACTTTCACCGCCTTTCTATTCTACGCGCATCGTTCAAACTGCGGTACGCTAAAATAGTATCGAAGTATAACGACACCATAGTCAACAAACGTTTTTTTAATCTATATATTTAGCGCTACCGAAGCCGCGGGTTTCGCTAGTAAATGTATAAAAAAACTTGACAAATAATATACGAAAACCTTCCTCGAGAACCATTCTATTCATTGGTGAAAACAGCATGAAAATCGGTGCAGAAGTTTTTGATTTTATCGCGAACAGACAGACAGACATATGCGGCGAAGGACTTTGTTTTATATTATGTTTTGATAGTAAAATTATAATTGAGTCGAATCTGTACATTGGTTATTTTTTGAAAACTGTTATTGAAATAGTCATTATTATGTACCTATATACAGAGGCCAAATCAGCCCTTTTTAACGTCCCACTGCTGGGCACGGGCCTCCCTCAGTACGAGGGGGATCAGTCCATAGTCCACCACGTTGGACCGGACTGTCACGTGAACGTGTTGGCGGACTTCACATGTCTTTCGAAAAACTTGCTAGGTTTTTCTAAGACACGCAGGTTTCCTCACGATGTTTTCCTTCACCGTAAGACAAGTGGTAATCATGATAGAAAGATCAATATTGTTTATAGATTTTTTGTCAGTCGATCAATTTATTGGCCGCATTATGAGAAATCCACTAAACAGATATTAATGAAAGTTATCCAAATCAACATATCTCATAACGTAATTTCTGTAAAATCTATACCACTTTTTCAAGTGTACCTCTAGTTAATTCTATAAGAGTTTCAACACTATTACTTGACAATATTTGGAAATATTCTAAGACGTTTAATGAAATTACTTAACTATTTAAAGGAAAAAAATTGAACCAACTGTAGTGATGATAATGTCTTAATAAATGTAATATTTAAAGTCTATTTAATTTAATAGCCGTTGAAGAGTTTCGCAAAATACCTACCGGCCTCAAGAGGTAACCTAATTATCTTTTGTATTGTCATCAGATTTCACATACTTCTAAAGTTTAAGATTGAGCGATAATATAATTAGTAGGTTGGAATGAACTTCTAAGGTTGCATTACATGAATCTTTAATATAACATAATTCTAACTTAGTACTATCTGTACATTAAATATTTTAATTTCAATCATATTTAAGTAGTCATTATTATCGATACAGAGGCCGAATCTATCTTTTTAGAATTATTCTCTGTTTGTTTGTCTGTGACCGCAAGAACTAGAGAAAAGTACTGGACATATTTTGATGAATATTTGGTTTGATGATAGCTGGTTATCTGATTAACATATAAGGTACTTTTTACTCCGAAAAATTATCCCATTTCTACAAAATATATAAGTACAAATTTTGCCATTGTATCGATAATAACACGGAATTGATATTATCTATATTCATCTGCTCTGTGAATAATAACGACTAAGTATTTTGATACATTTTTTCAAATACATTTTAATATGCAGATTCAACTCAGAATTTTATTATAAGAACATAGATGTCAAATATTCACGTAAAACTAAAAAAAAGTATCATCATCAGCCCTTTTTTAACGTCCCACTGCTGGGCACGGGCCTCCCTCAGTACGAGGGGATCAGGCCTTAGTCCACCGTGCTGGCCCAGTGTGTGTTGACGGACTTCACATGTCTTTCAAAAAACTTGCTAGGTTTTTCTAAGACGTCGCAGGTTTCCTCACGATGTTTTTCCGCCACCGTAAGACAAGTGGTAATCATGATAGAAAATTATTCGCTCGTGAAAATATGGGATGCGAGACCCGAATTTGAACCCGCATCACTCGGTTATTCAAGCGAGCGTGCTACCGCTGGGCTACCACTGCAATGGTCAAATTCTTTAATATACTTCTAAAATGGAAAAATAACATATAAATAACATAGTATTAGAAAAATTACAAGAGGCTTACCAACCTTTAGATGTACGAAAAATTAGAAGATTTTATTAAATAAACCGAATATTTTTGAGGTATTAAAGTGTAGATTTATTTTATATCTAAGTTTATTATATCAGTATTCTAAAACTGAGGACATCGTGGGATCGCATTGCTAGTTGCCACATAATGCCATATAAAGCTAGAATAATGTTTACTACAAATATAGCAACGTAAGTGGTTATGGATTAAATATATTACAGATGTGGGCAAAGTCGTGGGCAGCAGTAGGTCACGAGTTCAAATCTGAGCAAAGGAAGAAGTTTAGTTAAACTTATTTGTTTATATTTTATGTAGGTAATAATTTTGTTAAATTTATTACCGTAAACACGGTGGCTGTTAAGTTAAAAATTAAATGCGTTTAAAACTTTGGAAATCAAAAATCTAAATAAATCGCAAACAAGTCAAGTCAATTATTTGCGTAAATTTAAGATAGTATTAAGGTCAGTAAGAATTTCAATCCTATTAAAGATATTAACCAAATTAATTAGAAAGTAAATATTATACTTCCTTTCTCAAATCAAAGTTATTTTGTATTTTCTTCTATACATTTCAATAATAACAGGTTTTACGTACAAAAAATGATTCAAAAAAATAATTAAAATTTAAGTTTTTTTTAAATTATTAATTAATTTCAAGCTCTTTGACCGATTTTAAACCTACTGTCCTATTTAACTTACATAGTTTAAGTTAATAACTTCTAAAATGTTTGTTTACTTTCAAAGGTTAAGAATTAGTACATGAAATATTACAAAATTCACAGTTTACCATTCCATTTCAGTCACGACTTTTGCCTATATATATGATATTTATTATATTAGATAATAAGTAGCTTATTGAATATTTCGTAACCTCTGTAGGTTAACTTTGAAAGGTGTGACCTCTGATACCATCAACATCTAATTGCCCCAGTAAAAGAATTAATAAAGTTTCTACTTTATCTGTTAATCGTTGAAATAATTGCAATAGTAAGATTATTCAGGAATGATAACTGACTAGTACATTACCTAATCGGAATCACTTCTTCTGGGGCCAAGTCATAGTCAACCGAGCTGGCCAAGAGCGAGTTGGTGTTTTTCCAGTTGTTTTTCGTTTTGTTAGGTTCTCTCAGACATAAGAAATATATGAAGCTAACAATTCGAAACTCACGATAATTCTCATCACCATATTTTCTTTAACCGTAAGATAAGGGGTAATCATGTTGGAAATGATTTGGACATGTAAATTTTAAAGGTTTGAGTCCCTGAATGCGAACGCCATACCACTATCACTGCCTACTATAATTATTATATGTAAAAATATTGGTGGTAATACGCATGCATATATACTAATACTATTATAACGTAAATCTAAAATTCAATTAAGCTTTTAGTTACTTTACCAGGTCAGCCCATATTATTATTATTAGGTGTTTCTTTCTTCTAAAATTCAGGAACCCTCCTTAATCTCAAAACCGATTAGGTACACATCTGCCAAATTGATTTGTCGTGCCACCAAACTTTGAGAGTGATAAAAACAAAAAATGCACTTGAATTTCAAAAGAAATCCTTAACAACGGTGTTGGCTTGGTGACCGAAATAGGCTAAGCGGACAATAAGTAAAGTTAATTATAGTCAAAAGTCAGTGTTGCAAACTAGCCTTTGTTGTTTCTGTAGCAAAACAGAACCATTAATATATAATCATTAAGCATAAAGCCTACATAATATCAAATGAACCGCAGAGCTAAAATAGTCAGAGATCTTGTGTATAAAAGTTCGAGTGCAAAATCAAGATATAAGTAAATAATTTGATTTATCTTATTTATTTATAGGATCATCTAGACTATAATATATGAAATATATCGATAACTATATATAAATAGATTATTACAAATTATAGGTTTAATTATATCACATGTATTCGACAGTTTAACGTTTATACTTTAATACTTTCTTAGATTTACGCCAATATTTGACATTATAAATGAAATTATCTGTCCGGTTTTTTCTGACATGACGGGACACTATCTCTTCCGTGACCCTGATTGCTGTAAAGAATTTGAAACGTCTGAAACTAAAACTGAAAAATCCGAAAAGATAGTTTTATTTATAGACTTTGTCCATCAATATTTTAATTTACTTCTTAGTCTGTAGCCTTAACTTATGTGCAATGTTTTATTATGTTATTTACAGTATTTACTAACAGTGCTAAGTGCAATTGCAATATCAGCTCTTAGACTATAACAGTCATTAGATATCATTTGATGAAACTATACGGTAACGAGGATATATTTGTGCAATCTGAGAAGAGATTGTTAAACCTTGACGTTCACTAAGATGAGTTTATTTAAACGTGGCTAATTTAATTTATTTTTCACATCATTATCCAAAATTATGTATTTAAAAAATGTTATCTTTATAACGTGGTAATAGTACATTAAGTTCTATCTATTTCTAACGGTAGTAGATTTATATTAAGGAAGATATACGTATGTATTTTTAAATTTTTTAATTTGAATCTGAATAAATGTGGATTAAATGAATTAAATGGTCATTTCCTAATATTTTTACTACAAAAAAATTAAAAATAAAAACAATAACCAATTTTTTATATACTTATTACTATTGCGCTGGTGTTGTTTAAAAATACCTGGGTTTTCATAGAATTTTTCAACCTTATTTCTACCCCTTAATTTTTTACTAAAAAGCCTTTGTTTGATATCGTTAGGGGCTATAAAGCATTTTAAATACTTTCTGATATATTGTGATTAATAATTGATTAATAACTTTCATTCATGTTCATATAATAATAGATGTCTAGAACATTGTACACTACTTTAGATAAGCTGAATAGGTTACTAATTAAATAGATCATATTTTGTTACGATAATTATTAAATTAATAATGAAATACTACTATAACTGATATACATGAATCAGTTATCTTCCCGTCATTGGTCATCGAAGCGTCTGGGTTAGCAAAGTTACGTAAAGTGTATGTAAACCATACCAAAACCGGTCCAGCTATTACATAATTAAACTTTTACTGACTTGATTACAGTTCAAAGGCCGATTATGCGAAGAGTATGGGTGTCGATGTTAGTTATAATTATTCATCAACGTAGTGAAGCACTGATTATTCGTACGCGTTAATTTCTAATTCAATTTTTGACGGCATATTTGGCTCAGTTTTTAGTGACTTGCTGCGCCAGCGGTCGCGGGTTCGAGTCCCGCTGAGGGCATACATTTTGAGCACGAATGTCTGTACAGTCATGGGTGTTTATATTTAGATTATGTATTTGTTTAAAGTTATAAATGTAGTATATCAACTATCTGGTATCTGTAACAAAAGCCTCGTAGCTTAACATTGAACTAGCGCTGTGTGTAATAATGTCCCAACATATATCTAATGTCTTTCACGAGCTTTTTGCATTTGATTTATACAAATTGTATATATTTATTTAATATAGTATTACCTATACGTTGCTTAATTATTCATTATAGATTTAAAAAATTTTGAAAATGGTTTTATGCCTGTTAGATACTTTTTAATAATTCTTAAAAATGTCCCTTTTAATATCCTAAATCCTGACGGTAGGTACCTTAAGCAGAAAAATCAAGGTATTCATTAAAAATCTTAGGTAAACTATTGATATATTTCGCAAATCATATTACGTATACCTATAGGAAGTCATCTTCTATAATCTATTAATATTCAATTTAGTGTAAATGTAAACAAACTTAGCGAATTTTAAATAAATATAATTCAATATCAAGGATTCAACTCATAAAATTCTACAAATATAAGAATTAAAGAGCTTGTTATATTTTATGAAAATACAAATGAACAAGTTTATAATAAAAAAAAATCAGTGTGTCGATCGATTAGTCACTACCTCTCTCGGCATAATACAGACATGTCAATTGTAAACGGACTTACAATTGTATAGAACTATATTAAACATTTACGTCAGATAACTATCTTAGATAGCTTTGTCATATCTTAATAAAATAAAATCATCACCTTTATAAATAATTAATAGGTTTGCGTGCGATTTCGATAAAAAAATTAATTAACTTATGAGACTAATAGTTCTAGTAAATATATTCTATTTTGAAGTGGTAGTGTCATGCTTGTTACCTTCGGGTAGCAGCCGAATGGGCCGACACGCCCCGTATAGGACCACTCTCTCACAGAAAACCGGCGTGAAGTGGCAGCTATGCTGTCGCGTTTCGTCCTGTGAGTGAGAGTCCGGGAGGTCTACTCCCCATACCTCCTCCCTTCCTCCTCCCTCTTTCCTCGCTCCTCCATCTTACCTCCCACTTCCCGCCCCCTCCCTCCTCCCTCTTCCCTCCCTTTCCTAAAAGGCCGGCAAAGCATCTGCAAGCCCTGCTGTGTTGCAGATGTCCATGGGCGGAGGTGAACACTTACCATCAGGTGAGCCTCCTGCCCGTTTCCCCCCTTTGTACCATAAAAAAATTGTACTTGTATAGATATATAAACAAACTTGAACCCACGACCTATAACACAGTGCACTCTGTCATTCCGACTGTTTATTATATGCTTACATAAATGTTTATTTGGCCACAAATAAACGAACAAGCGTCAATCAGCCGTTAAGGTATTATTTTTATAAGTTTATAGAAATTACTACACTTGGGTAACATCCACGGTCGCGCTCAAGAATTCTTACATTCACTTTCGCTTTTTCATCGCTAGAATGCTTTATGGCATATTTGTAATCAATTTCATCTTATTATTAGTATAGGTACGTATGGTATTGGCTCAGAGTAAAGTTGAAAACACAATAATTACGATAATATGTGACTGGCTCTATAATTTTAATATTTCTCTCGTTTTATTTATTTAGTATACAAAAGGTAATGTTATGAAATTGAATAATATTTTTTAATACTTATTTTAATTTAATAACACATATCTTATGACTTAGAAGACATATAAAAATAATAAGTGTATGTATATGCTAAATGCACAAAATTGTTTTATAAAGGCAGTAACTCAGTGGTAAAGCGCACATTTGCAATGTCAAGGGCAGAGGATTCAAATCCCGAGTACCGCATAACGATGTTATATGCAAATCATTTTCATCATCTTCAGAATCAATTAACAGTGTAAGAAAACAACATAAAGAAACTAGCATGTCTGAGAGAACCTAATTAGTTTTCGCAAGGCAGATAATTTTCGCCAACCCACCTGTTGCCATATACTGTGCAGCTTAATTAATAATCATCAGATTGATGTGGATGGACAATGTCGTCTTGTTAACTATCGACTCCCCTAGATACGTTTTAACCAGTAAGATAGATTACTAAGAAATCTGATATTTTCTGGGTTTTTTTCTACTGCAATATGTATGTTTTATACATATAAATCTTCCTCTGAAATCATTCTATTTATTGCTGAAAACTGCATTAAAATCCGTTGCGTAGTTTAATAGATCTTGGGTACAAACAGTGGGAGGGAAGAGATAGGCACTGACTCGTAAAAAAATGAGAGCTCTTAACTAACTTTTGTATTTAGTAACACCAAGTGTAAATATAGAAATAATTATGATATAGAATGTAACAGTGAATTACAAAATTGTTGTTTACTTGTCTGCCCCTTGCGTGTCTAATTATAATCTTATTATATTTGTTAATTTTAATTATATTATTTATTACAAATTATACTATAACAAGATTAATATATATTCTTTAAAAATACTCACGTTTGACTCAGTTTGTATTGACCCTACTTGCAGTGCCAGCGGTCGCGGGTTCGAATCCCACTGGGTCCATTCTTTTGTTGAGCACGAAAGTTTATACTCCAGTTATGGGTGTTTATATTTATATATGTGTAGTGTATCAACTATCTAGTATACGTAACACAAGCTTACCACGAACTTCTAATAGATGCCGCTTTCTGTAATGATGTCCCAACATACTCCAAATTATTTATTTTATAGTTTTCCTAAAATATGAAAATATTCTTAAATAGACATTTTCAAGGCTTATGGTGTCGCCCACATATTTGCCCACATACTTGCCCATACAAAAACTGAAGCAGTCATTATACATTTTACGCAAACTCTACTGTCACATTACATAATATATGGGAATGGTGGATCCAAAATAGAATAGAATGAATTGAGATGATTTGATGAAAGATTAATGATGTTATTTGCAAATAAAATATGATACTCAAAACATTTTAAACTATATTTAATATGCAATAGAGTAAAAAATTGTATGACTAAGGTATAGGTCTTGTAAAATAGGAAGAGTGTTATAATTTCATATTAGATGTAATTAATGCTTATTTGTATGTAATTTTATTTATAATACTAAATAAGATAACCTTAAGCTACACTGTAATTTGAAATCTGTAATATTAATTAAAGATTTAAAGTCACCGACATGAAGTGGCAGTGGGATGGTCACGTCTCCAGGCGTAGTGGTGGCCGATAGAGTCGAAACGTGTTAGAGTGGAGACCACGTTTAGGCAAACGTAGTGTAGGACGCCCTGCGGCAAGATGGACCGACGATTTAAAAAAGGTGGCAGGTACGAGATGGATGCAGGCTGCCCAAGATCGGGATGGTTGGCGCTCTTTAGGGGAGCTCTTTTCTCTGTCTTCTTTCAATTCGAGTCTGTTTTACGTGGATTACACGATATATGTGACAACTGACGATGTGGATTTCTATAATAGATTTTTTTATAGTTCTAAGAAAAATCTTCCCTTAATAATTATTCCATTAACAAGCCTCGCATAAGCTTTTTATCAACATAACTACTACATGAATACAGACGCACAAATTTTTAACTAGCAATTTACGTCCATAAATTGAATGATTTAAAAACGAAAAAAAAACAAGTACAAAAACCATTATTTTTTTCGCCAAGAACCTTCACAGCATATCCCACTCTAATAAATGGGTTTCATCACAATCGGAAGACAATCATATAAACATTCACTTTATATAAATAGCCTATAGTTTTTATTGCAAATGTATACTGAATTATAATACTGTATAACTTTATTCACACGGTTGATGTTAATTTTTTAATGGTTATAAAATTATTATTTTTTTTGACAGATAACACATTTAGATATGAAGTTAAATTACCATGTTAAAGAACAATACTATAGGCGTGATAGTTTTTAGTAAAGTTTAAGTTAAAGTCTCGCTTCGCTCGCCTTAATGACAGTCTTCGTAGCTTAATGTGGAACTAGATGGTTATTTAACTCTGTAACGATAAACTTGATTGAAATTAAGTTTGACTTTATTTGCTCCGACATTTTAATAGTATTTAATCCATTATTTACGAATATTTTAGCAAAAATATGCCAATATGAAAATTAAATAATGTGGCAGTTATATGGCTGCAGCTTGGTTGCGTCTCTGACTGCTGAATGGACTAAGGAGCAACCCCTTGGCTTTGTTTACTGCTGTCCGGGGGAAATTCTGTTGCGTATAGATTATAGATCCTTACATTAAAAGTAGAAGTATTATGTTAGACCCACAAGTTTTGATGCGAATTATATTGGATTACATACAATTACATGGATTAATTTTTATAACTACTATAATTATATTTATAATAAGAATAATGTAAGTGCGTATTAAAAAAATATATTTTTTCCGAAAAACAAAATGTGACATACATAACGACAGATCGCTATCACTTTACTAAATGCTATAAGACTCTGACTTTTGTGAGTGAAAGGATGCGACTACTTCTTAGGTAACCGCGTATTATGTTTACAACACCACTCATAATAACTCGAGTGACACGAGTTTTAAAACTACTTTCGGTGTAAAAACTAAAGAAGCCTCAAATTATATATGAGAATAGATGATAATTATTATTATATCGCTCGTTTCGTGACGGAATTCCAATATTATAGTGCTGCGTTTTAAGAGTAGTGTAGCACGTACTTACAACTACATGCATTTCTAAATAATAAGTAGTTATTGACACCGGGATTTTAAAATTGGGTCTCTAAGCATTTTCACTTTTAAAGACTTCAAAGAGACCGACGCATTGGCTTTTGAAATTGCCAGTCTAATCATCTGACTGTCTGTTTGCTTGACTTTAAAGATTTTAGCTAGACTTTCATTTACAGGGTGAAGACATAGTATCTGAATAAGTAAGATCTAAAGTTATTTGTTTTGTAAACAGGTATACAAATTTGAATTAGTTCAGATTAATGAATGCCTCCAGCGGGACTCGAACCGCGACCGCTAGGACAGGACGCAGTGTCACTACCAACTTAGCCAAACAGGTCGTAAATACATATTATGCAAAGATTCATAAAATAGACATGTCTTACTGGATATTTTTGAGAAGTCAGTGTGTAATTGCCTTACTTTAGGTCATTTCCGAAATCCACTTTTAAATCCGTTCTTACTCAATAGTAATTTAATTACGATAATTATTTATATAGATAAGAGAGAAGATGCATCATTATATGCACCAAGGAAAATCCTTGGCATTTAAGGCAAAATTCGCACAATATCAATCGCTAATTTGGTAATAATAATAAATAATAATATTATATGCTTAGAATAATTATTCTAAGATTATATGAATGTTCAATGCTAATGTTGCCACGATATTAATTATTTTATTTTCAAATAATGAAAACACTAATATGTATTTTTTTTGCATAGCAGATTAAAAAAATTAAATTAGGTAAAACTAAGCCAAGATGACAGCTTATGTGCGTACGAGTATTGCACGTACGATAAAAAGCACGTTTCTTATGTAGAGACTTATATTATTATTTCTATTAAAACTAGCAATATATATTATTTAAATTAAATTTTTAACCTTTGGTCTACTGCAATTACGAATGCTAAGGATGTCTGGCCCTTCTTCGGGCTACTGACCCACATCAAGTTCAACGCGCTACATATTTGGACCAAGGACGTGACTACGACTTGTTTATTTTACTATTTAAAGTTAATTTTAAGTTTATTTTTAGTTGATAAATATAAGATAGTTTCAATTTAAAGCAAATTTTAAAAATCATATTTAAATGTACTCAAAATAATATTTTTTTCATTAATTCATACAAATAACAGGCATGTATGATTTTTTGTATAATTATTAATATTTTAATTTGGAAATATGCAAGATTTGTCTTTTTGTATAAGTCCTTTTTAACTTCCTACAGCTGGGCAACATTTGCTTGCATTTGGAATAATGCGGGACTTTGCCTGTGGTTTCGCATATTTTTTAGATTTTTGTCTATCTGTCTGCTAACACACAATGAAAGAACAACTGGACAAATTTCGATAAAATTTTGTATAATGATAGCCGGTTAACCTGAACATAGCATACTTTTTACTAAAAATTATCAAGAAAAATTAAACCCTTTACCCTTATTTTATAAAAATTTAGGTACTAGTACCAAAAATGACAGATCAATGAATGTTTATAATTTACTAGCATTTCCCGCGGCTTCGCACGCATTCTAAATACCAGAAACCAAATTTTTCTGAATCGCGCGTTTGCAACATTTCCCGATTTTAACATTTTTCATTGATGCTCCGCTCCTATTAGCCGTAGCGTGATGTAATATAGCCTATAGCCTTCCTCGATAAACGAAGATGATTCATTTTTCAAGTAGTGTCTGAGATTAGTGCTTCCAACCTAACAAACACACTCTTCAACTTTATAATATTAGTATAGATTAAAAGAACCTCTAACACATTCTAAAGTTACCAAATGATGAAGACACGAATAAATAAAAAAAATAAAATAATACTAAATATTAATTGTTACATTTGATTCAATGACTTAGTCATAATTACATTCTCTGACCTCGATTTGAGATCTGCGAATATTTCGACACACGAAATTACTGTAGAGCAGCTTAAATATAATTTGACTACAAATATATTTTTTTATTTCATAATTTTTATGTACATTATACGTGTATGAATAAAATTATATAGATTTTTTTATTTTAATTGTAATTATTACATACAATAAATTATGAAACAAGCAATGCATCGAATATTATAACTTCCGGTCATCGAATCTATATATTATGTACTTATAAAGGTATATGTATATAAGAGTACGAACTCTCAATGACATTTGTCTTTAAAGATGCAGTAAAGAAGTTATGTACTTGATTTTAGAGATGGATTTTTGTAATAAAAATAGAGAAGATTCGATTTTATGACGATTTTACGCTTCACTGGCAATTATTTTATAAAGGTTAGTATAGATTATGGAATAGAAATATAAACTATGGGTAAAAATAACTTTAAAAGTTGTTCTACCCATAGATGGGATTTTTTTCTTGGGGTTTATGGGACCACCCATGAAGTACTACTCCGTTAAAAAATAACCATGAAAGTCGGCTAAGACCTGTCTGACATATAAAACATATTTTATTTTTGAACTGTTTCATAATTATTCTTCTTCAAACGAAAGAAAATCTTTTACAGTGAATGTATCGCAATTATCGAATGACCTCTATTTGAAGAGATTAATTATTGAAATTTCCAAACTGCTTATTAACTACACTAAGATATATGAATTTATAACATTTATATCTATTAATCTTTTCTTCTACTAACACGATTTAATAATTTTTCTATTTTATTTATGACTAACGACTCACCCTCGCTTCACTCGGATTCATTTCTACGTTTCGAATACTTAAGAAATGATCGCCTTTAGGAATTAAACCACCAATCCCCGGTCCTTTTCAGGATCTCAAACTATCTTCATAACAAAATTTCATCTAAATTGGTTCAGCGGTTTCTTAGTTAATTAATTAAGATATTTTTTTATTTTCATATCTTAGACTATATTATTATTATAAATATAAAAGTCAATTGCCGCAAAATATGTACGCTGATCACTTTATACCGGCATCGCAAATATGGCTAATTCGTTTTGTGTTTTTGTAATTATTAGTACATAGTTTGTATGAAAGAAAATGTTTGAAAAATTGTACAGAAAAGTTAAATATTTTGAATAAAAAATCTCCATATAAAAAGAGAGTTGACAGATTAACGCAAACAGCGTCATCGTCTAACGTCGTTGAACGTTGTTTAATTGCTTACACTATTTTATATCTTACTTTTGAAACAAAAAATTTCTTATGAAAAAATATTTTTTTTAGATCGTTATATCTGCAATTCTTAAAAATACCAGCTGATGCAACTATGAATTGTAGTCACACTATTACGTAGTAATATCGTAAAAATAATATTTAAAAAGGATTTTGGAATCTTTGTTCGAAATGTAAGATTTAAAAAAATATCTAAATATATAAAAGCAAAAGGTCACTCACGCACCAATTCCGAAGTATCGAAAATCGCTTGACGTATAACGAAAAAAAACGAATTTTGACACAGGGCTGGATTAAGGAGGTCTAAGGACTCTCGCAGGTTTAATTAAATACCTATCCTTCTTTTTTTGTGCTACAAACAATAAATTTGGCAGGAACCTGAGCGAAGGGAGGATAAGTCGCTAGTGTATGTTATATTTCAAGTGAAACTATTGAAAGAGAGTTTGATTTTATTGTGAGCAAAACCGCGGGCTTACTGCTAGTATAAAATATACATATATTTTATAAAATATCCGTCGTAATAATTTAAATTCTTTATAAGAAAAATCTTAAGCTTGAATAATGGCTAACAATTCTCTGAGAATGAATAATAATACATAATAGATCATAATAATTTATCGAAATCTTGTGTAACAGAAGTTCGTAACATCAAAAATAGAAGTACTAAAATATTGCATAATGCTATGTAATGAGATTAGAACGTACTCTTACATGCAGCATCTTATTTTGAATGCACTTGTTGCGCAAAACAAATCTAGGCTTTTGCGGTCAGGATTCCACTTACTTCTAATGATATAAAAAATATGTGTTTATTTACATAAAGTTTTTTTACTGTGCTTAAAATGACTTAAATGCTTACAAAGTATATGTAATAATTAAATGCGAAATAAGTTTTTGTTAATTTAAGAAGCCCAGAAGGCATAAAAATTAGAATGGAATTCCTTAAGTATTCGACTTACATATAATTTATGTATAAATTATGGTTTTAAATATATAAATGCATAATAAGAAGTTATTTTTATATAGTCAATCAATCAATCATAATATAGGTACGGTGTGGTCGTGGATTCGGATCCGATAATAACAATGATGTGAGCCATTTAATAGGGATTTATACCGGTATAGTTTAAATCAAAAGCATTTAGAAAAGCTCGAGGATATCTAAAAAACGAAAGGAAAATCTAACATTATTAAAGTACATATTTATGTATACCAATAAATTGCGAAAATTACTCTTGTGTATACAGATCACTAAGGCATAAATATATAAAATCGCATGAGTGCAAGTTTAAAAGCTATTTAATAAATATGTTACACATAAAACTACTAGAAATTCATTAAATATGCAGCTCGAAACCAGCGCGTTGAAGTCTT
Organism: Boloria selene; assembly: GCA_905231865.2. Lineage (NCBI taxonomy): Eukaryota > Metazoa > Arthropoda > Insecta > Lepidoptera > Nymphalidae > Boloria > Boloria selene. The sequence continues at coordinate 10,292,902 of HG993149.1, forward strand.
TCGTACCGCGATTAAGTTATTAGGGCAACTACATCCAATGTATGTTTACGATATAGTAGTTTTTAAGAGTAATAATTAAAATATTTTAAAGGCATTTTTATGTAATGCAGAATCGTAAATCTTTGTATGAATGAAATGACAAAAAAAGTTTACAAATATTTTTGAAAAATCAGGTTTTGTAATTTTTGTCTATATGTACATGTGGCTAGGAACTTATTAAGATAAATCCAATGTCCAATGACAGGACACCATATAGGTACTTTTTATTGCGAGAAAATGTACTTGAAAAATTACGAAATATTAAACGTTACAACGTAGGTAGAGACGAAATACAGTGGAGCGAAGCTATGAGCCATGATGATTAATTTATAAAAACCATAGCAAACGTAAAAAATACAGCAACGACCTTATCCCAATTTCCCTCTCGATGGGCATTAGACCTCTCTTTACATAACGAATGTGAAGGTTGACTTTCTTTGGCGGGGAGGGCACTCTATCGCGTCAGTTCTTAGTTGTACGCGCGCGCCCGCGCTTGTGCTGTGACAGTGACAGGTGACAGTTTACTTTTTAAATCCAGTCAGTCGTTATAATGAGGATCGTCTTTTGGGTATGTTACTGTTTTTTTTAAATATATATATAAAAACCTTGAAAATTGTTGTTTTTTTAGTTGAATCTAAAATTTCGATTAGGGTCAGATGGCTAACTGTTTTTGAGTATTTACATATTTTTATAATTTTCATACATGTTATAGTGAAAGTTAGTCGACTAGCTTTATTAGTTTACTCAGTTTATCTAAATATTTATTGACTAAATCTGTATTGTTTAAAATTAATATTAATTTTAGTTTGGTTTTGATACTAATAAGAAAAATATTTTTTATGTACACTAAAATTTTCATATATGAAACGGGAATAGCGCGAAAGTTATTATAAGAAAATAAAAATAAAAAAACAAAAAATTGAAATATATAACACAAAAAAAATAAAAAAAACTGTTTTATTAGCAAGCATTGAATAATAAAAAATAATATTTCGCACATAAATAATAATCATATATTACTCAATATCGATACATCCTTTCTACATTGCGTAAAAGCCTCGGAAGTGTGTCAGACAACGTGGAATTCGCGAACGGAACTCCACTTGAAGATGTACCTACTCCATTAGTCACGAAATGCGAAGCTAGGACCAGGCTATAAAATCTTGTCAAAGTATACACTGAAAAAAGATTACACTAACGAAGTATAAAGCAAGAAATTTGAATTGAATTGAATTTGAAAGTTAAAAATGTTGATAATTTTATTAAACTATATACCATTAACATAAAAATTTTACAAAAATATACTACTTAGTAAATATATTTTTAATCTACGTAATTAATAATTTAATAATTAAAAATATTTATAGTAAAACAATTTATTAAAAAAGTAACTATAAAACTTGTATTCAATGATGCTAATATTATAGCACATTTACTTTGGTGGATTACAACTTTATAACAACCTGCCAAGTGATGGCCGAGTGATGTTTTCTCTTGGTTGTTCAAATTTCAACTGACTATGTAATATTGCACGCTTAAATATTTTTTGTATATAAAATGATTCGTTTGCAAATATTATCTTGTAGTATCCAAAGTAGTAAAGCTTTTAATAAATACTTTAAACTGGCGATTTAACCTTGCGTCGCTCGGTTGCTTCCTCGACCCTAACTGTAACCTTTATTATTTTTCTTAAAATCGCTATAAATAATATAAAGCTTAATCAGATCAAGATGGAAGCCGTTTCGGAGATTAGCCGGATCAAACTAAAATCTCAAATATTGTGTTTTTTTTATAATTATACAATGGATATGCATTTCGTAAAAGTCGATAGTCGAATATTGCATTTAATAAAAAAAATATCTATAGAGCATTTGAATTTTGATCAGAAAATGTTATTGAACAAAATTACAAGCAGGATAATTTTAGAATAGTCTTTTAATTTTATGACAATTGAAACATTAAACATTTAAGAATATGGTCGTATAAAAATCATAGAAATTAAATGTAGGTTACATTGAACGAAGAAGACAATGTATGTAATGTATGCAGGCCGTAATATATAATTTCATTACAAGTACTTTTTGTATACCCGCAGTTAGGTTTTAGTTTTTGTACTCTATTACTAAAACTACTACTACTAACTTTTATTATTAGCCGGCTTTGTTAGTAGGAAGGTTATGTTTTTCAAGAGTATGTATGTAATTATATATATTATTGCTTGGTATGAATTGTGAAAGTGACACCTTTAATAAATTATCTTAATATAATCAGAAGATATATTTTAGGGGTTTAACATTTCCAAATTACACAACGCAGTCGAGTTTTTTAGTTTTTTAATTACACTGACTTGTATTTCCAGAGTCATTCATAGTATTTAATTTCTAAAGGTATTATATTTATATTATAATTTGCTATATTAGTATAAATATTACATTTACGATTATGTGCAATGATAGAGTCGTATGAGATAATTCGTGAATAGTTAAACAGTAATATATTAAACAGTAAAAACCGGATGTAATGATCATAACATAATCTTTGAAGAGTGTATAAAGCACATTAACATACGAATAAATTAGCATGTATATGATTATACTATTTAATATTTTGATTTCGTAACAGCCGCCTCTCCGTCTGCAGATTACGCTGCTTACGGTTAGGTGCATAATATAAACATCACGCTAGCAATTTAAAAAATAATACATACTAGCTATTCATCCTCTTTGGGGTTTATCCCCAGTCAAAAATAAAAACAATTTATCCCACAGACACCTATTTCAGATTTAATATTAAGAATAATTCTATTATAGAATATTATCTATCGTTCTTGCGTTATTGAGTAACAAACATGCATCCAAACATTTAAATATTAAAACTGTTACATCATACATATTTTGACGGCACGTTTGGCTCAGTTTTAGTACTTGCTTGCCAGCGTTCGCGGGTTCGAGTCCCGCTGGGGGCAGACATCTGTTGAGCACGAATGTTTGTACTCCAGTCATGGGGGTTTATATTTATAATATGTATTTATTTAAAAGTTAAGTAATATGTAGTATATCAACTATCTGGTATCCGTAACACAAGCCTCGTAGCTTAACACGGAACTCGATAGCGCTGTGTGTAATAATGTCCCAACATATATATTTATTATTTATTTATTTTAGATATGCGCAAGCGCATAGGCTTTAGATATAATATCTCGAAATAAGAGTTAACACTGGATAAACTGCCTTTAGACGTCCGGTGAGAGCAGTAAATTATCATAAAAACACCAATGGGTGGAGTTGAGGGTAGCTCGGTCCGGTTACACGTACAAATAGGATTATAACAAGCTATTAATTGACCTAAGTCGTATGTCAGACTGTCACTTCTTTGAAATACAAGCAATTTGTCGGTTTTTTAGGACATTAACGCAAAGCACTATTTAGTTGCATTATAAGCTATAAGGTTTATTATATTGTATTATATTTTAAATACTTACACATTATTATAAATACAAACATCTATGAATAGACTACAAACATTCGTGTTCATCACGCAAATGAATGCCCACAGCGGGAATCGAACCCGTGACCGGTTGCTCAGCCAGTACGGTCCCTATAAATTGTCATTTGCAAATATTCGATAATGAATTCAATTTGCAACAAGGCATTACTTCACTATTGTAATAGCTTAAGAAGGAAGTCAAACATTCACCTAAATCATAAAACTGTTTTTAAAATATAAAACTTGTTTATAGTAAAGTTTTTTAATTTTTTAAATCACATTATGTGTAAAACTAGAAGCTTGATACTTATTCTTTAGGCTTTTGACTAGGTATAGATAAATAAATAAGGCATTCAAAGTTTGTAAAAGTCGTTTTGAGTCGTTAGTACTCTATTATTTTAAGCAACTAAATGTACCAATACTATGCAACATGTAGAGAATGAAAGTTGTATTATAAAAATTAAATAACGGTTAGCTAATATTTACTACACATAATTTAAATAATATTGAAACCATATTTCAAAGTTATTAAGAAACACCTGTTTCCCAACTCTCAGTGACTACCAAACGTCTCTATAAATATAATATTTTGTTATTGGGAAGTACTAGCATAAAAAATTAATCGCTTACACATTAATCACACACGTTTATTACCCGATTGTTACAGTTAAAAGCTTTGAGGAACTTATTTTACTCAGATTGAGATAAAATCTGCTGTTTAATTACTTTTTTCCCGTCAGTTCTCACGCATATTGATGTAATCAACCGGAAGAAGATACTTAAGTATCCTAAAAATTTAACGGAAACGGTTTTGTAGAAAACGAAAGCCTATCGCGGTCACCCTTATTTTAGCAGGAAGTCAAACCGCAGGTGTGTAACGCTTATTAATGTTATAAGACCTCATTCTAACTAGTTTTTTGTGGAGTCGAAAATTTACTTAGAAATATATTTTATTGATTTAGCGGTAAATTCATATTAAAGTATTCGTTTGCAGATTATTTTGGTTTCATATTCAAATCGGATCGTTAAATGAATTTTTTTTTTACATGGAAACCATTAGGAAGTAAAAAAACTTGTGAAGTATTCTTCTAATTTAATTTTAAGAATTGGATTCTTGCATATTATGAATTTGGATTTTAAAATAACTGTGAACCGCAACATTTAAATAATAAATGTTGCGGTTCAGAGTAACACTGCAAATATATTTTATAACTACCTAACTAACTAACCTAACCTAACCTAACTACTATATTATATAATAATTATTAAAATACCCAAAACTAACCATCTCCACGAAACTTTTGTTTAAATATAATATATTAATTACATATAATAATATTTATAATAGCTAAGGATGAATTCGATTAAAATAGCCTATCACTCATAATCTATGTTAGAGAGGAGTTTTTTTTTCATCTCAGGATGTGTGAAGCAGTAAAACCATATTTTTTTAAATATAAAATTTAAATCAAGATGAAAGTTTTATTATAAAAATAGAAAAATGTGATATTTTCTATAGTAAGTAGGACTGGGTTAAGCGACAATCAGCGTACCGTTAAATTGGCGTTACGTGCGATCGGAAACGTATCGCTCCAGTTGCAAGTCAAGGCCGGTGGTTAGCGATATTGAACCTCTTTCCTTGAACTTGAAAGAATTGTATTCTGTTTGTTTGTCATTTTATTTTATATATAAATATTTAACTTATTAGAAGTTTTAACGTGTACTTGTATGATATAAATTTTGGTGCTTATTTACATGTAAAAATAATCTACATACTTATTGTGTTTTGAAGCGAGACTTTGTAGATTACTTATTGGTTGTAGTAAGCCCTTTTCAATGGCACATTGATGGGAGGGAGGTCAGGTTATAGTCAGCCACGCAGACTTAGTTGGGGCTGGTAGACTTCACATGTCTTACCAAAACTTATCAGATTCTCTCAGGCATACAGGTCTCCTCACTATGTTTTTATTTATCAGCTTCTAACTTATGGTTAGTTGATTCAATTCAATTTCTTAATTTTTTTTATAAGTAAGAGTAATGTAATAATAATAATAATATAATAATAAAGCTTTATTTAATTCCAATATAGGCCTACTACATTACAATAAATACATGCTGATTAATAAATACTACATTACAATAAATACATGCTGATTAATAAATAGGATAAGTAAAATTCTTAATAAATAGTTACAATTGCAGTATGTATGATTAGATTAGATTAATTAATTCTTATATTACATATAAAATCTTAGGCTTATACGGACCCCCTTCGGGTAAAAGCCTCCTCCAAGGACTTCCATCGTTCTTTGTGTCTAGCCAAGGATAACCAATTTTCTCCTGCTACTTTTGCCAGTTCATCTGTCCATCTAGCGTACGGGCGGCCTCTAACCCTTCGACCCATTGGACCTTGCCATTTCACGAAGGGTAAGAGTAATGTAAATGGAAGTTATTCTGTGTAGTACAGTGGTAGCCCAGCGGTAAAGCGTTCGCTTGGATAACCGAGTGATGCAGGTTCATATACGGGTCTCGCACCTCTGATATTTTCATGTGCTAATCATTTCTATGATGATTACCACTACTAAGTCTTACGGTGAAGGAAAACATCGTGAGGAAACATACATGTCTGGGAAAACCTAGCAAGTTTTCGAAAGTCATGTGAAGTCCGCCAAAACGCACTAGGCCAGTGCTGTGGACTGTGGCCTCATTCCCTTTCTTCCTGAGGGAGGCCCCAGCAGTGGGACGTTGAAAAGGGCTGATGATGATGATGCTGTTAAAATTGTAGATCGATAAAAATACTAATTACCTTACTATATAAAGCTCTTCGGCTTCATTTCATTTCATTTGGTGAAAATCATAATTCATTATACTATTTAATATCCATATAGCTATTAGAAATGCTTGTAGTAGAGCACTTTGTTTTTAAATAAGCATGTAAACTTCAAAAGAGCGGTTTTAATCTTTTGTACAATTTGAAACGGCTATTTAGCTTAGAATAAAGTATTCAAAGAACGCAAGCCTGCTTCAATGTAAAAATTATTCAAATGTGACTCCGTCATGGCAACGAAAGTGTAAAATCTGAATAATTCCACTTTCGACGTATCTATTCATGTCAACATTTTTATTTACACGGACATGCTTTTCTTACTAAAATATAAGGCAAAACATATGATTTACCTGATTCTTTAGTAATAAACTGAAATATTTTCTATTTCTGTCTGTAACCGCATCGCAACAAAACCACTGGACCGATATTAATTATATTTTAAATAAGCTGGTTATCCGAAATAATTTTATATCTAAACTAATAACTCACTTTGTCCCTAGAGTAAGCCCGGGCGTAGCCACGTGTTCAGTATAGTACTTACATATAAACGTTCCTCTTGAATCACTCTATCTATTAAAAAACCACATCAAAATTCGTTGCGTAGTTTTTAAGATCTAAGCATACATTGAGACAGACAGACAGCGGGAAGCGACTTTGTTTTATACTACGTAGTGATACTAGGTTTCGAAGGAGACGACTAAATCTGGTTGTTAAGAGAACTTAAAATACTAAAAATGGTAAAAAAAACATTAATATTATTTAACAATTGTGACACGATCTGTCCCATGGCCCGTGAAAGTCCACTTTGCACCTATCCGTGAATCACGGAACCTCTTGCCGATGCCGACTCTACCTCCCATAGAATAAGAAAGAAATACCAACTTTTACTTTCCTACCGCTAACAAGATACTTTCTTTTAATTACCTATTTGCTTTGCGGAGGTTGAATTGTATAACGTTACGTCAGAACAGACAAATATTTTTCAATAGAAGTAACATATTATGGTGTATACATTAGTCACCTATTTTGACGACACGTTTGGCGCAGTTTGTAGTGATCCTACTTTCTTGCGTCAGCAGTCGCGGGTTCGAGTCCCGCTGGGGGCATTCATTTGTTAAACTTGAATGTTTGTGCTCTAGTCATGGCTGTATATATTTATAATATGTATGTATTTAAACTTCTATATACAGTAGTATATAAATGATGATAGATAGCGCTGTGTGTAATCATGTCCCAACATATTTATATTATGGTTGTATTTTTGTCCGACTTTGAAATAGGAGGTACCTACTTTGATTTTATGTCGTTTTATGCTTTGATAACTTAGCCATATCTCTGGCCAATTGAATAGATTTTCATTATTATTTATTTAATAAAATTATACCAACATATCTAGTTTCCTAAATTTTTTCATCCCAAGATATTAATTTCACAAACGAGTTTTACAATTATGTTTGTACGCTTGTAAAATGATGTTTACTTAAAAATAAAAACAGGCTTATGACGTCATAATGCATTAAGTTTTAAAATAAGTTATATAAATATATAAGTTATATGTAGGTTTCGCCTTTTTTATTTAAAAAAGAAATCATTATGAACTGAATGAATTACCAAATTTAATCATTTAATTTAAATAGATTTCAAAGGCAACTTAAAAGCTTACGGCTTACATGATGGTCACACAAAAATCTAGCAATGTCACAAAATCCGATTTTACCGTATGTATACTAACTATAAAGTACCTATAAGTTTTCGATATTTTGTGATGAGTGAGTGACTTTTCGCTTTAATATATATAGATGTAAAGGTACCTAATTGCCGCAACCAAAAGTTAAATGAGAAGACAATAATATACGTTAAGTATAAATAATATTTAACATAGGTTAAGTTTCTAAAAAACAGTGGTAGCCCAGTGCTAACGCGCTCGCTCGATTGTAATAAAAAATAGTAACAGCTTATGGCAATATTGAGTATCAATTAAATCAAAGCATTAAGGTTAGTTTAAAGTATTCCATAGATACTATTTATATCTTAAACGGCGTTTAAAAATTAAATGGTTGATTCGATATCATGGTGTTAATACATAAGTCGTGTTACGTAATGAGAGTAAAAGTTCGATTCGAGATAATGTTTTAGTTTTAATGACTATCACCTAGTTCAGTGTTTGTGGAAAATATCTACACAATCAATGGCTAAAGAGAAATGGTTCTGAATAAAAAAATCTCCTAGATTCATCAAAAAAACTTAACAAAAATACCTAATGATGATAATTATGAAGTATATTAATATATACAAAAATAAATAAACGACAAAAATCTAATGAGTCCTCAAGTTATCTTTTAATAAAAAATCTTTTTAATTATAATGTATATTAACTTTTGAAGTTGATCACTTCAATTGTAAATATTTCTTTCATTAAATCCTATTTAATAAAACTTTATTTTCTGTTGGCAAAAATATCGTATGATACAAAAAAGCATGCACAGAAGGTCAAATTTCAATATTACCTTTATAGTATGTAGTGATTAAGACAGTGTTAGCCCAGCGGTGACGCGCTCGCTTGGATAACCGAGTGATGCGGGTTCAAATCCAGGTCTCACTCCTCTAATATTTTCACATGAAAAAATCAGAGGTGTGAGACCTGGAAACAGTGAAAGAAATTATAATTAAATAAATAAATTATAATTACTTCATAAAATAAAGAAATTATAATTAATATACTCGTAGTATCTTATCAAGTCGATACGTAACTTTGATGTTACGTAAGAGTTACACGAACTACTACAACAACTTCAATATTATAAATAAAAATATAAATAATAGTGGATATAAACATTAATTAACAGTACATTGCTTATAATATTAAGCTAAAGACATGTTAGTTGTGTAACTATAAACAGTTAGCAAAATAATTATAAAATTGTACGGAAATCATCAAAAAAGCGTTTAAAAGCTAGAATTTTTATGAATAACCTCATCTGTAAGTCATTTGCAACGACATCCGCTTAAAAGATATACTCGTACTAAACACATTATTTATATTAAAGAAAGGAGGTTAATACACTGTAATATACTTGACCAACTTATGCATTCGATTGCGATAAAAAGATGATTTCCGCGTTTAAACTTAATGCCGTAATATCTTTCTCAATGACAGTTACATATAAAAACGAAAAAATACTTGTCGTTAAAATGTGCTAAAGGGTCGATATATTATTACCTAATCATTTTCTTCGTCAGAAATCTACTGTATAATCAATTAATAGATAAATATACATTTAAACTAATACTCTTAATTTTAACATAAAAAAATCATTACACCTTTAAAACATTATATGTATGTCCAAAATATATGCAACTCAGGGATTGTGCTATAAATGCTTTTGTTCTATTCAAAATGTTAAAACTTAAAGCTGCATTCATACAAAAGTTCGAAACACTTTTTATTTACACAGAGTTGAAAAATTATTTCAAGATCTTTAAGTGTAATCCATATTTTATTTTACTAAAAATTTCGCGATGGCAAACAGCATGATTTATAAATGTATTATATTAGGACAAATATGAGGTAAAAGGTTTTCAAAGAGTTCAGCTCTATCGTCTATCTGGCAAATAATAACCTACTTCCTTGTATGAATAATTACACACCCCCAATATGTATATATCGAAAGTTACATAAAAAATATATATTTTCATTATATTTTTATTTGAAGCAAGCAAGTTTTAAAGTTAATATTTTATATGAACTTTTTTTTATTTTGATCGCGATTTTATTTAGATTTTATAGAATTTTTGCTCTAGGCATTTGAAAGCGTAAAATAACAATTATTCGAGAAATCTTAAGAAAATATTAGGATAATCGTTATTAAAAACAAAAAATTAAAAAATAGATTATTTTCATCCCATTATCGTCGACTAGATCTAAATATATCATGTATTACACTAGGTATTATAAAACGTAATTTCTCTAGCGAATAAAGTAATTTTAAACGATGCGTCTCACCCGTGCGAGCTTTCTACGACATTCCGGGCCGACCAGTCTGGTGCGTTTTGGAGCGAGAGTGAAACGGTACGGGCTACGGCTGTGGCCTGTGATACACATTCAAAATGTACATATATTTTTAGATTTTCTTTGTAATAATATTTATTTTTTGCAAAAATATAAAATAAAACATATCAATGAATTACACACTAACGAATTAATATTTTCTTAGATTTACGCGAATATTTTAAAATGACTTAACCTCACTTTGTTAGGGTTCTTCTTCTTCTTCTTATTCTTTTTGAGCGAAACCCTTGTTAATCTGCCAATAAATTAATCGTCAAAATCGCTCCAGCTGATTTTGAGAGTAGCCGGTAAAATCGAGAAATTGACTGACAAATGGACCAACAATTTAAAAATTGTCGTGTAACTTTCGTAAATAATTTTATACGCAAGTAGTAAAAAGGTATTATTTTAACAGTACAGACACTTCAATCTTTATCCCCTATTCCATGTTATTAAGTTCATAAATAAAGTATAATAGGTACGTAACATAAAATTGCGCTTTCTTGAAATCTTATCTCACCGAATCCAGAAGAGAATCAATGAAGAAGTTAAAAAGAAAAAGAATTATAATTTTGTTTTTTATAAGTTTTTGTATGTTTTTTTTTTGTTTTAAACGAATTTTTGTTGTTCTATTTGTCCTTCTTCCATTCAGTGGTTAAGTTCATCAAGATTGGCTTTAACTACCGGTACTCTCAACTTTTTTTAATAATATGATATTCGCAAAAAATTTAAATGTCGCAATAAAACACATAAAAAACAAGTAATTAAATTAAATAACTATTTATAACATTGCATACTCATTATTTCACATGCTCTCCTTGAACGATAACCTAGAAATTGTGCAAAATCAAAACAAAAGTAAAAGTGACATTGCGTTATTAGCAGTTAAGTAGTAGCAGTAACTGTACCTACGTCAAAAATAAAAATTTTAATGCTTGCCAGAGGCATTAAATTTTATTATACTCGTACCTGCAGGTTGTTGGTTTTTGTTGTAATATAAATGCCTACTAGTTTTTACAGAGAATATAAATGTAATATGTATATTTGATGGTAACAACTTCGATTTTAACTTTTAATCATTCAAGTACATTAGAGGCTTAGAGGAAATGTAACGACAAATAATTTTGATTTTATAATATTAAAAAATAATTTGAAAGTCGTTTATCAAAATGAAAAGGGTATGATTTATGGCCCATTTAATGAAGCGGTTTTTCTGTCTCGGTAGACAACTCTCAAAATATTGGATTAATCAATAAAATGCATGTTCAATAATTTGTAAACGGTAAGTTTTACATAAAAGTTTACAAGAAATAAAAGATGCGAAATTTTAATTTCTACAATAATGGTTTCAATAACTTTTGCTCTAGAGTGCATAGTTTCTGAGATATAGGCCAAAAATTTTTCTTTAAGATTGCGATCAAAGCTCCACCTGGATCTGTCATCATTTTGTGTTTTTATGGTCAGTAAGTGACCCTCAACCTAAAAAAAATTAAAATTCGATCGAAAATTTAGTGCGAGGTTGACCACAGAGCAGGTGAATTATTTGTCAATTCCGTGAGGTTGACCAAAAAAAACGGCTTTATTTACTGTACTATAAGAAAGTTTAACATCGAAAGCACTAGACTACCATAGCTACATACATATAATATTGTATGTAAAATGTCGCATGGTACATACATAAATACGTACATATATGTATGTAACATACATACATAAATGCCCATAGTCTCGCCTTCGGATAGCTATTAGAAAGCTCACGCACACCCTTCGTCACGTAACGTTTGGAATTCACATGAATATTTTATCATTTGAATAGGAAAATAAGTCCTCACTCTTCACTATGTATCCCTTAACTGTAGCTGTTTTATTCGTCAAAATCTATCTACTAATATTGTAAACTATTTCTTTATTTTTAATTGACGTTTAATGGACTCTTATCTTATGCTAGAACCTCAACCAATTTAAAAACAAAGCATTTTGCAACATTTTAGCATTAGAAGTGGAATAATAATTATTTTATAGATTAATAGTTAGTATTTTAAAAATATAACAACTAAAGATGCTTTAGGTACTCTTGGCTTCTCATAATTAACAATGAGCTTCAGGAACATTTTTTAAATTATTTTTACTCGTAGGTAGACGGGTATAATTTTTGATAGCTAAAGTTCAACAGCTGTTTCAAAAACATGCGAAATGTTTAAATTGCTTCCTCCTTATTAGACTATATGCGTGTTAGAACAGAACTTTACATAACACGACTATTACACGAGTATAAAAAATATTATTCACTCGATATTTTGTATAGTGGCTAAAAGGACATTATTCTACCAAATTTCAACCTTTAGCCCTTTTCTTACGATTGTAACAAACATACAGACATACAAACTTACGCAATTATAATAGCACAGTTTCGCTCAAATATTAAACCTCAAAATAAATCGCCGCAACAGCTTTTCCCTCGCTACACCGGCCGACTGTCTCGATATAGCGATCGCTAATTCGAAATCATGAATGATTTCGATGTAATCATTAATCATAATAACTTAGAATAAAATCGATAGGAGCGATCGCTAACTACAGCCCATTCTCGACACAATAAGTCATCGATATTGTATCAATTTGTGAATGATTTTAATATCGATTTCATTGACAATTGCGACGTAACGGCACAAATCGATACAATATCGATTACTATGTTGAGACTCCGGCCCTGTGTAGAAATACGTTTGCATGAGACAAGTGTCGTCGGAAGCCCGCTGAATACATAGAAGCTAATTGTATATTGATAAACAACCATTGTGTTAGAGAAAGTTGTGTCGTTGAACTTGATCTTAGTGATAATACTAATTGAACGGATGTTCTTTATGTAATATATTTAAGAGAGACTAGTGACTTAGCCTGGTTTTACTTAGGTGTGTAGGCATCTTAGGTAAATAAAATAAGGTATTTATTTCCAAAAAAAGCATTAAAAAATATGATGATTTTAAGTATGAAATTTATATTTTTTTACTGTGTCTTCGTCTTAAATACTGTGGGCATTTAGGATGGCTTATTGTGAAATGTATAAGGACTCAGCCTTATGGATGAGTCTCAATGTAATCGTTAAAAACGTCCAAACTTGTTTGTTTATAAAAATTAAATTGTATAACAATCGATTAAAATTTGTAAACAAATATAAGCTCCATACCATTACCCATTATTATCGCTATCAGTGATCTTACATGGCATTTAGGGCAGCTAAAAGTAACGGAAAAAGTATGAAAAGAAAAAAAAATATTTTCTGCTATACCAGCGTTTCCCGTTTGTCGGGTCGCGACCCGGTACCGGGCCATCAAAATAAAATACCGGGGCGCAACTTTCAACAAAAAATAAGAAGCAGCTCCATACTTCGCACTAAAATATAGTGACTAATTCGGCTATACAAAATACGTAGTATTAATATACCATTTCGTAAAATAAAAATGTATTGTTTTACCTAATGGTACTAGCTTGGGTTTAAAAGAATTAAGAGTCACGAAGGTGCAGTATGAAAATTACCGAGCCATGGCAGGACAATGTTTGTGTAACACTGCTCTATACGATACACGAACAACAGAACAAGGTGTTAATAACACACACACCACTTGCCATATTAGTAAGAGAGTGAGAATATTAATTTCGTTAGTAACGAGTAAATTGAGCTTTCGTTATTTTGAATTAGATGTAAAACTTGATGGTTAGAACTTAGAAACTAGGAGTTGCTATAATTTTAGTTTCGGTAAAAAACGGATATCATCAGTATTTCCTAAACTCATACCGCAGCCAGTAATGTTTACTCGTTGCCAACGTAACAAAATCGTTACTTAACGAAAAAGGTAAAAAAAAATTTAGAATTACAAATAATCATAACAAATTAAATAAATCAAAGATATATTATAAGTGTTTAAAGCTATAAGAATCTATTAAATGCAAATCTTTCCAAGCATTCACTCATTACTATATTTAGAAACCAACCTTCAAAAGCTTTGTTAGTGACAAATTAAGCTCACAAATTTACGATATTAAATCCGACAGTTCGAGGTTTTTTGTTATGGTAATATTACATTACATGCCAATATTTAAAGTAATACAATATTTAATTGCCGTGTGAACTTGCTCCGATTAAAATAAAGTTGAACTTATAATATTATATACATACAAACATTCTTACTTATTTAGTTTGTTTTTTTTAATACGAAAAAAACAAAATAAATAAGTAAAATTCAGACTTGTGTTATATACCAGATAGCTGATAGAATGCACATACATATTATATACATAAATGACTGGAGTACTAATGCCCCCAGGGAGAGTCGAACCTACGACCCCTGGCTCAGCAAAAATGATCACTACAAACTAAGCCAAACATTTCGGTGACCACAAAAATGGACCTTACATTAAATAATTCAAATACACTTTATCATAATAGGGGAAATAATAGTTATTTACATTAGTTTCAGCTTTAGCCTTTATTCTTGCCGTAAGAGTATAAAAACTTCATTAAAAGCACTATAAGACGTGACTCGCAATAATGTAGTTTTATCTCCTTTTAGCATAATGACTTGAGTTATAATTCTGTTCCGCAAATTAATGTAATTTGAAATAAAAGTTTTCCTTCCCTTGAGTACTTTCAATTACAGTTTATTACCTAATTTTATGATGCATAAATGGGCATTATAATAAATTATGTTATGAGGAATTCATTATTATTACTTTACTATTATAATTACGATGTATATGTGTGTTACTCTTTCACACTGATCTGTTAATTAGATTTAGATGTTTGGTACAGGTAGTCAATTTTTTGACATAGGGAGATTGAGGCATTCAACCTGTGTACATATAGGTGGTTACGTGGGACTCACCAGCTTGAAAAGCCAGTACTACCCACTAAATTTCAACGGAACCTCCATCTTAATGGGACTCCAAGATCGCTTTTAACCACGTCGCCCCAGCAGGCCACAACAATCAAGGAGTTATTCCCATAGTTCACTCTACTATTGGAGAAGTACCTAGAGCATCCGCCGTGATGTATTGCCTCTCAATGTGTCTCTAGGCTACACACCCGGCTAGATTGTCGAACGCAATTTGCAAATATTATCGTCGCTACCGGTTAAAAAAAGGGTTGAATAGTCTTTCGTTTATTATTTACGCTTAATTCTACATCAAAATCGGATATAGCACAATTCCAATCAATAATCTTAAAAATTACAACTGCTTCCTACAAATATTACTTAGACCAATTTAGATGAAATAAGATACAGATTACATTACCATAAAATACTATTACGGTAATAGATGCGTAATATAACCGTGACGCTGCGCTGTAACTATGCGTAAGCGCAGATTGTTGTATGCGGATGACACACGGGACATTGACACGCAAGCTTTCTATAACGATTTGAAGGTATTTCCTTATATGCAGGCGGAACTAATATGGTATGATTGAAATATTTTTTATCTCAGCGAGATTTAAGTTGAACTTCAACACTGATTATTAAGGTAGCGGCATAACCCCGGCTTACTTGGGTGCGTTTTTACTATAGCTATAGTAGGTGCTTTATAATAGATGTGTATTTCTTTCTACACACTATCAAATCACAGTCTAGTTTATTAAAATTTTATTGAAATCTGTAAAACCGTTTTACTGTGAAGTAGTAAATACAAATTTTTGTATTTGTAGACATTTGTAGATGCCCACTTTTCAACCGTACGAATGAATTATTCCTTGAGATAGATATCAATCATTAATAATATCGTGAGTGGTTGAGAGCATTAATTATATTATTTTTATTAATACGTTACGTTGAGTTCCTGTAAATGTAGCTGAAGGTCACTTTTCCGGTTCCGATCCAGAGAGTGTGGTTTATAAATGTGTAATTAAAATCTTGTTAAACTCTGTATGACACATAACAAAGATAGAGAGTGATACGAGAGATATAACGAAAATTTAATTATACCCGTAATATATCTGAGTACATAATAAAGACAAAAATACTGTTTATTGGTACATGCATCGCTTAAAAACAGCTGGATTTATATGGCTTACTTTACATATTTATAATCTAAAAATCTAATTTGATAGTGGGATAGGACAGCTTGTCGACATAACAAGTTACAATACCTTAACATTTTCTAATGAATTTTGTCAAATAATAAACATTTAAAAAGGGAAATTAAAATAAAACATTAAAAATAAAATGCGCCAAAATGTATTTTAATCAGGAACAACACTAAAATAAACAGATGGTCTATCACGTTTTTTTTTATTGAAATTTAATACTGTAATAGATAATAAACAAGGTTAAATTAGCGATGAAATGAGTGACAAGTTGACAGAGTAATAAGACGAACACCTGCTTTAAGCGATGACAAAATATCACTGTAATGAATACCATTATGACAGCGAAGATAAGATATAATGTATGTAACAGTAGATCATAATTTGAATTTATTTAAAACGCATTTATAAGACAGTGGTAACATATTAGTGACGCGATCGCTCGGATAACCGGGTGATGTGGGTTCAAATCTGAGTCTCGCACCTCTGATGATTTCGTGTACAAATCATTTCTAAAATGATTACCACTTGTTTTACGGTGAAAGAAGACATCGTGAGGAAACTTGCATGTCTGAGAGATCATACAAAGTTTTCGAAAGACATGTGAAGTCCGCCAACACGCACTAGCGCCAGCGTGATGGACTATAGCCTGATCTCCTTCGTATTGAATTACCTAGCATTGTGATATTAAAAAATACTTAATACAGTACAATACATTTAGAAATATAACTAGTTTTTTCATAAGTGTAATGAATTTCTCAATAGCTAACTACTTTAATGGATAATATAAAATAGCGTATGAATTAAGCTAAGAATTTTTAGGTAGTTCTAAGGTATGCGCTTTCAAACAAACAACGATCACAAAGTTTCGTCGTATTCAAATATTAGTATAAGCAGTATTATGTGATCTGTGGTATAAGTGAATATTGATGACACAATAGAATAATACAAGCTTTCCACTAATATTAAGTATAATTTATAGGTTTGACCAAAGTGAAGGTGAAGGTTTTACCTTTTGAATTTTTATATTAAATAAAAGAAGAGAAAGCTGTATTGATATATATCTATATCTGGTTATGATGCCAGATGACAAAATATATTTTAATATGCTGCGTACGAAGAAAATAAATAAAGTTTAAATTTTATTATGTTTTAAAACTTTTTATATTATAAGAAACTTGGCATCGTGCATCGCTTCGCTCAGATGCGCTAGGTACAAAGTAGCTTAAGTTATTTCTTACAACATCAACTATTTATATAAACAGTCTCGTCAAAATCGGTCAAGCAGTTTCGTAGATTAGTCTGAAAAACAGTTTAAGACATTTAAAAAAATGTTTTTTTTCTGCAACTTCTTGTTGTCTTATAACATACATATATATTAATGTAAACTCTTCATGTAAAAATAAATAAATAAATAAATACACCTCTATTTTATTCACTAGTATAGGCAGTGTGATCAGAGGTTATGAGGCTATTTGCTCGTAATTATAATGACATTTCGTCTGCTTACTGTCTTGTTTGACATGACAGCGAAAATACAGATGCATGACAAGTTTGTAAAGACCCAACTTCGTAACTCTAGGCTGTGCTCTAGGTTACTGCTCGAAATATATCGATAGAAAACCTAATATTCATTTTGTTCTAACAAAGGAATCGAACTCAAACTCTTTCATTAATTAAACCATGTTGGCTAAGCACTTTACTGGTGAGACAAAAAATAAAATTAAAAGTATTACATCCATAATCGTATATCTAAAATAATTAGTCACATACGGCAAAACAAGGCAATACGACGCTGGAAAATCCGCCTGCTTAAGACATAAATGCATAGTAATGTTGTCTTAAAATTTGAATGTTATGTAAGATACATTCACAGATTAGTTATATAATGTTACAACTTGCAAGAGAAAAAATATAATCTTCATATTTTCTCAGACTGACCCACATCGGTAATGAAGATTGTTACGAGTATGTAACAGTTCGACGGCTATCTGTGCGAACATCTAGGCACTTGCTTTATTTGATTTATTATATTCCGTAAATAAAATGGTAAAATTTATAACAATATAATAATTCGGTGAGTAAGTGTAGGTAAAAAGAATAGATTCGGTATCAAAATGTCGGTAACCAAACCTTAAAAAAGTGGCAATACTGTCGCAAACGTGTTATTAATTTAATTATAATTTTATTAATTGAATTCAGCCCTTTTTAAGGTCCCACAGCTGGGCACGGGCAATCTTGCAATACGAGGGGATCAGGCCATAAACCACCACGCTGGCCAAGTAAGGGCTTGCAGACTTAACATGTCTTTCGAATACATGCTAGGCTCTCTGAGACATGCTGGATTCCTAAATAAAAGAAGTGGTGACAGTGGGCAGGGCACATGAAAATATTAAAAGTGTTAGAGACGGAATTAGAACCCGCTTCATTCAGTAGTCAATCGAGGGCGTTAGCACTGTTCGAAATCAGAATAATAATAATTGAAATCACGGCCTAATTCAAATTATGCACTCTTTCAAAGCTTACATAAGCATTATAAGTATGCATCTTATTATTGCAATGTACGAAATGCATGCATAAGTCAGACGTCCTTGCATTACCAAATAACAAAGTACTTTCAAATTATTACCGTAACACATAATGTATGTAATTTTAAAAAGAAACAAAAAGTGACACTCGAATTGTAGTGAACGGTTTGAAGTCAACGAAAGTGAAATGATCAAATCAGATAAAAATATGTAACCTATAGCAGATAATAATAGCATTTCTATGTTCATCTTCGTTTTTTATGATTCATACATGTTAATGCATTCTGAATGATAATAATAGCAAGCTGGCTTCCTGTAATACGTTATACGAAATATTAATTTAAAATAGTACTCTTTTTCTGTTTATTTGTCTTTTTGTGGATATATGGCAAATAAATTGTGATGTTTGTATTAATATACGTAGAATTTTGACTTCCTCGTCGATCTAGTGGCTGCAGATTGAGTGACCCTGAGTTCGATTCCTGAGTCGGATAATATCAGTTAGCTACTGGGTTTTTCTTTTAAAATATTAAAAATACTGATTAGGTACTCTGTAATTGGAAATCCTGGAGGTTGTAAATCGTAACTTTTGGTACCATTCTCTGTATAGGAGAAGCTCGCTAAGCTGTCAGCCCTGCGTCTTTCCTTCCAAAGGTGGTGCTTGGTGTATCATTCCACACGAATGTGAGAGCTAGAATAAGTGCACTTACAGAGTCAGCCCACTGCACTATTAGTTAGTTAAAGTGAGAGATATTATGCCACCGCAATCGCAATAGGTTCGAAGAACATTAATATTATTTATTATGCTTGCTTGAAATACTTTAGTATAATCGTTCAAGTTTTTTCGACGATTTTGGATTTCGTTGGTATTGAAATTTATATTCATCATATAATACCAAATTTTACTAAATATATTTCGTGTTAGTTCATTATTGTCGCGGAAATGTATCTGCATTATAAAAGGAAATAAATATTAAGACAAGTGTATAGTTTCATAAAATTTACTGCGGTATAAAAGGTATAATCAGTTTTCTTCTAAATAGCAATCATATAATATACGATTGCTCGTGTATTGCTAGCGAGTAATTTGCACCGTGAGAAATAGCGGGGAAAATGTGGAATATTATGCAGAAAGGCAGTCTCGTTTAGTATTTTAATGTAACGGCTTTTTGTCCCATTTGAATAATAGTTTGTATATTTGTATGTCCCGGTATTCGCCCTTAACTCGAAAAGCACAATATGGACTAATAATATGTATATTATAATTTATACCTATAAAGAGGATTACTTAGAAAACGATCGATTACAAATCGTCTTAAAGGTGTACTAATTTATTTGTGTTTTTAATTAAAATATTTATTTAAAATATGTTACAGTTATTGAAGAAACAGAATATTTAATACGTAAGTTCTTCTAAGGGTTCACTGATCACTTTCAAAATTATATTGCCTACAATGTGAGTGGAGAGCCGCGAACAAAACTAGTACATTAAAGAAACCTTTTAATACTTGTAGAAGTAAAAGGTACTACAAGCTACTATTAATTGCACGGTAATAAGGCGTAATACGGCGTGAATAATTCGAATCGTTTAAAAAGAAAAAATATTTCCCATACACTGTTATGTAAATGGTGATAGTGACAGCGCGAATAAACGTGAGACTTACGATATCATTTATCACTAATAGTTTAATTTTATAATGGCCATAATTGAGAGAATGACACCTGACTTTAGAGCAATACTAACCAAACGATAATAATATATAAATATTAACGCTGATGCTTTAATATTTCAAACTAATACAGCCTTTAGAAGAACCGAAAAGAATAGCTTTTTATTAATATGATATTATAAATAAATACATAAATTTAAATGGATACACCAAAGCTTAAAAGCTCCTAGGCTTAAAAGTTGAAGGCCTACTCATTATTCTAATGCATTAGTTTAACTAGTATTTATTTAGTAGGTGTTAATGAGCATTTTAAGCTAAATATAAATTAATTACCTACTTATTATCAATTACACAAATTTTACACACAATGTTACTGTTGAAATAGTAAATTTCAGATTTCTATCTATTTAATTACATATTATGAAAACTATATTATTTAAAGCCAAATATGTACATTTACATCTCTTCACTTTATTATATTTGCACAACGACCATGATCTGAAAAGTTCACACTTTTACTTTTACCTCTGAAGTAAGAACCGATCCGTTACAAAACATGTCGCTAAAGTAATAGCAATAAAAACATTGATGATATTTTCACATAACATGTGCAATTGCAGTGTATATTTTAGAAATATTTCGTATTACAACCATTTAGAAATATACGTAGGGCAAGTATGTACATCCCAAATATCGTCACGCGCCAACAATGTTGTTTATATTCTTATTGGAATGCAGATGGACGGGTTCCTTGTCTTTTTTTTTTATTTTTACTTTGCACACGGTGGTCTTAGTTATGGAAATATTTTTTTGTACTTTTAATATTATTCTAGTTTTTATTCTAATCATACTCGTAGTTTATTCTTGTCATTCTTTATTTATACGGTTCGTACGGTGTGTACTCGAACTCTGTATCAATACTGATATTGTTTTACTTTGAAATCAAAACACCTGAATAACTATTTAGGACTTACCATTTCAAAAAAACGAAATAAATAAAAAAAATAATTGAAATGCAAATAACAACTTTTTTATTTAGTTTTTAATAAAACTATCTTTTCGGAATTATTTTGGTTTATAGGTTATTCACTACGTTCATTCGAATGCTTACCACAATTCTTTACTCCCTTGACCATGGAAGAGATTTGAGACATTTCAATGGTCAGTATGTAATTGTTACAGACCAGATTTTTATACAATCAATCTTTTTAAAAATAAAACGAATTCATGAAGTTATTAACTTTGTATCACTTTTGTATTTTTCGTAGATTTGATAGATGCCTAAAGCTATACTATATTGTTCGCGTAACTCTAAGAAGCTATTAAGTGGATTTATTTAAAAGTAATTTATTGGATTGAATTTAAAATGAAAAAAATAAATAAAATGATAATTTTAATATATTTTTTCTTTGTTTCAGGTCACGGCCTTTGCTGTGCTCAGCATAACATGCGCCAAAAATTCCACTGCGAAAACGAAACCGAAACGACAGTTAGAAAATATAAGAACCCCTCAGAATTTACAATACTCCTTAGTTCTTCCTCATTCAAGAGTTGCACATTTTCGGTCTTTAGCAAGCACAAGGCGGATTTCTAATGTTGCCCCACGAGGAGGAAAATTACCGCCATACGCTGTTCAAATGGAACCAGTTGTGCAGTATTCTCAGAAAGATCCACTATACGGTTCAAATCATGATAACCAAGATGAAACTACTGTAAACAAAAATGAAATATACGCCCAACCAAAAATTCTTAATGTTCATGATGGTCCTGAAAGTTCATTCGGGCCTCCGTACGGCGCTCTACCCACAGCTCCTCTTTATAGCGAAGACGCACACCCTCTCTATTATGACGCTCCAGAGCCTATTATAGAAATTATTATCAAAGAATCTAATGAGTCACTGCCTGCTCCCCCACCTCCACCCATTCAAAAAAAGAAGAAGGAACCAGTTCAAGTGTTTTACGTAAAATATAGTAAAGATCCTCACTCTAAGGATAAAGTTATTTACGAAAAACCTATACCAGCAATAACACCTCCATCCAATGACGAAGATGAACATCATGAAGATTATGTCACTGTAACACCTGAACCACATTACTTACCAATACAAACCACTACTTTAAGAGCAATCATTAAACCTGAATCAGAAATTTATCATACCAATAGTAACGTTAAAGTGACTTTTGGAAATGACCACCATCATTATAGCAACAGACGAGAAGAAAACCCTCATGGTGAAGATCGTGAAGAGACAGCACCGAGACCAGCTATCGCTTTACCTAATCAACAGCACTTAGAGCAATCTGCGTCACCTAGGCCGCAATATAATGACCATGAAATAAAACATTCAAGTCAATCAAACCAACATGTTTTCCAACAAGGACAACAGGCACAAAATCGTATCCAATTTCAGCAACCGTTCATTAGCCATGAACCGCAGTTACCAAGACAAGGTCCATCAGTTGTTCCTTTTAGAGCTCAACCTCATCAAAATAATTTCGGCCCATCTCCATCCTTAAGTCCTCGTCCCACATTTTTAAATATTTCTCCAGGTCCTACTAATAACTTTGGAAATATTGCCCCTACACTTCCAGGACCTATTGGCCCAAGTTTCGCCTCATTTTCTAGGCCAAATAATCCACCATTCCATTCTCGGCCAAATAATGCCCCACCCTTCGGCACGAGACAGCACTTTCCACCTAGATCAAGCTTTCATTCAGGCCCCCAAAGACCCTTCCATCAACCACAAAACTACTTTGATGAAGCTAAATACTTACAAGAAAATTATCACACCATACAAACCGACCAAGTTGATCCTCCAAAAGTACCACTGTTGCCAACTAGACAAAACTTTAATATAGTTCCGAAACCTGGTCCAAGCCCGACTCCTGTACATTTTGCTGATCATCAAAATCGACCTCAACAGATCATTCCTTTCAATCAACAGTTACCGCAGCAACGGCCACCACAACTATTTGACGTAAATAAAAATAAACATACACTTACCAACGCACCTACAAGATCACCTTTCTTTAATTTAAAGCCATCCCCTCCCCACATCGAAGACAATCGTATTCCTTTCCAGCGCCAACCTTCATCATCACAACAACAACATGTCAGTTTTCATCAAGGTCCACGACCATCACTTCAAATAAGTACTCAAGAACATAGCCACCTACAAAACTCATTTTCAAGTATTACAACATCAGCTTCTCCTTCACCATCTCCAATCCCTAATAACCAATTCCTTCCGCATCCATCTTCATCTCCATTACTCAATTTCAATCCTCAACCTTCCTCACTTCCAAATCAAGTTAATTTCCAACAACAAATTGGGCCATCAGAAAGACCTCAAAACCTACAAAACAATTACCATTCTATTTCTGAATCAGAGCATCAACAAAATATTAATCAATTTGTGCCAAATGGTGGAGAACTAGTTCCTGCTATTTCTAAATATGAACAACACATAATTGTTAATGGACCAAATAGTCAATCAAATTTCAATGGATTTAATGCTTTAAGCCAATCAACGCCTCCAACCAGTCATTCTGAACAACAGCTTCAACATCATCAACAACAACAACAACAACATCAGCAACACGAACAACAACAACAGAATCAGCAACTGCAGCAACAGCAGCAACATCAACAGCAGCAACAGCAGCAGCAACATCATCAACAACAGCAACAGCAACAACAGCAGCAACAGCATCAACAGCAGCAGCTACAACAACAACAGTATTTTGATGCAGAACAGGAACAGGTCAGGGATCAACTAGCACAAAACGTTAGAAAACAACAAGAAGAAATACAACGCTTACAAGTTCAGCTACAGTATGCTCAACATCAGCATCAACAGCAGCAACAGCAAGAGCAACAGCAGAAATCTCAGTATGAACAAAGTTTGAATCAATATCAGCAACAATCCCAACCCAGTTCCTCTAATCCTCAATATGTGCAAGAAAGGTCAAGACCCCAAACTAACTATGTTACGAGCACACCATCCTCACCTTACTACCAGTCTACTTCTAGGACTGTTGAAATTAAACCAAGCACACAAAACTATGTGTCTTCTTCTGCGAATATCGTAAGCAGTACATCAGCACCGCAGAGAGAAGAAAAGAAAAAGCCTGCTATTGAATTACCCGATGAAGTCCCAGATGATCTTCGACAGCAATTACTTTCTTCAGGTATTTTAGACAATGCTGATATAAGTATTTTGGATTATGATAAAGTAGGTGATACGCCTCTCGAATCTCTACCTCCAGATCAATTAGCAAACTTTTTCAGTGCCGGTGGAGGTCAACAACTAGCATCTAGTGAGCATAGACCTATTGTAGTAAAGTCCAATGGTGACAGCATTGAATCTAGAATTGATGACAATTTCAGTGAAGATGATCAAGATATTGCGGCATCTGAAAATGTTCCAAGTTACGTAGCTCCTCCTCCAAGTCAAGGCGTTGAAATGAAAGTCGTTCATTTCGATCCTAAAACACCAGAAGGTCAAAAACTTGCAAACGATTACGTTCAAAAAGATGCTACTCAGGTAGATCCTGTTGCTTTAAATGATAAAAAATATAATAGATATCTTCCTCTTAAAGTAAGTGGTAATCAATTTCCTTTACCCGATATCCTGAAAGGAAAGAAAATATCTTCTGTTGTTGTGTTGGCTCCAGTACAAACAGAGGCTTTAAGTGGTGAGCATACAAGAACAAAAAGGGCTACTGACGGCTTAAAAGGCATTAAATTTATAGCTGGTGACAGCCTTCATAACTTATTACGAAGACCCACGAAAGATAATTTCGAAAAATGGCTGGATGTTGAAAAGAAAACAGCTACTGATGAACAATCTGTTATTCTTCTCGTGACTGGGTGAGTTGAATATTCGAGTAAACTCTCAAACTTTATATTTTAGTTTTTGTTATCATTATCTTGCTTCGCTCGGATTCGCTTTAACAGTAAGGGTCACTGCATACTATAGAGCCGCTCACAGTTCGTTCTCGGCCCACTCGCGATGTGGTAAACTATTGTTAAGTAAGAATTATAATACGTTTGCATTCACACTATCATACGACTGATCTCGAATTCATTTTACTCCGATCCATTCGGCGGTACTATTAGGATTTTTCTTCATTTTTAATTATTACTATAATGATTAGGTACCATTTCATTAAATTAAAAAATATATATTGTATAGGTAGTTTTGTTTATGTTAAAATTTTATGAATAATATATCGCCGTAAAAATGTAAATACGTTAGATTAAAATTTCACAGATTGCATTGCATTGCATTTCGCGATTTTGTGATTGTAAACTATAGCATACTGATTACAATAATGCATTAATTTTCCGTCAAATTATAAAACAGCTTGCGGTGAATGTGTGTTCCGTCATACAACTGGAATGGGATCGGAACGAAGCTTCACTGTAACCGAAAGTGTGAATGCACACATATATATTTCTTATTTGACAATATTTTACTAGACTGCTAGCGGCACTTATAGTGTGCAGCGATCCATAATGTGCAGCGACCCTTAACATGGATACCCCACAGAAACCGTATTTTTCCGTGACAAAAGTAACCTATGTGAGATTTTAATTATTATATTGATAGCCTGTACCAAATTTCACCCAGACCCGTTCAGCTGATATGTTGTGCTAAGTGACAATCATCAATAATAATCAGACGAAGCTAATTAAATTTATAAATATTTTATTCGATTTAAATGAGTACTTAATGGCGCAAAACACCATTGTAGCAAATATTTAAGAAAAATCTATATTACATTATTTTATTGTTTGGTGTTACTATATTATTGTTTGGTTACATAAATGTTGTAATCTAATCATTTTTTTTATTTAAGAGCTATCTTGTTAAAATATCTAGATTTCACTCTATTAGTGAAAAATATGTATATTTTTAACTAATTACGATAATACAGTTAAAATAACTAAATTTTAAAGTTTTTTAAAATCAGGTCTCGCAAGTATAGCTGAAAACAACAACAAAATTTATTTAAATAACAATAGCTATGTCATCCGTAATTCCTTCTTTTATTAGGAAGACGGGTATCTTTACAAACCCGTCTCTTTTTAACATTCATATAAAATAAGGTATTTATATCTCTTTTCAGAGACGAGGAACCTTCAGGAGAAAGGGAAATCTTCATGTACGATATTTCATCTGGCAAAGTAAATAAATTAGATGGTGAGCTATCAAATGCCTTTGTAGAAGCAGCAGAAAATAATTCATTAAGCAAAGATTTTGAAAAGTTAGCAATTGAAGGAGAAGGCACCCCTGAAAATTTTAACAAGGATTCTAAAGATGCAGCTGGAGAGGGATCTGAAAATGTGCCATTATTTGTTGACTTATCAGGAGTCCGCCTGGATAACGATAATAATGGGGTGTTAATTTCATCTGGGTATAGTAAAACAAAACGAGGCCGAGCTATCAGAAGACATTGATGTACAAACGCCTTATTAGGCGACTAACTTTGTAAATAGTATAGTTTTAGTATTACTAAATTAAAACAACTAATGTTGAGTATTCAGTCGTTAATTATTATTATTATTATGGCGCAAGTGATGATCTGGTTGTAATATATAAAGACTTCTAAAAATAACAGTTTTTTATTTTACATACCTATTTAATATAGTAAAGCAAATAGTTTTTCTTACGGAAATTTTATAAGCATAAGTACAACAAAATATTTATATTTACAATTCATTATTATTCATTATTACATTCTTGAATAATCGTCTATTTTTCTAATGTAAGCTGCAAATCATATTTTTATATTAGGTACTAATATTATATTTGCTTACTGGCAATAAAATAGAAATTAAAATAAATTAGTAGCTAGCAACACTGTTGGCAGGTGTCAAACGTATAGATTATTTATGGTGGATAGTTTCTGCCGCAGTATAAAATTCGCTGTCTTTATTTTCATGAGTTTTTAAATTATTTTCGCGTTCAGTAATCATGATGGAGGGTTCTTTAAGTAAGTGGACAAATGTGATGAAAGGGTGGCAGTACCGGTGGTTCGTGTTGGACGAGAATGCTGGCTTGCTGTCGTATTATACGGTACGTGACGTTGATTTTACATCTTTTTATAATTGTTTTATTCATGTTAGAAGTATTTAAATTTAAATAAATTTGATAAATCTATGAAGTTTAAAAAGTAAGTATTATTTGAACTTAGTAAAGGTTACATATTCTCTTTGTTTACATAGGTAATTTGTTGGCAATATATGTGTCATTACATTGTAAAATATTTAAAGTACACTATTATTTTATTAATCATATTAAAAATAAGCTAGTTTAAATTAAACTAGCCTACAATGAGAACTATAAGACCACACAGAAATTTTGAAACAGTTAAAAACAACACTTGAAATGAAAAACATACCTTTTCTCATATAATTACATCACTTTAATTATTTAAAACAATGTCTTTTTAATTATTTTTTGTTTTTAGAATTAGAATAATTTTGCTTAAAAAATTTATAAAACATATAATACACAAATATAACGTTAGGAAAGTAAAGATAAGTTATCCCAAGTGGAGCAGGACAGCTTGGAAGAAACACCTGTGCACTGTATATTAACAGTACTGTGAATTGGACCTGAAAACATTCAATCTAATATGAATAAAGAAGTATTATTGTACTTCAACTTGTTGCTTATATATCTTTAGTCGTCATAAATGTTATGAAGATTCTTGTTTTCTGAAATACTTTATTAATTGGTAATTTTTATCTTTAACTGTGTAGTACTGGTAGACTTTAAGAACTCAGAGATATTTTTGCTTGCATTCTATTTCTAACACAGGATAAGACTTATTTGATGACACTGTCTATGTTTATGTTACAATTCTAATTAGTTTATCTATTAAAAAAATTAAATATTATATTGTTATATTTAAATATATTTAAAAGCATTAAATTTTACCGAAGTATGTATTTTATTATGGGTAAATTGTGTAAAGAATATAGAATACCTCTAATCTCTTTTGAAATAATTTGACTAAGTATACTAACAATACTGAAAGAAACATTTTTATTTATATGAATAACTTCTTTCTTTATATATATTCAAAATAATATAAATAATAATAAAATATTTTAGTTCTTTGTATTCATACACATTTTCACATATTATCATAAAATTCAAGTCAAATCTGTATATTGTTTTTTTTTTTGGAAAATCTTATTGAAATTATGATTATTATTGATACAAATGCCAAATGTATGATTTTTGAATTTTTGTCTGTCTGTCTGTGACCAATGACTGCAGCAAGAGAAATTACTGGACAGTTTTCGATGAATCAGTATGATGATAGATGGTTATTTAGATCCACATATAAGATACTTTTTACAGGGTGAAATTATATTATCTCTAAGAAACAATAATGAATATGAGCTGAGCAGAGTCTCTAGTTTATTTTGTATAATTTCAGTTTGTATATTTCAAACATACAATTTATTTATTAACTTGTACTTACCATTTGCATAATAGTCAGCCATTTTTTGTACTTAATAAGTATGGCCTTAACTGCAGGGCTTCCCTCAGAAGACAACAAGTAGTAGCTGTACATTATCACATGAATTGCATTATTTAACATTGGAGTGAAAGAAGTGATACCTCCTGTAAATTAATTTATATTGCTAATATTATATACATATTATTAGTTGTTAAGGACATTTGAAGTAAAAAGAGAATTCAATTTGATTATCTCGTTAATGACCACAAAGTGTGCCAGTTAAGCACAGATTATTTCGCCATTGTCACATAGAATGGAGAAGACATGTAGGAGATTGCTCAGTAAAAAGAGAAAATCGCATATAAATTAACATGTGACAGTAAATGTCTAGGAAAAAGTAAATTCACCATCCTATCTGCATATTTTCATCACTCCTCTCCACCCCTTTTCTTTTCAACAGATAGGAAAGCTCTTAGCTATTAAACCATTGACCTATACGATCTGTATATCAGGTATCCCACTTTTTTTCCCGCGGCTTCGCACGCGTTCTAAAGACCAAAAACAAATTCTTTCTGAGTCTCTCTTTTGCAAAACTAACGCCCGACCTTCCCGTTTTTACAAAACTTTTAATTGATGCTCAGCTCCCATTGGTCGTAGCGTGATGTAATATAGCCTATAGCCTTCCTCAATGAACAGACTATCCATCACAAAATGAATCTTTCAATTCCTACTAGGTAGTTCTTGAGTAATCTCAAGTCCGAAATGTCCGAATTGCGCGTTCAACCAAACAAACAAACTCTTCAGCTTTATAATATTAGTATAGATAGGTATTATCTATCTTTAAATATTAAAATACAATTGTGTCTTAGTCGAATCTTTACATTAAATATTTTTTGAAAAATCTCCTAATTTATACTTTTTAGAAACCACTGGAAAGATTTTGATGAAATTCGGATTGACGATTGTTGGTATATCCAGGTCAATATATTTGTTTTTACACATACCTTTTACAGCGGGAAAATAATCAGATCTGAAAAATGTATACTAACCGTTAAAACGTAACTAGGACGAATTCAAGCGAAGCGAGGGTGATTCGCTAGTATTATATAAAATATTTTAACTGATATGGATACAACTTTAAAGGCTAAAGACTAAACTTTTAAACTCATTTATGAAAAGCTTACTGCTCAATTACTACAGCAGTTAACGTAAACGTTGCTATGACATCGTTAGTAATGACCTCACATTATGAATGGTCTAATAAAAATAACGAGACTAACGTTATTGCACGAGATAAATATGAGGCCTTACATAACGTTTATCATCTTAATGAAAAAATCTTAACGAGAAACACTACCTATATAATCACTACATACTATAAAACAAAGTCGCCTTTTCTGTCCCTATATCCCTATATCCCTATGTGCGCTTAAATCTTTAAAACTACGCAACGGATTTTGATGCGGTTTTTTTTAATAGATAGAGTGATTCAAGAGGAAGGTTTATATGCATAACTAGCAGATCCCGCGGCTTTACCTATGCTAAATCTAGGGAAGAGCCCGAGCGAAGCGAGGGCGAGTCGCTAGTAATATATATGGTTTTATTATGAACTAGGGGTTGCTCGTGGCTTGTTGCGCCTAAAATTTAATTCATATGTTGGCTGTATTGTACTCTTAAGGGCGAGATTCATAGATAGCTATTTGAATTAAGTTAATGATAAAGTTCGTCTTGTATAAAAAAAATTTTTGTCAAATACTGTGCTTTGTTTATTAAAAACCGAGCAATAAAAGTAAGCTTTAAATCGATTATCCAAATAAGTAGAATAAGCAATTTAAATTTAGGTTATTAAAGTTAAAAACTTTCATATAAACTACTGAGAAATTAAACTTATTATAAGTAAATTCGGAATGTAAAGGGACATTTTGTTAAAGGGAGATTGACTTTGGTTTAGTTTTTAGTGTTGCAAATCGATATGATACATATATTCCCTTGAACGATGGAGCCGATTTAACATTAATGTAGGTTTGTACAATATTTCAAAGTTACAGAAGCACGTTAAATCACTACATATTATAAAACAAAGTCTCTTCCCGCTGTCTGTCTGTCCCTATGTATGCTTAGATCTTTAGACTACGCAACGGATTTTGATGCGGTTTTTTTATTGGATAGAGTGATTCAAGATAAAGGTTATATGTATAACTAGCGGCACCCGCGCTCTCGCTCGCGCTTAATCTAAGTAAAAAGTATAAGAGATTATTTTATTTTTTTACTATGATTAAATTAATAAAACATCTTTCAAATGCAAACTGCAGTGAAAACTTAAGTGTTTCTAATTAACATAATGCAAAGTTTGTTGATGTTATACAAGGAGTTATTATTTGTTACAATTATAAAAAAAGTAGTGTTTACTTTTATACAAATTAACCTACTTTTATTCACCATTAAACATTTGAAAATAAAATAAATTCTTTGGCACATTTTTAGTAACAATCATATAGATAATAATGTATTTCGAACCTGTCGTTTTAATTTTTAAACTATTGTTAAAGCAACAGTATAGTTTTTTAATGTTTTGTAAAAACCAGAAACGAAAAAACGCAATAAATGCCTATAGTTTAGTTTACGTGTGAAGTGAAATAGTGTAGCTTACGGTGGCGTGAAATAATGCTTTTTCAGAAGCTGGCACAGTAATAAATTATTTAAAATATTTCTTAATGAATTAAGAGGAGCTTTTAGTATTCGGTATGTTTAATTTAATATATATAACACATGGAGAGAACAAAAAATATTTTTAAAGTTGAATTTTTGTATAATCCATAAAAAGGTACCTATACTATGTATATTATGTTTCTTTTTATTCTTTACTCACTACAAATACTATTCAAATGATTTTTTAAATATATTGAACCGACCAAGCGCTATTACGTTTTTTTGAATCTGTACTAAATAATTTTTTAAATAAATGGCAGCACTTCCACTTTAAAAAGGCACGCAAACAATTTGATTCTTACATACCATTACAAAAATATTAAGTAAAAAAAACTATTATTTATGCTTATAAACAAACTAAATTAGAAATAATCTTTTCTACGTTACAACTAAGACTACTTAGACTATATTTTGTCTGTCTGTCTAATATTAATTAAATATTGTACAAGCACGATTTTTTTCATTTACTTTTACTGTATTTTTATGGGAAATAACAATTTATTTATTTTTTATTTACTTTCAAATATCGTGTACGAAATGATCACCGAACCTATAAAAGTAAGGAACAAGTTAGGACCATTCAATCGCAACTTTATTAGGCAAAGTAACTGCCGAACTTTATTATATTATTACATCCTAAGACAATAACATTTTTATTACAAGATTTAACAGACAAAGTCCTACACCCAAATCATCTGTTTGATTTAGGCTCTGTCATTACAATTTGAATAACGTGGTATCTTTAATCGAGTTGTTCAAATGTATGAATCTAATCAATAGAAGTGCTTACGGATCTTATTGATGTTTGTATACAGTCGGGATCGATAGAGACGATATATTCTATACCTACGTAAAATGCTTTGAAGTTAAAACTCGCTCGCTGTTCTTGCTCTTTGTTCCCTGTTTAACTACGAATGCCTATAATATTAATAGGTACATTGTAGAACACGTTATATTAAAGACTACTTTTTCATTGTCAAACTTATTCGTGTAAATGTAATGTCTATAATAATATATCTTTTTATAAGTACGACAAAAGTTTTGTTTTTTTTCTATTTTCTGACAAATTTCACAAAGTAATTTGTGGATCAAGACCGCCTGTAACAATATAATAACTTTTGGGACGCCTAAAAGCTTGATCTCTCCCGAGACTTTGAATAAAGTTTTCGAGACGTCGGTAATCAAAAATAAATTTTCTTTATAAATATCAAATATTTGCGTAATTCTAAATTGTAGCTTGTCTATTTTACTCTGTACAGTATAGTATCTGGGTGTTTATATTTATAATATGTATGTATTTAAAAGTTATATACTATGTAGTATATCAACTATCTGGTATCCGTAACACAAGCATCGTAGCTTACCACGGAACTGGATGGCGCTGTTGTAAAAACGTCCCAACATATTTATTATTGTTTCAATATCACTACATACTTATAAAACAAAGTCACTTTCTCTGGCCCTATATCCCTATGTATGCTTAAATCTTTAAAGCTACGCAACGGATTTGGATGCGGTTTTTTTCAATAGATAGAGTGATTCAGGAGGAAGGTTTATATATGTATAATACATGCATAATATAGTAGAGAAACGCTGATAATTTTAGAGGTTTCTAATGTGATGTCGTAAATAAACTCATTTTTTGCGCTTACATTGCGAACGGTGGCTAAACTCTACGAGATAGATCAAAATAATGTTCTACAGTATTGTACATCTTAAAATGTTCTGCAAAAAAGTCCACGATGGCATATGTCTATCTTTTACGGATAACTCACAATAACCATTTTCTCGCTTCGCTTAGGCTCTTCCCTAGATTTAGCGCGGGCGAAGCCGCGGGTTCCACTAGTATATTATATTTTAAAAGCCCAAAATATTATATAAGGAAGAAAATACTTATGGAACAGTGAAACATATTACAATCATTCGTTGTTTGGTGTACATACACTACACATACGTATTAGGTACACTACTAACCATTCAGACGTTCTCATGTCCCACGATCCACACCCTGACATAACAATGACTCATAACGTTTTACATGGTGCATTTGAAAATTAGTCCATTGCTTATTTGTTTACTTTTTTACATTCTAGTTGAGACAAATTTAAGAGAAAACCAATATGTCAATACTAACAGAACTTCTTAGATAGCAATGGTAAATATGTAATCTATATATATATAATGAAAATGGTGTTCGTTTGAGGCTCAATCACGCTTAAACCACTGATCGTATCGACATGAAACTACCACCATTCGATGCGAAATTTTTCCTAGATGGTTTATGGCTATTTATTTTTCGAATTCTAACGTTCCTTCATTTTTTTTTTGCTGTTTTACTTTTATGAACATTTATCCCGCTAATAAAAACAAAAGATAAGCATTTTCTCTTGATTCTTTTGTTTTCATGATTTCAAAAGAGTATATTAATCGGACTATGGTTTTTTACATTCAGCTAAGAATCTACTCACGGTAGTGGAGAACGGCTGGACCAAGTGGGCTTTTTTTCTTTATCTTCAGAATTGTCAGGAAAAAGTTTTGTATGTAAGAAAATTTTAAAAAAGTCCAATAAAATGTTAAAAATTTCGATGATAATCGAAGAATTCCCACCTATATAGTCACTCGCCACGAAATCTCGGGAACCATAAGACTTAGAAACGTGAAACTTGGTAGGAATATTACTTTTGCTATGTAGAGGTCAGCTATGAATAGATTTTAAGAAATTCATCCCCCAAAGGGGATTGCGGGGGCGTGAACAATGAACAATCCCGTTTTTAAACTATAGCTCCTATAGACTTCAAATTTGGTAGGAATCTTCTGTAAGAGGTGTAGAAATAGGCTATGAACGAATTTTACGATAGCTCACCCCGCAGGGGGTTACGGGGTTGGGTAGTAACAATTAATATTTTTAATTTTCCAGCTAAAGCTCCTACAAGCTCCAAATTTTGTAGAAATTATTTATAAGTGATGTAAAAATGATCCATGAACAAATTTTACGATATCCCACCCCAAAGAAGATTGCGGGGGCGTTAAGAATGAAAATTTTCAATTTCCAAGCGATAGCTCCTATAGACTCCAAATTTAGTGAGAGTGTTCTATATGTAATATAAAAATGATCTTAGAGCGGATTTTACAATGAATCACCTCCAATAAGGTTCGCGGGGGTGGGTGTTAACAATAAAAAATTTCAATTTCGAAATATAGCGTCTAAAAATTCTAAATATGGTAGAAATCTTTTATTATTCACGTAAAGGTCATCTCAAAATGGATTTCAATAAAGTCTACTTCCGACATGAATTGCGGGGGTGGGTGTTAAAATCTAAAATTTTAATTTCCAACCTGTAACTTCTACAGACTCCAAATTTGGGGGGGATCTTCGTGTATTTCCTTACAACAATCGTCTTTTTGGCAGCGGAGAAAAAGTCATTGAGAGGTTTCCAAAACTTAACTTTACATGTAGCTATCCAATCAACGGACTAAGAATTTTACATTCATTTTACTTTTGCAGACTACATAACCGATGAATTCTTTTATTGCGGGATCGCGGAAATGTAACAGATTAAAATGAATGCATTTTCCAAGCACTTGAGATGTGGAAAAGAAATTTAGTTACTTATTCCAATAGAATTCATAAAAAACATGAACAATTAATTTTCTATAAAAAATTGATGTCACGGAGAAAATTTTAGTTAACAGAAAATTCGTCGCACTTGAACCTAGACAGATTTCAACTTCACATATGAGACTTGCAATGACTTTAACTAAAACTTTTAATGCTCATTTCAATTTTTTTTCTTCATGTCAATTACTATTAATTTTTGGAAGAAAGGCACAGAAATATTATAATGATAGTACATTGAAAGTTACAATGAATATTAGTAAGAAAAATCACCTGGATGAAAGATACAGGCTAAATCGATGGAATTTGGAATTTGAGTAAGTCTAAACAATATCGATGCTTACAGTTCTATCCGCGGGGCCTATTTATGTTCATACAAAAATAAAAAACAGGAGAATAATAAAAATATGAAAAAAAAAAAATGAAACATAAAATGTAATTTATTTCCTTTTTCAATTCGCCCAGCGAAGCGGGTGGGAAACGGCTAGTCTTCTTCTATCTTCTATCTATCTATCTATATATATATAATGAAAATGGTCTTCGTTTGAGGCTCAATCACGCCTAAACCACTAATCGTATCGACATGAAACTACCACCATTCGATGCGAAATTTTTCCTAGATGGTTTATGGCTATCTATTTTTTGAATTCCAACATTCCTTCATTTTTTTATTGCTGTTTTACTTTTATGAACATTTATCCCGCTAATAAAAACAAAAGATAAGCATTTTCTCTTGATTCTTTTGTTTTCATGGATTTCAACAGAGTATATTAAACGGATTATGGTTTTTTACATTCAGCTAAGAATCTACTCACGGTAGTGGAGAACGGCTGGACCAATTGGGTTTTTTTTTATCTTCAGAATTGTCAGGAGAAAGTTTTGTATGTAAGAAAATTTTAAAAAAGTCCGATAAAAAGTTAAAAATTTCGATGATAATTGAAGAATTCCCATCTATATAGTCACTCACCACGAAATCTCGGGAACCATAAGACTTAGAAACGTGAAACTTGATAGGAATATTACTTTTGCTATGTAAAGGTCAGCTATGAATAGATTTTAAGAAATTCATCTCCCAAAGGGGATTGCGGGGGCGTTAACAATGAACAATTCCCGTTTTTAAACTATAGCTCCTATAGACTTCAAATTTGGTAGAAATCTTTTGTAAGAGGTGTAGAAATAGGCTATGAACGAATTTTACGATAGCTCACCCCGCAGGGCGTTGCGGGGGTGGGTATTAACAATTAATATTTTTAATTTTCCAGCTGAAGCTCCTACAAGCTCCAAATTTTATAGGAATTTTCTATAAGTGATGTAAAAATGATTTATGAACAAATTTTACGATATCCCACCCCAAAGAAAATTGCGGGGGCGTTAACAATGAAAATTTTCAATTTCCAAGCGATAGCTCCTATAGACTCCAAATTTAGTGAGAGTGTTCTATATGTAATATAAAAATGATCTTAGAGCGGATTTTACAATGAATCACCTCCAATAAGGTTCGCGGGGGTGGGTGTTAACAATAAAAAATTTCAATTTCGAAATATAGCTTCTAAAAATTCTAAATATGGTAGGAATCTTTTATTATTCACATAAAGATCATCTCAAAATGGATTTCAATAAAGTCTACTTCCGACAGGAATTGCGGGGGTGGGTGTTAAAATCTAAAATTTTAATTTCCAACCTGTAACTTCTACAGACTCCAAATTTGGTGTGGGGATCTTCTTGTATGTAGGGATATTCGTGTATTTCCTTACAACAATCGTCTTTTTGGCAGCGGAGAAAAAGTCATTGAGAGGCTTCCAAAACTTAACTTTACATGTAGCTATCCAATCAACGGACTAAGAATTTTACATTCATTTTACTTTTGCAGACTACATAACCGACGAATTCTTTCATTGCGGGAACGCGGAAATGTAAAAGATTAAAATGAATGCATTTTTCAAGCACTTGAGATGTGGAAAAGAAATTTAGTTACTTATTCCAATAGAATTCATAAAAAAAATGAACAATTAATTTTCTACAAAAAATTGATGTCACGGAGAAAATTTTAGATAACAGAAAATCCGTCGCACTTGAACACACCTAGACAGATTTCAACGTCACATATGAGACATGCAATGACTTTAACTTAAACTTTCAATGCTCATTTCAAATTTTTTTCTTCATGTCAATTATTATTAATTTTTGGAAGTAAGGCACGGAAATGTTATAATGATTGCACATTAAAAGTTTCAATGAATATTAGTGAGAAAAATCACCTGCATGAAAGATACAGGCTAAATCGATGGAATTTGGAATTTGTGTAAGTCTAAACAATATCGATGCTTACAGTTCTATCCGCGGGGCCTATTTATGTTCATACAAAAATAAAAAAAGGAGAATAATAAAAATATGAAAAAAAAATAATAAAAATGAAACATAAAATTTAATTTATTTCCTATTTCAATTCGCCCAGCGAAGCGGGCGGGAAACGGCTAGTGTTATTACAAAATAAATTTGTATATATAAGAAATTACAAAAAAAATCAATAAGAATTAATCGCCAGATATCATTTAATCAAGTGCAATTGAAGACTGTGAATAATTTTGAAACTGAAAGTGGGTACAATCGCGATCGTAAGGCTATTTGCAAGAAATCCACAAATCAGTCAAATTTGATCATACCTATTGTGCTTACATAATATATTCAATTAAAATATTAATGTTTGGCAAACGAAATTTTTACATTGTAATGTATTTGTGTCTTACAAAAAAAGCTTACTTCAAATTAAAGTAAATTATAGTTTTATAAGAGGGAACAAGAAAATCTTACAAACATCTATCGTAGTTTACCGCAGGGTAGTAAAAACTGTTGCCGTAATAAAGCAATAGATTTTTTTAATTTAAGCTAACTCTAGTGAGACCGATTAAATATATAATTGTCTGATGAACAACACCTTGAGGTTGAAAGGTTATAGTATAATATAAGTATTTATTAAATTATTATGTTGTATCATGTATATGCCCCACTTAATACGAAAATTGCGGTTACGTTATTTACCCTTTTCCACTTCACTGAGCTTACGTTCACATCGTCGGCTCAAATGTAATTCAATAAGTAATGAAAGCAAGATACCCTATTGAAGATACTGATAGATCAAATCACAGTAAACGTATCGATAAACAAACGTTACCTAATTGTATACGCATAACATTCAATATAAATCGACAATCGTCCTGTATCATATAAAAAGGTTACTATTTTGTATATAAATAAAATAAATCTGTATCTGTATTGCTTGGCTAGACCGACTTGGCTGATTTCTATTATGACAGAATTAGTTTTCGAAAAATACACTGAAAACGTCTAAATAATGGCATTTTTATTGGAAAATTTACAGTAAAATGTGATGTTCAGACTATGTACATTATGTATACATAATTATTATAATGTTTTGTTTACCTGTATATCTTTTAATCTATTTTCTTTTTACGCAAGAAGTATTGAACGGATTATAGCCGGATCAAACGGATTAATATTTAATACTGGTAAGACGCCCTTGAGTGAAACAAGGGTATGATATTTTAGCTATAAGGGCGAGCGAAGCGAGACCTAACACTATCCCACAACCTAAGAGAGAAAAAAAACCTGAGCATTTTTTCTGTAAAAAATATTACTTTATAACCATTAAAAAAATAAAAATTAACAATGTTTTGTTCATTGCATAGAATGCTATTGTACTACTAACATCATCTGTTAGAAAACCGAAGAGTTAACATCGCTGTAACATTATTATTAAACGTTAAAAAAACTACGCGAGCCTCACAAAGCTCAGCCTTTTGTAAGTTATATATTTACTTTCAATACTATTTTTAATTACGATTGTGTACCTATATGTAAAAAATGCTGCACGCACTTAAATGTGTTCGTCCGCACTAAAAGCTGCTATAAAGCATTTTTTTCGTAAAAAGCTCTCTTAATTCAAAACCTTTCCTTTGTTTACGACGTACGAAATCATGAAGTTTTACTAGTAAGTGGGGTAATTTCATCTTATTACGTGAGTTCACGCAATGAAACTTAGTTACTTGACTTTTAACCTATTTAAGCTCCTTTTGGTTTGCGGTGTTGTGAAATGTGAATGTATCACACCAGTTAGTCTTTACCAGTCTCCATGCAGATCGTCGTTGATTTTTAGTACTACATTGTAACATTTATGTTCATTGTTTTTACGTTGATTGATTCATTTTTTATATTGAGGCTGTTAGCAACTTTTTATGTAACACGCTTATTATGTTATATTTGTGAATCATACACATAATAAAAGAAGATTACAAAAACCAGGTTATTTTGTTTACGATTTTTATTTTTAATGCACAGGTTTTGTTAAAAATGCATTATCTATAGATTCGAATAAATGTATCTAACTTGTGTCATTTAATAGGAAACACCATCGGGTAGTAGAAACTAGATTAAATTAATAAATATTATTTCTAGCATACAATATTTCGAAATAACTTAAATCTCCATTTTTAACCCAATATATTCTGTTCTTTACACTGTACGAGCGAAGTTTGTTTAAAAGGATGAATGGTGTGGGAATAGATTTATATTGAACATATTCGAATGGATGTGAATGCCAGTAATCCTACTTATGGATAATAATGTTGATCCTTTCTTTGTAAATACCCTACCAAACAATAGAAAAATTTTTGAAATCGGCCCACAGACGGCGGAGAAATCGGTGAACATGCATAAAAAAATATATACAACGGAACATATAACCTCCTCCTTTTTTGAAGTCGCTTAAAAATAGATGTTTATCCAACAAAAAATCGTTAGTACCTACTCTGTAGATGTAAAATAGACTTTAATGTTTTAAATAGCCATCCCATATTGAGCTTATATGGTGATATTTACGATATGAAAGTACAATTTATCATATGTATGCATTTAAACTTGTATATGTAGTATGTCAACTATCTGGTGTCCGTAACACAAGCTTCGTAGATTAACACGAAGCTAGATGGCGCTGTGTGTAATAATATCCCAACATATTTATTTATTTATAGACAATAATGCAGTATATTTTGTCTGTGTGTATTTACACCCATTAATTTTCGTATGCAGGGTTCGATCTAAAATAATATAATATGTGCCGATAGCTAGGTACTGTTTTTTCCTTCTAATCGGTTACCATTAAAATTGAGGTCTTTCCTACGGGATCAGGATGCTACATAATATTGAAATGTGGTAAATAATTGAAAATATTAATGACATAAGAAGCCCGCTTAGGGTAGTTTTTAAAACAAATTTTCAGGTTCAGAGATATTTCTATAAAACTATTGAAATCACTTAGTCTGCAAATAAAATTCAAATATTGTCATGTACTTTAATAATTGAATACAATAATCCCAAATTAGAGGGGTTAAACTCGCGTTTGAAATGACGTTTTCCTCGTTTGACTAAATTGGCTTTGGCGTTGAAATTGTTCCTAAAAGCAATATTCTGTATAAAGCTGGCGCCGCACGCTATTCTTAAATAAACAACAAGTCTAGAGGCATAAAGCCTTCAAATCTGACGTTTTTAATTTTACGTAGATAAAGCTTGCAGTTAATTCGTTGAACAAATTATTTCATATAATGAAACAACACTACGTCCTTATGTATATACACAAGTATTGACCCTTCATGTTTTTTAATATAAGCGTACGCATCTATCTTTTCTGAATATTATGGCTTAGCGGTAGTTTAAATTATAGTCCATAACCTTCTGAGATAATTTAGGTTTACCAGTAATTAAATTAAAAATTGTGCGTGTGTACAAAGAACACATGTCAGAAGTAAAACTTCTTTGGCAAACTAATTTTTAAATCTCGTTTATATTTATACTAAATAACCCCGTCTAAGCTCATCGAGAGAAGGAGATGGCGCGAAGGTCACACCCACAAGTTAGACAGAGTTAGAAATGTCACTGACTCGGGGTTTGCGAGATCTAACTAAGGCTAACTCTTCCCCGTCTCTGAGTGCCTGGTACTATGGACTTATTTTTTCGTTTCATCGAGTTTGAAATCACAACGATTCTAAAGAAGTTTCACTTCAAAAGTATATTGTGTAATCGTTAGTCTCTATGTACGTTTTAACGGTTAGTGCGCCCATACAACACGAACACTGTTTTTGACACCTGATACACTCCTAACGAATAAAAACAATCCACATTGCTACAGCTGTTTAACTTTTTTTTGACTTCACTTTTAGCAAGACTAACGAATAAATATGGATTTTTATAGTTATTCATGATACATACCTCCAACATACTTCACAGCAGACCACGTTATCACTAACGAACTAATGTGATGATAAACGTGTAAGAAAGATGCCTGTCTCTCCTTCTTTCTCAGTAAAAAGAAAGTTGTCTCAATCAGTTCTAGCATTTTCAATATTATCGACCACCACATAAATCTGAGCATTCGTAGAGGCTCTGGTTTCATAGAGTAATCTGGTAGCATGCAGCCAAAGTGATAGGTAGTAGTCCAGCCTGAAGTCATTATCTGCGTATAGAAATAACTTTGCGGTAATATCTTCCAAAAAAATTATAAACTAATAAATATTTCTTTATAATTTCTTAGTTAATATTATTCCCATAACTAAATAATAGTTTCTTAGGTTTACGCGAATATTTGACATAATAAGTATTTCGGATTTTGTCGCGGATGTATTTTAATTTTTGGTTCCCGGGAGAGACTCCTCGTGACCATGGTTGCTGTAAAGCATTCGAAACGTTAGGAACCAAAAATAAATCCGCGATAAAAGATACAAGACAAAAAAAGATAGTTTCATTTACAAATATTAGTTGTTAAAATATCTTTGTATGAATCATACAAATCTTATCTAAAGTGACATTCAATATAACGCTAGCACCGAAAGTATTGTGTAGGTAAGTATATAATGCAATAGTGCAGTGCTCCAGCTATTAGTATTTTCCATACTATTTTTATAACTTTAATAGGTCGGATTTGGGAATCGCTTTAACGTGTGCTTAATTTGAATTAAAGTTTTAAAAATATTTCATGTCCTCAAAATTTCGTTCGTTTAAGCCTATTAAATTTCATGTACAAAATATTATGTATTTAAACAAAACAACTCAAGATCAACTGTCTGCTTGTGTATAATAATCGTTACATTTACCCCATTTGACATTATTCTGGATCTGGTCCTATAGAACGTTTGCCAACTGCGCTGTTTTTATGAGCCTAGCCGACATTTTATTAGAGCATACATTTTTATCACATTCGATAATTAACATGTATTACAGATTATAAATAACGCGTTTAGTTATAGATTTATCATAGCAATCGTTTAAATTATTTATTTTTCAAATTTCCTTAAGTTTTTATTATTGTATTCCCCATTTTCTTTTCTTCTTTCTTTAACTTCCTTTCCTTAACGTCCTTTCGCTAACATTAGATTGTTACAGGTATAACCTTATAATATTTCTTGATAGATTTTTTTTTATGTAATTGAATAAATGATACATATTAATTTCACTTACCCCCCAAGTGACTACTGCATTTGATACAATCTGCAGTATGTTATACCATTTAATCACTGTTTTAAGTTTGTAAGCCTTCCTGTTCCTCATGTATGCCGGTAAGACAAGCTTTATTATCGTCAAGTAGGTAAGAATGATAGCTGAGATGGGCCATGGCGAAGTCATCAACAGCCAATCTTTGACACGAGGATCTGTTAATAAATAAAAATTGCTTTTATTAATGATTTATTTATATATTTACTAGCAATTTTCGCGGCACCGCGCGCGTTCTAATCTCTATTAAAAATAGGGATGCAAATGTTAAGGGTGATCCCTATCACCTAGAGGAATAAAAAATAGCCTACTACCTATTCTCAGACCAACCTAATATTATACACAAAAAATTCATAACAATCGGTCGAGCCGCGTCGGAGAAGTTCGATAACAAACACGAGATTTTTATACTATACTAGTGAGTCACCCTCGTTTCGCTTGGCTTCGTTCCTGGGTATATTATACCATACTTTTGTATAAGTTTTTTAAAAACTTTAATTTTTTTTTTTTTTATTATAAAAACATTCCATAGGCCTTAAGGAACATACAAAACAAATATCCGAATTGGCCCAGTCATTGACGAGTTATGCGCTTACCAACATTCATTTTTATTTATATAGATAAGATAAATGTATATTGTAAGTATTTGAAGTTATGTTTGTGTAGGGTGTAACATATCTGGTATCCACAACACTATCGTCGTCGGCTAACCCTGGAATTAGATGGTGATGTGTGTTAATGTCCTAACATTTAATATTTATTTATGTTAACGCTAATGGTTGTGCGTGACTTCTATTTGTACGTTGTCTTATAAAAATAGACGTTCGTTGAACCGTTATTGCATAAAAAAGACACGAACATACAAACACAATATTATGTATACTTTTTATGCCATTAAATACAGTTTTTTTGAAGTAACAAAAAGATTTTCCAACCTATTACCTAAGCAT
Organism: Boloria selene; assembly: GCA_905231865.2. Classification (NCBI taxonomy): domain Eukaryota; kingdom Metazoa; phylum Arthropoda; class Insecta; order Lepidoptera; family Nymphalidae; genus Boloria; species Boloria selene. The sequence goes on from HG993149.1 coordinate 10,336,898, forward strand.
ACATATAAGTATGTTACTAAAGTGTGCTATTTCAATGTCTGCGTGACTTCTATTTGTACGGTGTCTTATAAAAATAGACGATCGTTGAACCGTTATTGCATAAAAAGACACGAACATACAAACACAATATTATGTATACTTTTTATGCCATTAAATACAGTTTTTTTGAAGCAACAAAAAGATTTTCCAACCTATTACCTAAGCATACATATAAGTATGTTACTAAAGTGTGCTATTTCAATGTCTCTTCTCTTCTTACCTAAAAGTATCTTTTTATCTTTAATCTTACGAGTACCTGCAGTTAATGCATATACCAATTAAGACAAATTGTTTATTTCAACATATCTTTAACCAAGTTAAAAAAATATGAAGTCAGTGTACCTAAGTTAAAAAGTAGAGTACTCACGTTCATCCAATATAATTGTGAATAGCATTTAGATTAACAAATCATCAATACAATATAAATATTAAATACTTCTATATTCTTTATACAAATATAATACACACACATTAGTATTCTAAAAAAAGGTAACTTCTGTAAAAGCTCGAGCGATTCCTTTTTTCGTACTATATTTTTAAATTATCTTATATACCTTATATTAAGTTTCTAGAGTAGTAAATATTTATAGCCAAAAACATTGTTTATTTGAAACGGCTTTTAAATTTGTAACGTATACGTAAAACTTTTGTTATAGTGCATCCGTAGAGGTAAATACAAACCTTCGCCATTGTTGGGCGGATTCCAAACTCTATGAAAGCTTTTTTGTTATACAAAAATGTAAATGCCGTTGTATAGCTGTTAAAGTAAACTTTGCTGCACGTTTTAAAAAATAGCGGCTTTTTAACATTTGTTAGACGTGTAGGCAATTTACAAGGCGAATAAAATATTTGGAAACCCTACTAGGACTCACATTTAATTATTCAGACTAACAACTTTTTGCTCGAGTAGTCCTCGACTCATTCCTAGCAGTAGTCTACGTGATACTTAAGGTCGCCTAAGATCAGTCTATCTGTTTTCTGTAGTTCATCCAAATTACAAAAAATCTGAATCGGTGAAGGAGTGACGAACAATGGTACACCATTAAACATTAACGTTTTGCATTTATAGTATCTAATATTGCTTTGCATAGCTTCGCATAATGTCTGTACGTAAAAACTGTGATTTAGAATCCTATTGTCTTAAAGATTTTTAGGACCATATTTTGTTTTGGGCATTGAATGTACGGAAATCGAACTGGTAACTACCTACTTGCAGTCACGAATCTGTATGGTCAATAGTTACATGAAGTAAATGAATCATTAGCAATAGCAACAATAATTTCTCTTCATCGATGTTTATCGGATGCTATCGTATCGAATCACGACTGAAATGTTAGTCGTTTCACAACGTGACCGTTCTTAATAAGGCCTTCGTGTGTATCGAGAGAATGGCCTACCGCGTGCCTACCGTTTATTATATTGCAGATTAGAAAGATATTAGTATTAGTAACCATACTGTTATGTCGTTGTCCATTTTGACATAAGCGACATATTATAGGCAGGCTACTATACATTATGGATTTTATTCTGGCGCAATTTAAATCTAATACCTATTGCCATGGTTTTAAGTATATGTTTGAATATATAAAATAAAAACAAGCATAAAATTTTATAATTGGAATTAGTAAGCTGGCCTTCCTCCTTTCTTTACTCGGCCCTAAGTAAGCCTTTTTACCGTTAGGAAATATCTAAATGCGGGCCTAGAACTTGCATACATTCATGTGGATATGTAGGACTTACTGGCAAAGTACCTACTAGCTACTAGAACGTAACGAACCCCCCTGCCTCAATGGGGAAATTCAAGATTGCTTTCGCATTCAACCACGTTGACCCAGCAGCAGGTCTGCCGAAGACTACATAGCCGAGAGGCTACTTAAAAATACCCTCTACTATCAGAGTAATACCTGAAGCAACCCGCTACCAAGATAGCAATCTCTTCGTGCAAGAATTCTAACAAACTATAATATATTCGGCCTCTGTATCGACAATAAGGACTATTTTTTATGTAAGATGTCTACCTTCCTATTGATAAATCGATAATGTTTTAATATTTAAAACCTCGTGTAGAAATAATAAATAATTTAAAGTATATACATACAGTGTTTGTTTATTCTATTCGAATGTTTTTAGTGGTAGTGCCATGCTTGTTACCTTCGGGTAGCAGCCGAATGGGCCGGACGCCTCGTTTAGTAGGTACCACTCTCTCACAGAACACCGGCGTGAAGTGGCAGCTATGCTGTCGCGTTTCGTCCGGTGAGTGAGAGTCCGGGAGGCTCACTCTCCTTCCCTCCTCCCTCTCCCTCCTTCCCTCTTCCCGTCAGCCTTCGTCTTCGTTCCCTCTTCCCTCCCTTTCCTGAAAGGCCGGCAACGCATCTGCAAGCCAGTGCAAACCTGGCTTGCAGATTTCCATGGGCAGAGGTGATCACTTCCCATTAGGTGAGCCTCCTGCCCGTTTGACCGCTTTTTACCACAAAAAAAACACACAAATGTGTGTATTATGTTTGTTACTTCTTCACGCCGCAACAGTTCAACAGGTTAAAAATGTATTCGTGTAAATAAAGAGAGCCAAGGCCAAATACTACTTATATGTAGGTAAATTAGAATACAATACTATCAAAATATTTACTATATTAAGGTCAATGTTTTTAAATTATATTTAATAACTAGCAAACCCGCCCCGCTTTACTAGGGGTATAAATTAAACGGTTTATATAATTTTCTAATACAATTAAAAGTAGCCTAAGCTACTCCTTATAACGTTAGCTATCTGCAAGTGAAATTCACGTCAAAATCGGTCCAGCCGGTTCATAGATTTAGAAATCAAAAAAAGACACTTCAATTTTATTTATATGTACTGATATTCGTTTTTTCTATTATTTGCTTGCCGTTTTGTCTGTTACACCAAATGCTATGAAAAAAAGCTATGTATATTGAAGCTCATGAAGTTGAAAGCTTCTATAAATATCTTTTAAGTTTTAAGTATTTTTAATTTTAAAACGAGAGCCAAGAAGCGATTTTGTAACAAACACATGGAAATTCCTACAAATATATTATGTTGCTATCATACAGTATACATTGTACCAAATGTACGTATTTTATACATTATGCACTAGCCTTTCCCGCGGCTTCGTTCGCGTTCTAAAGGCTGAAAATTACAGGAAATATTTTTATCCCGTTTTTGAAACATTTTTCATTGATGCTCCGCTCCTATTGGTCGTAGCGTAATGTAATATAGCCTATAGCCCTCCTCGATAAACGGACTATCCAACAAAAAAAGAATTTTTCAATTCGACTAGTAGTTCCTCAGATTAGCGCGTTCAACCAAACAAACAAACTCTTTATAATATTAGTATAGATTATACGTATAAGTATAATATCCAACACAATGTATTATAGGTGCAGGTCTTACAATGAAAATTAAACATGCCACTTTCGCTCGTAACCTTACATTATTGTATGTTTACATGATGTTTTCATCATTCGAATGTTCACGCATGACAAGTGAATGTTATCAGTTCCTCCCTTTTATGGTTTTTAATACACATTTATTCACGTGTTATTATTTTGTAAATATTGTACAACTATTTTTATACAATGTATACATAATGTTTATCCTTTCACTTTAACAGTGTGAAATAATTACAATATGCAAATAAAATATAATATTAAAGATGCTGTAATTTTAATAGAAAAAGGAATTCCACTTATCTTAAAGAGTTTATATCAAACTAGCGAGAAAACTAGATTTAGCGCGAGCGAAGCCGCGTATTCTGCTAGTAAATGTATACATAAACTTGACAAATTATACACAAAAAACCTTTCTCGTGAATCACTCTATCTATTAAAAAACCGCATCAAAATCCGTTGCGTAGTTTTAAAGATCTAAACATACATAGGAACAGACAGACAGCGGGAAGCGACTTTGTATTATACTATGTAGTGATGTCTAAGTCTGCGAGAATTAGCATAGAGAGGTTCTAGATACATCGGCACTAGAGCGTAATCCAGAATTTATAACATTTAACATGTATGTTTATAAATAAAAATCAAATGCTGTTAGTTGATAAGCGTATCGCTTATTTAATTGCCATACGGTTTGGCCGATTTTGCTGCCTTATTAAAATAATTAATAAACGCATAGAAAATATCGCCCTATTAAAATACGGATAGAACAATGTCTTTTAAGTTTTAAATATTCATTTCATTTTGGAACATTGAATTATAATTTCTTTATAATTGGAACATTTGGCAGCCTTGTGTGTACTGTTAGGACTATTCCCAGCACAACTATGAACTTTCTATCTTTTTAATAAAATATATTCATCATCATCATCATTCTGGACTTAACTTTTCTTTTCAGCAAGTCCCAAACGTGCTCTATTGGCTTCATATCTGGTGATCTCGCCAGCCACTCCATAAGAGTAATATTCATATCATTAAGATAAGCTTGAGTTACCCGAGCGGTATGCGGCCGAGCATTATCCTGCATAAAAACAAAATCGTCACCGATATATGGGGCAAACGGTACGACATTTTCTTCTAAAACTTCTCTGATATAGCGGTCTGCAGTCAGTCTCCCTCTGTCAATCACTACCAAGTCTGTGCGAGCTCCCAAACAAATGCCCGCCCAAACCATTATTGATCCACCACCGTATGCAACTGTAGTTTCAAAGTTTGTCTGAATGTATCGTGCTCCTTTACGTCTGTATATTCTTTGCCTGCCGTCAATTTGATTTAAGAGAATTCTGCACTCACCACTAAACGACACCTTACTCCATTGGTCCAACAAAAAACAGTATTTCAATGAAATTTTAAATCAAACTCGGAAGGAAGAAATACTCGAAGTTCGCTCCAGGGCCTCAAGTCTGCTATTGCAATGGTGTTACAATTGTCTATCAATGACATCGTAATTGCTACTTTTTGCAATTTTGGTAGTCTACTAATTCAATGGTCTTCCGATGGTGTATCACTTACACTTCAATGACACTTTGCAAATAATTGGTAGTCCCGTACGTAATAACAAGGCAATGATCGGATGAATTGCGTAGTCTGTTAATATTTTGACAGTTCTAATGACCACTGATCTATCACTGTTAACTATTAACTATAACTATCACCATTATTATGTATGCTAGTACAGTAGGTAATTTATACCACGACCGTCCGCGAATAAATAATTGACCTATCAAATGTGAAATGACATTGATATTTAATGTCAATTTGACAGTTACAGATGAAACTTATTTATTTTTGAGGATTTATTATTTATATTGCATTTAAAATTTATATTTATGGCTTTTTATGATCATTTTACATAATGCTTAGTCTTTAAAACATAAATTGATAACATATATAATCGAAACTAGCCTAAAACTCATTTCGGTGATCGCTTTTTTAGCTAATGGCAATACCAATTCCTGTTCTACTACAATTCAACTACAATCCAATTACAATCCAATGACAAGACCATTGATCGACCATTGTAAATTTAGTAGACTACCAAATTTTGGACCAATGGTAATTGAATTAAAATTGCATTGTTTCACAATGACAATTGTATGTAAAATAGCAGACTTGAGGCCCAGATAAGGTGTATTTGAATAAAATTAAAATAATTGCATAAAATGATATGTTCAGTTGTTTTCTTACTTTGAAAATATTTCTTTATAAATTAAATGACGTATAAACCAGCCAGCAACCTTATATGATACTGATATCAAACCTTTATTTTATGTTCCGCTAAATATGCCGGTGTGTTTATAATACGAGTAGGTACATTGTGTGATTACAACCTCTTTATGAAGATATACGATACTTATCACTCTCTCAGAACAAATAATATATTTATATACTCAGATGTATACGTAATAAGTTAAAATTAAAGTAATGATATTCGTATTCTACGCGGCTTATTTATTGAAATGCACTGGAATTTACACTAGGCATCTTATTTACTTAAAATATTCTATTTTTTATCAAAACAATAAATACAACACTCATACTACTGTTTTATAAATAAGACATTATTATATTTTAATGTATTTAAATGATTGAAGATTTTTTGACATTATCTCATACTATCTTATCATTGTAATCGTGAATCGTAACAACAAACGCTTGTTATATACGTCTCGTAGGCTATTTTTATAGAATTAATATTCTATCACTATAAAAGGATGAAAAGCGAATCCTAATTTTAACGAGATGTCGATGCCAGTCTTATTTACCCGAAGTCATTTTATACTAGCTTACTGGCTATTTTTTAACAGTTAGAAGAAATTAGAATTAAGAATTATTCAGATATTTTTAACAGTAATAATATTGTTCAGAGATTATTTTTTTTCTATAGATAAAGCTTCCATATTTTCCCAGATAGGTATTATTAGAACCATCTATCTTCATACCTATAAAAATCTGTTCAGTGGTTGATGCGTTCCCAAACAGACAGACAGACGGACAAAATTTGACAATATTACTATTTTAGTAAGATTTTACAAAAAAAATGTACTTACATCATCACTACATCACTACTCACTACATAGTATAAAACAAAGTCGCCTTTTCTGTCCCTATATCCCTATATCCCTATGTGCGCTTAAATCTTTAAAACTACGCAACGGATTTTGATGCGGTTTTTTTAATAGATAGAGTGATTCAAGAGGAAGGTTTATATGCATAACTAGCAGATCCCGCGGCTTTACCTGTGCTAAATCTAGGGAAGAGCCCGAGCGAAGCGAGGGCGAGTCGCTAGTATTATGTATATAGATTCGAGTCAGACATTTTACTATATTATATAGAATTTAATTATGTTGATTTTAACTGATATACCAATTAACACCATCATAAATTATGATTACATAACTTTTATCTGACATTTATTTACACAACAAACAAAACGAATTCAATTACCTGCTCTCTCATAGAATAAAGTGTTGTAAAATCCCACGACTGTATCCATTATATCACAACTATGACCGCGCGGACTAAACTGTGAAAATTTGAATGTACTGTAAATTTCCTTAGGCTAAGTAAATATGTATTTAGATTTATATAGACGGTGTGCTTTTTTATAAATTCTTTTTGTTAACTAAAATTAAAACTATAATATCTTAATAATTGAAACTTATCTTAATATTGTTAAACTAGCGACTTACCCTCACTCCGCTCGGGTTCGTCCCTAGGTTGAGCTGCCTTGGGTTATATTATTGGAGTTTTAGGAAGGATCCCTATTTTTTTTGAAAATATAATATATCCTATGTCACCCGGTGATAGTTTAGCTTCCCAACCGTGTAAGAATTTTTCAAATCGGTTCGGTAGCCTATTCAATGCAAACAAACAAACAATCAAATCTTTCCTCTTTATAATATTAAGTAAAGATATCACCAGAGACGTAACGTCGTTGGTACGTAAGTTTAGCTTTATTTGAACTATAAATATCTATACTTATAAAAAAAAATATTATTCTTTCAAATATTTTCTGTAACTACATGAAATATTTTTCGAAAAATCTTATTGTATCTTATTTGTTTGTGTGTCTGTATGGGAATAATTGAGAAATCCAATTGACTGATTTTGATTAAATTTAATAAGATGATAGCTGGTTATCCGGGTCAATAGAATTTTTAACTGCGGGAAAGTCTCTTCTCTAAATAATGTACGCCAACCGTCAAACTACTAGTATAGGATAAGCCCGAGAGTCGAAAGGGCAGGTCGCTAGTTTATATAGTAATAAGTCGAACCTACAACAGAGCCGCTATAAACTGATGCGCCAAAATAAACATTTTAATTTGATATTTACATCCAAAACTGCAAAAATAATCATGAAGCCAGTAAATAATGTCGGTGTTCATAAAATGTTCCGCCAAAAAAATATGATTTAATAGATTTCTTAATTTAAAAATACATTACTTTTTACTTTAATAAGTAAATAGATTAGATATAGGTAACGGATTTTTTTGTTATGTGAACAAAGACAAACCAATTATCTTTATCCAGAAAAGTAGGAAATGATTGCAATATATTAAAAAATATAATAAATTGTCCATTATTACTATTAGGTAGGTACTAGTTTTATTATTCATATTTTAGAACAACAACATGCGTAGGTATGACCAGCAAACAGCAGTAAACAGCAAAATCACGCTGCTATTTTCGCCTTTTAGAATGTTTTTTCCGTAATAAGTTTATATAAGTATTTAGTGTGTATTTATATTAAAAGGTTTAGCGTCTGCGAAGCTACGGGTTACGCTAGTTAAACAAATAAAATTTCTAACTCCTCTTTTTTTGAACTCGGTTAAAAAGTAGCGCCTTATAACATTGGCTATCTGCTGCCTTACAGATTACCCGGAACAAACAGACAGACAGACAAAAAAAATAGGTTTTTTTTGCTAGTATCTTATATATTTTCATATGCATTTAGTGTAAATCTGTTAATTTGAAATTAATAAAAACAGATACTCCAATTTTATTTATATGATAATTATTTAATTTTAAATCAGCCTGTATGATTTTCAATTACCATAGGTTGACTATCGGGTCGTTAGGTTGGTCACGGTCTCGACTTGAATATAATATCACATTTTAACTGTACCTCAGTGTAGGTAAATCGCATTATCGTATTATAAGTCATGATGAATTAATTTTGCTTAAATTAAATTTATACAGTACTTATAACACTATTGAAATTATTTGAAAAAAATATTTAAAAACCGACTTCTAAATGATACCTTTATTAAAGTTAAACTAAAAAGTAAAAATAACGTAAAATTAATTGCCTACTTGAAAACATGTACTACATCCTGCCTTTGCAACAAAATATAGAACGGGTAGGTATTTTGATTTTGTTTACAAATTGATAGATTAATTGAGTAGATTTCTATTAAAGTTATATTCCTTTGGCTGACACACTCCGAAAATAACTGATAATAAATTGTAAATATACATAAACATTAGGTATATTTAAAGTATCAATAAACTCGTTAATTGTCCTTTATGTTTATACTTACAAGTAATTAAAATATTTTTTACTTTTAAGTTTAAATTTGTTTGTTTTGCAGGTTAGATATTTTTATGCGAAACTTATATCAAATGTCAATAAATGTCTTTTTATTAGGCAACTAAATAAATAAATAAATAAATATAAATATGTTGGGACATTATTACAACAGCGCCATCAAGTTCCGTGAAAAGCTGCGAGGCTTGTGTTACGGATACCATATAGTTGATATACCTACTGCACATATATAAATTTTAAATACATACATTTTATAAATATAAACACCATGACTGGAGAACAAACATTCGTGCTCAACAAATGAATGCCCCCAGCGGGACTAAAACCCGCGACCGCTGGCGCAGAAAGTAGGGTCACTACCAACTGAACCATACGTATCGTAACTGTTGATAATTAAGTGATTTGAATCCGCTACAAGTCAAATGTCTTTTTTTTGATTTGGCTAACATGTCGCTTTTTATAATTTCCAGTCGAAAGAGAAAATGACTCGAGGCGTAAGGCGCGGCTGTGTGCGACTCAGAGCAGCTGTGATCGGTATCGATGATGAAGACGACTCCACCTTCACTATCACAGTAGATCATAAGACTTTCCATTTTCAGGTAACTATATATAAATTATGTATCGTTTTTAGTATAACTCAAGTAACATAAAAGTTTTTTTTTTAATTATAAGATGAACGTTGTTTATATATACTTAATAGTGATTTTTATTTCACTGACACTTTTAGTAACTGTATGAGAAATTTATATTTTTGTATGAGAAATGATTTTTTTAAGGTAGAAATTTAAGTCGTTTTGGTTTATATATATACATCTACATACATTTCTTATATACATACAGAACGTTGCGCTACAATAGAGATTTATACAGAAATACGTATTAAATATAAATCCTACATTTATTGGATTAGTTGGTCTGTCATTTTTTCATTAAATTAATGAACTAATCTGGTCATAATAAGTTTTATTTTAATCATTGCTACATAAGATATTATCTATTATCTACACTGCTGCTGTATTAAGAAAAAAATGTTGCAGTTTTGTACGAAAATATTTTGATATCCTAGAAAAACATAGGTTATTTTTCATCCCAGATATCATCCTTTCAGTAGATGAAAAGAGTGGCGAAAATTTAAATAGGGTATCAATTATTTTTTAGGCAAGATATTCTAATACATATTATACGTATAGTCGATATATCTTTATAGGAACAAACCCGAGCGAAGCGAAGGTTAATATTGCTAGTAATATCATAAAGCAAAAAAATATCTAACATCGGATGTTGCAGACATCGGCACATATTAGTATTCCAGTGGAGAACTCGAAATGTTTTTGTTTGCATTCATTTAAACGGAAATGAGAGAAAGGCAGGATCTTGCTGATTCATCCGAAATAAAAGTAAGCCGAGGTCGCCATCAGATGGTTCCGTAAACGCACCCAGTACATTCCAATGATGGATACAGAAACATTTTAAATTTTAAAACATTTTTGGGATATTTGAGTACTTTGTAATTGTAATTTTAACTTCTTATAAACTTAATTGCCATTGAAAATTAACGAATTTAGAATAGTGTAGAAGATGTAAGTTTGCACTATGTAATTGTTTATTTTGTTATTTCATTTTAATACTACATACTATAAGATTCAACAATTATGTGTTGTCAAAGTTGGTACGTATTAAGCCCTTTTTTACCCGCTAAGCACGCCTCTACAATACGAGGGCGATTAGGCTATAGCTATAGTCCATCTCATTTTGGAAATTAGCTAGGTTACCTCAGACATATATGTTTTTACGATGTTAGCATTCCTAGTAAATACATGTATACAATATACATGTTGAAATATTTTGACTTGAAAGTATCATATGCGACACCGGCTATTTGAGCTCGCTACACTAACTTTCCCAAACAAAAGCGTTACTAGTGATCTACCGGTAACTTTCTCAATATAAATATTTAAAAATCCTTAAAGATTTTCATGTCCCTTTAGGCCCGCGATGGTTCAGAGCGTGAACGCTGGGTGCGTTCGCTAGAAGACACAATAGCGCGACACGGCCGTCGCGAACGCTGGTCCCGCTGTGTCCATGCGCCCGCGCATCGCCACGGTGATCTAGAACGGCGTATATCTGAGGCAGATGCGTACTTGCAAATTATGATCGAGTTGGTTTCGGTGAGTTATATCTATACTAATATTATAAAGAGGAAACATTTGTATGTAAGTATGTTTGTAACAAATTGGCTCAAAAAGTACTGGACCGATTTTAAAAATTCTTTCACCATTTGAGTGCTACATTATCACTGATTAATATAGGCTATTTTAATTGCAAGAAAAAAATAAGGATCCCTACTAAAACTACAATAACAGGAGAGGAGGTGGAGTGCACGCCGCAGATAACATATGAAATAGGGAGTACTTTTCGAGAATTTTCAACCCAGCGAGTGATCGAATGAAGTTAAGCAGCGAATAAAAAAATGACACGGGCAAAGCCGCGCGTATTGCTAGTCTGAAATAAAACCTGCAACAGAATTCCCTCAATTCAACTAATATTATTGAAGAATACATATAACTCGAGTTTTTTAGCATTACACTAACAGTTTAAGGTCTAAAAGATAATGTTGGTATGACAAAATGCGAAAATAGTTCTAAAACTTTATTTACGATAAAAAAATATGTGACTCAGTCTTCTTACTTATTCCTATAAAAATTCTGAAATGTATTTATTTAATGTTACTGTCAAATTTATTAAAACCAAGACATGACATATGTGTTCATAATAAAATTTCAATTCGACACGAATTTTTTGGCAACGTTCACATTTTCATATCACCTGGCGTTGAGTCACTTTTACTACAATGAGCAAAAAAGTATTCATCGTAAACAAACTTGTTGTTGCTAATAAAATAGAGGTTTTGTAAAAACCGCATACTTTTTATATATTTATTTTATATATATTTTTTTTTAATATATTTTAACTAGCGACTCGCCCTCGCTTCGCTCGGGCTCTTCCCTAGATTTAGCACAGGTGAAGCCGCGGGATCTGCTAGTTATGCATATAAACCTTCCTCTTGAATCACTCTATCTATTAAAAAAAACCGCATCAAAATCCGTTGCGTAGTTTTAAAGATTTAAGCGCAGGCGACTTTGTTTTATACTATGTAGTGATACGTAGATACTAATCTACGTATAGACGTTACAGTATAAAGCTTTATATACACTATATCGTTGATAGGGAATATCTGTATCATACAAATATTTTATATAAAATTTTGCATGTAATAACTAAAATTAGTGATATGTAGTAGTCATAATTGACTTATTTACATATTGCAATTAATCAAACTTCATAATTGAACTTTTAGTTATATTTAGTTATTTAAAAAACGGATAGTAATATAGATTGACAATATGCTAAGATATTGGGTAACTTACAACGTGCACTAGGCTTTGGTACCTTTTCGTTCTTTAAGCCAGAAAAATGACTCTTCTGAATCGCCTTCAGTGGCTTTTTTATATGTAAAGTGTTAATAAATGCAAAAAATTGTGAATTGTTATGGTGTATTAAATTCATAACGTAATTTATTTATTTATTCTACTATAAAAAATACCTCTATATTAGTGTATGATTTTTTATTTTCTTTGCAGAAAATGAATACAAGAGTTTCTGAATTGGCAGATCCACAAGAAAAAACTAAAGGACAAGTGATATTAGACCACTCTAACGTAAGTATCAGTTTAATGGAATTTGACAATATGTAAAGCTCTTCAAGGTGTTTATTTAAAGATAGGCTTTGAATTTAATTTCTTTACAATGATCGATTTCGATAGCCATTATGAATCTAGATCACTTTTTTAATTTTTAATAGTTCTATGATTTTAATATCACGTAATGACTACTTCCATTTATTTACGTTACATATTACAAACACAAACAAAAAAACAGTGTATTATATATTCAGATTTTTCTAGATATTACTTCTTTTCTAGATATTCTTAGATTTTTAGTTTTTTTTAACAATACATCGTCATTCATCTTATGCAGGATCTAAAACAAGTGTATTGCAAGTGCTATATTTACCGTGTGAATAACTATAAATTATACTGCACTTCTTACTTGCCATTATTATTATTTCTTATATATGTCATTTGTTTGCAGGCGATGTTGGACAACATTAAACATTCCATTGTGCTTCTTCAAATAGCTAAGGTACGTTTTTGTAATGTATATATTTACAGTAAAAGATAAAGGAAAAAAGTTGTTTTAAATGTATTATGAAATACACATTGAAACCCATTGTGCGCAGTTTATAAAGATTCGAATAACTTCTCATTATCATAGCTCATAGCTTTTGATTTACGAATGAAGTTAAAGTTAAACCACAGAATATATAATATTATGTTGAACGTTGGTTAACTGTCAACTGTCAAATTTAATGTAAATCGGTTCAGTAGTTTTGGCTTGAAAGCGCGACAGAGAGACAGACAGAGTTATTTTCGCATTTATAATATTAGTAAGGTGAAATAAAGTAACAAAAATTAATAGAACTACTTAATTACTATTTGCTTTGCTTAGTGTATCAATTAACTTAGGAATATAACGTTAGGGTGTAATCTAACTATAAAATAAACTAAAATCATAAATAATAATAATCACTACATAGTATAAAACAAAGTCGCTTTCTCTGTCCCTATATCCCTTTGTACGCTTAAATCTTTAAAACTACGCAAAGGATTTTGATGCGGTTTTTTTTAATAGATAGAGTGATTCAAGAGGAAGGTTTATATGCATAACTAGCGGTTCGTGCGGCTTTGCCTGTGCTATAACTAGGGAAGAGCCCGAGCGAAGCGAGGGCTAGTCGCTATTATTATTATAATTCTAACTACTAAATATTTTGTTTGTTTGTAGAATACCGTGAACCCCGTAAATGGCGTGTACCAAGGACCAACCAACACATCATCAATCAAAGAAGGTAAACTACTTTATCTTTCTATTACCTACTATATATTTTTAAATAATGGCAGAGGTAATGGAGCCAAAATTAAATAGATTTCGCATTTCTGACATTTTCACATGCAAATCCCAACGAAATTTGGACCTCTTGTCTTGTATTCAGCCCTTTTTTAACGTCCCACTGCTGGCCACGGGCTTCCCTTCAATACGAGGGTCAGGCCATAGTCCACCGCGCTGGCCTAGTGCGTGTTGGCGGACTTTACATGTCTTTCGAAAACTTGCTAGGTTTTCTCAGACATGCAGGATTTCTCACGATGTTTTTCTTTACCGCAAGACAAGTGGTAATGTTAGAAATGATTCTCACTTGTCTTACGGTGCACGAAAACAATAATATAAACAACCATGACTGGAGGACAAACAAAAAAACTGGCCCTCAGAGATCTCCGCGAAAATTGCGATATTATCAAAATTTTGCCTTAATTAAGCATTTTTTGGTGTGCGCTGCGAAAGCCCGAGTGAAATGACTACTGAGAGTGATACAGAACACTGGTATGTCACTACATATAATAAAGCAAAGTCCTCCGCCGCGTCTGTCTGTTCGCGATAAACTCAAAAACTACTGCACCGATTTTCTTGCTGTTTTCACCAAACGATAGACTGTTTCATGAGGAAGGTTTTAGTATATATTTAATCAAGTTTTTGTATACATTTATTAGCGGAAACCGTGGCTTCGATCGCGCTAAATCTATACTCGGAATTTTAATTCGATTCCAGATTTGACAATTTCAGTGTTGCAACGTTATGACAAGTACTAAATAGTGACGTTGCAAAATTATTCGATACGGAAATGGAATATTATAGGGATGAACCTGAGCTAAGCGATGATTCGTTAGTGTTAGATAAATAAAGTATGGCTAATAAGTGTATATTTTACAGATTTATCCCCACGCGTGGAGTTGGGCTCGGAATGTCGCGAGCTGTCTTCGCCCACACATCCCATCCCACCGCTGGCCCCACTCGAGCACATCGATTCACCCAGTTAGTATATAAAAATATTAAATATAGATTCTTGATATCCTTAGAGAACTTTTTTGTTGCGTCTGAACAAACAATTGATGTTGCGAAATATCTTATTATTTTATTACATATATAACATAATATGTACATTATTTTATTTATTTCAATATTTTTTTCATTAGGTTCAGTTTCGTTTTACTTTATTTTAAGTTTTTCTAAAAGTCACCATACTTCTTTTGGGGCGCAAGAGGACACGACAAAAAAGACAAACAATAGACATTTATTGGAATATTTTTTTCTCTCTTCTTGAGACGCCATAATATCATCTGGGACTGCTAGTGTGTGATTGTGCGTGTCAGTGCTTACAAGTGTGTGTGTGTGTGTGTGTGTGTGTGTGTGTGTGTGTGTGTGTGTGCGTGTGTGTATGCGTGTGTGTGTGTGTGTGTGTGTATGAGTACGTGCGAGAGAGCGTGTTTACGGCAGCGTGTCTATGAGTGCGTGTATGTGAGTGCGTGTTGCTGCTTATTCATGCTGAAACAGCGAAGGCAACGGATTTCGATGACATTTGACCACAGATTGCCTGACTCAATAAACACTTAGTCTATTTTTAGGTATCTAGGGATGTGTGGTATTTCAAAGTTTAATAATTTTCTATAGCAAATGTCATCTAAATCCGTTCAGCAAACGGCTGATTGATTAACGAACATCCCTCCATCTTCTTTCACATTTATAATATTTAACGGATTATATAATGCGATTTATGGGATTACCACAGGACAAGCGATGTCCCTCCTTGTGCCGGACACGTCGTACTCGTCATCAGAAGGCGAGGATGATTTCTACGACGCAGACGACGAGCCGGCAGACGCGGTTGTACCGGGGCCTACGTAAGTGATACATATAATTTAGATTTAATATGTTTTAAACGAAAAATAATATTGTTTTAAATATGTTGATATATTAAAAAAAGTGCGTGTGTACAAAAAGTACACTTGTCAGAAGTAAAACTTCTTTGGCAAACTAATTTTTAAATCTCGTTCATATTTATACTAAATAACCCCGTCTAAGCTCGTTGAGAGAGGGAGATGGCGCGAAGGTCACACCTACGAGTTAGACAGAGTTAGAAATGTCACTGACTCGCGGTGGGCGAGATCTAACTAAGGCTAACTCTTCCCCGTCTCTGAGCGCCTGGTACTATGGACTTATTTTTTCGTTTCATCGAGTTTGGAATCACATCGATTCTAAAGAAGTTTCACTTCAAAAAATAACAAATATTCTGACTGAGTTAGGAAAGTAAAAAGATAACATATGTAACTAGCATTGCGCGCGGCTTTGCTCGCTTTCTAAAGACCGGACACCAAGTTTTTATGTTATAAATATACTAAACCTTCATCGAAATACATTGTATCCTATGAAATAACTTCCATGTCTATTCGTTTTGTAGTTAGTGCATTTAGAGCAAACAAAAAAAGCATCTCGCTATTTATTAGTATGGAGATTGCCGGATAAGCTAAAGTTCATCCCTAGGATTATCGTCAGCGAAGCTACTTCGCTACTTAAAATAAATAAAATTTCTACATCCTACTTTTTTGACGTCGGTTAAAAAGTAGCCGAAGTTACACCTTATAACATTAGCTATCTGCGAGTGAAGGTCCCGTCAAAATCGGTCCAACCGTTTCAGATATTAACCGGAACAAACAGAGAGACCGACAAAAATGTTAAAAATTAGTTTTTTTGTTGCTAGTATCGTATATACTATTTAGTGAAAAGCTGGTAATTTAAAATTAAAAATACACTCCAATTTTATTTATATGTATCGAAGTATAGATTTTCAACTCATAACATTAGATATTAAAGGAAACTCGTCCACTTTCCACCAGTCGATAATATTCACCAGAGTTTAGAGGACAAGATTGCACAATTTAAAACGCGCATTTTCATATTCAGCTAATTTAAACTAAAGTGGTGATATAAAATTTGCAGTGTGAACTCTAACATGCAAATCTTAAAAAACAATTTTGCTGTCAATGCTTTCACTTTATATTATTTAAGCGCTTCCATTCTTGCATCAGGTCGTTGACTTTATAAGTTTGTACGAGATTTTATAAATACATCGATGTTTCTAGAGCGAATAATCGCAATTTCTGGTTTGGTTTGTTTATAAGTTTATTATTAACGAGTTTGGGTTTCGAATATATGTATTTGTTTACTTTAAAGTTTGTATTGATATTGTGAAGACGTTGGGTATATTTATATTTCTAACTAAGCTTAAATTCAGATTCGCCAGCCGAATTGATTTAACCTATGCAAAGGATAGGTACTTGTATCATACATTGGGTTAGAATATATTTATACTAGCATTTCCCGCTACTTCGCACGCGTTCTGACCACCGTAAACCAGATCTCTTCCGAGTCGCACGGTATGGTACCTCGCAGAACTAATGCCCGTCCTTCCCGTTTTTCCAACATTTTTCATTAATGCTCGGCTCCTATTGGTCATAGCGTGATGTAATATAGCCTACAGCGTTCCTCGATAAATGGACTATCCAACACAAAAAGAATTTTTCAAATCGAACCAGTAATTCCTGAGATTAGCGCGTTCAACCAAACAAACAAATAAACTCTTGAGCTTTATAATATTAGTATAGATAAGTATTCCTATTACAGAAGTAAAGCTGAAAAAACAGAAAAATGAGAGGCAAGTCACGTAAAGAGTGTTTAATTTAAATGTTAACCAAGCTGTGGATACTTTAAACCTATCTTAATGTATGAAAAATATTGAACTGAACGAACGAAGCTTAGATTGGATGAACTAATATTACAATCTCGGAATGAATACGTAACCTTGCCACTGTTAAACTCCTGGCTCCTTCATCACACCAGCTCATCAAAATGTGTTGGTAAATAGTCGCATTGTTATCTTAATTCCACTTGAAAAGTATAAAGTTGATACGACACTAATAAAAGTACGACATTAAAATGCTTTAAATATTATGCTTCCAAGATTTCATTACAAAGTTAATTAGGTAGTAAGTTACACGGAAAGCTAATTAAAGCGTCAAGAGTCATATTTTTTATTACGTACTAAGAAGTAGGTTATAAAATATGTTATATGTATGTATGTACAATGTACATCTATACTTCAGGCTAAAGATAAAGATGGAGGCGTCGAAATATACCTACTCGTATGTCATAATAAAAACTAGCAGCGTGGTTTTGCTGTCTATGATACTTTCCGTTATTTTATCATACAGATCGTTTAATGTCTTTAAATAATATGGGAAATAAGATATATATGTATATTGTATGTAAAGTTTATAACGACATGATAATCTTAAATATGTGAATATATAGGTTTATAAATTAATTAATGTTCGTTAGTCTCGGTAAATCTAAAAAATGGCTGAACCATTTACATAATTCTTTCTTGTGTTAGTATAGAAAAAATTGAAAATTCCAAAAAAAAAGCTACAGAATCGAAAACTTCATAAATCTTTATTTTGTAATGGGAATCACTAATTTTTATGTAAATTATTTTAAAATATTATTGCCTAGTCTGAGACCTATAAAATGTATCTTTTTTATATCAAAAATAATAAAACATCGAGCAAATCTAGGTAACCTCCTAAAAAACTACTTAGCTTTTGGTCTCTAAACGTTTGCGATCTTCCGCATTAAACTATAAATATACCTAGGTGGAATGAAAACACGAGCGACCTAGGTCAGATCAACGACTCAGTAAGTCGTATCGAATGAAGCTTTATAGTGGGACCTGTGACCTTTACTGGAATAAAGTTATTTTTGAAATTGAATTTTGCATTGTTTTAGGTCTCGCGCAGAAGTAGTGTTATGTAGGTACTTCTATTATATATCCAGTAGATATGGAAATTGTAGTTTGATTTTAATTTCTGGTTATATGTTAGTCAAATATGACATAGTAACTTTTTCAACTGGTAGTCTAAAAATATATGTTCAGATTTTTGTTTTTTGTAAAGCATTCGGTAGTTCGGCCCTTTATCAAAATTAATCCGGATTAATATAAAATTGTATACATTATGTTATTTTATACGCAATTTATCATATTACTTGATTCTCGTAAAGCTGCCACGCCTTTAAGGATTTGTACACCAAATTTCTTTATTGTACCTGTATTCAGTCTAATCCGATTTAGGTACCCGAAATATCTTTTTCGGAGAAATGGCAACATAAAGTTTTTATTTGTTTAGAATAAAAGTAATCTACACGTACGCATAGAAAATAAATTTAACGTTTTATATAAGACTAGCAACTCACCCTGGCGCTGCTCGGGTTCGTAAGTAATAAAGAGTATAGATTTTTCAGGGATGAGATATTTTCTACCGAAAAAGGTGTCTTATATTTTGACACGGATAACCAGCTATTTTTAATAGCTGGTTATTAATAATTTGCTTGATTTATTTAAAAAGTCAAATATTCGTGTAAATTAAGAAAAGAAAGAAAAAGAAGTAAATATTAAAGTTTAACATTCATATTAATATTTAATAACCAATCTCAGAAATTACGTAAAATCAACTTCTATATTGTTACGTAGTTAAGTAAATAACTCGACGAAGTAAAAAAGAGATCAGCCTCGTTCCATATGATGCGAAATTGTCGTTTCTAATAAAAACACATTCGATTTCCGGATTTCAACCTTTCCTTATTAAAATTGTGTTAATAAAATGTTATGCTTATGACCTTGTGGACGTGACCTTTCGGACCATTATTTGCAAAAGTTATGGAGGTTTCCCGGATGCGACGCTGAAAGTTATTATATTCACCCTTCGTTCGGGTTTTGGCAAAATATATGTACTTACAATCTACATATACTGTATACTATATATAATATTTTGACATATATATGTTCAGTTATGTTACCTAGCTATGAATTTAAGTTAATGTTGTATCCATACATCTATACTTCTATACTCAATATTATAAAGAGGAAAGGTTTCTCAATAAGTATGTTTGTAACGAATTGGCTCAAAAAGTACTGGGCCGATTTTAAAAATTCGTTCACCATTTGAATGCTACATTATCACTGATTAATATAGGCTATTTTAATTACAAGAAAAAAAATAAGGACCCCTACTACTAAAACTACAATAACAGGAGAGGAGGACGAGTGCACGCCGCACATAATATATGAAATAGGTAGCCGTGCGGCTCATAAGTATATTAAAGCATGGAGTAATTTTGGAGAACTTTCAACCCAGCAAGTGATCGAATGAAGTTTAGTAGCGATTAAAAAAAAATGAACGCAGGCGAATCCGCGCGTATTGCTAGTATAATAATATAATTCTAACTTTAAGTCGAATCTGTACATTACTGTTATTCTGTAAATATTTTTTGGAAAATTTAATTGAAATAGCCATTATTAACAATACCGTGGCCGGTTTTTGATTTGACCGTATCACGAGAAAAGCACTGGTCAGACTTTGATGTTTAGCATATTCAAAGTGGTAGTGCCATGCTTGTTACCTTCGGGTAGCAACCGAATGGGCCGGCACGCCCCGTATAGTTCATTAGTACCACTCTCTCACAGAAGACCGGCGTGAAGTGGCAGCTATGCTGTCGCGTTTCGACCGGTGAGTGAGAGTCCGGGAGGCCCACTCTCCTTCCCCCCTCCCTCTTCCCATCATCCTCCGCCTTCGTTCACCCCTCCCTCCCACTTCCCTCCCTCCTCCATCCCTCCCTTTCCTGAAAGGCCGGCAACGCATCTGCAAGCCTGGCTTGCAGATGTCCATGGGCGGAGGTGATCACTTCCCATCAGGAGAGCCTCCTGCCCGTTTGCCCCCTTTTTACCATAAAAAAAAATGATGATAACTGATGATTACTACGGGAAAATATCTTATTCCTGAAAAACCGATGTTAACTGTACCTAGTAAATACCATAACATTTTATTTTATTAAAGACAAGTATTTTTGATATAAATACTCCTTTTGATCTACTTTTTTGTATCCTAAATATATATCATTTTCGTAATCTTATCGGACGAAGACCCGAATCTATCCAAAAAGAAAAAGCTTATTTCGGACCATAAGTTAGATAGAGTGTAATACTTAGATATGGAAATAATAAACCTCATTTCTGCTGAATTACAACCGCCGTATATCTTGGCTAGTTTTTATCTTTTATATACTTTAATATTTTACACAAAACATTGTACTTAAAAAGGAAGCAATAGATAAAATAAATATGTAAATATGTTGGGACATTATTACACACAGCACCATCTAGTTCCGTGGTAAGCTACGAGGCTTGTGTTACGGATTCCAGATAGTTGATATACTACATGTATAAGTTTGAATACATGCAAATTATAAATAAAATACACCCATGACTGGAGTACAAACATTCGAGTTTAACAAATGAATGCCCCCAGCGGGACTCGAACCCGCGACCCCTGGCACAAGAAAGTAGGGTCACTACAAACTGCGGCAAACGTGTCGATCGTTACATACAAAAATAATTCTAAATAGTGTTTTTATTAGACATAGTTTACATTAAAATTTCAAATCTTAGTTACATTTTACATCAGGCTTTTTAGTCTAAACGTCATCATCCGAATCCAGGCTAACAGTCCAATCGATACCAAACCTATATCTGCTTCATCTCCAAATAAAAGCGTTGACCTCATTCATTCTAATGCAGATAGAGTTATTAGTGTCTCTACGTTTATTAGATATTTTGAATATCGCAGTGAAATGTAATGGTGAATATTGTAGCTGAATGCTTCTTAAAGGATTAGTGAAATACTAATACATTAAATTTGATATTATTATAAGGAAATAAAGAATATTTTATGAAAAATACTTTATTAGGACTTAATGCAACAATAAATAAAAAAAATGTTTTTAAAAAATAATTGAAATACTACTAGACACAAGATTAGAGACGCTACCTTTTTAGCGTAAGAAATTACGTTTAAGCATCCCATCTGCACACGTGCAAGTGATCACGTGGGACTTGCAAATCAGAAAGCCTATACTACTCCATTTAAGCCCTTTGAATCTCCTGCGTTTTAATGGGGTGTCGTAGGATCCCGCACATACTCAACTACAACCATGAACTTGTTCCTGTGTCCACATTTATATTATTAATTTTTACATAGAATCTTTCCATTTACTTAATTACCATACGAGCGTAGCTGCAGTAAATACAACGTGAATAGATATTTAATTTAATTATATTTTTTTTTAATATTTCATAATCTACACATTACTCTAAATAGGATTTTATCGGCGCGATGATTTATAAAGCGTGTTAACATTTGCATTACATGAATACAAGGTCAAAGATTAAAGCCATGCAAAAACCGATACCCATAAATACATAGCTATATGTGTGCGTATATTGAGTTGGATATTAAATATTGGGACGAACTCGAAGAATTGGCCTAACAAATATAAGCTCATCGAATATAAATTGCAAATTCATATTCGAAAATCATACACCTTTTTAAATTATTTAGTATTATAAATAAAACTATCTTTTCGGATTTTGTCGCGGATTTATTATGATTTTTGGTTCCCGGCATTTCGAATGCTTTACAGCAATCATGGTCACGGGAGAGACTAAGGTATTAGACGTCTTAGGGGGTTATATATATTATTTAGTAATTTATACTTTTACTTGTACCCATTTTGTATATTGTGTATTGTGTCTATTATTTATACCTACTATAGTACCGACTGCCTCGGTGGTGCAGTGGCTGTACATCCAAAGATCCTAGGGTTGAGTCCAGTGTCAGACAGTCAGACATCTATATTTTACTCTCACGTTCGCGTACAAAGTAAATACATAGAAGGCCGAACAACATATCATCATCATCATCATCATCATAATCAGCCCTTTTTAACGTCCCACTGCTGGGCACGGGCCTCCCTCACTACGAGGGGAATCAGGCCATAGTTCACCGCGCTGGCCTAGTGCGTGTTGGTGGACTTCACATGTCTTTCGAAAACTTGCTAGGTGCTCTCAGACATGCAGGTTTCCTCACGATGTTTTCCTTCACCGTAAGACAAGTGGTAATCATGATAGAAAAGAACATGAAAATCTCAGAGGTGCGAGACCCGGATTCGAACCCGCATCACTCGCTATCCAAGCGAGCGCGTTACTGCTGGGCTACCACTGTACAATACATATAAACTTATTTAAACACTACATAAATACACATTTGTACCGGGCGGATTATATTCCGGTAGGGGAGACAAAACAAACAGTTATTATCCATAGGTACATAGGTATTGTGATGGTATTATTAATGATATGTACGTCATGAAGAAAAGCCTAAACAAATTTGAATGTCAGATTATGTAAATAGTATTTTCGAAGACCTTCCATTTTTGAACAAAAAGACCAAAGTATCCAAATAGTCTTAGATAAGCTTTTGTTAAAGAAATAGCCTTTTTGTCTAGTTTTTACAAAAGACGGTCTTTTCAATTTGTGGTCACAATAGATTTCTACACCCATTGTTTTTATGAACCCACTTATTCACTGCTCTTTGTTAGGTACACCTTTTTATTATGTAATATGTATTATGTATTATTTTACTTCAAAAAAGGAGAACAAGTCTTGAAGTCCCCGGATATGACGGTATGTTCTAAGAAGATTTTTACTTTCCGAGTGCCTTTAGTAAATACCTACTACTCAAAAACAGGATGTTGACTTATAAATGAAACTATCTTTTCGGATTGATTGTGATTTTTGGTTCCCGACGTTTCGAATACTTTACAGGTCATCATCATGGTCACGGGAGGGACTAAGGTATTTTACGTCTCAGGGGGTTATATACTTGCATCTGGTTATATACAGGCATCAAAGTACTCATTAAAATCTTCAATGATTTCCTTTGTAAAGCTCATGTAATCTTGTCTACAGTTAATACAATTTTTCCGCTATTTTAAAATATTTTATTGTCTTATCATAAAATATTACACATTCTTTAATATCGTAATTACATTTGCACATTTTTATTAAATATACTTTTGTTATTTTTATACACTTTCATATTACTTTGCGGAACACTTAGTTGTTTATTATTGATTAAACTTAGTGAAAATTTGAAAAAGCTTAGTATCATATCGGTTCATTGTCGCGTGGCCTCGATGTAGGTGAAAACTGACCGCAACGAACATGAAATACTGCTATGTATACGTCCAAATCACGCAAATGCTTACATTCCCATAATAATAGCATATGTGTTATTATATTTATACCAAATGTAATTTGAATATAATGCCGCCTTGCCTGATACGTATTGTAACCTATACGTGAGTGGACCAATTATGACTAGTGTTGCCCAAAATCGGTCTTGGTCTTGCAGTCTTGGTCTTGGTCTTGCATTTTTGCAAGACCAAGACCAAGAACAAGAGCGCCTAATTTCAGCAAGACCAAGACCAAGACTGACCATGCAAGATTTGAGCAAGAACAAGACTAAGTCTGCGAGACTCTTGCGTCTTGCAATTAGGACTGAGTGTCGTTTCAGGAAGCGGACAGGCTTAATTTATAATACAAAAAATTGACACTTAGAAAACAAACGATACAAAACAAAAGAAAGTACCAGTACATAGAATTTTGAAGAAGAAAATAGGAAGACGTAAAGTACAGATATATTTTTATACCTAATTTAGTTTAAATCGGTAGGTACAAGTATTTTTTACTCGAAACGTGCACATCGATCCGCTAAGGAGAAAGATATTTGATGTAATAGACTTTTCTGTAATTGGCTTTTTATTACCTACATTTTCCTACTACATAGTTTTGATATATGATGTACCTATCTCTTAAGATTTAGCCACCGCTAGCTTTCTAAAGACGACTCAATAAAACCAATTAGGTACCTATTTTGTTTTCCTGTGGAAATGAATTATTTTTCTGCAATAAAAAGTATCCTAAGTCACGACCTGAGTTTTGTTTGGCTCAGTTTGTAGTGACCCTACTTTCTGCGCCAGCGGTCGCGGTTTCAAGTCCCGCTGAGGGCATTCATTCGTTGAACACGAATGTTTGTTTTGAACTCCAATCATGGGTGTTTATATTTATAATATGTATGTATTTAAAGTTATTAGTACTTGGGCGACCGATTTTTGTAGGTAAAAAATAATAAAAAAATATGGGTGCGTGTACTTCATGTATGCGCGTGAGTAGTTAGACTTCTTTTCTAGTTGTAAATCAATCTCTGCAGTAAGAAAGATGAAGTCGTTCAAACAGATACAGAATATTTAATTCCTAAAAAAATATACCTACTTCGTTTGTAAAATATACTTTTAAAAAAGAATAATATAATAATGTGGTCTTAACTCATAATTCCGTACTTTCACTTATCAAATGACGTATAATTATTTCTCATAGATGGCGTTTTTAATATTTTTATTAGGTATTTAATTTTAGTAAATGTCAATTGTATTTTGCTATCATATTTTTAGATACTATATAGGTATAGGATGGTGACGCTTAATCAACATTCCTTTAAACTGCATGTAGGGTGAGATGATATAAGTCGATAAAAATTGACAATTTGAAAAAATACCTTCAAATAAAAAAGTGAATTTTTCACACAAAATAAATTATAAATACAATAAAAATGGTCATAAAAATAAACACTACTAGATCAGAGTTTGTTGACCCCAGCTAAAGGCGGCAACATCACACTGTCCCCGAGCAGCCGTAGGTACTACTAGCCCTAGCGACGTTTGCATAGAATAATTAATAAGAATTCGCAGGAGTGGCATAGCATATTATGTCTTAGAATTGAGTAAAATATCTTGTAAAGTAGGTAAATAAAATACATGAAAATAATCACATTATTATGAGCATAATACGGTTCATTGAACACGCATTTTATTGATTAATCACTGTCGGTGAGATTTGTCGACCGAGACAGAAAATCCGGTTCATTAAAAGCCTTAAATCGTAAACGATAAGTTTTATAAAAAAGTTTACAAGAAATAAAAAATGCTAAATTTTATTCTCTACAATAATGGTTTCAATAACTTTTGCTCTGAAGTGCATAGTTTCTGAGATATCGCCCAAAACATTTTTTCTTGAAGTTCCACCTAGATTGGTCAGCATTTTGTGTTTTTTATGCCCATCAAGTGACCCTAAATCTTATAAAAAACAAAATTATAAAAATTCATTGATGTCAATTTATCACCAGGTATTTAAAAAATAATCTAATATGTAATAAAAACAGGAAAAGCTTTTACTATTTTCATACTATAAATTATCATTTTGCAATATTATTAAATACTAATTAAAAGTAGGTTTTACCGTGTATTTTTTAGTCTATGACGCAAAAATCCTTGAGAGTCGCGCCATTTTGTCAAATCGGTAAAATTCAAAGAAATTTAAAGACACGTGTAAGCATCGCCGCCCTTTGAATGTGTACCGACAGAATTGTGAGGTGTGGTGAGGTGTCATAGGCGATAGCGGGGATAATAGCGAATTCGGAATAAGTAATTGAATTAATTTATTTTTCTTAAAACATTTCCTATAGGAAAACATTTATAAAATATTAAAAAAATATTCTAGTAAAAATTATTTGAATTATTTTTACTAGAATATTTTTTTAATAATAATAGGCCTAAAAATACCAATAATAATATTAAATAAAGCAATGGAATTACCGCCTCAACTACGCTTACACTAGCACCCCAATGTCGGCATTTCTTTGACAAGGCGGCTTATGCTTTTAACTACCTATTTAGTATTTTTATTTTTTCTATTTCTTTACTCTTTAGTTGACTTTAAAGTGTTGAAGTGGGAGCACGCAGTACGCACATAAGCAAAGGACTGATTTTAATGAATCGATGTACCTAATAGTGAAAGTGTCATACTGAAGCCCCGTCATGGCGATGGTATTTGGTACCATTGCCAAGTGGTGCAGTGGTTGCCATTGATAAGGTTCGAAGGCACGAAAACATATTTTAACGGTGTCAACTGTTTCATTAACGGGAGATGATATAAAACGGCAACATCAGGAGCTCTGCAAGAAATTCGGCAGATTCACCTGAGACGCCAGAGTAGCCGCCGATCGGTCGCTGATCGCCTGGCTGGGCCTCCCTGAATAGAGTCTCACACGGATGGGCTGATCGCCCGGGCGGCTACCTACTCGATCGAAGCCTCAAGGGTCCCAGATAGTACCCTCCTAGTGACGCGCTCATAGTCGTGGGCGGCGGAAGAAGGAATGTGAGATGACCACAGAGCTCTGCGTACGTACAAGGCGGTATCAACGGCTATCTACCGCTGCGCGTACCTGGTACTTGGTTTTGAGGAACTGTTTGGTTGGTAGAGGAAGGCCAATGCCCAGTCCCTTCGCCTACTCTTACCCCGAGCAAGACTTGCTTCGATTGTTTAGTGTGTGTAGTTATGTGATACAGATAAAATTAATTGAAATCAAGAGTCAAAACTCGAGTGCCAATGTACCTATTTAATTTTTTTCTGTGGACTGTGTCATACCTACAATATTTGAAATATGCTCGTAGGTATCGTAAATGTCCTTGTAATTTTATCAGAATAATTATTTATGTTGTTTAAGTATTAAATGGATCGCCGACATTCGTTTCGAATTAAAAACTTGTGAATACATTCTAGATACATAACAGTTTGAATGTATTTTATTATAATTATTATGTTTGATAGGTATTACGAATGTTTTAGCGAGTGCCTTTGCCTAATAATTTTGCAATTATTGTTATTTTTAAATTTTAAGTACACTTAAGAATTTTTACGAAAGTAAATTAAACAGTGTTTTGTTTAAAGTATGTAACGAGATATTGTAATAGATTGTAATTTCTAGTGAACGTTTTTCAATATTGCATTATTCATTATTGCATCTTTCAATTTAACAATTTTATATTATAACTTTGTGTATTATTTTAATCAATATTTGTGTGAATTGATGGAGGTTTAAAATCATTTTAATGCTACACGAATGTCTTATAATTTGTAATAAAGTAGTAACTAATAATATTATTTTGTTTAATTTATCCTGTCGCATAAAGTTACACTAAATAGAAAAGTTAGTACCTACCTACCTATTTTATTAAATAAATTTCATATTATTCCATCGTGAATTTGCCGCCCTTATAGGCTAATTGACCTCCCAGGGTCACAAGTTCGAATCCCGGTTAGATTACATTTTACTTTTTTAATTTTGCTGTTATTTTATTTAAGTTAATGTTAAGTATTGATACCACTAACAGAACCTTTAACTTCTTTCTTGCACGCATATTTTCTTGTCTCTCGTAAAATGATAAATCGAATAGATAAATTCATAGGCATTTTGATAAATAAATCGCAGGTTATTGGTACCTAAATAGATTTTTTGAAAATTGAAAGAGTAGCTTGTGTAAAACCGTGTTTGTGAAGCACGACGCAGAAAAAATTGCCGCCCTTGTGGGCTTATTGGCCCACAGATAGAGGTTGTGGGTTCGAATCCCGGTTCGATTACATGTTTCTAATTTATTGTTGCTCTTAATTTAGTTAAAAATTGATGTTAAGTATTAACTATAAATAACAATCGATTTACTAAGAGTTTTATGTTCATCTAATATTTAGGTAGTTTTAATAATAATAAAACGAATTCTTCAATACTTTTTCGAAATCGCTACGGCCGCACTCTAAACGTCGGAATTTGATTGAAAAGGTGGTTTGTGTTTGTTTTGCTTTTAAGTTATTTTGATTTTAGTTTAGTCAAGTTTAATGTCGTAAAGAAAAGTTGCTTTTATTAATGACTAGGACTACCCTAAAGACTTCGTAATAAATTATCTGAAAGAAGTACAAAAGTTAGTGACTACCTACTGACTACATCTGTGCTATGAAAATATTATACCTACTAGGTGCATAATTGCCAAGGTGGATGGAACAAAAAAACATTTAGGGGTTCGGTGTCAACGCTTGTTACGACTTACGAGGCAGTGTTCTAGTACAAGTAGCTCTGCCTCTGCATATCTGGGAGTAGGTATACATCTTGTATCTACGAATTACCTACTTACCTATCGCATGTACCTAATGCTTTGTTTCCAGTTAAGTACTGATTGGTTGTAGAAGACTAGTTCTGCAACTGTTAACAACCCGGACCTGATACAAATCTATTGTTTTAGTCTACTTACGTCGCAAAAAACTGGTGTTCTTAAATTAGTAGGTACAGGACTCAAGCGTAGATGTATTTTGAAATTCACATACATAATAATATGCCTTTTCATATTTAAAAAAAATAATTAAGTAGAGGTAATTAGATAGGTACTGACTACTGACTAATATCATCGTCGTGGTGCATATTATGGTAGGTACCTACCTATCTGAAGTAAAGACATTTACTAAGTTTTAACGAACTTATGTTGTGTGAATTAATAACATGTAGGTACCTAATTGGCCTATTAAAAAGTGGTTAAGTAGTAGATTTTGAAATTGCTTTATTAAAAATTTAAAAAATACAATAAAGTCATTGATTATCTAGGCATGCAGGTCCTATACATCCATACCTACCTCTTAATGCGTAGCGAGTACTAAGCTTTAATTTTGATATTGATGATGTTATGATAATAATTTATGTACCTACCTACTTCTAGTCCATATTATTGTAATTATGAAAGTCAATAATTTTGTGTGCCTATCAATGCGGTTCACTAACCTAAGTTAGTAGGTAATGTTGTCACACAAAAGTGGCTGTAAAATGAGGTGGTAGTTTGAGGTAAAAATGTTATTTAAAAAATTTGTAATTATTCGTATGTCGAAAATGATGAGGTTTTTAAAATAATTTAATGATGTGATGTTTATAATAATTAGTAATAAAGTAGTCGCTAAAAAAATCTTTTTATTTCTCTCTGAAAGACAAATTGAAAATAATTTATTAGTTTTTTTTTGGAAATAAATTACTATACAGATACTTTTTTGATAAACGTAAGCATTTTAACTAACTATAGTAATTGATAATGTTATTACTATGATCAAAATCACATGACTATTGAGTTTCGCGGCGAACTACGCTTGCGCGTACATACGATGATGGTTTTAAATTTTAAAACGAAAAAAACTTCCTGTGGCTTCATTTTTGAATATTTTCAATTAGTTTTTTTTGTATTCAACTCGTAATTTTTATACTATATGTGGTTTGAAGGAACGTTGATCAAGCGTCACCACTGTATAATATTAAAATAATTATAAATAATATGAAAACAGTGATCAGAGGCAACTTCAACTTGCTATGAGCGGTTTAGCAGGCAATTTCAACTTGTTACTTTTGTGGTACAGTGATTCTTAAAATTTCACTCTCATCATTTTTTCATAACGCGCCTAAAGAAGTACCAATAAATTCAATTTAAAATTTCGAATTTCTCATTAAATGCTTAGACATTTATTAATTTGTTTGCACTTTACTATGGCTATATTACATAATTCAATCTCAAAATGTACTTACTCCATTACGTTGTTCTAAGACTTAAAGTAACGTTTAATAAATAGCAATAGGCTAATAGGTAATTGCGAGACTTGCAAGACTCTTGCGCAAGACCAAGACCAAGACCAAGACTGGGAGGCGCAATACCAAGACCAAGACCAAGACCAGATGTGTTGGCGCAAGACCAAGACCAAGACTGGCTAAGTCTCGTCTTGTTCTTGCATTTGGGCAACACTAATTATGACCAATATTAACTCTAATTTGCGTCTTTTTTTTCCTGTATTCGCCTATTTTTGCCAGCGGTTCCGCTCGGAAGATATGATGATGATATGAAGCAAGCAAGATTTAAGGTATTTTCTTATTACTTAATTCTTGTTAGAACTGTTATAGTGTAATGATAAATCAAACGTGAACACACAAAAGTTTGACATTATTATTTACGGCTTTCTATCGTATTAATCGACTACAAAGTAACGATGTATGCCCCAACTTATGTCAATCTTTGATTGATGAATTTTAAAATAAATTTCATATATGTATATTAGTCCATCGAAATGTTACAATTTAAGGACGCAATTTTATTATTTACATAGTTTCTGAGATATCGCGAAAAAGGTGCTTGCACCCCTTTTTCCAAGATGGCGGCCGCAGGACAAGGGCGGTAACCCCATAAACTTGGGATTAAGCTTCTATTGACCCCCTACACGTATCCCAAAAATTAATTTGCGTCCTCTAAAAAATGTAAAGCTCATGTAACTTTTCAATGGACTATATAGTATTTAAGAATAATGAGTCACATGTTTCTTTGTAGTCAGTTATAAACAAGAAGGAAAGCAGATAAATTGTCAAAATTGTAAACGGAAAGTAACACAGTGTACTTACGGCTTTACAAAAGATCATATTGTAATGGTACAATTCAAAAATAGAAAAAACACTTTATAGTACCTAACTATAAACAACGGCCATGCCATTTGGAAACAAAAGCCTTGTTCCTGTTTAAACTTTTTAAACTGCTATGACATGTTTGACCCACTTGCATGTATTCAGCCTTTATTAACGTCCCACTGCTGGGCACGGGCCTCCCCTTTAATACGAGGAATTCTATTGGAAAGCAAGATTATCTGAAAGTAAGGTATTTACTTATATTATTTTACTTCAGCAATAATAAATTTTCAGCATGAAATATCATGACATTGAAAGTAAAATATCGATATAGTATGTAGACAATATATATTATAATGTATGTTTAGGCAAGTTTTAATATGTGAGGTCAACAGGAAAGGGGTGGATCGGTCCATTGTGACACTACTTTTCTGGTGTTTTCGTACACGCTCATTTGATAGTTAACTTAGTCTTAAGCTTTTTATTATTACGTCCTGTGTATTGCTTAATTTTTACAAAAGACGAATATTTTAATGGAATTTATTATAAGAATGAAAATAAGTACTCTATTATATTCTATTCTTCCTATTTTATTCTATTATTCTTTATTTGATTTTGCTACAAATGTATGTGTAATTAATCATTTTCAGTTCCTTAGACATCCTTGAAAAAATGCTGACTAGAAAAATGAAAACACAGCCTTATATGTAAGGTTTTCTCAAGGCCAAGGACATATAACCTAGATTTAATCGATGGCCAGATTATAATTGCCCTTGGAGTTGAAGTACCTACTGTTATGTAAATCATACCAATGAAAATATGACACATTTCTTTAGTTTGATTCGGAGTTTTTCATAATTATAATACTATACGTAATTTATTGACGTAAAGAAATTCCTGGTTAATCTAGAAAATTCAACCTTTAAAAGTCAAAATATAAAGGATTTCTTTAAATACCTAATATTTCGCTACGATAAGGCGTAAAATGAAACGTTTCTAGTAACATGTAAAAAGCCATAATCTCGGGCGCTACGTATCAAAGGTAGATCAAAGGTTTCTACTAAGAGACTCGAGATTGCTAATTTAATATCATGAATTACTAATTGCTACCGCAACCTTTTGATTCGTACAAAAGATCGAAATCTATTTACGTCATTTAGTTATTCATATTAGACCCTTTTCTATAAATAAATCAATCTTTATTAAGTTACCTTCATTAGTTTGTCAGACATTTGTAACCCAGTGTCCAGTGGTTACAGGCTAGTTTGGAAAAACAAGTAAAGCGGGATCAAATCCCGAGTCTCGCACCTCTGTATGTGAAAATTATTTTGTACATTTTCTACGGTTACCACTTGTCTTACTTAGAAAGAACAAACCATGCCACTTCTGTATGCGTTTCTTAGCTTCGTGCCCGGCCGGCCATTTATCCAGTTTTTTTTTATTTTTTTAATGAAAAGAATAGCGATTTTCACATCCTTATAGGGACTAGTAGGTATAGTTTAGCTTTCGTTAAAGGACATTTGTAAGAAAAGAATATGCAGTAGTTTCCAAACTATAAAATACTATGACTAATCAGATTTTAAAGTTAAAGTATGTATAATTTTTTTGTAAAATATATATAGGATATATCGTTTATATTAGTCGTGTATGAAATTTTCATTCATACGCTTCTCTAGCTATTTATAGAACTCTATGTATAATCTCGTCGATGTACAACATAAATATTTGTACTCAATGCAAGTGCAAACATTATGTTCCGCTCCCTGTATATATTCTCAATCAGTAGTTGTTATTATGTTAGGAACACATAACCCTACTTTTAGAAGTCGGTTTAAAATAAAATAAAGTATTACTATTGCAGTATTAATAAGAACAATTCCTCTTTACTTTAATCCAGTCTAGTTAAATAACGATCAGTTTATATGTAATATATTTAAAGGATAGATATAGCAATCCATGAAAAACATGTTATATTATCATATCATTTACTTTTAAAGTCGCTTTCATATTTCATTAAAATTCATATTATTATGTAGGTATATCAATTTTCTTGCTTTTTTGTCATTTTTAATTAAATATCAAAAAGTTACTATTAGTAAAGTGCGTTTATTCGTTTTAAACCATATAAGAACACATTATAACTATACTTTGCTTGAAGTGAATTCGTCCGAACATAAGCTCAATCGTCGAGCTGTTGGAAATTTACATTAGTTTCACATAATACATTCAGGTAAATTTGAATTGACGCCAGTACTGACGCTCTGAAAACCTGCATATAATAAAATCTGAGTAGAATCTGTATATTAAATAGTTTTCTCTGTGACCGGTTCTCGAGAATACCACTAGGCTCTTTTTGATGAAATTTGGTATGATGATAGCTTTTTACTTCGGGTATATGAGTATATTATGTACCTTAACTCTGAGAAACCTATACTAACCATTAAAAGGTAGCTAGCTAGCTGTATTACGAAATAATAGTAGCGAAATTTTTAAAAGACGATTCACTTATATATAGTATTTATTATATTTCGGATAACCGCTTAATACTGTTCCGTCTATCAAGTTCAGTTAAGTGAGTTTATTTCGACTACAGTGGAAATCCATTGTATATTTATAAACAAAACGATTCAGTATTTATCCGGCAGGCCGGTAGCGCAGCGGTGATGCGCCGACTCTACATTACACTGCGCAAAGATTATATTAAGTATAGATGTGGTTCGACGGTGAAATAAAAATGAGAGAAACACATCATATCTTGATTATCGTCATAAATAATAATTTACTATAATTTGATTCATCGTGACATTATTAGAATTATTTGAATTGATAAGAATTGACTAGTAATCAAATCGGGCAATTATTCTGGTACATTAATACCCGCTTTACTTTGTACTCTGTTATGAAGTATTATAAATAATAAGTGTAATTGGCCACCGTGTCCTTCCATTTTACATGTTATTTTCAATGTAGAGCTATGATTGAATTGTTAAATATACGAATTTTTATAAACATTTCTCGACTTGATACCATTCCGTTACATGTAATGGACATGATTTTTTAATTGTAATAACCCTGTTAAACTTTTCTACCTACCGCACCCTCTGACTTACATCATCGTTGGCCGATCTCGAGATTCGAGAAACGCGTCAGTGCGCGACGGGACGCGCCGCGTGACGCACGCGTAACGTATATACCATCGATCGATATAAAGATATTACGTATCACTATCACCACCCTTGTACTAAACCCAAGGACAAATTTACGTGGGTGTCACAATAGTGCCAGTTTGGTTTATTGCAACCCATAGCTAGTTGCGATCGTTTCGATTGTTTTTGTTTTGACGTACTGCGACCTGAAGTTTGCCCGCATGTTTCTCTATAAAAAATATATGTAAGAATTGCTACAGTGTTTTTTTCATATAACGTTGTTTTTAGTGAAACCTAGTTATTAAAATCCAAAGTGAACCAAGTGTATATTCGATTTACAAGTACTAACGACGTCTATTAGAAATTATTTTAATAGATGTAGAGGGAAAATAAGACCGCCTCACCATAACTAACGTTTACAAAATTATTGTATTCCTTATATACTTTCACAAAATTATTGTAAGGAAAATGAAACGTTACTGAATATTTCACGCTACACTGAATTTCATAGTGATTTGTGAAATCGTTCTGATTCTGACCTTTGCAGGCGATGTCCATTATTTAATTTATTTATTTATTATTTAATCGTATTTATCTAATGTTATTGGAGTTTTATACCAAAATATGAGTATTTTTGGAATAATTTTGCTAGGAAAGTGCTAAAACAATAAAATTCCTTTGTCATATAAAAGGATGGTTAAGGTTACAAAGTTTCGTAAATAAACGTAGCAAGTATCGTGCAAGTAAAACATGCGTCATTTTTGATCAATATACTTTTGCGTTTTTTATGTAGTATGTAATTTTAAACCTTGTTTAAGTATCTATTCTTTTTAATGATAACATACTGTAACCATACGTTTAACAAATTTATATTATTTATATTTTTAAACTATTTATTCAACCATATTTATTATTCTCATATCATATTTATTATGTTTCAAACACAGACTATAGGAATTGCTATTTTCACGTTTCAGGTTTTTGTTTTTATTTATATAGAAAACTAGCGACTCACCCTCGCTTCGCTCGGGATCGTCTCTAAGTTTAGCGTCAGCAAAGTCCTTGTTAGAAGTCGGTTAAAAAGTCAAAATCGATCTAGCCGTTTCAGAGATTACCCGGAACAAAAAAGACAGACAGACAGACAAAAAATTTATAAATTAGTTTCATATGCGTCAAGTGAAAAGCTGTTAATTTGAAATTAAAAACAGACACTCCAATTTTATTTATGTATAGATGAGGACTGAATTATGAATGAGATAAATTTTGCATCTCTGATCGTTCGTTTATTTTACATCTTCGTGAAATATTCGCTTAAGTTTATTATAAATTGTACCTACCAGATAGATAAATATCATATAATCTTTTTTCTTTAATAATAACAGAAAATACGTCCAAAAGGGTTTATATGACCGTTTTGTGCTAATTGGTAGTAGGTACCTATTTGAAAAAAAACACATTTACATTCTGTGGAGAAAAATCTATTTTATAATATTTCAAAGTGTTTTGCTTACGTAGGTAATTAAAATATTACATCCCAAACAAAAAAAGGTTACTACCTACTATACATAAATTATAGGCTACTTAATTTAACTTAGGCAGGTATGTTTTAACTTCTTTGTGAACCCATTTTCTTGACTTTAAACGACTACCCAAAAAAATAATTATGAATACATATAATTTTGAATTTTTTTTTTGTGAAACATTTACATTTAACGATGATCAAAGAGATAATTACTTTTAAAGGAAATTTACGTACATTTAACTTGGTGTTCTTTGAAATCGTAATGGTTCTCAGAACATTGCTAATACTATCTATATCGTTATCAGTATTATTATATTTCAGCTTCCTTCAACAAGGAAAAGCTAAAATAACACTGTGTTTATTTAAAGGAATTTCATACTGTAGTTATCAGACATGGTAATGTTTATTTCAATCATATCATCATCACATCATTTATTCAATTCTTCTTGTGAAAATATTTTGCTTGTAGTGACAGTACAATTATATTGTATTACAATTAATATATTTAAATTTTGAAATAATAACATTCTCTAAATATATATTAACCCGATCTATATAATAATTACAATTTAGTAGTACCTAGTATAATAATGCTGAATGTCTTTACATTTAACTACCAAAGCACTGTCACTGATGATGCCAATGACTACCGTCACAAAGTGCGGGTTCTAGAGGTTACATCCAAATTGAATTTATTGAATTTGAGCCTATAACCGTAAGCATGTTTGATAAAATTGCTTCGCACTTCGGTATTATTGAATAAGATAGAAGAACATATTAATATGATTGAAATAATTTGTTTCATTACAATAAGTATAGAAATTGTTTATAATATACCACAGCAGGTAGATTTCTAACAAACCCTTAGCTGAAGATCAAACTTTTAAGTTATTATATATATATTTAAGCTTTCGCTCGCCCTATCACTATCGCACAACTTGAGCACTTTGTGGTACACTTTACTGAAAAACTATCACGCCTATAGATTTGTGCTTTAAAATAGTAATTTAACTTCATATCTACATGTGTTATCTGTCAAAAAATTATTTTATAACCATTAAAAAATAAACATTAACATAATATGTCTCAAAAATTATCATCCGTTAGAAAAGCTCAGCTCTCAAAGCGAGCTCTTCTTACAAAGCTCAGCTGTTTGCTAGTTTAATGATATTTGTAAATATATGTACATAAATGTATGTGATGACGTGTGTCCGGCAAAGATATACCTACTTACAAATGTAAAAAGCATTGTTGTATGATAATGTCACAACGCCCTCTTTGTCCCAACATTTTATATGCAAACGTGATGAAAATGTTTTATTTACGAGTTAGCTTCTGTTAGGCGCTTTCAGGATTGGCTATCATGATCTCAGCTCATTTATACTCGCATAGTGGGAGAGCTCGAGCTAAGAGTATTACGTATATGTTTAGTGATACTTAGCCAAATAAAACCATAATCTTTGCTTTGCAATTTTGAAGCTCTCTTCCCTTTAGCTTCAAAATTGCTATCTTTTGCCTTTTTTATATCAAAGTTATACAACATTTGAAAATCTTTTACCCGAATACTAATTGTTAATTAGATACCATTAAAAGGAATGAGATAATAATAGGCTCGAAAAAGATTCGAGATTAAACATGGAATGCAGCATCCCTCACAAATTGTGACGCATTGTAATTTCCTCCCCCTTCCTGCGGATTGATGTTGGAATTCAATACTAGTGCGTTACCGAGAAATCTTGGTTTTATTTTTATATGGCTATTTTTGAACATGTATGCTACCGGTGGGTTTCATTAACTTGTTTTGGTTAGGGTGTGATTTGTTTCTTCCGTTTCCTATTAAGGTGTAAGCAGAGGGAGTGTACCTTATTTTATTAAAAATATTAATTTATTAACAAAAGTAGTTAGCCATTTTTGTAAGAGTTCATTCTACAGAACATTCTATAGTCACTAGT
Organism: Boloria selene; assembly: GCA_905231865.2. NCBI lineage: Eukaryota > Metazoa > Arthropoda > Insecta > Lepidoptera > Nymphalidae > Boloria > Boloria selene. The sequence goes on from HG993149.1 coordinate 10,374,835, forward strand.
CCTAAGTTACATATTTCCATTAAGCTATGTAATAATGTACTACGAGTACCTACTAACAACTTTGTGACTGACTTTAAATAAAGCGATACCTTATGAATTCGTCTGCTTATATACATAGTATTAGTGCTGGTATATAAGAATTACCTATATATGAATATAATACTCATATACTCTCTAATACAATGTGGATCGATTTTGAAATGGTAAATATCAAATAAAGTGCTATTTGTTTCTCAGAGTGAAATAATAGTTTTAAGCGCCTTTAAACTTAATGAAGACCCCATTTCTTAAAAATAAAAAAATCTCTACTGTACCGTACTTGAAAGAGTTACTTAAAATTATTTGAATTTGATGCTGCATTGAAAATGAACGACAAACTAACAGACACACTTCTATACATACTCGTACCTGCTATATTAAATAACAATATTTTTTATCGTACCACTTTTGGGCATGGGCACTTCCCTATAATGTAAAGAAAGGAGCGTCATTATATTTATGTACTAATATAGTTTATATAAAATTTAAAAGTTCAATTTCAGCAGTGGTCGTATAAAAATCTTCTCATCTGTCCAATTAGTACGCACAATTTGATATTCATTTAACGAGCTGAATATTACGATTTAAGTCATTTTGGGGCGGATAGCTTGAAAACCGATGATGAGCCTAATATTTTTTGTTGGTATTATATTTACAGTTATATCGTTTTTACCAAAGTTACGTCTCGACTCTTTGTTTACATGAACCTTTTTTCCTTTCGTTTTGAAAAAAAAAGTTTTGAATACTAGATTAAAATATAATTGAATTTAAATAAAAATTGAATTTAAATTTTATTTGTGTATCGTTGGTCTATTGATTTGTAATACTGTAAAACTTAGAGCCTTAGTTTCGATAGGGCCGAATCAAGCGAACGCTCAGCAATGAACCATTTTACTATCGCAAAGTACCTACTCAGTAGCAGTCTGAAGTTGGCAAGCTGGCTGTTTGCCGGTTTCTCGGAAATCACGTTTAGCTTTTAATCCTGTGGGACTTCAAATAATCTTGATTATTTAGCTCTTTATTTCTTTAAGTCCGCCATCATTTATTAGGTCATGCATTGTGTTAATCGCTAGTTAGTTACTAGGGGAAGCTCGCCGTAAAGGACTTTGGTTAGGAATTGGTCAATTTAGTAATTAGTATATTAGTGAGCGATTTCAAATAATATTTTTTAGTTTATTGTCATTATTATAGATATAGAGGATGAACCTTAGTTTTCATAATTTATGTCAATCATGAGATAACGACTAGACAGATTCAGATGAAATTTGGTATGAGCTGGTTATCAGGATCAAAATATAAGATACTTTTTACTGCGGCTTTTATACCACATCTCTAACAAATCTATACAAGCCGTTAAAGCGGTCCTAGGGGACGGGCCCACGTAGAGCGAGGGTGAGTCACCAGTGTAATATAAGCATAACCAATTTCTTAGTTTTACGCGAATACTTGACATTATAAATGAAACTATCTTTTCGGATTTTGTCGCGAACCATGATTGTTGTAAAGCGTTCGAAACGTCGGGAACCAAAAATCATAATAAATCCGCGACAAAATCCGAAAAGATAGTTTCATTTATAAGCATAACCAATTATACTTGAAAGTCGTTTTACTAAAACTGCTGGTTAAACTATTTTATAATATAAAGTATAAAAATACATTTCTACCGAGATGTAAATTCTAATTTTACAAATCCCATTGAAACTTCGTTTAAAACTGCACGAATAAAGAAACCTTTGTCGTGATACTCTCGGAAAATATCTCCAGAGATTCTGCTCAAATTAGCTTTTTGTTCCAAAAATTATTTGCCATTTTTCTACATAAAATTAAAGAACCCTTGAACTTTTAAATTATAATGCACGGGTTGAATCCACACGAGTTTTTTCGGGGTACAAGGTTTTTAACTCGCATATATACGTTCTAGATATATATGTAAAGCATTATATTAAAAAAAAATATTATTTATACTTCGCTACAGACTCGTATACAAATATACAAAAATTATATATTTTTTGTAACTAAAAACCAGTTGTGTTTGAAATAAACTGTACCTTACAGCTTGGTTTAATATTTGTTTAGAACACGAAAGGAAGCTGATTGTTGAAATACTTTCTTCATTTCCGCCAAATGAAGGAAATGTACTCGTTACTCATATTTCTAATAACGCCTATCCCTCGCCTCAATAACACTAAAGGAACTGGAGGCCGCAATATTTCTTGAACTGAAATGTTTTTTTCAAATATCTTAAGTTATCTGTACGTACCCAAATGTATGTATGTTCAACCCTGGCGTAATAACTATCTTGTAATACTTGTATATTACTTGTACTTGTAATATTAGTCCCGCTGAGTTTCTTTCGCCAGTTCTTCAGGTCAGAGGATTCTTCTTTCCGAACTGGTGGTAGACTCATGACGTTCAGTAAGAAATTGTAACAATTTTTATGCTGAATAAAATATTTTGATTTGATTTAACGTATTTCTTTCTATAATCTAAAAGATTTGTGTAAATTTAACCCATAGTCCTTGAGCTAATGCGGACAGACAAACAGAGGGCAACTTTTACAATACATAAATATGTATACTGAATATCTTCCATTATTTTCTTATACACCTAAACACGTCACACTTCAGACAGTGAAAACGCGTTGACGTGTTAGGCTCTTATCTTAAAACCCACACTTTGCTGAATTGACTTACAATAGACTTGACTGAACATTAATATAATTAGATTACGAGACTGACGCACGATAATCAAACTAGGATCTATAGCTTTGTAATTATTGCCTTTTAAAATAATTTACACTAAGCCAATATGGTACCAAAATATTATTATAAAAAAACGCTTACAAACAAAATAATATTATGTTATTATACCCAAATGTCGTTCAAATTAGTAGTGCGTGTAAATTAGTAGAAGGTCTACGTAATTTTTAATTCATTATAGTATCATCAACGTGATATACATCTATCAGTACCATGCTAGTTTTACTATTTGGGTAAAATGTTCCATTAAATGTTAATGTTGTATTAAAAATTAAAGACCATTTTTGACGAAACGTTTCGCAAAGTTTGTAGTAACCCTACTGTCTTGTGCCAGCGGTCGCGGGTTCGAGTCCCGCTGGGTGCAATCATTTGTTAAACTCGGATGTTTGTACTCCAGTCATGGGTGTTTATATTTATAATATGTATGTATTCAAACTTATATATGGTATCCGTAACACAAGCCTCCAGACTCGAGCCTCAAGCCAACTAGATGGCGCTGTGTGTAATAATGTCCCAACATATTTATTATTATTAAAAGTTTGCATGTAATGTGTCATTGTAATTGTGGTTCTTGTATGTAGGGAAGTTTCCAATAAATAGTACTTATACCTTGACCTATATAGATTTCCGATAGCAATACATTATATGCCGTGATCGTTTGCGCTTAACTCGCTTCTCGTATTTTGATTTATCCGATTTATATATTGTTTTGACAAATTTAAATGCAGTTTACTGAAAAAATAATGTATTTTTTAATGTCTGTGAAAAACAACATGAACAGAATGATAATTTAATAAATTAATAAAAGTAGGTAACACATATTGCTGACGTTAGAAAGTTTCTATGGGAAGCACCATTTTATATAAAGGCAACACCTAATGTTATCGATATAAATAAATGTTTATTGTATAAATTAAATAATTCAATTCAATAACTTTCTATTGTATACCGAGAATACAATAAAACACACAAAGAAAATATGTATATTATTAGATATATACAGAAATTAACAAGCTTTTTGATAGTCATTATCAACCTCAGTAGCTACTTAAAACAACACTATCAATAGTACCTAATGTATCGCTGCCTAGATCGTAATTTTCAATGACAGCTAGGGTAGGGTAGGTAGGGGGCATATTAACTTTTATATGTGGCAGTCCAATAAAAATAAAAAACCTTTTTGTTTCAAAAAGATATTTATATAATTGCCAGCGATATTAAATTTTATTAGCTCTATGTTACGTTACTAGACTAATATGTTCTTATACTATTCTATTATTTTCATGTATATCGTCTTTATTATTAAAACGGTTAAGCAATAATACTATATTCATGTACCTACGTACAAAAATGAAATTCAGCTTTCGACCGTTAATCGTAAATATTTGTTCCATTTAATAACACAAACAGTGCGGTGAAGTTACCCTAACTTATTGATACAACTTCCTTTCTTTTTTCCACTGTTCGGCAAAACCCCGGATGAACTAGCTCTATACAAATTAACAAGAATAGATTAAATTTTTTTCAGTAGATATTACTAATTGACTCATTTTCAGTAACATTTAATTGCTAATAATAATTTAAACCCTTTATTATATATTCTCTTGCGAAATGGATCAGTGAATCAAGTATGAATCTTTATTTTTAAAATAACGTACGATTTTACAGCATGGAATTTTTCTTAAGAAATCATGAACTATCTTACCAAGTAACAGTTTAACAAGAAAGACATAAAATATAGTGAACATAGTGCAGTAACCAACATTGTGATGACTCTTGTGCTAAATATCAAGTGAACAATGATTCGAGCGTTGACTTCTAGACGGTGGTCGCTACGTCGGGAAAGCGAGAGGTGAGAGCCTAAAAATGTTATATTATACCATTTTTTTTTTCGATATTTATAATTTTTCTTAGATATTTCTTCACGATTTATCAAAATCATACTTAGTTGGAATTTGGAAATCATTCATAATAATACTTATATCATAAATAATAATAGATTGTAAGGCCTTTTTTAAAGTAAACTGATTTCTTTAGTCGTAATATAAAAAAATTGTAACTGAATCAAATCCTTTTAACATTAAAAAAATCTTATTGATATAGTCGTTTTTATCGATACAGAGTCCAAGTCTATATAATATTTGTTTGTAATGTTTGTCTGTCTGTGACCACTTCGCGAGAAAACCACTGAGCAGATTAAACGACTTTAACCGTTAATTAATAACTAGTAATGAACCCGAGTGGATCGAGGGTGAGCGCTAGTCACAACATAGTATAAAACAAAGTGGTCCCGCAGTCTGTCTGTCCCTATGTATGTTTATCTTTAAAACTACGCAACAGATTTTGATGTGGTGTTTTTTAACCGAGGGCGAGTCGCTAGTATTTTATATACGAATCTAAAACAAACTATATTCGCTTTCTTATTAAGCACATAGAGTAGAGTTGGAATAGAAGGTATAGTTTTATTTATTCTGTCTCTGACGTTCAGCAAATATTATAAAATGTAGCGCTATTTTCCCTTATTTTGTAAGTGTTGTTTGTGAGCACTCCTTTAAAACTAACACTTTTTTTTTGTTGAGTCAAATATGTTGTGAGACAATTTGTATTAAAAAATACTTCAAGTATGTATGTTTTGTGTTTTTTTCAATTTCTACATAGTCAACATCAGCCTTTTTATTATTATAATACTTATATTGGATTAAAGAATTACTTATTCTTTACACACTGCCCTTTAAAAGAAGGTCAAAGGCTACGGCCTTGCTTCTAAAGCTGTAATTCTTAATTGGCATATATTGAAAAGAATTACTATTTACACTTGTTTATCAAGATTTTAATTAAAAAATTTTACACCGTTGCTAAATTTCACAAAAATTCCTAATTGCTTATACTCGTAGGTCGACCCATATAAAATATGCTAATTTTGTTGAGAAAGGTTGCTTTCATTATTTCATGCAGTATGTTATCCAGATTATATTTTACAAAGCAATGATATCAAAGCGCCTCGACGTACAGAAGTAATCCTTATTATTTTTAGTAAAGACCCTTATTTTTGCATCTAATTTATTTTTCTTACATTCTGGCACATATCCTCTTAGAAATATGCAAAAGAATTTTGTTCGAGAAAATGTTCATGAAAATAATGCTTTTCATACTGCGTTTTATGGGCATATGTTGGTTTATGACAAGTTTCTGTTTTAAAAATGTTTTAATGAAAATCAAAACTAGTCATAAATTGCATATATTCAGCTTTGACGTACGTTTACTCCTGGGCACGGACCTCCTTCAAGTCGAGGGTGATCAAGCCATAGTTGGCCAAAGTGTGGAATGGTGGACTGCGAAAAAACACTATCGAAGTCTATCGAAAATTTGCTAGGTTCTTTTGGACATGCAGAATTCCTGACGACGTTTACCTTCACACTAGTAAAAGTAATAATTATGTTGAAAATGATTCGCGCATTAAAATATCATTGGTGCGACCGAGTGATTTGAATGCGGTTCACTAAGTTTCCCAAAGCGACTGCGATATCTGAAGACTGAAATATGTTGTAGAATTTGTCATAAATAAAACCCGAATGCACGTTCTTTATTTTATGGTTTCAAGCTATAATGTTTCATGGGGTCTCAGGACATTAACCTCTGTGAGTTTTTGATTGCAAAGGGTTATGTATATATGTAAAACGTTCTACATACGTATACTTACGATAGAAACAGTGTTTCTTTTTCACTGCCTCGATTAAATGGGTTTAGGACTTAATAGAGATTCACACACCTGACGTGTATACAGACGGTCATTAATCTTTCTTCAAAATCATAGTTATTTGTGAGTCATATTATTTTCAAAACTAGAAACTTTTTACACATTCATTTATACAAATGTAACAAATTGAATATAAGATCTAAAAGTACTGTGGTTTATCATTAACAGTACGGAACGAACATATAAAATACTATTTGGTAAATTGCGATAAGATTAACCTGTCTAAGGCTTCGTACTTTTTTATATATATCATCAATGAGCTAGCTACACACTCAACTGTCCTAAGTTAACGTTCATTGAAAGCTATTAAAACATTAAAAGTACGAACGGAAATAATGAAAAATCGAACTTGCGACGTAAAATTACATTCTAACTGACGGGTTATAGAAAGAAAAAGCGTTGACCCAAACGTCTAGAAGTCGGTCACATTAACCAGACTTCTGTAAGATCTTTTGTCTGGTCACGTAATAATATTTGGTATAAAGCATTCGGAAAATCAAATATTTATATTAATCAATATTATTTATGTTACCAAATATCGCGTTATTCTAAGTAACTGTTTACTGTATTTCATAATCATAAATACACTCATTCCTCGTAAGCATTAAATCTGCTGCCAATGTACGAGTACGTGCCGGGTATACTAATTAATACCGTTGTGTCGGTGTTTTTATATATATTTACTTCATTTTGGTAACAGTACATATTTTAATTATGTTTGTAAAATATTCGTGTATTTATATATAAATTAAAATTATCCACTGCAGTAAATATTTTATTTTATGATATTGATTTAATATTGGCGACACGATTAGTATAATTTATTGTAGTAGTACAAGATGTACTACTAATTTAATCGTCCTATAATAATAGCTAAACTTACTTATACGATATTATTTTTTTTATTATTTGTAGTTCCTACTTCGATTGTAGACAGTTTGCTTCTTTTATTACTCATTGGAATGTGCTTATCATATTAAGATTTATCGTTTCGAGAGTTCTATCTCCAAGCTATTGCTTAAGATTTGACTAACTACAAAGCGATGGTTTTTATTTTTTATTTTAGATGATATTTCAGAAAAAGGTACACTAACTTTCAAAATACTGTTTTAATGAAGTTTATAATTCTACAAATTGCAAAAAAAACTTTCTATGCGTGAAAAAATTGATGTTATTATAGTGATATTAAACTTTATTTAAAAAAATAAAGTGATCATTAAATTCAATTTCACTATTTCAGCTTAATAGTCCGGTCAATTTAGACATTCGAAGTTACATAAAGTCCCAACAAGCTGAATTTCTGTGAAGTTGTTCAAAACATAATTATAAACAATGTCTAGAAGTTCCCCATCATTCCCCTGTAAGGAAAAAATTTAATTCAAGGTCAAAGGTCAAAAAAATGAGTTTTTCGCGATTTTCAGCAAAACGGTCAGTTTTATCATAAAAGTACCTCAGACAAAAATTGTAGATCATAAAATTATCTATAAAAAATGTATCAATACTTTTTTTCTTACGAGCCACCGTTTCTGAGATATAACGATTCAAAAAGTTATAAAAGTTGTTATCGTCATAATATGCACACGTTTCCACGCCACCTATGAGGTAGTGTACTTAGCGCGTTTTTTAAACGTGGTTTCCTCAGTAGGCCTACTCCACGGGTCAGTTGTTATAAAACTGACCGTTTTGCTGAAAATCGCGAAAAACTCATTTTTTTGACCTTTGACCTTGAATTAAATTTTTTCCTTACAGGGGAATGATGGGGAACTTCTAGACATTGTTTATAATTATGTTTTGAACAACTTCACAGAAATTCAGCTTGTTGGGACTTTATGTAACTTCACTCTCATTTTTTGGTCTAAATTGACCGGACTATAAGCCGTCCGTAATATAGGAGTACGAGTATGTTTGGAGCGTCCGGACTCATTCTAACGGTGCACTTTATAGTTTACGATCTCCAGCTATGCGATTTATTGCCCACGATGCAATCATTAATGCATTTTTTATTATTCAAACGTCATTATTAGTCCGCTTTATCTATATATAAAATAACAGTAATGCTTCTATTTAGCTCATGCATCTACGTGAATTTTGATACTTCAACTTTGTTTTAAGATATTTACGGGGTATTTATTACGTATGTAATATAATAGGTTCTTATTTTGTTGTTGTATGAGTCATAATATGCTTTGTGCAGTTTTGTTGTTCTAAACACGAACATAGCCGAACATATTTAGATTTTTCATAGTGGAATTGTAATATGTGGGACATGTTTATTGTAAATCTTTCGAAAATATTTGGCCATTTTCAGGGCTGTTTTAATTTTACGTTTTGTGTCGCCCTGCTGCGTTGTTTTCATTCAAATTCAATGTAATGTCGACTGACGTCAAATATAGACATGATTAGAATACAAATATTGTGCTCGACAAATGAATGCTCCCGCAGGACTCGAACCCGCGACCGCTGGCCCAGCAAGTAGGGTCACTACAAACTGAGCCAAACGTGTCGTCATTAAGGCCTTAAAGGTGTAAAGAGTGTTGAAGCCAAAAAACAATCTAAATAAGCACAAACTTACTTAAAAACACAAACTGTCGCATCAATAAATTATGGTCTCATTCTACTAACCTAATATAGAAAGTAAAAAATCGGCTTAGCAATGCAAAGTCATCATTACAGTACAACTTACCAAAATACCCCTACGTCACGACCATACGTGGATAATTTTCTCGTATGTTTAATTGTCATGAGTCATGTTAGAACATAATAACAGGATAACTCGTTTAAGAATCGGGCATAGTGTCGTTCAACCTCCGGTTACATGAGACGATGCTTAAATCGATTTATTTCTGACTTTAATCACTGTAAGCTGAGTTTCTTTCGACAGTTCTTCTTAGGTCAGAGGTTTCTTATACCGAACTGGTAGCAGACTCATAATGTTTATTCAGTAAACATTGTAATATTTTTTTATGTGAAGTGGCACCAGTTGTTAAAAATGATAACCCGGCTACGTAAAAAGGGGACTTAAACTAAACCTTATGGATAATTTCAGTGTTATAGAAGATATATAATAATTCAGTACAGAGCAAGCAAAGAGACATCTATTTTAATTTTTCAAGCTAATAGCGTTTACGTTTTATAGCATGAACGTTGAACTCAATTTTCGACGTAAATGAATTGAAACGGAACAAAAGTGATTAATCGGTTATGCAATATTTTTATAATAAACGTTATCTAAGAAGAAATGTTTTGGTAACGTATGACAGTATAGTAGGTATTCGGGTTTTTAACGTCCCACTGCTGGGCACAATCTCCCTTCGATACGAGGGAGATCAGGCCATAGTCCACCCCTGGCCAAAAGCAGGTTGGCTGATAGCACTGCATGTCTTTCGAGAACTTGCTAGCTTCTCTCAGACATTTTCTTGCGATGTTTTCCTTCACCGTGAGACAAGTGGTAATCATTTTAATAATGATCCACACGTGAAAATATCTAAGGTAATTCAAGCGAGCGCCTTCCCACTGTATGTTACCTATAACAGTATACCTAATAACTAATTAATATTCATATTTGCTTTAGGCACAAATCTAAGATAAGTGACGTTATACTTTAAGTTAGGCGTTTTCTGACGTACGCCGCCTTTGTATATTAATTATTATGTTAAATGGTGAACTCTTGAAACACTATAATAATTTTCATTTTATAACAGCAATATATTCATTGTATATTTACCTGTAAAATAATATACAGCATATTTTAAACTGTTACTTATGTGGTGTTTAACATTGAATTTTGAATAAGGGTTGTGTAAATTTTGTATACCCTACAGAATTTCTATATATGTAGTTCATTGCCACTCGGCACTCTAAATTTTAAAGGTAATACATAACCTTGACTATAGCCTTGACAGTAGTAGGGAGACTAATAAATGAGTATAATTAGATTACAGACAGTAAATTTCTTAAGCCAAAACTCAACAACAACGTTAATTACAATTTGCTTAGCAAAGCTTCAGGCGAGTGTCATATTTTGAAGGTTTTGAAGAAGCTTTCTCTTGATAAGGGGTTTACTTGTTTGTTTTAATACTAAGGGGTGAAAATGATCTGTATAGAAAAGTGTATTTTGCTCTGCCGTCTTATACACATTTAAAGGCAGGTCACATCTTTCATACTTGCGTATTATATTCAACCTGCATTTCCCCACTAACGCCAACTGGGCCGCAGCCGCTCAGAATACATATTTTTATATTACAAAGCCATCTTTCCAATGAATATTATTTTATATCTATACTAATATTATAAAGCTGAAGAGTTTGTTTGGTTGAACGTGCTAATCTCAGGAACTACTAGTTCGATTTGATAAATTTTTTTTGTGTTAGATAGTCCATTTATCGAGGAAGGCTATAGGCTATATTTCATCACGCTACGACCAAACAGGAGAGGAGGAGCATCAATGAAAAATGTTGCAAAAGAGGGAGGTGTGGTTTCCAGTCTATAGACCGCGCGCAAAGCCGCGGGAAAGGCTAGTTAAAAATACAGTAATTTATTTAATGTAAGCTTGATTTCTAATATAGTAAAGATTCATAATAGGTATTAGACAAACTTAAACATCGTTGCTTTACAGGCAGTTGCTCTCTGACTCTAGTGATTGATCGAGGCCGAAACAATAAAATGTTTAGTGGATGCAAAATTGTTAACATAAGAAGCTCTGACACGAGTATCAAAAATCTACATTGCGTTTTTTTTTCGTAGTCCAATTTGACATAACCATAGTACAATTAAAACAGACAGACAAAGAAAATGATTATGATTAACCATTCGTTAGCTAAAGATGAATATTTCGCATACATTTCTCTTTTTTTCCTGTAAAGCTCTTTAATAAATCATTTGGAAACTTTATAAATTATGTACGCATGTTCTGCCATTTGTCCCTATATGAAAAAGCCGTAGGGAGGATAATATATTTATGTTATCTTTCGGTGAAAGAATACATCGTACTTATGCAAAGCTATGCGTCAGAGAGAACCTAGCAAGTTTTTAAAGTCAGTTGGTCAGTATGGTGGACTACGACCTGATCCTGTTTATAGTAAGGGGAGACTGGTTCCCCATAGTGGGACGATAAATCAAAGCCCTGAATCTATACTAATATTATAAAGCAGAAGAGTTTGTTTGGTTGAACGCGCTAATCTCAGGATGTACCGGTCCAAATTGAAATTTTTTTTTGTGTTGTATAGTCCGCTTATCGAAGAAGGCTGTAGGCTATATTACTTCACGCTACGACCGATAGAAGTGAAACATCAATGAAAATTGTTGCAAAAACGGTAGTTATTTGGTTTCCAGCTTTTAGAACGCGCGCGAGGCCGCGGGAAAGGCTAATATTGTATAAAATATACTCTATATGGATCTAATGACACGTTAACATTACAGCAAAACAGCCAATCGATTCTTGACTCAACCCTGACTTTGGCCTTTAGATCGTAATGAATAGATGCCGTCGTATGTCACACGTGCCCTTTTCCCATAGCTTTTAAAATGTCATATATAATAAATAAATAAATAAATATGTTGGGACATTTACACACAGCACTATCTCGTTCCACGGTAAGGTAACGAGCCTTGTGTTATGGATACTAGAAGGTTGATATACTACACATATAAGTTTAAATACATACATATTATAAATATAAACATCCATGACTGGAGTACAAACATTCGTGCTTAACAAATGTATGCCCCCAGCGGGACTCGAACCCGCGACCGCTGGCGTAGAAACCAGGGTCACTACCCACTCAGCCAAACGTGTCGTTAAATACACTTCATGGTGGTGCTCTATATATTGTTTATATTACTTATAAAGCTAAGTAAGTAATTGTTACTTGGTTTTAATGTTTTAGGGTTGTCAGCTGTCGCCCACGTTAGCTAAAATTTCAGAAAATTTATATATGTAATATGACACACTACGAAATATGCACAAGACTAGAATATAGATACTTTCTTGACGCTAACGTACGCAGGTGTACCTTTACCATTGTTACCTTTTAAAAACCAAAATGTATGTTTAATAACCCGCTCTCTGTAAATTAAATATGTTTAGAAAATCTTAAATAGTTAAATAGCCCTTGTGAATACAGAGGCTCCATAGTTTTTGGACTTTTTGTGTATCTGTCTGTGTATTTAATTTTTATTTGACATCATTAAAAAAACTAGCCGACAAATTTGGTTTGATGATAGCTTTTTATCCAGGTTATACTAACTCTTAGAGTCACTAGTTTTTCAATATATGTAGAATCTCGCTCACGTAATTACTGCTCGTGACGTTTACGCTCTAATTACGATTTATTAACATACGAGTACAGCCGCCGGCTCCACAGAATCAACTAAATTATACCGCAAATAGGTATGAATATAGGTACATTTATTTATGTTAGACTCTACTAATCTAATAGAGTCTATTATTAGACTAGTCTAATATTAAGCGTTTTTTCTCAAAATTTTGGTAGGCATAATGCCTAAATACTTAGATCTTAATTAAAACTTAAGTTTTGTAACAGCCCTGTGACTCAGAAACCATTCGAAGTTCATAAAAGACCTTTTGATGTTTGAAAGTTTATATAGCTACCTACTATTATATAGTTATAAATAGTTTGTGTTTAGAAATTCCGTTCTCAATTAGTTAGTATATTTCAAACATAAGTTACTTACTGTTATGTACTTAACTAATGATTTTTCTCACTTCGCTTAGATGCGTCCCGAGATATGTTATATACATATACGAGTATGTGTGTAGATAAAAGTATGTAGTAGGTAATTGTGACTTGTGAGTGTACCTTAGCGACACTTGCTACGTAGACTTTTCTGTATGCTTTCTTAGAAGATCTTTCTAGGATTTCTTTTTGATGTAACTCTAAATTTTTATAAATTTAAATGTACATTTTTTTGACAATTTTTTTTTACAAAATAATTGTACAAGGTACCTATAAAGAAGTATTAGGTATACGATCAATGTTTCAGTTATCCATTGTGGTTACTGCATTGATTTTTTATATGAATACTAGTGAAATCCCCGGCTCCGCCCACCTAGGTGTTTCATTAGAAGTCATCTTTGTGTCTCAGCAAAAATATGCTAATACTCTCATTCACACTTACGATGCCTTCAAAGGTCAAACCCTCGCACTTGATCCTCTCGAAATATTCAAGTTAATAATTAACATCTCTTACCTATAAACTACCTACCTGCTTTTCAGTTTCAAAGGTCAAGGTGTAGGTATTTAGTAAATGGTTGACCTTTCGCTTTTATACATTATACGGATTCCTTGTTACATAAACATTTAATTAAAACTTTCATCAAATATTCGTGATAATTTAACTGTTTCAATTAAAATTATTCCGAATAATTTCTACATGTACAAAAAATTTGTATTGTTATAACTGCTCTGTCAGACACAATTTTATATGGACTGTAGGTATTGAACTCGCTGTCACAATGGGCATGGTATGTAACGAAAGTTGATATATAACCGGATGATTGTTTCTGAGAATGCCTTTATTATAAGTTCGTCCGTTTTGATTGCCTTGTTGTTTTCGTGACTAACACCACAGCTAACATATACCTACTTACAAAAAAAAATGTAGGTTCAAGTCCCAAATCGAGTTAATTATTTATTAGAGGTTGCCAAGAAATTCTTAGTAAAAGTCCAGAAGCGGTGTCTCAAACCCGTTACCCGACCCTTTGTAGAGCCTGTAGAGCCGTATATTCTATACCTGTTATCGCCCCAGCCCTGTCAATTTTATTTACCATTAGAGTTTGATAGTGAAAGGAAAAAATAGAGCACACAATTGTGATTACGCGCTCAACGTTTTTCGGGCAAAAGTCTTTGTCAAATTATAATAATAATAATTATCGATATTTAAGCCGATTCTATAGTTAGTTTAGTTACAATTTTTGCATGTCTATTTGTGACAACAACATGATAAAACTACTTGACTGATTTTGATAATATTTGGTATGAATACTAGCGTGTTATCTATATATAACCAAATTTAACCACTTATATTTTATAAACAATAATGATTTTGTTACAGTGCAAGCCGTACGTGCGGGGCGGAAGGCGCTCCCGAACAAGAGTCCGCGCCGCCTGCGGCAGTCGACCTGCCTCGGACCAGGGACGGAGAAATTGATTATGACGGTAAGTCTTAACTTTAACTTAATCTTACAGCTTTAGGGATCACGTAAGTATAGTGTAATAAGTTTTTTACCGTAGTTTGAGAGGTCCTAATGTTTTGACACTTGCTACCAATGAGATTATAAAAGACTAGAGGAGCAACTACCAATAAAAACATTGCAAAAAAACGTACCCACTTACGTGTTTAAAAGTCGTAGCTTTGAAACTGATAGATAAATATGTCAATCCGTCCCAATAATTTATGTTTGTCTCATTTTTTCTATCGCAAACTAATTACCATAGAGAAGGATGTATGTATAAGGCTAATTACTTTGAAAAGAGACAAGACATTGTCATCGACGAAACGGTTAGGTGCTGCCATTGATCAACTTTAATTAATTAATTTCCCTAGAATTTAAAAAAAAAACAAAGTTTGAATTATTTATTTATTTATGAAATATCTTTTATTCGACGGATCTTTTAGAGAAATTGATAAAGACTAGGTAGATTATGATGGAAAAAAGCGTTAGTGTATATTATATGTATTTAAAAACTATAAAATCAAGATGAAATAAGTAATAATTATAGTTTCTAATTGCTAGATTAACACAGTTAGGAACTAGAAACTAAATACTATCTAAAAATTCTCTAATATTTAAATACAAATTCAAATAGAAGTTTATTTGATTGTTAAGTTTTATTTATTTATTTATTGAAGTGAAACTTCTTTAGAATCGTTGTGATTTCAAACTCGATGAAACGAAAAAATAAGTCCATAGTACCAGGCACTCAGGGACGGGGAAGAGTTAGCGTTAATTTAAATTCAAGATTTACTTCTGATATGTGTACTTTGTACACACGCACTTTCTTATTTATTTATTTATTTAGCAATTTTATTAAATAATCGATTAATAATTAATTTAAGTTCTTCAATTAAAAGTGAACCGATTTTTTCTTCATACAGCATAACACTATTGCACGTATACCATAAGGAATAACAATAATTTTACATTTAAAAATAAATAAAATTTAATTTACTGGTTAGGTGGTTTAGGTGTTTAAATTTAAGAAAAATGTTATATTGAGGTAAAATAAACGTGATTGTACTATTTCTTCAATCAGTGAGTGAGTACTATACTGCAGTGTGTCTAACAAAACATTTTTTAATAATCAATTTAAACTTACACTAACATAATGTTTGTTTTCAAACGTTTAAATTTACTAAATTCCCAACAGTCAAGGAAATTCTAAATCGTATATACTGGAAACATTTATGACAAATACGATGTTGGATAAATTTATTTCTTCTTATAATGTTTTTATGGATAATCTGGAGAAAATCATACAAATTTACTTGTGAAAAGTAACACCACTTGCTTTATTAATCTTTTCAGACCGTGATTGATACACTTTAACCACACATTTCACCATTTTTATGATTATTTTTATTGCCAAGCAACCGCTCTGTTGACATCCAGCTGACAACTGAGATCTAATATGCCCGTGGACATATTCAATGTAGTCCCGCATCGATGCCGTACATTGCTTATCTAGTCCTATATAACATCATTGCTTGCTACCATTCGTAAAGGAATCTACTTTTTAAAGTTTCCTATTAATCTCACTTCTTACTAATATTTAATTTATTAATGTTGATACTCTATTATATCAGAACATTTGAAAATAGATATGGATGCAATTTGGCACAGAGATAGATTACAGTCTAGAATTTTAACATTCACTGAATAGGTAAAACAGTTCTCGTGGAATAAAAAATACAAGTGAACGCAAGCGAAACCGCAGGCGTTCGCTACTAAGTAATTAATCTACTTTCAATGTTCCTAATTAGTTTTAAACGTCTAAAGTAATCTCATAATTGCATTTAAAAGATGGAACTAGCTTTGGACTAGTGTTATATCCAATTACGTTATTTTATACCAAAATCACTGTACTTATCTTTAAAATAAGAAAGTCATAAGCTGTAAGCACTATTATCCCATTTATTACGCACATGTACAAAGATTAATTCAATAACTCGTGACATAAATCGCGCTACATCCATCGCGGTCGTTGGCCCGATTATTACCCGAACCAAATCTTACAGATATATTTTTATGTATTTATTCCAGGCAATATTTACACACTTTTATATTATGTACTTTCACTTATTACTTTTACATTTCTTTTTGTCATGGCACTAACACAGAGCACCATCAAGTTCCATGGCTTGTGTTATGAATATCAGATAGTTGACACACTACGTAGTTTATTATATATATAATAAACTAGCGACTCGCCCTCGCTTCGCTCGGGCTCTTCCCTAGGTTTAGCACAGGCAAAGCCGCGGGTTCCGCTAGTTATGCATATAAACCTTCCTCTTGAATCACTCTGTCTATTTAAAAAAACCGCATCAAAATCGGTTGCGTAGTTTTAAAGATTTAAGCATACATACGGATATAGGGACAGAGAAAGCGACTTTGTTTTATACTATGTAGTGATATAAACAGTTTGCTGATATAAGCAGTGCTCATCAAACAAATGAATGCCCCCAGCGGGACTCAAACCCGCGACGCTTGCAAAGCAGTTGAAGTCACTACAAACAGTCAAATGAGTCGTCGGTCGGTACAGAGCATTTACAAGTACATAAAAATAAATAACTTTACTTTATCGCTATGTTCGTTTAACGCTTACACGATATGAAATGGACTGAATAGTAAACAGAGTTTATTAGATGTTCATGAGTAGCATAAAAGCTCAAGCAAGATAAAAGCTCTATACGTGAATTTCTCACGAGTCGCTGCATAAATTGCGATGAGGTATGTAGAATACAAACTATTGACGATATAAGTACGCTTATGAAGTATGGGGAAAATAAATTGCAAATTTTCCGAACAATCACTTGAGATGTGTATTGTACTGATTCAATTAATCAGTTTATAAGTACTATAACTAGTTTTTTTTTTTCAAGGTTACTCTCATATATTTTATTTACTTTCCTATACATTTTCTCTACATCTAAAGCCACTTATAAAATTACTGATTAAATATGTTATAAAATGCAAAAACAATAGTGACTGTAAAATTCTGCAGGTTTATAATTATTATTATAGATTCTCTTGCTCTTAATTGCTTGCTTCAATCAATAATTCAACTCATCGGTTATATATCTCATATAACTAAAATATAGCATAAAGTATAATAATTTTAATAGCTAGCTATCTAACGGTCGATATGCCTCTAGTACGGGATTAGTGATCATTACGATATAAAAAATATCGTGTCACGTAAAGTTTTGTTTGTTCGCATTGAACGCCGAAACTGTAAGCAGTTTACTTTTATTCATCTTATGTTTTATTAAATGGTTGATTTGTCGTAACTTTAAAGACACAATAATTACCTACTATCCTTTTCTTTTCAATTGAATATTTTCACATCTTAAGTGAGATTCCGTAGATAGAACCTGAAAAACTTGAATTTGTAGCTTCTTAGTTTGTAAGCTACATATTCTACTCCCAAATAAAAAAAAAAGTTATAAAAGAAGTATTTAAGTAATACATATATATCATACTTCTAAAAATTTTAAATTCATACAATTTTCATATATCTCTATATTTACTCGTAGCTTGCTATGTTAGCTTATTAACTTTTTGTCAGTCACGAGACAGGTCGGGCAGATCGTGACCACCTGAATAAACTTTATGAATGTGAAAGTTGAATCATTTTGTTTACGAACCCTGACTTTCCAATACGTAGCTCGTTTAAAAAAGGATATTTCTCTTTTTATTTGGACTTTTACAAACAACATTGGTGTATGATAAGTATACATTTTAGCTATTTGTTTTTAGTATCATTGATAAAATGAAATTTAAAACTGTTAGGTCCATGCATTTTTTTTTTATTTATATTGTTAATGAAACTAGTGCTAAGTATAACGTTTCTCTATGCAATAATATGCAATCAAGTCCTAAACACAGATGTACCTTACGCGGGAATAGAACCTAGTTTAAACTTATTTAAGAAGTATAGGGAGAGTAATTTAATCTAATTTTACTACGCCATACACACAAAATCATTGATTAATTGAATTTTTAATAGCTGACGCAAGCAATAAGCGATAAAACTTTAATTAATTCACTTAAAAATCGATACGAAATGTATTTATATCACATTATTATATTTTTGTAATAAATGTGTATTTACATATTTTCCACAAGTAGGTACCTACTGATTTTTCGTTGATTTTTAGTTTACTAGCGACTTACCGTTGTTCCGCTTGGGTTCGTCACTACGTAAGTTTTAACGATCGTTCTAAATCACTCTCAGTAATGTGTCATTTATGTTAACCCTGATAACCAGCTATCATTAATTCATCATCATCATTTTAATCAAAAAAATTTTTCATCAAAAATTTCAATGATTATAGATTCAGTCTTAATAATGATTATTATTACACTATTTCAATGAGATTTTAAAAAAATATGTGCAGATTTGGCGAACTCAGAAATTTTGTTATATTATGTATAGATTATAATAAAATTGGTACTCAAATCAAGAAAATAGTTATGAATTAAGTAAAATCATAGAAATTAGATAGCTTTAAACATTAGCAGCTTTTTAAACCGCATTTTATCTTGAATGCATACCGGTTACCGCATCACAGTGATCTCCTTTAGTGATACACCCGTAAATTAATAAATGTAAAATATGGGAAAACTCAAAGCTTTGCTTCGTTATAAATTAACTGAACGCATGAAGCGTTAAATATAAATTATATTTTTTGTTGAAAGCAACATTTTTTGTAGTACAGTAAGAGATAGAACCTCTGGTGTGTTATTTAAAAACTCGAAGGAGTAGTTTTAAATAAAGTCATGATGTAATTCGTCGCTGGAGAGCTATTACCCGGTCATACGAACCGCTTTATTCCTGTCACGTGTCGTACACTTCTATAGAATTCGTGTGACTCACTATATTCAATGATGTTTTAGTTTTTTATGTTTTGATTAAGCGAAGTGAGTGAAGAACACTCTACCTTTAAATATTGTCTTATAGAATGGAAACCTATATCTGTTTATGTATCCTTTACCTACCTACGGAAGGTATGTGCATTGAACTATCTTTTCGAATTTTGATATTTGGTTCCGGACGGATGGTTTCGAATGCTTTTCTTTTTGTTCAAGGAAAGAAAATATCTGAAATGACAACTTTATTTAAAATGTCAAACATTAGCGTAAATCCCTACTACCTATCTCTTTTTCTTTTAACTTCAAACTAATTGGGTACCGAAACAAAAAAACTCATGTCCACAAAAAAACACAGTTTATTTTTATTTTTAATACTATTTATTGATAAAAATGTTTAAAATTGAACATGTTTTCAGCATTATACGAAGATGATTCGGACAGCGAACTCGGGTCAATGGAGAACCATGGATCTGTGGTCACGCATCTCCTATCACAAGTCAAAATCGGAATGGATCTCACTAAGGTTAGTTGTGAAATCTTTGCCTTTTACTTTTAAAACTAATTTTGTTTTATCGTTGTTTGACTTTTTATATAATTTTTAATTTATATAATTTCAATTTATATAATTTTATTGAAATTCACTCACCTCGCTCGCTTGTATTCTCACAGATATTTACCAACTAAAGATAATTTCTAGCAGTAAAAAGTATCCTATGTGTTGAACCTTGTACCAACCATCATACCAAATTTCATTACAATCTGTCGAGTAGTTGATGCGATGCAATCACAGACAGATGGACAGACATACAGACAAACAAACATTAAAAACTATAGTTATAACTAAAACTACACTAACTAACTAACTACTAAAAACTATAGATTCGTCCTCACTATCATTTATGATGACTATTTTCGATTTCAACACATACAAATTCGACTAAGAATAGTTATATGATCACTGAAATCTGTTTTACTTTTATGCTTTAACATGTGACACACGTTTTAGTACCAACATTAAAAAGAAATAGTTATGTCCTCGGTAGCGCCTTTAGCAACTGATAGAAGTTAACGACAGCCTCTAATGCCTTCTTTCGTGACATAGTAACATTTTTTAGTATCGGACGAAGCATTTATACTACCTTATACTATATTTTCTTTGGTTATATCAGCAACTGCTCTTAAATAATTCATATACAATGTTCCATAAATTTTCTACAATTTTACTTTTTAATTTTGTATTCAGCCCTATTTAACGTCCCATTTTTGGGCACAGGTCTCCCTTGAATAAGGTTCTTCAGACCATAGTCCACCACGTTAGCCGTGCGTATTGGCAGACTACACATGTTTTAAAAACTACTTGCTGGGTTTTTTTAGCCATGCAGGTTTCGTCATGATGTTTTCCTTCACAGTAGAACAAGTGATAATCATATTAGAAATGATTTTCACGTGAAAATATCAGAGATGCTGATTTGTACCCATCAATCGCTTATCCAACCTTTTTAATTTATTATATTGATTTTCCTTTTCACTTCGCAGGTAGTGCTTCCTACGTTCATCTTGGAAAGGCGATCACTTCTTGAGATGTACGCGGATTCCTTCGCACACCCCGATCAATTTGTTAAGTAAGTCTTTCATTGCGTACATGTTCATACAAAAAAACTTTATCCTTTAGAAATGTATTAAAAAGAAAAAAAATTGGAAAGTTAATAATAAAATACATGTTTATTGAATTTAGTCTCTCGAAATTGAAATAAATAATTTGAACGATTAACTAAGAATTGGTTGACTAACATTTTGATTTTAAACAGTCAAATAGAGTATCTAATACTTTTTTGTAATCGATCAGAAATCGACACCCGAATTTAAATTTACTTGATGTCTAGTATTTTATCAAACAACTCGAACCAATTAAGTACGAGATGAAAACTCAATAGTCGATTAATTGAGTGCATTCGTTTGGGTCGCTTGAACACGGGAATTGATTTCAGAATTTAAATGTTCTTATATTATAATCTTTGCTGAATTTATTGAAATAAATTAAAAAGAAAAGTACGTAATCAACCCTTTTTTAACGTTCCATTCCTGGACACGGGCTTCCCTTTAATATTAGGAGATCGGACGACTGGTCGAGTGTAGATTGGCGGACTTGGCATTTCTTTACAAAACTTATTAAGTTCTCTCATACATACAGTATGATGTTTTCTTTCATTGTAAGACAAATAGTAATTTAATGCTGAATAATATTTTTTTACAGGATAGTAGATATGCAAACCCCACGCGACAGAATGGTGCAAGTAGTGCGATGGTATCTGAGCTCGTACCACGCCGGGCGTAAGTCACAAGTCGCCAAGAAACCGTACAACCCCATACTGGGCGAGATATTCAGATGCCACTGGGAAATAGAGGGGGAATCCCCGGAGAATAATCCAAAGGTAAGTTTGAATTACTTATTTTAAATTAAGAGTGTGGCATGCATATGGTTATGACAGATAACCAATATTTTATTTAAAGACTAGCTGTACCCGTGGCTTCGCTCGCGTTCATTTTTTTAATTGCTAATCAACCTCATTGGGTTGATCTGTAGGAAAAAAAATTGTCTAAAAAATAAAAATTTAGGGGTGGACTACCCTTAACATTTAGGGGGATGAAAAATAGATGTTGGCCGATTCTCAGACCTACTCAATATGTTCACAAAATTTCATGAGAATCGGTCAAGCCGTTTCGGAGGAGTTCAAGTTCGAACCCCGTGATACGAGAATTTTATATATAAGATAACTAGCGATACGCCTTCGCTCGGATACGTCTCGTCATACGTTTGACCGGTTTGCATAAATTTCTCAGAAATGATATATTTTCCCGTAGCAAAAGTATCCTATATGTTAAGGCTGGATAACCAGGTATTGACATAACCAATTTCATTACATTTTGCCATTGTTTTTCTCGTGGTGCCGTCACAAACAGACAGACAGACTAAAACTCTAATGAAAACTATAGATTCGGCTATTGTATCGAAGATAGTAAAGAAAATTTCAATGAGTAATTCAAAAAATATCCAATGAAGAGATACAATTCAAAATTTATTACATATGTATAGATTAATTTATTGTAAATAAACTCATTATATGGCTCGAGCGATTTTTCACGTACATAATTATTATAAAAAAAGATTTTTTTAATATTCAGTCGAATTATTAAGAATTTGTATTTAATATATGAATTTATACTGCAAAAAGAAAGAAATATACTTAGAAAAAAAAATGGCACTAAACACGTAATATTTCATCACTCCAGCATGAAGTAGGGGATGGACCAGTACCCTGGTGCTCACCAGACCAGCTCTCCTTCGTGGCCGAGCAAGTATCCCACCACCCCCCTATCTCGGCCTTCTATGCCGAACACGTGAACAAACGTATCCAGTTCGAAGCCTACGTATGGACCAAAAGCAAGTTTCTAGGTCTTTCCATAGGTGTCCACAACATTGGTAAAGGAACAGTCACGTTGTTAGATCTTGGAGAAGAATACACGTTGACGTTCCCTAATGGATATGGCAGGTAGGTTTGTTTTTTTAAAATTTATTATTATTATTATTCGACATTCTTATGCATTATGAAAGCACTCTTTCGTATAAATAGATACAATAGCCAAGATTAGACAAATACCATAATTTTCTAGAACTTATTTAAAGTATTTAGTTCGAACCAAGGACATTTTCATCTGCCTACAGATGAATGAGCAGACAACAGAGACTTGATAATGGCATAGTATATAATACCTAACTAATTAATTCAATCAATCGCAAACAATCTACGAAATAATTAAATTTATATATATTTTCAATTATATCCTCTAAAGTATACATATTTATATGCAGGAAAATAAAATTACATATCACGCACATAATTGCTGTCAAAGACGTTTTCCTTACTTTGTTTCGTTTAATGAACATAAAGTGTCACGTAGGCCATTATCAATACATGACGAAGGTAAATAAGAAGCACAAGAAATGTATGATTAAGCCCTTTATTTCAAACCCACTGCTGTGCACGGGTCTCCCTAGGCAGTCCCGGTCTAATATTTTTATATGCGAATCATTTCCAACATAATTACTACTTGTCTTACGGTGAAGGAAAACGTCTTCAACCTGCATGTCGAGAGAACCTAACAAGTTTTTGAAAAATATGTGTAGTCCGCCAACCTATACTTAGCTATCTATGGCCTGATCCTGTATTGAAGGAGGCATAAAAATACTACAAATAAAAAATGGCTGAACGGTAATCTTTTAAGATCAGTTTCTTCTATTCATCATCATCATCAGCCCTTTTTAACGTCCCACTGCTGGGCACGGGCCTCCCTCAGTACGAGGGGATCGATAATGTATTCATCTAAGAAAAATTGTTGTAAAAATCCAATTTGAAATTTTCTTCCTCGTAAATATTACTCACACTTACCAATTCCTCTAACTACAAAATTTGTAATTCCAGATCAATATTAACAGTGCCATGGATAGAACTCGGCGGCTCAGTCGTCATAGAATGCGTACAGACGGGACATAAAGCTAACGTTGAGTTTCTAACGAAGCCCTTCTATGGCGGCAAAAAGCATCGAGTGACGTGCGAAATATACGCCGGAGCAGATAAAAAGCCCTATTACAGTGCTCAGGGGGAATGGAACACTAGGATGGAGGGGAGATGGACGGAGACAGGGGTGAGACATAGCTTCTTAACATCGATTATCGACTAATCATTTGATTCGGGTAAAACTCGGACATATTATATAGTTCTTCAAACCGCTTAGGTAGGTTCTGGAGCTTTCTTTTAGTGCAGGAATTTGTAGAATATAATCAACAGTTTCAAAGATTATCCTCTACATCCAACCTTAAAGTTTATTTATACTAACGATGATTATGTATTAACGAACCCAAGCGAAGCAAGTGGTAAGTCACTAGTTATAAATATTTACCATAGTTGAAAATGAATTAATAAATTTAGTAGTAATCTTTAAAGATGTCAACAAAAAGAATATTATATCATTTGTTACACAATAATAACTATTACTATGGCAACCAAATGCAAGCGTCACGCGCATGACGGGGACGCAAATAAGTTTCAACTTTAAAATATTAAAAAAAATAAAAGTGTCATTAACGAGCAGTAGACAGTGGTAGCCCAACGGTAACGCGCTCGCTTGGATAACCGAGTGATGCGGGTTCAAATTCTGGTCTCGCACCTCTGATATTTTCATGTGCGATTCATTTCTATCAAGATTACCACTTGTCTTACGGTGAAGGAAAATATGCATGTCTGAGAAAACCTAGCAAGTTTTCGAAAGACATGTAAAGTCCGTCAACACGCACTAGGCCAGCGCGGTGGACTATGGCCTGATCCTCGTTCTGAGGGCGACCCGTGCCCAGCAGTGGGACGTTAGAAAGTTATGATGACGATGTTGAATGTACCAGCGCACCGAGGTGCTATTCGACGTGTCGCACATGAAGCCGCGTCGCAAGCGCGTGGCGCCGGTGTCGCGGCAGGCGGGCGGCGAGTCGCGGCGCGTGTGGCGGCACGTGACCGCCGCGCTGCGCGCCGCCGACACGGACGCCGCCACCGCCGCCAAGCGACGCCTCGAGCAGGCGCAGCGCGACGCCGCCAAGCGACGCCTCGACAGTGGCGACAAGTGGCTCACGCAGGTTAGTCATGCGACGGTATATTTGATTATAAATAAATATAAAAAAGAAAGCAGTTTGGTAAAAACACCACCAAATTTTTATTCAATCGATAAGTGTTATAAAAATGCATTTAAATTTTTACATTTTCAAATTACACGCCTCATTGGTCGAAAACGTTGAAGGCGCCATTATTACTATGTGGTCTGACGTCAAATGGTTTTGTAAACAAATGCGCTGATAATATGTAATTGATTATTGCTTATAATTAAAAAATGAATTATTATTTTTGTTAAATGGCAATAATAAAATAATGTCATCCGTATCCGTTTAACTATGTTGTCTATTCCTATTCTATTGTCCATGATTGTACTCCCTAGCTTGTGTAATGTGTACGTGTGTTAAGTAAATATAATATTGAAGCCATCGAGGAGTTTTACTTGCCGTTCTGCTTCCATATAATATCAAACAGGTTATGGGCCCAGTCCCCTCTAACCTACGGCAAGTTTGAGTGAGAGAGTTGTGAGTTTTTTGTCAAGAGAACGCGACGAGACGCGTGAGTTTACATAAGAGAAAAATGGCGGCGCCGGCGAGTGAACAGCATAGTCTAAAATTAAAAGGAGCTTGCAATTGGCCTGTGTGGCGGTTCCAAACACAAGTTATCCTTAGAGGACGAGGAGTTTTGGACATAGCGTTGGGCGAGAGACCATGTCCAACAAAAACTGAAGGCAATGCTGATAGTGAGAAAAGCTGTCAAGAATGGCTAAAGCAGGACGCCAAGGCACAAGAGATTATAGTCACCAGAATGGAGGAAGAGCCGCTAACTTACCTTTTTTCATGCACAAATTCTAAAGAGATGTGGGATAGACTCAAAACAATATATGATAAGGAATCTACAGTGAGTGTCCATCTGCTTCAGCAAAAGTTCTTCAGCATGACTGCGGAGAGTAATGAACCCATTGCTAAGTTTTTTGCTAGACTAGAAGAGATCCAATTGAAACTGAAGTTAGCCGGAGAACCTATTTCTGAAAATATGGTAATAACAAAAGTATTAATGACTTTGCCAGAGCCCTTCAAGCACTTTAGATCGGCCTGGAAGTCCGTGCCCAGTGAAAAACAAACTCTCAGAGAACTAACAAGTAGACTATTACTTGAGGAGGAGAGGTTGACATCGAATGAGGAAGTAGTGGCTTTAGCAGCTAGCCGTCCTCGTCAATCATCTATGAAAGTAAAATGCTACAACTGCGGAGCTATGGGGCATTTTGCAAAAGACTGCAAGAAAAGAGATAATAGAGAGTGCTATAAATGTAAAAAGAGAGGACATATATCTACCCAGTGTCGTGCCAAGCCATGGGCTAGCGAGAAAAAGAAGCAAGAGTCGAATGCTTTTTTAATGTCGAGTGAAGAGAATGAAGAGGGTGGTGTGTGGTTTATGGACACAGGAGCAAGTGAACATATGTGCGGAAATAAGGACTGTTTCACAACATTAAGTGCAGTTTCTGGCAATTTACAAGTGAGAGTGGGAAATGGGGACTTATTAGAAGTTAAAGGTGTCGGAACTGTATTACTTTTTGCATGGAATGGACAGAGGTTTATAAAGACTGAATTATCGAATGTGTTGTATGTACCAAAGTTACAGTACAATCTTTTTTCTGCTGGTTGTGTGTTGGACAAAGGTTTCTTTTTATCATCGGACAAAAGTCAGTGCTATTTTATGAATAAGAGTGGTGAAATACGTGCCATAGGCAAACGTCAAAACAAACTGTGGAAAATGAACTTTGTACTAAAACAAAACGTGCTAAACGGAATGCATGATGTGGGTGGATCCAAACAACATTCCGTGAAAAGTGACACTGACAGTTCTATGTTGGTATGTCATATGAGTGACAGAGTCGAGAAGTTATCTGTGTGGCATTCTAAATTTGTGCACCTGAATTTCGAGCAAGTAAAGAAGATTTTGAGACAAAATTCTATTGTTTATTACGACGACAGCCAAAACTACGTATGCGAAAAATGTTTAGCAGGAAAACAACACAGAATATCGTTTCCTGTGAGTGAGTCGAGAGCCAAAGAGAGGTTAGAAATTATACATGCAGACGTCTGTGGTCCCATGGAACAGGAGTCCATTGGTGGCGCGAGGTACTTTTTACTTCTTAAAGACGACTATTCAGCTTATAGATATGTATTCTTTATGCGTCATAAGTCTGAAGTGAAGAAGCACATTGAGAGATTTATTAATGAAGCTGAAAATGAAACTGGCTGCAGACTAAAAGTGTTAAGATCTGATAATGGATTGGAGTTCGTTAATAAAGAGCTAAGTGAGATATTGTCTGCAAGAGGAATAAAACATCAGACAAGTGTGGTATACACGCCACAGCAAAATGGGCGTGCGGAGCGTGATATTCGTACCTTAGTTGAGGCAGCTCGTGCATCGATATGTGGTATGCACAAGAAATTATGGGCAGAAGCTGTTTATAATGCTGCTTATACGCTAAATAGAGTGGGAAAAAGCCCTCAAATAGAGATGACACCATATGAAGCGTACTACAAACAGAAGCCTGATATTTCAAGGTTGAGAGAGTTCGGTACCCGAGTATCTGTACACATACCAAAGCAGAGGAGACTTAAGTTAGATCCGAAGAACAGAATTGGCATTCTAGTCGGAAATGGAGGTAATACTAAAGGCTATAGAGTATATTTTCAAGAGAGCAACAAAGTGGAGATTGTATGTGATGTGATTTTTCTCCCCAGACGAGAGAGAGACCTGAAAACACAAAATACACACTATGAGAATGAGTTAATTATGGAAGAGGAGTCGGAAAAGGAAGAGGAGAGTGAGATTGAGAGTGTGAATCAAGCAGAGAGTGAGGAGGAGTTTTATGATACACCATCAGGATCGGATGAGGAGCAAGGAAACCAGGATACATGTGGAGGAGAGCCAGAGACAGGTACAAACGGAGAGAGTGAAAGGGCTACAGAGTCAGAGCAAGAGATAGAGATAGAAGAGGAGACAGAACAAAGAGGAGCTTATAATCTGAGAAATAGAGGAAATATAAAATTACCTGTGAGGTACAAAGACTATCACCTGAGTTTAATATCCGAAGAGTGTCCATCATATGCGGTAGCAATGAAGAGCAGTAAAAAATCATATTGGAGAAAAGCTATAGAGCGGGAGTTACAAGCTTTAGAGGAAAATAATACATGGGAAATAGTTCAAAAACCTGAGACATATCAACCAATTGATTGCAAGTGGGTGTTAACTTGTAAAACGAAAGGTAAAGATTTAATTCATAAAGCTAGACTAGTAGCAAGAGGTTTTCTACAATTTGATTTATTAGATGTTTATAGCCCAGTAGCTAGGTTGCCATCTATTAGAGTTTTTCTTGCTTTTTGTAATGAGAATTGTTTACCTATTCACCAGCTTGATGTATGTAGTGCCTTTTTACACGGAGATATTACTGGAGATGTATATGTCACTTTACCTAAGGGTTGTGACAAAATTAAAACTAAAGAAAATGAATGTTTAAAATTGAGAAAATCATTGTATGGGTTAAAAGAGTCTCCAAGAAATTGGAATATAACATTTACTAAAACTATGAGAGAGTTAGGGTTTGAACAGTCTGAATTTGAGTATTGTATGTTTTACAGAGGGGAAGGAAAAGATAAAACATTTGTTATGCTCTATGTAGATGATCTTTTAATTGCTTCAAATAAAGAGAGTAATATAGTTTGCATTAAAAGAGAACTGAGTGGGAGGTTTAAAATGAAGGATTTGGGATATGTGACAGAGTTTCTAGGCATTCATATTCAGCAAGACTTGCAAAAGAATACTATTGTAATGAGTCAAAAACATTACTTACAAAAATTATTAGAAAAATGTAAAATGTCAGAATGTAATGCAGTGTCCACACCAATGCAAGAAAATTATGACCACAGTGTACTAAAAAGAGAAAATTCAGAGAATGAAGAAATAGAAAAGAGATGTAGAGTTGTTATAGGGTCATTAATGTATGCAATGTTGTGTACACGCCCGGATTTGTGTTTAGCTATAAGTATTTTGAGTAGGTACCAGTCATGTGCAAGTTTTGAATTGTGGAATGCTATAAAACATGTTCTACGGTATGTGAAAGGGACATTAGATTTAAAATTTATGTATCAGAAAAGTCAAAGTGTAGAGAAGATTGTTGGTTATGTAGACTCGGACTGGGCTGGCGACAAAGTAGATAGAAAATCTACAGGGGGTTTTGTTTTTAAAGTACATAATTGTGTTGTATCTTGGGGTTCAAGGAAACAAGCTACAGTAGCTTTGTCATCAACCGAGTCTGAATTTATGGCTTTAAGCTTAGCAGCAAGTGAGGCTTGCTGGCTTGTTAACTTTTATAAGGATTTTGATAACTCAATTTCTAATGTTTGTGTGACATTGTTTGAGGACAATCAGAGTGTTATCAAACTGTGTAAGAATCAACAATTTCATCATAAATTGAAACATATAGATATTAAGGCACATTTTGTAAGAGAAAAACTTCAGAGTAAAATTATAACTTTATTGTATATTTGTACTGAAAAACAAATTGCAGACATTTTTACAAAGCCGCTAGGTAAAATTAAGTTTAACAAATTTAGAGAGAGTTTAGGTTTGCTATAGTGTTTGTATTGGTTAGTTTAGTTCATTGTAATTGTAATGTTTTATTATTGAGGAGGAGTGTTAAATGGCAATAATAAAATAATGTCATCCGTATCCGTTTAACTATGTTGTCTATTCCTATTCTATTGTCCATGATTGTACTCCCTAGCTTGTGTAATGTGTACGTGTGTTAAGTAAATATAATATTGAAGCCATCGAGGAGTTTTACTTGCCGTTCTGCTTCCATATAATATCAAACAATTTTACTTATCGTGTGTGTGCTTTTCCTGAATGCTAGAATGTTAGTGTGAAAACGCCGAACAAAAAATGAATTTATTTTTGCTTACACAGCCGTATTACGTAATAATATGGCGTCTACTATTTCTTGGTGTTTAAAAACAGATAAAAAAACTGAAAATAATAAGGATATTATAAAAATATGATTTTTAAGTTCTATTAGCGGGTTAAAGAAAATAATTATTATATTTGGGTATACACTTTTTTTATTTTTTTTTATTGATAAAAATAAACAATCTTACGTTAAGGACGTTTTTTCCCGTTTAGGGTACCCCTCCGCATCGTCCCATAAGGAACTTCGTTCCAATAAATAAATAAATATGTTGGGACATTATTACACACATCACTATCTAGTTCCGCGGTAAGCTACGAAGCTTGTGCTACGAATACCTGATAGTTGATATACTACTTATATAAGGTTAAATACATACATATTATAAACACCCATGACTGAAGTACAAACATTCGAGTTTAACAAATGATTGCCCCCCAGCGGGACTCGAACCCGCGGCCGCTGGTGCAAAAAAGTAGGGTCACTACAAACTGCCCCAAACGTGTCGTAGCTTAAGATAGAAGGTAGAGGATGGATACGAAGGGAACGTGGCCAAATGAGATCAGTGAGAAATGTGTCACGCATCTTAGTGACGTGGATGATGTGACGTCACGCGGTTAATTACGTGTGTTGATTTCCTTATAACTTAGACTCCTTAGTCTCCCGAGATATATTATAATGAGATTTGGTGGTGGAAAGGAAGCCCCTTTCCCCTCAAGTGAGTTTTATATTACAATTGTCTAAAATAATGCCACATTCAAGTACTCTATAAATAATTCAATTCAATTCTTTCAGCACAGTTTATTTCGCCAGTGTCACGTAAAATAGAGAATGGTCGGTAACATAGAGTCAATAAGTTTATTATTTTTTTAATAAAGGTGACTTGACGTTTTCAATTATCAAACAAATATCAGTATTTTCGGGTATTTTTATTACAATCAAACAAATCAAAACGATACATTGGTACGTTTTCTTTCACAGCTATTCAGTCCGAAAGGCGAAGACGGGTGGGAATACAACGAGCCATTACGAAAGCGCATCGAACCTAAGTCGCCCGAACATAAAGCGTCTGAAAATGAAGCCAGATAATGCTGTTAATTGTTCTATGGACTTTATACTCTAAGATTTCTACGTCACGATTCACGTTACATGACATACATTGGAACCAACGTTTGACCCAATATCAAAAATTATTAAATAGCAAATATTAGGGTAGTGAGAAAGAGAGAGATAGTGTGGTTGAGTCAGTGATAGCTTAGTGGTAACGCGCTTGCTAGGCTAACTAAGTGATGGGGGTTCGAATCTAGGTCTCGCATCTTTGATACTTTCGTGTGCGAATCATTTGTAACATGATTACTACTTGTGTTACGATTAAGAAAAACATCTCTAAAAAATCTTACTAGGTTTTTTGAGAGATATGTGAAGTCCGACAACCCACTTTTGGCCAGAGTGGTGGCATGAGCTCTCTCTTATTAAAGGTAGGCCCACACCCAGCTGTGGGACCTTAAAATGGGCTAAATTCATTGGGTCAAACGTCTCAACCAATGTATATTTCTATAGCAATTACTAGGTTTCGTTACGCACTGTTATTGCTTAGACGAGTTTAGATTCAGCTACGAGTTACGAGTGAGTGAAATGTGGAACAATCGAGTGAATATCGATATTATTAATTAAATTACCGATTAAATTATCGATTAAGTGACAGTTTGTGTAAGTGTAAGCGCTGCCAACTGTAATATTTTTTTTCAGTGATATTATAGTTAATATTTACTGTCTTTTTATGTTTTCATACTTTTTGTATGTTAGGTTTTTTTTTTAATTGTATATTTTATAAAATATATTGTATTATAGTTGGCAGCTCTTATTAGATTTATCAAAGATAAATCTTTAAGTAAAATAAAGATGTAGAAGTTATCAGTAGTTTGATCATTTTGTTCAGCTTATTTATTTTTGTTATCCAAATCAACTAAATTGATAAAGATTTTATAAGTAACTAATAATTAATTACTACTATGACTTTATCTCACTGTAAATCTCTTGCAATCTCCTTAAAAATAAATATTTAAACTCAATTTGGTTGTTTTGGATGACGAAATTATTAGGATTAATTATGATAATCAGTAAAATATGTTCAATTTAACAAACTACTGATAAAAACTTGATGAGAAAAGATAGCGTGATAGCTATTAAATTGTATATTTTGAATGGCGTTTTATTTTTATTCTCAAATTGATTTCATCTCTATGGCCTATGATCATAGATGTATAGAGTGGACTGTTTCTTTGACAGCCGTCAACTGAAAATGGCGGGAAGGTACGACAGAGACAAAGCGAATGTGCTGCCATAAGACGTTAATTTGAAGATAGGACATTTATATCCAGTTTTACTATTTCACAGTTTACAAGCTTTTATTTGTTTGGGTGGAATTTTGCAAATTAATTTTAAAGTAGTTATCCACAATCGATTGAACAAAAAATTACTCACAAAACTTTTACTTTTAATGACATACATGCTAAGGTAAGTGACGTCATTCCAAATCCAACATGGCGGAATCCCAAAGGCAGAATATTATGTTTTTATAATAAGAATATGATTTATTTAACATACTATTTATAAATTCAATTAGAATAAAAAATAATGGCGCGCAATCGCTTTCTTTCTTGAGAGGGTCAATTTCATGAGACTATTGCTGAGTCCATTCTCTACATCTATTCCTTTGATAGAAGATTCGATTAATACCTGTAAATATCGATTCCTAATATTTCTCGTTAAATATAATATTAAGTATAATAAAACGTTGAAATGTAGTGCGTTTTTACATATGAATCGTATTTTATTTTTTCAACATATATTATGTATTTAGTGCGATTTGGGAAAACCGTATGGAAAATTTTGTATCAATTTACACTAAAGTGTATTTTGACCTATCGTATGTAAACACGCAATGTATGGGAGACATGAATGTTTAAATTTCTAATGTAAACGTAATGGATAATGGTGAAATTGATAAAGAATAAATAAATCATAAGAAATATCATTAAATGATTGAAAAATAAAATTAAAGCCAACAAAGTTTGTTTTAGATAATATTATGTATTATATGGAGAATTTAAAACGATAATTTCTACTGTTTATGTTCACCGAATTAAAAAATTGTAGTATTATATGATTAAATTTGTTTAAGTGTTAGAACAAATAAGACGATAAAGTTAGACCAAGTTGTATACAAAATATACTCAATATTAAAAAAAATGTATATAATAAATTAATTATATTATTATTAATAATTACTGGTTTATTTTTACTTGTATTTTTTAATACTTATGAGTTTTCGGTTTTTAATCGTTATTTTTCTTTTGAGACTGTGACTTTTTTCATTAAAGAATAAGACAATGGTAAAACATTCTAATACAATTAAGTATTGTCAATTTTATGAAAAAGTCTTCTGGAAATATCCATATATTAATAAATATTAATAAAATAAACGAAAACGCGACAAATAGCTAATTAAAATTTGTTAATTTGATTCCTCGACACGTTCCCATAAAAAAGACTGACTGCGAACGAATTGAGACGAAAATGGCGCCACTTAAGTTATATCCAAACACATAGACTTATTTAAATTACATAGCTATAGCTACCATGTTGTATATTTGAATAAAATTTAAATTATTTACTGTGCTTTTTATTGATCGGCTTCAAGAAGACTATTGACTTACTAAATTTTTATACTATAATAATAATTTTTATATTTAATTCATTCAACTAATATTATATTTTTTTATCTATACATCTATACTATACATATAAATAAAATTGGAGTGTCTGTTCTTAATATCAAATTAACAGCTTTTCAATAAATGCATATGAAAGTATATACGATACTAGCAACAAAAATACAATTTTTTTTTGTCAGTCTGTCTGTTTGTTCCGGTTAATCTCTGGAACAGCTGGACCGGTTTTGACGGGACTTTTACTAGTCAATAGCTAATTTCATAAGGCATAACTTAAGCTACATTTTAACCAATTTCAAAAAAAAGGAGGTAAAAATTTTATTTACTTAACTAGGGGAACCCGTGGCTTCAGCGAAGCTAAGCCTAGGGACAAACCCAAGCGAAGAGAGAGTGAGTCGCTAGTAATATTATATGTTTATAAGTTTGACCTCTTTAGCTCTAGCATCTAAATATTGCTTTGTTAGCTGGAAAGTTACATATTTCTCGTACGTGTAGAGAATGTGATTAAAAATCTAGTATATTGTTGATAGCTTTCTCCTAGTTTATTAAGATTTTAAGTTTCTGTTTAAGCTTAAAGTAAGCATTAAGTCCTTTAAGTTTTAACTAATTGAATAATTGAAAATTTGATAAAGAGAATAGCTTAAAAGTAAATAAAAAATCACATAATGTATGTACATGAAATACTTTATTACAAAATTTTGTTTGAGTTATATCTGTAAATATATAATTTTAAGTCACCCAATATTTTGATTGTTCTTTGAACCATAGCCAGTTTTTTATTTACTATTACTAGATTTAGGTCTTTTTATAAAGCTGAAAGCTTTCTGCATAGTAGATAACTTTTCGCAGGGCGTGCCTTGTATCATATTATTTACTGGGGCCGTTAATATTCTAAAATTAATTTGATTGAAATCCATAGACTCGTATAAAAAGCGAGATTGTCTATTGCTCAGTATCCATAGATTACCTTCTTGATCCACCTTCAAATTCAACAATGGCTTAAATATTTATTATACAAGTTATATATAGTTAATGACATGTGCATCCTTAGGTGCCTAAAAATGTTACTCCAGGCCTGCTACTAGTACTAAATTTCATCCAAATCCAGCCTTTTTACCATTGTGAGAATAAATATCAGTGCACTTAAGAAAACATTACACAACTGCTCCTTGCCAAAATTTAAAGTTTGTACCACAACAAATGAAGGACTTTCATACAAACTTGCAAGAGCCGTTAGACTGGACTCCTTAATCCGGCTCTGTCACAAAATCCGTTCTTAGCGGACGTCTAGTAACTATAGGTAAACTACCTCCCTGCCCATCTTTAGACGTTAAACGGTTTTCGATATTTCGTTATGAGTGAGTAACTTTTGTAATTCAGTTTGATTCTAACCTTTATGTCATTCGGAAATTCCAGCATTGTACAATCACTTATAATCAGTGGGACATTCTCGTGCACCAGAGGTCTGTCTAAGTTCCAACAACTGACACCATTTTTGCTTAGCTATTAAAATAATAATTATGTATTAAATGTATTTCACACATATATTACTACTACTATTATTATTTAAACGACGAGGAATATCTATATTTCATCCAAAAACCGACGAAATGTTTCACACACTGACTATAAAGAATCAAAAGTTTAAGATAAGGTATCTAAGTTATAATAATTAAACTGGCGCATTTCGCAACAAATATGTACTTAAAATGGCAACATCAAACATGTAATCATAAATATTATTAACTTACTACAACTCAACTAAATACAATTAGAATACAAGTGTTAGGATACTATGCCTGTGTATAGAAAAACACGTTGTTATTTTGATCAAAATCGCACGCTGTGGCTTGAGACTTCGGACCCCTGTCTCCCAAAACCTACAAAAGTGTAGTTATAACAAATAAATCAACACAGTAGAAAAGTCTACGAGTCTTTAATTTTAAAATATTATTATCTATACTATTATTATAAAGCAGAAGAGGTTGTTTGAACACGCTATTCTCAGGAACTACTGGTACGATAAGAAAAATTATTTTTGTGTTGGATAGTCCGTTGATCGAGGAGGCTATAGGCTATATTATATCACACTACGATCAATAGGAGTGGAGCATCAATGTAAAATGTTGTAAAAACGGGAAGGGCGGCCGTTGGTTCTGTTAGTTATCACACCGCGCGACTCAGAAAGAAATGCTAGTAATATTATATTCTACTATCGTTTCACTCTCGCTCCGCTCAGGGTCAAAGATACATTCAAACGGTTACTATATACATTTTACTATAGTTTTCTCAGAAATATAATATTTTCTCGCAGTATCCTATATGTTGAACAGGATAACCAGAAATCATCATATCAAATTACATCAAAATCTG
This sequence comes from Boloria selene, assembly GCA_905231865.2. Classification (NCBI taxonomy): domain Eukaryota; kingdom Metazoa; phylum Arthropoda; class Insecta; order Lepidoptera; family Nymphalidae; genus Boloria; species Boloria selene. Next base: position 10,411,243 of record HG993149.1, read on the forward strand.
TCCAGTAGTTTAATTGTGATACAGTCAAAAGAAAAAGAGACAGACAAAAATTTAAAGAACTACTTATATGTTTAGGCCTTTGTATCGATTACAATAACATTTTATATTGAGATTTCTTATAAAATATGTAGTAGATAAGTTAGAATTTAATGACATGTAAAGCTTTTTGGGTTGTGGTTTAAAGCATTTTGGATTTTTTAAAGACCAATTAATCAATCATATATATCATAATTACTTCAAAACTTACTTCAACTCCAGAGAATATATTTTCCCTCGGCATATGTTTATTACGCAAGAGTTTAGTTGACATACGGAACTGTTTGGTACTCGACGTCGGATGAAAGTATAAATCACGGAAGCTTTAAATACAATAACAGTAAATATTAATTAAATAAATAAATCAATACTAAATATGTGTATCTATTCATAAATACAACCCAATTAACATCTACTGGATTACCTTGAAAAATGAGCAAATCCAAAGATTTGAAAGTCAATTTTTCGGAAGTTATCCAATTTAGCTTAATAGTTAATATTAGAGGTGGTCTTCAGCTAGGAGAAGATGCTGCTGAATTTTCTGGTATGGCAAAAGTAATAGGAAAACAGCCCACTTTATCGTTACCACAGACATAAACTAACCCATCTTTCTTCGAAGGTGTCAAAACAACCGAAGAAATTCCATCACTCCAAAAGAAGTTAACTCCTCCCACATTATAAACTCCAGAATGCGGATCAAAATGAAAGTAAGGGTTTTCAACACGCCAAGCGTCGTTTCGCCTCAAATTATACACTATTAGCGCGTTTGACCCCATATCTGGTATGTATGCGTATGAATCTTCACAATCTTTGCCGACAGTGTCTACAACCTGAATATAATATACGTAAGACGGTACTAAATTGAGTTTTTATACTAAAATTCTACCTACCAGTTTCATAATTACACAAAAAAGCATTTCAATTGAACAATATTTGTCGCAACAGCTACTATTAGGTTCGTTAACGCAAAATTCCGTAGGTGTTCCGTAGGTTTTTTATACTAATTGTACAGCTAAAAGATGATGAAAATACATTTACATTATCCTACGTTAAAAAAATGAAAAAAGTTAACTTACAATACTAGTCAATACAGAGGAATCCCTTAATATTTCATCATCAATCACATACCGATGTATCAACGTATCTTTGTTCAGATCAAATACTAATATCGCTGGTGCTGTTACTTGTATTAATTCGTCTATGTACATAAAAAACATTAGTAAACAATCTAGAGATAAACTAATGTGACTACCTTGATGGTGTATGGGCATACGTCTACATCTGCCTTTGCATACGGTCCTAGGTTCGAGTCGGGTCGCGTCGCGTCAAGTTTAGTTATTGTATCCTTCCTTTATGAAAGTCCTAGTAACGACGATAGCGATATGTCATTCTCGTGCCTCAGAAGTTGGAGAGCAAATAAAGCTAGCCCGATCGGACTCTACCGTCGGTAGACCCTTTTTTATAGTTGGGAAATGCATTATAACGCACACCACCTGTAGAAAACAGGTGGTTAAGTGAGACTCACTGGCCTAAAGCCAGTACTACCGACTTAAACCCAACTGATCTCACCGGTCAACTACTCTCACTGCGCCAAACGCTGTTATCATCAATATTGGAAGCTTCTATAACGTTAAATCGTTCATTGCAAGGTTCTATCGTACAATTATTTTTATTACCTAATACTTTATCTAGAAACTATATTCTTACTTGTCATATCCGCCACACCATTATCAACTACCCACAATCTGTCACACTTGTCAACGTGTACTCTAAATGTAGATACAACGGTACTGTTGGATTTTATGCAACACGCCTTATCAGAAACAAAGGCATCTCGCCAACTAGGATATGGATTGAGAGGCTGAGATTGACTTCCGTTGAGATATATGTAATTTAAAGAAGAAGGGATGCCTAAAATTATTGAATGTAGCTGTAGTGCAAATTTTAAGTTTTTTTATCATTCTCTTTAGAGAAAAATTAAAGTCAAAACATTTATATCCGAACCTTTCTTCCATCGTGGAATAGTTATAAAGAGTTTATCTTTCCATCTTGCAATTCCAGCGGGCATATTATTTTCAGGTATATAAGCTCCTGAAGCTAATGCAGCTTCTTTAGCACGAGCCTCCCATGCGAAATCAATAGTTTTCCATTGAAATCTTGGAGGTAATAATCCTTCGATATTATGAATTGAAAGTATAAATAGAAGAAAAACTATTAATTTCATCGCTACTATTGAATTTTGAATCTTATATGTTTATTTTTATTTAAGTTATTTTTATAGTTTAAATTCTTGTGCCAAAGAAAATTTTCCAATTTCCATATTATAAATATTTATCTATGATCATAGACAAAGTTTTCTTTGCCGTGGTCGCAAAGCTCACATGACTTACGTTTATTAATGCGTTTACAAATATAAACTAATGAAAACATAACTAATATTATTTAAAATATTAAGTTAATAATTAAGAATAATTTAAGCATTTTTTTACTAAAAATATTTTCTTAATTTAAAGATTTTATTGATGTCGAAACAGGAAACCAAAGAGAATGTAACTATAATACAGGAAACTAAACACAAAATTAAAACGTCAATTCCATTCCGTCAGATGACAGATCGTAGAAGTTGTCACGTTTTGCAAACTGTTGTTCATTATCATCTAATAAAATGTATTAATTGAAAGAGTCTATTCATCGGTTACATTTATTAACCTTGAAACGATTCACTGTGCCTATTTCAGGTAGTGTTTTGTATGAAATTTGCCAAAAATGTCAGAAGAAACCAAAGAAACTACTAATGGTGAACCTTCGATTGTGACTGAACAAATGAGTGAAAAACGCATTGGTTGTGCTCATTATAAACGAAGAGCTAAATTTGTGGTAAGTTATAATAATAAATATTTTTATATGCTCTATCATAAATGAAATAAAACATAAAAAATACTACCGGGTTCAAAACACTCATATCTATATATAAACCCTTCTACGCACGAACGTTTTATTTCCTTGTGATATGCACATTTGTTAGAACAAAAACAAGTCATCGAACTTGAAATTAATACCTATGTCTTTTTAATTAATAAAAACAAGGTGACAACTGTCAACATAATTGTATTATTAATAAATTAAGATGTGTATGAGTCATAAAATCAATAATGTTTTTTTTTATTTTGTTTAATTTAATTTTGAAATATTTATGGTGAAAGTGCATTAGAAAAAGATAATATAATTTATGCATAGTATTCTAACTTAAAATATGCTACAAGTGCCATCAATAACAGAGCCAAGAATCCAATAACAATAGCCTAAACATTTAACTGTGTATTTTAAATAAATTTCCACGATATAACTAAATAACATCATCACCTAAAACTTATTTTTAATAACAATGTGTGTCATCTAATCTAAGGTCGATTTTTGTTCAAAATATGCTTAAATTGTATATAATTTCTTAGACACCATGCTGCAACAAGTTGTACATGTGCCGCTACTGCCATGATGAAAATGAAGCACACTATTTCAACAGAAAATCAGTTACAGAGCTGATTTGTACAGAATGTGATACTCGACAAAAGGTCCAAGCGGAGTGCTCCAATTGTGGTGTGACATTTGGCAAGGTATATAAACATTGTTAATTTTCATTGCCTAAATATTAACTAAATTTTGGCAAGTTCTTCAGATATATACAGTGAATGTCCCGCCCACAAGTTTGTTTACAGGAAGCTTTTAGTGGAATCCTACTTTATGCTTAATACATCAACACTCAGCAATTGTAAATATTATGTACAATGAAAAGTCAATTAACTTAGTTGTTTATATCTGTTTTTTTATTGATGAGGCCTCAAATATTAAATACTCTTCATTGAATAAAAATGTTCTTAGTAATTTCTTATTATACATATTTACTAAGTGTGACTAACACTATTGTTTTAGTTTCAATAACTGAAGAATCTAACTATTTTGTGATTAAAATTTCTTAGGTTGTATAATTATGTATTGTACATAGCTTATCAGTCACGTTGGTTTATATCTCCTTTCTTACCTTCCTAATTATATGTACTATGTACTTAGTTCATAAAAAAAATAATTTTAGTTAATATAAACTTTTTGTTTTCAGTATACATGCCTTATTTGCAACTTATTTGATGATGAAGATAAAAAGCAATATCACTGTGAGGGATGTGGTATATGTCGTGTGGGAGGGCGAGACAGGTTCTTCCATTGCGAACGCTGTAACATGTGCCTCCCAGTGCAACTACAACGTGTAGGCCACAGAGTGAGTACTTATATCATATTTTCTAACAATAATATATCTTTGAAGTTAATGGGCTCAAAGGCACCCAGTCTTTAGGCTTGCATGGGAAGATAGGTCCAATACCATAGAGGCCCCTTAAGAGATTATTTTCTTTAATGTGAATAATCTGGGATTATTCTCTGTGTAATTCAATTGATGGTCTCCTGTTAGTGTTCGAATATTAGGGTAACAATCCACAAAGCGGTATAAAGCGAAAATAATATATTAATAATTTGTTTTAATATTATAGCTACACATCTTTTTTAAAAAGCTTTTCATGTGAAGGTGCACATAAGTTACATCATGGCTAAAAAACTTAACTGGTACAATATTTCAAGACATGAATGGGTGAAGATTGTATGTGGCAAAATTCTAATTGCGACAAAATGGAGCTCAAAGTTTATGGAATATATTTAGTGCATTTGTAGAAAATGGCTGTGTGAATGAAGTGAAAAAAAAGAACTGAATTATAATAGTGGAATATGGCTGTTTTAAGCACATAGCAGTTGAATATAGATAATAGAGAGGGCCTAGCTGCAACTTTCTATGGAAACCACTGTCGCCACTCAAGAAATATCGCACACATGCGCAGCGTCTCACGCAGTCTGTGATTGGTTAACACACACATACAAACGAATTTACAAGTACGCTAGTGGTTGACAAATAAAAAAATGCTATCGAAATTTTTGTCGACTCTGTGTATTAAAATAAATTTATGTAATATTTGTTTTTTACAGTTATTTAAAACAAATATTATAATTAGATTAGATTAATTCAATTATATAAAAAACAAAACGTTTAACTTTTAATAATATAATAATAAATGTATTTAAAATGTAACATATGTGGTAAGTGAACTCTTAATTAGGTTTAATAACAAAATTAAAATATGCAGTTGCCCACTAATTAAGATCTCATAATATCGATACAATAAAATTTATTATAACAATATTCGTAGACAAACACATAACCTTTCAACTTGAATTTCATTATTTTACGATATTTTCAAACAAAAGAAACCATATAAAACATAATATGCGCTGTCAGTTGTGTTTTCCTACTAAATTGAAATCTATACAAAAAAAATATTATCTTATCGATTATTTTGTCTTACAACAAAATCACAACACTATTAGAATATGCGAAAGCCAATCACGGTATTGCAAGCAATAAAAGTGAAACTGTGTGGGTTTCGTAGTGGATGCTATCCATTGCGGACAACGATTGCGCGTTTTTTTTTTTATGGTAAAAAGGGGGCAAACGGGCAGGAGGCTCACCTGATGGGAAGTGATCACCTCCGCCCATGGACATCTGCAAGCCAGGTTTGCAGATGCGTTGCCGGCCTTTCAGGAAAGGGAGGGATGGAGGAGGGAGGGAAGTGGGAGGAAGGGGGGAACGAAGGCGGAGGATGAAGGGAAGAGGGAGGGGGGAAGGAGAGTGGGCCTCCCGGACTCTCACTCACCGGACGAAACGCGACAGCATAGCTGCCACTTCACGCCGGTCTTCTGTGAGAGAGTGGTACTAATGAACTATACGGGGCGTGCCGGCCCATTCGGTTGCTACCCGAAGGTAACAAGCATGGCACTACCACTTAAAAAAGAATATGCTTTGAATATGCTCATGCATAGCGAGCAATGTATATTGTTGTTTTAGCTTATTGCAATAAATATCGTTTGTTTTGAATTTTGTAGTCGTTGCTACATTTTTGTAAATTAAAGATATATTCATTATTATTTTTGCATTACCGATGAAAAGATATACGTCCTCGGTGAATACTCGAAGTCTGACTACTTGCCTTGCAAGTTATAACAGCACCACTCGGCATTGTAGCACTTTTTATAGGAGCTCTGTTCTCAACGCACTAAGCGCGAACTACGCATGAATCGGTTGAAGTATGCGCATTTACACATAGTTACGGCGACGCTTTATTGCCCGTATCTCCATTCCAGTGTTATTTGTCAATTCCGTGGTTTTAAGATTTAAAACTGCTTATATACCCATAATATCAATATAAAACAGCAAAAATTCGAAAAAGCTACATATCATCTTGTAATTAATTACACTTTTTAGTGTGTGGAGAACGTATCCCGGTCAAACTGTCCCGTGTGCCTCGAGGACATACACACGTCTCGCATCCCGTGCCATATCCCGGACTGTGGACATTTGTTGCACCGACCTTGTTTTGAACAGATGTTGAAATCTGGCCACTACGCCTGCCCCACGTGTCAGACCAGCATGATAGATATGACTAACGTGAGTATTTGAAACCAAGTTCTCATATATCTATACTAATATTATAAAGCTGAAGAGTTTGTTTGTTTGTTTGTTTGGTTGAACGCACTAATCTCAAGAACTACTGGTTTGATTTGAAAATTTTTTTTTGTTGGATAATGCGTTTATCGAGGAAGGCTATAGGCTATATTACATCACGCTATGACCAATAGGAGCGGAGCATTAATGAAAAATGGGAAGCTCGAGCGTTAGTTGCAAGTGATAGTCCCGTCAAGTTCCACCGTTCTGCCGTTACAGAGATTAGCCATAACAAAAAGACAGACGGACAAAAAATAAAATAAAAATTGATTTTGACGTTAGTACTGTATATACTTTCATATGCATTTAGCGAAAATCTGTTAATTTGAAATTCAAAACAGACACTCCAATTTAACTTATATGTATAGACTATAGATGTATAGTTTAGGCAGGTTGTTACTTGTTAGTTGTTACAACAACCAATATTCTGTTTCCTGTATTCTTTATTCTTACATTTAAAAGATTATTTTTTGACAGACTGATAAGATAAGAAGGAAGCAATGCTATAATTTTAATAAATATCTAGGGACATTATTACACACAGCGCTATCTAGTTCCATGCGAAGCTACAAGGCTTGTGTTATGGATACCAGATAGTTGATATACTACATATATAAATTTATATAAATACATAATAGAAATATAAACACCCATGACTGGAGTACAAATTTCGTGCTCAACAAATGAAAGCACCAGCGGGACTCGAACCGGTGACCAAGAAAGTAGGGTCACTCCAAACTGCACCAACGTACCGTCAAAGCATTTTTTTTGACAGACTGATAAGATAAGAAGGAGGCAATGCTATAATTTTAATTATTGACAGATAATTTTAATGATGTGATATTTTAATGGTACTGTTAAATAATATTTTCTGTCTCTATTTCAGTTATGGAACTATTTAGACTCGGAGGTGGCAGCGACGCCGATGCCGCCCGAGTACGCCGACTATAAGACCACTATCTTATGTAAAGATTGTCATAAGGTATGTGTCATATTAATTATTATCAATTTTCAATCGTGATCGACAATTCAATACATAAAATAAAAACAACAATCGTGATCTGTGAATATATATGCTAAATAGCCATCATTGCTGGCGACTTAGCCAAATCAGTAAAAATAACGCTTATTTTATTTTATAAGAAATGTATTCTACCCGTTAAAATAAATATAGTAACAAATCAAAGAGTATTCCTCTTGTAGAATTCTATTATGAGCAGCGAGTCATTTTTTGAACATATATTTGAACTAGTTTTAATAATTACTTCTTCAATTTAAATCTACACTTGTAATTAAATATTTAATTTCTAGCTATCAGTAGTGAAGTTCCATGTGGTAGGGCTGAAATGTCAGCACTGTGGAGGATACAACACGTGTCAGACCAATGGGTTTCACAAGTAAGTTTGATATCACTATCAGTTCTTATAAAAACTTACTTTTTACAATAGGCATGATGACTGATTTTGAAAAACTGGCCTATAATGATTTAAAGTATTTACTATTTCCAAAAAATACATTATTTCTGCAGGAAACAAAGTTTCATTACGAAAAAAATGCTATTTAAATTTTAAGTTTTAAAATTTGCTTCAAAACGATCGACGGTGTCATGGCGTCTGCTTGTGACGTCACGGCCGTATAATCTGACTGTAAACACTAGGGAGCCAAAGCAACAAATCAGATAATTTGGGTTTAAATATGAATTCAAAAGTGTACAAGTGTTGTGCGGTCCCTCAGTGTGTTAATACGTCATTAAAAACACCTAACAAATTGTTTGTTTACGTTCCACGCAATCAAAATATGCGAAAATCGAAATAAGTCGAGGCGAGGTCGAGGCGGCGAGATCCAACAGTTATATCTATAAATTCTTCACTTTATTTCTGTGAAGATCATTTTGACGTAAGTTTTTACTTTATTTCATATATTGTGACATGATTTGCGACTTTGTTTAACTAAATTTAATTATAAAGTTCATTCTTTTTGAGATAACATTTCGTCTTTTAAACATGTTCACTATTTTTATCTTATTGAGTATTTTATTCATTTTGCAGTTGCCAAATGATATGGAAAATTTTATGGAGTATCATGTAATGAGATCAGTGTTGCAGGTCCGCATGAAACCAGGGTGTATGAAACCAAGCAAATTGCCAGTTTAAGAATACATGTTGAGAGAGTCATTCATCGCTTGAGAGAATTTAGTATTTGTTAAAGCCTCATGCATGTGTAAACCATTATCTAGTCAAATTATTTGATGATGTCATTACCATTGCCTGTGGTTTAATAAATTTGCAAGATTCTTTAATTAAATAAAAATAGTTTTACTATAATGTTTTTTAAAATAATCTTGAATTATATATAACATTATTTTTAATATAGTAACCTATGTAATATAATTTGCTAACATAAGTTTGATTTTTTTATATTATTTATATTAAATTTATAAGTTAACTTATTTTAACCTTAATTATCTTTTTAATCATTAAATTAATTACATAAAAATATAATGTAATGTAATCAAACCAAATTATTAAATGAATTGTAAATTTTAGGAAGTAAAAGGCTTATTATTATTATTATATGTGTTTTATTTACATACAAACTATAAAACACTTTCATACAATAAAGGATACACATTTTCTTTCCATAAAGAGACTAAAACTTTAATAAAATCTGACACATATTTGTCATCAAATGTTACACTTATTATATCTACATTTTTATTTACACTATAGTTCCAATCAGCTACACAGAAGTAACCTTTGTGAAAACCCGTCAAATACATTTGTAGCTGCATCTGCACATACTACTTCTGGGTCATTTACCATTTTGTACATAATTTTTTTAAGTCTTTACACTTGTTGGGCACTTAATTTCTATGACACTGGCTTCACAGATCCCATCAGGTGATCCTGCTACCGTGGGATATTTTTTACACAGCATTAGGCCACATTTTTTTATTTTTTTAGCCTAGTCTGGTACTGACGGTTTGTCTAACATCATCCTCCAACAGCCTACCGCGTTTCATGGCCAGTGTATCTGGTATTTTACCTCCCATTATCAAAGTGATCAGCATCTACGTTTTAACTGTTTCATCCACTTCATCAACTATTAACGTCACTGCATATAACTTTGCGTGGACTTTGTGTTCTGGGCAGATTTTAGCTTTTATTATGCAGAGATTTCCATCGCGATTAAGCTGAACGTAGCTTACAGCGTCATCCCCATAAGATGGCCTGGAGGATCTATAACAAAGAAATCGATATGTTATAGTCAATAAAAACAATGTTTTAGAAACAATTTCTAATCTATTACGTAGTGCTTTTTATTAATATAGAAAAAAATTATTAAAATTTTACGGGTTTGAATTTTTAAATTATTGTTTATAAAGATATAATAATGTACAACTTACATTGTAGACTGTAGTCTTGACATTTCTAAACTCAGCTGAACAAAAGTCTTTGTTTGATGCCAATAACTCCCCCAACATCAACAAATCAACTCTAGGCAAATTAGAGCTATTTGCCTTGGTAAATCCTTGTTCCATGTTATGAAAACACAAACTAAGCAACTGATTGATAGAAATAATGAAATACTTCACAAAATACAAACGCAGAATGCAGATTTAAATTTTAAACGTCCTAGTTAGTACTTTATACAAAACAAAGTGACGTTTATACGGCCGTGACGTAATTCACTCTGATTGGTGTTCAACTTATCATGGCGGACTGCTGTATTTTGTCGTTTTATTTTAATAAATAAAATATCAATCTCGCCCTAAATATGAAAATAAATACGCTTTTCAAAACCTATTAATCTTATCTCATTAGATGAACACATTATTTTAGTGGTTTTTAGTTACTGTCATCATGCCTATTGATATCGCTTGTAGGAACTAATGAATATATAAGAAGTAGTGACGAGGTTGTCTGACTTGCACCTAGGGGTTATCATTTGACTAAGACAACAATTTAACGATTTTTTTTGCGATTTTATTGTAAGTTTTTATGCCCGACGTTTTGAATGCTTTACAGCAATTATGGTTTATAAGAAACATAATTATACAATAAAGTAAATGGTTAAATTAAAATTAACATATTATGTAAGGTAGTGGTGACATTTTTGTATTTTTTTAATTTTGTGGGTAGTGGAGATGTAATAGGGTTATGAAGCAACGAGTAAGTTTTACCAAAACATATTATTATTATGGATTACTATTTTAATTTTAATATATAATATAAAATGTCAGAAACTGAAAATCAATCATACTCAGGAGTTACGTTTTAAATAAAAGTTGAAATTATAAGTTGTACATATTGAAATTATAAGTATTATGCGTCTTTTTTATCTATCCAAGTTATTCAAATGCATTCATCTGAACACTATTTCAGTGGAGTCTATAACAAATCTAATATATAAACCACGTCTCACGTTGTTTGTTCACGATGGACTCCTAAACTACTTAACCGATTTTAATCAAATTTGCACACAGTGAGCAGTTTGATCCAACTTGAAAGATAGGCTAGCTTACATCTTAATTTATAGTCGCAATATTATTTTATTTCAAATTAAATGTTTATTATACGGCTTTAGTGTGTATTTTAATTTCTAGATTATAGATGGCGCGTGGCCAAAATGTAGTAAGGAGTATTATTTTTATTTATTTATATATATTTTCCAGAGACACAGGCACCACTGACCAATGTGAGTCCTCATCGTCGACTTCATCATCCACTTCAACCTCAACCTCCACGAGCCGAAGCGGTTCATCATCCACCAGGGAGGAACCGAGCCATGATCTCCCTCAAGCGAACCCCTTGGATGAACCACCTCAAGCTTGACCTACATCTGTATATATGTATAAAAAACAAGAAAGTAATAGTGTTGGTTCATGGTTGGCAACATTCTTAAAAATTTTTGATTATATTTTATATTTAGATTCAATTTCAAAGGAGTAATTCGATTCCATGTTATTTAAAAAAATGATTATTATTCTGAGTTATCTACAATAGTAAATATATAATAAATACATATATATATTAGTATGAGGGGTGATCCTTATTATAATACCGTTCATAGACTTAGAGGTGGGCGAAACTGCTATCTGTTGATAACGTGTTATAACTGTAGCGGTGGGCGAAACGGCTATATATTAATAAAGTGTTATAAAAATACACTATTTTTAAAATGCCTATTATTTTTTACGCTACAATATATATTTTATACGTTATATAATTTCGCATAATTTAGCGCACACGACTCGTGACAAAAAAATAATACGGCTAGCACGAAGTGTAAAGCGCGGCAGTTGTCGTCCATAGTGATTACATTTTCTTTGTTGTGGTCATATTATATGTAATAAAAATAAATTTAAAAATAGCTATAGCGCTTGCCTCTGGAAATAAACAGGCGATTTGGTTATTATAAATAGCATGTTATTTATAAATAGCAGGTTATTTTTTCAGCTATCTAGAATAACGAGCACCCCTAAAAATAACCTATAAAAGCCGTTGCGCCCCACCTCTATAATCATAGTTCGTTCTCGGCCTGGCTGTGATCATATCACCTTTACATTATACAATACAATCTGACGTCCAAGATTAGTTAACGATGAAGAAAACTTTTTATAGTACAGTTAAATGTATATTTTAATACTGCTAAATCTATACTAATATTATAAAGCAGAAGAGTTTGTTTGTTTGTTTGGTTGAACGCGCTAATCTCAGGAACTACTGGTCCGAATTGAAAAAGTCTTTTTGTGTTGGATAGTCCGTTTATCGAGGAAGGCTATAGGCTATATTAAATTTCGCTACGACGAATAGGAGCGGAGCATCAATGAAAAATGTTGCAAAAACGGGAAGGGCGGGCGTTAGTTCGTCAAGGTATCATAGCGTGCGACTTAGATGGAATTTGGTTTCCGGTCTTTAGAACGCGTGCGAAGCCGCGGGAAATGCTAGTATTCAATATAATCTGTTCATTAAACGAAAAAATAATAGAAGCCGTGGGCAATAGTTAGTTTTTTAATATAAGTCGGATTTGACGCTCAAACGTTTCATGTGTCATGATTTTGTGATCATTTTTATATCGATTAAATACTTCATTGAGCCATATTGTAATTAGAATATCCCATGAATTGTGATGTTAATTGTTTATATATGATAAGCTTATAAATAATTATGTATATTTAATCTAAATTTGTATTTAAGGTAGGCTTAGTTTAGCCATTTGCTAGAATTGGCGTAATTGTATAAGATTTCTGTATACTTCTCTTTAGTACTTTTTGTTATAAATTATATTTTATTCTAAATAATCCTATTTTTTCTGTTTTTTTTTTTTAATTTTTGGTTCATGAAGTTTCGAATGCTTTACAGCAAGAGACCTAACCAGAGTCAAATGTTCGCGTAAAACTAAGCAAGTCTTATATTTTAATTCCAATAAAAGGTATATTATATATTTTTTTCAATTTATTTCTGTTTTTATTGCAACATGACAATAATCAACGGTTGCGTCCATTACAGTCCATTTGTTAAAATTACTTATACAATGACGTAAACTGAAATAAAAATTTTACTTTTCGGAAAAAAATTAAAACATATTCAATTCAATTATTTCCTCTAATGGCTTCCATAAGCGCCAGTTGGGCACAGTTGACTTCGCCAATGTCGCGTAATTAAAACATATTCGTACTTTACTAAGACTTCGAATTTATTCTATTCTAATTTGTTCAGTTAGAACTTCAGATATTTTGTTATGACTTAACGTTCATATCTGATGTTTGTTAAGAAATATCTTGTATAATTCGCGTCATGTAAAAAGAACGCTGGCTGTCAAGTTGCGCAGATACGATTTATAGGCCAATTTGGTGGTAAGACGCGGGGTGTGGGACGTAGAGGCACGCGCCGCATGCTTTCCGGCTCGCTATTGGTTTGTCAGTTCAAAATACCATCGCGCACACAAAAGTTATTAATTACGAAATGATTTTATACATATATAAAAAAAAGAGAAAAAATATGTTTGAACTATTTATTTATTTATTTTTATTTATTTATTCAAAATTTTAAACAGGTTACAAACACGAACAGTGCAACAAAAACCATATTTGATTTTACCGTACACTGTGGATTCGTTATCGGTTAGTTATTTGTACACTAAATAATAATATGTTCATCTATAAGTTAACAATATTATATTTTTCAAGTTGGCATGCAGTAGCTCGCTCGTCATTGTACTGGCATAGAACCGGTTTATAACTCCGGCCTATATAGGCTGTTCCAAGTAAAAATCTTTTAATATATATTTTATATTTTTTTCTTTAATTTTTTGTTTTAAAGTTTTAGGTAGGTTATTTATAAGATAAGGAATCATATATTTTAATGTCCTTTTTCCATAGTTATTTTTATATTTTGGTATTTCAAATCTTATATTTGCGTTGCTTCTTAAGAAGTGTTTTCCATTTTTTTTTATTTCTTGTAATTTTATGTTAAAATAGTTTTCCTTAAGTAATAAATAACGAACTCTATTGTGTACTGGCATTATTTTGCAATATCTAAATATACTAGGTTGGTCATCTGCGATATTATAAATTATAAAGAGAGAGTCCGATAATAATGCAGTCAATAATTATAAAACATATATTAAATGAATTAATTAAGTAGATTAAACATTCTACACTGAATCAAACATATTTTATTAATTAGTAGAATTCTATTTAATACATTCTATCTAATATATTTTTCAATGTACCTGCCAATAACCAATTAACGTCGTCTAGTTAAAAAATAAAAGAATAGGCTTAGTAATTACGTGTGCGAATGTACCCATGCGCAAACACACCCCCCACCACTTTCTTCCAGCGTTCTTTTTACGTGACGCGAACTGTATGTAATCTATGTTTTTATATTAAATCATATTAAGAATAATTTATATAATACCCGTTACAATTGCTTTTGTTTTTAGTTGCCTATAGTTTTTTTTATTATTTACCAATGATCAATGATGCATCTATTGCATTGCCTAGTAATGGTTGCCTAGTTTTTATAAACAAGAAATAATTGTAAACCTTTAAGTTGTATAATTTTAATTTTTACTATTGATTTTGGAATATGCTTATCTCAGTATTTTTTATTATTAAATAAAAACAAGTGCAAAAGCAACTTTAGTTTTATTTAATGAATACCGCATTAAAATCTGTTGCGTAGTTTAAAAGATCTGAATGTAAAAACGCGGGAAGCAACTTTGTCTTTATGTATAAAAATCTTCAACAGCAGTGTTTTCCATTTGCCGGGTCGCGACCCGATACCGGGCAATCAAAATAAAATGCCGGGTCGCAACGATCCTGCCTTGTTTTAAAAAATAATACCTACTATCGATCAACGCATCGCAGTGTATTAATGAACCAGTTTTAGCTTGGGTTTAAAATATTAAGTGGGTCACGAAGGGGAGTGTGAAAATTACCGGGCCATGGCAAAATAATGTTTGGGAAACACTGGTCTACAGCATTTTATACAAATCAACTGAACTGGCTGGATGAAGAAAAAACTTGTTTGAATCATTAATATAGTGAATTAAATAAAAATACGTGGTTTTTAAACATTTTATTGCACATGTTATTAAAAAGAAAAGTAGCATTATATGCTTCCTTCTAATATAAAAATGAGATAGGACAATATAAGTCAACTTGGAACAAAAAAAATGAGATAGGGTTGCCAGTTCATTATAAAACCATACATTATACACATTATTATAATTTATATCTTTAATTTCATATAAATAAAACATAATACAACCAGCAAAAAAATATTTATTGTGTTATAAATTACAAAAGGTACAGTGGGTATACAACTCTTCCCAATTATAGGAATGGTCCGGGAATGTTCATTTCCAAAATAATACTAACAGGATATCGTGGTATTTTTAACGAAAAAGTTTTTAATGTGTTCAGTACATAATTAATTTTAAACAGTTCATTTAAAAAAGCTACTCGCTATAATATATTAAGCTTACACAATAATATCGCATTTTATTTAATAATAATATTATTTAATGATAAACAAAATTCAAAAGTGCTACATTCTTAGTTTATAACTAAGCAGAGCCGTGCGGTGCCATGATGTAAAGACCCAACCGCATCAAATCAAATCAAAATATTCTTTATTCAAATAGACTTTTACAAGCAAAATTTTGAATCGTCATTTTTACATTATTAAAATTAAATGTCAGTCTGTAAGTCTGTGAGTAAGCTACCACCGGCTCGGAAAGCTGTTCTGCTGAGAAGAACCGGCGAAAAACGAAAAAATCAGACGGCATTTAGAGCCATTGAAAACATACAAAATCTTTATAAATTATACTATATATACATATATATAAAAGATATATTTAACACATTTTAACACTATAGTTGGAATTAGTCTTTCAGTAACATTACTCTGACATACGGAGAGACATGAAATTATTCGGTCTGCGTTTCTGAATGTTACCATGGAAGCAAAAAGTATGCGGAACACTGACGTACAAAACACAAATGAAAATTACTAAGTACTAGCTTAGGTTTACCGCACGGCCCTAATACTTAAGTATACCTAGATTTACATATCTAGCAAGTAAAAATTAATTTTGATTAACGCACAATCGGCATTTACGTGCAGTTTGACGTATTTAGAATATACACTTGTTACAAAGCAACAATTATAACGCCGACTGTAATTTGTAAACTGAGCAATAGTTGCACTTGAGCTCATTTCTTTATCAAATTATAGGCCAGAAAAATTGGAAAAACATACATAATGTAGATAATTTTATTATATAATTAATTTATGTATAAAGTCTTTGGTTTGAATATCGAATGGTATTTTTATTAAATTAACGTATTATATTGATAACAAAAATAATGGAAAATAATGTATTTTATTTATAAATAAATAATAAATATGATATGTCTATCCCAACTTTCCTGGACTACAATAACAAGATGAAACATTCACGATATACACATTACATTTTAAAATTTTGTATATTCTTAATTATATGAACAATCGTGGTTTTAATATAATTTTGATAAGCATTATAATTTATAGCCATTGCATGAGATCAATATGACAATAGGAAAACGTTATATAAAAATTATAATCTCCGAAAACATAACAAAAAATAAATAAAGGATGCTGAAAAAATGTAAACTACAAGCTGCATGTATCTTTGTAAGCATATTGTATGTAGAATATTTTATACTTATCTGTAATTTCGAAATAATTGCCATAATTGTAACATTGTTTTTTTTAAATCTGATCTATTTTTATTATTATTCACACCATAAAAATATTGCCTAGTCTATAAAAGAACAGGGTTTATTTGCGCATACATTGAAAAACTATCTGTAAGGGCGCCCAAATTTACTGATATTAGCCTAGTAATATATGTATGTACCTACATTGAAAGATGACAGTCATTATAGTGGACTTAATATTTGTGCAAACCCTAGAGTTTAATGCACCCCCAGTTAGGGTTGCCAGGCTCAAAAGGAAAAAAAAATTATTTCTGTTTTTATTACCAGTATTCAACTGAGACAAAACCTAACAAAACCCGAACTTGTAAATAGTTACCCGGAATCCGGATACGATTTTTAAAAGGCAGACACCTGGCAACCCTACTCTCGTTGAGAGTAACACAGAAACGAAGGCTTTACGCGTTCAGAGACTCATAAGTGACCATTGTAAACTTCCCGAGCCACTGAATAATATTTTAACCAAGAAACCTACTATATTTATGTCAGTCAGTACGTAATTGCTCTAAATATCTACGAAACATGGCATTGCTTACATAGCCATTACACATATTTTCGCTTTCAAGCTCAGATAATTGAACATGTAAAATAGCAGTATAGCAGCTATTCCTATCCTTGCATGGTCACAACCATGGGAATAGGTTGAAACTGCATATATGTAATAGATAACTATAACTCAAAATTAGTTAGTTAAAAATTTGTTCCAGAAAGAACCCAGGACTTTATGACATGCTTGAATCACCTTCGTCTTAGTGACTAGCATGCGCAATAAATACAAACGCCGTAAAAGCTTTTAGTAAATGCGTTATATTTTTAACAATAATTGCACTTTTTTCAATTGCATTAACCTATAATTTCATTAAAGCTCGAAAAGCACAAATTTGTTTATTATGAAACATAAATATGTTCACTGGATGTTGAAATTCGAAAAAACATAATTTTCACTTCATGTGTTATTAATTTAATCTGGGACTTTTGGTCTGTCATTCTTTAATTAAAATATGTATAATATTTTTATTGAATTTTCTGTTTATGTAAATGTGTGTGTGTGTGTGTGTGTGTGTGTGTGTGTGTGTGTGTGTTTACGTTATGTGAAAATATTTCTTTCTAGAAAGGATACCTAAATACTATGTATCTATAATCACTGTAATTATTATCGATTCTCACGTTTTTATCATGTTTCTTATATTATACTTAGATATATAGCCACTTTAAAAAGATAATATATCTGATTAATTAAGACTGAGGAAATCCCTGGGTTTTAATACTGTAGTGTGTAACTTGATGTAAATATTCGCGGGTATTATTTTACGCCATTTTATCGTTTAATTGGTAATAAATTCTATTTTTATAGTAAAAAACATTGTTTTTTTTTAATTTCATAGAACTTGAAATAATTATATGAAATCACTACTTATTAATACAGATTATATATAAGCTGATAAGCACCGGCATAGTTATAAAAGAATAAAAAAAAACAGATGTATAAAAAATTAAAAATAAAGAAAAAATTATGTCAAACTTAAAATTAATTATTAATTTAAAATTTCACTATTTCGCGTTAACAATAAATAATATAAAACACTATCACTAATGTTATTTACCAAGCTATCAACAGATGGTCCTCTTTCAAAAATATACAAGATGTCGGCTGTACAAATAAAAACTTATTTAATTATTGTTACATATTTAAAATGGCACGATAGCAATATTGGCTTAAGCTGAGTAATGTGACCTACATATTTTCAGAATAAAATGATAAGACACATAACGTTTTATAAACTAAGCATAAAATGTGTTTTTAAATATTTAATACCAATAATTAATTTGCATATAGATCGTATTAGCTTTATTACTTTTGGTAAGATAGTCTATCTCTATAAGGTATCATCATCACCATCATCATCATAATCAGCCCTTTATAACGTCCCACAGCTGGGCACGGGCCGCCCTCAGTACGAGGGGGATCACGCCATAGTCTACCGCGCTGGCCTAGTGCGTGTTGGCGGACTTCATGTCTTTCGAAAACTTGTTAGGTTTTCTCAGGTTTCCTCACGATGTTTTCCTTCGCCGTAAGACAAGTGGTAATCATGATATAAATATGATTCGCCCATGAACATATCAGAGGTGCGAGACTCGGATTTGAACCCACATCACTCGGATATCCAAGCGACCGCGTTACCGCTGGGCTACCACTATAAGGTATAGTCAACAAAAAAAAATAGTTATAAGTGTTGTTTTTAGGTCATTTACGGTCCATCCAAAAAGAAATTCTATTAATTTTACCTACGTTCACATAAATTAAAATTACGCATGTGTTAAATATAATACTACTAAATTGAGCAGCTGGCATATTTTCATATTAAAAAGGGAAACATCTTGTACATTTTTGAGATAATTTTACAATGCTCAGTTATACTTAGGGCAAACCGTGAAAATCGAAGTCCGTGTAGAGTTGGTCAACTCGTTTGTAGGCTTCGTCACAAGATTGTAGCGTTTGCGGCAAGATCGCGAGCGCATCTGCTAGCTTATCTTCTGAGCCGAAGACCTGCAATATAAAACAACTATAAATACTACATTTTAAAATAATATAAATAAATATGTTGGGACATTAATGCAACAGCGCCATCTAGTTCCGTAGTAAGCTACGAGGCTTGGGTTACGGATACCAGATCTACACATATAAATTTGAAATACATACATAATATTATAAATATAAACACCCATGACTGGAGTACAAGCATTCGTGATCAACAAACGATGCCCGCTGGCGGGACTCGAACCCGCGACCGCTGGCGCAGAAAGCAGGGTCACTACCAACTGAGCCAAACGCGTCTATAATATATAATAAACATTTTTTTCAGATTCTATTGCGTTTTTATTTAGATTTACATCAAACATGGTCAACAGTGAGAGTAACGATTTTGACATGTCGAAATTCGAGTGAATCTAAGAAACAACTTAAGCACCTTTCAAAGTTTTAAAGGTCTATAATTATTGTACTATGTATATTCATATGGATACTCTACTAATGATGGATAAATGCTCAAGGCGCGAATAATCTTATAACGTCGTAACACGGTTGAAAAATATCGCGGACTCTCGGCGATAAGAAAGGTTAATATTTAAACTAAATAACTGTTTAGAGTAAAAACTTACATGAAATGCTAATGTAGTAGGTAAATGAAGATGATTTGCTTTTAGATAAACTTACGATTGGTAATAATAAAAATAAATTAGTACACACGGTAGTCTTTTGGCCAAGTTATTTTGTAATATAACACTGCATTGTGTTATTTTTCTGAAGTTTTTGATAGGTACGCAAGTCTATTAACTTGGAACACGAAATAATACTTTATCCATTTGTCATTTTTTATATTGTAAACTTAGTAAAGTGTTGGTAAAAGTTGCCAAGTATTCAAGCTAATCGTCGTTGCCATTGATCGAAAGAAATATAGGTCATCGTAGTGCTTAGTAAGTAATCCAAACGACCAATTTACCGAAAAAGTTTTTAATACTTTATTGAGTTCTAGATATTAATTCTAATGGTGTTAAATACTCATTTTACTTTTAAAAAGTCAAAAAATATCTATGTAATATTCGGATAAAATTTAGAAAGCTTTGTAAGAAGGCTATATTTTGAAAATCGAAAAAACGGTCTCTACCTTAAAGTACTATAAGTGAACATAATCGTTTAAACAAGGTAGCACTAAAGCGTCGAAACACGAAACAGGAGAACTTATTTAAATTAATTGAAGAAACTTGTATATAGGTACATAATATACTCATTCCTGCAAACATTTCGAAATAAAGTATTATGAAATAATTTGCCACGTTTAGATCTAAGTTTTTTAATCAGCGACGTCGACAATCTCTTTAGTTTTGCTGAACTTGCCCTTTTTCGCAATTTTGTTAATGGCGCAATATAAATTACATACTATTATCATTTCAAACTGATAAAGTAATAAAAAAACGTGACGTATTTAAAGCGTTTAATCAGTAGAATTATTATCAGTTGTTAACTTTTCAGTTTTACTTGATTTCTGTTGAAAATAATGTAATATTTAATAGCGAGATATAATTTTAAGTCTACACTATATAAGTCTACACTGTATACAATACATTTGAATATCAAACACTCGAAAAAACCACTGGAACCCTCACTGTTTTTCAGGAGAAATATATTTTTAAAACCGTTTTCATATTAATGATATTAATGACTTCTGTACAAGATAGTAAAATTCGCGTAATTATATAAAATTTAATCTTACAATAATTAAAGCTCATTTTATATTTGGTTTATAGTACACGTAGTATAATACGTCAATGACAAGACTAAAGGTAATTATCAATAAAATTAATATGTATTGAGCCTTTTTAGCCGCTGCTAGGCACGAAACTCCCCTAAATAGAAGGGGAATTGGGCGATAGTTCTACCAAACTGACTCAGCTCAAGTTAAAGGATTTAAAGTTACTACATTTATTATTAGAAATGGGACAGCCGTTAATACTTAGGTTAAAGCCTGACTAGCGAGTTAAGCAAGTTAAAGAAGTTATAGCAGTCATATCTAACTAAAATTTTCATATTTAAACAAACAAAGTAATCACATTCTGCAACTCGCATTGTTCTACTAATAATATTCAATTTCAATCAATACTTGATAAATAATTAATTTGATTTCTGCGAATGACTTCAACCTTCAAACATTCATCATTGTTGTTTGAATGCATACATTACATATGTACAATGCCTATTAAATTGTTATATATTATGGCTAAGTTTATCAGATAATGTAATATGTTATTTTTACAAAATAGTATTAAGCATTTAAATTGTTTAATAAAGCAATGAAAAAAGGAAAACTTATATAATTTTTAAACATTCACTATAATTATTATAAAAAGCACTTTTGGCTTTTCCAAAGTTAAAGAAAAAGATGACATTCATTCGTATTAACTATTTAAACAAATGGAAACAAGGGTCCAAGAGAAGCATAGGATAAATCCCTAGGCAATTTGAGAGCTAATATTTTTCTACTCAATATTTCATTCATTATTTTATAAAGACATATAGCACCAAAATTTAAATATATTAATAACATGCACTTATTGTCAGTGTCAATCATAAGTAACTGCTGATAAGTATTATAAGTAACTGCTATCTATTAAAAAAATTACAAAACTAAACACACACTTGTGGCACTTAATCTTTGAGATTATTATCAGTTACTAGTTATTATATGTTATTACTTAATACAATAATTTTCATTACAAAAATAAGGCTAAGCTATTCATAAAATATTATTATTATATTTTAATAAATTATATGTTTTTTGAATACTTCCTGAATATTTTTAGTAGAAAATATAATTTTACCTTCTTTAATAAATCTGGTCTAGTGGGCAGGGCATGCATAGCTAGTGTTGCTGCTTTCCTTATATACCAAGGATGATGTTCTGCAAGTGTGTCATTGTATGAATTCTGACACATAGTGCATGTATTTGCAGATTCCTCACTCTCGCTTAATCTTCTCAGAAAAAGTCGTATAAAATCTGAAAATATATTATAACAGATTTGATTTACATTTTTAATATCTGATGTACATAACATGCTAATATTTCAAGCTTTCATAGGAAGTTATTAATATTAAAATTAAATTTAAATATTTTATATAGAATTAATATTAATATTTATAGCTTTGTTCTAATTTTACATTGTTTAAGAAAACAGAGAATAGCAACATTTCTATACAAACCTAAACCCCTATGCAATCTCAACATTGTTCTCGAACCCGATACAAATCCATTCTTTTCATGTAAGCTTGTTTCTTTTTCATACTTCATCATCTTCTTAAAGGACTCATAATAATTAGTGTCCTCTCCTGCTCTGTGTTTCTCCATGATCTTAATTTTACTTTTAACATCGCTGCTTACAAAAGAAAAAACTGACCCAATCAGGTTCAAGAATCTAAACAAACAAAATTTTATTATATTCCAAACATTACCATATGGATACACAAAATAAAATCCGATAATCTTACTTTACTAGTTCGTTATAAGCGTCTATGTATGCGCCTATTATCACATCATCATCTTCTTTAAAACTCCTTTGAAAACTCTCATGCACATATTGTAAGTCTAAAGCATTTTCATTAGACATTTCACACAAATTAAATTACAAAACACAAAAATTAAAAAATACACTGACTAGACCACTTCTTACAACACAATGAAGTTCACTGACAAACTGTCAACGTCAAGTGTCAGCAGACTCAGCACCATAGATTATATATACACTTATATACTGCTCAGCACCAGCAGTTAGACTCAAACCATACGGCAGGTCTAGCAACAAGCCAATAATATTACTTTTCTCTATGCAACAAGCTCAATTTCAATACCTAGTAAGATATTTGTACGATTTATTTGTGTGACTGTGACAAACTTCCAAGCTTCGCATCAACACCGTTGTACGGCGTTGCAATCAACTGCAGCTACAGATACGAAATAAATTTGAGTAATATGAGCCTTAGTACACGTTATGCATTGCATTATGTGGGATAAAAAAGAGGCAGAATAATTTTCTATCTTATTTGAACAGGTCCCAAGTCTATCGCCACGCTACGGCCGTAAGCGGAAACTATTGTCACGATAAGCCGACTTACCCCCACTACTCTTGATGCTAGACCTTTCTACCTTTCTTCGCCTTCTAGACCGTGGTCTTCACTCTCACTCATAGACTATGAGAAATCTATGCTCTTACTTAGAAATGAGGAGTGACAGAACAAAACATGATAATTCCATGATGTCTAACTTTTCAGAAAAGGTCAAAAACCGGCAACTACTTTGCCTTTGTACAATTGAAGAAAATATGGGTTCTAATGAATAAATGACTGTAAAAACTTATTAAGCATGTTTTTTTTTATTTTTTTTTATTTCAAATTGTGTATCTATTCTTATGTAAAAAATGGAAATATCATGTACTGATCAGACCAGGCGAAAATATCATGATTTGTATCAAACTGTTTGGAAATATCATGTTTTGAAAAAGTAAGGTTAGGAAATAACATTTTATGTTCTGGATTTAGTATTTATTGATAAATCAAAATATGGGACAAAAACACAATTAATTAATAAAAATTAAATTCTTATGTCTTCTATATCCATCTCAGTACAAATACACGCTTCATCATCATCAACTTGTTCATTTTGTTCTGTAATGTTTCTAGAACAGCTTAATATTTGCTTGTACCATTCTAATGCTGAAAGGTTCTCCCAATCGGCACCGAACTGTTTTATTAATAGACTGGTCACATCATTTTTCTTTGCAAGACTTAGTCCGCGTTCTTCCTGAATTTGTTCTATATTTCTGGGGTGACGTTTGCCCCTTTTCAGTAGTGATATAAACTGTTCTCCGGACTCAAATCTATAGTTTGGTGAAGATTTTACTACGCAGTTCAATTGTCTGCCCTGAGAAGATTTGCACTTCTTGAATATAATTTTTTTCATTCCTTGTATGCCCACAAGTTTTTTATAGTGATTTTCTAAACCTTTTACATCATATAAACACCATTCTTTACCAAGCTCGCACACTCTGCCATGTTTAGAAAATATTTCAAAATATTCTTCCCTCGTAGTAATCACTGGTATTTTTCTCACATCTTTCTCAATTCTACCAAATAAACGGTCTGCTGGCAGAAAACTATGCCCTCGCACTGGGAAAAAAAGTTGTATTTCCTTAACATGTGCAGGGGACTTATTTTGAAGCCAAAATAGCAGCATATGCAACACATGGCTGTTTTTATTTTGGCCCCCGCAGCCATCACAAAAAAGTCTTACTAACTTCACATTAGCCGGTATTGTTTGAGTATTCAAGAAGCAGTATAACGCAGATCCAATTGAAATAGCACCCTTGCCAGATTCTGTTTCATCCCAATTATACAGACAAGAATTATTTTGTTCTGACAGATCCATCACACATAAATTATACAGGCTAATCTGACGGGAATAAAAAGCCTCCTGAATTGGTGTCCTCGGTAGAGGAAACACCTGCTGGAGATCAAAACATATAGTGATACTATTATCAACCTTTTCTTTCAAAAGTTTAAAGAAAAAGTTTGCTCGCAATTTATGGATGCGAAGTTTTGTCATTAGTTCTTGTTTTTTTGATGAATCTTTTTCATTTTTAATACTATTACTCAATAGTATACAGGAACTGCAGGCATCTGATGCAGGTGACCGAAATCCAATGTTAAATTCAAATGTGAACACTTCGTAAAACATTGTTCTCTTAACATTCAGTTCATTTGTGACACTATTATTGTAAAGCATTCTCAATTTTTTAATATTCAAACCGGCATCCAAATACACCCTCTTGCTTTTTGCTCTATTATAATGGCTTTCACTACAAGGAAGGTTTCGGAGAAAATTGCGTAAATGTTCTTTTTTCTCTTGAGATTTAGCTGAACGCCTGTCACCTCCTCTTTCTTCCTTTGGAACTTTGCCATCCATCACACATTTGATAATAGTTGATAACCTCTGCCTTTTGATAGAAAATACTGCCATGAAAAATGATTTGCATACCCTTTTCATTACTTTCTTTTTCCCATATAGGAAGAATGAAGTACTTAACTTTCGAAGTTTCGTTTTACCAGAAGGACGTGGTGTACCTTTGCCTCTACGCTGGGGTTCAAATGCACTAATAAGACGACACAAATACACGTCTTGGTGAACTTTTCCGGATGTTGTATAAAAAGATTTTCGGTTTCGAACGACATCCCGTTGCGATATTTGTTTACATTTAAAATTGCTCCTTGTTCCATGATTACACGTACATTGAATTCTTAAGCCCAGCGGGTCATTGTCTACGTATCTAAAACAAAAGTATGCACATATTGTAATCTTGTAACAGATTGAACATTCTACATACCTACTACAACAACATAATTGAACGAACTTACTTATTGTTTCTTTCGGATAAAGCTTTCCTTTCTCGACGTTTCTTTTTCTTCGCTCCACTATTGAGTGCACCAACAGTATTTGACTGCTCAGACATGCTTGTAAATCACTTGAAAAAACTTTAAAGTACTCAATTTAGTTATAATTATTACTCGAAGTTTACAATTTTTCACACGAATTAACGACCAACTGCGACCGATCTAATATTTTGACATTGACTTGAATCAAGTCATTTGACATATGTCAAACACACAGCCCAACCATAGACAAAATAATAAACTATTTTACGGCTTCGGCACTCTAGGATTTAAGCTAATAAAGCGTTCAAAAGTCTGTATGACAGGAAACATAGGAAATAACCTATTTTGTGCCAACTTTCAATATGCGTACCAGAAATGTATGAAATGTATCATGTTTTGTTCCGATTTCGTTTATTAATATTATTAAACATGGAAATATCATGATTTGCATCAAACTTTCAACTTTAGAGACGATTTACTGCAGGAATAAGCATGATTTGAACCACACCAGCTTAACGGGCGACGTAATTTATGGTATTCTGTCGAATGTCATTGCTAACTTTTTTTTTACAAAAAGTGGAATTATCATGTTTTGTTCCGTCACTCCTCAAATAGACTTTGCTCTTACCCTTGGAAGAATAACAAAGCATGGAAGCCAGGCTAAAATAAAAATAGAGTTATCTAGTTATATAGTTATATAGTTTACTCATTTAGTTCAGTAAGCATGTCATAAGGTGTGAGTGAAACAAAACATGGCTGTTTGTTTTTATTATTTTGGAACGTGTCACAAGGCAAAAAATGAGAAAATTGTCAAATGGTCACCTTTGGTCATCTTATAATACTAACAAATACAAAAGTTCTATCTAAGACGTTAAAAACTTCAAGTCGGCTATCAACTTAATTTTTCAGTATTATGTTTAGTTGATACATGTCTAGTGATGTAAAAATGATTGTCGACAATAATTACAATACTGTTGCAGATTGAAGATGATAAATATAACGATGATGAAATGGAAATTAAATGGATCCAGTGTATCAATTGGTTCAACTGGACTCCAAAAAAGCTCAGCAGAATTTGTGCGAAACATTTTACCGAAAACTCTATTGCGCCAAATGACAATAAAAAATGGAGACGACTGAAATCCGACGTTATTCCTATATTAAATATTATATTAAATTATTCCAAAATTATTTATTACTTTTAAATCAGGATTAATAATACTACAAAACAGTTGAGTGTGCTCACCGAAAAAATTTCACACATATTTAACTAAAACAATTATATTTAAAGGATTGCTTGTTTACTAAATTACTATTTTAATGATTATTAATAAAGACATTAAAATAAATGATTGTAGTTTCATTTAAACTGCCCCTCTAGACAAGTGGCATAAACGCTAGTAGAATAGAATAATCAATGTATGGGATTGACATAAGCTTACGACTAGTGATTAGATTCAACTTATCGAATTTGTAATTGGTAGCCAAATGTAACGAAACGTCAGATTAGTACATAATTCCCCATACGGAAGTGTCACTTTTGACAAACGAATTCTGCTGTTAGCGTACGGCAAGGCGTTAGCGTTTATCGAAATAGAATCGACACGGAGCGTTTGCCGTTTGTCTAGAGGGGCTGATGTTTTGTCTACGGTAGTGGCAGTAAGTTATAGAATAAACATGTTTTTTTACCCGACTGCAATGAAAGTAATACTTTTCGAATGTTCTTTACTAAAACGTATTGGTAAATTGGCTGCATGGATTTTTGTAATGAAGGTAGGAGCTCCGTCGACAGTTTCACTCGTCAATGTATCTTATTTCCAAGGTGCACGCTGCACGGTGTGATTAACTGTGTTGATGGGGCTCCTTTCTCTGCCTTAGTTTGGCTTTTCGGGTCTGATATAAATCTACGAATCGAGAAAACCTATTAAAGTCTACTGCCTAGTAAAAACTAGTTTCAACTAAAACGGGACTTAACTGTTACATAATATAGATGTCATAGGAAGATTTCACAAACAAATATTTCGCAAAAAATACTTGGAGTTTTATGATTAAAAAAACCTAATCTAAGCTAACTTTTTTCAATATAATTAATTAAATAATATCATAGCCGCTACCTAACTCCGTGTCTTTCAGAAATTCTTCGTTTATTTTGGCAAAAAATCAAATTGTCAATCTTCCTACGACATAATACAACTCATATGATAAACAGCCAGGTATTTTAATTTTAAATAAAATTAAATATATGTTTTTCATCGACATGGACACGACAATGTTGATAATAAACTCATCACTATCAAAAAATTAACTTGTGACAACCTGCATGACAACGAAACATAACGGCATTATATGTCTCTTTCCTACGCACTATTACCATCGTAAGAAAAAAAAGATAAACATATGCATTTCATTTCTTAATTTAGCCCGTCTTCTATGAGTTTCATTATTTTGAGCTCTTACCACACACCACAGTGACGTTTAAAGGGCTTCTTATTTAAACTGTATATATGTAGTCCAGTCATATTAGTCAAAATAAGAATTAAATTTTCGAAAACTTTTGTTTGAAAGTTTTTCTGATGTTTTTAAAAGTTTTAAAAATATAATTTTTTTTCAATACGTCGAACATAAAATTACAAGATTAGGTATTGCAACTATTTTAAATACGTGCTAAAACAAAATAAAGAAAGTAAAAGTAACTTCTAGCGCTTTTTAAGAAAAACAAAATATATCATTCACAGAGTATATTAAATACTTTAGCCACTGTGGTTTTAGGTTTAGTAAGTTTATTTTACTCTGTGTTGCGTACTATCATTTATCAAACTGATGAAAATGAAAATATAAAGATCAAATTGCAGCGCTTAAGAATTTCATTCATATGTGAAACTCTACCAATAGTGAAGTTGCATTGTTTTGATAAATATAAATTATTCAATGTGTATTTCGACCGTGACTGTGTAGTCAAAACATTTGCGACTCGAAAATATTGAGCGAAATAAGAGACATTGTAAATATTCAATACCTTCAATCTTTTGGTATGTTATTAAATGTCTTATTTTCGTAGTTTTATTTTTAATTTATTAGTTTTAAGTCTTACGATCTGCCTTTTCCTTATCTAAGAACAATAAGAAATTCTCTTAAATATTTACAACATAAATTAATAATTTTTATTTTTTATTTGTCTAGGTAATAGGTATTATGATAAAAGATGACAAGCAAGACTGAATCTGATGACGATTCCTACATAATAATACTCGGTTCGTCCCCTGGAAATAGCATGGACATAGAGAAATGTAATGGGACAATGAAAGGAGAAATATTGGATAAATCCCAAATAGAAGATGCTATGAAAGATCTCTCTACTGAGGCCAACATGGCTTTTAAAGCACAATTCAGTCTTGCTGATAGTGTAAGTATAAATATTTTTGTGTCATGTAAATATCAATAATAATAAGTGAATTAATTATTAAGTAACTATAAAAGCAACCACTTCCCTAGCAAAGGTCATAAAAGACCCAAGGACATCTTTAAACCTTTCACTTTATATTTATTCTATATTTTCATCAAATTATTATTTTATCTTTTAACTTTATAATATGAATCATTACTACCTACAAGACATTTTCTCCTAATTATAATCAATTATACACAGTTTATATAGTTTCTCTCTTTAAAAAGTCTTGTCCTTAATAATTACATAAGTAAAATACTTATCCGGTTTTAAAAATTGTAACGAGACTTGTATTTATGTCTCAGAATACATTAATTGCTGTTAAATATGCAGTGAAAGTATAAGATAAGAAGTTAAATAATGATATATCTATAACCTGTAAGTTGTAGTGCTTTGCAAGTTTTTGGTTATTTTGTTTCAATTTATACATCTTGTGTAAAAATAACATAATATATGGTACAATTTGTAAGGTTTAAATAACCAGCCTGTATTAAATTTATGTTGAAAAATCTACTTTATTTTATAGAGTTCAATGTATGAGAACAATAATAATTATAGCTTTATTATTCATTTATTATTATTATAGTTTTAGTGTTTTGTTATTAATGGTGGATGACTATAAATAAGTACTTTTAATTTAGATAAGGCAAGAGTCTTTGAAACTTCCTTAGTCATAGATAATTTATTTTATATACTTTTATATACACATGAAGATGATTTATATATAAAAATTAGTATATAAACTTATATAAAGGTTAAATAAAGGTATAGTTCTTTAACAAAAAAATATTATTTATTAATTATTCATAGGTACTTTAATTAGGAATTAACAATCATTTTATAAACATTTATATTATTTGATTATGTATTAATATTTATTGTATACATTGTTAACAGCCTTCACCAGCTAGCTTGATGGTTGCCAGCACTATCATAACCGATGACCGAAGCACTGAGGAACTCCAAAAACGCTTTGGAGAACTGCTTGATGAAAATGTTGTGCTAAAAGAGACATTGAAACAGAATAACGAGTCTATGAAGGAACAGTTTATGCTTATTGCATCTTGTCAAGAAGATATGCTAAAGACGCATAGGTTGCATAAAGAAAAGTTTGATGAAACTAGGGAGTTGGTAGAAAAGGTATGAGTTTTTTAACAACCCTATTTTGATATTGCCGCTTTTATTTTTTATCTATACTAATATTATAATCAGATAAACAAACATAAATGTATTTTTGTATGTTTGTTTGTAATGATCAAACTTAAACTCAGCTGAACAGATTTAGATGAAATTCGGTATATACATAATTTGAGAAACTTTTTATACTAGCAATTAAAAAGTACCAATTTCCTAAAATATTTGACAATTTATTGCATTATTTTAAAATAAGCATATTTTTATTATGTATGAGAAAGCTTCTCTTCTTGACTCTTGGTTATTAATCTTATGCCAAAGCCCAAATGTAAAATACAGATGCATTATACTATTTACTGTTTTGCATAAAACTTTCATCACCTATTTCAACTCCTTACAGGCCTTTTTCCTTTCTTAGGCTCTAAACTATCTGTACACCAAATTTCATTTAAATCTGTTTAGTTGTTTTAATCTCTAAAACGGACCGATTTTCACTGGACTCTCACTTGCTGATAGCTAAGTAACTTAACTTTTATTTCATTAGAAAATTATAAAGACTGTTTAATTTATTTTAACTTAGCTGGGTTTGCCAGTAATAAATATCTTTTTAAAGCTTCATCAAGAAAACAAGCAGCTCAAGTTAGACTTATCGCGTTTAGCGGACGGAGATGTGGCTGTAAATAACGAAACGGGTGAAAGTAAGCCCGGTGAGTCGTCGGTGGTCGAATTCGTGACCTCCCCGGACGAAGACACTATTGACAAACTGACCGCTCAGCTGGAACTTGTTGAAAAGCAACGGAGACAGGTGAATACAATAGCGAAATATGAAAGCGTGAATTAGGTTTAATATTTTCTTAGATTTACCCCAATATTTAGTAATTTAGAAAAAAACTAACTTTACTTTTAATTTCAAATTAACAGCTTTTCACTAAATGCATATACATAGCAAAAATTTTTCTCTGTCTGTCTGTTTGTTTGTTTCGGGTAATCTCTGGAACGGCTGGACCGATTTTGACGGGAATTTCACACG
This sequence comes from Boloria selene, assembly GCA_905231865.2. Lineage (NCBI taxonomy): Eukaryota > Metazoa > Arthropoda > Insecta > Lepidoptera > Nymphalidae > Boloria > Boloria selene. The sequence continues at coordinate 10,442,739 of HG993149.1, forward strand.
CAGGTAGCTTAGGCTTTAATGTTATAACTTATGTTACTTTTTAACCGACTTCAAAAAAGGAGGAGGTAGAAATTTTATTTATTTTAACTAGCAGAACCCTTGGCTGGAACCTCTAGTATTATTATAATTTTAAATTGTCATTTCCAGTTGATTGTAGATAACGAAAAGTTATCATGGCAGAAGGAGTCACTGGAAAACATAATAGACTCGACATCCAAAGAGCGGGATGATGCAAAGGAGAAGTTGAAAAATATCGAGGTAAGTAATAAAGACCACCGAGCTACCACTTGACTGCGAACAGAATAGTGGAGAAGAAGAGAGAGAAGAGATATGCTCTTTCGAACTCTAGCTAGGTTCTCTCACATATGCAGGTTTCCTCTCAAGTTTTTCCTTTACCGTAAGGCTTGCGGTTAACATGTTGGAAATAATTCACACATAAAATTATTAAATGTAAGAGATTCGGATTTGAACCCACGTCACTCCGTTTTGGAATCGGCTGAAGAACATTATTAGTATTTAACTATTTCTTTATTAATGGACCTACAATTATTAAAATATTATAAATATAGTTTAAAATTTAATACAACAACAAAATACATTAAAATGTTTACATTTAAAGGTTTATTATTATTATTAAGAACCCGCATCACTCGGTTAACCGAGCGAGCGCGTTACCACTGCGCTACCACTGTCCATAGTAGATAGTAATCATTGTCCATAATACATATGTACTTTTCATTTATTGTTTCAGCTACAACTTTCAAATAAAGAAAACGATCACAGTCAGGAGTTGCAAAAGTTACACTTCATAATAAATGATTTGCAAAGTAAATTGAAGTCTTCGAGCTCAGTAAGTATAACCAAAGAACAGTTCGCGTCACGTAAAACAAAGCTGGAAGAAAGTTTTTGCAATATTTTTCACTGATGCTCTTCTCCTATTGGTCGTAGCGTGATGTAACATAGTCTATAGCCTTCGATAAATCCACTATCCAACACAAAAATATTTTTTCAATTCAGTATTTCCTGAGATTAGCGCGTTCAACCAAACAAACAAACTCATTTTATAATATTAGTATAGACGAAATTAAGTACCAAAAATACTCTAAAGTATCATAAAATAAATAACACAATATGAAATAGTATGATTTATTCAAATCTCTTTTATTAATTTTACTTTAAAAATTTATTAAATTTAATTACAATGGCCTGAATATCGCATAATTAATATACGCCTATACAAAAATGTTTGTTTATATACGCATAATAAAAATGAATTAAGTATGTGTACTTTAAAGTCTTTTTAAAACTAAATTATTATATTTTTATGTATGTATGTTTTAGAGCGTATCTCCAGAACAAATGGCAAAGCGTGAATCCTACGTACAACAACTCGAAGGGAAAATAACTTACTTTCAAAATGAGCTCAAAAAGGCTCAAATTAAGATATTGGACTTGGAAAATATAAAGGTAAGCTATATATATTTTTAGTAAAGTACGATATAAAGAAATAAATTAAATATTTAGACTCTTTCCGTGATTCAATATTTGTAATAATGTTTTGACGACATGTTTGGCTCAGTTTGTAGCGCTGTGCCAGTGGTCACGGGTTCGAATCCCGCCGAGAGCATTCATTTGTGTGATAAGCATGAACGATAGTGCTCTAGACATGGGTGTTTATATTTTAGACATTTTACTTATTTTAACTAGAGAATCCCGCGGCTTCTAGGTCTTCTAGTCTAGGGACAAACCTTCGGGTTTCGAGGGTGAGTCGCTAGTTTATATGTAATATGTATTTTTTTATAGTTATACATATTATGTAAACACTCTAGAGTGTTATGTGTTAATATCCCATCATACTAATGTTATATGAATAATATTTCAGCTAGAGTTTACACAGTACAAGTCGGGCGCGGCGGAGACAAATAAAATGTATAAAGAACAAATACAAGATTTAAATAATAGGATAAAGGAAATTCAGAAAACGGTAAGAATAAGTGTCTGTTTTTAATTTCAATATTAAAATATTAGCAATAAAAAACAATTTTTAAAAACTTTGTCTGTCTGTTTGTTACGGCTAATCTCTGAAACGGTTGGACCGATTTTGACGGGACTTTCACTCGCAGATAGCTAATGTTATAAGGTGTAACTTAGCTAATTATTAACTGACTTTAAAAAAATGGAGGTAGAAATTTTATGCTATTTAACTAGCTGAACACGTGGCTTCGTTGTCGCTAAACCTAGGGATGGACCCAAGCGAAGCGAGAATTAGTCGTTAGTATAATATAATAAGGATAAACTCATTATTTTTATATTTGATAATCTGTGACCGAGCTGTCAAGTTGACTTTACTTTTGATCGTAATGGCGGGAACGCGATACGATTCGTGGAATCAATGGATAACTGAAACTAATATAAGCTTAAGAATTATTGAAGTGAAACTTCTTTAGAATCGTTGTGATTTCAAACTCGATGAAACGAAAAAATTAGTCCATAGTACCAGGCGCTCAGAGACGGGGAAGAGTTAGCCTTAGTTAGATCTCGCCCACCGCGAGTCAGTGACATTTCTAACTCTGTCTAACTCGTGAGTGTGACCTTCGCGCCATCTCCCTCTCTCAACGAGCTTAGACGGGGTTATTTAGCATAAATATAAACGAGATTTAAAAATTAGTTTGCCAAAGAAGTTTAACTTCTGACATGTGTACTTTGTACACACGCACTTTAAATTTTTAATAATTGTTAGATTTATGTGCCACAGTTTTTAGTATTGTTCTTTTATGCTTACGATATAATATTAATGAAAGCGATCCCCTCCATAGGTGTTCCAACCAGTCCGTCTGTCTCTCAGCCCGGAGCAAACGGCGCGTTCAGAGTACGCGGCGCACGTCGCTCACGTGAAGCTGTACGATAGAACGCTGAAGCACCTCGCTGAATACTTCAACGCTTTGACTGATGGGTATGTTGTTTCATTCATTTTGGTTTTTTTCTTCAATGTATAATTTCCAAATGGGTTCCGCCTGCTACAAAATTCAATCTGTTTGGGTTGATTTTTCTTGTAATTGTTTAGGCCTATGTGGAACTTAAAATAATGTGGACTTTATCGTAATATCTTCTTCTTATATATTCATAAAAGTTATATACAAAACGGTGTAGTTACGCCGTTGCGTCGGAAGGCCAAGTGTGTGACGTGTTATGCGCGAGGGGGTAGACGTCACGCGGTCCAAGTGGGAGGAGCGCCGACAGTAATTGGACTTGTTTTTTGTTTAAATTATTTATTTTATTATACCATTTGTGTGCATTATCAAGTAAATGTAAATAAAGTTAAACAAAATCGGAAATTAAAATAAATCCTGTCAACAGCGCCCAGCCGCTGGTTTGACGTGAAAAGACTCAAACACACATTTATTTATTTTACACTAGCCTTTTCCGCGGCTTCGCGCGCGTTCTAAGGGCTGGAAACCAATTGATGCTCCGCTTTTATTGGTCGTAGCGTGATGTAATATAGCCTATAGCCTTCCTCGATAAACTAAGACTATCCAACACAAAAATAATTTTTCAAATCGGACCGGTTGTTCCTGAGATTAGCGCGTTCAACCAACCAAACAAACTCTTCAGCTTTATAATATTAGTATAGATTTATTATTGACATTTGTTACTATTAAAATGTGCTGTTGTTGTTTTTAAAATTTATCCCCAATAGGGAAAGGCAAGGACTATAGTCCATACAGCCTAGTCTAAATTTGTAAATTTCATTCCGATCTATTAAAATGTGCGTTTCCATCCGTCAGTGCGGTGGACAGCCAGGCGCAGGCGGCGGGCGCGGCGGCGGCGCTGCGCGCTGGCAACACCTCCCCCGCCCCCGGACTCGCCGCGCTGCAGCGACACCTGCGCGCGCACCACGACGACGTGCTCACTAACGTGTGAGTTGCACACACACACGCACACACACACGCAGGCACGCATTACATACTCACGCACTCACACACATACACACACAATACACACACATACACACACAATACACACACACACACACACACACACACACACACACACACACACACACACACACACACACACACACACAATACACACACACACGCAGGCACGCATACATACTCACGCACTCATCACACACATACACACACAATACACACACACACGCACGCACGCATACATGCGTACACACACACATAATATGTATATGTGACCCTACTTGTTGTGCCAGCGGTTGCGGGTTCGAGTCCCGCTGGGGGCATATATTTATACTCCAGTCATAGTGTATAAATATAACACGTACACGCATGTGCGTTCATGCATGCGTTATGATAATAGAAAGACTGTAATATACACACATTGATCTATACGTATATAATATTTGAACGTCGTTATGGTTGACGCGTTTAAGTGTAACTTGCAAAGAAATGGCGCTACAATGGTTAAGCGTCGAAAGTGTTTCGAACCTTTCGCTTAACAACATTTCCATCGCAAGTAATAGGCGATTGCTAATTAGTAATTGTATATATTTGTCTACAGAATTTATACTAGTAAAAATGGATCGAAAATCTCGGTCAACATTCTGTTCATGAAAATCCTACTCGCATTTGAATAGTTAATAGTACGACTTATTATACTTTTCTTATTTTTCAGAGCCCAAGTCCGCGGCGCATTGTCAATATTTGAAGGAATTTTCAAAGATTATAACGAACTGCTCAAAAAATCAGTTACAATAACTGATACTGTAAGTAAAGTCAGTTTATATGTATATACTAGCGATTCACCCTCGCTTCGCTTGGGTTCGTCCCTAGGTTTAGCGTCAGCGGAGCCACGGGTTCCGCTAGTTAAAATATATAAAATTTCTACCTTCTCCTTTTTTGAAATCGGTTAAAAAGTAGCCAAAGTTACGTCTTATAACATTATTCTATTTATCTATGAGTGAAAGTCCCGTCAAAATCGGTCCATAGTTTCACAGATTACCCAGAACAAACAGAAAGACATAATGTAAAAATTATCCCAAAAAATGAGTCAATTGAAGGCTGGCCTAATTAATTAATAATTGAACATTAGCGTTACCTTAATTTCATCGTACAATCTTTATCATGGATTTAGCGCGAGCGAGGCTGTGGATTCCGCTAGTAAATGTATTCAAAAACTTGACATATTATATACTAAAATCTTCCTCGAGAACCACTCTATCATTTCGGCGGAGGACTTTGTTATATAATATGTAGTGAATCTACTATTAATAATGCTAGTATTAGTATAGATGAATATCGAATGTTCTAGAAGCCCCAGTCCCAAAGTGTAGAGCAGCTAACGGCGGCGCTACTAGCGCGCGGGCAGGAGTTGCAAGCGCTAGAGGCACAGCTGGCGACGCTCACGCTACACAAGGAGGACACCGACCTGCTGAAGGCTCAGGTCGATTTGTACAAGTGAGTTTATTATGTTACCAACTAATATTAACAATTTCTAATTGTTAATATTTAATTAAAAAACTTGCAATATTTTAATAAGTCATAGAACTATATCGCGTAAATATTTTAATTTTTATCTTCACGTTAATAACTGAATAATTGTTTTATAAACAAATGTGGATTTTAGTTTGACCATAGACTTGTCTATGGTCAAACTAAAATCCACATTTGTTTATAAAACATGGTTTTAATATATTTAATAACCAACCCCTATTGTATAATAGCCGTTAGAACGTTGGCTGAACAGAAATAGTTTCTTATTTTCGTTTGTACCTATATGAATTTATTATAATATATATCGTATAAACACATATTCTGTTTTGGAACTAATCAATGTGCCCGTTATTTAGGAGTGACTTTGAAGCGGAACGAGAATCTCGTGAGAAAATGGCGAGTGAGAAGGAAAATCTCATGACCGACCTCAGAAGTGCTCAGAAGAAGATACAAGAACTTACCACACAGGTAATGACTTATTAATAAAGTTAACTTCCTTAGAATCGTTGTAATTTCAAATTCGATGAAACGAAAAATAAGTCCATAGTACCAGGCATTCAGAGACATGTTTTTTAATATTTGTTGTCATAGCGGCAACAGAATATCATCATCTGTGAAAATTCAATCAACTGGCTAACTATTACGTTTGTTGAGATACAGACTGATGACAGCGGACGGACAGCGAAGTCTTAGCAATAGGGTCCCGTTTTACCCTTTTGGTACGGAACCCTAAAAAACAGGCCTTTAATAATATTAATATAACAATTCCAGTTAGAAGAGATCCGTATTCTCTCCCCGAGCATGCACAAGAGCGTCACCACCGGGCGCCGGGCCACCGCGCGAGCACCCCCCGCCCGCGCTCCCCCCGCCGCCGCCGCCGCCCCCGCGCCCGCGCCCGCCAGCATGGTAAGTTCGACCTTAACACAATAATATAGGGTGCATTGTCGTCTGCATCCAATTGTCCAACACGGTAATCTCGACCTTAACACCATTTCATAGGGTGCATTATCTTCTGCATCCTGTTGCGATCATGGTCCAAAATACGTCGTAAAACTTTCTTTGAATAAGCGAATTATTTTGGTAAACTCTTATTTTCTAAGGCTTGTGCAAAATTTTAGTCTTATATTTAAAAAAACCATGTAGATATTTTTTTTATTAAAGAAATTATTTTTTAATAATACATATTCGTTTTACCTATTTTATTAATAAAATTCAAACTTTGTAAATTCATCACACGTATTATACGTAATATTTTAATTATCTCACTATTAAATACGGCTTAATTAATAATTGTGTTCAATCCTTTTTAACGCCCCACTATACTGGTCTGGTCACAGGTTTGGTTTACATTTTCGGTTTTGAAAACTTGCTAGGTTCTCTCAGACATACCGGTTTACTCACGATGTTTTCTTTTGCCGTAAGACAAGTGGTAATCATGTTGTAAACTGCCTCTTTGTATTCGATTATATTTTTGAAGTGAAACTTCTTTAGAATCGTTGAGATTTCAAACTCGATGAAACGAAAAAATAAGTCCATAGTACCAGACGCTCAAAGACGGGGAAGAGTTAGCCTTAGTTAGATCTCGCCCACCGCGAGTCAGTGACATTTCTAACTCTGTCTAACTCGTGGGTGTGACCTTCGCGCCATCTCCCTCTCTCGACGAGCTTAGACAGTGTTATTTAGAATAAATATAAAGGAGATTTAAAAATTAGTTTGCCAAAGAAGTTTTACTTTTGACATGTGTACTTTGTACTTTGCACTTTTAATTTTTTTATTTAAATATTATTTATCTACTTATTATAATCTACTTTATTATAATCTACGTTCTTGGCTTCATATTTAATAGTACGACACGCCATCTATATTCCTTATATGTGATATAACATATTTATAGTATTATACGTATATAACAAAGGTTCGTAAGAAGAAGAAGGTGGAAGTCGCGAAGCAAGCGAGTCCGCCGCCGCTACGCTTCGACTGCCCCGTCTGCGATATGCCGTTTAAGTCCTTGATATTGTTACAACAACACGTTGACTCGTGTTTGTTATAGTTAGAATGTCAGGTCTTAGGTTCGATTTCGATTATAGCTTTGGTTCTAATTTTGTATGAATCATACAATCAAGTTGCCAATTTATGAAGTAATACAAGTAATGTTTAGCTTTGAAGCCATTAATAAGAGAATTGAATTGAAGTAATGTTTATGTAGCGAGCAAAGATATTATACTGGTACAGATGCCTGATTACATGAAAAGAAATTGGACAGCGCTATCAGGCAATGCTTCGGGCTATTTTATTTATTAACGTCTCAGCTTCTCTCTTTCTTTCTTTGTCCCTCTACATCTCTCTATCTTTGTCTCCTACTCTCTGAATAGTTAAATTAAAATGTTATAGATTTTTTATTTTTTTTAGATTTAAAAGCAGTTTCTAATACATATTTCTAACGAATAATAAATGTAGAGTAAAATCGTCGTTACTTTTTAATTTAGCCTCTACGAATACCAAAGCATATGATTTTTATACTCTATCTGTAATGTCCCATACAGCAACATTCGTATTGTATTTAATATACATACAATGAAGACAGCCTTTATCTATGCATTTTTTATTGTTTTAGTTAATTTATTTAATTTATATCTTATATTTTTTATTCTTTACCGGTGTTTTATTTATTTAATAGAAAATATCCCTTTAGAAAAATAATAGGTTTATCTTTTTGGGTAAGATTTGCTGATTTTTTGTATTATAACAAACTAATTTGATACTGTTTGATATTTTTGATCTGTGTGCGATGGCCTTAAATAGACTAAATACTAATGACAACAATGTTTTGATGTATAATTAATCACTAATATTTCAGTATTTTTTATATATACTGTAATGTATGCAGCCCTTTCAAACTTCCTACTACTGGGGCTTTTTTAACCGACTTCATAAAGGAGGAGGTTATAAATTCGATCGGTATTTTATGTATGTACACCGATTACTCTGTGATATATGATCCGATTTACGTGAGTCTTATTTTGTTTGATGCGGAAAAGTTATCATTTGGTCCCATAAAGATTTAATATAGTTTGGCCCAGTAGTTTTTATCAATATGAATGCTTCTGGGCATCACCACCGCACTGGACAAGTGCGAAGACTGTCTCTCGAAATCTTGAGATTTTCATATGATTCATCATCATCATCAGCCCTTTTTAACGTCCCACTGCTGGGCACGGGCCTCCTTTAGTACGAGGGGATCAGGCCATAGTCCACCGCGCTGGCCTAGTGCGTGTTGGCGAACTTCACATGTCTTTTGAAAACTTGCTAGGTTTTCTCGGACATGCAAGTTTCCTCACGATGTTTCCCTTCATCGTGAGACAAGTGGTAAATGATTACCTGACTGACTAACACAAGTGGTAAATGAATCTTTCATGGGAAAGAAATAATTCGCACATGAAAATATCAGAGGTGCGAGACCCGGATTTGAACCCGCATCACTCGGTTATCCAAGCGAGCGCGTTACCGCTGGGCTACCACTGTCGTGTCATATGATTATTACTTATTTTTTTTTCAACTTTCAATAAATGGAATTCGTTTCCATTTATTGAAAGTTGCAATTATAACATTGATTAAGCTTTTAATTTCGTTTGAACGTTTTTTTTATATTGATTTTTATTGTGTTTTTTGTTTTGCATGTGTCTGGTATTAAATATTATGTAGTGCGGTTGTAACATCTTTTAGGTACAAAGTTTTTATGTATTTTTAGTGTGATTTCTTGAATTTATATTATATATTATTAAGTTTAACTAAAAATTCAGTCTTAAATATAGGAAAAAGTAAAAACATCTAATAATTACTATTTAATTTTCAAGTGACATATTAAACAAGGAGTTTTATGAATCAATTGTAAAGGAATTACTATTTTAATATTTTTTTAATACCTCTTATTATCACAGTACTTTGTTACTTATAGAAGTACATTGTCTTTTTTGGCTTTGGCTAAATTAATAAATTATGTTCTTAAGAGATGTTAACAAACCGAACTAATATACTAAAATATAATCTAACACAATATAATATCGATACCTAACTTCGAATTTCGGCTAACTCCATTTAATTACAGTTTTTTATACATTTAATATTTTTCAAAAAACAATTGAACTAGTCATTTTTATGGATACTTAAGCCGAATCTATGAAATTTTCGTCTGTATGAGATCGCATCACGAGAAAACCACTGGGTAGATTTTGATGAAATTTGGCTTTATGATAGCTTATTATCTGGGTCGACACTCGACATGTGAGGTACTTTTTGCTTCAAAAAAATATATTTGATTTATGAAAAATCTTTACTCAGCAAACATGGGAACTAACTCGAGCGGAGCGAGTCAATAATATTTCATAAAAAAATTGGTAAATTTATTTTTCCACTAGGATAGTTTTATATTTTGAAAAAAAAACGTTTTTGGTGGCCTTTAAAAAGTTGACTGAGACGGAGTTAACCGACTTGCGAATATAGGTATCGATATTTCATATGGTATAAGTAAAAGTAAAATATTTTATCATTCACAGGCGTTCACTTGTCCGAAGTGCATGAGATTCTCAAGCGACGACTACAAGAAAATGGAGGACCATTTCGACTTCTGTTTGGATGATTTTTAAAAGTAAGTTTTGGACAGTGTTGTTACCACTTTTATTATAATAATAAAGTCGTATCTGATGTACCAACATACTTTTAAAATATCCTAGCTGAGGTAGCGAATTTGTTATGAAATGAAGTTTGAATTTATTTTGCATAATATATACGTGATTCAGATATTTATTATGTGTTCCAATTAAATAAATATATAAACGTTTTAGTTTTTTTTAATTATTAGTCATTTTCTAATATAAAATATAATTTTGCTAGGAATGCTTCAATGATAGTTTTTCAGTAAAACTTCTACCAATTTCAGGTTTCAGTTATCAGTAACCAATAAATGGTGAATGCGTTAACGTTAAATAACGATATATAATACACTATAGATAATAATATACGATATGATATTGTTATGAAAAATACTAGCGACTTACCCCAGCCTTACTCGCGTTCTTTGTTTTAAATAAATAAAAGTGGTAGGTTATTGGAAGTACTTTAGAAGATATAGATAAAAGACAAACATACAAAAATATCAACAATTGTTTTTCTATATTTTGTACTTGTCGCAGTTAGGTCAGGTATCTTCTTTTTTTTAAAAAAAACAACACTTCTGGAGAACTTGAAAAATCTTAATATTATAACATTAATTGTTATACTATAATTATTAATTTAATTATCACAAATATCACTGATATTATAATCACTCAGCATGTGCACCGGGCAACCGCTGTCAAAGTAATGAGTACCGGGCACGTTGCGTGCCGCCTTTTATAGTGATTAAGTGGTGGGGGTTTGCCCGTTGCACGTGCTGCTTATAAGCTAACATGACGGCGCCGTCACGGCCATACTGACATGCGCACGTCCTCGTGTGCGCTTCTTCTTTATACATCTGAGGACAAGACACACATTCGTTCATCCTGACATATTTTTAGCAAACTAACCATCCTAGCCTTTTTTAAACTAAACAACTTTAAACACATCAAGAGAAATTCCATATAGTAATATCTGGTCCGGTTCGCATGAACCCTTCAGAGATACAAAGCCACTAAAAATGAGTACTGACCCCTTTAGCTTAAACTGGACTAGATTATTATCCCTGCAGTTTAAACTAGACCGGATCATGCTAGACCGGGCAAATGCCCCTTTAGCTGATTGCTAGACCGGACAAAAGTCCCTGTAGCTGATTGCTAGACCGGACAAAAGTCCCTGTAGCTGATTGTTAGACCGGACAAAAGTCCCTGTAGCTGATTGCTAGACCGGACAAAAGTCCCTGTAGCTGAGTCAAAGGCCCGGATTATTCCCTTCAATGACTCTTACTAAAAATTCTTTTTTTTTATCTTATATTTTTTCCTCTCTTTTTTTTCTTACATCTTTTTCTTTTTTTTTATCTTTCTCTTTTTTTTCTTTTCTTTTTTTTTACATCTTTTAACTTTTACTGCTGACCAGTTTCATGTACAGTGGCATTCGTTGTTATAAGAACAGAGTGTGGAAGATCTGATCCTGAATTTCCTTCGGAATTAGTGCAATGGTTTTATAAACTCTCACAATACTCACTATCTACACTTAAAGTACGCGAATGAGCAGACATGGTATTGCTACCAGGAGACATGGAGTTATTTGCACCAGCATACTCTGTAGCTATATTATTATTATTCGGACCGGTTATATGAACAAGATCATTATCGTGGGTACACGCCGTCACGTCATCCTCGTTACAATTTTCAGATACCTCAAGAAACCCTGCTGGACCGTGAGGAACTGCGCGGAGGTTTTTATGGGCGTACTTATATGTCCTATTCGATCCTATCCTAACCTATCGTTTTCTAAAACTGCAGAGATTTTAAAGGGGCCTTTATACTTAGAGTCAAGTTTCGTTTGGTGTCGACCCTCGCTCCTAACATAAACAAAATCGCCTACAGCAAAAGGTTTTACGTTTGCTTTGCCTCTATTAAACCGTAAAATATCAGTTTGGGCTGAATTTTCGATACTATTGGATGCACTGGACCTTGCAGTACTCAGGTCTAACCTACTGGGCTCGGTAGCGCTTGTCGATACTTTTGCGATTTTTAGTGAATTGCCCTGAATGCCGAACATCAGTTCGATCGGGGTAAACCCGGTTAGCCTACATCTAGTGCTGTTGAGCGCGAGTTGGATATCACCTAACTGCTCTTGCCACGATTTATCAGAGTTATTCACCGCTATCGTTAGTAAAGCCTTCAGTGTGGGCATCACACGTTCGACCTGACCGTTAGCTCTACTAAGGATTCACTACAACTTTGTTTGATGAGGCTACATTCCGAACCAGAGTCAAATATAAAAGGTAATTCAATTCCACTTAGCTGTAACACACCATGCGACACTCTGGAACATATGTTGACTTGTTTGGTGCTGGAACCCAAGGCGGTATCTTCCTTTTTCTTGTAGCGCATCGGACAGGCAAACACTACGTGGCTAGGGTTACCACACACGTAACAGACGACAGGTGATCGCCCGCTGGGTACACCTCCCGGAGCTGGAGGTCGATAATGATCAGTCTTGGCTGCAACCGAAGGATTCTTCGAGATAAATCGCTGTTTATCACGACACTCATTGCCACGATGTCCTATTCTGCCTCAAAAATTGCAACTTCCTCTGAATGAAGTGGTGCTCCGAAATCGCTTTATATCTGCGTCCGATAACATGGGATCTTCAATTTTTCGTTTTAGAGTGAAGCTTCGAAGTGTGCGAAAAAATTAGTGTTTGTCGTTGATAAGAACAGAGTTTAACTCTCGACGAATTTTGTCATCGCATTGCGATAATACGGATATGGCAAAACCGGTAATCACTTTGTCTGGCATATTTGCTTCAGGGATCTTTTCAATAAGTTGCCACAGTCGCATCCCAGCTTCAGCAGAGCTCTCTTTATGGTCTATTTGAAACTTGATAACCTGGTCGAAGTAATCTTGCATCATCATGGGTTTTGCAAACGTTGATATTAGCATCTCTTTAATAGTGCTCCAAGATATTTTTTCGGGTTGTAGCTTGGTTAGGCACATTGCAGCACGGCCCTTAAGAGAATATGTTAGTGCCAAAATTAAGTGCACCCCATCCAGTTTCGTTTGTTTTATTATTAATTCACTCAGAGTACATCATTTAACAATATCTGCATCCTTTTCATCCGGATCAAAACAAACCAGCCGGGTAGCGCCGGTTGAGCTCATTGACGGCTTGTTATATTATCAGCAATTCGTAGAAAAATTGCCTCCATGGCGGACGAAAATAATGAGATCTGGTCCCCCAAACTGTCTGTCGTAATCGAAGATTTTAGTGGGGGCGGATCCGATCCCACTTCTGATGTCGCAGTTAGGTCAGGTATCTTCTTTTTTTTAAAAAAAACAACACTTCTGGAGAACTTGAAAAATCTTAATATTATAACATTAATTGTTATACTATAATTATTAATTTAATTATCACAAATATCACTGATATTATAATCACTCAGCATGTGCACCGGGCAACCGCTGTCAAAGTAATGAGTACCGGGCACGTTGCGTGCCGCCTTTTATAGTGATTAAGTGGTGGGGGTTTGCCCGTTGCACGTGCTGCTTATAAGCTAACATGACGGCGCCGTCATACTCAATGCGTTACAGTCATCGTTCAAAAATATATAAGGGTTAATATAAATAATGTATAATTTATAATAAAACTAGCCGTTTCCCGCCCGCTTCGCTGGGCGAATTGAAAAAGGAAATAAATTACATTTTATGTTTCATTTTTATTTTTTTTTCCATATTTTTATAATTCTCCTTTTTTTATTTTTGTATGAACATAAATAGGCCCCGCGGATAGAAGCATCGATATTGTTTAGACTTACACAAATTCCAAATTCCATCGATTTAGCCTATATCTTCCATCCAGGTGATTTTTCTCACTAATATTCATTGTAACTTTCAATGTGCAATCATTTAAGTTAAAGTTAAAGTCGTTAAAATCGTTTAACCTAAAGTCATTGCAAGTCTCATATGTGAAGTTGAAATCTGTCTAGGTTCAAGTGCGACGAATTTTCTGTTAACTAAAATTTTCTCCTTGACATCAATTTTTTATAGAAAATTGTTCATGCTTTTTATGATTTCTATTGGAATAAGTAACTAAATTTCTTTTCCACATCTCAAGTGCTTAGAAAATGCATTCATTATAATCTGTTACATTTCCGCGATCCCGCAATAAAAGAATTCGTCGGTTATGTTATTATGTAGTCTGCAAAAGTAAAATGAATGTAAAATTCTTAGTCCGTTGATTGGATAGCTACATGTAAAGTTAAGTTTTGGAAACCTCTCAATGACTTTTTCTCCGCTGCCAAAAAGACGATTGTTGTAAGGAAATACACAAATATCCCTACATACACGAAGATCCCCACCAAATTTGGAGTCTGTAGAAGTTACAGGTTGGAAATTAAAGTTTTAGATTTTAACACCCACCCCCGCAATTCCTGTCGGAAGTAGACTATATTGAAATCCATTTTGAGATGATCTTTATGTGAATAATAAAAGATTCCTACCATATTTAGAATTTTTAGAAGCTATATTTCGAAATTGAAATTTTTTATTGTTAACACCCACCCCCGCAAACCTTATTGGAGGTGATTCATTGTAAAATCCGCTCTAAGATCATTTTTATATTACATATAGAACACTCTCACTAAATTTGGAGTCTATAGGAGCTATCGCTTCGAAATTAAAAATTTTCATTGTTAACGCCCCCGCAATCTTCTTTGGGGTGGGATATCGTAAAATTTGTTCATAAATCATTTTTACATCACTTATAGAAAATTCCTACAAAATTTGGAGCTTGTAGCTTTAGCTGGAAAATTAAAAATATTAATTGTTAATACCCCGCAACCCCCTGCGGGGTGAGCTATCGTAAAATTCGTTCATAGCCTATTTCTACACCTCTTACAGAAGATTCCTACCAAATTTGAAGGCTATAGGAGCTATAGTTTAAAAACAGGAATTGTTCATTGTTAACGCCCCCGCAATCCCCTTTGGGGGATGGATTTCTTAAAATCTATTCATAGCTGACCTCTACATAGCAAAAGTAATATTCCTACCAAGTTTCACGTTTCTAAGTCTTATGGTTCCCGAGATTTCGTGGTGAGTGACTATATAGATGGGAATTCTTCGATTATCATCGAAATTTTTAACTTTTTATCGGACTTTTTTAAAATTACTTCTATCTTACATACAAAACTTTCTCCTGACAATTCTGACTATAAAAAAAGAATAGTGTGTGTAGATTCTTAGCTGAATGTAAAAAACCATAATCCGTTTAATATACTCTGTTGAAATCCATGAAAACAAAAGAATCAAGAGAAAATGCTTATCTTTTGTTTTTATTAGCGGGATAAATGTTCATAAAAGTAAAACAGCAATAAAAAAATGAAGGAATGTTGGAATTCAAAAAATAGATAGCCATAAACCATCTAGGAAAAATTTCGCATCGAATGGTGGTAGTTTCATGTCGATACGTTTAGTGGTTTAGGCGTGATTGAGCCTCAAACGAAGACCATTTTCATTATATATATATATAGATAACGTTATGAGTTGAATTAAGATTATTGAATGCATTCGAAAACCATTGATCTGATTGTGATGAAACTTTATGGGCTCTGTCAAGGTTGCTGACGCAAAAGAAAAGCTCCTCTGTAGACACTTTTAGAAAGATTTATCAATAGACGCTCTCTTACACCATCAAAGCGAGGGTAAGTCGCTAAATAAATATCAACTTAATTTTAAGTTACATACTGTTCATATTAAAATAAATAATTTTCACTGTGAATCGATCAAAAACATTGATGCCTCTATATATATATATAGCTTAATCTACAGGTGCCATTTTAGTGAAATATATATGTATCTCACAATATAATGTAAAATATAACCTATAAATTGTGTGTAATATTGTAAATATATATTTGGTTACAAAAAATTAATATTTAGGTTGAAAGGAATTGTATCTACATAGTCATTTCTAGTTTTAAAGACAGACCTGAATTTTTATATACATAATATTTCTTGTACTTGAGGTTCTAAGGAATTGATATGAAGAATAAAATTCAGAACCGCACACGTTGAAAAATATGTTCAAAAGCCACATTTTCATATAAGACAATTATTCTAGGTGTTCTAAAGAAGAAACCTAGAAATGCATTGTTTGTTTTTATGACTGAGAAAATTATTTCGGCTGTGATTTTCTAATAATAAATGCAATAAAACTTGTAGCTATTTAGCTCTATAAGACCTCAGACTAAGACATAATATACACAGTAGTACAAATAATTTACTCTGATGATAAATGAAAATAGCAAATAAATTTGATAATAATAAAGAAATCAAAAGAAATAAAAAATAAATTCAATAAATTTTTATTATTCGTATTGTTTTCTTAAAAATTGTAAATTAAAAAATGATAGACTAATAATATATATCTAATTAAATAAAACTATCTGTATTTCTGTATAATTCATTACTATGAGTTTGGAACAAAAAACGTTATATTTTAACATTCATTCATGAAATTTAAAAAATGTTTCTATTAGGTTTAGTTTCACTTTCTAATATTTGACATTCGCTATACTTTGTCCATTTTGTTAATGGTTTTTTGACAGCCTACGCCCACGAAGTTTCGTATTTAATGGTTAGCCATTAAAGTTAAAATGTCATACTCATTAATATTGTACTTCATGGACGGGCAACTCCCCCTGATTGCTGTGCCACACATAACGATTACTACGATTGTGCCACAGATTACAAATAATCGATAGAAATCAATGCTAATATGTAAATAAGGTGTAATGTTATTTTAATGTTATTTAATAAGGAAGACAAAAAATTTTTAAGATTTAAACCAATAAATTAAAATATTAAAGTTAATAGTAAAATTTTACTTTCTTCTTAGTATAAGGCATACAAATAAAACAACTAAAATTGTTTAATTCCTTTTATTAACATGATTCGTCAGAATCATCATTTATATTAGATTTGTCCGATGAGGAGTCTTCAGTTATATTATTTTATTAACTCTTGTGTGTATAAATTATCAAAATATGCAATGTCACGGCCCGAATCACATTATGATTCTCTTAGTTCTCTCCACCACACTTGATTTTTACGATAATAATATTTATTTTCATATTAATAAATATAAAAATAAATATTATTGTATACTTAAAAAAATAAGAGAAATCGATTATTACGTCCTTTTGTCATCACTATAGCTTGTCAGTCGGCGAGCTGTCAAAAAACCATTAACAAAATGGACAAACTATAGTTCTTAGTTTGTAATCGTAGTTTTTTTTAATTAGTAGATGATTTTTTTAACGATTGAAATACTTTAGCTCAGTGTTTTCCATTTGCCGGTTCCCGCCTTGTTTTAAAAAATAATACCTACTATTCAGTGACGCATCGCAGTGTATTAATGAACCATTTTTAGTATTAATAAATGTGAATTACAAGCTAATTCAAAAGATTTAAAATATAAAGTGGGTACGAAGGGGCAGTGTAAAAATTACCTGGCCGTGGCAGAACAATGTTTGGGAAACACTGCTTTAGGTAATTGTGATTATCTATATTACATATTTTATTTAATTTGGCAACATTTTACATTAATATGCTATGTTTTACTTATTAAACTAGTTTTTACGTACAACCATTTATGTTTACCTAATGTGTTTTATGTGACTAGAGTGATTGAAAAGACTGTCTGTTCCTAGCTTTAGTGTAGTTAAATATTAATTATATTTGTAAGTATACCGTATCTATAATATAATAAAGTATATTATATATTAACTTTAAAAGTAACCTTTGTTTTGGGATTTATATCATTCGACGTAACTTTTTTTGTTAATAATATTCAAATCGTACCTCATGGAGACCCATAGACTTTCTATATCTATTATACTATTGAGATTAATGATCGATATAATTCTTATTGATCCTAAGCCTAACAAACTATCGACTACTAGAAAGTCTACAATGTACGGGGACTCTTAGGTTAAAATTTCTTTAAACTTGGTCAAATATGTAATCGTAATATGTAAAAAGTAATTACAAACTTCGTTTTGGTCCATTGTTGAGCAAATGTATGAGAGAACTTGATGAAAAAATAACTTATTTTATTTATAAGCTACTTTGCTATTTATATTGGTAAATGTTTGTAGTCAGAAAGAATCGATGAGTTTACCTACAAAAAATTTGCTCACTCATCAATGGATCGTCACATATATACAAAAATAATAATAATTCATTAATGAATATAATTGTTCGCACAATGTGATAGTTTATTAATAGTATGTAAAAATTGTTTATTATTATTTTATCCTAAAGTCGATTGCTGTATGTTAATTAGTCTGTCGTAAACTATGTTCGAACCAGTACAGTTGACTACATATTTTATTGTATCGTAAATAAAGTTATTCTTATACCAAAAAGCGTTTATTTTAAAAAAATATCACCATTAAATATAGACAAATGCTTTTATATTTGTTAAATTTATAATTTTCCATATATACAACATGGCGGTTTATTTCAAGTAGGTATATGAGTAGCGGACTTCTTAAATACAGTAAAATTTTAGGTTTAATCGTTTACTCTCCGTAATTAAAAAAATAATGATACGTTATTAATATAAAAAATATTTTACAGTACTTTTTTTTTGTTTTAAATAATTACATAGTATATTTCTATTAAATTGCTAACGTCCGTCACTTTCATGTCACGGAATAAGTGTGACAGTAAACAAAACCAGAAATTATTGATTTTTATAACCTTACCAATAAATCCATTGTGCGAATTCATGAGTTGCAATTTTTGAGGATAAATTGGTGGGGGATAATATTTAGAAATCATACGCAAGCCCACGCTTATAAAAGTAAAATAATAGGAATCAATAATTATATTAGCGTGAAAGCATAGATAATTAATATACTAGTATAATTCGCGTCATGTAAAAAGAACGCTGGCTGTCAAGTTGCGCAGAGGCGATTTATAGGCCAATTTGGTGATAAGACGCGGGGCGCGGGACGGCGAGGCACGCGCCGCATGCTTTCTAGCTCGCTATTGGTTTGTCAGTTCAAAATACCATCGTGCACATAAAAGTTATTAATTACGAAATATTTTTATATAAAAAGTAGAGAAAAATATTTTTGACGTATATTGTTTTATGAAAAGAGAGTCTGATAATAATGCAGTTAAAATATATATTAACCGAATTAATTTAATTTTTTGTAAGTAGATTAAACATTCTATATTAAATCTGACATATTTTATGAATTAATAGAATTGTATTTAATAACGTACTATCTAATATATTTTTTAATGTACCTAACAATAACCAATATACGTCGCGAGCGAAAGGTTAGTTCGAAAATAAAAGAAAAGGCTTAGTAATTTCGTGTGCGAATATACCCATGCGCAAACACACCCCCCACCACTTTCCTCCAGCGTTCTTTTTACGTGACGCGAACTGTAAGTAGTTATTACGTAAAATCCGATTCTCTTTTTTTCGTTGTCCTTCTTATTTTTACCGTAAGTCTAATTTCCTTTTTTAATAAATTAAATAGTATATGCAATCTTGTGTATTGGTTCTATAAGCAATTACTATTAACACGTCTTTTGATTATCATTCGTTTTGTGGACCAATCTATACTAATATTATAAAGAGGAAAGATTTGTATTACAAACATACTTAATGTTTGTAACGATTTGGCTCCAAAAGTACTGGATTGATTTTAAAAATTCTTTTACCATTTGAATGCTACATTATCACTAATTAATATAGGCTATTTTAATTGCAAGAAAAAAATAAGGATCCCTACTAAAACTACAATAACAGGAGAGGGGGAGGAGTGCACGCCGCACATAATGTATGAAATAGGTGCCGCGCGGCTCAGTAGTATATTAAAACTGGAGTAATTTTGGAGAATTTTCAACCCAGCGAGTGATCGAATGAAGTTTAGAAGAGATTAAAAAAAATTAAGCCGCGCGTATTGCTATAAACAATAAAAAAATGACACTACATTATTAAAATATTATTTGTATCAGTCTGCATTTATGGATATCTTGATTAATCAATGATAAATAAATTTACTTCTCCCATATGTAGATACGTGATACCGAGTAGATGTGTGAGGATAGAGTAGGGTCCATTGAAACTAGTGTTGCCCAAGTGCAAGAACAAGACGAGACTTAGCCAGTCTTGGTCTTGGTCTTGCGCCAACACATCTGGTCTTGGTCTTGGTCTTGGTATTGCACTCCCAGTCTTGGTCTTGGTCTTGGTCTTGCAGCAAGAGTCTTGCAAGTCTCGCAATTACCTATTAGCCTACTGCTATTTATTAAACGTTACTTTAGGTCTTAGAACAACGTAATGGAGTAAGTACATTTTGAGATTGAATTAATATAGCCATAGTAAAGTGCAAACAAATTAATAAATGGCTAAACATTTAATGAGAAATTCGAAATTTGAAATTGAATTTATAGGTACTTCTTCGGAATTTATAGGTTCGCGTTATGAAAAAATGATGAGAGTTAAATTTTAAGAATCACTGTACCACAAAAGTAACAAGTTGAAATTGCCTGCTAAACCGCTCATAGCAAGTTGAAGTTGCCTCTGATCACTGTTTTCATATTATTTATAATTATTTTAATATTATACAGAGTGGTGACGCTTGATCAACGTTCCTTCAAACCACATATAGTATAAAAAATTACAAGTTGAATACAAAAAAAACTAATTGAAAATATTCAAAAATGAAGCCACAGGAATTTTTTTTCGTTTTAAAATTTAAAACCATCATCGTATGTTCAAGCGTAGTCGCCGCGAAACTCAATAGTCATGTGATTTGGTGTAATTTTGATCATAGTAATAACATTATCAATTACTATAGTTAGTTAAAATGCTTACGTTTATCAAAAAAGTATCTGTATAGTAATTTATTTCCAAGAAAAAACTAATAAATTATTTTCAATTTGTCTTTCAAAGAGAAATAAAAAGATTTTTTTAGCGACTACTTTATTACTAATTATTATAAACATCACATCATTAAATTATTTTAAAAACCCATCACTTTCGACATACGAATGATTACAAATTTTTTAAATAACATTTTTACCTCAAACTACCACCTCATTTTATAACCACTACCTACTAACTTAGGTTAGTGAACCGCATTGATAGGCACACAAAATTATTGACTGTCATAATTACAATAATATAGACTATAAGTAGGTAGGTACATAAATTATTATCATAACATCATCAATATCAAAATTAAAGCTTAGTACTCGCTACGCATTAAGAGGTAGGTATGGATGTATAGGACCTGCATGTCTAGATAATCAATGACTTTATTGTATTTTTTAAATTTTTAATAAAGCAATTTCAAAATCTACTACTTAACCACTTTTTAATAGGCCAATTAGGTACCTACCTACATGTTATTAATTCACACAACATAAGTTCGTTAAAACTTAGTAAATGTCTTTACTTCAGATAGGTACCTACCATAATATACACCACGACGATGATATTAGTCAGTACCTATCTAATTACCTCTACTTAATTATTTTTTTTAAAGATGAAAAGGCATATTATTATGTAGGGTAAACATACCGGTTTACCGACCACTACCCCTTTTCGACCACTTCGCATGTTATTTTAAATAATAGAGAGTGTTATAGACCGATCTTTTCTAATTTAGCGCCATTCGATCCGGGCGAACTTCACAGTTTATATTTTAACGGCATGACCTCGAAGTTTTCAAATTGAGCACTCAATCGCTCTTTCAAAATTTGGTGTATGAACGCGTGTAAAATTTAGCGAAAAAAATAGTAGGTGGATTGATTTTCAAAGGTAAGCTTTTAAGTGTTACTCTTACTTTATTGGTCATTGATTTGGTTTGTGTGTATTAGGCATGTTTAATTTCAATATTCAAGTGCCTAAACTCATCAAACTTTTTATAATTTATAATATTTTTGGTGGTCGGACAATACGTTAACGATTAATTTCAAAATCTACTTTCCGACCGGGCCGGTCGCAAAACCGTCGTTTTTCTTTGCCTTTATTGCGGAAACCTTAAATTCACCAACATACATTGCACTATATTTGTGAACAGCTAGAGTTTTGTGAATTTACAACTAGATTACGACCGCCTGTATACCTTATATTTTCAAAGATATGTCCTTCCAAAATAGCGAATATTTAACGGCCGATGACCAGTAAAAACAAAACCTGTCCCCGACCGTTTGAAAACTCTTCTAATATTATAAAGGTGAAAAATTGTGAAATCTTACTAATATTATAAAGGTGAAAGTTAAGATGTATGTTTGAATGTTTGTTACTCAAGCACAAAATTTGGTACAGAGATAGAGTATACTCTGTATTCCAGAGTTAGAGCACATGCTAATTTTTATCCCGGAAAAATATATAGTTCCCTTGGGATATATCTGTTTTTATTTTGTAAAGGCGAACTTATTCAAGCTTGTAAATAAGCTTATATGTTTTAATGATAATGGATACATTTTGGTTGCTGTGCTTGGTGTTAGAATTGTGCTTATTTTTTTATCAGATGGCATCTATCAGTAAAGAAAAAAAATTAAGAGCCGTGCCGCTTAACCCCTAAACTTTCCTTTGAATTTAAAAGTCCTCCTAACAAGCGTACGAAAACGCTAGGGCGAAAATTTCACATTTTGCACAGCTCTATTAAGATTCCAGAGTTTTTCTTATACATACATATATCTCTTATCGACATCTCAATATCACCATTTAGTGACATTCAATTATCACAAATCTTTAGCTTGGCAACAATACTATGAAAAAAAGAGATATAGCGAAAGAGGACAAAGAAAACTAAATTAAGAAAAGAAAGCTCGAAAGAGCTAAAGAGAAAAGAACAACTATTTCAACACCACCAACCATCAAAGAAGAGAATTAAAAAAAAATTAGAAGAAACTCAATCCCGTCTTAAATGTGGTTCTTGTGATCTTGACCGTAATGCCGTTACTTAATTTTATTTTTAAGTCGTAAAAGAGAGTAAAAATATACAGCTTTTGTGAATTTATTCATTGTATTATTATCATACTATTATAACCCTTACAGGCTACTACACAAGAGTCGTTTTTCTACCGTAAAATAGGTGGCCGATAACCAGTGCACTAGTGGACGATAACTGAGTGAAAAGGCCGATAACCGGTATATTTGCTATTTTTACGGATATATATTTTTTTAAAATTATATATCACTGATACATCTATAGGCGCTAGGTTTAATGAAACTAGACTATTGTAGGATGAAATGATATTTTTTTGAAAAATCTTGGAGTACAACATTATGATAAAAATCAACTCCGAAGTCGACAAGCCGCTTAAACGGTCGATAACCGGTATGTTTACCCTATGTGAATTTCAAAATACATCTACGCTTGAGTCCTGTACCTACTAATTTAAGAACACCAGTTTTTTGCGACGTAAATAGACTAAAACAATAGATTTGTATCAGGTCCGGGTTGTTAACAGTTGCAGAACTAGTCTTCTACAACCAATCAGTACTTAACTGAAAACAAAGCATTAGGTACATGCGATAGGTAAGAAGTAATTCGTAGATACTAGATGTATACCTACTCCCAGATATGCAGAGGCAGAGCTACTTGTACTAGAACACTGCCTCGTAAGTCGTAAGTCGTAACAAGCGTTGACACCGAACCCCTAAATGTTTTTTGTTCCATCCACCTTGGCAATTATGCACCTAGTAGGTATAATATTTTCATAGCACAGATGTAGTCAGTAGGTAGTCACTAACTTTTGTACTTCTTTCAGAGAATTTATTACGAAGTCTTTAAGGTAGTCCTAGTCATTAATAAAAGCAACATTAAACTTGACTAAACTAAAATCAAAATAACTTAAAAGCAAAACAAACACAAACCACCTTTTCAATCAAATTCTGACGTTTAGAGTGCGACCGTAGCGATTTCGAAAAAGTATTAAAGAATTCGTTTTATTATTATTAAAACTACCTAAATAAGTATTAGATGAACATAAAACTCTTAGTAAATCGATTTTTATTTATAGTTAATACTTAACATCAATTTTTAACTAAATTAAGAGCAACAATAAATTAGAAACATGTAATGGAACCGGGATTCGAACCCACAACCTCTATCTGTGGGCCAATAAGCCCACAAGGGTCGCAATTTTTTCTGCGTCGTGCTTCACAAACACGGTTTTACACAAGCTACTCTTTCAATTTTCAAAAAATCTATTTAGGTACCAATAACCTGCGATTTATTTGTCAAAATGCCTATGAATTTATCTATTCGATTTATCATTTTACGAGAGACAAGAAAATAAAAACGAACGTTATAAACGTTAAACGTGCTTAACATTAACTTAAATAAAATAACAGCAAAATTAAAAAAGAAAAATGTAATCTAACCGGGATTCGAACTTGTGACCCTGGGAGGTCAATTAGCTATAAGGGCGGCAAATTCACGACGGAATAATATGAAATTTATTTAATAAAATAGGTAGGTAGGTACTAACTTTTCTATTTAGTGTAACTTTATGCGACAGGATAAATAAAACAAAATAATAATATTAGTTACTACTTTATTACAAAGTATAAGACATACGTGTAGCATTAAAATGATTTTAAACCTCCATCAATTCACACAAATATTGATTAAAATAATACACAAAGTTATAATATAAAATTGTTAAATTGAATGATGCAATAATAAATAATGCAATATTGAAAAACGTTCACTAGAAATTACAATCTATCACAATATCTCGTTACATACTTCAAACAAAACACTGTTTAATTTACTTTCGTAAAAATTCTTAAGTGTACTTAAAAATAACAATAATTGCAAAATTATTAGGCAAAGGCACTCGCTAAAATATTCGTAATACCTATCAACCATAATAATTATAATAAAATACATTCAAACTGTTATGTATCTAGAATGTATTCACAATTTTTTAATTCGAAACGAATTTCGGCGATCCATTTAATACTTAAACAACATAAATAATTATTCTGATAAAATTACAAGGACATTTACGATACCTACGAGCATATTTCAAATATTGTAGGTATGACACAGTCCACAGATAAAAATTAAATAGGTACATTGGCACTCGAGTTTTGACTCTTGATTTCAATTAATTTTATCTGTATCACATAACTACACACACTAAACAATCGAAGCAAGTCTTGCTCGGGGTAAGAGTAGGCGAAGGGACTGAGCATTGGCCTTCCTCTACCAACCAAACAGTTCCTCAAAACCAAGTACCAGGTACGCGCAGCGGTAGATAGCCGTTGATACCGCCTTGTACGTACGCAGAGCTCTGTGGTCATCTCACATTCCTTCTTCCGTCGCCCACGACTATGAGCGCGTCACTAGGAGGGTACTATCTGGGACCCTTGAGGCTTCGATCGAGTAGGTAGCCGCCCGGGCGATCAGCCCAGCCGTGTGAGACTCTATTCAGGGAGGCCCAGCCAGGCGATCAGCGACTGATCGGCGGCTACTCTGGCGTCTCAGGTGAATCTGCCGAATTTCTTGCAGAGCTCCTGATGTTGCCGTTTTATATCATCTCCCGTTAATGAAACAGTTGGCACCGTTAAAATATGTATTCGTGCCTTCGAACCTTGGCAATGGCAACCACTGCACCACTTGGCAATGGTACCAAATACCATCGCCATGACGGGGCTTCATTATTTTAGAACCCCAAAAGAGCGTTAAAAACAGTATGACACTTTCACTATTAGGTACATCGATTCATTAAAATCAGTCCTTTGCTTATGTGCGTACTGCGTGCTCCCACTTCAACACTTTAAAGTCAACTAAAGAAATAGAAAAATACTAAATACTATTTAGTAAATAGTTAAAAGCATAAGCCGCCTTGTCAAAGAAATGCCGACATTGGGGTGCTAGTGTAAGCGTAGTTGAGGCGGTAATTTCATTGCTTTATTTAATATTATTATTGGTATTTTTAGGCCTATTATTATTATTAAAAAATATTCTAGTAAAAATAATTCAAATAATTATTTTATATATGTTTTCCTATAGGAAATGTTTTAAGAAAAATAAATTAATTCAATTACTTATTCCGAATTCGCTATTATCCCCGCTATCGCCTATGACACCTCACCACACCTCACAATTCTGTCGGTAAACATTCAAAGGGCGGCGATGCTTACACGTGTCTTTAAATTTCTTTGAATTTTACCGATTTGACAAAATGGCGCGACTCTCAAGGATTTTTGCGTCATAGACTAAAAAATACACGGTAAAACCTACTTTTAATTAGTATTTAATAATATTGCAAAATGATAATTTATAGTATGAAAATAGTAAAAGCTTTTCCTGTTTTTATTACATATTAGATTATTTTTTTAAATACCTGGTGATAAATTGACATCAATGATTTTTTATAACCATCTTAAAAGTGTTACCACAATAGCCAGTAAAAATAAAATCGAATTTTTGTATTTTATACGATTTAGGGTCACTTGATGAGCATAAAAAACACAAAATGCTGACCAATCTAGGTGGAGCTTCAAGAAAAAAAGTTTTGGGCGATATCTCAGAAACTATGCACTTCAGAGCAAAAGTTATTGAAACTATTATTGTAGAGAATAAAATTTCGCATTTTTTATTTCTTGTAAACTTTTTTATAAAACTTATCGTTTACGATTTAAGGCTTTTAATGAACCGGATTTTCTGTCTCGGTCGACAAATCTCACCGACAGTGATTAATCAATAAAATGCGTGTTCAATGAACCGTATTATGCTCATAATAATGTGATTATTTTTATGTAATTTATTTACCTACTTTACAAGATATTTTACTCAATTCTAAGACATAATATGCTATGCCACTCCTGCGAATTCTTATTAATTATTCTATGCAAACGTCGCTAGGGCTAGTAGTACCTACGGCTGCTCGGGGACAGTGTGATGTTGCCGCCTTTAGCTGGGGTCAACAAACTCTGATCTAGTAGTGTTTATTTTTATGATCATTTTTATTGTATTTATAATTTATTTTGTGTGAAAAATTCACTTTTTTATTTGAAGGTATTTTTTCAAATTGTCAATTTTTATCGACTTATATCATCTCACCCTACATGCAGTTTAAAGGAATGTTGATTAAGCGTCACCACCCTATATATAGTATCTAAAAATATGATAGCAAAATACAATTGACATTTACTAAAATTAAATACCTAATAAAAATATTAAAAACGCCATCTATGAGAAATAATTATACGTCATTTGATAAGTGAAAGTACGGAATTATGAGTTAAGACCACATTATTATATTATTCTTTTTTAAAAGTATATTTTACAAACGAAGTATATTTTTTAGGAATTAAATATTCTGTATCTGTTTGAACGACTTCATCTTTCTTACTGCAGAGATTGATTTACAACTAGAAAAGAAGTCTAACTACTCACGCGCATACATAAAGTACACGCACCTATATTTTTTTTATATTTTTAACCTACAAAAATCGGTCGCCCAAGTACTATAACTTTAAATACATACATATTATAAATAGTATAAACACCCATGATTGGAGTTCAAAACAAACATTCGTGTTCAATGAAACCGCGACCGCTGGCGCAGAAAGTAGGGTCACTACAAACTGAGCCAAACAAAACTCAGGTCGTGACTTAGGATACTTTTTATTGCAGAAAAATAATTCATTTCCACAGGAAAACAAAATAGGTAATTGGTTTTATTGAGTCGTCTTTAGAAAGCTAGCGGTGGCTAAATGTTAAGAGATACGTCATACATCAAAACTATGTAGTAGGAAAATGTTGGTAATAAAAAGCCAATTACAGAAAAGTCTATTACATCAAATATCTTTCTCCTTAGCGGATCGATGTGCACGTTTCGAGAAAAAAGTACTTGTACCTACCGATTTAAACTAAATTAGGTATAAAAATATGTCTGTACTTTACGTCTTCCTATTTTCTCCCTATTTTCTTCTTCAAAATTCTATGTACTGGTACTTTCTTATGTTTTGTATCGTTTGTTTTCTAAGTGTCAATTTTTTGTATTATAAATTAAGCTTGTCCGCTTCCTGAAACGACACTCAGTCCTAATTGCAAGACGCAAGAGTCTCGCAGACTCAGTCTTGTTCTTGCTCAAATCTTGCATGGTCAGTCTTGGTCTTGGTCTTGCTGAAATTAGGCGGTCTTGTTCTTGGTCTTGGTCTTGCAAAACTGCAAGACCAAGACCAAGACTGCAAGACCAAGACCGATTTTGGGCAACACTAATTGAAACTCTGCTGGTGTCAATTCAATCATTGTAGTCATTGAAGATACGTGTATATAATTTTTACGTGTAAATGATATATACCATGCACGATTTAGTATTAGACAGGTGTAAGGGTGTAAGGTTTGATGGATATTTAAATAAAATGCATAAAGATTTTCAAACTGAAATATATTTGGAACCCGTAGCGTTTCTTAGCTGATTCATATAAAATTTATACAAATAGATAAATATATTTTACTAATTCGAATACATTTTTTTACAATAATTTCACAGGTCCTATAAATCGTTACATCTCGTTAACCATTAGCTAAATTCGTTAAAACTATGTTTCTTGGGACATTATTGGCACCATTTCTCTAAATATAGGGCAGAAAAGGTAAAACTCTTATTATATAACAATGTATGGAAGTAACTAAGGGTAAGAAACGCTAAAAGAAACTAAATAAAATTGAGATTCGAACACAGAGAAAGGTTGGAACTAACAACAGTCGATAAGTAAAAACCGCAACTTAAGATAATTCAGAAACGTTAGTGAGTTTAATTTCCATCACTGGTAATCTCTACGGTTGCAGGAGACCGTCAATAAATAATAATAACAAATAAATAGGTCGGAAGTATATAAAAAATAATTCTTTATAAATACCTATGAACTAATTAAATCGCTTATAACTCAACCTTGTCTGTTATTGACGGCGAAGCGAACTGTTGGAGGTAAAGGTGAAAACAGCTTGTACGTTAAAATTACTATAATGGCACTATGTTTGTTACTTTAGTAGAATATTGTTTTTTTATATAAATTGATGTTTGAATAAAATGGTAAATTCATCGCCTCACCGTCCGGTTAAATTAGGTCAAGAATCTAAATAATATGAATTAAATACATTGGGACCAAATTAAATCTACGGAAAACCGAATACATACATTAGAAGCCACGTTTGTGATTTACATAATGGTACAACTATATATTACAAGGCTTAATTAGGCTATACATAATACCTTTGTTAATACGAACTGAACTCGCGTTAGAATTTAGATAAAAAGCGTAAGTAAACTAAATACTGTTTGGAATGCGTCATAATTTTACAAATAGGCATAAGGCAATATCAGTCGGGAATTTGACAAATTTTATATTGTTTTTGATGACCAGCATCGGGACATTTGCCTCGATTTATAATTTCACACGTATTATAAACTAGGAGGTGAAAAAAAAACCTAATCCTTATCCTCCCAGCCGACCTTAGCTTAAATAAATGTCCTTAACTGTATACACTTATACAAATTACGATAATATTACATTACAATTAGTTGCAAACATAAATAATTTTATGTCGCGATAAAGACTAGAATACGTTGAGGATAGAAAGCAGACGTCAATCTGGAGGAACTTGACAGTTGACATGTCTTGCTTGTCGATTGTTCGGATTTGTACGTTGTGTTTTTTATCTGTTGAGTTTAGGCTGATTCTTCATATTTTTCCATGTCATAAATAATAAATAAGCCAATATAATTAATATAAATTTGTGCTAATATATAAATGATTATTTTTATATAATTGCTTAAATTAATATCAAATTTGAAGAATCAGTCGTAACAAGATGGCGTCATGTGTCAAGAAATGGCGCGAAATGTTCTGGCTATTAGCGTTTCCCGATGAAGTCGATCATTTGATCTAACTGTTCCTCCTCGTCGTAGAGGTACAAAGACTCCATGCAACCCTTGAAGTAGGGCGAAGTGAAACATTTTGACCTGTAAAATAAAATACATTAGTTAATAATGGAATAAGTAAGAAATTGTGTATGTGCAATCCAGATAAGCTTCGTGAAAGATACAGATAAAGAAAAGATAGTAAAGATGCGATAGTAAGTGCATTCTTATTTTAAAGATAAAGAAAAATAAAAAATTTAACATTATTTCTAAAAATTATATGAAATACTTTTATGCCAAATAATCTAGGTCAAATTCTACAAATAAAAAGGATGTTATATGATTTTAAAACAACGCATAATTACTGATAAAACATAATTTATTTTACCATAATACATATACAATACATTTAATAAAATGAATTTAAATAACAGATTTATTGTTCTACTGTAAAAAGAGATATTTAAAAAAGTAGCCAAAATAAGTCAATAAATAAAAATAAGTATTTAAAGATATACTTAGTATAATATTAATAGTTACAAAGTACACTGGTTAAAAATGCTATTTGTTTTTACTAAGTTTTTATTGACGTCAAGTGCTAGAAAATGCAAAGTGCATTGCATGCTATTAGTGACGACGCTGATGTGTCTACTTCAAAAAATTAGGCGTTGTTCACACTTTCAAGTATAATAATTGAATTCGACAAAGTCGTTCGATTATTTTAAGGGTTGATATTAGATTTTTTTTCTATATTTACAATTAAAATAAAATCTTGAAGGGATGTATCAAACGAATTAAGATCTGAACGATATTATTGAAATTTAAGAAACACCCGAGTAGGAGAAGTAATAAAAGCAAAAAACTAACTGCCAAGTCTTGTTGAGACGTTATCTAATATACTTAATAGTGTTTATTAATGAAAGTGAAATTACGCCATTACAGAAATTAGAACAAAAAGTTGCGTTAAACATTTCAAGAATGTGGATATGAAGGAATGTAATCTTTAAATATCGTATGATGTATTAACTGTTGTTTCTATGAATCATGCTTGAACTTTCTAATTGATAACTTCACGTGATATCTTTAACTTTCAATTCGAATTTCCTTCGAAATTAGATTTGTTAAAGTTAAAAATAAAATTTAGGAATCCTCAATTGGAATAAGCGGAGCTTAGAAGATGTCATGACTGGTTATTTTAGTGTTATGCAGGCAGTTAGTCCCATAGAGGAAGAGGAAGGCAAAACAAAATCTCATCGGGTACCTAATCCCTAATCCCTGGATCCGCCCCGTGTAATTGTATTATATACTTCTTGAAGAGTTCGAGTTGGTCGGTTTCTTGTAGTACCTCCACGCAGCCTTTGAAGTAATCTGTCGTGAAACAGTCTTTCCTGTGCCACAAGGAATAAATATTAAGGATATTATTTATACGTTTTATAATGTTATTGTAATATTACATTGACTGCAAAACATCACATAAAAAAACTGGCTGGAAAACGCCACAAATCAAAAAACATTTAGCTTGAACATGTAACTGGCTGGAAAACGCCACAACATTAAAAATTTACACTTCAAAGCATAGTTTATCTGTATCTCACCTGCACAGAGTGTACAGCTGGGGTTCCCTGAACAGATTGAAGCAGTCATCGCAGATGCGGTCGAGGCGGGCGAATATAGCCGCGTCGTACACGCCCTTGCACTGCAGGTGGAAGAAGGAGCGACGCGCGACGTGGTGCGCGGGGGGAGGCGCGGCCGCCGCCAGCGCCAGCGTCAACAACGCGCACACTTGCACTGAGCTTAGATGCATCTGAAATTTGCATGTATTACGTTAATTATAACAATTAACTAGCAACTATGAAGGGTAGAGTAAGGAGAACCATCTTATTAAAGCGGTAAATAACAGTTTCAAAACCTTTCAGAATAGCGCTAGGTAGGTTATTATATAGTTACAAGTTAAAAGAAATTCTCCATGTCTCAGTGAAAATAATGACAAACTTCTCCCGAAACCTATAATAATGTAACCTATTATACAAACACTTTCTGCCAACACTTTCTTTGCCTTAACTCAAAGCTTCTTAGATACGATCTGTACAATATTAAAATCTTTATTATTGAAGCAGTTTCACTAGTAGGCATAAAAACGCAATACTTTCATATTAATTACTTGTCAATTATAACTAGCATTTTATCATAATATTGCGGTAGTATAAATATAAATCTTAATAAATTTTTATAATCCACAACCCTGAGCAGTTTTTTATTACGGTCGATTAAAATTAATTTGGCTGTAAATTTTTGTGAAAGCTGCACAAATAAAATGTGCAACTTTACATCCGAAATGTAGAGCGTTGATGATAAATTTGAGTTTATCCGTGTATTTTGTTTAAAGTGGATCGTTTATTTTCTAAACGCATTTATTTATTGGAAAATAGCACAATATATTTTTTTTGTTATTTTTAATATGGAAAACTAAGGTAGATTGATAAAAACGGTACATTAAGTCAGGTATTCAAATTTTATTCAAATTTGTTGGTTTTAACATCTATCTATTTATTTTTTATCATTAAAAGGTTTGAGGAGGGAAATAAAAAGTTGGACTGACTAGCCTAGGCTAGATAAGTGGCCTTCAGGCTTCATCTATCTGGTCTTCCTGAGGAAAAATCAGTGACATACAAACAGTACGTTATAAGAATGCATTATTCTAGTGTCGTATAAAGCCGCAATCACGTGTAATTGGCATGATATTATGTACGTTTTATGACAATTTTAAATTATTTTTTTAATATAGCAGAATATTGAAGAGATTATAAAATAGCTTTTAATAAGTTCTATTATTATAGATTTTAAATAATATACCAACATAAACGCTTATTGCACAAATCATATCGAACTCGAAATAATTTGCACGACATTGAGAAATAAATCGAGTACTCCAAAGAGTTTTCTGTTCTTAATCGGTACATATATAAAATTATCTTTAAGCTAAAATGCTATAATAAGACTGTAATAAACGGATAAGGAAATTGTCCTATTAATTAAAATTATAAAATTATATAAAATTATTATTTAAAATGACCTAAGCTCAAATTAAGTTATTAATTTATTTTAATTTTTTAAAATTAATTTAATTTAATTAAAATTATTTTATTAATCCAAGCGCTCATTAAATATTAGGTATAACACAATATCGCTTTATCATAATCAGAAAGCAAATCCGTTTCAGATTTACATCATTCTAAACAAAACGATTAATTGACTTCTGACGGTAGAATTTATAAAAATTCTCAAACTGCTAAAATAGTGTTTTTGGCTGTTAGTTTCTTACACTTTTGCTCTTATTTAAATGTAAGTTTTATTAAAAATGTGAATATGTGACCAGTGACATACACATATTCATTTCAATTGACTTGTCTTTTACGTAGAGACGTTTCCGAGCCAATTTTTTAAACTTAGCATCCCAAATATTTTCCGTGGGAAAAAGGAGTTTTGCGAAAAGTACTTATAAAGTGCCATAATCAGCTAATAAAAATTAAAATATGTTATAAGTAATTAAATGTCCAATTATTTTTACGAAGTATTTTATAATGGTGGATAGCGCCAGGCTTCAGGCGTAGTTAAATTAACGTCTATTACTGTATCAATGTTCGAGCGATTTTACTGGGTCTCAGACCGGCTTGGAACACCCAGAAAGCCAACTTGTGTATAGACTAACTTGGGATAGAGACTAAGTAAAATTAAATGGATTTTAAATTATTAGGTATATTTATTAGTGTATTTTATACTCTATTTTGTGAAACATATTCTTCTTATATAAATAAATTTAGTTGTGGTATTTGCTTACTCTACATTAGGCACTTAAAGGAAAATAACAATTTTTAACATTTAGTTTTTTGTTACCACTAATCTCTTACATGGCTAATCCGATTTTGACGGGATTTTCAGTGGAAGATAACTGATGTTATAAGGAGTACTTTAGTCTACTTTTATATTGGGAAAATAATTAGTATTCTGCTAAAAAAACGTATCTAGCGACGAGCGAGAGTGAATGGCTAGTTTTATTGTAAGGTTAAATTAATCTCGTCTTATCATTATTGTAAAGAAAATACGTCGGGAGCAGTTATTTAAGTTATAAAATTTATATTTTTTAAACATTTATACGAACATTTTATAATATACAGCCCAGTACGATCTATTAATATAAAACCGGACTGAAATAATACTAAATTAAGTAAAACTACTACCCTACAATAACGATTAAGTAAAGTGGACAGGCATAAAGTGTAAATCCAGTGGGCTGATTACCGAGACCACCTGGCTGTGGAGGCTATATTAAAACGATCTCGTTAAGCTAACCGCTGTAACCGTTTCACCTATTCGCAATAAACAATGCGAATAATCGTCGACGTGTGTGGGAAGATTTCCTGATTTTTAAACCAGTTTTTTAGAGTTCCGTGTGGAGTATTTGGAAACGATTTTAAGGCTTTTTAAGACTTAAGTTATCGCTGGTCCTAACTTCTGAGCATAAATGTGATGATTTTCGTCCGACCGTTTTCGGCCATGGCGACCACTTCGACTCCTAGTCAGCTCGGCGCTGATGCGCAAGAAGATGGCACGAAATGTAGAAGATATTTGGACGTTGAGGTGATTTAGTGATAGGTACAGTTGTGTAAAAGTTCATATAATCGAAAAACTAGGTTTTACCCGCAAGTCCACTTACATCTTTACCTTCACCCAAATCCACAGTTATATATAATAATATATTACAGCCAGAAGAAACGAAAAACATTTACACTATATGTAATTTTTGTATACTACGTACCTACATTTATGGACTAAACACAAGAAATTCGAGCTTATATCATAGATTAGTGCGTAATTAAATGAAAACACATGATACATGCGGAACACAACAGTCGTATTATTCGCGGCCGTTCAGATCATTTCAACGCTTTGTTGGTTTGTTTCACCGGTCGAGTTTGCGCCGGCGCAGGTTTTATAATGTAGCATCGTCTACAAAATTAACCTCGTTTTTGGTTTAATGGCTACGTTATGGTAGTGTAAATGAGGTAATAAATGGGAACTAATTGAAAAGTAAATTTTATATTTTTATTGGGATAAGTTTAATGGCTACATTATGGTAGTGTAAATGAAGTGATAAATGGGATATATAATAAATATAGTGAAAAGAAAAAAAAATGCGTAAAAATGTTAAATGTCGTAAGATTTTTTATTAAATTTGCTATGGAAAAATGAATAAGTATTATATTAAAAAATAACGCTTTTTTTAAAGTTCTATCGTCGACTGTACGTCGGCGCCTGAGGCCTGATTCATATGCTTTGGATGATAGAGTTATTACAGGCGATCTCGTTTCGCGTGAGAACGGACTATAATGAGGCGATCCTCGTCTGCAGTCTGCGTTATATATTTATTCGCCTTATTGTTTTAAAATAAAGTTCTATACTTATTTTGATTTCTTTCTTTATATCATGTAGGTACGCCCAATATTCTTTTGATTTGATTTCGATATTGGTTCTTAACTTTACTTCGAATTAAAAACTTGCATATTTTTTTATATCTGTAAATTTCATAGATTTAGAAATATAAATCTAATAATAATAAATCTTAAATTTTAAGATTTTTAAAATATTAAAATTTTATTACTTAATAATCGTTGCTTTATTTTTATTTCTTTCAATAATAATAATAATAAATATTGTAATTTTCGTTTGAAATATAGTTTTGCGAAACCTTGGTAAATACCTAAACGTGTTTACTTATCCGGCGGTTATTTGTACGTAGAAAGTTCTGGAGGATAACGATGTTTACGGTAAAGCATTATTAAATGCATTCATTACGTTTAATAACATATTGCGTATATATACAAAAAAATAACGATCGAATTGATAACCTCCTCCTTTTTGAAGTCGGTTAACAATGACCGATGATCTTTGTGATACCTACTAAAATCCTTTGAACATAGACTAATAATAATATTGCAGTATTTAAGTGAATGGTGGTGGAAAATTAAAACAAAACACCTACCTTTTTCCAGGATAAAGAGTAAGTTATCTGTTAATCCAGAATATAATCTATCTTTGTGCAAAATTTGTTTCAGGTCCGTTCAGCCGTTCGGTCGTCATTGTGTAACATATATCTAAGCAAACTTTCGCATTTAAGTATAACATTTATTACTATTAATAAAAATATTTGTGTTATAATAAGAAAAGTAAAATTTTTGAACATTAATCGTTAGTTAATTTTAAATATCGGATTATAATCTACGTTTATATTTTTTTATATTTATTATTTATACATTATACTATTGTAAGAAATGTATTTAAAATTGCATAAGTCATAGCAGATCGTCGATAGAAACCCAACAAGTGATAACAATGCGATTGCGAGCGAGTCTGTAGCTGTTTTACAGTCATAATAACTGCTTCTTGGTAAGAAGCGTGCAAGTTAAACAACGTGGACTTAATACTATAGGAGTTTTTATTAAATCAAATACATTTTGAAATATTTTATCGTACGTCTTAGTGTTTTCTAGTTTTGGTTAGTGCATATTGGTAGTCGGACGTCGTACGAATCAGTACTAAATAGAGGTACGTACATATGAATACTTTAATAAATACCATAGAAATGTGTCTTAAGCAAGAGAAACTTTACTATTATTTTCTCCTTTAGCATCGAGGGCTTTAAATTATACATTGTAAGCAAAACAATTTATCTCTGTCTGTAACATAGTTAAGGTTTATATTGAAAGCTGTACGCGCGTTGTTCACACGCACTGGCTCGAATACTAACTGCCTTCATACATCTCGGCTGCCACCCAAGCGAAAGATAGAGCAATGAAAATGTTAAGACTTCACTATTTAACTAAATTGAAAATAGTAATATAAGGATAGAGTCACTATACAGTCGAAAACGTCTCTCTACAAATATCTAGAAATACTATTATTTCTAAAAAGCACTAAAGGTAAACAAAGGTGTATTTGATAAGTGTACGCACTTTTTTTTGTTGCATAATATCACAATCAAACCGTCGTTAAAGTGAACGTTAAAACCGTTAATAACCGACAGTGAAGGCTCGCTCTATGCGACTATGTACACAGACTATATATACTAAATATATAGACGTACAGCACTACTTTATTAAATAAGACACTATATAAAAGAAATAAGAAAATCTTAAGAAATGTATAATTTATTTCTTATGTGAACTTAGGTCTTAAAATAACCGAGATATCTAACGGGTAGAGCGACGAAGTGCAGTGTGCTCCGTTCACACGCACTGTACGCATACCAATGATCTGCCTCTAGACAGCTCGGCTGCCACCCAAGCGAGCTGTAGGGTTGTCTACTACTACTAATACAATCATATACGATATGTAAAGTATTTGAATTCGTTTTAAAATTAAACTATAAAAACAATAATTATTTTCAGGCGTTTTATAAGGTTCAATCGTGTAATTACTAATTTTATATTGTAAACATTGTTTGAGATTGTTTCTTATTTTGACAAATTTGAATAACACTAAAGTGTTAAACTTAATTAGCCGGCAATAATAATTCACACAAATTCATTTGTCTTATATACGTCGCCTTCCGCCGCAGTCGTAGCGAATACAGATATCGTGAATGATGGCTAAAAAAATAATAAAACTTAGTTTATTATAACACATTCGATATAAATCCTTGTAATCAATAGAGATTTTTTTATTTTTTTTAATATTAAATATAAAAAAATATAATAAACAAATGAAAGTATTATTAAAGTATCGCAACAACAGTAAAAGTTACGAACTATAAATTTTCGCCTATCAGATCGACTTCGTGAACTCAACAACCTGAAAATACTAAATTTAAATTAATTTCTTAGTAATTTATTATTAGATTTCATTTTTTTACACTGATTTATTAGTTTTGATTCATAATTCTAGAGAAAATAATAGAGTTTAATATGAGTTAAACAACTTCATGGAACTTCTCCATTTTATTTGTTTTCCCGCGATACCCCTGCATTGCACTATCTCAGGCTGAAATGCGTCCAGCTTCGAGTTTTACTTTTTATAAAAAGAGTACGCGGGTTTTTTTAAAGAATGTTGCCCGTAATTACACCCACCTGCATTTTATTGCAGCACCTAGATACCTTATTTCTAACATTTAATAATAGTGGTATGCTTTGGATTAGATATACTTTTTTAAGAACTAACCACTCACCCTCGCTTCATCACAGGGATTATCCCCATTTAGTGGTTAGTGATACCCATACAGAATTAACTGTTCCAAACTTTTCGAATTTCCTGCAAATTTTTTGGGTTTTCCCCAAATATTTTATACTAATATGGGCGATATCAAAATTACTACTATTATTATTAAACATTCCCAATAAAACATAAAAAGGATTATGTTAATAGCGAGGCTGAAAACAGCAATAGATTTTAATATTTATACAGAAAAAGAAGTGGCATTAATATCATTAATCGTCAACCATCGTAAAAGTTTCCGTAAACTAAATGTGCGTGTCGAAGATGATCTCTGACTAACTACATTAATAAACCTACTCGTAATGCTATCTTATTCATATTATTATACACATGTTCTTAGTTAAAATAACATATGTTCTTAGTTAAAATAAGTGGAGCAACAGGAAAATTCACGAGAAAATTGCTATTTACTGAATGTCGACGATTTCGTATCGTGAATGACAGCAGCAACTGCATTTAAATCCCGCAGTTAACTAGTATATTGATTATGTTTGCAAAAACGTGGAAAATTCTTATGTACACGCCCAGTATAATATGACCTCCCTTCTCTAGTAAATACTTCGTGTAATACGCGTAACAAAGTTCTATTAAAATGGTTTTCGCTTTTAGACGAAATGGCACCGATCGTTAACAAGACCGAGCTACGGCTTTGCGTAAAATTAAAACTTTATTGATATTTTCCATCGTCATAAGTAACTGTTATTTTATATTCACATTAAACTTCCATTAAATACTTGCTATATACGTTTACACATTCTAAGTAGATTTTAATAATACGAAACTTATCGATAGCTTCGTTGCTTAAAAGCTCATAAAATAGAATAATTATTTCCTACGTATTTCGATTAAAAAAGTAAGGTGTTTAAAGATACTAAAGTCACATTTGTTACCTATCTATTTCAATGAGAAGACTTAACAATAACGGATCGTAGACCGTCGCTTGTCGTTCCCTTGACCCACTTGTTGAAATGCCGAAGAACTCATTAAACCATAATCCAATCCTTTTATTGTTATTGGATTAAATATTTTATGATTTATACCAGAGTAGTATTTATCTAGATTGATATATAGAGTTAAAGGTTATTTCTAAACAAATATGTTATGTTTTATGTCTACATATATTTGCATTGGTGACAGAGCAGTGGTAGCGGTGGTCATAAGAACTATAATTCAACAGTGATTTTTTAACATTATTATATTTTCGTACATATTAAACATTATAATTAAAATTGTTCACTCAAATTATAAAGTAAAGAGTAATCTAACGCTGGTAACGATATTGACGGAACGCAGTAAATGCTTTATGTTGCCGCTTATTATTTTCTTGTTATATTCTTATGCAACACAGAAATAGAATGTTGGAACATATATCTCTCATGATCAAATAAATACATTTCTTTACATAGAGAGTAAGAGAGAGAGAGAGAGAGGAAGAGAGAAAAAGAGAGAGCGAGAGTGAGCTTATCGGTCGAAGAGTAACAGACTATACTTTTTATCTCGTTATTTCACAATATTAGTTAGTATAATTTATTTAGTTATTTCATAATAACATTGTAATATGTGGTACTGGTAATATTTCTTACTGAAGGGTGTATAATTAAGTGAGAGCAAAGCAAAGATGGGTCGCTACTTACTAGCTATAAATTAAGCTTACCCATATAAGGCAGTAGACAAATAACTGCCATGTACGTACGATGTTATTGTATATTGTAGGTGTAAAGGAATGTATGCTATAAAGTACCAATAAAATGTCACGACACTTGACTTTTTGATTTCAAATTAAATGTCTATCTGTTATGATTAAAGCCATAATATCTTGTCGACATTTAAAATGCAACTTGATTTCGCGTACGACTCTATTAACTTTGATATACTATAGTTATTATGACTCGAATTTTTTAATTATTTTTGGCAATATAATTTGTTTGCAAACTTATTAATTTATACTATTTTATATCGTCACGCTTGGTTCAGTTTGTAATGACTTGCTGTGCTAAAGATCGCGGAATCGATTCCCGCTGGTGGCATTCATTTGTGTAACTACTAAAACGTAAAATCTTTTCTAATAACTACTTAATTGGTCTCAAGGCAATTAGAATTGACCAGCACTGCAGAGGATGTACTTAGTGTACATCCTGCCATATTGGCAACCTTCTACACGACCACTGAACACTTGACCTAATCCATCATTTACTAAGTTGTCCTGTTAATATTTTGAAGTGATTTTTGAACCAAACTTAACAGTACATTACGTCAATCTAAATATTTCTGCTCTGTAAAGTATAAATTAACAAGTAGTTGGCGCTTCTAATGTTAGAAATTGACAATAAAGCAAATAATTACAAAGATCAATAATTAGAAAAAAATTGATAATTATTAATAAAATGGATAGAAATATGTCTTAGGAATATATTTGGTCTATATCAGATCAGGGAGTTCTCTTTTTAAATATTTTTTATCTATGGCAAGTTCTTCTCTTTCTACAGAGTGAGTGAGTGAGTGAAGAATTAAATTTATGTTAAACAATCATATTTCCTATATACCTTCATATTTTTATATAAGACAAGACAGCAAGAGAAACTTTTATTAGATCGAGTAAAGCTATGTTATTCTTAGAGCTATTTAATAGGTGCATTGTGTAAGACAACTTTTTTAAACTAACTAATTACTAAGTCGACTGAATCATGTGTTAGAACGTCAATGTTTTTTACATTTTCCTCAATTACTTGTATCGTGACACAACGCCATTTTTAGTAGTAGTTCCTTATAATAAATATTGCATTTAAAATTGCCCTTTCTCTCTTTCAAAGTCGGTTAAAACGTAAATTACATGACTAACTAAAACGAGGATTTATGTAACTGAATGGCGTATGATGTACGTTGAATGTAGTGTATCAATTAAGAGGCCAGGTCGCGATGGTCCGCGCTGGCCAATGAGCGCAATTAGCCACGTGTGGAACTGGGTCACAGGATTAGATCTCTAACACACTGGTGAGAACAAAAAGTTACATACGTTATTTTCTTGTATAAATCTATTTTAATTGAGCGTATTTTCCGTATTTTATATTTTTAAATGAAGGTTTTTAAGGTGATTTTTGTAATAATAGCAGTACAGTTTGTGATACGTAGAGTTAATCCTAATGTATATAAAGTCAATAACTTACAAAAATATCTATTATTCGTTATTACATGTAGGATTACCTTCTAATACCAACCTCTAAATAAATGAAACTATCTTTTCGGATTTTGTTACGCTTTTATTTTGATTTTTGGTGATGGAGCAGAGTCTCTCCCGTGACCATGATTGCCGTAAAGCATTCGAAACGTCGGGAAACAAAAATCAAAATATCCGCGACAAAATCCGAAAAGATAGCTTCATTTATAATGTAACGTATAATGTAACTCTAAATAAAAATTATGGCGATGTTATTAAATAAATAGTTATATAAAAGCTTTAATACACAACAATAAAGTAGTAAAGCCAAGTTTATATTATGATACCAATAAACAGTACACATAGTGATATTTAATGAATTATATTATGTAATTATGTAGAACATAGCATATTCGCACATGTTGTTGTAGAGTTGTAACACGGTTGAGAAATTAAATGATTGTCATGCCATTCGATCGCAACGCACACGCTTACCTCGAGATTCCTGCCGCTTATGGGCGTAACTCAAAAACCAGGGTAAAAACTTATACTGCCAGTACATAAAGTGTAGATTGGGGACATTCTTGAAATTTTCACAAGTTTCTTTTAAATTGCTTGAAAGTATATCAAATCAAGATTCGATATCCAAGGTTATGTTTATTCCTGCACATTTGGAGTTGAATTTATAGAAATAAGATATTTACGATTGAAGATCAAAATTAAAATTTACATGATTTTAAGTCCAAGGAAAATTATTTTTGGAAGACATCCATTTATTAATAGGTCATCTGTCATTTAAGCTACATTTGAACGGTGCAAGTCACTAAAATTATATTGATCGACATTAGAAAATACAAAAAGGTAATGGCAAATTTATGCAAATTTATTCAAATTAAGTGTGCTAACGTTTTAAGTATCATGTCTAGAACATTAACAGTTGATTAAATAACATGCGTCGTTTTGATTTTATTTCGCATTAAATCTACATCGTATGATTTTTAATTTGGGAGGTGTGGCTAAGAATTCCATAAGCAAGAAAAGCCGTCCTATATAGAGATTTAAATGATTGTAAAAGATGTAAGTGATCATTTATATTGCACTTTTTAACAACTATTACATTTTAATATAAATTT
Source organism: Boloria selene (assembly GCA_905231865.2). NCBI lineage: Eukaryota > Metazoa > Arthropoda > Insecta > Lepidoptera > Nymphalidae > Boloria > Boloria selene. Next base: position 10,485,340 of record HG993149.1, read on the forward strand.
ATGTACTATTTTTGTTTATTAACTTAATAACTACAACACATTTCGATGGTGGATCAAACTGTGAGAAAAGTTCTACTAAGTAATTTATTGCTCGCTCGTATATCACATAAGCTGTCATAAACTTTGAAATGAAAAGGCTAAAAATACCATAGAGTTCCAAAGTGCAATTGCAATCATTATGGCTGTTATTTATCTCAACGTTAAATCGCTACACAATAATAATAGTCGACTCAATTATTCGACTAATGCTTTTTCGTCATGTAAATGTTCTGACAAATAGCTTGATAGTTGCAAGTTCAGTATCAACATAATGTACATTTCAATTTTGTAACTGTCACTTTTTGTACACAGTTCTTTGGTCTAAGTCGAGATTTAAAAGCTTGGTGTGTATTACAAAATATTAAGATAAACTGTAATATATAAATAAAATAAATAAAAAAAAAAAAAAAAAAGTAAAACTAAAAAAAATAAAAATATAACTGTAAACTGTAATATATATTTAACATTTAATTAATATTAAGAAAAAATTAAAAAATATAATACAAAATTTGTGTAACAAGTACTTATTTATATAGCTAATTAAAAATATCAGTAGGTAGTTGAGGAAACTACTTTAAGTAATTCAAAAATGTGCATCGCGCTAAATGTTTACAGATCTACAGGATTCCAGTTTTAAGCAGCACTGGCTAGTTTTTGTTGCAACACTTGACATGTAAATTATAATTAACAGCATTTAAATTATGTATGTATGTATTGATTTGCATATATCCTATTAACACTTGTTTCTCGATCATTCCTTTTGAGGAGTGTCATATATGTAATTAACTTTATAATGTAGTAAATAATCATTTTTATATGATTTTTTTAAATTACTACGATTTAACGTTAGTTAAAATGTCATATTCAGTAATTATCTTTTTATTTGGTTGTGCATCTCACACTTTACTGGATACGAGTACATAACAACACTTTGTTTACTAGTAATATAAGTAATCCCTACTAATATTATAAATGTGAATGTAAGTTTGTATGTTACGCTTTCACGCGAAAACTACTCAACCGATCATCATGAAACTTTGTACACATATTCTTGGACGTATTAGAAGTAACATAGGATATTTTTTATTAAAAAAATATTTTTTACGAAAAATTAAAAAATTGTTTGTATTAACAATGGGTATCTGAAATAGCTAGAGTAATTTTCAAGAAACTTTCAGGCATCCTACAGATCAACCCAATGAGGTTGATTAGCAATTAAAAAAATGAACGCGAGCGAAGCCGCGGGTAAAGCTAGTATTATATATTTGCAAGTAAAATGTTTCTACTTATACAATTTTATTGCATTCACATTTTACATAACATACACAAACATTGTCACCAAATAGCTTACAATAATATTGTTTATGTACTTCACATTCTACTTCACATTCTCTAGAAGTAACTTTACCCGGATACATCTACTATGAGGTATTTCATACAAATTTAGGAGAATATATTCTTAACACGTAACAGTAATTTTATTCCATTTAAATGCAAAGCTTGGTACTGGGCAGTGGTGACAGCGCCTTGCAGTCTGCGCCTCGCACGCACACTCACGCGGAAAAACGTTTGCGTAATAACTTAAGTTTCGTATTTACGATGTTCAATTATATTTGAACTTACAATTTATTTATGATAACTATGACGTATATGTTCTAAATCTAGCAGTCGATTTATTTGGTATGTGTTTGATAATAAAATTATCTGCATGAAGATAAGTATGTACCAAAATTTAACACTGTCTAAATTAATTCAAAACTTATTTTTATTCACACATAATTATAATGACAGAGCGAACCATTCATTAATTCTGACAACGTAAATAGTAAAAGAGTTATTCATTTCACAATTAATTTTAATTTTATCCTGTTTACGTAATATTTCGTAACGATTTGTTGATTTTACAATTATAACTGTACAGCGTATTGTTGGCCGTGATTGGCATAGTGTAGACAAATGTTAAAATATTTGCATATGTCATTGTTTCATTGGACTGAGTAAGTGAAAAGGAATTTAGTACGAGTTTTATAACAAAACTAGCAATACCCATGGCTCTGCCCGCGTTATAAAGTCGAAAGAGAAGATTTTATATATTACTGGAGAATACGTTTTAATTGTTAGTATAGATTTCTCCGAAATAAGATATTTTCCCGCAGTAATCTGTCGAATGGTTTTTTCGTTACGTGATCACAGACAGACAAAGATTCAAAAAAACCTTTGCTGTTGTAATATTCGACCTCTGTATCGTTAATAATGAGTATTTCAATAATATTTTTCATAACATATTTAATATACAGATTTGACTGAGTTATAATTTTATTATATGTATAGATAAATCGAAGCCGGTATCGACTGGTTATAGGACGGCAACCTAATAAGGTATGCAGTAAAAAGTGTTGGAAAACTATCGTATCTCTTGAGGCAGGAAAGCACAGAATATTCTAGACCACCTTTCGTTTACATAAACCGAACGTTACGTTCACATTACGACAGTCGACCCGCAGTTAATCGGCGAGCTTTCGCAAGTTTAATTTCAAACTTAGGACCAATATATAGTGAACTAATCAAAAAATTCTAAAAACTTTTGGAAACGCTAATAGAGTCCTTATAAAAATATTTTTGAATAATTAATGTTTTTCCAATGTTAGTAATATATTAAAAAGTGCGGAAAAATTACTGACTTGTCGTAAAGTTCTATAACCAAGAATGAAATTTGTCCAAAGTCAAAAGTAAGCGTACCACACCATTGTAGTATAGGAGATATAGATTAATTGAAAGCTTTGCATTTCATCCATTTGAATTTATTAGAAAAATACATTACTATTACATTCAGTCCACATACATACATACATACACTTGCATATGTATGTAATGTGGACTCACGCATCAGTATTAATCGCGAACGTCCGGACCGATACAGATTAAAAAATAAAATAAATACGTAAATGGCGCTTGGCGGCAACCTTTCATTTGTAATTATTTATAAATTTAGATATTATTTATATGGTATTAAAGTTTCAAATTGCATGGCATTTGAGTGATGGGCGTAAATACACGTTGGGTTAAAATAACCAGACTGGTCGAGTCTAGTGGCGTTGAACCGCACAGGTGGGCCTTGGATTACGAGAGATATATTTAATACGGCATATAATAATAGCCTTTTGTAGAGTTACCATTCGTATGCAATTTGCATCCCATATTAAAAAGGATATTCTCTAACGATAAGAGAATATCCTTTCGATAATTTCTATAAGATAACTAGAAAGTAACTTGCTACATTTTTCCTTAAAATTGTGTATAAATTAATGTTTTTGGATTATGAGTAAAATAGTTTTTTTTGCAAAGTGTTATGCGATATATAGAAATTAAAATGACATACGATGACTTGAGAAAGCCCTTGCTACACCATGTGTAACTGAAAGTCACCGCTTCTAGAGATTTTTAACATCCGCTGCAGCCTGCATCCGACGGTTTACCTTTTGCTATATATATTGTTGTTTTTTAAGTCAAACAAAATATTTCATAAACTTTTAAGAAGATATGATCAAATATTACAAAAAATATTAAACATAGAATTATTTAATGTTTTCTGGAAAAAAGCAGTCCTTGCCCACGTGTACAAAGAGGATTAGAAACCGTTTATTTTAATGATAAACAGATAATATAATTAAAATAAAATATGTAAGAATGTCCTTTTATTCCGTCAACGTAATTGCACTTAATATGTCGCACACCGGAAACAGACAAGACTAGAGGAAGCGGATGCTAACAATTCTTACAGGCATTATGTAAATCATAATTACTACCACATTCCGAGAGTACTCACAAAACATTTTAATGGAGTAAATAAAATGTGACAAGTTATTGTTTTTGCAACTTAGAATGTTATAATATTAATGTTAAAAAGCGAAGCAAATATTAAAAGCGTGGTAGTCAGATGTTCAATAACCGCAAGTAATAGCCAGTTTTAATATGTTAGCAATAATAAAAACTATCCTGTTGTGTAAAACTTTATGAATGAATTTGGTTAGGACACACGCCATGGAGGAAACCGCAAAGTAAAACTACTGTAGGTAACTACTATATCAAAATGTGTCTTCATGTCTGACGTAAACGCGGTCTAATTACAAAATAATGTTTTAAATAAAACCCATGAATCAATTCTACTGAGATTCCATGAATGCAATTATATATTATGACTTTGTATGGTTAATTTTCTGTTATTTATAGCACATCTGACATCCGCATATAATAATAATGAGTGGAGGCACTTATTTTCTTCTCTTACCTTTTCTTAGAACTTTTCTGCAATCACAAATAAAGACTATGTAATACAAAGCAGCTTTTATGCCAATTATTTATCATTAAATTTACTAGTAAAAAGCCGAGCTTTTAAAAAGCTTAGAAAACTACGCGAGCCGTGAGGGCTTCCTAAAGCGTAATAATGTTTATGACAGTCTTTTAATAATTATTTTTTTATATATACAGCGATGTTAATTCTTTGGTTTTCTAACAGATGACGTTAGGTAGTACAATAAAATTCTAACCAATGAACACAAAATTGTTAATGTTCATTTTTTTAATGGTTATAAAATTATATTTTTGACAGATAACACATCTAGATATGAAGTTGAAGTACTATGTTACAGCACAAATCTATAGGAAAAGTAGTTTTTCAGAAAAGTGTACCACAACATGCTCAGGCTGTGGGATAGTTTTAGGACTCGCTTCGCTCGCACTAATTGATTTTATAAAAAGCATTTTTACCTTATTTAAAGTATTTAAATAGAAAATCTTTGAACAGATAATAATTAACGTCTGTTTGAAAGCGATATTATTACTTCTTACTTTCAAATGACAAAGCATCTTTTAACTTCAAGTCAGTGAGAGCCGCCAAAATTAGGAACCAGTAATTAACAGTACTCATCTGCAGTCTTTGATGTCGCGACTCGCTTCTTAATTTATCGAAGCAATTCATTTTGTAAAAATAAAAACTACTAAAACCAAGTCTCCTGCACGAATGCAAATACATTTGGCGCCAAACAACTAACACAGTGTTAGATATTTTATATTTCATGTTACCACTTTTGTTTTTTATTTATTTTTTTATGTTTCATTTCCCTTGCAAAAAACAAAACCGGATGTGAAGCCAAGATAAGTACTAGGAGTAGGTCTACTTCGGTGTGTGGTGTACCATATGGGTTAATTTTGGTACTTCTCTGACAGCAAAAGAAACTGAGGAGCAAACTTTTGGTTTCGTGGTCTGCTTCGGCTATCAATTATATAAATTAACACTTGTGCCAATATATCGCTCGCGCCATGTAAACCTAACTTAAAATCGCGATACCTATTGTGTGCATTGCGTAATATCTGCTAAACCTGTTTAGAGTCACTGACCCAGATGAGCCTGCGGACCTTAAAAAAATCTTTTTCATACAGAATTTTCATTATATGATTATAATTCAATATCTGTTCAGCGGTTTTTCCGTGATGTGGTAACAGACTGAAAGATAAAATCTACAAATAAATTCAACTTGTATCGATAGTTATTATTATTTCAATGAGATTTTCCAATACATATTAAATGTGCGGATTTGAATGTTAAAATTCTATAATATATTATGTAACATAGATTAAAAATCTAAAATGTGAACGAAATTCCATTTTGTATTGCCTTTATTCATTTAAGTATTTAAGTATAATTTTACTAAAATTATTGTATTAATTGTTCTTCACTTGAAACGAAGGCTCTTGAACTTTTGCTTATCTTATTAGATATTAGTTGTGTAAAAAACGTATCCGTCCTGAACAGCTGATGAGGTCAATAACATTTTAATTAACAGGTATCAGACATAAACTTTTCTTGGAAGTTTTTAATTTATTCGTCTGCGTCCTTTTATTCATTACGGTATATAATTATACTATTATAAAAAATCTTTGTTTCCAATAATATAGACGTAAATGTTCCTTAGTAAATCACCTAGCGTAAACAAAGTTGTTAGTTAATAACATAAGATATATGGGTGCTTTTAAGTCAATAGAGTAATAAATTTTGTAGCTGTTTGATAGTTTTGAAATTGAAAACGGTCGGCGTCGGCAACATGTTTTTTTATAATCATGTAATATCGTCTGGCCACGAAGTAAACGTGTCAACGCTGTCTGGCCAGCGACATTAATTTTTATTTATCATCAAACGAACCCTGAATGTTCCTGAGAACTTTAAGGCTGGCAACACTCCAAATGTAGAGTACATTATCAGCGAGAGCTTTTATAATTTTTCATTCACGCGTCCGATACGTCGGTAACCCATTCATAACTGAGAATATTCTCGATAAATAAATTTAAGATAGAAGTTGCAAAAATAATATTATTATTTATTGTTATCGTCACACAATCGGCTTAAAAACATGTTATGTAAATTAATCAATTCATATAGTAAATAACAGGTGTGTAACTTTTTAATTTAATATTTTTGTTTCATTTTTATTTGTATATAATTTATTTTTTGACTTTCCTTAAAAACAAGGAAAAGTTAAAATATAATTAACATTATATTAATATAAATTTATTAATATAAATAACAGCGTCATTATAGGAGATATATTATTTGTATTAATTAATATTGGTTAATCTGCTATTTTATGATCTCTTTAACTAATACGTGTTTACGCCTCAACTAATATCCGTATCCACACAAAAAATTTGTAAAATAATAATTAATATGTTTCAATATTTATAAAATATGGTAAAAAAAATGTTACCATAAGAAAAAAAAGTGTGGATATTCTCAAGGATTTATTATGTATCTGTGAAGTAGCGCCAATTTTTTGTATATCGCTGATTTAAATATACTTGACGATGATTTAAATGCCGTTTCAGTGCCGCTGTTTTTTAATATAAAAATTTCAATAGGATTATCTAGTGTATTATGTGACATTCATTGCCTTAGCAAAGATATTAATTATTTAAATAGTGCTACGTCTCGACTGTCTTTTTTTAAATTTGGAAAACATAATAAGCCAAAGTGATCTATACTAGCAACACAACGGTTAGTATACGACACGATGTGTTGTTGTGTGTTGTATTATAAAGAGTTTTTCTGTGGATGTGATATTTCTTGCAGTAAAAAAATTGCCTAAGTTACTCCAGCCCTCTAATTAACTCACGTCCGTCAATAAATAAGCACAATTTCACGTATAATAATAAAAGAGGCATGGAAGTATGGATTTAAATACCTAAAGAATGAACGGTGAGAAGAAAATTTAATGCACTATATTTATGTCGCAGGGCCTCGAGACGACGCGGGTTCGACCCCGGTCAGCTCCGAGGTTGCAATCGACCGCAGCAAGTACACTGGGCTAAATAGGTTTATGACAAATTATTATATTTCCTTATTAAATAATTTGTGAATTTGTTCACATACATTTAAAAAAATATTTTCTATCGCTATATAGTTAACAGAGTCGATATGTAACTAAATAAATTTTATATTATTAATTATTTAAAAATAAAATTGAAAATCTTTTAACGTAGCTAAGTACTATCATCACAATAGTAGGAAAAAGTGGAATATCTAACCTCCTACTTTTTTTGATCGGTTAATAAGTGTGGTTATAAAAGTCATCGAATTTTAGTGTCATTTATAACGAAAAGTAGTTTTACAAGTACTTGTAACTTAAAATCCAATGTAAAGCAACCTACAATAAACTCCTAGCACATTAACCACTACAGTTGCGATGGAATTTATAGGTTTTTAATACGAGTGATGAGACGTTTACTATTGTCCTGCGTCGCTCGAGTCAACGTACTTTCAATGCTATTCGCTTTGAATAATGTGTCACCGTGACGACTCACACGCACTCTACTCATCACATTCTGCACTAAATATATAATAACGAAGTTATATTACTAATATAAATTACAATTCTAAATGTGGCTATAATTAGAGTAAGCATTTGCGTTCTAACAATGTTTTAAATTAAAAATTCACTGTTTAGATTTAGAAAAAAAAAACAATGACAAAAATGTCATATTACGAGTATACTACCAACCATACATATTTGAAATAAAATGAAATCAACTGTAAGGTTTTAAGCGTAATTTTTTATTGATCCTTTCAATACAACAAACTATAGAGACAACTAGAGCAAAATCATCAAATAATTTGACAGATTTCAACTTTCTTATTGAATTACACTTATCTTTAAGTATAAAATATTTTTTTCTCAGATACATTATGCATTGCATTCGCACTCTGTACTCGTGAATCTTAACAATATTAATCATTACATCACTATCATTTATCACTTTTTGTAAAATTGCAAGAAATATTTGAGATAAATGCATAATATCTTGACATTGAGTAATATGAAAGAGATTATTGAAATTTAATAAAAAGAAATGTTTAAATAGCTTAATTTCAAGAATTATTTCAGTTTCTTATATTGTTACAGATCAATAAATAAAACTTATTTCTAAATATATTAAAATTAAATATTGAGAAACTTGCGCTGATTGGTATCCATATAGGAAGGTTAGATTCGCGGTTTACAGTTTACATAAAAATGTTACCGTAGTATGTGCGTATTATTATGTCTCACTTTACTATGTGAGTGGAAACTTTTAATTTTTTTTTGTGTAAAATAAAACACTCATATATTAAGCCAATAAATGCCTTTCTAGATAAATAAACACGTAATGGACGAACGTGCCTTTATATTTTTTCTATCTGTGCTTATATTTAAATTTCAAGAAAATGTATAAAAAAGAAATTTAAAAATAAATAAGATATATAAAGTATGAATTTCATAAAAATGTGAGACATCCTCCAGAGTATTTTATCAGTTTTAATAAACGGGAGCGTCTGTCAAATTTATTTATAGAACGTCTCATGTGTCGATTTATCGCTCAAGGGATGTTCGGTACTGTGTCTAGAGACGAGTTTTATTTCATACCCAACTTTCTATCTTATCTATTTATAAGTTACGGTTTGTCGTATTTATTTTTATTCTCTAATAGTTTTATATATTTTTAATTGATATTGAATTGATATTGTATAGATTTACTCAAAAATATATTTTTTTAATTAAAATACGACAAATCAGTAGGTATTGAACTTAAGGCTTTGTGTATTCTGCTATAAATTTATCACACACAGATACCGAGGTCCGAGGTACAATAAAACAATGCACTATGCATTTCTCGACAATGAATAATGGACGTCCCTTTAATTTATCATTTGTTATTAACATCAATCACTAGACCGCCATTCACAGTTCGATTCTATCGGGAATATCAAATATCTTGCGACCTAAATAAACCTAAGTAATGTTAAGATTCTGATCAGGCAAAAGGCATAGCGGGAAAACATATAATTTGCATTTATAATGTATGCTTTTGTAGATTATATATATAATTTCATTATATATGACAGCGTTCGTAAATAAAAGAAGAGCAAGTACTTTAATCTTAAATTTTAACTTTCATGTAGATTTGGCACAGATTTTCTTACGTCTCGGAGCTGTTCAAAGCACGCTACATGCGTAAATTTATCGAGATAAATATCAAAAGGAAAACACTGACATATCGTCGTTACATTTCTAAAATATAGATATGAGATGGCTCTATTTTGAGAAGAAACGGATGTGTAAATTGTATTTAAAATTATTGCCCATTTTAAATCCAATGACTCTATATATTTCATGAAACATTGAATAATATTATTTTTGCGAGTGAAATTATATTTTGCGATATATAATTATTATTTCTAAATTATTACTCAGATGTTTAAGATATAGTATTCGAAGTATAATACGTATTTATAATAAAATGCATAGGGCCTTTTAACATTGCGTACGCGCAGGTCGACTGATTTCCCCGCTGCTAGTGTGCGTGTATCGAGTTTCACAGGACTGGCGTGTGTGCGTGCGTCGCGGCAGACTTCTTGGCAACGCACTATGTTAGGGTGCGTTTAGATTGAACCGTGTTAGCCGCTTTTTATTACATATTAATAGCGTTTAATCGCCCATTAAACGCCATTACGGAGTAAAGACCTCTATCGTTGTACAGCACATCTAGTTTTTTAAAACCACTAATTGGTATAATCACTTCACGTATGGGTGATGAGCAGGGCTTATTAAAGATAATAAATGTTAGAAATGGAATGCGAAGCATTGAAAGGTATGCAGATACGTTCACATTCAGCCTGAATAGCAGTTTTCTCAGCCTCGTTATTTTAAAATAGATTGCATGTAGATTATAAGCAATTTACCTCGATTACCGTGAAGTTAACCGAAAATAACTGACTTAAACTAGTTATAAGAGATTTTGTTAAGCCGTGTGATTGCAAGTAATTTGTACATGATTACTCAAATATACCAACCATATATTATATTAGTACTACAGTGACATATTTATCATTTTGCACGTATATCATTACTTTATTTAAATATTTCTTAAAAGCTTCTTATCATAGTTAAGTATAGTGAAAAGAGGTGTAACTAGCTTACATTGGAATTTCCAAAGTGTACACTATCTAAGTTAAACTACTTATGTAAATATAGAAAACGTAATTTACATGTATTTAAATTTCCAGTCCTGTACGCACCTTATGCAGCGACAGTTGCGTGTGTGACAAGCGGAGACTACTCGACGCCGCAAGCGGCATATCTACGCTCTACGTGACGATAAGTTTAAGTTGGTTCATAGATGCATTACGGACCACATTTATATTATATTTTGTCTATATTATTATTTTATTTTAATAAAGTAAATTTTTATACTTAATATATCTATTTATAACCCTTTCATACTTTTTTTTTTAAATAAAGCTTCTTATATTTGAAAAACAACTTTTCACTTTACTTTTAAGGTTTACAATTACAGATAAGAAATATTTAAATTATTATTATCATTTAGTAACTATATAGTATAATTTGTCATATTTTTTTCAAACGTTTAAATTTTTGGAGTAATAAAGATATTATTATATTTTATTATTTTTATATATGTAGGTACATAATTATGTATGAATAGGATGGTATGTCACAGTTATAATTATTCCGGCCACTGACAGCTGCAACTTTGTGAACAGATGTCTTTGTCTCATAGTTTCGCACTTAGATATAAATGCAGACTGAGATATTATCTATACATCCATACATATAAATAAAATTGAACTGTCTGTTTTTAATTTCAAATTAATAGCTTTTCACTAAATCATATAAAACTACAAAAAAACAATTTTTAAAATTTGTGTCTGTCTGTTTGTTCCGGCTAATCTCTGAAACGACTGGACCGATTCTTACGGGACTTTCACTTGCAGATACTGTTATAAAGCGTAACTTAGGCAACCGACTTCAAAAAAGAGAAGTTGATATTTTAGAAATTTTAATCTTAGAGTCAAGACAATAAAAACTAAAAATATTTAAAGTAATAAGGTACATTAAAAGACATAATATTTAAAAATATTTTTCATCTTCATAAATGTACAATATTCTAGCTGTACTAATAAATGTACTAATAAAAGCTTGTTATTGCAACTCTTTAGCCCGTTATCTATTTCGATACAAAAGCTTCGCCAGCTCGCTGTTAAGTTCCCGAGAAGTTCATAATTGAATGTTCTTGTATTTATCCGTACCCATTAAATAATTCTAAGTAGAACTATAATATATAAATAATAACATAATAAGTGGAAAATTTTAAAACTATTTCCGATAAAACAAGTAACTAAGCTAAAGAAATCAAGGAAGCTGTGACGACTGACGGTGCCCTTGAATACCTACGTACCTTCCGTCCATTATAATATGTGACATTATTATACTTTACCTTTTAATTTAATAGTAAAAAGTATTAGCCATACTGATCTAGCTCTTTTAATTATACTATACTAGCGACTCGCCCTCGCTTCGCTCGGGCTCTTCCCTAGATTTAGCACAGGCAAAGCCGCGGGAGCCGCTAGTTATGCATATAAACTTTCCTCTTGAATCACTCTATCTATTAAAAAAAACCGCATCAAAATCCGTTGCATAGTTCTAAAGATTTAAGCGTACATAGGGATATAGGGACAGAAAAAGCGACTTTGTTTTATACTATGTAGTGATAGTGATGATTTGACTACCACGTAACGAACAAATTTTACAGAATAATTGGGGCTACGTTGCTCTCTTAAAAAATATTAAATCTTACTACAGTTACTCATTAAATTCTGACAAAACTTTCTCTTTCACGATTTATCCATTAAACTTAAAAATAAACCTTTTATATTCAACACTACAGGTATACTTAAAAGCATAGAATATTTTGTAATATTTATAAATTAAAAAAATAGATTCAAGTTTATGTTACAGTTAAAACTGTCAGTCAAAACTATATGTGACTGCAAACTGAAACCAATAACATAAGCTTCTATAGCTGTTTACTGTTCAGTTAAAACTAATTTAATAGTCAAAAATAGTTCGACTGATTAATAGTTTTAACTGTAGCATTTATACAGATAAGAATCGCGTTTGTTTCCGTAAAAGTGAGGTAGAGAGATCGTGAGACGCTTCGGTGTGGCAAAATTAATGTCTTACCATATATTATAGTCTTTCTGCATACTAAATGTCATTCAAAACGGTACAGCCATTTCAGCTTGAGCCAAGCTACAAATGTTCAAAGGTTTCTTTCGCGCTGATAACAGTAGTGCAATAGACTATGCACAATATCTATTTTGAGAGTTACTCAGTAAGGAATAGTTTTTTCTATCCAATAATTAAATCTATAAATATAATAAAATTATAACTGAATTGAATCAGAACATTAATTTTTTTCGTCATTATTATCAATACATAGGCATAATCTTTATTTTGTAGAATTTTTGTCTGCTTATCAAAATCACGCGGCAACACAAGAAAACCGTTAGACCAATTTTTGATGAAATTTGATATGATGATAGCTGATTACCAGAATCGACATATTTATAGAATTTTATACCAACCATTAAAATGAAGTAAAGCGAAGCGAGGGTAAGTCCCTAGTTTAATATAAAATACAAAATGACAAGATGAAAGGCGATATCAAATTTCATTTAATTTACATTTGGTATATGAAAATATTAGGTCGTGGCGATTGCCAACGTAAATGATACTATTTATCCACGTCTTCATTGCGTTATGCGATTTAGAGAACTAGGCATTTGAGGTTTTACTTACGACATAAATGATATTGGTAGTAATTATGAATGATTAATTTTGCAATCAAGATATATTACTGGCATTTTGTTTAAATGCCGCTTATGAAATATATAATAAAATGTTTCTTAATATTATAATAACTTACATACTCATATTTCCAACTTATAAATTTGAAACTACTTTCTTCTTTGAGTAGGTACCGATTGTGATACGAATGCTTTTTCTATTACAATTCATATAGATTTTGTAGTAAATATATTTTTTGGCGTTTAAACTTTTTACTAAATAAAAATATTATTTTAGCTTATAATATAAAAATTACAGACTACGCACTTCTTGTAATTCCTGTAATGACAGATCTACGATGACACTAATGAAGCTCGCCAACAAGTCTACAGTGAAAAGTTGGCAACTGTTGCGGTTAAAAATATTCCATTTTACGACGTTAGTTTGCTTCTTTAGTTATTCTCTTATTCGTGATTTTTGTGGGGAAGTCAAAATACGTAACGCCTATGTTGGATCATACATAAATCTTCCTCACTTTCATCACACACAATTAATTAATTATTTAATTAAAATATTAGCTTGAGTTTAAGATAAAGGACATCTGCAAAAGTTTTAAAAAAGCGCGGTTCGTAGCTCAACGTACAAGTGTATGGTGTTTAATTTTCATAATCTCTATCCAGTATGGCCGGTTGCTGAACCCAGCGGGTAGTGATAGTCGCCGCTTAGTCTCGGCTGCTTTATGAACGATAGTTATATTGATTTCAAACCATATCATATCGTTAACATAATCTCTCCAAAAATCAAATATGACATTTGATTGGTTTACATTATAGAAAATTGCTAAATTCGTCGAAATTTGACGCAAAATTGAGGTTTTATAAAAAAATTGCGCATTTATTATATAAATTAGAATACAAACATCATAGTGAATCATGATGGGAATTGGAAACACCTAATTGCTCATTCATAAAAGTATTTAAAGTCATGCTTTAGCTTCTATAGTATTCTCATTTCTCGGTACAATATATTTTTATACATTTTAACTCGAATCTTTTACAACATAATACATGTATGACGATTATTATTTTTATTAAAACGTTAATTAGATGGACTTGCAGAAAGTTATGTTGAAATTTCTCGTTTTACAAGCTCGCTGTATGACATTCCACGACATGTAGGAAGCACACATCACTGTGTACATGTGGGCACAAATTAGTGGGGTAGGTCAGATGACGACTGACTGCACTAATTTCCTGGTAATGCCGCGGCGTTGGCTTACAACATGACGGACCAATCCGTATTCAATATATTTATGGTCTTAAATCTTTGTTAGCGAGCATGTTAATATATTTAATTTACCGTTTATATTTTTAGCTTTACATCTGTTGATATGAAGAACCCTTTACTCTATATAGGTACCATATAGTAAAATTTTAATCAAGTCGAATCTGTCCATTAAATATTTTTTGGAAAATTTTATTGAAATAGTCATTAATCGATATAAAGACCTAATGTATCGTTTTTAGAATCTATCTGTCAGTCTGTCTATCTCTTACCGCATCACGAGAAAACAACTAGACAAGTTTTGATTAAAGTTAGTACGATGAAAATATATAGGCTACTTGTACTGTAGGAAAATATCTCATTTTTGAGAACTGCTTACTAAACTCATAACGTACCTAAGGGCGAACCCAATCGGGGAGGCCTAGTACATTACTAAAATTATAATTAAAAATAAAAGCTTGTAAATTAAATAAATATATACTTAATCTCATTCATAACTTTAATTACTCGATCAAACATCCATGAGTACATACATATTAATGTTTTAAATAAATGACTAAGGCTTACTGCAGAAATCCCAAGTAGGTATGTCATTTTTTGTCCGACTTTAAAAAGGAGGTTCTATTTACTGACAAAAAAGACTCGATTATTATCGCCAATTGTGCATCGATCTTATATTTTTAATGAAATCATTGACAAAGTTCATAAAAATATATTCATTATTTTAAAAATATAGTTATTATACATATTTATTTTTTTAAATATCTGAGCTACACTTTAATATTATTAATAAACTTTAAGCCATTGAAGCTAAAATTAAAATTTATAAATATTTAAAATTTTTATGGGACCAAATTGTAACAATTCCGCATAAATCACAGAGTTATCGGTGTACATACATAAAAAAATATACCGAGCGAATTGATAACCTCCTCCTTTTGGAAGTCGGTTAACAATTAACTCAGGCCTGAATCACTTATGTTTTTACCCGTTTCCTTTGAACAAGTATATTTTTTCAATTAGCGAATCTATTTTTAAAACATTATTATAACCTTAGTGGTTTTGTAGTGAAAGGATATTCATGACTCAATTTTATTTTCCTACGTTCGTAATTTTTAATATTTTAAGCCAGTGCAATCATTTTTACTATTAACATATTGTGAGTTTTAAAATTCTTTTTACACTACTATCGATAAACCTAGAGTTAATCGTAGAATCATGGAAAGTTTCAAAATTTTGTACTAGAAAGTAGAGTTTGCTTAATAGTAAAAATCATCTTACAAATTAAAACTACCTTCATCATGTATAAGATACATGATAAACGTAGACAATAAATATAACATTCAAGTATTTAAATAAAGCTAACGAGGTAATAAAATAAAATTAAATTTATAATTGATAGCGGTGCGTCAATCCGCGGTGTCGCGTTACCGCCAGGTGTTCAAAATTATTCAAATTTTGCCCAAATTTAATATTTTTTAAAGTTTATCTTTGTTTTATATAACAAGACGAAGATGCCGACGCGTTATTTATAGATTTTAACGTGGTTTTAATGGCTGATCTTTGATACGACGATATAAAATTAAATAGAAGTCGGTTTTTATTACTTTTTTTAAACAATATTATCATAAAAACTACTGAACCGGGTTTTAAGTCAATAATATCGAATACATAAACTATCGTGATTGTGTGATGAGCCTAACTGGAAGATACGCGAGTACTGCGTTCACAGAATCTGTAATCAATGATGCCAATATTGCTAATTTTATCTCGTTTGGGATTCGAACACGCTACCTGCTCAAATTCCATTCATTGGCCCAGGTAGAAACATCTAAAAGTAAATTTTAATCTTGTTGTATTATGTACTAAAATAAAAGAAATAAAGAATTCATAGTGTTAAAAAACTGTACACTAAATAAACTTTTTTATATAGATATTTTTGTTAATGTCTTATGTATGTATGTCTGTTGCCAATCTCAGTGTAGTTCCCTAAAGTTTACAGATAAAGTTAGTTTATTTTCTAAACTTATTTTTACTTTTATAAATCGAATTATTATTGACAAACAAATGCTTGATATAAATTAAATTAAAGTAAAAAAAATATAATTAATAATTATTTTAATTTATTTTATAATAGTTATAAAAAAATGAATATTTTTTTAGTGTAATACTATAAAGTAGTGAAATACGTAACCGAAATGCGCTTTAAATGTATGAATGAATTATTGGATTATAAAAAACAAAAATTAGCGAATCTCGAAACCCGTTGATGTCTTTTACATAGAGATTTTATTATTTTTAAAATAATACATATAAGAGGTTTCAAAATGCGTATATATAGCATAGCGTATATAGCGATAGCGTTTTACCACTTTACGTCCTTATAAATTTTAAATATGAAAGTATTTATTTAGTTTATTTAGTATTAGTTTACATATTAAGTTTGAAAATAAATTTATAATCACGACTTAATGTATTTGTGGCATATCTCTAATATTTAAATATAAAAAATATGTATAGAGCTTTTTATGTGAAACATTAAATTACGAAAATTACCGTTTTTATTACGTTCTATGCTATTTTTTTAATATAATAATACAGTATTTTATTTAAATCTAATCTTGTTATAAGAAACTAAAAATATGTACTGAACTGTACGTAACAGGAGTTTAACAACTTGTGGATTCAATCGATTAAGTTATAAAATTTAACTTTAACAACCTTTTCTTTTATACTAAATTATTTTTTTTATATTTGTATATAGCACTTATGTATTGAAAATCTCTAGATAAGATATATTTGCTACTATTGAATTATGCAGCGTTGGAAAATCCATCTGCCATTTTGATAGGTACTCGTTTCCAAACGTATGCATCTTTACTGTTTTTTTATTTTTATGCATAACCTATGTCAATTGTCAATGTCAATTGTGTTAATAATAGGAAAAGTAAGCTTACTTTAAAAAAATGTTTTTTTCCATTTTTCTTATTAGTTTTAGAAACTATTTTTTTATCTCAAATAAAGAAATGAGTTGCATTTTATAAAATATAGGTATATTTAATGTCCCTGACAGATGACTCACACAGAGAATGATTGACAAGATAAACAGACAATAATGATTACGTACTTTAACGTGCATAACGTAGATTGTTACTTAACTATTATGAAATAAACCTAATGACCGTTCACTTACATATAAAAATATCCTTGGTATTCAAATTGAATATATTTTACTCCTCCACTGTAAATGAATCAAGATATAATCTCAGTTTTATATTAATATTATTTTTTATGTAGGCAATTTATTTCCTCAAAATTACAAAAAAAAAAATTATCCTTTTTAATTAAACATGTCGGATAACACATCAATTTTGACTGATTGCCTGAGATATCAGTCGGATTGCGAAAGTACTCTTCGATTTCACCTTTTTTTTTGATATGATAAATATTAATCTCACTTGGCGCCGGTAGTGACGTAACAGATAAGATCTAGAAATAAGATGACTAGGTAAACGTTAAATAAAATGTTAATTATAAAATATATATGGAATAACAAATCTAAGAATTGCAACTGCAGCGCATTCTTAGCAGTGCAGTTTGAGGACGTTTTATTGCTTATACAACTAATTTTAACCTAACATGACTGAAGTGAAGAAAATAAATAATTGAATTAAGTAATTAATAATAGATTTTTTATGATCTAGATATTTTATTATTATATAAATGTAACCTTTTATTCTCAAACGAACTATAACCTTTTAGTTCACGTAACAATTTTAAACTTGTCGTGAGTTTATCAATCAAATAGTCAATAAAGGTAAATAAACCCTAATAAACATTGAACCGCATTTACTATAGATCACACGCGAATCTCCCATCTGTTGACAAAACATGCGACTCTAGCCTCTATTTCCAACTATCAAAGAATAAAATCGCGTGCTATATTTAATAAAATTTAAATTAAGTGCAGCATTGTATTTATGATATGAAAAATTTACTTACATTTATATCCAATAGTAAAGCACAAAACACTGCAATTAACGTATACGTTGTACGTGACGAGTACACCCGCGATCGTGCGTGCGTTCTATGCCGCGTGCGTTCAAAGTTTGAGTGCTGCCGGTCCCTCTTGAAGTATATATTATTGGAGGATAAACGCCACCATTGGTCGGCGGCAACGCGCCCGCCTGACTCATACTACGTCACGAGGTGGAAAGCCTGCGGCTGCGACGAACACATACGTTTTTTATACCGTTGGTTAATCTAGTTCGTTTTCGGTTTTTGATTCCGTTAACGCTAACATCTCATTTGTAACTAACTTATTCGGGTTATTTTTGTTTGGCATGTCCTATTTTACTATTATTTCTTGTTAAGTTTGAAGTTATAAGTTTTCCTTAAATGTAGAGATGTTTGTGCTTAAAAACCAGGTTCATTTTATATGTTTATATTGTTCATTATTAGAAAGTAGGCTTTCTTATGTCATTCTAGTATCTTCTTCAGAATCAGACTCCATATCAGTATATTACCTGAGCATCGAGATAAGTATGACACGCTGTACTTATTCGTATATAAATAATATATGCACTAAGTACTTAGTCAAAATAATTATTACGTAACTAAAATTGTACTATTTTATTTTTATTAATATTTTCAATTTTTTTCAGACTGGTCTCTCCCGTGACCAAGATTGTTGTAAAGCATTAAAAACGTCAAAATCAAAATAAATTCGCGAAAAAAGATACATGTATCACCAGAATTAAGAGCAAAATGTACTTATATAGAGAAATCTTAGTATATGACGTATTTAAAATACACAACGTAAGTAGTTATTAGTTTCTAACGTCAATGAAGTCACAGTATTTAAATGACTATCTATTTTTCTAAAACCAAGCTTAATGATAATATAATATGTCAGATAAAACCCACTTACGTCAATACATCGCGAGCTAAAAAATATTAACGAATTTAATAAGTAGCCATGTGCATTCAAAGATGAAACAAAATATTTACGTGTAATAAACAATCTGAGATAACTTTATCGCTATCTTGTTACGTGTACGTTATGAGATCTATCACATACTTTGTATTCGAAGGAGTTGTCCTGCAGTTTGCCTGATGTAGAGAGAGGTTATTTATTATTTTATGTTTAAAAGAGAGAGTCTCTATTTTAAAACTATATCCTAAATACAGATAATACTAAATATTCTTTTTTTAATAGTAATACAACTATTCTAGGAATATCTTGTATTATTTTCCTTTCCTGTAAGACTCTATATTCGCTGTAAGCGATGAATTGATAGATTTTAAAAAGCATTTTCTGATGATTATTCTTATATAAATAATGAAAGTGATGTGTATATCTTACACTTTTACAAATACTTATTCCATCCAAATGGATGGATGGAACGAACAAACACGATTTTCACTGAATAATATTTAATTATGTCTCCTATACTATCTTTCTTCCTTACTATTAATTTGAGAATAAACAAATATTGGTAGATAAAGAAAGATAAGTGTAATGTTACAAAAATGAAGTAATAAAATAATAAGGTTTAGTACTCTGACGTCAGCATGCCAAGTAAAGGGCATCGTTGATAAGAGCCCTTGTAGGAACCAGGAAGGCATTTAAAGGAAGTACAAATTAATCTAATATCAAACATACCAAGTTATTTTGGTGTTAAATAATCTCATAAGAAAATTTTACGTATATATTACGATAATACATCCTCATTAATAATTTTAAAGTACATTAAAATATCATGTTTAAATAACCTAAAAATCCAAAAATAGAAAATGTAAGTAATTTTATCATTTTGACCTGATAGTGGTCTAATTAATTATAATTTGTATAGTATGTATATCGCAAAATCTAATCACAATTTTCTTGTTTGTATCAAAACTTTGTTTCACAAACTAATCCTTATCCTTACTATAATATTATAAATACGAAAGTAATTGTATATCTGTCCGTTAGTCTGCTTTCATGCTGAAACTACTGAACCGATTTAAATTAAATTTAGTACACAGATAGTCTATAGAAAAGTTATATTTGTTATATATGTACGAGTAGGTAGTGTAGTAGTATACCTATATCTAGAAAATATAATAAATAAATCTTAATTTAAAGTATAGAACAATTGAAGACTCAATTGTTCTATTCGTCGGTCGTTGGGAAAATCCTTTCAATCAAAGAATACGGAAACAAGACATTTATTTTTTTTTCTTTGTAGAAAAAGTCAAACAAATTAATGCTTCGTGCATCAATTAGATGACTCCTGTACCTACATTGCCCGAGCACTCTCAGGCTCTGTACCTACACATTCTCATTAATTGATGTAAAAAATATCTTAATACCATTCATATTTAGGTATAGGTAGCTTAGTAACAAAAGGAACATAAAAATTTTCTTCTATATTATTATAATTTTAATAACTTTAGGTATAGCTATAGACTAACTCTATAGTACATTACAGTTCGCGTCACGTAAAAAGAACGCTGGAAGAAAGTGGTGGGGGGCGTGTTTGCGCATCGGTACATTCGCACACGAAATTACTAAGCCTATTCATTTATTTTTGAACTAACCTTTCGCTCGTGACGTATAGTGGTTATTCGTAGATACGTTGAAAAATATATTAGATAGAATGTCATTAAACAGAATTTTATAAATTAATAAAATATGTTTGATTCATTGCAGAATTTTTAATCAAATTACAAAAAAATAAATTAATTCGTTTTTATATATATATTTTTTATTGTTAACTGCATTGTTATCAGACTCTATCTTTATAAAACAATATTATTCAAAAATATTATTTTTCTATTTTTGATATAAAATCATTTCGTAACTAATAACTTTTGTGTACGCGATGGTATTTTGAACTGACAAACCAATAGCGAGCCGGAAAGCATGCGGCGCGTGCCTCGCCGTCCCGCGCCCCGCGTCTTACCACCAAATTCGCTTATAAATCGCCTCTGCGCAACTTGACAGCCAGCGTTCTTTTTACATGACGCGAATTATACAATCACTATTACATGAGTATTTACGGAGATACCTAACATTTTCCTCAATTTTTTTTAGAAAATGATGTGCCAATCAATTTTCTTATAACAAAATTCTTACCAAAATTAATAATTTCATCTTATAATTAGGGAATCGTTGGTGTTGCTACATTATATTATTATTTTTGGTATGAAAATCGTTACATTTGATACAGTTATGCGATTCACCTTTATTAGGTTAGACTTTAATGTAAGCTTTAATGTCGCCAGTACTGTTTATATTCTACATTTAGTTTTCGTTTATTAGGAACAGTGCCATAAAAATGTATTTAGATTTTAGTGACTTTCTCTGATTTAATCTATGTCTACATAATGTAGTAACATTATAAGTAAAGTTTTTAATAGATTAACTAAATAATAGACTAATTTCAAAACTTCAACTTACCTAAACATTACTAATATGGGCAATATTTTAATTTTCCGTGGGATTTTCTAATTAGAAAAAAAATAGAGATTCCCACGGATAGTGTAATGTTATACGGGTACCTAAGGTATCAAAAAGTTACCTACAATACTAAGACTAAAAATACCTATTTTTATACAAATTGTAGGTATATAACAAAACATCTAGTTGTTTTTCAACGACCTTGCGTACTAGTACTTTCGGTCCAACATCACTCAACTAGCGAGTCCGAGTTTTGCTGTGAAGGCATAAAGCTGACGCAACTCACGTGCTCTCTTGGTATATCACTACGAGCATTGTATTAGTTTTTAATAGAACTGACCGCGTTCCGCAAAAAGTGAAATGGTCAAGGGCGGATATAAAAGTTGCACTAATTTTACTTATTATTATTGCTATGAAATTTGGTGCTTAATATATAATTAATTAATTTTGTCAAAAGTAATTTAGTACAAATTACTAGACTGCTCATGGCACCGAAATATAATGCGTTAAATTGTAAGCAATATGTTACGGTTTACAATCTTTGGACAATTTATAATCTCGCGAGGTTGTAAGCTGCGAAATTATAATCTTACGGATTTTACGGCGACATATACATTTTTACACCTATACAATATACATATAATAAATTTCTAACTGAGTCAAATCTGTACATATTAATTTTTTTTTGGAAAATCTAATTTAGACATTATTTTAGAATTTTTGTCTGTCTGTCTGTGATCGCGTTGCGAGAAAACCACTAGACGGATTTGTATGAAATTTGGTATGAAGATAGCTGGTTACCCGGGTTAATACTTAGAGTACTTTTTATTGCGGGAAAATATCTTATTTCTGAGAAAGTCCACTAACCGTTACAAGCTGGCTATAAAACATCACACGGTATGTGAAATCTGTTTTGTTTTCGGTATTTAGAACGCGGGAGGAGCCGCGGGAAATGCTAGTTATACATAAATGATACTGCAGTGAAGTAACCATAGTCGCCCATGATAGGAATACAATAATCTGTTCGCAGCCTCCACATTATATTCTGACTGTTAATTATGTATTTGTCACACTTTATAATCCTAAAACAAATTGATGTAAACATTTATATTTTGTACAAGAAAGTGTAACATTATTTAGTTATATAATTACTATGTTTATTTGAGATCTACGTTTTGTTTTATTAGGCTTTATTGTATTAAGGCATGTGTACACGTGTTCATAGTTAAAATTAACTTTACTGATTTACTCAAAACTTGGGTAAAAGTTTGCTAAACTTGTTTCATTTATGTATTTAGGCATTTTAAGGTTGCTGAACAAAGGCCTCCTTTCAGAACGAGGTTGATCACGCTTCGGACCACCTCGCTAGCCGTTAGCGGGTGCGGGTTGGCGGACTACACATATCTCTTGAAAAATTGCTAAGTTGTCAAGATGTCTAAGTAACGCTCAGACATGCAGGTTTCCTAACGATGTGACATTGACCGCAACACCAGTGATAATCATACGTGAAATGCTTCAGATATAATAGTATTGGAGGAGGTTCGAGACTCGGGATTCGAACCAGCTTCACTTCGATTCTCAAGCGAGCTACTTAAATAAAATTATTTGAGCCTTTTATTCACTTTATTTTAATGAAATATACTTATTAGTATATCTCTTGTACATAGCTTTTGAAAAGCTTAATTTATAATAAAAGGTTACAGAGTAAGAAAGCTTATGTGGGGGCTTCTCGGTTTTGACATTATACGCTTCCACCGTTTTAATTCTGTACTTAATTCTTGCACCCTGTTCCAGTTGGTCAATGAAGCCAAGCAGAGGCAGGGAACAACTATTTGAGATTTCAGAACCGTGCTGTTTCTACGTACAGCTTACGATAAGTTGTTTTGGGAGCTAATAATATTATTATCATTAGTCATATAGAAGTCATTGATTCCGATAATCCACTGACTTCTACTAAATTTTAAATAATATAAAAATGGACACATCTCAAAAACTAAAACAGCTTAAAATATGTTGATAACTTTGATAATTCGAGAATGTCCCAAAGAAATCTAAATGTTTTCTAATTTAAGATTTATTAATTATTTTTATTAATTATAGGACATAGGTATAAGAATAATGTAAGCCATGCCTAATAAATCACATGACTAACGATTATGACGTCACAGGTCACGGGTATTGTAGGCTTTTGTTTATTTGTTGTTATGTGTGTATTTTGAATAAGCGTTCTAAGAACAAAAGAAAATATATTAGGTATTTCAAAAAGATAAGTTAAACATATTCAATAAAATAGTGTAAAATAATTGTATTTAAAAATTCAAATCAAATCAAATGAAAATATTTTATTCAGCATAAAAATTGTTACAATTTCTTACTGAATGGCATGAGTCTACCACCAGTTCGGAGAGAAGAAACCTCTGACCTGAGAAGAACTGGGGAAAGAAACTCAATTAATCACAACATTCTTCGTTGAAATCTATCGCTGCACATTATACCTATAAACACTGTTTAAATTTTTGTTTGGTTTTCAATTTTCACCAATGGAAAGAGAGGTTATTAAGAAAATTTATCTGTACATGAAATATTATTTGGAAGTTCTTATTAAAATAGTCCTTATTATCGATACAGAGGGCGAATTTATAGTTTTTAGAATTGGTGCCTCTGGGTAGTTGTGTACGCATCACGAGGAATGGGACTAATTTTGGCTATAAATTGACGTGATTATAGCTATTTATTCGGGTCAACATATTATTTTTTTTAATGCGAGAAAATATCTCATCAAGCTATAAAATGTAAAAAAACGTACCTAGAGTAGAGACGGCCCAGAGTGGAAATTCGAAGAGTCGCTAGTAGGCTATTTCGTAAACTTTGAATTATGTAAAAATAAATATAAATTACTAAGGATAGAGAAGAGAAGAGAGGTCTATAAAAAGTTTATAAAATGCAATTTTATAAACATACAAAGGGAGAAGTGGGGAAAAATAGTCTTATTATCTACGTCCATTTTCCCTCAAATAACTTCTACTAAAAGATTCATTAATTTCCTGTCTAAGAGTATATTACTTAATTGAGAATATTATGTAGATACGTATTCTGTTACCAAGATGACACTAGAAAAAAAAGGCATGACTCATAAGTCACACAAGTTCTTCTAACATGGTAGTAGAGAGTGTATAAAAGTAAATATAAAACCTACAGATGTGTTTTCATTTATTATTTTATATAAGAGATATATAAGAAGTAAATATTCTATACATCTATTTAGATATATATATTTCAAAAACTGAAAAGATCGTAAACGTACGGTCAAAAATCAAATATGTCAACTAAAATAGTACATACATATTATGTATATTGTAAGTTAATTCGCTAAATACCCTTTGATAAAATGTGTAGCTTTAAAATCTCTTCATTCTAGTATATTTCAGTATTGTTTCAGTTACAATGTCGCAGTCACAAAGGGATTTCCGATGAATCATTAAGAACATTGAAAATTTTCGCACTACTTAACTAACTTTAGTTTTAAAACTAAAAGCTTTTTATTTTATTATATAATAATTCAATTTTACTAAACTTTTTAGGTTAATTATTAGCAAATAAGGAATTAAGTTTTGTGTCTTTAAAACATTTTCATTCTTATTTATCTTACTATATTATTGAACAAGTTTACCTACTAAGGAATGAAGCGAGGGTAAGTCATTAATTATATTTTATTTTATGTATGAATCACTGTACCCAAGAAATGCCTTGTATTCCCCACTTTTTAACGTCCCACAGCTGGGCACGGGCCTGGCGTAGTGCGAGCTGGCGGAGTTGGAAGGTTAGAAATAATTCGCACAAGAAAATATCAGAGGTGTGAGAACCCGGATTTGAACCCGCATCTCTCGGCCATCTAAGCAAGCTCGTTCCCGCGTCGCTACCACTGTCAAGAAATGCCTTATGGTTTGGATTTGTTTGAATAAAATGAAATAAATATGTATTATAATAAAACAACAAATTTTCATACATAACAATATTCATTGAATATTTTTTTTGATTTAAAAAAAGTATGATGATGCAGTTGATTTAAAAAAAAGAATGTCATATTTATTATAGATAAATTATAACGAAAATTTGTATTAAGAAACTTTGTCTTCCAAGCTTTTTTAACCGATTATTTGAAGTTGTGTCTAGAATTCTTCTACTACAAAATATGATGCAATGCAACACTTTCAAACGTCATTGTGACGGCAGGTAGTTTTGAGTTTAAGGTCACTAAGATCTAGCCGACTGATGTAACTTTTACGGCAGGTTAGTACCCGCTAATTGAATTAGATGGAGAGGTAAAAGTACAAAGGAATGTGGGTGTATGAGGAAGTTAAAAAAATATATGCCACACCTAAAATTAATTAATTGTTACTGGATTTATAAATAAATAGTAAAATACATAAAATATTGCATTAAAAATTGTCAAATTTCCTGCCTAAAAATTAAGAAAAAGTAAGCAAGTTAGTAGAGTTCTATATTCAGGGTAAACTTACATATTGAAAGAATTGTCAGAATGATTCATTAAAATGCTAGATTTCTATGAGATCATGAAATTATTTATATTTGTTAGTACTATAGTATTGTCGCGGAATAGAGTGCGAACCCGTAATACGTAATATTATAATTATTATATTTATTATAGTAGTTATTTCAATTTCCTTAACAGACAGTGAGTAAGTGATAATTTAATCATTTAGATAGAATAAAGTACAAAAATTCTGTTTGTAAAAGTTACGCTATCTTTTCTCCTATGCTTTAATAAACTTCGAGCTTATCCACAGAAAAAAAATTGGTATATTTTTTTGGTATATTATTCGTTAAGAATAATCGATTTAATGTTTTGCATAAATAAAATTAAGCCAGTGGGATTTCCATTAAATTAAATACCCTGTATTCTAATCAAAGGTTTTTATGATGACAGCGAGAGCGTGTCAATGTAGAGTTCTGTAATTTTGAAACAATTCTTTTCTTTTGGAAATATTCTAATCATAAAATCAAAACTTGTTGTGACAAAATCAACATTCACTAACAAACTATTTTCGATCGTATATTTATTATTTACTACGCAGGTGTTTTTCGTACGAAATTTGACACACCCTTCACTCTACTTTATACCTGTCAATAACCAGTAGCTTGAAATTAATTGAATAGGAATGTTTAATTACTGTTTTTACTTCGCAGTACCTACTACAGTTTTTACTTAATGTAGGTATGTAATAAAAACTAGATCTCCTTAAATAAATTTAATAGTACCTAATCTTTTATTTGTTATCAGTATGAGCAACAATTTTAGTATAATTGCATGTTTCTTTTATTAAACTGATTCTTCAGAAAAAGTACGGAGACTAGTTACTAATATTAAAAATGAGTTTCTAATTTCAGAAACTAAAGTTTCAATTTTAAAAAAATATTTTAACAATTTACAGCCCACTTGAAGAAGGTTGATAGCTATCGAACGGCACGTTGTAAGCCATAGGAACAGAGCATGCATACTGTAACTACGTAGGCGGAGTCCCAGACAAATACTGTAATAAATTGAATGTAAAATTGAAGCCTACTCTCATCTTTATAAATGCACATGATGTAATATATTTAAAAAATTGCAAGGTATTGGCATTCTTCGAAATGTAAGCAAGTTGGCAAGCGGTGCAAAACGCAGTTATTACGCAAGCGAGGCACCGAACCACCGAGCACTTCACGCCGCTCCTGCGTCCAACGACCGCTTACAGTTAACGATTAACACTAACAAAAACAATGACCTCTCAATAAATTTCAAATATACTTAAGAAACTTTAAAAATAAAAACTACATTACTTTAATGAAACTACATTGAAGTATATAAATAAATGGCATTTATTCGTTCTGGTTACGGAATGAATAGATTTGAGTTAAATTATTATTATTCCCATGATTACGGTTGTAGTGAAGTATTATAATTTGTGATATAGTCTGTGGTCAACATTTTTTTTTTTTTTGCTTGGACTTTGGCTGGAAGGGCTTTACGTCATCGTCTGCGCGCGCGCCGTACTTCGTTCGTTGAATCCTCATATTAAAAAGAAATATTAAAATATCGCACGCTAACCTCAGCGTGAATGATAGCTATAATATTATCTTTTACACGTGTACGGACTTTGATTCAAATTGCATTTTATTTTTTTTATGATGTGTCTTAAGCTCTTTTATTGGAACCAAATACTTTACTTTGATTGAAATAAAAATATTTAAATATATTTGTTGGTTTCTAGTTCATTCTATGTTTGAAACTTTTTAAATGCGCAATAATAACTGCAAGCACATATAAAATTGCTTCGAACATTCGATTTCTCATTGAATTCTCGGTATTGCAAAACTGAAACTAACGTTATATAATGGATACCTTTATAATTAGCGCCTGCTATCAGGAAAAATTGTCAAGTGTTGGATCTATTACTAATACCAGGTAAAAATATTTATACTTAACGTAACGAAAACGATATGCGCGTGTCTCGGAAACTTTATAACTATGTGTGCTTGTGTCTTGTGACATTTCATAAAACGACATACGTTTATAAAATTCTAATTATTTTTCCCGTGACTCAACTTTAAGGTTTAATTTTCAGTTCTGACTTCAGGAAATGTACAGATATTGTATTTATAATTCGTTATAATAACCCTGTGTCGTTATGAGTGTGCTTCATAAAATGTCAATTCACTTACGTATGGGATTGGTGCTAGCGTTTGAACTAGACAATTGCATCGTGTACGTTACGTCTAGTGTGAACGGGTTCTTTCTTTGAATTTGAGTAATTGATGAACGACGTCGCGTTTACACGGAAATCTAAAGCAAACATTAGCTTCTAGAACTATTATAATAAACTTACTCACTGAAAAGAATATTAACCAAATTTAATCCTATAATTATTCAGGTAAGGGCCAGAATCGTATAAAATACTGATTAAATGGCGGCGTCGAGTAGACGCGCTGTCTGCGGCCGTCCTCACGCACATTCTACCATTTCGACTACTAATTTCACTTGTTATAATTACCATTTCTCCTTTATATCCCTTTTAGGAGTAAATTGTGTATACGTAGAAGTCAATGGAAAGTTGACACATGGAATGTTTCAATGTAGGTGCAATGCGTGCCACCCATTGAAAGATTCCGATAAGCGAAAAGTAAACAGCGCGCGCTGGCAGCCGTGAAGGTACACCGTTGACTAAGGTTGTTTGCGTTTTAAAACAAATAAGAAACTTAACTAATATGTGTAGAATGGGGTCATAAAGTAGTAAGTACACATCAATTAATGACATAAATTAGTACATATATAAATAAAGCTACATTT
The DNA here is from genome assembly GCA_905231865.2 of Boloria selene. NCBI lineage: Eukaryota > Metazoa > Arthropoda > Insecta > Lepidoptera > Nymphalidae > Boloria > Boloria selene. Next base: position 10,514,636 of record HG993149.1, read on the forward strand.
GAAAAAATTATATTTTATTAATATCACTACATACTACTTAGTATAAACAAAGTCGCTTTCCGCTGTCTGTGTGTCCCTATGTATGTTTAGATCTTTAAAACTAAACCATGGATTTTGATTCGGTTTTTTTAATATACAGAGTGACTCACGAGGAAGGTATAATACACTAGCGGAACCCGCGGCTTCGCTCGAGCTAAACCGTCTTAGTCTTATATAATTAATTTTTAATGATATATTTATTATTTCAAAAAAAAAGGTAGGTACGATAAAATCACTATCACTACATAGTATAAACAAAGTCGCTTTCTTTGTCCCTATATCCCTTTGTACGCTTAAATCTTTAAAACTACGCAACGGATTTTGATGCGGTTTTTTTTAATAGATAGAGTGATTTAAGAGGAAGGTCTATATGCATAACTAGCGGATCCCGCGGCTTTGCCTGTGCTAAATCTAGGAAAAAGCCCAAGCGAAGCGTGGGCGAGTCGCTAGTTCAATATATTTTAGTGAAAGAAATGTATTCAGCCTTTCCGGTCTTTAAAAATAGTGAGCAGACGAGTGGGCTTATCGAAATGGCTTAACTAATAAACATTCTTTAGGAATCCGCTGTTATCCGTCAAAAATGTCTCATAAAATTTATATCTGTTTGTTCTTCTAGTCTTTGACGTGCGAATTAGAAATAGATATTTTATGGCACAAGCGCATCGTTTGTTTACACTATCAAATTTACTTATATCAATAAGTAACATCAACCTTAACAATTAGTAAATTTAATGTATATGTACGAAAAATATATCTTTAACAAATGGTTCATTTTAGCTCACTCAATATTTGCATGGCGCCTTTTTTATGATGTTGAGTGACCGCAACACTCGCTACTATTTAATATCTAATAATTATTACACAGTGCAAACTATTTTGGTTCTGTTATTAAGTTAAGTTTCTTTTTATTCTTTTATCCTTATTGTATTCACATTCATTACCGTCCCACTGCTGGGTACTAGCCTCACTTTTCTACAAGGGGGATCTGGACGTAGGCCACGCTAGCAAACGCTGCTGAAAGCTTGCTAGATTCTATTACATATGCAGGTTTTCGTAAAGTAAGCGGTAGCTATGTTGATAATGCTTCGTATATGAAAATATTAGAGGTGCGCGATTCGGGATTTAAACCGGTTTTCACTCGGTTACCACTTTATCTGCTTTTAAATCCCGTATGAAAATTCGTTCCGTAATTTTGAGCTTAGACAGACAGAGATCAGATCTGCTTTGCTCAAGCTTTACCTACTTCGCACATATTCCAGTAATATAGCAAAATAATGTTCTCCGAGCGATTCCGGCCATGGCGGCCAATCTCATTGAGACTGGCCAACTGCGCAGGAGATATTATAGTGCACAAGTGTACGCGCAGACACAAGTGCACTCTCTATTCCTATCACTCTCATACTCCGGTGGGACGACTACTCGACACGACCAGTGAGAGCTAAGGCGCAGGACCGACGGCTTTACATGCTCTCCGAAGCACGGAGCAAAATATAGTATTAACATACCTAAGCTTTGTGATTTGAAGAAAAATAAATAGCATATAATGTCAAAATCAACTGTAACACTGAAGTATCAACGCTCATATTTTAAAATCTTTCATCTACCTCAGTTCACGGGCACTTCAAACTCAATACATCATAATTAAATTATAATACTTTTTAACACTTTTTCATGGTTTACATAACAAGGAGTAAGGATTGTTACCATATACTTTTCCTTATAAGTAATAAGTTGTGTTTACTGTAAATAAAGATAATTAAAGGATAAAAAAGCCGATAGATTGTGATAGTGTGCGGTAATTATTATTAGATAACTTTAAGAGTTGACTCGTAGGGATAATCATTAAAGGACGCTTACACCAATGTACTATTTTGTCTTTAATAATATGTAATAAATAATCAAAAGAACAACTTTTGTTGTTATAAAATATTCGGACTTTTAGCATAAATAACATTAAAAAATCATATCCGGGCTCTTTCTGTCGAAGCATCGATACTATTAGTTTTGTTAAACTTTATAATCTGTATCATAGGTACCCAGTATAAAACTGTTCTATAACGTTAAATATTAAGTACTTTGTACTAGTCATATATGAGTAAGACTTGTACGAAGGGCTTTCCGTTAATGTTAATTTAATATAATAATAAAATAATAATAAACTCTACTATTTTTTGGAAATTACCCTTAAGTAATTAAGTAACTGATACAATTATATATTATAATAAAAATAATTATATAAACAGACTATCCAACACAAAAAATATTTTTTCAATTCGGACCAGTAGTTCTTGAGATAAGCGCGTTCAACCAACCATACAAACAAACAAACAAAGAACCAAACTCTTCAGCTTTATAATATTAGTATAGATTATTGCCCCACGCCGTATCATAGGGCCGTGCGGCCCTACTAAGTGTATTTAAATAATTTACTGATTAACCTCTACCCTTTGATTTTATAAAAACGTAAAAATTATCAATCATAATATCATTAAACATATTATTCAATTGCTTAATTATTTTTTTTTTACATTTATGTTGTTTTGTTTTTTCCTGCTACTAATCTAATTTATGAAATATTTTAAAGCGGAAATTTTGCTAGTTTGTATTGTTATATATAACGCTTATTTCCGAATAAAACCACTGTATGTTTATAATAAAATAATTACTGAATATTTGACATATAAATCAAGACTCTATGGTATTCTGTAAGTTAAGTGCATACCTTAACTAATAATAGTAATGTGAGCATTTAATATGCTCAAAATAGATTTTTACATACTTTGAAATTATAATTTATAAGCTTTCTTATAAAATCAAGTAAGTAGTTTCAAATTTCATAAAAAATAATTGTGCTTAAATAATGACAATAGCCTGGATCATGTCACTAGTCTTTAAAGTTATGATTTGTTATGTAAATATTTAATCAAATATCTATTTAATTATATTGTGAGTAACGATAGACACACAAAAAGTTGGCGCCTCGTTAAGCAAATACAAAATATAAACTCTACTTTGCACGACCTTCAACTTAAACGTGTGTTTGTATTAAAAAAAATGATTATTACAAAACAAGTCCACTATACAAACTAACACTTCATTTATCACTTAAGATTTTTTATTATTTATAATTTATTTTGGCATTTATACTGCGCTTTTTAGTTGCACAATTATTGATATATTATTATATTATTGAACAAAACCTGTCAAACCAACATGTATCTTTGTAATTAGTAAGGTAAATAAATACGGTAAATAGCTAATTCAATTCAATTATTTCGGTTAAATGCTTACAGGAGTGCCACTTGGGCATAGTTTACTTCGCCAATGTCGTGTAGAATGGCGAAGACATGACCGGTGAATACGAAAAAACAAACACCAAGACTGATTACATATAGAAACGGAGCGATTCGTTGTAAAATACATACTACAGTAGAGTACATAATAATAAGTAAATATATACGTAATTTATTAAAAGTCATATCATCGATTTCAAAATCACGTTTTTTATCAAAGCCAATCAAGGGCTACTCAACCAACGATTAAAGTTACATTATATCTAAGCATACTTATTTTATAGTACTTATTTTTTACTTTAATGGCGACCAATATATTTGATAAATGTCAAAATTAATTAACGATACTTGTAATTCAAGTAATCGAATTATACTAAATAGTTGAATAAACATAAATCGTAATTGAAAATGACAAATTTTATGGCATATTTTTTTACAGATGCCTCTTCAAACGGTTATCTTTTACAAACATAAAAAAATACCTGCCAAGGAACATGACATAAATCATCGTCATCTTTATAATATTTAAAAGGAATATCCGGAACTGATCGTAGAGTATTTATACATAGAGATATCTTTTTCTTTTAATTTAAAAAAACTTTTTTTTTTCTAAACAATTGCTTTAAAATAAACCTCTAGCTGCGAATAACAAAATAAGAATTAAAAAAATATTTTTAAGTTGATGGCCTTTTGCTGTTTATATAATTTTTCCAAGAAAATTAGTTTATTTCGCTGCTGGTACTATAAGTTAGTATCTAAATATACGAAAATTTAAAACCAATTATTTTCCTTGATTGGATTCTGTTTTAAGGCTTCCATTCAATAGGTACTGGCGTCAATATTTACTTTTTGGGTGATTTCCAAAGTTTTCTTGGCCTCTTTCATACATCCTTTAGGATCTAGAACTTTTTATGTGAGATATAAGTAATTTTCATACGATTTAATAATGTAACTTGAAATCCTTTAAGGAAACTGCTCTGTGAATTTATTAAGCAAATTATTTGGTCTTCTGTGTGTAACGGTGCAAAAATCATGATTGGCATATTGATATTATGACACGTCGTAACCGTCGTCGGGTCCGCCGCCATTCATGTTGCCATATCTCCTTAGTAAATTATGAGAATAGGTAAAAAAGAATGACTCCTTCCTTTCTAATCTCATCACGCGTTGTAACACGAGTATGTTCTATAGATACCTATAATTTACATTAATAAATTTTATCACTAATTTTGAAATATATTAACTATTTGTTTTTACATATCCATTTAGCCTTTTTAACGAACCCGCTGCAAGGCACAGGCTCCCTCCCTCAATTTGTGGGGTAACAGACCATAGTCACCACACATGGCGGGTTGGCGGACTTCACTTGTCTTTCGAAAACTTGCTAAATGATCCGCACTTGAATATAGCAGAGGTGCGAGACTAGGATTTGAATCCGCATCACTCGTTTATCCTTGCGAGTGTTTTACCACTGGGCTACCACTACCCCTTTTTACGTATAAGTTATAATATCATTTTATAATCAAGTAACATTCAATTTCCGTTCTAAAATATACAGTAGGTACAATAAAATTACTTATTGCCATTCAAAGAGAACGTTTCAATGCATTGTAAGAGGTAACATATTATAATAGAACAACTGAAGTTATTCATTCTGTCTGGTTATATAAATAACCCGACAATATTTATTCTAATTTAAAATATGGATAAATTTTTCCGCGACGTCAAGTACGAACGTTAATTGAGAAGGAAACCTGCAAAACTTATAAAATGTGATAATATTTTATTACTACAGAAATATAGCTACTTAAAAATAACTTCATTTTTCTGAAATTTATGAACTAAAAATATTGCAAAAATCTTACACGCTCTTCCTATTTCGATTTTTTCGATCGACATAAAGTTATAACTTAACGCATTTGCTTTAATCAATCTTTCACCTTTAAAAAAAAGTTCTTCACCTTTCCTCTAGTATTATTGAGTAGGTACCTATATTTATATATTAAAAATTCTTCTATTTGATGTTTTAGCCGTATGCCTTAAGAAACATACCTATTTAGTAAATATTGTTAGTATTATTATATAAAAAATATATGTAGGTACTCGGTTGTTACACCTTGTTGCATTTTTATTTTTTATTACGTAGAATGACTTGTTTTAATAAATATTTAATTGGACTGCGTACTTTAGATTACTTTAGCCGGAAACCGATTTTAATGATAATATGGAACCATCATTCGAGGTTTTTACCGACTTAGTCATAGGAATATTACAGAATTCAACTTCAAGAGAGACCCTTGTAAATGTATGTATATAAAAAATAAAAATAGTTTCTGAATAATACATTTCATTATAAGCACTTAATTTATTTCTTTTGTATTAGAGATACATTATTAATTCGGAAGTGACGCATCTAAGGTACAGATACCATTCATGTGATACAGACTTCTTGGAAGTCGGACGGGATATCATTTTTATTTGTCTTAAAACTATAAATCATAGAATAGTATTATATGATGTATACATTTAAGTGGTATTTAAGTACTTATTACTCTATGACCATTTTCTAATATTTTGTTAGGAAATTTTCAAAAAAGCTTTCCTTAGTAATGTGAGGTGTAGAAAAGTTATGTAGTTTAAATCGTTATAGACCACGAAAAGCCAGTACAATTCGTATCGTAAGTCGTAGTCCAACACTATTGTGGTCTGATTTCATAGAGAATACTTTGTTTATTTATTAACGAATTCACAGGGAAAATCCCAAATTAAAATTTCATATGACAAATAATATCAGGTTGATTATATTTTAAAGTATGACGTCAATGAGCCACCGCGTGTCCTTTTTTTGCAAGAGATTGTGCGAAAATTTAAATAAACAAATAAAAAAGACTAATTATACGTACTAACCACAAATAAAGCAACAAAACTACAGTTCCATGGTTCCCCTTCTAAAAAATTCCGATATCAGTGATTTTCCGCCTTTGCTACCGATATAAATTTCCTACAATTATACACTTAGGCTATTATAAAATTATCTTTGTCGGCATGAAAATATTTACACACCTCTTTTTCCGTTGCCTTGGAACAATTCCCTTGTAAATTGTATGACATTCAACTAAAACTATTCAACGAGCAAATTTAATTATAAAATTTATTACTATAATTATATACGCACTTTATTAAAACTGAGCTAAGTAGTCCTACAAATTGTCCTTACTGTTATTATTCACTAGCGACTCACCCTCACTACACTCGGGACTCCGGTTCATACCTAAATGCATTTTCACGGTTATTGTAGATTTATCAGATATCTGTTGTTTTCTTGCTGTAAAAATATCCTATAGGTAATATGTTGACCTGGATAACCCGCTATCATCATACCAAATTTCATCGATATCTGTCCAGTGGTTTTCTCATGATGCCGTCTTAGACAGACAGAGAGTAAAAACTATAGATTTGGGTTCTGTATCGATAATAATGATTTTTTTTAATATTTAATGTAGGTACTACTATATGTATGTATAGAAAAGAAACATACCAGTCAGTGATAAGTACTCGTACTAAGAAGAATCAATCTTTACCTAGTACTTACATATTGTAACTTAGTCGAATTTGTACATTAGTATTGTTTTTAGAAAATCTCATTTACTCATGACGGATTCTATCACATTTTGGGCTAACTGGTAATGAAAAAGTTGACCGTTTGGCTAAGTAAGCAATTACAAAGGGGATTCAATACCAATATGTACGGGGACCTAAGGAGGAATTGCCTAAATTTGTGGTCAGTATATTTTGATGAACGTTCCCTTACTAAGGGAATCTCGTATATAAAATTATCCAGCCTAAACTTATGGGTTCACTGTGGATTGAATTAGGAAAAATGAGTAGACAAGATGTTATCATCGCATTTCATATTCGGTCTGGTCATATCCCTTTAAATAGTTTTGGTTAAATGATGGGCAAAGTAAGTTCTCCCAATTGTGCCGTGTGATGCAGTGGAAGATGTCTTCCATATCTTAGAAGAATATAGTAGAGTTACAGTTCAAAGGTCTTCAATATTACTTCAATGTGGAAACAATGTAGGATATAATAACTATACTTTGTCTATGAAAGACAAGATGCTTTATAAATTAGTTACATTAGTAATTAAGCTTAGAAATAAGTAGTTTAATCATTTATATTATATGTTAGGTACTTGTGAGCGATGATGAGGGTGATATATTAACTTTGTGAAAAAACCCTCTATAAAAAATTAAAAGCAAAAAAAATATCAGTCTGTCTGTCGCTATGATCGCATCACGAGAAAACCACAAATTTTAAAGTTTGGTATGAGGATACTGGATAGCTATTTATCCAGTTCAACATAGAGTATACTTTTTATTGCTGAAAAATATCTAATTTCTGAGAAATCTCAAGTAACCGTTACAAGCCGGCTATAAAACATCACACGTCATAATGTTAAAAAAAGTGGTTACCGGTCTTTAGAACGCGGGCGAAGCCACGGGAAATGCTAGTGATTATTATAATATGCAGAATGTTTATCTTATCGTCATTATATCACATTTCTAAATATTTGATGTCGTATATTTTGACATTTTTTTCAATAAATCAAAAAGATAAAAGATGACTTTGCAAATGTTAATATTGACAATCAGAGAGCCATAATAAATTTCATACTTTCTAGTTGAAAGGTACTACGTTACCCATAATTTATTTCAGATTACTCACTTTCATATACATATACTGTATTGATACATGGTAAGTAGTAGTTTTGCTTACAATCCGGGGCAGCCCCTGAGTATGCGGCTCACTCGGCCCGGGCGGCAGTTGCCAGGGTTGCCAAACTAGCGATTTACACTCGCTTCACTCGGGGTTGGCTCCTCTGAAGCATTTTAACAATTAATAAAAAATTCCTGTTATTTATCGTTTTTTTCTACTATAATATGCATGTAAAGTGATTAATAACTTTATTTATAAATGAAAATCGCATTAAAATCCGAGGGTTCGTTTGTTTATATTATGTAAAGATTTTGGTCCGTGGGTTTATTTTGCGATTTTGTTTTATAATATGTAAAGATTAAAAATTTAAAAAAAATGCTTCACAAAGCGCCTAGCATACGAAAGCCTGGTTGGCACACCGTCGACTTTTAAGAATAATACGTTACAGGCCCACACCACAAGTGAACTTGTTGTGATGCGAGATAACGACTTGAGTTTTGCCGTGTCAACAATTGACGTCATTTAATGAAGACCGCCACTATTAAGTTTCTGCCCCGGTTCGAAAAAATCTTATATCGGGGGCTGGTCAGTGAACCTTATACTTTAATGACGCATGTATAGCTCTAGAATTAAAAGTCCGTTAAAAATGGAAAAAAATCTAGGTATTACAGTTATTTTTATTATTGAATAATAGGTAAACTCAATTTATGTCAATAAGAAATTCGCTACTGTACTACCTAGTATCGTCTGCTACACAATACCGTTTGTTAAATTCTAACAAGTAGAACTAAATATTAAAAATTCGACTTCTCGAATAAAAAACAATTTTAAAAATAAGTTATTCTCCATTTATTTATTATAGCTTTAAATAATTATTTAATTAAAATTATAGTTTAGTTATAACTAAAGCTGATAAATATTAGGTTGACGACTCCGCGTGCGGTAATGACATGTTGAACCATTATGTTGGCCTTCCCTTGTAATAACAGAAAGGAATCTATCAAACGAAAACCGTATTTTTATCCGGGATTAACATTTAATAATTTCGTACTATAATCTATCACTGTGTCAAAAACTGTTTCTATCAAAAGATCAGAGTTTCTCTACATTTTTTTAATAACTACAAATCTCATGTAGAGTAAAGGCAACAGATTTTTTGAACTTTAATTTTGAACTTTAACCGTTATCACTACATAGTATAAAATAAAGTCGCCTTTTCTGTCCCTATATCCCTATATCCCTATGTGCGCTTAAATCTTTAAAACTACGCAACGGATTTTGATGCGGTTTTTTTTAATAGATAGAGTGATTCAAGAGGAAGGTTTATATGCATAACTAGCAGATCCCGCGGCTTTACCTGTGCTAAATCTAGGGAAGAGCCCGAGCGAAGCGAGGGCGAGTCGCTAGTGTTAAATAAAATAATATAGTAAAACAAAATATATATGTTTTAAATAGTAATATAATAAATATTTAACATTATGTATTACGTTCAAGATAATTTTACACACAGTACAATCCAAAATAACCTATTTCCTTGAACGACTATGACAATTTTATTTTTAATTAGTTACGTATTTTTTAATTAATTATACAAATAACGTACCCACCAAATTAAACATTGATTTGAATAAATAGCACCGGAAGTACTCTATCATTAAAAAAGTGATAAGACGTTTTAAAAATTTTAACTACATCTAGCTATATTACCTAAGTACTACCTAATGTAATTTTAATTCTAGATCTTAGTATATATTGATCCCTGGTTGCTTATCTTTACAGGTTTTTTTTATTTTCAACTAGCGACTCACCTCCCTTAATTATAAGTTTTTTACAAACTTTTTCTTTTTATTATTAAAACCTTCCGTGTGCCTTAAGGCAGACGCAAAAAAAAATGCCGAACTGGTCATACCATTCCCGAGTTTTGCGCTTAGCAATATTCATTTTTATTTATATAGTAGATAGCTTTTTGAATTATCAAGGATCTACTGCAAGGAATAGTAGTACAGTTCTCGAGGGATAAGCTCAGCTTTGCATTTGTGTGAGTGCAGTGTACGGATAGGCACGACCGAAGGCGTAGCGCGTAGCGAGTTGGTTTAAACCTGTTTGAACTGGTTTTTGATGCGCTGCTATTGGCTTTTAGCTATCACTCACACAAATGCAAAGCTGAGCTTACGCCTCGAGAACTGTACGAGTATGTATATTGAAATTTGAAATTAATAGATGTACTGGTTCGAGCGATTGTAACTATGTATGTATGTATTTTACTAGGTTCCATGTCCAATTGTTTTATAGACTAAATACCTATGACAACAACACCAAACAAACACAAGTGGAGCCTCTGACAACATATCATATAAGTAAGTACATATAAATCTATATACATATAATAAAAGTGTAGAAAAGTCGTTTTTGTACATCAAAAAAAATTACAAAAAAAATAGCCAGGGTGTTAAAGGATAACCAATAGAACCCATTTCCAGCATTTTTAGAATTTTTGTCTGTTTGTCTGTTTGTCGGTTTGTCTGTTTGTCGGTTTGTCTGTTTATTTATCCGGGCATCACGTAAAATGTACGAAAGCAATGTAGATAACTTTTATACACAACGATTGAACGTAACTTGAAGTAACATTTAGTTTTTGTTTCATTGCAATCGGTTCAGTCTATCAAAAGATATTTGAGTTTAAAGTGAAGAAATAGAGAAATTCCAGAAGTAAAATTAGGGTTATGTGCATTTGGTCTCACAACTTCACGTAACTTTTATACACAACAATATGTGCGTAAATTGAAGTAACATTAAGGTTTTTGTTTCATCGTAATCAGTTCACCACTTATAAAAAATGTAAATTAAGTTCCGACATCCACGCGAACGAAGTTGCGGGCACAGCTAGTCTTAAATATTATATGAATTGTATTTATTATAATCCGTTATCAATTAATTGGGAATCTTAGCGTCACCTGTAATTTGGCAATCTAAGTATACAAACACCACTCTATATATGGCGAGTGATATAATACCTATCAGCATCACAAACTAAGTATTTATCTTATTTCTATATTTAGCTGATAGGTACTTCGAAATGACTTCATACATTCGTACATTGTAGTAAACATATAAACGGAACTCGGACTTTTAAATGTCATTTGTAAGGAAACAATTTAGATCGCAGAAAAGTTTTATGAAAGACCAAAAAATAAAAAAAAAAGCAAGAAAATTTTTTATACGTTGGGTGTTATGTTTGTAATAAATTCACAGAAAATAAGCTGGGTGCTTTTACGTAAATGACATTCTAAAATTTTGTCACCATAATTATATCGAGTAAATTATGCTCTTTACTTCATTTTCCTTCCATGTTTTTGCGATCAATTTATTTTAGTTAAAAGTTAAAACCCATTTTTAGTAATTTCCTTCCTTCCTTCCTTCACTATAAATAACGCACCTCTAATTCGTAAAAAATATTTCCTAGAACTGAACTTTTACTCTACTACACTTTTTCCTTCTGTTCCTTATTTCTTGACATGAATATGTTTTTAAACAACTAATCTTTGATGCCAAAAAATCCCTTACTTTTATTCTCTCAAATACCCAAGCTCTATTGAAGTTGTATTGATTGAAATTTGGAATTCAGTTGTTAAATTTTATAATTCAAAATTAATCTATAGACTATAATTCTAAGTTACTATTGAATCTTCAAATCTATTTCAATAACATATTACAGAATATAATACATATTACTCGATGGTTTCATAAAATGTCGTAATAAAGTGCATTATCATGGAGGATGCATTTCGTCATGTGATACCAAATGTTCGTATAGGGGGTTTTAATAAACTGGGATTTAGATATAAATAAAATAAACGACCAAGCAGTACGCAGTCTCACGGTTTATTCTAATGTAAAAAAACAGAATTAATTTTAAAATCACCGTCACATGATAAACTATACGACGCCTGATGAAAATAAAAGGCAATACGGTGGTATATTACTATGTAGCTTAAATAACTTATATGAATTAAATAGTTAAGTAAAAAGATGCTTGAACATGCCCCCGGCCGTTGAAAGCCTGCCTTTCAACAGGAATCTTCGAGTAAAGGACAAATTTCATAACCAGTTCTTCTTATGACTCCATTGGCAGTCTTAATATTTGCAACCCGGCTGTCAGTAGTCGTGTGACAGCGACAAGCGACAATTCGGCCTATCCTCCATCTTAATGGCAGCAGGTACTTTAATGGCTCCAACTAAATGGAGCTTGAGTGACTCTTTAGAAGTTAGATGTTTCACACGGTGCTGCAGCTCGGAAACAAATTCTGTATGTCACCGGATCCAAAATACTGTATAAATTGCTCAATCCGCTGGAAACGGTTCAGGCGACTGCTAGAAGTTTACCACGATCCTGGACGCGAAGTGAAGTAATTGACAATTAAAAAGTGTCCTGGGAGTAGATGAAAGCTCGACATCTGGGTCCGTAGATAAGGGTGTAAGTGGCCGCGAATTTAAAAATACAACATTAATAAACATTGATTTAAATTAGTACAGAGTGAAGCTCCATAGTTCACGCTATAAAATGAACCTCCCAAATATCGTATATCCAAATATATCCAAATCGTTCTAACCCTGAATTAAAGCCATTAATCCTCAGTTAGCCATAGTTTCCTCATATTACCTACAAGTTTTGTACTAATTTAAAAATAAACGCAAGAAAAGAATTACTATTTTTAAAAAACGTTTTTTTGATAAAATGCTTATTTATGCGGCATCTTTATCCTGACTAATATAATAGAGTACTAGAGTAGCAACGATCTCTGCGCGTTAAAGTTTATAGAACTTAGCTTATAAAAGTTACGTAATAGGTAGGTACTTATTTAAATTCAACCTTATTACTTTGTTCAAAAATTGAATAATAAAAATATTCAATATTTTAGTACTCTTACAGACAACAAATTACAGGTGTATAAGACAATTTTTAAGCCAATATGGACCTACGGCATACAACTCTGGGGCTCTAGTGCCATCTCTAACATAAACATCCTGCAGAGAATGCAAAATGCCATCCTAAAAAGCATTTCTAATGCTCCTTGGTTTATTAAATCATCAGAGATCCATGAACATCTGAAAATCAATACAGTTAAAGAGGAAGTGGCCTCATTCATTTGTAGGGCGTTATAAACAAAGACTGGAAAGGCACCCAAATCGTCTGGCCACCAGTCTAACCAAGCCTTCTCACAAAAATCGCCTGAAAAGACCTACTAAAATGGACTTAGCAATGATAAGCTGAAAAGACTGATAACAGTCGACATTTAAAGGAGGAGAGGGTCCCGATGAGAATCTTCTTAGATTAGTCACTCACTCACTTAAGTCATCATAGTCCAAGGACTGATTGCAAGATATTTAAATTAGAAAATAAAAATAAAAAATGTAGTAGGTAGTCTTCATCCTTCCATTACCCAATTAGTACGGCAGTTATTTTAAAAAATAATTGAAATGATAACTTTAGTTACAAAGTGATCAAGCATTACTGCTAACATTACACAGTAAATATGTTGGGACATTTGGAACATTTTTTGTACAACAGCGCCATCTAGTTCCGTGGTAAGCTACGAGGTTTGTATTACGGAAACCAGATAATTGATATTATACTACACATACAAATTTTAAATACATACATAATATAAATATTACCACCCATGACTGGAGAACAAACATTCGTGCTCAACAAATGAATGCCCCCAGCGGGACCCGAATCCACAACCGCTGGCGCAGAAAGTACCTACTGCCAACTGAACCAAACGTGTCAAACGTGAAGCATTATACATAATGCATATTATATAAGTTATAGTTTGATTTCTTTGCCCGCTTCACGTGAAATGCCTTATAATATATTTCTATTTTCTAGGACCTACTAACCGTTAATTAATAGTAGTGTTATTTGTATACCAAACTAATACCCTTAGAATATGCTTTATTATTCTAAGCCTATACCTATATCGAATAGACTGCAATCGGTGAACGTAAAAGTTAATTTCCAACCTAACATAAATAAAAATCACCTGAATGAAATTTGAAAGTAATTATTAATTAATTTGAAGCGAAATAGAACCAATTATAAAATTAATTGACACAGAGTTTTCCATAAAAGTCAATTAGTTTTACAAAGACGTTGTTTTGTAACGTTAAAAAATACCGACGAATTTGTAATTTTCCGCAGGCACTCAATACTCTATCAAATTGCGAAAACGTTTGATAATAGATTTTTTATTATTTGAGTATCTTTGATAGTATACATTTAATTAAGAACGTAATAATACTATTTTTTTTTAAATCGCATTTGTTAGGTTCAGTGATTATAAATTTATATTACCTATGTTATTCGGGCTATTATTCCGAATCTATTGACATCTCAATGATTACAATAGGTTCAGTAGTTTAGGCGCTACTTAGGTACATACAAACATGCATGCATACGTAGACTGCCAAAGTCCTTGCTCTTCCTTTCGGCTTAGCCGTAGTCAGGTAAAAGTATGGGAGTGATGACAGAGTTCCTAAACTCTGCTGAACACATACATATACCCTTTCTGGGGAAAGCTAAAATAGTTTAAATCGGTTAGGAATGCACGATTATGCACACTGAATAAAAAGATTTTCTACTTCGATTTTCATTTTCAAAATGGCGTTTGCGCCAATTTTCATAATGATAATATTGATTGATAATACCAAATTTCAGATCGATCGGAGGTATGCGCTTTTCGGAAGCTTATCCCAACTATTTACTTTTATTTCTAAATAATATAAATATTATTTATCGACTGATTAAAAATAATTTACATGTAAAATATAATACATTCATTATATTAATACAATGCATTATTTTAAATTATCGCCATCTAGCGAAAGAATACAGAACTATGTAGCCGCCATGATGACAGATGTACACATGAATGGAAACACTGAGTGGAATAAAACTGACAAGTGACAACAGCAACAAGTAAACTTTACTGAACGAAAGTTCAACAGCTGATAGCGTTGGGTCTAATTAAGAATAATTTATTATGATTTATATTCCATTTATGTGCTAAAAATATTAAAATGTAGACAGTTGTAATATTAGTCTTAGTCGTGAGTTTGTTTGTAGTGAACGTTCCTCAGTGGTTTTGTTTTGTAACAAGTAATTGTTATAACCTCAAATTGTAAACAAACATCAAAGGTGAGTAAACTTTTAATTGATTTTAATCATATAATTATATTCGATAATGGTGTCAATTATTCTTTGGCGTAATTAAACTGTGCTTTTCTTGCCATTTTGAACTTTAGTTTATTTGAAATTCATTAGAGGTCAAAGATTAACATAATTACGAGTTAAGCCGCTCTATTATTTATTACATGTTTATTATTATTGGTTAGTTATTACCGGAATAAATACACTATGATAAAATCATTTTAAATTGATTGCATCGCTGCATTATTTTAACACTACACGATCGTCTTCCAGTTGAAAAAGTTGTGAACATAAATTAAGCACTATATTTTGTGAAAACAATTAAAATTATAATGGACTCCAGGTAACTATTTTGATCTAAATCTAATTTTCTACTCATAAGATAATTATAGCGCTTACATACGTTACTTTGAACTGTTTATACAAGAGTCATTAAGCCGAATCAATTAAAAGCTACACAATATTCTTTAAATATTATGTAATTTCCATATATTTCGTTATTTATTTACACTCAATTTGTGAATGTGTAGGTACAAAGTTACAAACTCACCTCGAGAAGTAGTTAACAGTAGAAAGTGCAAACTAGTAAAGGCGACATACTCGCAAGAGATTCCGAATAACACCTGTCCACTAACTGGCCTGACCGCTCTTTAATCTAAAGGATAGCCCACATTACACTAATGACTTACCTAAAACGTTATCGCATCAAGTAAATGGAACTGTGTGACTGACTAAATGGCTGAGCCAGAGAAAGTGACTCTTTTTTCTTTACACTCGATGCCAGACGTCGAAACGCAGGCATATCCGTTGCAATAACACTACAAGAATTCTCTCTCAACGCACACTTTTAAAAAACACTGCATCCTTAACACAAAGTACGAAAATAAGGAATATATTATAGCGTTTCTCGTTATCGTTTTCGATATTCGCACAAATGCATGTTCGTTGCCGACGTTGTTCGTCGGCCGTAGCCGAAGTAATCTTCGTGCGAATCTAAAGACACAGAACCCACGCAAGGATGTGAACAATAAAGTGTATTACACACGATCACGGAAACTGACAAAACAGTACTTTTTTGTCTTACAAAGCGAACGTGCGTAGCTTTTGTGGAGGAGTGAGAGAAACGGGCTCTTAGCATTGACTGGACGCGCTTGGTCTGCGCAGGATGCGATCCATTAGGCAAAAGAGCGTCCATTATTGTATTGTCGTGGGTTTATCGTAACGCTTGTCTCCTTAGATTACAAGGAGCGATAAATGTGAGTGGCATTAAGAATTTGGGTGACAGAAAATGTCATCTACTAACGGCCATTACATACTTACGAGTATATTAGGTCAAAGACAGTTTTCACAAGACCATTATTAGTAATCGTTAAAAGTAATTAAGCAGCTAGTTATCTTTCACTTTATATACGGTTAATGTTTTGACTAATATACATTGTCTCATATTGTTATAAGAATGATAATTACATAGAAAAATAAATAAAACTGTTAAAAGGGACTAATAAAGTCACGGGACCGGATCCAGGATTACTCACGCTCGTTTGCTCAATTGGACAGTTAACAACGAAGCTCTGAAGCCGGTCGTTTCCGCCGTTGTTTCACACAGGAACCAAAGGGAATATTATGTCGGATAATAGAAAGAATGCTCGACTTTCACAATTATACATTCAATGTGCATTAAACTTTCTATTTTTGAAAAACCTTGTGCTAAATCTGAGATGTTCCGCATATTTCTGGTTTGGTTGAGAGTTGAGACATACAAATTGGAGCTACAGCAGATAATATAACAACAATTGAGGTGTCATCACCCGTTGGTCGGGTGTCATGTACCAGCTATAAAAACAACTTCATGCGAACTACCTAGGTATATTCAAAGTAAATAGGTACTTTGAAGGATTTTATATAGCTACATTTAATAGCACAGGTAATAGTGCTATCTAATACAAACCGTGTTGCGATCTACGTAATAATATGATAAATATATTGTAATAATAATTTTATACTATAAAATACAATTAAAATACTATGTAATTTAAGGAAATATACCACATAGATAAATGATCGCTATGACCTTGTTTCATTCGAAAAAACAATATGTAAAAAACGTGAATTGTAAATGAAAATTAACAATGGAATTTTAAAACATCTCTCAGTTCATTCTATTTAAATGTAGTATATTATAACCTTCTGAGATTATAACATTTTTTATATATGTATTACGGAACGTGAAGTTCACAAAATGTATACCTAGTCTTAATAAGAATTTTGATTAAAAAACAATCTTAACTAGATTCCAAATACAAGTTCGAAATTAATATGAATGTTCCGTATTTTGAAATTGTATACCGAAGTATTCGCAATGTCAACTGACCCGTACCGGGTAACGGTGCCACCCGACCGCGCAGAGGTCACACCTCCGGTCACACCACCTTTCCCACCAATCGTAATTTTTCACGTACGCATACATTTCTTAACGTCGATTTCAATTACTTTTATATTGTTTAGGTGCTTTTTTCACTACGTAACTCGTAAGTAATAAAATATATGAAGTTTACGCATAACAGCTTTTATATCTATACTAATTTTATAAACTGAAGAGTTTGTTTGTTTAGTTGAACGCGCTAATCTCAGGAACTACTGGTCCGAATTGAAAAATTCATTTTGTGATGGATAGTCTGTTTATCGAGGAAGGCTTTAAGGCTATCTTATATCACTTTCGACCAATGGGAGAGCTGTAGTGCTATTCTGTAACAACATTTTCGTGTCTCGAAAGCCGAATCCGCGGTGAAATATCATATTCGTATTCTCTAAATCTCGACAGTGCCGGTCACGCCACACTTGCGGGTGTGGCGACGAGATGAACCGTGTTGCGTGAGAATGTTGACATTACTAGTATGAGTTTGGTATTCTGAAAGGGAATTTAAAGCATCACTCATCGAAACCCGATACTTCAAACAAAGAATCCACTTGTCATTCTTAAAGTGGTCTAAAAGGTTATCGAGATTGGATGCGAGTTCATTTTAAGCTCATTAGTTCACGGTAAATATACGTGTTACAGTATTAAAAATTATAATAATTCTATAGTAATGGCTCGTTGGTTTTTTTTAAAGAGTTTATTAAAAGACGAAAATTCTATAGATATATATGATAGTCGTCGTCAAGCTGGAGAAATTCGCAAATTTCAAATAGTTAATAGGCACAAAGACTTTGTTGAAAATTATCGTTTGTCTGAAGAATTGATAGATAATGTGTTACAAGACATGAAACATCTTATGAAAAATCCACGCCGGCGAAGTCGCAGATTCTCTATCTAAACAAAGGTAAATATTTTTTTTACGTGTACACTATTCATTTACAACTTCTCAAAGATTTTTTTTACAAAGTGTAATTATTTTTCAGTTATTATGTGCCCTGTCAATCTTGGTCAGCGGTAGCTATCAGTGAATTTGTAGAAAGTATGTGAACACTTATCTATCACAAACATCTGTCTCACGATATGTTCGCGAGGTAGTTGATGGCTTAAATCACACTAATGTTGTTAAGAAATATATAAGATTACCTCAGAATTCTGTGGAGAGGCTCAAACTAAGAGAAAGGTCCGTATATGTATTATATTTATTTATTAATCAGAAAATCCACAGCTCTTAAAAATACCATTACACATTTATTGTACTACTATTACAGCCAATTATGGATTTTCAATTTAGGTACTAAGTTTACAAAAAATAAATGTGAGGCACTCGGGGACTGCCGCGGTAAAGCTATTATAGCATTTTTTATCAACTTATGCAATTATAAAAAAGGACACTAATAATAATAATAGAAAAGAGTATTTAATACATTGAAAGTTTTATTATCTAGTTAAAGTATATTTAAATATCATGAAAAAATATTTTTACATAATTAAAATAATTATTATTTGTATCTATTATTAATTTATTTGTACATTTGCTACATATTAAATAATAATGTAAAAATTTATTTTATTTTATGATGTAAATAAATAATACATACCGTCAACTAACATCAAATTCTACAAACGTACTCAAAGTAATATGTAGAAACAATTTTTATCACTTATAATCACAGTAAATTATCTTCAATATTTTCAGTCAATAGTTGAACGCATAAGTTCTCGTCCGAAGTTAAGCAACGTCGGGCGCGGTCAGTACTTGGATGGGTGACCGCCTGGGAACACGTGACGTTGGCTTTTTGTTTATAATTTTGTAAAAATTCATTTTATTTCAGTCCTCAAACAATATTGTCATATTAAATATGTTGTTTTATACTTATTTGTTATCCAATTAGTAAGATTTGTAATAATATCTTATACTATTCCTCTTGTACATATGGAAACAAAGGTAGGTAACTCAAAATATACCTAATGTAATTTTTTTTAGTTAGTGTAGTATATATTATGTAGTAGTGTATCTAAAGAACTATTATGTATAAAATAAAAATTAATACTATCTAAAAAATACTATGCAAATTAAATAATTATTAAATATAGATTCAACTGTTAAATTAATCAGAAATAGAGCAATTTTGATGAATACTTTTGTAAATTTATAAGTATAACTTATAAATATAGTTTCTTTAAAAGCAAACTATTCTTTTATAATATAATGCAGGAGAAGTTAAAACCTATTGTTTTCAATATGAAAATTTTTAAAGTAAAAATTTATCTTCTCTCCTAATGAAATAATGATTATAATCTCAATATTTACATTAATGAAACCAGTGTAAATATATGTATAACCAATATATAAATACTTTAATTGTTATAGGACATTTAAGTGAGTTTTTTTCCTTTTTTTTCAGGGGATTTTGGGTATACACCACAATGCATATTTAATAGTCCAGCAGCCTTATGTAGAAGGGGATACACCTGCTGCACACTACAACAAACTCCATGCCTCAGTGCAGAATACCATGGAGAGATAATAAGCATTATGATATAAAAACATATAATATAAATATGTATAATATAAATTATTTCTTCAAAGTTTCTGAAAATAATTGAAACCCTTCTCTAATGCTCTTCATTGTTTCTTTCACGCAATTTATTTGGATTTATTTTTCTATCTCTATCGCCAAAAACCAC